>CM041786.1:133907127-136307127 GCA_023375725.1 Nephotettix cincticeps
TTTACCAATGAGAAACATTCCATACTTAACCCTAGAAATGGCAAAGTCGTAATTTACGACGCATTTACATATTCAATAAGAATTGGCAGGTGGAGGCATCTGTCGTCAGTTTGGTGGAATTGTTACACACTATCGCCTACGGAACCGTGTTTCCCTCTTCGGGCCAACAACCGAAACTGCGCTCGTAGTACACGAGCCTGCCACCGGGCAGGTCTATAACCAAGTAAGCGCTTTCTTTTCCTAGGCACTGGATGGCCGTGGTGGCTAAAGCGCTGCGCTGACGAGCGTAACGTTCTAGCCATTCGGAAGTGCTAGGGTTTGAATCCCGACCATGAGCAATCCCAATTTGGCTTGCAAATGTGTGGTGTAGCGGAGTGGAGGGCCCACCTTAAATAAACGGTGACCGGCTTGGGTGGAAGTTGACGGCATTTGTAGGCTTAATTGGGATTGCAGTGGACACCTGTTTTGCTTTTGTGGTTAGTGGTTATAAGGGGGGGGGCATGTTTTAAGCTTTTTTTGTTTAAACCTTGATATTTCAAGAAGATATTAGTAATTATTTTTATGTTACAGTTAAGAGTAAAAAGCTTCTTCTAGCTACTTCTAGAGTTAAGATATAGTACCTGGTGACTGAGCTTTGCTCGTATAGAATAAAACTTATATCATAAAAATTAATTAGCAAAATTAAAACAAATATATTGCTCAATGAAAACATTTATGTGGTTTAAATAAAACCATTTTCTTAGATCTTAATTAATCTGACATAAACACTGAACAAAAATGTGATTCCCCGGATGGGGATCGACCTCACGACCACTGGCTCGCGAGACCTGAGGACTAGCCACTATGCTACGGGGTCAGCCAAGTTTGATTCGTTGTTTGAGAGTTTTTGGCCAACCTCAATTGTTTTAGTTGTTCTTATACTGAATTGAATTGTCCATACAGTTGTTATTATTATCCTGTGATCAACTGATTTTGTTAGAAAATGAATGAGGATTGAAAAGCAAAAAAGAAATTTAATTTACACCAGTTAATTGGTTTGTTACAGTGGCTTCACACAATATAATGTGTTTTCTTTCAAAACACATTATATTGCGAAGAATTAAGAAAACCGGAATTTTCCTGGACATTAGACCTATCTAGAACTTATTTTCTACTCGTAAATTAGTTATTTCCAAAATTTAAAAAAATCTGTAGTGCGGTTTTCGAGATCTGTGTGCAAATATACATATATATACAAACCTTGCTTGTATTATAGTATTGGATAATTGTCTTATTTTTAATTGTGTTATATTTTTCATTTACTTACTGCTTGAAATTCCAGTCTAAGTAAGTAAGTCATATGTTAGTTTTTGTAAGTATTTTTCAAAATTGTCAATAGTGCTGTAACTGATGAGTTGGCTTGTATGATTATATTTCTTCACTTTTCACATTATTTGTTTTCTTGTAACTTGTCATCTTGTGTAGTGTGAGACTTTGTGTTTCTTTAAGTTTTTTTTAAGTTTTCAGCAATTTTTTTGTTTTTACATCTGAAAATACGCTCATATTATGTGGATCTTTTTTATATAGTTTGTTGGCTGGCATCCAAGATGGAACTTGGATTGACTTTCAAGACTATCTATCTGATGAGAAATGAACTAGCATACCTAATGGGGGAAAAAAGAACTATGTCGAAATATAAGCAGGAAAAACACATTGTTTTCTCAGAACCACTCAGAATGTCCAATACACATATTATTTAGATTCTTATTGCGGACATTTTCCATCACGATATTATGTAAAACAAAATTTCACATAAGTTTTTTTTGGGTGAAACTTTGTTTTACATAATATCGTGATGGAAAATGTCCGCAATAAGAATCTAAATAATATAAATCCACCATCACAAATAATGAATTTCAAACAAAGAGTCCAATGTACGTCTTTAGTCATTTGTCTAGCGTAAAAGTGAGGACGTGCAATGTACGTCTAGATAGGAATGGGTTAACTAATACAGAATCCTGTATAAAGTTTTAAATTGATGTTCAGTTTTGGTTTACCATGATTTAATAGTACTTGTTAAAATTTAGGCCTAACTTGTAATATTTTTTCAGGCGATAGTAAAAAGAAAAAGCATTTTTGTACTTTTTGTAAGTCTATGAAGACAAATATTTCACGCCATTTTACACTACAACATAAAACTGAAGACAAAGTACAAGAATTCTTGAAGCTTCCCTTGAAGTCACTAGAAAGGAAAAGGATAGAAGCAGAACTGAGAAGGACTGGGGATGCAGAATTTAATCAAAAGTTGCATTCCGAAGGGAAAGTCCCTGTCCCACTAAGAAGAGGGCTTGATGTGGGGAAGACTATACCATGCCCCAATTGCACACTGTTATACAGCAGGGCATCGTTGAACAGGCACTATAAGATATGTGCAGGAGCAGCTGCATCAAAACATATTATGCGAATTCAGCGAATTTGTTATGACAAGAATCTCTGAGAACAGTTGCATTTCCGTTGGGTCCTGAGAGGACTCGTTCTATCCATATAAGTAAACGATTCATTTGATGCCTGTAGGCTCCTGGGAAACATCATGATTGCTGCCTTTGAGAAACATTTAAAGAATTGAAACTGCCTTAATTCCAAAAATGCTACAAAGTTAACCCTGAGGCATCCCTGTCACAACCAGTGCATCAAACCAAGGTGTGCATTCATACAGAAGAGCTGTTGACTTAGATGATGAATTCTGATGTAATGGTAAGTTTCATTTACTATTTTCAAATTTGATTATAAAACCTGGTTCATTTTGCTTTCAGTAATTAGTTCTAAAAGAGCTTTTTCCAGGAAATAAATAAGAAAAAACTTCAAATATTGTGCATTTGAGAGTTTTTCATGTACTATGGCTTTTCTATGTTTTTATAAGGCTTGCCAGAGAGTGATTGTTGTGTAGACAAAGAGAAATTTTCTTCTTTAAAAATATATTCTTCATAAGAATCTTGTAGAGCTTATAATGTATCAAATTTTTCTGGATGCCTATGTGGGACCTCAGAGACAATATTTTTATTATTTAGATTTAGGCTTATTTCATAATTTGCAAGTCTGGGCAGTCCTGGGCCACCTCATTTGCTACATTCTATACACCACCGATTGCTACTGTTCTTTTAACACAGTCACAGTTGTATTTCACTTCTGTTCCAGGCTTACATGCAAGGTGGCTGGCTCTAGGATGGAGGATCAGGGTGTATATCAGCCAATAACAAGCATTTGATACACCTGTAAATTTCTTTTGTAAAAACATATTTTACATATTTCAATCTATATTCACGGAATATGATTTAACCCTTAATAGGTCGCACAATTTATTTTACGTAATAGGTTGCGTAGCATACAAAGTTCCACATACACTATTTTTACTATTTTTTTACTATTCTCACTATTTTTACTTGCATCTTTGCTATGAGCAAACAATTTTGTATTTACAAGGTCCCTATACAAGACTTAACAATTCTTTCCTCACTTGTTGAATTGATTTTTTGACAATGTTGATCAAAGAAAGCTAACATTTTAGTTCTTTACTTTTTTTCATTGAAATGTAAGTATATGTAATAAAAATTAAAAAATAGTTCTTTTTGTGTATTGAAATAGTTTCAATATAATTATGATAATAAATTACAATCACACAGTGACACAAAACAATACAATTTCACTAAAACTAATACTTAAAAATGTTTTAATAATAATAATAATATATTTTATTGTGTCGACAACGATTACATTGCATAACAAACGTCAATGAATATTCAGTAACAAAATAGTTATAAAAACAAAGTAGTTATAAAAACAAAAACTAACTTCAGCCACACACACATTCAAACATACCACACTGGCCCATTCACTCTCACATTCGTACGGGACAAAGTTGCCGGAGTATGTATAATTTAATTTTAATTCCAGCGGCTCCTCATAAACTCATCGACCGAGTAAAACTCTCCCGACATCAAAAACTGTTTCAAACGAATTTTGAATTGATTTTTGGTTGCTGACGCTTTAATCTGATTAGGGAGCTGGTTGATTATCTTTAGGCCTACTTGAGCTGGGAGATGTTCAAAAACTGTTGTTCTGTGTTGTTGAACACGGTAATTATTTCTACCTCTGGTTTCATATCTGTGAACATCTCTGCCGCAGATCATGTCTTGCGATTGGCAATACATTGACACCTCCAGCATGTAAAGAGAGGGTAATGTGAGTAAGCCAAGCTCCCTGAATGAATTTTGGCACAACTCTCTAAAATTCAATTTTGCCATGATCCTGACTGCTTTTTTCTGCAGCCGGAATACTCTTTCAAACTTGTACTTAGCACAGCCACCCCATAACCTAATTCCATAGGTCAGATGTGGATAAATCAGGCCAAAATAGGCCATTCTAAGTACTTCTTGAGAGCAGAATTGAGAAAGATGGCGCAGAGCATAAATGCCCCTTGAAACTTTCAAGCAAATATGATCAATTTGTTTGTCCCAGGTCAATCCCTCATCGAGGTACATTCCCAAGAACTTAGTGGAATCAGTATACTCTAAGAGAACATCATCCACTAAAAGTTCACCTTTAAAACACTATAAGTTGGCTGCGCAAATACAGACACAATAGGGCACTCTGCATACAAAAGACAATACGACTCGCAAAAATGGTTAACATTGACAACAGAATGCAGTTAACTGGTTCCCTCTCTCATGGTCGTAGAGGGATAAGGTGAGAGATGAGTGGCAAGGCTACCGAAATGCGTATTATACAATAATAAAATTGCTGCATTTGCTGCGGAGTTTTCTACACCGCACGACCTATTAAGGGTTAACGGATGTTTAACTATTGTTTAATACACATATTTCTTTATTTTGTGATTTCCAGTTTTTAGATCTTTATAAATATAGTCCATTTTTTTACCTTTATTTGCCTGTAGATCTGAAAAGTCTTTATTCTCCCAATGTACATTTCCCAACGTTGTGTAGCATTGTCACAGGGTAAAATCTTGAGTGTAGATAAATAATATTCATATAAATTCTTGTTCAATTTCATATATTTAATATTTTCATAAATGTGGTGTAGTTGCATTTTCAATTTATTAATAATTTTGAATAGTATTGAATTTAAATAGTCTTCTTTCTTGTTTAAGAAATTGATGTTACTAAAATTCTGGACGTGAAAAACTCAAGAAAGCTACGAAATATATAAAATATTTTGTAGCTTTCTTGAATTTTTGCAAAATGATCAATCACAACAACCAAAACGCTGAAAATAAGAAAGGTGTCTACAAAATCAAATGTGAATCTCCATGCAATAAACAATAATATAGGGTACACTAATCGATCCTTCTTTCAAGGATTTAAAGAACACAACACCAGCCACCATAAAAATCCCACCTCAATAGTAGCGAAACACCTTAAACACAATGTCATCCACCGAATAAAATTCCCACAATCTTTAACAATCTTATACAATACCAAATCAAGAAAGCTACAAAATCTACAAACACATGGAGAATTGAGTAAATTGAATTTATTAAACAAGAAAGAAGACTATTTAAATTCTATACTATTCAAATTTATTGACAAAATTAAAAATACAACTACACCACATTCAGAAAATATTAAAGGTATGAAATTGAACAAGAATTTATATAAATATTATTTATTTTCACTCAAGATTTTACCCTGTGATGATGCTACACAACATAGCAAAATTTACATTGGGAGAATAAAGACTTTTTAGATCTACAGGCAAATAAAGGTAAAAAGATTTACATATTTCATATTATATTTTTTATTATAAAATATTTTGAATACATTTCAATACTTAAATGGTTTTATATACTTATCTGTACATACATTAAAAAATGTATATAGTTTTGGTTAAAATCAACAACTATATTTTTTTAGAATTCATGTTTATCATTATACTTACTATTTTCTCCTGTGTATGCACTGGAAAGTAGATAAATCGAATCCCAAGGGAAACAGGGAAACTTCAAATTATCGAGTATTTAGAATAAAAAAGGTTTGATTTATCAAGGTTGATGTTCCCTAAGTGTCAGTGCGAGCAATGAATACAGTCAGGAGTTTTGTAAGCTTCAAAACAAGGTGTTTTGTATATTGTGCAACAATATTAATTACATATTGTAATGGTTATTACATTAATATACAATTAGAGAATAAAATTTAATAATGTACAAGAAATACTTTATTTAATTTATTTTCCTTCTTTATTGAACTAATTTTACTATCAATGGTCATTTTTCAGTGGATAGATTTCTAAAGTTAGAATTATCTAAAAATAGCAAAATGATTCATGAGCGGGAATGATCCCTGATAGTTTTTGCCCTTAGCTACTTCCTGTCTGTTGTTAGACTGGCTGCTCCCTCAATCACTTTTTACCTTTTGCTCCTAGTTAAGTGCCTTATACACACGTTTTGCCATACTGGTTGAAAAGGAAAACACCCTCGCTTAGAATTTCCTGTCTAAACTCAAAGTATTAAAATATCGATGTTTTCAATCATAAGAAATTTAATTCGAATAATTGAAGGTTTTTTCCTTTATCTCAAATTGTTGATAACAGATGCAATAACTGGGCAATAACAGGTGTACAGTTGGTTTAATATTGTTTGAGACCATAATAACTAAATACCCCCGTCGCAGCAGACCTGCATACTCAGCGAATTTCCAAATCAATAATACAATGGAACTTGGATAATTCGAACTTCTGTAATTCGAAAACTTATTTATTTCGAAGTTTTGTCTTGGTCCCCAGAATTTTATATAAAAACAATGTTAAAATATCTTGGTTTGTTCGAATAATATTTTGGATAATTCAAAGTTTTTACAGCGGAACTCTATAGTGTGTGTATAAGTGAACAAGTCATTGTGTGCGATTTTCCAGGAAACGACGTTCGGGCTTCCTGTCCTCAGACTTTTTTTAGCTAGATCAACCGCCCACCTTAACTCGTCCACTACTGCTCATAAATCACAACATTGACATCTGTGTGTATCATCGGTGGTGGTTTGTTCCGATATTCGTCGTCTGCTTTCATGTTAACACGTCGTGTGTATGATGGCTTCGTCAAAGCGAACCTACAAATCTCTCATGTTGCAAGAATAAATAGCGGCGATCAAGGAGGTAGAGAAGGGATTTGAAAAAGTTTGTAATAGCTAGTTTCGGGATCCCTCCAAACACATTATTGACATTTAACAAAAATTAGGATTTTTAATCAATAATATCTTCATTAACCTAACTTTTTTAATATACAATGTTAAAACATGATGTTTGATTGTTTATTTCAACCACTTGCATAAACTTTTCTAATTCAAATTTTTGGATAATTCAAATTTTTTCTGGTCCCTTGAGGTTCGAATTATCCAAGTTCTACTGTATAATACAAGTTTTAATAATAATAATAAATTGTTTAATAATAATGTAATAATGTTAATAATAAATTGTTTTAATAACAATAATATAATATAAGTTTTATAAAAATCTGTCCATGAACATGAGAATTACTTGCCTATTCTCCATAAGATTAACATGGGAAAGAGAGTGCAGGTTAGCTGCTGTGAGGAACACTGAAAGTAGTCATTTTCTACCATAAATAATTTTTATCTTAACATTTATACCAACTTTCATCAACATCTGTCGATAAATAAAGCAGTTTGCCTATTCCCTATATGATTAATATGGGAAAAGAGTATGCAGGTTTGCTGCCATGATAAACACAAACTATGATTTTTAAGCATAAATGGATCAATCTCAACCACATGAAGCTAAATATCAAGTTTTATCCAAAATATTTATTAATATGGGAAATATTAATTTTTCCCTATCCTCCATAAGATTAACATTGGAGCCCCACAATACAACGTACTGTACTGTGTTTAGATTTTTTAATATCTCGGTAACCGTTGGAGATAGAGAAAAACTTTAAGGAACTTAATTGTGTAGTTTTTTAAGCTGATTCCAATAGTGAAATATAAAATTAGAAATTTTTAAAAATTACATGTGAAAAACGCAAAAAACCC
Source organism: Nephotettix cincticeps (assembly GCA_023375725.1). NCBI lineage: Eukaryota > Metazoa > Arthropoda > Insecta > Hemiptera > Cicadellidae > Nephotettix > Nephotettix cincticeps. The sequence goes on from CM041786.1 coordinate 133,915,164, forward strand.
CATTTTGGGGTACAAAACCCCCCCCAAACTACCCGTTCCTATTGACCGATATGTCTGGTTTACGAACTCGTCCGAGCATTTGTAGGAATACACGTCTCTACCAAATTTGGTCTTGATCGGACCATTTTTACGAGAGTTATCGTGTTCACAGACACACATATATATATATATATACACATATATATACATATATATATATATATACAAATTTTAACGACACCTAAAGACGAAAAAATAACATGGTCCCGGGCTTAAGTCTTACCATGAGACCTACAATAATAGCTTCTTCCCTATGGGAAATTCGCTAAAACCATGAAATTGTAAAGAAAATCGTTAATTCGGAGTTTGAGATATTTCTGATTTTAGGGATGAACTATACTTGAAAATAAAAACTTAAAAAATGGTCTGGAGATAAAGCCAAAGTGCACCTTTGTACCAAATTTCATAAAAATCGGACAGAGTAGTCTTGGGGTTTGTATACAGACAGACATCAGTCCGAAAACCACTTTTATGGATTGAGGGAACCTCAAAATGGATATATCCACTATCAACTCGTATTCAAAATTTTTCACCGACTTTCTTCATGTACTATGTATATTATAAGTGGAGAAAGTAAAGTGTGGGTATCTCAAATGAATTAGCACAATTATGAAGTACGGAGGGATATTTTTAGACAATTACTGTGAGTTTTGATGATTTCAGAAGTGTCGAAATGAGTATAAACTGGGATGAATGTCAGTTGTTAGTTAATCAAGTAACCACTCATAAAATGTGAGATTATTATGATAAAGATCAATGGTACTTTATTATAATGGTGGAGAAAAGACTCACAGGGGAAATTCTGAAAAAAGAACAAGGACAAATACACTGTGTCTAAGAAATTTTTTGGGGTTAACATTAAATTTATTGCTGGCATATTTCGTCAGCAATGGACAGTGTGGAAAGATATATATTTTGCACCTTTCAGTGAGTTGATACTAACCAGTATTAATGAAAAAGCTATTTATCCTTTAAATTTTGAAGGGACGGGAAATTCCTAACTATCCTATAACACTCAGGGAAATGACTTATAGAGTACTGTATACAATACACAAAGGTTGACCCCTTAAGAAGTGTGGTCTCACATGACATCCAATTTGGATTTGCCCGGAAGAGTAATGTTGAAAATCTAGAATTTATTATTTTTACTTTTATAGATTGACTATAAAAGTGAAAGTAAAAAGAATTTTTTTTTATAAAAACTCGTTTATTCAATACGAAATAAGCGTACAAATCATAAAAAAAATTCTTATTTTAATTATTGTATTATCAAAAGAGGTTTTTTTCTTTATTTTAATATAACTAGTAAAATAAAGACTTCCTTACGTCCTTATTACAATGGATGCTTCAACACAAAAAATTTTGATAAAAACTTCATTCACAATAAAATTTACGTCCTCTTGATTTTGATACAGAATGTCATTTACCCTCCAGGTGCTAACATCTCACCGTGAGATGTCAGCGAGTTGCAATTGTATAGCGCTATCGAAGTCAACAATTACCATCATGGTGCTGCCATCTCCGAGCTAATACATACAACTACTCATGTAGTTCCCTATTCTGACGCCTGAGTTCGTTATTTTGCCTCTAGAGTATGCTTTTATAGCCAAATAAGTGCTTTCTCAGACGGTGGTCCTTTGTAGTGTAGTGGTTAGACTGCTGTGCTGATGAGTTCAACAGTTGAAGCCATTCAGAGGGACGAGGGTTCGAATCCCGACCATGAGCAATCCCAATTTGGCTTGCAAATGTGTGGTACAGTGGAGTGGAGGGCCCCCCTTAAATAAACAGTGACCGGCTTGGGTGGAAGTTGACGATTGCTTGGTGTTTTATGAAGAGTTGCATAAAAATAACAAAATTTATAAATAGTCATAGCACTTGGAGGGTTACACAGATGATTTTTAAGAATGTCAATTGATTGTTTAAGAATTGTTACAGATGTTTTTTCCAGTTTATCTTTCCTTAAATAAAATATCTTTCAAAAATCGGAGAAGAACTCTTGCCCCCCTTGCACTGAGAAACCAATTACAATTATATTTTTAATTTTGTATTTTTCTTTGTAGTAATCTGCGATTGGCTGATATATTTTTAGTTTTTCCGTCGTTGAGGTTATTAGCCTGATTTTTATTTATTTCAAATCGTATGGTCGGGTCTAAAGTGTATGCTTCCTGTTGCTCTTTTAATCGCCATTTTGTCACGTCTCCTATGTGAACCATCGGTAGCTATTCCGCCGAACTCTTCATGCACTTCAAAGCCTTTTCTTTTAAGTTCGTCGGTTATTACTTTTCAAACTGAATGGTGCCGTTGATTTCGAAGTAGCTCCCCAAATGGGCAGAATCCCCCCCCCCGAAACACTGCCCCGAATGTAGCAGTGTTACAAATACATATGTCTAAGTTGTCAATCAACGTCGATACTGGTTACCATCAATATATGGTTGTGTATTCAATAGAAGAACTTAGTGGTTAGGAGATTTAATATGTTTTACTGAGACACTGTTTGTTGTACATATATGTGTGTTTTACGAATAAAGTGGCGGAAGACCACTCATGCATTTCCTACATAAAATGTTAAGAAAAGTCTGGAACTTAGAAACGATGCCTAAAGAGTGGCAGGAGGCAGTAATTGTACCTCTCTATAAGAAAGGGGATAAGTTAGAGTGTTCAAACTATAGAGGGATATCATTACTGAACTGTACATACAAAACATTGTCCAAAATTATTTTAAATAAGTTGAAAATATATGCAGAGGAAGTTATAGAAGAGCACCAAGCGGGATTTATGAAGGGGAAGTCAACTACAGACCAGATATTTATCATGAAGGAGCTGGCCTCAAAATACTGGGAATACAACAAAGATCTATTTATTCTGTTTATTGATTTTAAGAAAGCTTATGATACCATTATAAGATCAAAACTATGGTCAATACTAAGGAAAGGTAAGGTTCCAGAAAAGATTATAAGGTTGACAAAGATGTGTGTGGAGGGTTCAAGGGGTAAAGTTAGGGATAGAGAGAGAACTTACAGACAATTTTGACATCAATACTGGGGTGAGACAAGGAGATGGACTGTCTCCTCTTCTGTTCAACTTTGCCCTTGAAGACGCCTTAAAAGTAACAAAATCTATCCAGTTGGGTGCGAATATTGAAGGACAAATCAATGTACTGTACTGGCATTTGCTGATGATGTTTCCTTATTGGCCGAAAGGAAAAATTACCTAAAAATGCTAGCTGAAGCCCTCATAACAGAAGCAGGAAAGGTAGGGTTACAAGTGAATGAAGATAAAACAAAGTTTATGAAGATTGAAAGGCAGGCAGAGCCGGAGAACTCTACGCTGGACGTTTTGAGCTATAAATTTTCTATTACAGAAGAATTTAGGTAATTAGGTGTGATAATAAACAGATAATAAAAAATGTGATAATAAAGAAATTGTCTGCAAGCAAGGATTTTGGAACGTAGGATTGAGGGAGTAAGGGGAGAAGAAGGATTGGAATACTGGACGATATTAAGAAAGGAAGGAGATTCCAGCAACTGAAGGAAGATGCTCAGGACAGAGAAAAATGGAGAGCGTCGTGCAGTTGAAACCTGTCAGTCTGACAGATTCACAAAAGAAGAAGAATAAACAGCCAGAATAAGATGGATAGGAAAATACAAGCTAGATTGAATGGAGCTGATAGATGCTATTGGAGCTTATCGAAACTTTTGAAAAGCAGACTCCTGTCAAGAAACACTAAGGTTCGAATATATATCGCAATAATTCAGCCAGTTCTTCTTTACGGTTCGGAAGTTTTGACCCTCACCAAGAACATAGAGAGGAAATTAATAACTTTTGAGAACAAAATCCTGAGAAGAATATACGGGCCAACATTGGAAGATGGGGTGTGGAGGATTAGGAAGAACAAAGAGTTAAGGGAACTTTACCGAAGACCTGATATTGCAGCTTTAATCCGAAGTAGGAGAATTAGATGGCTTGGGCATGTTCGAAGAAGAGTAGAAGATAGTAGTGTAAGAAGAGTGTGGAGAGGAAAGCCTGAAGGAAGACGCCCACTGGGGAGACCTAGAATCAGATGGGATGACCAGGTGGTGGAAGACATCAGGAAACTGGGCGCAGAGGTGGATGAGGCAGAAGATGTTGGCAAGGCCAAAAATCTCCTTGGATTTGTGTGGCCACAGGAGTAAGTAAGTTTATGAATAAAGATATTTTGACGACTTGACACTGCCTCTAAGATATGATCAATACTCAAATTATATAAAGTTGGCGAAAAAGGCGCACCTTGCAAGACTCCCCTGTCAGTAATTGGGTTGGATTTTTTTTGTTGACTGATAATCTAAAATACTTGTTTCGTTTATTTTTTAATCTGGTTTCAATTGAAGTACAGTGGTCTAATTATTTCAAATATTGTATAAATTTGCCTGAAAATCTAAACTCATACGGGTGGTAACATATTATTTAGGACTATGGTATGAACCATGAAATTGTAATCAGCAATGTTATAGCTGTATTTTTTGAGAAATTGGTATTTTCACATTTTTAAGGGTTTTTAACAATGGACCGTGGCATGTCCATGTAATATAACTACTTACAAGTCACGAATTGTGTATAGTTGTGAGTGATAGTCTGTTGGTGTAGTGTTCTCTTGTGTAGACTAACGGCCTCACTTTTGAATACTATGTTAATCCGCAAAGACTATTTTCATAATTAGACCGGTTCGCAATTCAGAGGCAGTCGTTGGGACTCTTCATTAAACTGCATAGATATGCCATTGACTTTTTGTTGGGCTATTAATTAACAGTCCTGTTTAAGGAACATGTTGTGTTAGTCAGTAACAAGACTACAAGATTGTGCCACAATCATCTTGCACCCATTTCTCATTCTTACTTGGCTTAAAATTCCAATTTGGCAATCTGGGTAGGTTTCCATTTTAGTTGAAAAAATTAAAGTAACAATGGTGAACTACCTCAGAAATAAAAAATTGAAATAGTTCAAAAAAACAGGTTGGAAATACAATAAATAAATATACACATAAATACCAAATATGGACCAATGGTATAGACTGTAGTTCTGTACACATCCATATACACAAGCAGGCATCACTTTGAAAACAACCTTTTTTTGGTAAGTGGATCCCAAAGCGGATATATCCACTAAAAACTCAGATTCAAAAAATTTAGTATTTACTTCCCTAAGGGAAATAGGTTAGATCATGGATTAAAGTCTAAAAGGAAAGTGTTCTGTTGTTCTGTTCATCTAAACAGCTGTTCTTATTCTTTTATATTAAAAATTCAATGCAATAGCTCTGATAGTTTCTATGGACTTGTTACACGTTTTCTATCTTAAAAATCGCCAACACCCCCCAGAGCTAAGACATATCCATGTCAAAATTTTTAAAAAAAATTGGTTGCTCCTAATATTATCTATCATATAGGTGTGAGAAAGTAAAATACCCCCGTCGTAACAGACCTGCGTACTCAGCGAATTCCCAAATCAATAATATAATAATAATATACGGCAAGTTTTATAAAAATCTGTCCATAAACGTGAGAATTATTTGCCTATTCTCCATAAGATTAACATGGGGAAGAGTATGCAGGTTAGCTGCTGTGAGGAACACTGAAGGTAGTCATTTCTACCATAAATAATTTTTATTTTAACATTTATACCAACTTTTATCAACATCTGTCCATAAATAAAGGAGTGCGTATTCCCTATATGATTAATATGGGAAAAGAGTATGCAGGTTTGCTGCCATGATAAACACAGAAACTATGATTTTTAAGCATAAATGGATAGATCTCAACCACATGAAGCTAAATATCAAGTTTTATCCAAATATATTGATTAATATGGGAAATATTAATTTTTTCCTATCCTCCATAAGATTAACATGGGAGCCCCACAATACAACGTACTGTGTTCAGATTTTTTAATATCTCGGTAACCGTCGGAGAAAAACTTTAAGGAACTTAATTGTGTAGTTTTTTGAGCTGATTCCAATGATGCAATATAATAAATTAGAAATATTTAAAAATTACATGGGAAAAACGCAAAAACCCCATTTTGGTGTACAAAACCCCCCCAAACTACCCCTTCCCATTGATCGATATGTCTGGTTTACGAACTCGTCTGAGCATTTGTAGGAATACGCGTCTTTACCAAATTTGGTCTTGATCGGACCATTTTTAAGAGAGTTATCGTGTTTACAGACACACACACACACACATATATATATATATATATAAACTTCGAGGGGCGATAGTACTCATAAAAATAAACAAAAAATTTCTTATTAACATATGTCAAAAAATCCTTCGTTTAGTCGCTAGCCGCCATTTTGTATTTTATACAAACAACATTATGTATAAAGAACTATTTAAGATACAGAAAACAAACTTTACACACATTGGCCAAAGAGAAAAATATTCTCAAAGTATCATTAAGTTTGCTTTTATATTTTCAAAATGGCGGCGGTTTAAAATATTTTAATTTAAATAACAATAAAACCATTAACTTTAAGAAGTTTTTACAAGTAATAAAAAATATTTCAATTTTAATTTCAAATCGAACGGTACTTTGATGAACGAAATCCGTGTATAGATAGGTGAGAAAATGCACTTTTAAAGTTAGCTTACAGAGCCCATGCAACACCGCGGCGCGTGCGTGGCGAAAAAGCAGCTGGCACAACAAATAAATCTTCACCACGGCCGCGCCGCGGTGGCGTGTGGGCCCTGTAATCTAACATTAAAAATGCATTTTCTCGCTTATCCGTGCACGGATTTCGTTCACCAAAGAACCGTTTGATTTGAAGTTAAAATTGGAATCTTTTTTATATATTGTAAAAATGTTATAAAGTTAATGGTTTTGTTGTTATTTGAATTACAAGATTTTTAACCACCCCCATTTTTAAAATACAAAAGCAAACTTAATGATACTTTGAGAATATTTTTCTCCTTGGTCAATAAATATGTGTGCAAAGTTTGGTTTCTGTATCTTAAATAGTTCTTTATACATAAAGTTGTTTGTATAAAATACAAAATGGCGGCTAGCGGGTAAACGAAGAATTTTTCGACATATGTTTACAGGTATTTTTTTTTATTTTGATAAGTACTATCATCCCTCGAAGTTTGTCCTCGACTTCAATGAACACCCTGTATATATAAAAATTTTAACGACTATTGTTTTTGGACTCTGGGCACCTAAAGACGAAAAAATAACATGGTCCCGGGCTTAAGTCTTACCATGAGACCTACGGTAATAGCTTCTTCCCTATGGGAAATTCACTAAAATTAAGAGATTAGGTTTGTACCCAACTGACTTTTGAGTCGTTACTTGGTCGTTTACTGGACAAAAATAAATTACTGTAAAAAGATTAACGGGGTATCTCTTAACCCACAATGTGTGCAAACACTTCTTTTAGCGAATTTTCCATAGGGAAGAAGCTATTAGGCCTACCGTAGGTCTCATGGTAAGACTTAAGCCCAGAGTCCAAAAACAAAAGTCGAAAAAAATTATATACATATATATATGTTTATATATATATGTATACATATGTGTGTATATATATATGTCTGTGAACACGATAACTCTCGTAAAAATGGTCCGATCAAGACCAAATTTGGTAGAGACGTGTATTCCTACAAATGCTCTGAAGAGTTCGTAAACCAGACATATCGGTCAATGGGAACGGGTAGTTTGGGCAGGGTTTGTACCCCAAAAATGGGTTTATTTGTATTTTTCACATGTAATTTTTAAAAATTTCTAATTTTATATTTCACCATTGGAATCAGCTCAAAAAACTACACAATTAAGTTCCTTAAAGTTTTTCTCTATCTCCGACGGTTACCGAGATATTAAAAGATCTGAACACAGTACGTTGTATTGTGGGGCTCCCATGTTAATCTTATGGAGGATAAAGAAAAATTAATATTTCCCATATTAATCAATATATTTGGACAAAACTTGATATTTAGCTTCATGTGGTTGAGATCTATCCATTTATGCTTAAAAATCATAGTTTATGTATTTATCATGGCAGCAAACCTGCATACTCTTTCCCCATATTAATCATATAGGGAATAGGCAAACTCCTTTATTTATGGACAGATGTTGATGAAAGTTGGTATAAATGTTAAGATCAAAATTATTTATGGTAGAAATTACTAATTTCAGTGTTTCTCACAGCAGCTAACCTGCACACTCTTTCCCAAGTTAATTTTATGGAGAATAGGCAAATAATTCTCACGTTTATGGACAGATTTTTATAGAACTTGGAATTTCGCTGAGTACGCAGGTCTGCTGTGACAGGGGTATTAATTTCCATATTTATGATGTTTAATTAAAATGAGGAGATGCAGAAAAACCAAAGGTTTATATGTAAATTACCACATATAGAATATTAAGACAGAGTACAGCTGTCTATTCAGCTACTTTATCAACATATGCCACAGTGTATGAGGAAGCACTGCTGGCACACTTGCCACCCGAGGCACTATACAGACTGCCAGACGCACAGTCAGCAACAGATAACATTGCAGCTCTGCAAATACCATCAACTGACTCTTCACCTCTCATATGGTAAAATCTACTACAGTTTCTTATTCATCACAACTTTAAAATACCCCCGTCGCAGCAGACCTGCGTACTCAGCGAATTTCCAAATCAATAATATAATAATAATAATATATGACAAGTTTTATAAAAATCTGTCCATAAACATGAGAATTATTTGCCTATTCTCCATAAGATTAACATGGGAAAGAGTGTGCAGCTTAGCTGCTGTGAGGAACACTGAAAGTAGTCATTTTCATAAATAATTTTTATCTTAACATTTATACCAACTTTCATCAACATCTGACCATAAATAAAGGAGTTTGCCTATTCCCTATATGATTAATATGGGGAGAGAGTATGAAGGTTTGCTGCCATGATACATAAACTATGATTTTTAAGCATAAATGGATAGATCTCAACCACATGAAGCTAAATATCAAGTTTTTTATCCAAATATGTCTGCCCCATCATAACTTTAACAACAACAACCTAACAAATATTACTGAATTTTTCAAATTTTCAAAAGTGCGCTTTTTGAGAAAATCATATCAGAAATTTTTATTGGAATATTTAAAAAAACCTTTTCTGTTAACTCCTATTACGCTACATATCAAATGAAAGGTTATACAATTATCTTTGAAATGCCACAAATTTCAACTCTCTGTCTTGTCTAGAAGGGCTGCAATTTTAATTAAAAAATTATGCGAACAGCCAAAAATTATCGTTTTTTGACAACTTAACATAGCTATATTTTGGAAACCATTTGAGATATTTAGCTGAAATTTTTCTATTCTTCTTAGTCTATATGAAGTTAACCAATGTGCCAAAATTTCATCAAATTCTGAGACAGTGAGATTTTACTACTGTGTTGATTTGACAAGGAATGAATGACACCATCCACAATTCGTGATTTCCAAGTAGATGGATTACAGGACATGCTACCATCCCAGTATGTAGGAGGAGGGACTGGTTCCAAATTTTTAATCCAACAAAAGTGTAGATGGGAACTACAAAAAAGTTTTATTTTCATAGTAGAACATTTGATAACAAGCATAGCCAATTTTTGAATTAAACATTATTTTTAACAACAAATTTTTTTAACAAGTTAACCATTGTTAAGAAATCAACCATCCGCATTGAGCATGTAATAGTATTGGAAAATTCTACATGAATCCTAAAATGTTAAATACCAATAGTTACAAGGTATGAATGTGAAGGACACTGAATGATTAACAACCCTTTTTTGTGCACTCACTCAAGAGTGTGCACCTTCAATCCGCACCATTCGTAGCCGTTCTTGAATGGACTGATAAATTTTGGTGAATAGTTGATACTCCACATGTCAATGGACGAGCGCCTGTATTCGTCTTTATCCTCTTCATCAATTTCAAAGTCATTTTTAAATCCGAATCTAGGGATTTTAGCTAACGTTAGCTTGATGAAGTCCTGTGGAGTCGCTTGTTGGCAAAAAGTGATGTACGACAATCGATGCTTCAGAGCAACGTCTCTCAGATGCTTGTCCGCCAGCATGGTAACCTTCTTGCTTGAATCGTCGAGAGACCTCAACTTTGGCAACAACTTTGGCAAATATCGCGAGCGGTACATGTCCGCTGTCGACCAGTTGCCGGATGTCATTTTCCCCATATCGGCAACAGCACACATCAAACCGGTCTCTTGGTTCCAGCCCAGGTTTCCTCCAATCAAAGACCAACAATCAGCCATAGGTGATTGGTTGCCCCTGTTAATAGTTACTGCCTGAGGTGTGAGTAAGGAACAAAAATATGAGTAAGTCTCATCTCCAAAATTAGATAGTAAGAATTCAAATACCTTCAAAGGTAATGATGGATACAGTTTACGAACATTGCCCAAAAATCTAACGCTGTTTTTATCCACTACCATGTCTTGTTCTTCCGTATTTTTATCCACACCCTTATCCTTTTCATATTCTTTGGGATTTGATGACGTTCCCAGTGAATTTCCTCTGTTTTTGAATCTCTTAGCTAATTTGGAGAGAAACGATTCAATGAAAGCTTCTTCGAATGTCATCATCTTGCTCCCTTTGCCTTCAACCTTTGTGGCCTCCAGATAAGCGAAGCATAGATAAAAATCTGAGTATTTCAAGATCTGATCATCAGTGTAGGCCACCGGCTGAAACAGTTTGTCACAGATTATTGCTGCCATCTCCTCCAGCCTGGTTGCGGCAATGGTGGCAGGAGCGAAGGCTAGTTTTACAATGGTGTGTAAGCCAATGGATCTATCCACGTTTTCCAGATACACAGCAACTTTCCTGAAGAGCCTCTCCTGGTCGGTCTCCGTCATGGTGGCATTCCTCTCTTCTTCTATGACCACGTCCCTCATTCTCATTGAGAAGCTCATCCTTGACCTACAAAAAAATAGTTTCTAACTTAAATCTTTGACTATCCATTATTAATAGACTTATTATTCTCATGAGCTTATGAGTAGTGGCTTGAGTGGTTCTCGAATCGGCTTGGGGAGTTAGTGTGTGGTTCTCCGTACAGGAGTGCTGGCCGTCTGCTACCGATTTTAACATTTGTAATTATTATCTATGTACAACATAATGTTGATATAAATAATATTGACATTCATTAGCACAGCATTGCTCTGGTAACAGATTTAGACACAGCCTTGCTTTTTCCGCACAGGACATTGCTTTGTAGGGATTACGGTGTATACAAGCGAGCATAAAAAAGTGTATAAAAGCGGCCTAATGCACGGCTTCAAATTGACGGTTACTAGGCAGCTGTTAGACGCGCGTCGAGAGAGCGTGAGATCGAACGTCACCACCAGTCCGTCACCTCACGCAAACTCAGTGTTCTCCATTATGGATCACTGTGAAGTTTTTATGTATTTAACAACAAAAAACCTTCGGAAGAGAAGGAGGTGGTTAGCACACCCTGTAAACAATGTACGTCACTAGAGAGATGCATTTTACACCTTATTTGAAGAATTCTGAGTTGATGGTAATAAATTGTACAAATATTTTTGTATGACTGTTGCACTCCCACTCCCTCTACAAAACCACGTGGCTGGGAGCGGAGTGGACCGTCACCCGACAACCGTCATTTCAATGAGTGTCAAATGACGCCGTGCATAAATAGCTCCATACACCGCAATGTTATTAAGGCAAATTTTTGACGAGCTGCCGACGCGCGTACTCTAACTATCAACGTCGTGTTTTAGAGGACGGTCCCCTCACGACCAACGAACGTCGTGTTTTAGAGGACGGTCCCCTCACGACCAACGAACGTCGTGCATAAGTATACACATTTACCCCTATTAGTGATGTAAAATACCTGGGTATTTATAACTCGGGATAAATAACCTGAGTATTTACCCGGGTAAATACCCAAAATCCATAAATACCCGGGTATTTTGGGTATTTATGAAATCGATTGAAATTAATTTATATTTATCCCTAAATATTTTAATGTTATCATTACATGTTAAATTAGGATAGTCTATTAACACCTTTAACTTGAAGCTTTGTTAGTACCTTTCATTTTATGATTATGATTACATGGAGTTTCGGGTTTTAAATCTACCGTTGTTAAATTATGATGGTTAAAATTTTTATTGTATAAATGGCTTGGAAGGCTAGACAGATCTAAGACCTGATTGACATAGCCAGAGTGACAGAGTACTAAAAGTAATTGAACTTTTCTGTGTTACCGCTTAGTTGAAAACAATAATATATTTGGATAAACCTACTAAAAAAATCTCCTGTTTTTTGGTCTAACTTAATATAATTTTGAAAGATTTATTGTGCTATTGATTCAAATGTTTTGTATCACAAGTTTATGAAATTAGTTTTAGCGAATTTCCCATAGGGAAGAAGCTATTACCGTAGGTCTCATGGCAAGAGTTAAGCCCGAGACCATGTTATTTTTTCTTCTTTAGGTGCCCAGAGACCAAAAACAATAGTCGTTAAAATTGCATATATGTGTGTCTGTGAGCATGATAACTCTCGTAAAAATGGTCCGATCGAGACCAAATTTGGTAGAGACGTGTATTCCTACAAATGCTCGGACGAGTTCGTAAACCAGACATATCGGTCAATGGGAACAGATAGTTTGGGGGGTTTGTACCCCAAAATGGGGTTTTTTGTGTTTTTCACATGTAATTTTTTAAAATTTCTAACTTTATATTTCACCATGGGAATCAGCTTTTTTTAAAGCTTTTTTTAATTGTGTAGTTTTTACTACACAATTAAGTTCCTTAAAGTTTTTCTCTATCTCCAACGGTTACCGAGATATAAAAAAATCTAAACACAGTACGTTGAGGAGTATTTTGAGGCTCCAATGTTAATCTTATGGAGGATTAGGAAAAATTAATTTTTCACTTATTATCTAATATTTTTGGATGAAACTTGATATTTAGCTTCATGTGGTTGAGATCCATACATTTGTGCTAAAAAATCATAGTTTATGTGTTTATCGTGGCAGCAAACCTGCATACTCTTTTCCCATGTTAATCATATGGAGATTAGGCAAACTCCTTTATTTATGGACAGATGTTGATGAAAGTTGGTATAAATGTAAAAAATAAAATTTTTGATGGTATAAATGGCTACTTTCAGTGTTCCTCACTGCAGCAAACCTGCTCACTCTTTCCCATGTTAATCTTATGGAGAATAGGCAAATAATTCTCATGTTTATCAACAGATTTTGACCAAACTTGTCATATATTATTATTATATTATTGATTTGGAAATTCGCTGAGTATGCAGGTCTGCTGCGACGGGGGCATTTTTATTTTGATACTAACAAAATATCTAGAACAAAAATAGTACTTAAATCCTGCCATCCTACAGTTTGAATTTTAATTATTTTCTTAAGTTGTTTACACATAGGCCACTACTAGGTTAAATTTTCATGTCTTTCTAAATAATAATTATTACTTTACAAATTATTTTCCCCACTTTCAATAAAATAAATTCATATATGTATCATAGAAATTAAAATATCATAAGTAGTCAGGACCAGTGCAACCATGCGACCAGGGTATTTATGCCGACTATGCTTTATGCTCAGAAGAAAAATGCTTAAAGGGACTATATGAAATTGAGTTAATATATTTTATTAAGATTTAATCATCCATACTATTCCTACAGTTTAGTAATTGCAAAAAAATTTCAATCTTCTTTCAATTAAATAAAAAATATAAATACCCAGGATGTGGGTATTTATGGTGATTAATCCCAGAAGTAAAATGCTAGTAGTGACTATATGAAATTTTGTTTAACACATTTTATCATCATTTTACTATCCTTAGAGGGTAATAATTGCAAAAAAACCCCAATCTTCTCTAACTTTAATAAAAATTATAAATACCCAGTTTTTGGGTATTTACCCGGGCCTGGGGTAAATACCCATTTTATATTTACCTACCCACTGGGTCTTTACCCAGCCCACATCACTAACCCCTATGCATTTTTATTACAACCGTCTTTCGAGGCCCGGCACCAGGGCTTCTCATTCTCAGGTCCCGGAGAATGGATAAAGAATGTAAATCATTCTACAACCACAGCCAGAGTCTATTTGGTCAGAGTTTATAAAAAGGGGAGAATGTAAAATGTGTACTTTTTCTGAAGTTTGCTTTGAGAGCTCCCAAGTATGGTGTTGAAGGGGTCCGATTTAAGGTTCGGGCTGTGATTTAGTATCCCCAGTCAGTCAGTAAGTAATTAAGTAGTTACATATGCGGCTGCATATATTTATATATATATATATATATTTATATATATATATATATATATATATATAATACTTTTATGGCTTAATAAATATAAAGCATAGTAAAGATCGATTTTAACAATGCTAGTAGAGAACATAAATTAAATTTGGTGTCTTTAGAAAGCAAAATAAGTGCCTTGACAGAAGGGTTTTTTGAATTTGTTTTCTTTTATGTTTGTTAAAAAACTACCTTGAATACTTCACTGAAGTTCTGTCCCACAACAATGAATCACTTAAACAAAGGCAACATGACCAACAATTGGTTTTGGTTGCAGATGTAGTTTATTGCATGTAAGTGCTTAATGATTCATAACAATTTTATGTCTTGTGTTTTATTTCATATGTAATTAGGTATGATCTTACTACAAGGATTCCGTAAGCTTAATAACATAAGAAATATTCATTTAGTTAAATACTAACTAGTTAAGTTGTAGAAATGTTTTATAATATAAATTTATCCCCTATTATTCATTACACATGAACCATCGGAACAATCTGCAATAGACCCAGTACGGTTACGGACCCAGTACTGATAATGTTAAACACGTTAACGTAAAAAACAGATAGAAACTGTTTCTTAAAAGGAACAAAAGTGATTGCTGTAGTCGGACAAACAGCACTCACATCCACAGCTAACAAACACACCAACGCAACTAGTAACTATATCAACAAATAAACTGAAATGATACATGACACTTCTCATCAGACAATTTTATAGGAAAAAGGGGTGAATTTGTCTCAAGGTAGAGGCATTGGTGGAGAGGTAACCCTTGCCACAAATCCTCTTCCAAGCCTGTCTCGCATGGATTATATTGCGAACTTATTGAACACTGGTTAAAAATAAAACAAAGGATGACAACATATAATTTTACACACCATTTTCAAGCACTATTTTCTTTTTTCTGTACATAATATACAGTGTGAATTCTAAGTACTATAAAGATAATATTAACTATTGGACGAATATTATTATTAAAGTCAAAGTTGTTTAATTAAAATAAAAGGCGTGATGTAAATAAATGAGTTTATATTACAATTTTTTACAGTGCCACAATGTGTCTGGCTGGTCTTTCGCACATACATAACTAATTATACATATGAAGGAAATAGATGAATATTAACAATATGATTTATTTTCGATCCACAAAGCATAAACAGTCGATTTTGTAGCTGTAAATAGAAAAAAATCTAACCGATAAGTTAGTCCAGATGGGTTTAAACTACAGTCCATCAGAAAAAATAAGAGGTCAGAATTAATTTATAAATTGTTGACGATTTAAAGTTGATCTAAATATCATTTAGAATTTATTGTTTTAAAAATAATCATCCAATTTCTTAAACTACCATAGCAAAAAGGGAAAATAAGAAAGCGAAAATAAATGAATTGGTTGTTAGAAATTTTCAGAGCATTACCCCTCTCCAGGTAATACCAAACTTATTTAGTGGGTTTAGTTGGGTGATGTAAACTGGTGAAAGTTGTTCCTACATTTAAATCTAATGACCAAACTGATAGTAATAGATACAGAAAAATTTCAATGTTGAATGTCTTCTCTAAGGTCTTAGATAGAATAGTAAAGGACCAGCTAGTTTCCTATTTACAATCTAATAATATTATATATGAGCGACAATATGGGTTCAGGAGCGATAAGAACATCACTGATGCACTTTTTGATGTCTGTAGTGAATTAGATGAGTCAATATCTAGCAATCAGCGATCTATGCTCGTCTTCCTTGATCCAAAGAAAGCCTTCGACTCCATTGATAGGAATCTTTAGCTCAATAAGCTTAAATATATAGGTGTGCAGGGGTTAGCCTTAGCATTGGTTTCACAGTTATCTAAAGGACAGACAACAATGTGTGTCATTAGCAGGTGTGGAGTGATGCCTTGAGAGGGAGTGACCTGTCGAATATGACGTAATTCAAGGATTACACTTGGCCCAATAATATTTTTAATATCAATAAAATCTCTAAGCTTGCCTTTCGGGTAAAGTGTTTTTGTTTGTTGATGACACCTTGACTTTTTGCAAGGTAGAGACTGGAACGAAGTTTTTCAAAAGGCTACCAATGATCTCAGTTTTCTGAAAAAGTGGCTAGATCAAAATATTCTGTCCTTAAATATATCTAAGACCAAATTTATGCCTATTTCCCTAAAAAGCAATGCTTACTGTCACCTTCATCCCTCTCTCGCACCCCTCACATACCAAGTGTGGCCGGAGTTCTCAGGCTATCTGGGAATGATTTCACCTGGCTACGCAAATTTTTACTATGAGATTTGAAATTTAAAATAAATCAGGCTCATCTCTTTCTGCCCGATTTAAAAGACATTAGAGATATTCTGATTCACAGCAAATAACTAAAACATATTATTACAGTAATTACAATTAAAGAAGGTTGTAGTAATTTAATTTAATTACGGGCTAAGGAAGAAAGTATGTGTCAGTCTCCTATAATAATACCTTTATTATTTTGATGTGACCTTACTTTTAAAATTAAATTATTTAAAAAAATTTCCGTTGTCCTCCATTATTATACTTGTTGCAGCATAAATTATAATTCATTTACATTATTCAATTCTTCAAAATGTTTCAGATTACGAAGCTACCTATTTTAAAAAATATATTATTACAGTCTATTTAGCATTATAGGCTAAATATGTCCCTACAGAAACATACAATCAGACCGTTCTAAGGTTAATACAAACAGTGACGGATAGTGATAAAATTTGCTTCATATGCAAATAACTGGTAGCCCAATGGAAATTAACTCAAAATAAACTATAAATCATACTTCAATCAAAGAATATAGAAAATATTTTCTATGAACAACAATTTGTTGAACATAACCTATGAGTATTAAAACTCTGTAATTAAACTGAACTAAACTAAAACTGAAGTAATTTATACCAAAGAAAATTTAACGATAATTAAAGAAATATATTTTTAATTCATATATGTTCAGAAATATTTTTCAGTATTCAGTAAGAATGACGAATCGAATTTGTTACCTGTGGAGAAACCTTTTATCACAAGATATAAACGACTACGCCTAGTACAGTACAAGATTAAGCAAGGACCGGATACAGGTTTCGGGCACTCGCTACATCCCAAACAATTCGGGAAATAACGTCAAAGCCTTTTCAATCTCTAAAGTATTCTTTTATCGTTACTGTAAAAAATATCTTCTGTTATAAAAAATATAGATAAAAGTGGAAATAAAAATCGATATTTAATTTTTCAGTCTAAAACGTTTACAGCTAAAAAATACTAGACGTATATAGGGTAGTAAAGGGTTAGCGAGAGGCCTGAGGGGGAAGATAGAAGTATATACATCATGCAGTATGTGAGAGGACTCTACAAGACCGCTGTGAAGTGGCCTGTCCTTCAATCGGCTGACCCGCTGTGTACTATGCGCACATCCTATTTCGGGTACCCTCCTCTGTTTTTGCTGAAGACAACGGATCTAGACTAGGACGTCGATAACTGGCCCGTGAACTGAGTTGCAGCGGTTTCACGTACTAACCATGTGGGGTAGGTGTATATTAGACTGGCTACCTTACTGCTTCTGTAACCGGACAGTGTGCAGGTGTTACAGTACCTTGTTGGAGACAAGGAGAGGTGCAACCTTGAATACGAGTCTAGCATGTACATTAACGAGTCGAAGTGAAGACCTCAAGTATGGTCACCAAACTTATAACTGTTGGAGTTGTTAGGTTTTGTAGGCTAATGATCAACACGTAGATTTTACTCCAGGTGGGTCACTGTTGTGTTAGTCAATTCCACTCCTCTTTCAAAGAAGACACGCCCGTGGGTTCTGGGAAGGGCATATCATTGCTGTCTACAAATATTATGTTTCAGGAAGGGAGGGAAACAGGGTTGAGAGAGAAAATTTTTGTTCGTAGCTCTCTCGGCGTGAGGCTGCAGGCTTACCCAATGGACCCAAAACTTATTTTTGAGAGTCTGCAGAAAGAGCCCTGGTATTGACACTAAGAATAATAAGCGTATCGTCAATCTCAAGCAAGAAGATAAATTCCAGACTCTGGTCCTTGTGATTGATGAGGCCAGTGAACAGGGATGAAAAACCTTATTGAATTACGAGGGTCTCCGTCAGGGCGCTCTTTAGGAGTCCATCTGAACCGGCGCTAGCGAATAACCCAGGTTAACCTTGGGTGAAGGGTAACAAAATTTCTAGTTTGGGCTTCTCAAAGGGACAGATTTTGGGGTCTTAGTAACCCCAAAATCTGACGACGTGCGTTTAGGTCAAAAACAAGCTTCAGATGCGTGCCGCTCTTGGAGTTCTGCTTTAGGAGTCAGGCGGTGGTGAGGACTAGCTGTGGAAGACTAGCTAACTGGAAGACCTCTGATCCTCACGTCAGTTTACATTCTCCCGGATACACCTCATTTTTATATGATTGAAATCATATGGCTTATGATTTCATGACATAGCCAAAATATCATGGCCGAAGGCAAAAGTAAGAAGACTCAGAAAAGTTAAAATATATATTTTAATCAGAAAAAACAAGAAATTATTTACCTAATTTTAATCATCCTAGCCTACTTAGGAGATACTGTAGTGTGTTGAATTTAAATTGAATAAGTTAAAATAAGTAACTCATCGTGATCTAGCAATGCAGATAGAATCATTTCTCATAATCAGAAACAGCAGTTCATAGCAGTTGTTATCAGAAACATATCACCTTTTAAAATAATTTTAGTTTATTATACATCCAGATTTCTACATAATATGTATATTTTCAATTCCAATTTACATTACTATTGATAGTTAATTATGTAATACACACATGGTAGCATAAATAAAATCAAAATCATTTTTACTACTCAGGTCATTTTTACTTACCAGTCAGATGCTAGTCAGATACAGGTATTTCCCCAGACCGAAACACTCAAAATATTTCCTATGAGGGAATGTATCAGATAAGGGTTTTGATAAGTCTGATAAGCAGTGGTGTAGTGGAGCCGGAGCGGTCCGGAGCGCCGCTCCGGCACAGCTTTTAGAGCCGGAGCGGCGCTCCGGCACAGCTCGTGCAGCCGAAACCCGGATTTTTAAACGTGTACTTTGCCTTTTTATAGAGATTGCTAGGTAAGCGAGTCGCTCGCATCATTTCTTGATCAACACGCAATTTTGAGGCAATTTTAGGCGTTTTACATTAACCCTAACCTAACAACATCGTAACGCCAAAATCAGACACTAGGGCTTACTTGAAAACCATATATCTTTTTATAGTATCTAGTTTTTAATTCAAAAATATATTTATTTTTACAAAAATTTGAGGCTGATTTAAGAATTGTTGAGATTATTTGTATTTTCAGATTTCGACCATTTAAATCCTATTCATTTTAATCTCCGTCTAAGACATTTATTTCAACACACCTCTCTCTTCCTACAGAATAGCCTTTAATATCGATGAGGTTGCGATTTTTTACAAAATAAAATTTAAGGATTTTCCTCCGTATTATGTGGTGAGTACACCCATCCACAAATATGTTCTTCTTCCTTGACCTGCACTCGTCAGTTTGGGTTGAAAAAGAAAGAGAACCCTTACTAAAAAGGCACAGATACCCGAGGAGCATCACTAGTCCCTTTAGCACAATTAAACTTCGGTTTATGTAATTCTTTTTTAAATATATAACATTACTAGCTGACCCGGCGAACTTCGTAACGCCTCACAGTAAACACATGTTAACTTTAAGATTGGCCATGTTCTAAAATCCAATAGCATTACGGCTTCATTGTGAAAGGTTATTCTGGGTCGCGGCATAGTGAATAACAATACTGAAACGACAAAACATATTAATATCATTTCCACAAAACAAATAAATCTGAGTGGATTAATTCACAATTTTCAAATCCAATCCAAACCCAAACGAAACCTAACTGTAATACGGCTTTTATAGGAAAGATATACAACAGCTGATTATTATAATAAACGTAATAATATAAACATTGTAATTATCATATAAACACATGAATTTAATTAATCAGACAGAAAATAAAAATATAAATACATAATCCCCTAAAACCGTTAACTATTAACGTGGTGATTAAAGCTGTTCATTTTTTACAGTACACATTTACTTCATAGTTTAACATTAATGAATGAATTCAGATGGCATTGGATAGTAAAGCATACGGTATTGCTAATGGAAAGTAAACCAATCAGCTGTAGCTAAGAAATCAAATGTTTTCATTGTAGACAATTTGTAAACAAACTTACTCTCCATAAGGTTAACATTAGAAATTTAAAACGCCATAAAATGGAAACTTATGGGGTTTTCGAAAATTTTTTTTCACTAAAACCTTCCCGGACACATATAGAGCAACTTCCTAAAATTTCATGGCGATCGGATGAGTAGTTTGGCAACGCATAAAGGACATACAGACAGACAGACAGACATACATTCAATTTTATATATAGAGATTGTACACAATTCCTCGCATTTGACCACGCAATGACCTTCCTGAGGAACTTGCAGACTTTGACTACCAATTACCCCCCCCCCCCCAAAAGAATAAATGCATTTCTGGGAAGGACCGCTACGCCACACACCGCTCCGGCACAGCTTGTTTTAGCACTACACCACTGCTGATAAGTGTTCAGGGAGTGGTTTGATAAGTTTAACACCAAACCATAAAAAGCTAACGAGATAATGTGGTGGTGAGCTGCAGCAAAACAAAGGCCAGTTGAATGTGTGACGGGATGCTGCAATCTCTATTATCTTAATGAGAGAGATAGAGAGCAATGAGACAGTGAGTAGACTGAGAATGAGCTGACTTCAACATGCGTGCCTTCATTGGACCCTGTAAGGTTTGTTGATAGTTATACAGTATTAGTACTAAATAAACCACCCTCTGATACTATATTTGATACTAGGAAACTAGCACCATGCCTATCCTTTGTACGGGTTGTAGGATTTCGTGTTAAGAAAAATGAGACTTTTTATCAAGACAAAATTTGAACCTGAAATCTTAAATAAACAAAAAGAAAATATAAATTATTTTCAGCTTAGTTAATTAGTTATGAGTTTACATAGTTTGCAACTAGAGAAATTAGATTTAGAGTTGTATCATTGTTAAAATTCCATATACACGTTAAGGTACCATTTTAATATAGTATAATAGTTTTAAAATTATTTATCAATGCTAACCAACTACACATGGTTTTAATTTGACAGTGTTGGTTATTTATTTATATTAAATCCATTATGATGATGAAATATCAACCTGAAATCTTAAACAAATACGAAGAAAAAATCAATTCCTAGCTTTTTTTTAGCATTAACTTACAATGAGATAAATTAAATTAGAAAATTTGCATCATTATTAGAATTCACTATAATCATAGAGTTAAATTTAATATTTCATTTTTTTAAAATTTTATTACTTAAAAAAATTGATATAAGGCCCTTTTCGGCTTTTAGAGATATAAAACATAGAAATACCAAAAAAAACTATAATTTCAAGCTATTTTTAGACAAAAATCTAATTTTATTTATATAGATGTGAATAAACATAATCCCATAAACTTGATATTAGTTTAGCTGTATCAATGAGTTGTGATTGATAAAAAGCTCAGTATTCTTCACTGGCCACAACTGGATGAAGTGGTCAGTATGTTTCCTGTTTAAAAAATGTACATTTTCTTTAATTTTGAAAAGGAAATAAATCATTTATTCATTTATTTCATTCGGGTATAAAGCTATTTAATGCATTTGACTTAATTAATCCATTATGGATGAATGGGTAATCACTTTTAATAATACTTTGGATAATATAAGTTGGAAGAAATACTTAGGGGAAGGGACTTGAAACCACTCTGTGGATATATGCTAATATAACAAGAAAAAACACCAGGGACTATTCGACACTTTTTTCCTATTTTCTCTAAACTGCCGGTAACGTTGAAGAGGGGTGCTGTGGCTCCTCCTCGGGGAGACCTGACAGACAGCGATAGACCGAAGCAGCGATAAAATTAAATCCTCCCACTAGTAGTTGTAAGTATTGTATACAATAAAACTAACCAGAAAAGGGGATACTTCAAAATATACTGAAGTTCAATACAAAAACAGAGCATAATGAAACACAGAGTCAAAGGAAGACATACTTTATTTGGAGGAATAAAAATCATAAATGAAAAGACTTTTCTCATCAATAGTGTAAATACCGCAAAATCAAAATAATATTATGTTGCTTTGCTTTTTATAGAATTCTTGGCTATTTCAAACTTAAAAATGTACCTATACCTAATCATAATAATTATGTTATACAACATCATTCCTCAACCTAAATTACAACAGTTGTAATTTAGGTTACCTTTAGTTAGTAAAGTTAAGTATACTTAAAATTTTAAAAAATCTCTCTATTTAACATAAGCTTAGTTTAAATTGAAAACTCAGTATTTCTTAATAACTTTACCTGAATAATTTTAAAATAGCTGTTGAGCATTCAAACCTAAATCAATGGAAAAAGAAGCCCTGTAATATTCAAATCCAAACATTTAACTGCAAAAATACTTTTACTGTGGGTGAACAGGTTTTTTTTTATAAAAGAAAACCAAAAAACAGGTTTCATTGCACTGTTATAATATTATGAAATATAGTACTATATTATTACATTACTAGAACAAGCCTGTTGCGGAAATGACCAACTGTCAGGTATCGTCAGAATGAAATAAAACCCCCTAAAACTGAAGTTAATGTAGTACGATTATGTTGTCCAATGAACTTGCCCAAGATGTTATAGAAACGTATAACTCCACCAAATTTTTTTAATAATCAGACAATAATTGTGGGCGTTATCGTACCCCCAAAACAGGTTCAGGGGTAAGAGTTATGAACTTCTATCATGGTCCTGTGTTTAAATGTCACCATGCGAGTTGTGTGAATAAGCTCACTTTTCCATAGGAAATTCGCTGACAAAGTCTAAACCCAGTGGACAACAGAGTGGATAGGATGTAAAGATAAATTATGTACAAAATTAAAAGATTTATTGAATGCATAAATAAGGCAGTTTTATAAATTTGAGTTTTAATATAAATATAATTACTAAAACACATTTCAATATCACAAATACGTACTAGTGATAAAGGTATTTATTTGGTAACTGAAAATATAAATTACAGTAAAACAAGAAATATATTTTCCATTAATCTGAAATGTTATCCAACCAAAATCAATTTAATCATTACAATATTTACGTATATTGTAATGACAAAATATACTCAAAGACATCTTTGTTCTATTTGCAATAATTAGTTACATTTTTGCATATCAATCAAAGGATACTATTATTTTGAGTAAAGTTAAAATGTAAAAAAATTTGTGATGAAAAATACATACGAAATTCAGCCTTTGGTTTTAAATAAAATGGACACTTATAGGAAATATGAACAGCAATTACTATACCATGTATGATAAATGCAACATAAATTAGGGTAATTGTAATAAATTAGTATAAATATAAATTAGGACAAGACAAGGAGAGGTTTTTATACTTTACTAATATTAGGAGTACTGAGTACTGTGTAAAACAGAATTTTGAAAATTAAGGAAAACATTAATTTATGAATTTTGATCTGGTATAGATAATATAAAACTTTATCACCAATCCTAACCCTCTGGATTGTTAATTCATTTATCTAATCTAAAAAATTAGAATAATAATAAAATCTGAGACAAGAGAGCATAAATTTATTCCATCAGTATTAGTTTTGTTATTCTATAATAAATTTGAAAATCATCAAACTACTAAAGAATATTTGCTGAAGGAATTAATAACCCTATTATACAAATTTACTTCCTTTCTTAAAATTAAAATTGACTTTTCAGTTATAACTTTTGTATCCCTTTCGTTTTCCACAGATAAAAGATTTCACAGTATATAAGTATTTTCTATTTCCACAAAAATGGTGTGAAATTTATCTTCAAGGTCCAAGCTTTCACACTCTTTTATATAGTTTAACTAAAGTTTTGTATTTGCAAGTTTTAAGGTAAACTCTTAAGATATGGGATATAAATAAATTTTTAAGCAATCAAAAAGATAAATGGCGGTTTTATGAGATTCCCACAAGAAGTGACGACTATCTATCGTTGTTGTAACTAGCCAACTGCTGAAATTTTACTCAAAATTCAAATAATTACCTAATCCTTAATGAATGAAATTAAATCCAAAATAACCTAAATTAAGTTTATAAAAAACAGGTCAAAGTTGTTCTTGTGTTTTACTTCAGAGATCCCAAAACTAGTGTATAAAAAATCTACCAAGTTTTATTATCATCCTATTACAGTATCAAAAAGTTAATAATAAAATTTTTATTATTAAAATAAATTTTTTAAATAAAATTAAAATTATTAAATTAAATAAATTCCATAAAATTTTTGGACAAAACACCCAATTAATTACTTTCTGCCCTTGAGATTTCAAAGAAAAAAATCTGGTAGTTTCTATGGGAACCTGTTTCATATTTTCATCTTACAAATTGCTAATACCCCCCCTAGAGTAAAGACATATCCATGACAAAATAAAATTAAGTGGCTATTGGGTTATAGGAAAATAACCTATACATATATAAAAAAACAATTGAATATATGAACCACCAACAATAAATGCTAGAGTCCCATTTGCAAGAAAGCACTTGTAAAGAGAAAGCACATTAGAAGATGAATAGACTTGATAGAATATGTGGGATCACAACCCCCTTCCTAGATAACTCCCATCCAAAATATTATTAGATATTATAATTACTAACTGAATTAAAAAAATTGAAAGGAAGTCCTATTTGTAAATGTTAAATATTTTTTGACTGTCAGAATTTATATTAACAAGATCACACATTTAAAACAGATGTGATATTTAAAAAAAATGCTAACACCTGTTATCACACAGTATAAAAGACCATAATACTGAGTTCAGTATAAGTTAAACCAAGGATCCTCACTATGATTTCTCAAAGAGCCAATAGTTTTGCATCATATTTTCCTCTGTACCGCAAGCAGTAGCGGCCCATGATCACTTTAGAGAAAATACTTTGGATCTGGGGTCAATAAACGGGGGGGGGGGGGGTACAGGAGCTCTTCCCGAGTTTTTTTGTAATAAAAGCCAAAAAACGTGTTTTTACCTGAATAATATTTTTCTTTAATGGCAACAAAAATCTCGAGTGGCATTAAATAGCTTACAAAAAACGTTTATGAAACAAGTGTATAACTTATTCAGTAAAGTTTTACATATTTATATTGTATTTTGTAATTTTTGTTTTTACTATTTAGCAGTCCAAGGGCCGCAAAATCGTGCCAAGAGCAGCATGCGGCCCACGGGCCTTGTCTTGAGGATTCCTTGGTTAAACGATGAAATATAAAAATGTTATAGTTAATCAGGAAAAATCATTTAACTATAATTAAAGTTGTAGTAAACCAATAATATATTTATGAACACTTTTATTTTTAGAGTTTAACAAATAAACGTGTTGTATTAGAATAACCTTTACTAAAATACTTTTTACAGATAAAAATAATAAGTTCATAACCATAACAGTATAAATGACTCAAAGAAAACATTAAACAATTATTCATTCAACAAATTATTCAACAATTATTATCGTGCTTAACCCACCTCCATTGGTCGAGGTCACTCGTATTACATGGATGGTCGAGGGGTGAGCAACTTTTTAAATGCCTTGTTAATGATTATATCCATATATATCGTATGGTATGACGACAAAGTATGTCATACCACTTTTGTTTAACGATTTCTCTAACCTTTAATTGTATAAAAAACTAAAAATAACTAATTTCACAATAAAAACAATTTAAAACTCAAACTATAGACATTGTTATAAATTAATTTAACTTTTTTCAAATAATTGTTTAAAAAAAGGACGCTATTAAAAAGACATTTGGCTGATACTCATTGTATTATAACGAAAACAAAATAATAAATATAAAAAAACATAATTTATTACTAAATTATGCATAACTAAAAGGCCTTTTTAGTTATGCAAGTTGTGCTAACTACACTGTAACTTGTCACGAGTTAAAAGTGCAAGAAGGTCACTTAACCTCCACCACCGTATACCCTCGACTACTGACACCCCAAAAACAGCTATTCCGAGTTTCAGGAAGATATATCACAAACTCCATGTTTTGTAGAAACTTAAAATGAAAAGTGAGCATTCACTCTTCGACCATCTGTGGGTTAATAAACTATTAAACTAATAAATGCATTTGAATATTTTACATTGGCAGCTGCCACAAACCTAAATTAATCTGAACAGAATTTTAAATTAAATCAATTAAAATATATGAATACCATTGAATCTAAAAACAAATCAAAACAAATAAAAATAACAAAAATGATATCAACATCATATTAGTTATGTTATGGCTCTAGTTTCGGATACATAAAATTCTAGCTTTGATTATACATTTTTTTAACAAAATAATATAGTGTATTATATAACCCCCTTAATAGTGATTTACGTCTCGAGGTAATTTTACAGACTAAATAATGACTTTTCACCACCCGTTTAATCAATTTAAAACTATTTCACATTTGTGGAATACATTTTTAATTTTACACACTAGTTTTCATTTGATGATATAGATAAGTGTTCTTTAAAAAAAAGCAGGAAAAATTTGAAAAAATTGAACTTAAAATAAAATTTTTTTACAAAACAATAATCAGTATAATGAATTCATAATAAGATGATATATCCTGTAATGAATCAATAAGGAATATCTCTTGTACAAGTCAAGTATTTTTAGAAACTATGTAGAGAGAACCCAATCAAGAGGAGACGTTGAGTCGTGAAATGAGCTGATTTGTCATGGAGTTAATTAATGATATGATCTAATCTAACACATTGTATTTGTAAATTAACTAAAACACTAGGGATTAAACAGTTATAACACTATACAAGAATAAAAATAAAATTTGACAGGGGCACAAGGGGAAAACCAAATTATAGCTATCATTTAAATATTTATAGCTGTATTCAAATACCTTTTCAATGTTAATACCAAGTTTCTTAAAGGCATTTTGCCTTTTGGAGACCAAGTTAGGACACTTGAAAGTTACTTAAAGCTTCTAATCTGAGCTACAGCCTATTTTCGTATCACAATTAGTTGATTATTACGCTAAGCTTAACATCTGTCAAGATATGACTAAATACTTTGGTGTGTGTTATAGTTTTTGTACATAGTTGGCCGGCATGAGGCCTTCCTTTCCTCTCAATCGACCTGTCCACCAACCACCTTCATCTGAAACCATCAATCATATTTGAAATTAATTAGTTTCCATGTTATAGTATAAAAAAAGACGCTAACCCACTCCCGTCTGAATTTTCGTGGGACCCATGACCCATGAGGATAAACTGTTAAAATTAAAAATTAAAATCTAGCCTTTTTATTGTGATTACTGTCACAATTAGCCAAAAAAAGAATTATTACTATACTTTTCACCAATTCCAAAGAGTAGGCCTAGGAACAAGTACCGGAGCTTCATCAAAAATTCATTAAAAATAAAGAATAATTTACTTGTATTCACATCATTTAGGACAATCGCTAAACAATTTGTGCGAATAAGACAATAGCTTACTGTCAACACAGAAAATTGTACACTGGTGAAAAATTATAAATATGGCGCTTTAAAGACGAAGCTAAACTCTCGGATAAGAAATGAAATAGCACGAAAAACTACAAAGCAAAAGGAACTACATCAAAATGTAAGTAGGCAAAGCACATTGTTTGCTCAGAAAATAAAGTGCACGTTGTTAGTAATTTGGCTACCAGCGGTGGAGGATGTCCACTGTACGTTGTTCCATAGGAATGGGCTAAATGTAGTATCTAAATATTTTTTTAAGTGTAACTAGGGACTTAAAAGTAATTTAATTAGGTTATTATAAATGTGCATATACACTAAGAAAGGAGAATTATTTCAGAATTAGTTAGAAAACGCTGAAAACATCATAGTTTCTTCTTATCTTATTACAAGCCCTAGATCCTTATTGATCTTGCATATTCAACAAGATGAAAACTATAAAGATTCAAAATATATAACATATTCTAAGATATAGAAACACTATAGTAACAGTAACACACAAATAAAACCATTCTCTAAAAATAAGACAAGCACAACCTTCTCATCTCAGAATAAAAAACACAAATCTCAAAAATAATTATTTCAAAGAATTTTTTTACTAACCATTCTTCTGTTTGCATAACAAGTTAAAGAAGACTTTTTTATTTAAAAACCAATAAAAATACTTCCTAGTAAAAACATCTCTAATCACAGTCCAGGTAATTTTGAAAAAGCTTATGTTTCCAGTTTACAAACATAAGAAATAGATAAGATCGTCTTATAAATAACTATTGAAACACATGTTACTGATGGGTTATTCCTTCAAGGTGGGACTTTTTATTGCATGACTGACCCCTCATGCAGTATTTTTTCCAAGATAGGCGCTAATCTTTCAATACTTTCCTGAAAGTTTTTATAAATCTGGTTCTATTTATCCTAGCAACATAATTTTTTACTAAACTGTTTATACTGTAGTTAACTACCCTAAAATAAACATACAAAATTACATACATATAAATATTTAAATTTTTATTACTTTTGTAAAATCTATAGTTGTGTATGGTGGGTTGAGAGCTGCCAAAAAGAACTTATATCAAGGAATGTTAAAATACCCCCGTCGCAGCAGACCTGCGTACTCAGCGAATTTCCAAATCAATAATATAATAATTATAATATATGACAAGTTTGGTCAAAATCTGACGATAAACATGGGAATTATTTGCCTATTCCCCATAAGATTAAAATGGGAAAGAGTGAGTAGGTTTGCTGCTGTGAGGAACACTGAAAGTATACCATCAAAAATTTTATTTTTAACATTTATACCAACTTTTATCAACATCTGTCCATAAATAAAGGAGTTTGCCTAATCTCCATATGATTAACATGGGAAAAGAGTATGCAGGTTTGCTGCCATGATAAACACATAAACTATGATTTTTTAGCACAAATGTATGGATCTCAACCACATGAAGCTAAATATCAAGTTACATAAAAAAATATTAGATAATAAGTGAAAAATTAATTTTTCCTAATCCTCCATAAGATTAACATTGGAGCCTCAAAAATACAACGTACTGTGTTTAGATTTTTTTATATCTCGGTAACCGTTTAAGATAGAGAAAAACTTTAAGGAACTTAATTGTGTAGTTTTTTAAGCTGATTCCAATGGTGAAATATAAAATTAGAAATTTTTAAAAATTACATGTGAAAAACGCAAAAAACCCCATTTTGGGGTACAAAACCCCCCCAAACTACCCGTTCCCATTGACCGATATGTCTGGTTTACGAACTCGTCCGAGCATTTGTAGGAATACACGTCTCTACCAAATTTGGTCTCGATCGGACCATTTTTACGAGAGTTATCGTGTTCACAGACACATATATATATATATATATATATATATATATATATATATATATATATATATATATATATAAAAATTTTAACGACTATTGTTTTTGGTCTCTGGGCACCTAAAGAAGAAAAAATAACATGGTCTCGGGCTTAACTCTTGCCATGAGACCTACGGTAATAGCTTCTTCCCTATGGGAAATTCGCTAAAAAGACATTTTGATGGTATGTATTATTGTAGTGTACCGTACTGTATTCCTGGACTAATTTAGTGCAATTATCATGTTGCTATTATCAAAGTTGTTGCCCTCGAGGCCTATTTCAAGCTGGGAATAATTAATGTTTTCCTCCTGATCACTTGTCTCGGACAAAAATAATTTATTGTCGTCTAACCTAAAATCTATATCGCTAGACCTAGCCGTTTCAATGAAATAGTTTGCATAGTAAATACACGGACATCAAAATGACACTGTTCACTAATCTAACCTATCTATTCCACAAACCAAAACATAAGTTGTTCTTTATCCTAACATTTAACTAATGTTAGGGGAAAGAATACTTTAAGCAACCGAAAAAACTACTAAAATTCTTCACTAATACAAAGTCCTAAAACATATTTACTTCAATTACACAATGTAAAACAGAAAATCTCACAGTAAAACTGATAAATATTACATGCAAACAAGCTAAAAGCATTACGTATTCACGTCTCCAACTAGCCAAAACCAAAACTTCTACGAGTTTGTAAATAACATTCTCTATCTCTTTCGCACACATTTATCGATTGAAAACATTAACCAACTCATAGAGAACAATCTGGATACCATCCGAAGTCCAACGAGTTTGTGGAATCGCCACTAGATTTTATCCGTGGCAAACCACATTTAAAGGCATTTTCTGTGTAAGTAGTCACAACGGCAAACCACTTTGAAGGGTTAAATTAATGATAAAATTCTGAGTTGGATTAATAACTAATTAGTCTACATGGCACTAATCAATCAGTATTATCTTATCTTTATCTTAATCATGTGAATTCTCAATCCAAGCTTGATAGCTCAGGTTGTCTACTTTAACTAATGGCAATATAATTAGTTTATTGATTATAGATCCTTAATACGTTCCCAACGGAAGTGAAAATGCTCACTTTCGTAGGCATAGTCAATATACCTAAAAAATTACCAAAATCCATACTAAGGTTTTTTTTACTTTTGCTTTGTTTTGATAAAAAAGAACTTTGTTATCATTGTTTTAGTCTAAAACTATTTTTTGTTATACTTTTATTAAGTGTACCCAAAATATGTGTTTTTTCTCTATTATGCTTCAAATGTATGGGAGAGTGTACCCGATCGGGTACACACTTACTAAAGGTCTTCTGCTAGGGGCGGAAACACATTTCAGCTATATTTAGTGTGACCGAGTTGCTCATCAACGGAATTAGAAAACACAGCGAGTGTACCCGATCGGGTGCACCGCACGCTTTAGTAATGTACTGAGTGTACCCTATTGGGTACACTGTCGCCATTTAAAGAGGCACCCATGTACCCAATTAGACGCATTACATCGCGAACGAGTTATAAAACAGTTTGTTAGTGAACGTTATAAAACAACTCTCACGCTCTTTGATGAGATCAATGATGTCTCCCTCCTTGAAGGAAATTTCATCCAAGTCCTGGGCGCTGTAGTCGTATAAAGCTTTACATTTGGGCAGTTGAGGTTTGGACGGCAGTTCTGGCTTTGGTCTGCTGTCGAAAAATACAAAGACTTTTAAAAATACTAAAAAGTGGTTTACAGACCTTCTTTCAGAGTAATCCAATCTTTTTCCTGGCAGAAACTAGTGATGCTACTAATTATTCATGCATTGAATTGTCTTCAAGCTGTACAAGGACATCAAATTCTCTTCATTTGAAGATTGATAAAATCTTGAGAATATACCCCACAGTTTAACGTAAAATATCACGATAACACATACATATACAAGAACAACGACCAACACTTATTTAAGAAGTGAGGCGCAACGCGAACCAGGTAGGAGAGTAGTCGTCTCCTTTTCAAAAGAAAATCACAAACGAATTAATGAGTAGTTAGTAACCCACCATCTCCTAAACAAGTTTGAAGTTTTTTTGTCCGGAACAGTACCTATCTAAAAAAAACACCATGACCATTAACTTCCGTAGTCAAGCTCCATTCATTTGGCACTGCCTCTTAGAAGTGTCTGTTTGTTAATTTCCAAGCATTTTAATAATATAATTTGTGGCATATTTTACACGCACTTACCTTGTAGGTCTTAAGGCAATATTGGCAAGAATCTGCTTATTGGCAGCAGCTGCAAACACTGGAAAAGAACATAATATCTTAACAATCAACTATACAAATTAAACAAGTAATGCCCACATAAATATTATGCTAAAAACATCAAAAGGCACATTCGACTAAATACATTTTACATTTTACAGATGCTCAATTTATGATTGCTGGTTTTTTAAAGTAAATTAAACATAATATTGGAGTATCTAAGATTCCATATTAATAAATCAAGACATAATAAAAATATAGTAAAGTAAAATTTAATATAATATAATTAAAATAGGAATCTATGCTTTGGGGTATTAAAAATGGTCAATATAAGTTGTTAAGATATAAATGTATACAACTTTTTACAATATTATATGTTTTTTGAATTGGCTGAATTTTTTCAGGTGTCAAAGATTCATATTTCGGCTTTCAAGTTATCAATAGCTGCACTAATTGTACTAACACTTGTTAATGTAAAGATATACTTGTTATATCGACAAGAATGTGAGAAACCTCTTTGGGAACTTTCCATTGATTTTGAAACTGTGAATATCAGTAATATAACAGGGACAAAGGATGGCTGTTACATTGTCCCAAACTACATTCACTTTCTACGATTCGACATACCACATCTAACATATGTTGATATGATCTGTATTTTAGCAGCTTTAAAAAATCAAAGGCCTAAAAAAATAATTTTTCATCGTAATCATAACACAAGCTTTACCGGGAAGTACTGGAACATGCTTGTCAATATAAAGGAGTTTTCAGATATAGTTGAATACAACTTTATTGAAAAACCTACAGAAATATATGGCCAATTTATAGAGCCGTCGATGAGAAAGTTTCACGGTGGGGACATCACAAGAATTAAAATACTAATGGCTTATGGCGGAATTTTTCTAGACAATGATGCTTTTGTGGTTAAATCACTAGATGAATTTAGAAGGTATGAAATGACACTGAATTGGGATGAAAACCAGTTCCTTGGCACTCAAGTTCTTTTAGCTCACAAAGATGCCAGATTTTTAAAACTGTGGTTAGAATCGTACAGAAATGCTTACCGAGGTGACCTTTGGTACTACAACGCGGGGGAGAGACCGACTAAAGAGATTCTATACAAACAACCACAGCTCATACATAGAGTAAAGGTTTTGTTCGGAGTGGATACGGGCTTTATAAGGAAAATTTTCCAAATTAAATGGTCTGGCTGGAAGCGCCTCTTCACTGTGCATCTGTTGATAAATCATCAATATCTCCTGGAAAACTTGTCTGAAAAAGCAATCTTTCCAGTAGAATTTAATGAGACCAATATCAGGTTCTATCCTGTTACATTCCGAGAAATGGCTTACAGTGTTTATGATTTTGCCAACATGCCTTGGCCCAAGTATAAAAATCTAAAAAAAAATCTTTGGCCCAAGTATAAAGGTGGTACATGAGAAACTTCTTAGTTGTATCAAAGTATCTGTGATATTTTATAGGAAGATTTTATGATCAATTGTTTTGATTTATGAAAATATAATCATGGTGTGTTTCTCTATTTATTCTAGTTGAGCTGAGCATAGTTAAAGTAATGTTTTTGTACAGTATAAAATAGTTTTAACATTTAAAATCCCTGTGCTTTATTTATCTTACCAATAAATCCTTTAAAAAAAGTTGTAAAAATAAATTTAAAAAATAAACAAAGTTACAATAACCCTAACTTTACTACAAAATTCCTTAATAATGAAAATAAAAAAAACTATCAAAAATATATAATATAAAAATCCCAACTAATAATATCTATACACTTGCTGAAATAGACTTCAGTGCTTGCTGATCCAGTGCTCTGTACCTACTGTGCGAGATGAGGCGTCCCTGTATTGCTTTAAACTCGGTGATACTACCTGGTGAAAAGCGGGGCAGGTCATGGAAGGGAGGCCTCTGCACTGTGATGTAAGAAACAACTGAAAGTTTAGTAGCATATTCCAGAACATTGTCTTTTCCTAGAATATTATTCTTTTTTATTTTGTCTTTTGCAATTAATTATACTTATGCGAGACTTACCCTTGGGTCGAGGCAACACATCCATTTTCCTGAAAGCTGAAAAGGCGACCTGTATCTGCGTGATGTATAACCACATAAAACTTAATCAAAGTAAACGTAAGACAAGTATTTTATGTTTGTTTGCTTTATATATATATATATATATATGTATATTACTAAATTAAATATTTATTTTTCTCACTCAGTGCATTTTTTTTTGTCCTTATAATATGTATATTTTTTATTTATTGTTCTTTTTTATGTTTTTCATACTTATTTGAGTGATTGTATTTTCTTAAGTAAAGATTAGTTTTTGTAATTTCTCCATGTTGAAGGTTGCGTTTGTCATCTCTTTTTGTTTTAAATGTCGAATACTAAATGACTACAGTTTTTAAAATGTGAATAACTAAATGACTATTGTATTGAATGATCATGATAGTGATGTTAGTGGAGCAATGTTAGAAGAATAATTTTACTTTTCTCATTAATTTATTTATTTTTTATATTTTACAAAGGTAACTTAAAGATAAACCATCATGAATGCATTTATGAATCAGTTTAGGTACTTATACATAAGGATGTTTCAATCCATGGATAATTGCCCTAAATTAATTACATTCTGGGGTGTACTTGTCATTAAATTTATTCTACCTCAAAGGGTTAATATGCTTACGTGTTAATGATTATCCAGTGCCTGCTTGAAACCTTAGATAATGGTTCTAAAAGAACAATGTTTGTATTTGAAATAGAATTTTGTTATTTTTTAAAATGCTGTAATTGAATAATGTGATTGTAGCATGATGTAGAAAATTAGTACTAATAAATTGTTCTTTGTTTGAAAATCATTATTGGTAATGGTGGGTTTATATTTATTTATATTTTATAGCGGACATTTTTCATCACGATTTTGTGTAAAACAAAGTTTCACGATTTTTCGGGATCTGGAATCTGATCCCATCCTCAGGCGAATCAATATCTTAAACATAACACAACTAAAACCTAATCTGGACTAAGCCGGTATAATCGGTTGAATCTTCGTTTTACAGTACATAAGATCGTGATGGCAAATGTCCGCAGTAAAAATCTAAATAGCAATAAATTTGTTTAAAAAACTAATTGTATCCATAATATCACAGCATTAATTTCGCTCATTTCATAAACTAATTTAAAATCCGAGAAGATGACAAGGGGTAGTGTTTTATGCTAACAGGTGTTATTTTATGACATTTCAATAAAAGAAAATATTGAAGTATATTACTGACACACTTCAACCCTGAAGATATAACATCTCGCTCTTCTGATGGTTTAAAATTTATTG
The DNA here is from genome assembly GCA_023375725.1 of Nephotettix cincticeps. Taxonomy (NCBI): domain Eukaryota; kingdom Metazoa; phylum Arthropoda; class Insecta; order Hemiptera; family Cicadellidae; genus Nephotettix; species Nephotettix cincticeps. Next base: position 133,950,568 of record CM041786.1, read on the forward strand.
TTTTATTATTTATTAGTTTATTATTATTTATTTAATTAAATTGATTGAATTGTAAGGCTTCACTTATAGGGAACTCACAAGTATTTAGTTAACTACAAGACTTTTTTCAATTACTGATACTCACGGGTGTCAGAAGGCAAGCCAGGCCCAATGGTGACTGTGAGGGTCTTGCCACCAGAGGTCAGCACTGCCTGGTTGGTGACAGAACCCTCCACAAATGTGACAGTTCTCACACCTCCACCTGCCCATGCCATCTTCTTCACACGAAACTCACAACTGAAACATTTGCATCTTCACAATCTTAAAATCTGTTAAACTTTTACGGCCACTCTTTTTAACACTTATAACGAAACATAATTTTTAAAACGCTAAGAGAAACATAAGGTAAATTTGACCGTTACTATGTTTTATTGGTGTGGTTAGTGTGTTTATTATTGTTTTTTATGTATCACTTGTTAATCACACGAGTAACAAATGATGTTTTACAACATTTTATGACAAATCATATTTACAACGCAAAAATCATGTGATAGAAAAAAAATGAAACTCCAAACTTCACACTCCAAGACGACCAGCTCTGGCCTCGGGAAAAAATCTGTATAGGATTGTTGCCCAAGGCAAGAGCAGGTGGTCTCAAAGTGGGTAATCTAGCTGTTATTTAATTTCTATCAGGTGTTCTTTTGTTTGTTGTGTGTCACCACAAACTTTTACTGATCATACAAGGTATATATACAGGTATAATACAAGGTATATTTGACCGACGATTATAGGCCGGTAAGCAAAACACGCGGTAAATCTGACCGACCGTATTCACACAATGCGTCTAATATGTATGACAACGTCGCGCCACCTAGTTGGAAATAACCAAAAATTATAGAAAGGGGTTCAGGGAGAAGGTACCAGGGGTGACAGCCATCAAGGTCAAGCAGTTTAGCCACTATTACGTAGTAAAATTATCGATCGGTCAATTTGACCGATGTTTCGTTTTAAGTGTTAACAGAATCAGAGTTGTTTTCAAATATTATAAGTAAAAATATAACTAATTATAACTTTAAATATAACTCTCCACAATAGGCCACAAAGAGATCAGTTGGTCAGTGAAACAGTTATGAGGCACTGAAGATGATTTCTTGAGACAGTTGGTCAGCCCATATATTGATAAGGTTAAAACCAACCATCTTGTCAAAATTACAGTATGTATTATATTAATCAATCTTTATAAAGTACCAATTAAGAATCAAGAACTTTATTGTCGTGTAAACATTACATAAAATGCATTGACAACGTAATGGTAAATTAATATCACAAGAATAAAATACAATAGCAAAATATGTAGACAATACAGTAAAAATACATTGGATAGAACTACAATAGACTATAAGGCGCAAAAACATAAATATATCTCAATATAAAAATACAATATGACCTAGCCTAATTGTAATTATAGGTTACCGTTTTAACAAGAAAACAAACAGAAAATTACAAGTGCCTACACAGTAGAAGTGTTGACTGGTAAATTACATTTTTTTATTATTTCTTCTATAATCATTCCATTTGACACTGAAAAAGTCATTTACATGATAGAAGCACTCATTTATTAACATTGTTAGGATTAATGTTAATCAAGTTGTAGATTTTATTATAGTAAAAACTGTTTCTTGTGTTTCTGAGTAGATCAAATTATCTAGTGTTTGTTTACCACTACAACCGTATTTTGCCCCCAATCACCATCAATTAACAAATTTATCTATACACAAAGTGAGGGCAAAATTTTAAGGTTTTATTTATGAAAGGATATCAATTGGGATAAAAACTTCAAACAAATCAAAAACTTAATCGATCAGGCTAAGATATGGTTTTTTTAATAGGTCAATGACATTTTTTAATGTTGTGGAAGGGGCTAGTCATCCTATCCCTGTTTATGTGATTACAAAACATTGACTTTACTAAGTCAGGTAATTAATTAATTGTCCAATTAAAAATTGCGACTGGATCCAGAATCAAACCAGGGATCCTTGGATTACGAGACAAGCACGTTACGACTGAGCTCCCCAGTCAATGAAAATGTTTGTATGTAATAATACAATTACAAGGAATAAGAACAACTAACTCAAAGCTGTATATTTTCGTATACTTAGTAAAATACCAAAAATAATTTGTATTTATAATAAAGTAATATAATATTGGAACCATAGTTGAAATTCATCTTTGGACAGTGAACAAAGATAGTTGAAAATTTAACTGACCTGGTAAGGAATTTCAGAGATAAGTCTCTGCTGAGTGCAGCTCTGTACTGCTTGGCTAGGGCACAGAGAAACTCTGTTTTGAACACAATTTCTAATAAACTGTCGTAGTCGTTCTTCAAATGAATAATGACAAAATCATCCTGAAAACAGTGGAAGTATAAACACCGCAGTAAAAAAAATTGTCAAATAACACAAATTTCATCACTTAATTTCACACAGCCAACCAGCTACGTGAATTGTCCTGCCACCTGCCAGTCACGTCAGTCTACTGACCCTGAGCGGTACTCATAAAATATGATACAGTGCTTGAAAAAAGGATTTTAAATGATATATCTTATATAGATAATTTAGTACTTTACCTGCCAATGATAGAAAATGTAAAGTTTTAAATAGATTTTTTTCTCAGATAGTGCACGCTCGCCTTTTCTAAGATAATATTGATAATCCAAAGGATTTGATAATCCGGAAGGAGACCAGTCCCAGCTAATCCGGATAATTGTTTACTATATTTATTGTTTTGATCTTTTACCAACAGGGGATAATAAATAATAAATACCTAAATTAAAAAAGATCAAAATAATTACCCATTAGCATTTGCTCCTTATTCCTAACATGTTTGAACAATTTTTCTGATTTCAGCTCATAGACATTATAACTAATTTTTCATGAAGAGGATAAAATCATTCAGCAGACCTACTTAAGTTAGCACTACTTATCAGATATGTAATACATTTCATGAATGTTTACTAAATTTGACACTAGTCTATGATCAAATGATGAGAGTTTATTCATGTTGAAACTGGACAGTAGTGACAACTGTTTTCTATATGCAAGTTTCAAAGATTTTTGCATGCGAATCAAAGTATGTTAATCACCTGGAGTGGACTCAGCGTAACGTCGGCAATTTGGTCAAAATCTATCTTCCTCTTGACGACCTCCTGGAAGTCTGGATCCTGCCAGGAACTCCACAATGGTCTCTTGACCCTTTCTCGGCCAATAAGGTAGAGAGCCTTGGATGTCAGAATTAAGTCTCGGCGAGCCACCTACAAAATCCCGTTTTTTAAATTTAAAAAATAGGAACAACCTTAAAAGCTTAACTAAAATCTTTCAGTCTGTTACATTATAATAACCTGTTGAATGTTTTAGATTAAAATTATTGCAGTTTTTTTAATTACCAAATTTTTAAACTGATTTTTGATTCCATTAGTCTAAATGAAAATCTATTCCTACAAAAGATCTTTGACAGTACTTTAAAGTCTTGAGGTTCTTAACTAAAATTTAAGTCTAAACAGTCTCGGATAGTAAGGTTTCTTGGGGAACTTAAATGGGACGGTATTGGATCTGTTCTGCATTTTCAAAATGTCATTATTTTAGAAACTAGGTTGTAGTTTTAAAAATAAATCAGATTCTTTAAAAACTTTAGTTAAAAATTCCCAAAGCAGAAGACAGGTTAATCTACAAACCCTGTTTAAAATCGACTTTTAATATATACTGTAACATTTTACTTAAGAGTCTGCATCAGTGGTAGCCATCTTGGATTTTAGTCCCGTAAGAGCAATGTTAAATTCTGGCGGAACATACCTTCACTTTGGCGTCTGTAGTGGCGTTAATTATCAAAGCATCAATGTAAAACTTTGGAAGTACATTGATGAGATGTGGCTTAAGCGCATGACCTTTTCAGTATGTTCAAAAATTTAACTTGATATAAAAGCAAAAATCCAAGAATATTTTGTTTTTGAATATTTTGTTTTTGAATATTTTGTTTGTTTGTTTTGTTTTTATATGAAGTTAAATTTTTGAACATATTGAAAAGGTCATGCCATTGAGCCACATCTCATCAATGCACTTCCAAAGTTTTACATTGATACTTTGATAATTAACGCCACTACACACGCCAAAGTGAAGGTATGTTCCGCCAGAATTTAACATTGCCCTTACATGACTAAAATTCTAGATGCCTACCACTGATGCAGACTCTTAAATGTATAGGCCTACTTAAATACGTTTTAAAAGGTATTTATTTTGTAAAAAAAAAACATTTGATTACATCTTTATTGGCCCATACTTAGTATTCAATTTTATGTATAGATGATGAATATTTTGCTTTTATAACACAACAAACATAATGCTTTAAGTTCTTACCCTAAATTTGCGATCATACTTCTTCACAGTTTCAGCAAAGACCACTTTTTCTCTGCGGCCAACCAAGTTCTGGAGTCCAGGTTTGGATTCAAGCCCAATGTAATCACAAGCAAAACATCGATTCAAAGAGTGTTTCCTCCTCTGTTTCTTGCGAAAAACTAGTGCTGCAATAAAAACATATTTAAAAATACCTACCCTGTACATCAATATAAGTAAAGAAAATAAATTAATAAATTATTTTAAAAGAAATTAGAAATTATTGTATTTTATTGTACGTATTGTATTGTGTATTGTAGAGCGATGGTCGGTGGGTGTAGTGTCGTCTTGTGTGGATTAACCCCTACACTATTGAATCTACAAAGACCATCCTCATAATTAAACCAGTTCATAATTCAGAGACAGTGGTTCGATCTCTACGTTAAACTGTAGGTCCCTTAGATATGTCATTGACTGTTGGTAAATTAATTAACAGTTCTGTCTAAGGAACATGTTAGTTAGTGACAAGACTACAAGATCACGCCACAATCATCTAAATCACACTAAACCTCATTCATACTTTGCTTAAAATACCTACCTTGTGGTATGGTCGCCATTTTAATAATCCAATCTAATTTTAAACTTCAGGAAAGGGTGTTTTTTATTGTTTGAAGATTATATAATAATTTACTTCATAAAGCTGCTAATGTTTTCTAATGACAATGTGGTTCATTATGTCGCATTTTATATTTGACTGTTTCCAATTTTATATTTCCAGATTGTATGGGCAATTTCATATTAAGTAATAATACTATTCAGTAAAACATCCATCCACAGCAACACGTGTCTTTATGTTATACATGTTGTATGTCTTAATATGTTTTAGGGGTCAGATTATACAAATGTTTGAATGGAAAAAATATATTCCTTTTGTAAATAAGTAGTTTATTATTGTATATACTTAAATGATTTAATGTTAGAATTTCAAAATCAAGGCTACTGACTAAAAAACATGTCAAGCACTGATGAGCATTTAATTGATATTTTAGGTTTATTTTCATCTCAGCTTTAAAAATATAAATTGTTTAGACCATTTATTCAATTTCAAGGTTGTATTTCCAAAGGGCAATGACTATCAATTCCTGGACTAGGGATTGTCATAAGAGAAAGAAACTTTCCCTGCATAGAGTAAGTAAGCTTAATCTTTGTTCTTCATATCGTCAGGTTGCAAATAGGTTGCTGAAACTTGGCAGGAAGGATGCCAAACTTGTCACAGGTATCGTCACTGGTCACGATAATCTGAGGAAGCATCAACTACGCATGGGGATCTTCAACGGCGACCCTCTTTGTAGGAAATGTTATCTACAGAAGGAAACTGCGGATCATCTACTCTTTGATTGTATAGGGCTGGCAGAGGTAAGGCCCTCCACTCTGGGCAATTTGGTAAGGGGTTTTTCTACCTCCTGAAGAGCTCGTTGACAGATTGCTGCAGTTTTATAGGTCTCTTCATCTAGGAAAGAGAATTTTTAGGGGTGCGCAAAAAACCGCTATGGCTGAAGCGCCTTGGGAAAATCCGCCCCTTCGAATGAATAATGAATGAATGAAAGGGCAATGAATCTGTAACTGACTTTAGGAATGGTTTGCAAAGAAAATTTTTGTGATGCAAAATCACAAAAATGAAAGCTAGGTGGTTGAAACTTACATGCAGCTTCTGCTTTCTGTCTCTCCCTCTGCCTTCGGGCGAAATACTTCTTGAAAGCTCTTTGTATCACTCGAGCATACACATTGAATTTCCGATCTCTTTGTTCTTCCAGCAAGAACAACTGGTAACACAAAAAAGTTCATGCAGCATGCAGCTATTGTAGACATTGAGTAGAATACAGTAAAAGCACACTCAATATGGTGATAAAAAATAAGACTAAACTCATGTAACAAGGTAACTCACGTAACCAGCTTGCAAAACGTGCATTATGTGATACTATTAGCATAAATATTTTCAGGCAATCAATTTCTACGGCTATAATAATACTTTATCAATTTTTAACTATATTACCACAGAGATTTGAATTTAGATTTTATATTAGGTATGTTCCATAGAGATGTTGAGCAATATGCAGTAATCGTTTGCATTATTTGAAACAACTAAAAAAAATAAAAAATGTTGAAGAGTGACTTGGTATCCATGTTCTTTACTATTACATAATATGTTTAAATGATGATACAGGATCATCACAGCCAAACAATGTGATTTGTGAGCGACAATTGTCAGTATCAATATCAGCTATAGAACAACTTTTATTGAAAAACCATCATCTTACTTCTACGTAAGGATTTTCAAAAAATGTCCTGGTCGGATCAGAGATGTGCTTTCTCCAACAAAGTTAACCAATTTTTTAATTGAATTTCTGTTCAAAAACTGCTTCTACAGTCTTTCTGAGTTCTTTTAATTTCCGGACGGCCTGTCTCCACAAAAGCAGAGAATTATTTGTTAACTGTCTTGGTTATCTTATTTATATTGGTCTGATTGTGCTTGTTTTGTTTTGACCATATCAAATTACATAAGCTCTGTATTACGATGTCAGCTATTGTTTAGTAAGTTAATGTACTTGTTCAGTTCATAGTTTACCAGCCCAAGCAGGTTACTGCATGTATGAGCATCAAAAAGATGATGTAAATAAATAAATATAAGGAGTTGAAATTAGGTGGAGGGAACCTTTACACAAATTATTTTTATTTGGTAACTATCATGTGAACATATTCTAATAGATGGTCTAAGTGCAATAACAGCATTTACGAACATAAATTTATCACTTGCTTACGTAAAAGAACTATTAAAAGTAACCTTTTACCTCATAGTTAATATGGTAGAGAAATAATATCTTATTTTTTAACCCTCAAACTGATGCATAAAAATTCACCAGTGATAAGCTATTTCTATGCTTCGCATATAAAACTTTTCTAAAAATCAGGAAAAATATATACAGTAAGTATAATGTATTATATATCATTTTATTCAGGAAAAACATGCATGAAAATAAAATAGCAAACGTGTTATACATTTCTTGAGTTGGAGTGAGAATAATCCATTTAAAACACAAAGTTTTTCTTTCTAAAATGAATTTTCCACTAAGTCTGCCGATCTAAAACTATTTAAAAGTTCCAAACATAAAAAATGTTCACAGTTTAATTATGAATAAACAAGGTTAGATATTTATATACTAAAAAAGTATGGTAAAAGATATATGAGAAAATGTTTGTATTTAATTCCCTGTGGGAAATAGGTTAGCTCATGAATATGTCTAAATGGAATATTTTCAGTTCATCTAATCAGCTGTTCATTTGTTTCAAGTTTTGGTCGTTCAAATTGCTATCACCCCCACCCACCCCAGAGCTAACACATATCCATTTCAAAAATCTGAAACTATGTATACACATAATGGGACAGGTCCACTAGTCGGAGTCACTGTCTGGAGCGCAAACATTCGATGAAATTCTTTGCATAAGGGAACACCAGAATCACTAACACGTTCTTCACTTTCAGGTGAATTAGGCCTATCTTCCAAGTGCGATAATGTTGGCTCACAGTCATCAGTGTGGAAATGGCACAGTCTGGTTTCGACATATCATCAAATAAATTATCATCATGTAATACATTTTGAATATCATTCAAACAACAGGGATCAGCCATATTTCATTAAAACTTTCAACAACAAACCAAGACGAAAAACGCAGTTGTTATGTTTCGTCGCGTAGCAACGGCGGCACCAACTTATTCCAGCATGTGGCATTTATTTAGATATTTCAGCCAGTAAATTTTACTTTCAAAATCATAATAGGAATATAAAATGTTATATATTTATATGTAGAACTAAGTGGGGAAACAATTAATTGGTACAATTTATTTTGGTATTAGTTCAACAAGTATGTCACTTATAGCGTTAAAAAAATGACGATAATAAATTACGCCTATTACTTTACAAGTGTTGTTAACTGTCGTAATCAGTTTGAGGGTTAATAACCTTTTTAAAATATAACTATTAACGACATCTGTCATATAACTGGGTTTTAACACATGATGGGGTACTATTTTTCTATGTCAAAGAGTGTGTGGTAGCTGTCTGGCCGTGCTTATGTTATATTCTAAAAATGATATTTGAGCCCCTATTCTTGTGATACTTTTTTGAAAGAATAGTAAAGCAGGGATTCTACACACAAAACAGGTGAGGCTGAACTACTTTTAATGTTTGATGTAGGGCCTACATTAACTAATTTACGAATCATAGTCAACTGAACAACCAAAATTTGAGCAATACACAAATTTAAAGATAAGGAACCTGTAAAAATCTATACATATTTTCGATAAACTAGATAGAAATATATAAGTAAGCTTACATGTTAAGAAACATAATTCATCAAATTTGATAAAAAAATTTAAAATATAATTTCAGTTACTAACCCAAAGTAATAGAGAAAACAACAGTCTCAACCTAAATAAATTTGTCACTAAATTTGTAAAAGTCTATTTACAGAAGTAGCAAAATAAAATATAACAAAAACATTGAAAAAAACACCAATTGACAAACATTTTTAAACAGTGATTATTTAGCACCACATACCGTTTCTGGTGCTTTGATGAACACTTTAGTTTTCCCGAGCTGGTAGTGCGAGCTGTCCAGTCCGGCACTTTTCAACACCCACTCTGCACCTGTCTTGGCTTCTCCATTCCACCGGGGCCAGGTCTCCTTGGTCAATATTGCATACCTGTCAATCACCTTACCAATAATCTCTCACATCAGCAGAAATAACTTGAATGGATATACTACCATAATATATTTAATTAACCTTCCAAGACACAGAGCTTTTAAGCTTAATTTGTATTTTTTAGTTTTTACATTGACTGTGCAACCCTTATTAAAATACAACATTTAAACAAATAAATACACAAAACATGCCTTCCCTTAACCATACAGTTGTAAAATACGCGAAACAGGTGTCCATTGTAATCTCAAATGAGCCTAAAAATGCCGTCAATATCCTCCGAACCTGGTCAACGTTTATTTCAGGTGAGCCCCCCTCTCCACTATACCACACATTTCCAAGCCAAATTGGGATTTCTCATGGACGGGACTCGAACCCTCATCCTTCCAAATGGCTTCAACCGTTACACTCGATAAAGAGAGGCTGCAGCGTCTTTACCACTCGATGGGTTGAACAACTATAGACCAGAAATTTAGAGTCTTTACAGATATTGAAGAACAGAAAAACATATGGATGCATAGGTATAAATAAAACATAAATAAATAAATAAAATAAGTATACAATGGAGACCCTTTAGACTCCGATTCAGATGGTTGGGGTGATAAATGGTTTACAGAGTTTGAAATAAATCATCTTCATGAGAAGTATATTGACTGTAATATAGAATTTTTTTAAACTATATCCTTTAGTATATAGAATGGTATCCTATGTTAAAAATGGTATTTTTGTGTTGTTTCATTTTAACGGAAAACATTGTGTTAGGATATAATTCTAGGTTTGTACTAGTGTTTAACAATATTTCTTTACAACTAGTGAAAAATAAACCTATTAAATGCCAGATAGACTTACTATTTTGTCAAACTTTGATAAAAGATGAATCAATACAAGTTATTTGCAGTATGTTTAAAATATGAATTTGTGATTAGAGGTAAAACAAGATATTAATTTATTTGTGCACCAACCGAAACATAATCAGTTCAATCTCCTTGTTCTTCCACAAAAATGTTTGTATTTACTTTCCTGTGGAAAATAGTTTAGAACGTGGATATGTCTAAAGCGAATGCTTTCAGCTCATCTAAACGAATGACCTTATAACCAAACTATGACATCACTAACCAAATTACGGCACTGTCTCAAATTTTGGTAGCACAAATTACCAAGATCTCCCCCCCTAGAGCTAAGACATATATCAATGTCCATGTCATATCCATGTCAAAACCGAGAAGAAGGTAATTATGACTGATTATAATATTTTTCTCAGCAGTGTCTGTGTCAACATTGACTGACAGTCAGGGAAATCCTAAATTTTTATTTTCATTTGATCACCTGTGTAATTGTTTACAATTAGACTGTTTTCGTAACCAATGTAAAAAATAGTTTGTATAAAAGAGAATTGTTTAGTTATTGCTAAACCTGAGTTACTTTAACGTCAAAAACTTTGCTATTTGCTCTATACCTCTCAATGTTTTTATTCTGCTTCTGATAATTTTTAGTTATATATTCATGAATTTTGCCTGGTGGACACCCATGATTTTTTTAAACTATTTTTTTTCTTTCTAAGATAAGTAAAACTAAAATAAATATCAGACATGAATTTACTTACCGTTGAATGAACTTAGCAAAAGATCGTCTGTAGGCGAAGCCTGCCCTCCTCACCCTGATATTCTCTCTCAACCCGAGATACTCTACTTGATGACGAACCCTCTCCGCGTCAAAGTCCTTCGGCCGCTTGTTCTCATTGGGCTTGATGCACCTTCGAATGAATTCATACACATATTATTGATTACACTAGCCAGGTCTCCGACAACTCTATTATAGTGAGGATAATGAAATTGAATAGATTTGTTTTTTTTCTAAAAAAATAGGTTTTAGCGTAAAATAGTAAAACCTGAAATTAAAAAAAATATATGATTTGAAGAAAATAAAACAGACAAATCAAATCAAAAGTGCATTTATTGAACATAAAGGTGTTTATACACATATCTAGATAACAACACACAATAGAACAATGGTCAAAGACCTTCTGTTCGGTTGCCACGCAGTGTAAACACTGCCAACAAAACATGTTTATCTTCTTAATATCACAACAGAATATTTCTTAAAACTTTAAACTTAAGCATATGTAAACAAAAGAATACAGTAGACTCCCGTTCATCTAAGGCCCGGTTAACCGAACTGCCGGCTTAACCAAGCTAGTCCTCAAAACATAAAAACATTCCCTATATAATTTCTAATTTAATAATAATATAATAATAATAATAATATATGACAAATTTTATCAATATCTGTCGATAAATATAAGAGTTGGTTATTTACGTATTCTCCATAAGATTAACATATGCTGGCTAGGCATGGGACCATGAGAAAATACGTCAAGATGTTTAGTCTGTCAGTTAGATCTATACACGTAAAGGAAACTAAATCCGCACGACAACTGTAGCTGGAACGTCCAGCACGGGACTTCAGTTCCTTTGGGCACCCGAAATGAAAACAAAAGAGTTCAACTTTATCACAACTTTAAGAATTTATCAAGTGCCTCAAACTTGACGATTAGACAATGGTACCATAAAGATCGTTGAGGTTGAGGTGGCTGTAAGTAAGCTTACTCAACACAATGGTAAAACTTTACTTTGCAGAGCACTGTGTGATGAAACACACGGAATAAAAGGTATGGATGTGGTTAATAAAAGTCATGAGTCATAAGTACCCAATATTCACAATGCTACCCTATTACATTAGAGCTTTTGTCGACTATAAACTCTAAAGTGTAATACAGTATTTTAAAATTATAAATTCACCTTTGCAAGTTTGTTTTTCCAAGTTGCAAATGTACAGTAGCCAATAGCTGGGTTTGTCCTACCTGACGTAGTGAGGGCTGCAGGCCATGAGTCGGACTACCAGCTGGTTGGCTTGGCTGCGTATCTTGCTACCCGCAGTCGACGGACGGGACTTGGTCTTCCCACCTGCAGCCAGCTCATCAGGAAACAAACTTCGCAGGAAACCACTGTACATTCAGAACAATCTTGACTGTACCGTTACACCGTCATAGTACATTTAACATCACATCTAATTCGTAGAGAAATTAACTTATTTCAAGCGGTATTACATTATTTCTCTTTAAACACTTCTAACATAAAACAATTTTTGGTGAAGTTTTGTATAGTTGTTTAGTATAGTACTAACACAGAGTAAATAAATAAAAACATAACTAAATAAAAATACTTTATAGTTAATGAGAATACTTTATTTTGTTATTTATTTTATATTGACCCTAAAATACCCACTCTTGTAGGTAGTAATGATGGTTGTAGTGATGGGTTAGTATGAGAGTGTAAAAGAGAGCAAAGGACAGCAAGCTACAGTTACTTACAGTTCAACAGGTTTCATCTGAGTCCTGAGTTTTGGATGTGCAGTAGACTAGTACGCAAATGTGGTGGTGGGGAGGAATGGATGGTGTGTTTTTTTACTTAACGGCTGAGAAAGAAATAAAATAAATCTAAATATGAACATAAACTACCCCATGGGAAAGGAACCCCACCACAGTCACTTTACTTCCCCTCTCGCACGTCTCAGGTTTCAAATGAAACCTGACAAACTGTAATTAATATCGTAGTCGGCTTTCTTATTGGTGTTACCGGATCACAGCTAAAAATTGGTTATGTTATAAAAACTGTGCAATTGCTGGTAAGTCCTTTGACAGTCCAATGAGACGAGCTTCCTTGGTTACCTTTTGTCTCTCCCGAGGGCTTGTTCAACTCCAGGCTGAGCCTGTATACCCTGTCAGACTATATCCTCAGAGAGAAGTATGTCTCCTTACTGTCCATATAGGTGGAGTGCCCTGGAGAAAGGATACTTACCTGGCTTGCTCTCGTGGATTTCTAAGCAGGGGATGTACTGTTCTAGGGCACGTCACCCAAATGAAAAGTTCAGGGTTCCTTGTAAGAAACTCTTCTCTTTTCTGGGGGACTTGGGAGATATTGAGTTGTAGTATAAATATGTTTAGGTTATTTTGTGAAATCTAAATCTAGATAGTTTTGGAGATTCTCTATACTCTTCTGAGAATTACGTAGACTAACAATGCTCTAGCTTTTCCATTATTACAAACCTCTTCTTTCCGATGGCTGTACGATATTACACAGGAAGACGAGTCTATGATGTTTACCTGGAGCCTCCTAATCTTTCCAGAATCTTACATCCAACATAATTAATGATATAGTCTAGCAAGATGTTACTAATGGTCAGGCAGAAGTTTCCTACCAGACAGCTGGTGTTGAGAAGTAAATGTGGTGTTAATAGGAAATCACAGCTAAGCTGGCACTTGACCAATCGATAGAAATTCCCTACTAACCTAGGCCAAGACAATAAATACAGGTTGAATTAACTAACAAGAATTAACTAACAGTCCACATGAAGTCGCTAGCACACATTAACTACGAAAATCTAAAGTAATGCCTACATAAATAAAAGTTAGAACAGTATGCAAAACTTTTCTTAAATATTTGATACAACAAATTATATATTAATGTTGAGCTTACCTATTGTTTTTCCTAAACGATTATCTTGACAAAATTTTTGAAGATTGCATGTCCCACATGGCTAAACCGTGATTAATTAACCCCTTTAATATTATGAATAATCTAATTAATATCACAGACTTATTCCCGGGTTTTGTCATAACAGTACAGGTTCCTATTTGTCATCATTTGGGGGAGTCAACCCCCTGAATCAGCAGCGGAATGTTCACAGAAAGGACCGCCTGGCTTCCACCCACTGACTACAATGCCACACCAGGCTCCTAATGCCAGCTTAGCTGTGACAGGCTTTACCACCAAGGGAACTCACTTGGCACTGGTCTGCATGAGTTGGACGAGGTCGAGGAACAGGACGTCTCTGTTGCGGTCACAGAAGCCCTCCACGTTGTACGATACGCTCCCCGCGTAGTGACGAATCACAAAGCCTTCCCTTGTCATGGAGTAGTGGTCGTGCCCTTTCACTGCCGTGTTCAGTTTCTGGAGAAAACCAACCGAATAGTTGACGAATAGTATCAACTGAGCAGGAATAAATTAATTTGCACCACCCTTGTTGTTTCATTCACACATCCATAAATACAGGAAACCATGTCATATGTTTTACAACAGAACACAACAATTTGGTTTTCTAACATATTTTTTTCAAAGTTATTGTTATAGACCTAATTTTTTTATACATCCACAGTCTAATTTTGTGCAAACAAAAAAAAACTTTCACAAATTTTTGATATACACTGTCCTATTTTTTTCAAAAAAGTAAAAAACCACAAAAATACACAAAATAACTATTAAAAACCATAATCCATGGAGATTTTTTTCATTTTATTTTGATTAACTGAGTTAAGTTTTTATTTATTTATTAAACTTACATAAGAAAATAAAAGTGTTTTGAAATAATGTATAATATTTCATATTAAATTCTAGTAAAAACTACTGAAAAATTACAACGTAAAGAATAAGAATGTAATAATGCAGATTAATTCGTTCAGGTTTCCTAATAAATGTATACTGCATCCAGCATAAAAATTTAAATAACATTTGATGTCTCTGAACTTGTATCTTTTGTATTCTTTAATTAAAAGAACAATTAAATTAAATTCAGTTCAATTCAAAACTTTTTTATTTGTTTCATGTACAGCAATACAATAAATAGCGTCACAGTTTTCCTTAAATCTAACTCAGTACAATGCATTTAGGTTTTATTAGCAGTTATGTAGCATCAGCATTCACATGGGTAAATCGTACAACTCTTCAAAAGAGTAAAAAGCATTTCTGATTAAAAAAACCTTTCAGTTCACTTTTGAACTTATTTTGATTTTCTATATTAAATATTTTTTTTGGAATATGTTTCAAAAATACAGTACTGGCATAGGATGGTTTCTTTTTAAATAGCTCGGAGTTATGAAGAGGTAAGACTATTTTTTTATTTCTGGTGCTGTAGCTATGTATGTCTTCATGTGTTGTAAAATTGGATTTATTGGTTCTAACATACATAATACACTCAAGAATATACAAACTGTAGACGGTTAAAATATTTTGGTCAATAAAATGCTTCTTCACACAAAAACAAACAACAACAAAAATCAAAACAAATTTTTTAACTGTAGAAATTGTATTAAACTGAACTCTGCATTATATCTCTTAAATTATTGTTAGAATGTGTTTTTATTCTTGTGTGTTCTTCCCTGAACAGCTACACACTATATGCGGGTGTAGGCCTACCTTCTGGAAGTCCAAGTCAACACCACGGTTGACAGCGTGCTGTGTCGCACACACATCGTCCAACACACAAAACACTCCTGGTGGGCTACGGTCCTCCATCAGCTCCACCACAATCTGGTTGTTGAAGTATTCTATCGGTGTCCACTTTATGTTCTCAGCTACGTACTCCTCCTGCAACATAAACGATAAAAATTCAATGATTTATGCATTTAATATAAGATATAAAGATCAGATACGTAACATTTGAGTAATAAAAATATCTTCTGTACTTTATCCACTTATACAATAGTATATCGAGGATCTCAGTTTCTGAATTTGAATTTAGAGTGGATGTATCTGTTTTGGGGTCCCCTAAATCCAAAAATGTGAGTTTCGACATGTGAGTTCAGAGCCACAGCCTAACTTGTTGGTCCAATTTATATGAAATTTGGTATGTATGTATATACTCACCGTATCTCCAGGTTTTTTTCATTTTTTGGATTTGTTACTTTTAAGGGTGGTTCGCCCCTTAAGACCTTTAAAAACGTAAAAAATTCGAATTTCTAAAAAATGGCTCTAATAATTTTGATTAAAATTTATTAGTTTATAGTGCATAGAGTACTTAATATGACACCACCGCATGTCTGTAAAGATTACAGTTTAAAATCATGGACTTCGAAATGTCAAAAAAATCTATTTTTTACATTTTCCACGAAAACAATAAAACAATTATAATTTTACTATCACCATTAAAACCAGCTTAAAAACTTAACAAATGAGTACTTCGAACTATGTGTCTATGACTAACGGTTCCAGAGAAAATTCACTGTATGTGGTAAATGAAGTATGTTGTCTGAGAGCACCCATTGTTATTCTAATGGAGAATATCAACAAATCAATTTCTTCCTTATTTCCCAAACGTTTGCCATGAAACTTTGTAAGGTCACATCACCCAACAAAACCCACTTAAAAAAAACTTGGTATTACCGTGTGATAAAATTCTAGCTATTAATTTAACTTTGTTTCTCTTGTTTTTATTTTCGGAAATCGGATATTATTTTTGAAAAAATACATTATTAAATGATAAATTAATAATTATCACCCTATCCGACTGGGGTACGAATGGCCAATCCAGCAAGTAGTAGGTAAGTAAGTAAATGCTTAACAGATTCAGCAAGCAACAATCTGCAGTAGGTAATAGCAGGAGGTATGTAGTGTTCTCTTGTGTGTATTGACGACAGCACTATTGAATACTACGTTAATCCGCAAACGATCCTCATAATTATACCAGTTTGTAATTCACAGGCAGTTGATCAGACTCCACTTTAAACTATAGGTCTCTCAGCTGCCATTGACTGTTGGGCTATTAATTAAAAGTTCTGTCTAAGTAAAATGTCAGCCTTAGTCAGTAACAAGACTACAAGATTGCGTCACAATCATCTTACACTCATTTCTCATTCATACTTTGCTTAAAATACCTACCTGGGTAGGTTGCCATTTCAGTAACTACCTACTTGACTAGTATTGCACCTATTATCAGGAAATCCATTCCAAAGAACTTTGTTGGGTTGTGGACGGTTCAGATCAGCTTGGAAAGCAAGGGAAGTGATAATAGGATATATATTACTTAACACTGGCAGGAAATATAACTGGAATGATAAGTGAGTAGAATAGAGCGGTTATTGTTAATGGTTGCCAAATGACTCAAATGAGCTCGCTGACAGGAAGTGACCGGAGAGAATGTTAGGCTTGTTCCAATCACTGAACAACTACAAGGCTGGCTGAAACAAGTATTCTCTTTGTTTTCATATCTCTACATTGTTTGGTTAAATTGTAAATACAATATTCAAACTATTCTTTATACCACCCAAATCATTATTGTGAATAATTGGTATAAATAATTACTCCTAATTGGCTAACATCAAACAACTATTAAGTTTTAACTTACGAGTCTGCAATAGCCTTCCTCTATCATAGATTTTAGGACCACATGACAGTTGAAAAAAAATTGAGGATTAGGAAATTGCATTTTCCATTTTTTTGTAGTTTTCTCTAATAAGAAAGATAATTAGTTGACTGTTAAATTGAGAGCTTGATTGGTTTGAATGATTTATAACAAAATAAAAATTGATTATATCAATTTATATCAATCTATAGTATGGAACCTCGGACATCTTGGATGTTAGTCCCATACGAATAATGATAATTTGAGCGAATTCACCATAGGGAAGAAGCTATTACCGTAGGTCTCATGGTAAGACAAGCCCAAAACCATGTTATTTTTTCGTCTTTAGGTGCCCAGAGACCAAAAACAATAGTCGTTAAAATTTTTTAATATATATATATGTGTGTGTGTGTGTGTGTGTCTGTGAACACGATAACTCTAGTAAAAATGGTCCAATCGAGACCAAATTTGGTACAGACGTGTATTCCTACATTTGCTTGGACGAGATCATAAAGCAGACATATCGGTCAATCGGAATGGGTAGTTTGGGGGGTTTTGTACCCCAAAAATGGGTTTTTTGCGTTTTCCCAATTAATTTAAAAAATTTTAAATTTTATCTTTCACCATTAGAACCAGCTTAAAAAGTACACAATTTAGTTCCTTAAAGTTTTTCTCCATCTCCAACGGTTACCGAGATATTAAAAAATCTAAACACAGTACGTTGTATTTTGAGGCTCCGATGTTAATCTTATAGAGGATAAACAAAAATTAATGTTTCACTTATTAACCAATGTTTTTGGATGAAACTTGATATCTAGCTTCATGTGGTTTGGATCCATCCGTTTAAGCTTAAAAATCATAATTTATGTGTTTATCATGGCAGCTAACCTGCATACTCTTTTCCCATGTTAATCATATAGAGATTAGGTAAACTCCTTTATTTGTGGACAGATGTTGATGAAACTTGGTATAAATGGTCAAAATATAAATTTTTTACGCTTGAAACACCTATTTTCAGCGTTCCTTACAGCAGCAAACTGCATACTCTTTCCCATGTTAATATTGTGGAGAATAGGCAAATGATTCTCACGTTTATCGACAGATTTTGACCAAACTTGTCATATATTATTATTATTATTATGTTATTGATTTGGAAATTCGCTGTGTAAGCAGATCTGCGACGTGGGTATTATGATAGCATTACTGTATAATCATGTCATAAAGAGATGGTTGATGTGTCAAATGAAAGATGAAGTCGTTATCTAAGTAATTACAAGTTACTTTTTTTAATTTTTCCATCATATAAAGGATAATTACGTATTAGTTATCGGATAAATATTCTTAGTAATTATATTTTACTGTAGATATTAATGATATAACTTCCTAGATAATTACTTTCAATTTAATTTGACGGCTTTACCAACTTTTTCCGAAAATCGTGTCTCCAGCAATGCCGTCACAGAATTAATATAGTTCTTATGGGAGTTAAAACAAAATGTTTTGCCAGTAAGGCAGACTCAGTAAGTAAAGGGCCTTGTAGCAGTTTTAGTACCACTTCACGGTCCTGTGACTTACAATTTGAGGAGCCCAAGTTGGAGCACCCTTTGTCACCGACCATGATAACCACAAGTGTGGTGTCACAACCACAACCACAGCCGGCCGGACACAGCACACTACTCGTGGTAATGACATGGTCCAGGGTCCAGGGTCCAGTGTCCCACCCGCCAAGGTCCTCCTGCCTCCTTCTCACATATAAATGTCTCACCACCTCTACAGTGATCAGTGATCGATCAATCATGACTTCTCACTGGGTGAGTAGCCAGCCAGCCTCTTCTCTTTGTTTACATCCACTTCAAATACTTCAAGTAAAATTTAGTTTTTAAAGTATAATTAAGTACAACACAATTTATTTCAATGGAGTTACTGTATATAGTGAAAAATAATTCTATATATTATATTATATTTTTTTGTTAAATAATGAAAGTTTCATCAGACTCACATATACATGAATAGAATTATACTTTTTTCTGTTTCATAAGCCAGAAAATGAACGGTATAAGTGGACTAACAAATACTTTCTCCCTAAAGTAAATTAAAAATCGACAATCCTTAATAAAAATACCATATTCTTAAAAGTTAACTAAATATAATTTAATAACTAATTTATTGTTTCAAAAATAATCATCCGAAAATAACAAGAGAAACAAAGTTAAATTATCTGTTAGAATTTTATGTGGGACCACTCCCCCCTTCTCGGGAATACCTAGCTTCTTTGAATGGGTTTTGTTGGGTGATGTGACCTTACACTGCATGTTAAGATTCATGGAAAACGGTTGGGTAATAAGGGTAGAAAGTGATTTTTTTAATATTCACCTTAGAATAACATTGACAACGTTCAGCATTTACAATGGACACTAAATTTAACTTTTCTCTGGAACCATTATTCTTAAACTAATAATTCAAAATACTAATCTATTTAGTTTTTTATGCTGGTTTTAATGGTGGTGAACAAATTATACTTTACCTTCATTGTTTTGCAGAAAACTAAAAAAAATGTTTTTTTTACATTTAAAAGCCCATAACTTTTAAACCGTCTTGTTTACAGACTTGCTATCTATGCACTATAAACTAATAAATTTTAATCCAAAAACCTTTAGAGCCTTTTTTGAGATATTTGGATTTTCATTTGGAAATTGAAAAATCGCCTGTAAATACGGTGAATATAAACATACGTACAAAATTTCATCTAAATTGTACTAAGGGGTTAGGCTGTGGCTCTGTACACATCCAGACACATACACCCACGGATGGAGAGACATCACGTTGAAAGCCAATTTTTTTGGATTTAGGGGATCCCTAAAAGAATATATCCCACTGTCAGCTCAAATTTCAAAATTTTGATGAAAGCAATATTTTCTCCATATATGTCAACAATTTTTCAAAAAGGTCTTCCACATTTTAGTTAGCAGACTTTAATAAAATTAGTTTTAAACATGTCAAAAGTATTTTCAAATTTTGATCTTTTTTAAAGGTTTTAGAAGCCTTAATTGTTGAACTGATTTAAACTTTTTTGGTGTAGATTATATTTGTATAGAACTTAGTTTGTGATGAGGGATTCTGAAATTGTATCTAATATTTTTTTAATGGCTGACTCAACCCTATAAAATATGTAAAATTTAAATTCTTCCTTGTACCTTGAACACTTTACACTTTAGCCTACTGATTACTCTATTCACGAAACAACGGCGATCTTTATTTCGATCAGTTTTATCGATAAAGAGGTACTTGAGTCCGTTCTAGCGAGCAAAGTATGCAACTTCGCTTCAGATGAGTAGTAATATCAGTGAGGGGGCCGGGGGGGAGGGCCGCAATATTCTGTCCATAAGCGGTGATGTTCGATTCCTGGTGGCGCCTGAAATTGCGACAACGCAATATTGCTACACGGCTGTAGCGCGGCCTGCCATATCATTTCCGTACGGCGCGCTATTGGTGGAAATGAGGCACTTTTAATACAACTCAAGTCAGCAAAGTGTGATCTGACTGTTTTAAAATACAATAAATCCACACATTATTGGTTGTACTATGAATGAATCAAAACTGAAAATAAATCTTCGTTAAAACTCTTCATTAGCGCATCATATTAGATTTTAGCTCCATATTAATAACAAAGTTAATTTTTTGACACTGTTACTGTCCGCATGATATGATGTATAGTGAAATAAACGGTATATATGTACCGACACATACTTCCTCCCGTAAGTAGATTTAAAAAAGACAATCTGTAATAAAACTATCACATTATTCAAAGTTTATCTAAATATAATTTAATACTTTACTAGCGTACCTGGCGCACGAAATCGTGCGCTGTCAAGGAGACAATCTGTCCACCAATGCGTGTAGGCACTCAATCTTAAGTGTTGCTATTTAAAAAAATCAAGTCAATTTAATTATGATAAAAATTATTTTATTAATAAACCTTATAAAATTTCTAAATAAACAATATTCCGAGTATAAATACGGTTGTCTCGACGAAGTCGGCCTTGGTGTTCTCCATCTTTTATATAGACTTTGAGTCCATCAAATGATCGGGCTCTACTTGCTGCGACATACAGTTGGCCGTGTCCAAACACCGATTCTGGGAGAACTACTCCAACCTTACCCAAATATTGAGATTTGTTAATGGTCATAGCAAATGCCACAATAATCGGGAACTGTGTGTGCTGGAGACTGAACGGTAACAGGGTATCGCCTTCCAGTCTCCATTATGTCGAACGTTTATTTTTTTTCATAGGTCACCAATGTGTGTTCTTTGAAAACTGTTACTTCCGTTGTGTTGAGCTGTAAACATCAACTCACACAATGTTTGTCTCCGAGTGTTTCTATTTACTCATCAACTGCACAATATATAACTACATTGTAATAACTATACTTAGAAACCTAGTTTAGATTTTCCCAACAGATTTTCATTTTGGTTATGTTTTGGTTTTGTGTAAATAAAAACTGGTGTTTTATTGCCAGCTGTACGATGATGTCTTTATTAAACGAAAAAAGAAAGAACCATGTTTAACCGTCAGATTTAATTTGTTTATTTAACCACTTCCTTAAATAAACAGCTGATATCTAGATCGTCGGTGTTTACTTCTATATTAAGTTTATGGAGAAAATCGCGACTTTGACCCCATTATTTTCCATGTCCACGGTGAATTTTCAAAATTTTTTAATTGATGGCAAAACTACATGCTAAGACCTTTATAACGACACCTTGGGCATGGTGATTGGTAGCACCACTGCTCCAAAACAATTATCACAAAATTAGGCCTAGTGTATTAAATATATAAGAAGATTATTTCAAAAATAATCATCCAAATTCTGAAAATAACAGCAGGAGAAACAAAGTTTGTTAGAATTTTATGGGGGAATCCCATAAAAAATGATAAAAATAAAAAAAAATTGAAAATTTAATGCCCTAGATAACCAATTTACCTTTGATTTGATAGCTCAACCATATTTTACGACTATTGAGTGGTCAGTACCATATACATTATATACATCAGTAATGTTGTCATACATTTAGCATTATTTTTATAGGTCTAAAAGCCAAGATGTCGGAGGTGTTGAAGACTCTTAAGGTTTGAATACGAGGGAAGTGTGAGTTTATGAGATTCAATTTCATACGAGACATATTTTACTTCTGAACAGCGGAATTAATTGCTAGAATCATTCCGAAATCTAACCACCACCAATTGTCTCGCCAAACAGCAGATGACTCACTGTATGTTAGGACCTACTTTATCTCCGCCAATGGTCACAGTGCCCGAGGGATCCACAGTCCACAGTCTACAGTATTGCGTTACTGTGGTGCTCGCTCCTCCCACAACATTGTAAAAGCTTTGTTCCACCCAGGCTAATGATACTCAGTCGTTGCCCAAGCGTGCAGCATTAGACGAACTCCTCCCCACAACACACGGTACAGTACATCGTTGAAACAAAAATGCTGTAATGGATGTTGTATTTAACCTTTCAACACAATAAAATATCCTTTCAATAATACAATGACTAGTACACATCCCTAATATACACAATACGTCTTTTCTGGAGTTTATCAAACATCAGAACGCAGGAAAACCCTACTTCATCAAGTCTAACCGTTAAAAAATGACAGCTGTTTGAATAACTTTAAAAATATTATAATATGGACCTAATAAGCACTTTTAAAATTCTTCAAACACAATTATCAGTAGGAAAACCATCACCCTTTGGTAGCCGTTTAACGAGGGTACTGAAATCTGGGCCAAATCTTTCGCTAGCCGTGACTCGCTAACGAAGCATTTTCGAATCCATGATTGTACAAATGTTTTTTTATAATTTTACCTAGTATAACACGTCCTCTAATATTTTTCGTTTCTTCATGAATCACCCTGTATATAAAATTAAAGCGTTGAAGTGATAGTAGCTTCCAAAACAATGAGCATTTTTCGAACTTTAAATGATTTATAGTAACGATTTGAATATGTCCTAAAAGTGATCCCAACAACAATGGAACAGTTGACTAATAGAGCCGATAGAGGTCGGCTCGGTCGACCCGGGACCGCTCGTGCGACCCCAGGCTCTTGCCCCACCCAGCATCGTTATATAATTATTGAAATCGGCAGATACTTGCAACAATCTGGAATTGGCGAGGCAGCAGACTCGCTAAACTGTAAACTGGGCCAGCACATTATTTCATCTCCGTCGTGCCCCTTAAATGCCCAATACAAATTCAAAACGCTCAAAATACGTTTCAATCTTTAAACACATTCAGTATGAGTTTATATAATGGATATATGTAAAATGCAAACATGCCGATCACTTTTGAATACAACAAATCGATCGTTGTTTTCGTGGGCGGAATTAGAGGTCATTTGTAAGGGACATAACATACTGAGAGGGTACTGAATATCCTTTTACTGAAGGGGGTCCGAGGAAAACTTTTGAAAATTGCAATCAAATAAGTATTTATGTTATTGGAAGCACATATTTATTCAGCAGGTAAATAATAAAATTTAGGATTTAAGGCCCGGTAACAATTGCGACATTGATATTAAAGCGGCTGCGACCTAATTCTTTATTATTATACCTAATATATATTTTTTTATTTTTAACTCTTATACATAATTTGTATTTAGTTTGTATACAAGGCAGGGAAGGAAAGGTTTGTATACTTTACGAAGTGTAAAGCTCTATTTTTTAAAACTACTACTAATTATAAAAATATACATATTTACCAAAAGGCTAGGGGGAGCTACCCTCTTATGACCTCTTAACTCCGCCCATGGTTGTTTTCAATAACGGGATTCAAGCTAAAACAAAGTTCGATACGGGCATATACTTCCTATGGTGGATAATACCTCGGCTTCCTATGGTTGGAATACATACCTGTTTTTATTTACCTATAGGGACAGCTGCTTTAGCCAAGTGTTCGTTACTTTAATTAAAGTTAAAAAAATTTAAGAAGACCAAATACAATCTTTTGTCTACACCAAAGCTAATACAAACAATACAGCTGATGAATGATGTCTTGATAGAACAGCTGATTAATGGTGATTTCCACGTCTGCTTCCAGATCGCGCTGTCCGCGGTACTCGCCCTCGCCTCCAGCCAAATCGACAACGGCTACATCAACCCTCTGTTCCTCCCACGCGCCCAGCGGGCCCGTGGCGGCCGACTCTACGACCCTTGGACACCCGATACCCGTGACAACGGCTACTACCTGTCCCAGGGTGGGACCTTGAGGGAGATCGCCGCCTACCGCGACCGTGGTCTGCCCTACGACTCCAGGTATCTTTACTACGTAGCAACTAGCTAGACTGGTGAACGATAAACTACATCTAGACCATAATCTATGCTCTAATTTAAGTTCAGTAAACGCTAGTTTATGGAAATTTCTATTTGGTTTTAATATAGAGACTTATTTAGTAAAAGTATGGATTAGATTAGATTACATAGCATTTTGAAATGGCGACCTACTGGGGTAGGTGTTTTAAGCAAAGTATGAATGAAGACTGAGTGTAAGATGATTGTGGTGCGATCTTGTTGTCTTGTTACTGACTAAGGCTGATATGTTCCTTAGACAGTACTGTAAATTAATTACTAGCCCAAAACCAATGGCATCTAAGAGACTTACAGTTTCACGTGGAATTTTAATTCTTAATTTTTTTATACTTTAAAATTTTGGTAACATTTTTTTAATTACCTTTCTGAAATGACAACTTGCCCAGGTAGGTATTTAAGCCAGGCATGGATGAGATAAGAGTGTAAGATGATTGTGGTGTGTTCTTATAATCTTGTTAGTGACTAAGGCCGACATAGTGGCAAGAGACCTAAAGTTTACTTCATTTTACAGTTTACGCGTTCGAACATGGGGCCCGAACCGCAATTTGGCCTCTGAATTACGAACCGGTCAAAAAATGAGTATGGTCTTTGCGGATTGATTCAATAGAGTAGTATTCAATATAGGGGATTAATCCACACCAGAGAATATCAAATCCACCAATCGTTTATATTCACAATTCGTGACCTTGAATAGCTGGATTACAGGACATGCCACCGTCCCGGTCTTTTGTTTATTTGTTTATACATACATTTTTCTATACCACTTTAGAATTTTTGTTTCTATAGTAAACTAAACTAAATCTAATTCGTGACTAATTTTACATAAAACCCTACTAAAATAGAGTTACGTATGTAACCTGATTACCTGTTACGTGTATTTTACTTAAACATTACTTTTTTTAGATTCGACGATCGGAGATACCCAAGCAGATACGACAACTTCCGAAGATACCAGAACAGATACGACGACGTCCTCCGTAATCCCAACAGATACGACGACTTCCTGAGGAGCCCGATCAGATATGACGACCTGCTACGGTACCCGAACAGATACGACGACCTACGGAGATATCCGAACGGGCTGGAGGAGCTCCAGCGACGCCCGGTGGACTCGGACGTGCTGTACCGGCAGTTGACTGCCCCCGTCGCCGAGGACGTGAGGTACCTGACGACGGCGCGACCTGACGAGAGGATCCTGGGGGCGAGTACCGCGGCCCCGGACCTAGCTGTCACCGTCAGGTCCAACGGCGCCGCCCCGTGATGTCACCAGCTCCGAGAACCGAGTAAACCATTGTTACGTGAAATTCGTCTTCTCATTTTGTATCTCCTTTCCATATCAGAATCAGAAAGTTTATTTTCCAAAAACACAACACAGGGTCGTGTCTTAATCTTAAAAGATTTGTCGTTGGGTTTAATTTGTCGCCAATAAATTATAATAATTGCATTCTATAAATCTTTACATTACGTTTCAGGTGAATGGCACTCGTATTGAAATAAATTTCTATATACATAAAAAATATATATCTGGTAGAGGAAAGATACCAAACTTTTTAAAAATTGTTTAGAAAAAGGTTCAAGTTAGACGATTTCAAGTTCGAGTTAGAGATTTTAATAAGTATTTTGAAGAAATATCTGTACAATAATGTAAAATAATCAAAATGTTGTGTAACAATATTCTTTGTGTTCTAGCAACTCACATTGGCGACAAAAAGTAAAATTTTCTTATATTCAGTCAGTTCCTCTAAACGGCTGTCCTTATGACCTTATGACGTCACCTTTTAAAATTGATTGATTGAAATTGAACAGATTGCTAAATCCTCCTAAGAGCTAAGACATATCCATGTGAATATCACAAAATGAACCACTATTTAATAATAAAAATAATATATAAAATTAAAATAGAATAGACAAAAACGTTTTACTAAAAGCGAGTACGTTATATAACGTACTTTCAATTGTTGCTAGTAATCTCTCACAAATTCATTCATACCTTTGGTCTACTCGATGCATACATTTACTGTCTCCCTCTAATCAAGACAAATAAACATAAATTTATTTTTCACTATTTTGGTTTAGTAACCAAGTAATTAAATCCTGCTTTACAGAATTCAAAACTTAATATGAATCTAATAGGGAAGGCAAATCATTGAATCAATCACCGTTTTTCGTACTAAAGTATATGACTTACAGTATTTTCCCATAAGTGCTACACAGAACTTCGGTTACTGGAATCTCTCCAATTTTCTAAACATTTTATACTGATCCTTGTAAATTGCTAAAAGTTTGATTTTTACAAAAATAATTTGACAATATTATATTTATATAATTCACTCGGGTATGTAAGAGGTTCAAAATAGCCTTCCCCCATACATTCTTCACCATCAGAGAACAGAAACCCGGACTCAGTATTGGTTATATCCAGAAAATACTAACCGTTTCTAGCTTAATGTTAAAAAAGTTAAATCTCAGATATTGTTAGCAAAGTTAGCCCTAACAAACTAAACCAAAATATTTTTTAATTACTTCTCTTTGGAAAACATCTTAGATCATGAATATGTCTTATACGGGAATGGGTGAATGTTTTCAGCTCCTCCAACTAACCAGCTGTACTTATAACTATATGACGTCACTAACCATATGTAGTCACCGTTTCAAATTTTGGTCTGACCGATTGCCAATACCCTCCCCCCCCAGAGCATATCCATGTCTGTCGGCCCACGTCGATGTGCGTGTACCCTCTGACATTGTTATATTCAACTTAATAACCTAAATATTTTCACTGACCAATGTCCAGCTTATTTAAGTACCATAGTTGAAAGTAACACTAACACATAACCAAATAAGCTTATATTGTGCTTAGTCGTTTTTTGGTTCATAATCGTAAGACTATACAAAGTGTACTTTGTCTATATAAATATATTTATACTATAATAACAATAATAATACTATATTTTTAGTTTAAAATTCATAACTATCTAGTTGTTACAAATAGAATGTATGTTTCAGAGTAATTTTATTGTAACATGATGTAATAACAGTAAGCCCATCGTTTTCACAGTTTGTATGACCCAGTGATAAGAAGAAAAATACATGGTTAACTATTACATTATATAGTATAATTTTAAATAGCTTCAACATCAATGATCAATGTAAACAAACTGGTTTTACGCCGTTCAGCGTTATAGAAAGACAGAAAGATTCTGAAATAAGATAAATTTCGACGTTTCTGGGGTATAAAGCGTAAAAATAACAAAACTATTACAAGTACGAGGAATTTTCCAATAATATACTAATTTTCTTACTTACTCGTAGGTAAGCAAAACAATATTTATACTCATCTTAAAAAACTAAACAACAACAAAAAAATCGTTGTAAGATACAACTATAATCATGTGACAATAGTTTCTTTTATATCCAGTAGGAACAAACGTACTAAATAACCACGCCCTAGAATCTAGATAGAGTTATTCAGAAATATCACAACTCGTCTACCAACAGACTGACCACAAACCCCTCATGTGAAAATTACACTGACTTGTGGGATAGGATTGAAGTGGTCCGGATACCGCGTATGAAAGCTGGTGAAGGGAGACGGACCTTGAACCCTTATGGTCTAATCTCACGTGCCATAAAGCCCAACTGGGGCCATAACACGGACAAAGCTTTATGGCCAATCCCTTACGAGGGGAGAGAGCATCTCTAGACGACAATGCAACGCCGGCGATCACGGGGCCGAGACATCTCATCAACAATTAATTAAATATACGGTGCCGATTACAATTCTTCATTTAAAATTTTAGACGATATGAAATTTAGGTACGAAAATGTTCATACTCTCCTCCTGATCTCCGCATATCTACACCGCAGCATAATAGAAGCTATTCTATATATTTTATTGGACCTTTCTAACACGTCTGTTTTTAACTAAACAACGTTTCTGGAGGTGGAGAAACTCTTTTATACTTTACTTTTATACTTTTTAACTGAAATGGCGACCTACCCAAGTAGGTATTTTTAGCCAAGTATGAATGAGTAAGTAAGTATGAGGAATGAGTGTAGGATGATTGTGGCGCGATCTTGTAGTCTTGTTACTGACTAAGGCTGACATGTTCCTTAGACATGACTGTTGATTAATAGCCCAACAGCCGATGGCAACTAATGGACCTACAGTTTAACGTGGAACCCGAACCACGGCCTCTGAATTACGAATTGGTCTAATTATGAGGATGGTCTTTGTGGATTAACGTAGTATTCAATAGTGCGGATGTTAATCCACACAAGAGAACACCACATCCACCGACCATCTCTCACAACTATCCACCTCCCGTTTTCAAGTGATTACCTAATAATTTACATTGAAAATTGAATGTTTAAAGTTACAGACATTAACTGTATATCATGTTGTAGATTATACTGTACTTATCTATCATGCAAAACACCAAAACATTTTGTCAATATTGTTATACTTATCTATCAATTTTTAATGTGAATTATCAGTTAATCAAGCACTTGAAAACTAGAGGAGTTCTCCACCTTCAGAAACGTTGTGGAGTTAAAAACACAGACGCGTTTGGAAAAGTCCAATAAAAGATATTGAATAATTAATAACCAACGCCATTGTGAATTTTGAAGATTCTGTAAAATAGAAGTAAAGAAAAATATTTATGGAGATTGTTAGTTAATTAATCAGGAAAAAGTAGACGCTATTTGGAGTCTGCAGTAGCTTCCATGTTGGATTTTAGTCTCATTGGAACAATGTTAACGATGTGACAGCATTACTGACCACTCAACTGTCGTAAAAAGATAGTTTAGGTATAAAATAAAATTTAAAATGATTATCTAGTGAATTACATTTACATTGAGTTAATTATTTTTTATTCAAAAAACTATAGACACTTTGTTTATCGTTGTATATAATTGCGAGGCAATTAGCCTATATTAAAAAATATATAAAAAATGTTTGTATTTACTTTCCTGTGGGAAATATGTTAGATCATGGATATGTCTGAAGGGAATGCTTTCAATTTATCTAAACAGCTGTTCTTATTCTTTTATATTTAAAATTCAATACAATAGTTCTAGCAGTTTCTATGGAAACCTGTTACATGTTTTCCATCTTAAAAATCACCAACACTCTTCCCCCCCGCGCTAAGACATATCCATGTCAAAATAATTATTTAATTCACTATATAACCACTTCAGCTTCAATTTGACATTACAACAATTTTTAACGTTTATTGTATAACCATTACTGATTACACTAACTTCCTATCTTGGTTACACGCTGTCAAAAAATTGTTCTTATCGAGCTGAAACGAACTAAATACTCTGCCACTCCTGCAGACTCGTAAAGGTGTTTAGTCAAAAATTAGTTTTTACATTTTATTTTTCTTTTATTTCAGGAATAAAAGAATTCGAAATATATATACTGTATATTAAAAATAGTTCGAGAAATAGAATAACGAAGTTTGGAACTGTGACAGCAATAAATTTGTTAAATAAAGATTCCAGTTCAGAAGGAAAATAATTCACTTGATTCCAATGATGTTTCGTAAATTCTGTCTATAAAATTTGCTTAATATTATGATAATATTTTCTTCCACGAATTTTAAAATGTAAATTAATATTTTTACTAAATACGTCATCAAAAGTGCAATAATTAAAAGCAAGGAACAACGTAAAAATATCACTGTGCAGATTCATAAATAAATATTGGACACCGTCGTTCTGAGATATACTCGTGGTATTTGACAGCTAATTCAAGTCAGAATCATATGTTGTAGGATGAGTTATTTACTTTCGATACAGTGACGTCATTTGTTTTTGTTTATGATCCTTATGTCTTACAGTAACCGTGACAGAATCATTATCCAAATCGTTGTGAGTTCCTGGCGTCAAGTGGGCCGCGCCCTATATTCCCGCACTGCTGTGGGTACAGTAACGGGCCGCCTCATTGTAGTGAGGATGCAAAACACTCTCACGCTCGCCTGTCCCGCGGCTCATCTGGGTGAATAGGTAAACAAACAACCGGTCACGCGTCACGAGCCACGCGCCACGCGCCACAATACTACACACCGATCCGTAGATTCTACGGTTCGAGTCCGTATTAGGATTAAGATGAGGATTAGGAGTCCGGTAGTACGGCTTAAGGAGGAAGCTGATGGAAAGGACTTTTTTGGTCTATATACTGGGATGGTGGTGTCATCCTGTAATCCAGCTACTTGGAGGTCACGAATTGTGGATAGTTGTGAGCGATGGTCGGTGGGTGTAGTGTTCTCTTGTGTGGATTAACGTCCGCACTATTGAAAGCTACGTTAATCCGCAAAGACCATCCTCATAATTAGACCAATTCGTAATTCAGAGGTCGTGGTTCGGATTCCACGTTAGACTGTAGGTCCCTTAGTTGCCATAGGCTGTTGGGCTATTAATTAACAGTCCTGTCTAAGGTACTTGTCAGCCTTAGTCGCCACAATCATCTCACAATCATTTCTCATTCATACTTGGCTTAAAATACCTACCTTGTGGTATGGTCGCCATTTCAATAATCTAATCTAATCTAATTTAATCTAATATAACAAAATTATATACTACCAAGTTCCCTTACTGTACCAGCCCAACCACATTTATCTACATGATTTGGTGTAACTTCACACTCACAATATATTCACAGTTTCACAGTAGACGTGAAACTACGTAATTATTCTGAATGTGAAATTTTACCAAAAATGATGTACAGTTGATAAAAATGATTGGAATATGACAGTAAGGAAACTTGGTTGTATATAGTTTTGGTATGTTGACTTTAAAAGTCTATGAAAAGTCTAAAAGTCTTTTAAAGTCTATCTATCCCACTCTTTGCCTTCCCCTCTCTCCAAAATTACTTTTCTGAAATGGCAACATACCCAGGTATTTTAAGTTATTATATTATAAGAAATGAGTGGTAGGCCTACAACATTAAACCGGAACGGATCCGCTGGTTAGCTCGACATGCCATAATTTTATGTTTTTTTATTTCCTGTTGTTTTTAGTGACACAAGTGCGTGTACTTTGTTCAAAACTAAATGTGCGAATTTCAATCATTCCGACAACCATAAAGTAATGAGGTTATCTACGATGATGTACTGTTGTAAGTCTGAAACGCGTACAACGTAAGAAGTTATAATTAACTGACACCTCCAGTCCATTTATTGAATAATGAGAAATGAGTGGAAGATGATTGTGGCAAGATCTTACAGTACTGACAAAAGGTTGGCGTGTTCCTGTGATAGGACTGATAGTCAATAGTCTAACAGCCAATGGCATTTAAGGTACCTTCAGTTTAACGTGCGATCAGACCCACATAGAAAAGGTTTAAGGTGGGATTACGAACTGTAATGATTATGAGGATTGTCTTGGTAAGATTGTAGTAGCCTATTCGCAATAGTGCAGACGTTAATCCACACCATGAAATATCACATCCACCTACCATCGCTTTGCTTATATGCCAAATTATCTTCGCAGAAAAAAGGCTGACAAGTAACACCGTCTTGACAAAATAAAATAATTATTGTTTCCATTTTGTCAAATTTTCTGACATAAATCCAACCTTAAAGTAAAACTATTCACATGCACGACAGCGCAGCAAACGCCAATTTTTCTTCGAAAAATACTTGAAATTATGCTATCCATTAACTAAACACATGTTTTTGTTAAAGTGGAATTGGTCATTTTTAAGCCTTATTAAACACTTAGAAAGACGAAACCGTTGCGTGAGTCTACCGTAGTGAGCAGTGTTTGACTGTACTACAGTCTACTGCTGCATGTACATGTACTGTACATGTAAAACACTGAACCGTTCAAACACACAGGTCACGAACACGTCCAATAGCAATAGGCTGTCCTTCAAACTGACACGAGCTGAAACATTGCAAGTTTGGGACAATAGTTGGCTTTACAATTATCTAACTAGAGTAGGGGTCAGAAGAAAATTAAGGTCGCTGCCATAAAGATGTTGGCGTGGGCATGTGGATGTTCTCGTTGAGTGTGTATGGTGTAGGTTGGGCAAATAATATCTTTAACAATCATTATCAATCCTTAGGATTTTACTCTCAGTTAAAGGGACAAACTATGTGTAACAGAATAGTTACGTCACCTCACGGTGTCTTGGAGTTAGAATTTAAGTTCCATTTCACTGGTAGCGTGTGTGTTCTGAGTTATCCGAGTCTTGTAGAGCAGATTTGTCAACACTGCCACTCAATAGATACAGAATGTTATCGACAACTGACAAATAAATCAAAAACCGTCGCCGACCCGGATGTATACGCTTGCAGCGGTGACGGGCCCGTGGTGACAGTTAGTTGTGTTACGTGACATCTGCGAGACGACTAACCAAATGTTGGGACAAGGAACAGGGAACCTGGGAAAATGAGGGAAACACCAACGTGGAAGGGTACAAACACCCAGTGACAGCAGACCTGCGTGCTTATAGCTCATATCTTGTGGTACGAGACATCAGCGAGACGACTAACCGAGGGGGTTTAAAATGCGCGCGTTGATTCACGTTATACAAATACAACACTGAAGACATTATTGAACATTAATGAATATATAGGGACAAGCAAAATGATAGTTCTAATATTTGCATATCCACTCAGTAACTATAAATAGTTTTATAATCTATAGATATCATAAGATAATTCGTGTTATTTTGTCTTTGGTATTGACCTTGACTCGTTTATTTTTGTGAGACACGAAACCACGAATATAATCAAAGATAACATTCAATTGAAGTACGGTATGTGAGGTTCTCGTCGATGGGAGAAAAATTAATTGATAAATATCGGAATTTTAAGACTATCAAACTTTATTAGTTCCTTTAGGCTTTATTAGTTAATAGCGCTTTACTTTTTAAACTTTATTGTCTTTAAACTTTAGGGTTTGGTTCCGAATTTGTATCTGAAAGAAAATAAGTATTGTAACTACTAAAAAGTTTTATTTTCAAAATAAAACATCACCTTAACAATCAAACAGAAAATTTAAAAACTTTGCACTACTAAGAACATGGACATCCGCAATAGCAGGTTGATCTCAATAATAATTTAAAATTTTAATTTGATCTTATTCTTTGTATATTGGCACGAATAGTTTTACTCAATGCTGAACAGCTGACATCGGGTTGACCTCAGTGCCTGTCAGCCAAGCGTGTGCACCTTCAACCCGCGCCACTCGTAGCATTTGTAGACCGCCGGCAAGACGAAATCGACAGGCGCGAACTCAATACTCCGGATGTCCATGGGCGCGCGCTCGTCTTCGTCTTCATCTTCTTCGTCGATTTCAAAATCATTTTTCAATCCACACCTGGCGATCTTAGCTAATGATAGCTTGATGAAGTCCTGCGGAGTAGCTGGATTACAATCGTTGGTGTAGTATATTAATTGATATTTCAGGTTAACGTCTCCCAGGAAGTCTTCCGCCAGTATGGCAATCCTCTCTTTAGAATCCTTGAGAGACTTTAACTTGGGCAAGTATCGCGAGTTGTACATGTCCGACGTCGACGGGTAGCCAGATGTCATTTTCCCCATATCGGTGGCAGAACATATCAACGAGGTGTCTTCGGTAGAGTTTAGGGTTTCTTTTAACAGAGATAAACGATTGGTTACAGGTAATCGGTTGTCTCTTTTAGTACCTGTTCCAGGTATGAGTAAGGAACGAAAATAAGAGTAAGATTCATCTCTAAAATTAGGTAGTAAGAATTCAAATACCTTCAAAATTAAGGCTGGATACACTTTCTGTGTATTGGCTAAAAATCTAATACTGTTTTTATCCACTACTTTCTTCATGTCTCGTTCTTCCGAATTCCCACCCATACACATCTCCATCTCGTATATTTCGGAATTTGTTAACGTTCTCCGTGAATTGCCCCCGTTTTCGAATCTCTCAGCTAATTTCGAAATAAACGATTTGATAAAAGCTTCTTCGAACGTTACAATGTTGCTCTCCCCGTCATCAACCTTTGTGCCCTCCAGATAAGCGAAGCACAGATAAAAATCTGAGTATTTCAAGATCTGAGCGTCAGTGTAGGCCACCGGCTGGAACAGTTTGTCGCAGATTATTGCTGCCATCTTCTCCAGCCTGGTCGCGGAGATGGTGGCGGGAGCGAAGGCTAGTTTGATAAAAGTGTGTATGCCGATGGATCTGTCCGCGTCTTCCAGATACACAGCAACTTTCCTGAAGAGTCTCTCCTGGTCGGCCTCGGACATCGTAGCGCTTCTCTCCTCTACTCTGACCACGTCCCTCATCCTCATCGAGAAGTGTCGTTCCAATACCGTATACTGATCCTCGTCGTCACTCATACTTGAACTTGATCCTCGACTGCGCATTATTGCCTTATGGACAATCTTTGGCGTAAGCAACTGAACGCAGTATATTCTTCTTACAAATACTGAAAGGCAGTACAATTTTCTTAGCTACGAACCTAAAATAAAATTATCACGGATACAAATGAAAACAAAAATAAATCTTCGAGATGTTTACAACCAAATTTTATACTTTTCAGTCAGCTGTGATAAAAGTCAAATTGTTACATTTTGAATGTTCGTAGCATAGCTGTGTCTCCGGATGTTGCCTGTAATGACATGAAATCCAAGACTGTATGAAATAGGCTGTTTTTTTGTTTCTAACAGAAATACCGATTGGTTACAGGTAATCGGTTTTATTTTTTCTTCTTAGGTACAGTAAGACCAAAAACAATAGTCGTATTTTATAATAAATATAGTAATATTGGTATTAAAAAAATATATTTTAAATATATTTAAAGCTGTGAACACGTTATCTGTTCCGATCGAGACCAAATCTAGATACGTTTTTCTACAAATCTCGTCGAATTCAAACCATACATATCTCCAATACGTATTTGAATTTTTGTAACAAAATGGGTTTTTTTGCGTTTTTCACATTTAGCTAAAATTTCGAATATATTTCACTATGGAATCAGCTTAAAAAACTACACAAATTGTTCCTTAAAGTTTTTCTCTATCTTCAACGGTCCGAGATATAAATCTAAACACAGTACGTTGTATGAGGCTCCAATGTTAATCTTATCGAGATTAATTAATATTCACTTATTATCTAATATTTTGATAAAACTTGATATTTAGCTTCATGTGGTTGAGATCCATACATTTGTGCTAAAAAATCATAGTTTATGTGTTTATCATGGCAGCAAACCTGCATACTCTTTTCCCATGTTAATCAAATGGAGATTAGGCAAACTCCTATATTTATGGACAGATGTTGATGAAAGTTGGTATAAATGTTAAAAATAAAATTTTTGATGGTATAAATGGCTACTTTCAGTGTTCAACGCAAACCTACTCATTTCCCATTTTAATCTTATGAAATATCAAAAAATTCTCATGTTATCGAAGATTTTACAACCAAATTTTAAATTTATTATTAAATATTATGATTTTGAAATTCGCTTGAGTACGAAGTTCTGTTGCGACGTTTTTTTTGTATAACAGGTTTCTTTCCCACCACGTATTGTCCAATAAATGTGTGAATACCATTTGATATAATTAGGTAAATTTCAGCAGGATTCAACAACAATACAGTTTAGTTTAATGAGAGCATAAGATTTTTTTATGTGTACACGGCTTATTTTACCACACGATATTTGACTAAATCAGTATTATTAATCGAATGTCAAAAGATAAGATTAGATTAGATTATTTAATCGACGACCAAGGTAGGTATTTTAAGCCAAGTAAAATAAAATAACAAAAACATTTTTTACTTTTGCTAATATTTGAATAATTTACCTTAGGAATAATAGATAATGGGTTTTTGTTAGAATAGCATTCTTACTTCTTAAACTTATTAGTCTTTGGTCTGGAAACCCAATACTTCCTCTCGAAGTGCAGTCCCAAAAATATTGTCACAGTTAAAACAGCTACATTTACAGGTTTATAAGACCATCAAGGTTTGACTCGTGTGCTCCGTGTCTGTAAAAAATATGTGTCTAAATGAGTACCAGAGATCCAAATGAACTTTTAACTGCCTCCCATACTTTTGTAAAACATCTAGTGTAACTACTGTATATTAATCGCAGCTCTAATCATTTGCGATATATACATTGCGGGTGATCCACACCTCTCAATGTAAACTTGTGTTTTTATAGAGCCCCACAAATTAGATCTAAAGAAGTAAAGTCTGAGAGTGTGAAAGCTAAGCCTTCCATAGACCACGACCTACAAAAGCTTGAGGAAGATTTCCACAAAACAATCTCGAACGATCTCTGCCTAGCGTGATGTCGTGCCAACATTTTCCTGAAGGTAACATTTTCGGTTTAAATTTGCAGAGAACATAGATCTACCATCATGACAAGGTAGTTAATCCTAATGGTAGACTGTATTTTCTGCAAAGACTTCTACTTGGGAGAATGGCGTTCAACTTTTACAAAAGTATATGAGGATTTTATCATTCCCAGGTGTTATGATGATTTAAGTCCCGATCCGAAAGATTTAAAACGTTTAACGATAAACTTTAAACGTTTAAAACGATTGAAAGATTCGAGTGGAAGTTTGTATCAAGACTTTTTAAGGGTTTGACTCTAATCCAGAGAAATTATAGACTCACTTCTGAAAACCAAGGCATACATGGATCTTTCTTTACAAAATGTTCATAGTTACTTTTTTTACGAAAACCCTTCTCACCACAACTTTTTAATAAGTTGTTTCAGCGGTATACACTTCATTGGTTTGCGTCCAGCACTAGATTAGTACTGATCAATTACAAGTGTGAAATTACTTTCGGGAGAGCTAAATAGATTTGTGCACAGTGCAAATATACTAATGAGACTTTTTGTAAGCATCTAATAGTACAAACGTATTTTTCTCTGTTTATCTGAAATTTTAGTTAATACTTTAGAGTAGGTATCTTTACTATGCGACCCAAGGCATGATTTTGTGCGGCCTCGGATTGTTAGGGGTTACAAAAATTAGAGTTTTGAAAAATAATTTAAATGTACAACTGGCTAAACTTTCCAACTTATGTCATAAACTTAAGTTACAATCATATTTTTGTAAACTATTGCCACCCACTAACCTATTGCATTAGCATCCTTAATAATTCTTTTTCACGATTAAAGCAAAATGTGCTTCAGGTAGTACTACTCTGGGGGTCTTGTCTAAACGTGTTTTAGACCAGACCCACAGAATGTGTATTTACCCGAAAAAATCACGGGGCGTCACTGCTTGAGAACCTGATGAAAATTTTATGCAAACCAATTGGCCGTCTGAGAAATCCTAAAGAGTAATTAGTCACGGATTGTTCATGTTACAGGATTGCAAGGTAGCACACGCACTGTTTCTGTTTCTCCATATTTTGTAGCCTGCACTGCACGGGGCGGGCTAGTGGCCAGCACGTCCCAGTGATCCCAGGGATTCACCCCAGAGATTTACCCCACGGATCTACTCCAGTAATCCCATGGATTTACTCCAGGAATCCTAGGGATCTGCGACAGGGATCCAACGGATCTACCCAAGAGATTTAGACCAGGGATTCCAGGAAGTTACCCCAGGGATCCTAGGGATCGACCCCAGGGATCCCAGGGATAACCTTTAGAGATCAGCTCCAGGGATAACCCCCAGGGATCCCAGGGATAACCTTTAGAGATCGGCTCCAGGGATAACCCCCGGGATCCTAGGGATAACCTTTAGAGATCGGCTCCAGGGATAACTCCCGGGATCCTAGGGATAACCTTTAGAGATCGGCTCCAGGGATAACTCCCGGGATCCTAGGGATAACCTTTAGAGATCGGCTCCAGGGATAACTCCCGGGATCCTAGGGATAACCTTTAGAGATCGGCTCCAGGGATAACCCCCGGGATCCTAGGGATAACCTTTAGAGATCAGCTCCAGGGATAACCCCCAGGGATAATCCCCAGGGATCCTAGGGATAACCTTTAGAGATCAGCTCCAGGGATAATCCCCAGGGATCCCAGGGATAATCTTTAGAGATCGGCTCCAGGGATAAACCCCAGGGATCCCTGGGATGACCCTTAGAGATCAGCTCCAGGGATAACCCCCAGGGGTCCCACTAGCCCGCCCCGTGGCCGCTGCGATAGTTGCACGTCACGCTTTCGCAGCCACGCGACAACTCCGCATGACTCGCGCCTCCACATCCGGCCGGCGATGATTTACCTCTGCATTCTCGGTTTCGGTTGTATGACCACACGACTGATTGCTACCTGGTTCCGGACTCACGTATCAATGGGATACCTCGTCGTTCGCGGGACTACAGGCACGGAGGGAAAGCGCTTACACAGTTGACTAAAAACACGGGATCATGTAACATTACGCTTCGTCCGCTTGAAGTAGGAATTGTTAGGTCCTTCACTTGAAAATCACGCTAACAGATTAATGGTTATCATAAGGTCTGGTGTGCGGCCATACCTCATTAGTTTGGTACCGTTTACAAAAACTGCTAGGTAGGCCTACTCTCAGACAAACAATTTCGATCAATTTAAACTATAGCACCAACAACAATATTTTAACTGAACATTTACACCATAGAGGATGTTTAACCTTAATTTGAATTACTTCCTACAGTTCAAACCTACACAAAAATAACATAGCCTAATCCCAAAGACAATCGGATTTCATATAATGGTTGAATTGTCTTTGCTTAACGCTAACTCAATTGAAAGGGATTGTTATTGAATGTATTCCATTCCTCCCTAAATACTGAGTAAAGACGTCAAGAAGTAACAAGTAAAAGAAACATGTAAGTTTGACAGTTCCAGGTTGTTTTTGATAAATGTCATTTATGTCTGAAAGAAAAACAAAATGTATCACACTGAATTCATTTTCTACTTTAGTATATTTCATCATTCGAATTTTAAATTACATTCCACAATTTTTTTAATACGGAGTTAAAATTAGTGCGGAGAATCAACATCAACACATCACTGAACGCGAAACCTCCTCGACCATGACACGGTAATGACCATATTACACGGTAAACATTAAAGCTGTTCCAAAGACATTTTTATTGCTCTACTTTACAGATAATGAATAAATCAGGCTCTTTATTTGTACAGGGAGGTGATAAAAAGTCGTATCGAATGGCCGCTGAGTCCTCGCGTCGTGTCGAGCTCGTGGGAACCCAGGAAGCCTCGCGACCAGACCCAGCTTCCTTCCGAGAGCGTTACGCAAATCTCCGGCGGCCGTCACGTGTCCCAGAAACAACAGCTTCTTTACAACCGACTATGTTCCAGGCTTTACACTCGATCCACAACATATTTAGTTCAAGTCACCGAGGCTGCGCCACGTTGCGTCACGTCTGCCCTAGGTCGCTGCCACCGTACACATGACCAGATTGCTAGTTCCTGTGGTCCACTGAGGTGGTGTCGCGGTGCGGGTGACCGGGTCACCAGGGCAGCACCACGTTGCGTCACAGTGTCACGACTGTGCTCGCCGTTGCGTCACGTCTGCCCTACGTCACGGCCACCGTACACATGACCAGATTGCTAGTTCCTGTGGTCCACTGAGGTGGTGTCGCGGTGCGGGTGACCGGGTCACCAGGGCAGCACCACGTTGCGTCACAGTGTCACGACCGTGCTCGCCGTTGCGTCACGTCTGCCCTATCACACTACACAAACCAATCTAGTTCCTGTGGTCCATGATTTCGCTTTATATAAAAAGCGTCACATTAGACTCGCCTTCACGTCTGCATTCCATACAATGAAACACCGTTCCACGAGGTTGTCTCTGATTTAATCGAATTTCACATGTAAGATTTCTCGCCGTTTCATTAATTGCTCAAGACCAATTCAGTTCCTGTGGTACGAGGTTGGTGTCGCGGTGCGGGTGAGTCTCGAAGCACGTATGGTCCAGTGAGAGGCTCGCCGTTTCGTCACGTCTGAGTGACTAGACAACGGTACGGATAATATCCATATAGTTCCTATGATTAAGATAATTAGACTTACTGCATTCACTAAAACTATAATGTCATAGTATGATGATTTACGAAAGAGTTTGTCATAATCTTAATCCAGTCAAGACATTCGTCAACAGGTGTCTACGAGAGATAGATGTTCTCGTCCCCATTAGTCGCCATATAATACACACTGAAGAATTCATTAGCGAGTCTTATGCCTCGATCATTCAGTAACTGGAATATACAGGAAGAACACGATATTGGTCCTGAGAGACAGTTCTGTCGAGTCTTGTTCCAGTGGATTACGAGCGAGACAGCGTGTCGTAGCATGAGAGGAGACAAACTGTCTCCATAGAGCATAAAACTGAGATATGATCTGCCTCGAACGTATATCGCATCACTTTAATGATAGGAACCAATTGGAAAGTTCTTGGTTGCATGTTCCCAATGGTCGAGTAAACAAGTAAAGGCAGAGTAGGTTTGATCACTTTAACCTAATCTCACAATCTATATAACAATATAATTCCTAAATTCATGTGAATTTCAAGGTTATAATTATTATATGACGAATCAAACTCTCTTCTCACTGGACACTAGTAAAATAGGAATAAAACCCTTAGTTGTTTATTGCCTCAATATTACACACATAATCAAAAATGTAAGACTAGATTAAAAATATAGGCTAGCATCTGTGTTTATAAGATTTCAGGCCCGGAAACAGACCCTTAAGCAAGTCCGGGCCCAGACCCAGGCCCAGGCCCTAATCCATGTTCGGCCCAGACCCAGGCCGGAATCCAAGTCCAGGCCCTGACCCAAGTCCAGGCCCAGACCCAGGCCCTAATCCAAGTCCAGGCCCAGACCTTGGTCATGCGCAGGCCTAGATCATGCCCAGACCCAGGACCTAACCCACGTCTAGGCTCAGACCCAGGACCTAACCCAAGTTTAGGCTCAGACCCAGGCCCTAACCCAGGCCCTAACCCAAGTCCAGGCCCAGACCCAGGCCTTAACCCATGTCCAGGCCCAAACCCAGGCCTTAACCCATGTCCATGTCCAGGTCCAGAGCCAGGCCCTAACCCATGTCTAGGCCCAGACCCAGGCCCTAACCCATGTCCAGGCCCAGATCCAGGCTCTAACCCAAGTCCAGGCCCAGACCCAAGCCCCAACCCAAGTCCAGGCCCAGACCCAGGCCCTAACCCATGTCCAGGCCTTAACCCAAGTCCAAGCCCAGACCCAGGCCCTAACCCATGTCCAGGCCCAGACCTAGGTCATGCGTAGACCCAGGCCCTAACCCAAGTCCAGGCCCAGACCTAGGTCCTGCCAAGGCCTAGGTCATACGTAGGCCCAGACCCAAGTCCAGGTCATGCCCAGGCCCAGGTCCAGTTGCCGCGCGTTGCCCAACAATAATTGCACCTCCCCGCTGCAAGGGTTCCATAGAAGGCGAAGCTCTTTCACAACTACTTCAAACCAGAACAGTTTACATTCAGTGCAAAGCTCCTTTTCGATACGTGGAGCACGGAGCGCGGCTCGTTGCCTCCTTCTAAACCAAAGAAGACGGTGAGTTCTCCGTTAAGGCGACGACTTGGTCATTCGAAGCGCATTCCACAATCATTGCCTCTCGGTTTCGCAATCTCTGAGAGGTTTGGTTGGTAAGCTAGTGATCTTAGTCGACGTTTCAACACCAAAAATAGAAAATTATTGTTTCCATTCTCACTGACATAAACAAGTCACCCGATCACTGTATTACTTTAAGACGTAATAATTACTTTATACGCTAGACAATTTGAGCAAAAACCTACAGTTTTATGAGTTCTACAAAAAACTTAGGTTATTATCTTATTTTGTTCCTTTTGTGCTTTTCTACGCCTTCCGGCATTTTTACGTTTTGGTGTGAAACAGTTCAAACCCGTTAACTTGTTACTACCTAACATACACCTGTTATTAGAAAACATCATAAACTATAACAACACAATGACAAAATGAGAACTGGATCCAGATTCGATCTTGCGACCATCAGTTTGGTAGGCGGGTACTACAACCACTCAACTACCCAATTGTTATAATAAAAGTTATCCAATACAATGCTATAATATGAGCAATGTTTGTATGTATGAATCTATTTGCAGGAGGATCTCGAAAACGGCTTTACAGGGTTTCTTTAAATTTTGAAAAAAAAAATTCCGAGTAAAAAATAAGTTATAATCTAGTTCAGTTTAAAATCTAAAAAAATAAAATTGAGCTTATGGAGATTCAAATCTAAGCAATAAAAACAAAACATCAGTGTATAACCAACTAGTATGATTTATTTTATTTATATTTAATATTGAGTATTTATAAAATAATATTATAAGTATTGTTATTCTATTTTAATATTATGAGTTTATGATTAGAACATGTTAAGTAATATTTGACTGATTATAATATTTTTCTCAGCAGTGTCTGTACTATTATCAACAGCTATTTGCAATATATTTCTCAATGTTTTTATTCTGCTTTTGATGATTTTTAATTATATATTCTTGAATTTTAAGGGGGCCTTGTGGACACCGTATATATTTTTTAAAAATATTTTTTCTCATTCCAAGATAAGAAAAACTAAAATAAATATCAGACATGAATTTACTTACCGTTGAATGAACTTAGCAAAAGATCGTCTGTAGGCATCAAAACCCCTCCAAACTACCGTTCCCATTGACCGGCCCACAGTTGTTGACATTGAAGTAATTTTATGTTGATAGGAATACACGCCATCTACCAAATTTGGTCGTTGAATCAATATTAGTTCGTTTATATTGGTCATTGATTTCAATCCATTTCGAAATCATACTATATTAAAAAGTTATTTTAACGTAAATCTAATAATAATAAAGCTGGGTATTGATTTATTTCTTTGTATTGACTTGTTTAGGATTCAGGTTTACATTTTGGTTCTGTCAGTTTAGATCTATACACGTATTTAAAGGTATGGATTGTGGTAATAAAAGTAAGAGATAAGAACCAAGTTACAAATGTACAGTAGTCAATAGCTGTGTTTGTCCTACCTTACGTAGTGAGGGCTGCAGGCCATGAGTCGGACTACCAGCTGGTTGGCTTGGCTGCGTATCCGTAAAGTATACTGAAGTCCATTACTGTGTATCCTACAACATGTACAATGCACAACTTTCTCATACAACAACCGAACAACACACTGTAAACCTAAACTGCAGAGCAATCCCGAACTTGCTTTTACAAACAAGAAAGTTGGTGTTGAGAGTAATTTATGAATGAGCAGCCACCGGCAGAACCGAATTAATACGACAACTAAAGGAAAACAAAAGGAATTCATGCAAGTTTAGAGACGAAACTCCATTACTTTCCACAATGATGAAAGTGGTTTTGTCGGATAAGATTCGCGTCTACGCAGGCAACTGTGGCGCGTGCTTCAGTATGGTGAAGTTGGTAAATTAATTATGCGAGAAAGAAATAAAATAAATCTAAATATAAACATAAATACCCCCGTATTCGCAGCAGACCTGCGTACTCATAAATAATTAATCAATATTTTATCTATATGGAAGGGGATGAGACTGAGGGAAACGTCTATCACACACAACTGACACGATTTATGTGGACAGCATGGAATTTTAATACTTATGATACAAGTTTGGTCATAAATCTCTGTCGATAAACTCTGGGAATTATTTGCCTATTCTCCATAAGATTAAAATAGGAAATGAGTGAGTAGGTTTGCTTACAGGGATACAGTAAAAAATTTAAAATTTCAACTTTACAAACTAATTATGCAGCGTTCTGTAACGTCTAACTAATAACCACAGCATATTCTCTGGGTTGTGGAAGAGAAAAATAGTAAATATACCTGAAAATAATAAAAAAATGCGGTCTCTTTTAATAACGTTAATACAGGGTAAACATGTCATACCGGCTTAACACAACCATTAAACTATGAATTTTTTTATTTAAGCCAAGTATGAATGAGGAATGAATGTA
Source organism: Nephotettix cincticeps (assembly GCA_023375725.1). Taxonomy (NCBI): domain Eukaryota; kingdom Metazoa; phylum Arthropoda; class Insecta; order Hemiptera; family Cicadellidae; genus Nephotettix; species Nephotettix cincticeps. The sequence goes on from CM041786.1 coordinate 133,995,138, forward strand.
GGACGATTGTGGCGCGATCTTGTAGTCTTGTTACTGACTAAGGCTGACATGTGACTGTTAATTAATAGCCCAACAGCCGATGACAACTAATGGACCTACAGTTTAACGTGAATCCGAACCACGGCCTCTGAATTACGAATTGGTCTAATTATGAGGGTGGTCTTGTGGATTAACGTAGTATTCAATAGTGCGGACGTTAATCCACACAAGAGAACACCACATCCACCGACCATCTCTCACAACTATCCACAATTCGTGACCTCCAAGTAGCTGGATTACAGGACGTCGCCGCCGTCCCAGTCATTTTGGTATGGTGGTATACGGTGGCTCAGGGATGACACTCAGGTCAAAGGTTGCTGGATCGAAACCGATGGTCGGCAACTCTCCTGTCAGATCATGAGCAGTCGCCTCTGGTTCGAACCCTCAGTGGTAACACAGAACCTGCTTGATAACCTGAAAGACGTCGGCCCGCCCCTGAGTAAAATCTTGACTTAAGTTTGTGATGACTCAATACTGATCCAGTTGCCTTTGACCATTTAGGCTACCTCGACAATGAATCAGCTGATCTTTATCGGACCGATGTCTTAAGAATAAGAAGTTCTATAAAGAGTATTACCGATCAGAAAAATTCAATCCCGTAATGGTATCGCTGGGATGATAAACCCACGGGAACCCAGTTCTCGATAAACACCCGACATTACCTCCGTGAAATCAATGACTCGACAGAAATGTCCATAAAAATGCAGAACTGACCAGGACTTTACAATGCAGCCTGGGTAATTGTAGAGACAATCGGGGGAACGCCGGCCGTGACAAATGACTGGTGACTGGTTAGCGGGGGGCGAGGACCGAGGAGCCAAGAGTGATCTCCGGAGAAAACAGGTGATCGGGGTAAACAAACAGCTGATCGGCACACTTCCCACAGCTGATCGGTCACACTTGACTGTCCTCTGTCCCCGCGGTGAACAAGTAGTTCAAGCCTGCTGGGAACTGATCGGTTTCCTTTCGGATGGACGACGACAGAATCATTTTTTAGCCACCTAGTGGGCCGTGACCCAGAAAGGTCAGATTATAAAACTAAATTTAAACTTATCTATTTCATAATCACACTATATGAAACGAAGGTTATTCTACTCGAAAGTAGTATATTTTACAGTATATCATTACTTCAATGATGAAATTATTGCTATGGCGTTCAGAAACGGAGAGTACATATAAATCTTGAGTTCTTCGCTAGATATTAGCAGACACTGAAGCGCTAACATTACTGTGGTTCTTTTTCTGCACAACTCAGGGTGTTCAGATGCAAACCTGACGAAACTGTAATTATATCCATAGTCGGCTTTCTTATTGGTGTTAACTGGAGAGTTTTTTACGAATTTCATCTATTTGCTGTTGCCAACTCAATTTCTTATTAATAGTGAATCCAAGAAGTTAAGAAAAACTGCAGAAAAAGCTGCACTGAACGTAGTAACAACTAGCACTTGGCTGGCACACAGTAATCCTATGTTCGAGCGACTGGGTGTCCCCACTGTGTACAGACTGTACATACCTTATTGGTATATGTGAAGAAAACATACCCCCATATGTTTTCTTCAATCCTCAGAGAGAAGTGTAATCTCCTTACTGTCCATATAGGTGGAGTGCCTGGAGAAAGGATATCCTACACCGGGATTGCTCTCTGAGTACTGTTCTAGGGCACGTCACCCAAATGAAAGGTTCAGGGTTCGTTTTAGGGTCACATACCCGCAGTCGAAGCAAGATCGACGTTACATGGCACCGGTCTATGGCTACCCAGCGATGTTTCCCACCTATGACTTGGAAGATGTACAACAAGCTATCTGAAAACACGATAAGCCTGGACCAGTGAAGATTTCAACGACGAAGGAAATGCTAACCGTAGCAGTCCGTTACTGGATAAGAGTATATGGAAGAAGACTTGTAAGAAACTCTTCTTTTTCTGGGGGACTTGTGGAGATACAAATACTGTATTTGTAAATATAAGATTTTTTAGTTATTGATCGTAGTCAATTTTTAGTTAATCTAATTACTTGGTCAGAAACGAAGAAGCGGTACTAAGGTTTCAGTTTTAATTACGAGTGCAATGAGAGATACACTCACAGTGACAGCGAGCTTTGTCTAGGTATTCCACTGTTCGATTAACGATTTCCTTTTTCTGTGATGTAGGCAAGTGAAACAATTCTGTTGGAATTCTTCACCCAGTATAAATATTCCATCAACCCCCCAAAAGAGCTTCACGTTCTGCCAACGTTTTCTCCTTCTTTACAACAGAAGCACGAGGTGATGGCTTGACGTTCAACCACGTTTACTTTCTCCCTCTTGGTGCCAACAATCCATCCATATTAATCGGACATCCTCGTCAGGACGAGGCATGTTTGTTTTTATAGAGTGCTAAAAAATTTGAAATTATTACAGTATTCTATATAAAATTAATTAGACAAAATATTATTAATACAAAAGGAAATCTAAATATAAAAAACTAAGTCAACCTCACAATTTAAGAATTGCAGACCTGCGTACTCAGCGAAATTCCAAATCAGTAATATTTCTTCCTATCCAAAATTATTTAAAAGATGCAATTCGAGCAGACCTCATCTAGTTTGTTATAAAATTTAATAAGTTTTATCAATATCTATCGATAAATATGAGAGTTATTTGCCTATTTTCCATAAGATTAAAATGGGAAAGAGTATGCAGGTTTGCTGCTGTGAGGAACACTTAAAGTAGGCATTTATACCTTAAACGATTTTTATTTTTAACATTGTATAAATGGAAGCATAAATGGATAGATCTCAACCACATAAAGGTAAATACCACGTTTAATCCAGAAATATTGATTGATATGGGAAATTATTAATTTTTCCTTATCCTCCATCATAAGATTAACATTGGAGCTCTGTGAGAAGATCCAAATTTAGTCAGCCTGTGTAATAACCGTTAGAAAGAGAGAAAAACTTTAAAGAGCTTAATTGTGTAGTTTTTTTAGCTGATTCTAATGGTGAAAGATAAAATTTAAAAATAGTTAAATTACATATGAAAAACGGAAAAACCTCAATTTTTAGTACACCCCCCAAATCTAACCGTTCCCATCGACCGATATGTCTGGTTTACGAACTCGTCCGTGCAAATGAAGGAATACACGTCTCTACCAAATATGGTCTTGTCGGACCATTTTTACGAGAGTTATCGTGCTCGCAGACATATTAACGACTATTTTTTTTTTGCTTCTGGGCACCTAAAACAAAAAATAACATGGTCTCGGGCTTAAGTCTTGACATGAGGCCTACGGTAATAGCTTCTTCCCTATGGGAAAGAACGATTCCTGAACTGGATTTTTAATTAATCTGGGACCTTTTACAATTTATTTACTTTTTAATATATATAAATTTTTATTATGGTTAAAATTTTTTGTTTGCATAAAGAGTGTCTGCAAAGGCCGACTTTCCCCGCGCGATTCCCCGGCCAAAACAAAGGGCTCAAATTGACCCAGCACCAATAACTTTCATCGACCATTAACCCATGTCGGTCGTCACGCGTCCGGCCCGGCGCACTACAGCCGCCGAGACTACAGGTGTGTGGATGATTGACAAAGCCACTTTCAAATATTCAACAGATAACAGATTTCAGAATCTTTCCAATTTACTGCATAGGCTATTAATGTGAGCGGTCCACTTCTTCATAATAGTGGTCATTTTGAACACATTATATACAGCCTAATAATCTTACTGTTTCAACAAATTTTGTAATTGATGAGATAAACTGATTCACTAATTTTGAGTTTTTAGTCAGCTAAATATAACGGTTCTATAATCAAATTCTGTCCAGACCTTACCAAAGGGTATTCATATTAACCCCCCTACATCTCTTGTTTTAGCTAACTTAATTCGAAGAGGATATGAGTGGTAATAGAGGAATGAATATTTAATCACTTGGCTTAAAAACATACCTTGTAGTATGGTCACCATTTAAATAATCGAATCTAATCTTTCACAAAACCCCACAGAAAGTATTCGCATGCACTGCGTCCGTTGCACGATCGATCTTGCGTCATTAAATTTGATATCACTGGTAAAAAGTGTTGTATCAACACTGCATAGATGACAGATCCAACCTCTATGTTTTTTGTATAGATCATTAAATTACTATGGAAAAAAAAAATGGATATTGAGTTTTGTAGTATGAAGAGACATAACTAATCATTTTTAATATTTTTGACTGAACTATTTATGCAAATTTACATACCAGTAAAGTATGAGCAAAACATAATTCTATACTGAAACGTACATAATCACGTTTTCACTTGTTCAGAAACTAAACGCAATTCCAATTTACATAGAATGTTACACAACGCATGTAATTCTAATTTCCAAGTAACGCACGGCATATTACAACCGGTCTGTCCTTAATAAAATTGTATTTGTCCGAGTTCAGGAAGAAAACCATTCGGATCCTTGGGCGGGACGGATGCATTCATCACAGAAGGCTCTCGGCGACGTTTACGCTTTCAAATCCTATATCCACGATGTTCACAATCCAGCGGGCCTGTGAGTGTGACGCAACTGACCGCATATCACTTCCACGATCGCAGCTGATACGATTTGGAAACGATTCTGATTGGCGTTTTAGAGCGGCTGGAAATTGGATCTGGTAAAGTGGGTCCATTACAGTACCTCCGAACTTGAGTCATTGCTACTGGCTAAAATCACAAAACATAACGACATACTTTGTCACACACGATTTTGACATGAATATTTCTTAGCTCTGATATTGGCAATTCGTAAGATCACAATTTGAAACGGAAATGACGTCATAGACATATCCATGATCTAAGATATTTCCCAAATGGAAGTAAATATATTTATTTTGTTCAAGGGAAAGTGGTGGTTCCAGCACAAACCTGTTAGGCATTATTATAGATTTCAATCTCAATTTTCATGAGCACATTGAAGTGTATTAAAAAGGCTGAGTTGCATTCTTGTCCTTCTAGGAAGACGAGCTTATCATGTTTCCATTGGGGCCTCTTAATCTTCCAGAATCTTACATCCAACATAATTAATGATATAGTCTAGCAAGAGTTGCTATTTGAGGTGATAAAAGTTTCCCACAAGACAGCTGGTGGTGTGAGAAGTACATGCGAATTATTTACAGCCTACGAAAATCATCATCATGTACAATAGAGGCATCTTTAAGGACAACAATATAACCGTTCCAGTAATTTATATTTTCAACTGTTTCGTTTTTTCAAAAACAATTCCCCAAAACAACCTCATTCAGAGATTGAATTTTATCTCTGAATAACTCATAACATACCTATTCCAAAACACAAGACAATCTTTTTTGAAAATGAAACCCATTTACACAGCTTTAATGAGATTAAACCGTCTGCCACTATTGAGAAGCAAACAATTATACAGTAATGAGGTTTAAAAAATTAAATTTTTTTCTTAAAGGTTATTTTTATAGAATCTTTTCCTTTGACAGTGTTAATTTTCTGTATTCACTACTTATAAACCCTTGCTGCATTTTATCAATAAGAAGTTTGAGTTTGAGTTAACTGTGATCTGTTCCCATAACGGTTATGGAAACATATCGCAGCATGTATTAGCCGGGATGGGAGGTCACGGCCCGCATCCCTCATTAACACTGTTAGACACGGTCAATCGGGTTGCGGAACCTTGTCATTACGAAACCATCAGAAGGGAAAAGTGAGGCAAGACACTGCACCGGCCACCTTTATTATCTGACATTTAATTTGTACTGATTGAACTAATAATACTCGCTACCAGATAATAACATTGAAAAAACCATGTTGTTATTAGCAAGCATTCCACTCGTTTTCAATTGTATTAATGAAATTCCTCTAGTGCAATAGTATGTGTTATTCAGACGAAAAGTAACAGTGGTAAAATCTTCAGATGTTAATCAGTGCCGAACGCCAACAAGTTTTATTATTACATGACATTACGTAAGTCACAATATGGATCTTATGAAACTGAATATTGCAATTAGTACTATCTTTTACCTTGCTACAGGTCTTTGACCAAATGGTAATTCACCAAATGGCTTTGTGACAATGTGGGTAGATCATGCTAAACGATGGATTTTTCACAACACCACACAACTGTCCTAGGATAAGTTGGAGACACTTGGAAACTAGTGTCGTCTAACAAACCTTCCCAGCTGAAGAGGCGAATTGAAGCCAAAACAAGAATGAGCCGCAAAAACAAATGATATATGTTTGTGCTTTGTCAAACTGACATTTCAGTGGACAGCTCTTTTTCCAAAAGAGACCTTGTGTACAACGGATCCCGGCCGAACTTTGGCTTTGGGTAACCGATCTCACTTTGCTCAAAAGGAGCTTGAGCAGCCAAGCTGTTTGTCAAGGATGACGCACAAAATAGGAAAGATTTAGACCCAGTTTGCGAAGCCTTCCAGTTTTCGTTCTTTTCAGAACTCATCAGCATGGCGAAGAAGCCATGGAACTTAGTGAATTTGTCGAACAGTGTGAAACTGTCTACTTTTACTTTGCTAAAGGTCTTTTGTCAGTTTGACAAAGCACAAACATATATAATTTGTTTTTGCGGTTCATTCTTGTTTCGGCTTCAATTCGCCTCTTCAGCTAGGAAGGTTTGTTAGACGACATTTGTTTCCAAGTGTCTCCAACTTATCCTAGGATAGGTATGTGGTGTGAAAAATCCATCGTTTAGTACTATGTTTCGTGTAAAAAACTACTGATCAGGTTTATTGATAGCGTTGCTGATTAGCCAGTTTTTTTTTCGAAAACGCCCACCAAAGTACATAGTCCTGAACTGTTTATCCCTTGAACTGATAAAACGTCACCTACTTCAGCGGCCATAAAATAGATTTATTAATACTTTCGCATTGCTAATAGCATAATTTATCTCTTGCTTACTTTTTATTCGCTCCCGAACTGAATTGTAGTCTGTGGGGTAATTTAAATTATTATGTAAGGAGGCTGGAAATATATTTCATAATCAAGTAAATAAACAAAAAAATACTAGTTTAGGTTAGGTCAACGCCCCTTCAGGCTGCAGCTCTCGCAATCAACAACACGCCAATGACTTTCACAGTCATCAGCCGATCGACGAAGCATTGTCGAGGAAGCTCGCACCGCGGGGCGCCACAGGAAGCGCCTTGTCGATCGCTATTCTCACTTTCGTCGTATCAGCGCCACCGGAAGCCCTGTGGTTATGACGACTCGGAGAGCACGGAGGCCGGGGTCCGTGGCGTGAGCGCGGCCGGCCGTAAATCTGCATTCTCCAGACGTCTTCATTAATTACAATTAAATTAATACGATTGTACAGCTCTTGTCGGCTTTCTAACTGGGTTTAAATCGTTCACATCCAAATTGGGTATAAAAGGAAGAAGTTGGCTGTCACGTTACGGAATGAGCACTTCCGGCTGAGCATGATCGATAAAGTATAACCAAGATTATTGGGGATCAATTCTTCCAAACTATCCACAAATACAGAGTAAACCGGAGGAAGTTTACTTTCTTGACTTTCTTATGGAGTTTTCTGGGTAGGGAATCTACTACCCTGGGCGTTTAGGGTAGAATGGGACGGTGGCGACGTCCAGTTACTTGGAGGTCACGAATTGTGAATAGTTGTGAGAGATGGTCGATGGATGTAGTGTTCTCTTGTGTGGATTAACGTCCGCACTATTGAATACTACGTTAATCCACAAAAGCCATCCTCATAATTAGACTAATTCGTAATTCAGAGGCCGTGGTTCGGATTCCACGTTAAACTGTAGGTCTATTAGTTGCCATCGGCTGTTGGGCTATTAATTAATTAGCAGTCCTGTCTAAGGAACATGTCAGCCTTAGTCAGTAACAAGACTACAAGATCGCGCCACAATCATCCTACATTCATTCATCATTCATACTTGGCTTAAAATACCTTCCTTGGTAGGTCACCATTTCAGTTAAAATAAAGTAAAGTATGTAAAAACTGTAGGGTGTGAAAACCGCTTCTAGCCAGCTTTTCCGAGGCCTCTAAACATCTAATAAGACTGTATTTAGTCTTCTTCACCTTTTACACATGCAGTAGCCTTCCGTCAGCCGGCCGGCTTTTCATAAGAAACCTTTCTCCCCCGCTTCGGACGCTGTTTTAAATCAGATTTTCTTGAAACTTGGTAACAATGTAGTTGAATAGTTATATTAGAGCCCTCATGCCTCAAAAAAATTTAAAATGAGAAAACATTAGTTTAAGCGATGTTTACAAGTAACTCAATTTAGTTAGTTTAGTCAATAGTTAGTCAATGTTAATTTTAAGATTTATTTGTACACAATTAATTTTTGCGGCAGGTATGAGCCTAAACCCAACATTTGTTGATAAGACAAAAAAGGTTTTAGCATAACACCTTTACTCATTTCACCCGGAGCAAGGGAATGCCGAGGCAGGTCTGCAGGGGTGAGGAAGACTCTTAAGGGTAGTCTTTATAATTTAGAGAAAAATTTAATTCAGCTTCGAGTTATTTTTCTACAAACACAATTCTAGCTGATTCCTGGAAGCATCCGCATGATATACAATATTAGTCGGTGAAAATATGGACCACCAGCAGCAGACGTACAGAGGCTGCACCGTGCTGCACACGCCCCTTGCCTTTCCCTCACCGAGGCGGGGCGGTGGCACTACCCCGTGCCGCGGTAGACCCTGCGGTGGCACTACCCCGTGCCGCGGTAGACCCTGCGGTGGCACTACCCCGTGCGGCACACGTCCCTCGCCTTTCCCTCACCGAGGCGGGGCGGTGGCACTACCCCGTGCCGCGGTAGACCCTGCGGTGGCACTACCCCGTGCGGCACACGCCCCTTGCCTTTCCATCACCGAGGCGGGGCGGTGGCACTACCCCGTGCGGCACACGCCCCTCGCCTTTCCCTCACCGAGGCGGGGCGGTGGCACTACCCCGTGCCGCGGTAGACACGCCCCTCGTCTTTCCCTCACCGAGGCGGGGCGGTGGCACTACCCCGTGCCGCGGTAGACCCTGCGGTGGCACTACCCCGTGCGGCACACGCCCCTCGCCTTTCCCTCACCGAGGCGGGGCGGTGGCACTACCCCGTGCCGCGGTAGACCCTCCGGTGGCACTACCCCGTGCGGCACACGCCCCTCGCCTTTCCCTCACCGAGGCGGGGCGGTGGCACTACCCCGTGCCGCGGTAGACCCTGCGGTGGCACTACCCCGTGCCGCGGTAGACCCTGCGGTGGCACTACCCCGTGCCGCGGTAGACCCTGCGGTGGCACTACCCCGTGCGGCACACGCCCCTCGCCTTTCCATCACCGAGGCGGGGCGGTGGCACTACCCCGTGCCGCGGTAGACCCTGCGGTGGCGGCAGTGACGGGACACACCCGCGCATTGTTCTCCGACGGTTCAACGGTCAATCGTGACTGAACTGCTCCGATCGCCGCAGATAGCTGCGATTGTTTAGGAATTTGAAAGTACTGTAAAGTGTTTGTTTTCGTAAGATTCGTTCGGGTATTGAGCAATTAATTAATGATCCTATCAACCTATCAAATGAATCAGTTGACTTTGTAAGTAACGAAGCTACATGCCACGAAATCCATTACTTTTACCACACTCACCCTCCGCTCGTATTCACTTTAACCTACAACGAGGTTCGTTGTCTCATATTTTCCTATTATTTCTGCTCTCCAGACTAGAAAGAGGGATTTACGAAAAATGGATAACACTCCTGAGGAATCCAGTAGCCCAAACTACAACAGTTTTTTCCTGTAACCAAGTAAAACTCCAACATTGCAGATGCGAGTAGAACGGCCGCCACATATTTTACGATGAGCGTGCCTGAGACGTCTTGTACAGTTTGACTACTCGCTGAGGCGAGTCAAGTCTTTTGTCAAGATCCTCATTAATTATGAAACCTTTTATGAAGATAATTTGGGTTATTTTAAAATAAATAACTCCCTTAAAAGGCGAGAATTTTCAGGATGTCCTGTGAATCTCTTCCTTCGTGTGACTAAACGATGTGCCAAGGACATGTCAGATTTGACGCGAGAGACCTTCTGGTGTCCTTCAATCTCGATCATCGATATTTCAACTTGATTATTGGTTTAAGTACATGCAATTGCATAATTTAAACGTCAGTAAACACGACTAAGGTGACGTGAGAAGGAGAGCTCGGCTGGAGGTGACCTTGTTGGAGCAGCACGGGCGATTAGCGATGTGTGCTGAGCCAAGCAGGCTGGAACTGTCGCTCTCGCCCTCGCCCAGGTCGCTGTCGGCGACATTTCTTTTTTAGATATTTTTTTATATCTATAAACCACCCTGTTATGATACATTGTGATATAATGGCCGTTTCAACATGAAATATTGTAATTTATGAAAAACTAGTTGATTTTTAACTTTTTGGCTCGATTATTTTATTTATTGAAACGGGACATACAAGCAAGCGTATAATTTCCTATTTTATGTGCAACCCCGTTTACAACACATTTTTAACATTTAATGGGATAGGAAACTGGATTACTATTAACCTCTGCAACGCCAGGTTATGCCTGGGTGAGTCATGGAGAGGTTATAGTGGCCGCCTTCAAAACTACGACGACTGCGACAGTGACTAGTCACTCCACTCCCAAGTCTCAGCGGCACTAGAGTCTAGAGTTCTAGCCGCGGAGCTGCCGCAGCAACACAGACTGGTTTTCGTCTAAAGCTAGCATTCAATGAGGATGGAGTGTCGCACACTACCCTTGCAACCCGACTAGTGATCAGTGGTGGTTGAGAGGGCGATTTGTGTACATCTTTTTTATGACGGTGATTTTTACTACATTTCAGTTAATAATGTTATATTTCGATACAGGGTGCTTCATAGAAGTAGTAAAAGAAAGGCCCTTTTTGTGCGATTTAACATCGGAGATTATTCAAATAGAGTTATTAAGAATATCGTGAGTTGTAGTCCTGGTCGCAGGCGCTGTTGTGCGTTTGATCCAAGTCAAGTTATTTAACAGCCTCAAAAGCTTGGAAAATTCTATTCAATTCTAAAAGAGATTGAAGCGTGAATTACTACATTCTGTTTTTTACACGGTGGAGGAGTTCATGGCCCATCACTGGGGATAATTAGGACTAAATTCAATCCCCAGAAGTACCTAGGTTAAGATATTCATTTGTGAAACTGTTTTATTTATGGATTTGTCATTATTTTTAATTATTTGTTATTATTGACGTTTGCTACACAATTTGTACAGTTGTATTAATTACTGCAATAAAACATATTCGTTTCTATTCTAACCCACGGGTTGCCATTTCGTCATTGACATAATGACGCTTCCTGAACAACAGGTCGACGTTAAGTAGTAACACATCTGGGGTTTGGATCGTTCCTTATAAACTCGTTGCAAAATGCAAAACAAAACCCAAATCAAAAACGTTAGTTTTCAATATCTCATGATTGTTATTTCGTAACATCAAGGTGATGAAGTCGAGAGAAGTAAAACGCACTGTCTTCATACTATAAACCTGATACCAACACACTCCACTGGAGAGTGTGTCGGTTCCACAACCTGATAAGAACTAGACCAAAATCGTGTCATTGCGAAACCACGAACCGAACGTAAACACAGCGTGGTCGCTTTGTCTCAACAGCCAACAGCCAACGGCCAGACAAAGCCGCCGGTGAACGGACCGCACGGCTCATGACGTCACCGGCCAGCGACTGTTGTTGATGTGGACCAACACCGCTAGGTGTCGCTCTCCGTCTTGTCTTCATGGTATACGCCTCGCTATCATAAATGTCTTAATCTTCTATTGCGGATGTGCAAAAAGAACCTTTCCTGGGCGTCTTTAACTGTGCCTAACGGTCAAAACGATCCCTGCGCTTCGCTTTTAACTTAAGACAAGTTATTTTGTATTAGTAATAGCAAAAAAACTACTTGATCATGAATCTGAATACCAGACCTTTATCACAGATCCCAGATTTTCATTCGTCAATGTTTAATGATGCATAAAGATGTTTTTATAACAATACATTTTGAATTAATCAGTTATTACCAATTTTATGTCTCCTTATTTTGTTTAACAGTCTTTCTATTGTTAAAACTAGTGAAATAGAATATAGCACCTGATTTAAGTTCACATTAATTTTATATGGCCATTAAATTAAACCAATATGATTACTTAATACCTTCCTGTAAAGGGTAGTAAATTATTATTAGTCATAAAAGCGCATATTACGTTGTGGTTACTAAATTTTTATTTTTGCTCAGGAGAATTCTGTACATCAACGGTAAAGCAACACAATTACAATTCCAAGCTACCGAAGAAACTGCCCAATTTGGAAGAAAATGAGATGCTAGCGATAAAAACTAATTTAAACAACATTTTTAAATTCAGGAACATATGTAAAAATATCAATAAAAATTAACTGGCACCACCCATAGCCCCAGCACTGGGCCACAAGTGTCGACCAGTTAACATGCTAAGTACCAGGAGACCGAGCTTTGCTCGGATAGAATAAAATATGTACTACTGTAGATAAGTTAACTAACTAAATTAAAAACCATTTATAAAGTACTCAATGGAAACATCGTTTATGTGGCTGAATTAAACACGTTTTAATACTTTTTAATAAATAGATGTTTTACAGTTCAACTTTCATCTCAATCGGGTTCTCCAATATTTGTGCGTTACAGTCTTTTCGGTATAACGCAGCTTGGTCATGTGCATTATCGGCGTTATTAGAAACCAGTTCATGAACTGTCAGTTCTTCATAACGTTTTCTGTGAAATTAAACGAAACTAAATATAAATATGATTTAAAACGAGTGTTTCGAACTAACCTAAAAATAAAACAATCATATATTAAAAGTTTTACTATGAAAAATTAAAACAACCTGAATCATCTTTTTTGTTATCTGCAACTACAAAAAATATTTCTATTTACTTCCCTGTGGGAAATAGGTTAGATCATGGATATGACTGAAAGGAATGTTTTCAGTTCATCTATTCTTATGTATCAAATTTTTCTCTTACAAATTGCTAAAACCCCCTCCCGACCTAAGAAATATCCATGCGAAAAAGTCCTTAACGATAATATTTTCTCTTTGAAGTGATGTAGGAAGAAAAATGAAATTTTCGCAACCTTGAGATCTGCCCCAATTAGTTTCTCCTAAACAAATACCCCGTATTATTATACAAAAAATTACTTGGACTTGAACAAAATTTGCCCGGCCAGTGCGTGTTTTTGAGTATAAAAAGATTTTACGTCCTGACCAGCTGAGTAGCTGCCGCGGGGACATCGATCCTTGGCAGAACAGCTGTTTTGCGAGAAGTTGGTCAAAACACCATCTGACGCTGCTGTCTGCCACATGACTCCTCCGTCGGCGCCGTTCTTCGGTCGGTCACACACCAATCGAAATCTTAGACAACCAGCGAGGGGACGAGAACAAGGTGACAAAACATTGTTTGGCTTCTTTACCCCTTAATTTGTGTAAATTTGGAACCCAATGTATGCATATTGGGTTCCAAATTATGCCCCATTTCAGATAAACGGATACTAAATATTATAATTGACTTCCAAGTTATTTCCAAAGTTAAAGCAAAAATTGATTTAATTTAGTAAAAAAACTATTTTTAAAATAACCATAAAACCTGGTGCCCTTTGTCTATAGACTACTGCAGGACTCCTATTTTCTCCAGCGTCGCCATGATTTATGGGTTTACAAGCCTTTTAAACGGCCTTTGTCCAGAATGGAGAATCAATAAATGTTTAAAAGTGTATAAATCAGTATGTATTAAGTTCTTTTGTATTAAATAAACACACGTAAAAATGTGTATTGCAAAAATTTGTTTGTCTTTTAACCAATTGTTATACTACACGATATTAAGAGTGTGAATCTGTATTTACCACATGACAAACATAATACGTTAGACACGTTAGATTAGATCACTAAGATACCATTGGCTGTTGGGATATTATTAATTAACAACCCAGTCTAAGGGACAGGTCAACCTAGTTCAGTAACAAGACTACAAAATCGCACCACAATCTCACACTAATTTCTCATTTACACACGGCATAAAACACCTACCTTGGAAGGTCACCATTTCAGTTATAATTGTCTTATTTGCAGAAAATAGTTTTATAAAAAGATTTGAAATTAATCCAACCGTTGAAAGCACAAAAAGCCAGACCACTTTCTACCATCATGGGAAATTGCCCTACAAGACACAATAAAGAAATCAATTTCTGTCCAGCGCTAAAAGTTAATTCGGAAAACATGGTCAGCGGAACGTCCTCATCACGTCAGGGGACAAAGGGAGAGCGGAGTTGCCGGGGACGCTCACCAGGGGCGCCACATGTGACGACGACACAAAACGCCAGTTTCACTATTGACACAATCTGCTGGTTAAAGAAAAACCGACACATTCTGCGGTGTGTTTCACGAGTAAATAGCGAAAAAACATTTAGACATGACTATGTCTTAGCTGTGGGGGGGGGTGTTGGTGATTTTTAAGATGGAAAATACGTAACAGGTTTCCATAGAAACCACCAGAGCTATTGTATTGAATTTTTAATATAAAAGAATAAGAACAGCTGTTTAAATAAACATTCCCTTTAGACATATCCATGATCCTGTTTCCACAGGGAAGTAACTCAAAACATTTTGATAGTCCTTGGAATAGGTAGTATGATTCATTGTTAAGATGGAAGAAACTTATTATCTATATAAATAAAATTAAGTTTTGTCTGTATATTGCTTGGGATTATGTTTTTTTATTATGGTTATTTATACGCTTTATGTCCTAGAACATCTTAAATGGGTCTTATCTTAATCTCTCTGTCTGCTTTTCTTTCTGTAACGCTTAACGAGAACTTTTTGTAATGCTTCTCCGTGAAAACGAGAGCACTCATTTACGAAACTGTCAGACAACGTCCTTAGTTTGCTATTGACACTAGGATTGACTTTTTCTCTGAAACCGTTAGTGGTGAGACTAATAGTTCAAATAACTAATTTAATTAGTTTTTAAAGTGGTTTAATGGTGGTAGACAAATTATAGTTTACCTTTATTTTTCGCATACAACTAAAAATTATTATTTTTTACATTTCAAATCCCATAACTCTTGAACCGTCATTATTACAGACATGCGGGTCGTGTAATTTTTTTAGTAATCTTTGCACTATAAACTACTAAATTGTAATCAAAATCGTTAGAGCTATGTTTTTAAGGGTTTTTAGGGGAACTAACCTTAAAAATGTAAATGGTAAATATATACATACATACCAAATTTTATCTACATCAGACCAACGGGGTAGGTTGTGGCTCTGTACACATCCAGACACACACACATGTGCGGGCGGACAGACATAACGTCAAAACCCACTTTTTGGATTCAGGGGACCCCAAAACAGATAATTCCACTCTCAATTCAAATTCAAAAATTTTGACGAAAACGATACTTTCTCCATATACTATCGTATAAGGGGAGAAAGTAAAAAGTCGAATACCGCCATCGCAGCAGACCTGCGTAATCAGCAAATTTCCATTAAGTTATTATTTTTGTAGCACGATAACAGGTTACATAATTGAGGTGTAATCAAAAATACTAAAGTATTCTCATTTTAGATACACAATTAAGAGTGGAATGAAGGCTTTCTGCAGCAAGCATTGCAGACTGGTAATCTTTACACATTTTCAATTCACACTAGGACATATAAAAACGTTTTTACATTCCAAATTTTATAAATATATTGTATTTTCTCTAAATCATTTGGCAAAGAAGCCAATGTAAATATCATATATCTAAATGAAGCAAGCCTTAATACACCTTATATTTAATATTGGTCTTCAGTTACATAAATTTTATTGATGTAATTTTATTGTATTGTGTGTTATGTGTTGTAGATGCAGCTTAAAAACTAACGATATGGTTCTAAACTCTAGGCGTACTGATTACTGAGAACTCGACAGTTTCAAACTCATTAAAGTCATTAGGTGATATTTTAATTTACATTCCCGTTAACATGCCATCTGCTCTTAATTGAAGACAAGTGGTGACTTGTTACTATTACATCAACAACTGCCAGCTTGGATATTCGTTTTGAAAATACAACTGCGATATTCATTACTCAATGTGTTGTGGATTTTAGAGTCAGTGTTTTTCTAAAAGGTGCATATAATGGATTTAACGGACACGTTTGTTATTTTGTTACTTTTGCTCTCGTTAACACGCTATGGTAAGTTAATCCAAATCGATTTAGATGAGGTAACACAAGTTGTAGCTTGGATTGAACACTACATAGAGAAAAAACAAGAGAACGCAATTAGAAGAGAAATTAAAATTGCTGACGTGGATTTTTATGACTCCGAGACAAAAACATACATTTGTGCAACTAGCCCTGAACTGAGAGGTGTGAAAATGTTTGAAACAAAATTTGGCGACGATGCGAAAGTAAAAGATGGCAAAGTGACATATATTGTTACTTTGACTTTTACTGAATTGTCAATATACTTTGGCAAGAAAACAGAAGCAGGAAGGTACATGTTCTCAATATTTCCTTATGACAAAACGACTACGGCAGAATCTATTCCAATAGAGAACACACAAGTTGATCTATACTTTTCCTACATCATCAACGAGAAAAACTTGCTTGAACAATGCAACTTCTATTTCCAAGTGCTAAGAATTTCACCTAAAGTAAAAGAAAGCCATCCAGAGTATTACCATTCAATGTTCAAAAACCCTAAGACTTGGAACATCGTAAAATACCTATGGAACAAAGTTAAATCAGTATATTCTTATGAAACGAAGCCTAAGGAATTCAGTCAAGTCATGTCCTATGTAACACTACTTAGTAATGAAAACAACATAATTTCTTCTTTTTCTGCATTTCTAAATGAATTGTTCAAAGACGCAGCAAGCAAACCAAGGACTTGTCACTTCACACCACAAACGCCCAACACGATGGTTGGTGGCAACAGAGAAAAGTCAACTAATTTCAACAAGTATTGTAATGGTAAACAGTAAATTATACCTAGGGCGTAATTATTTCGTTTTCTTTTTCCATGTATCAAAAGTAGTATTTTATGATTGCTTGATTGCAAGACAGTTGGGATGTATATATATCAGTAGTAGCATTACTGCCAACAACTAGTAATATTTCTCTAATTATGAGTTTATAGTGGAAGTATTTTGTACCATTTATAGTAACCAACTCGCCTCAGACGGATACATCACATTCAGCCCAAACAGCTGTACTAATTAGTAGACTTAATATACAAGCGGCCCCGTTCATTAAGGACAAGGTTCAGATTACATTAATCAGACATCTGCAGACTCTGCGATGACAAATAACATCACCATCACATTACTGGTGACCTTGGTGACCTTGTGTAGTCACAAATAAATGTTACGAGTCACTATAATATTTCTTTAACGACTAGGTATGTTTCGATAAACCAATGGTATATCCTCGTTTCTAAAACAGTAGAGCATTTACTATTAGGTTGATTGGAAGTTCGTGTGGTCAAATCGTTTGGTCTACACTATGGACTAAGGCGAAAATTGTTATTTTTTATACTCAACGTAATCTTTTCCTATGAACTTTATTTATTTCGTTAATATTAATGAAATTTTCAAACATTTCGAAGTTTCAGTTTAGTTTAAATGGCTTTATATTATGTCATTACAGTAACTACGGTATTCTGTAGCAAGTTGGCGTTTCAAATACGAAAACTTGTATTCAATGAAAATCAACGTTTTATAGTCATTTTAAATGTGTGTGTTTTTTATGGTGTCTTTTGTTCTTTGTGTTTTTTCTTTAATTCTTTAAGGTGTCAAATACTTTTAAAAAATTCTCTCTTTTCTAAACTTTGATACCAGCATATTAATACATTGAATGATAGTGCAGCTGACAGTCTGTAAAATCTTTAATTTTTACTGACAGCGGATTAGCTGTTGTGAGAATCTTTCACAAGTTTATGCACTCGTAACTAAGGTAGCTAGAAAGAGAGATAAGGGTCACGTAAACAATGCGATGACGTCACTGGTTTGAAAATATGTATGTTTACTATTCACAGCGACCAGATATGTCAAAGTATCTCATTATATTTTATGCTAATCTATTTGGTAATTACTTTTGTACAACCAGTTGTAAATAAGATTTGAGATTGTCAAAACTGAGTATTGTGCTGAACACAAAAACCTTCAGAACATTGTTTAGTATTGAACCGATTGTAATCGGTAACGTAGCATTTTTGTGTAGAACAAGAGAAGTTATTTTCATTTTTGTACGTCAATATCATCACGAGAATGTAGGACGTATTACAGTACTATAATATATATTATATAAGTCTTACAATATAGGGCATACTATATATTGTTGTATTATATAGCCACTAACGATAGCTAACTATAGAGCAACAATTTTACGATAGTCGATTTTGAAGTTTACCAGATTTAGAAATATACATTCTTCGGTCATTATGCAAAAACAGCACCATATGATTGATGGTAAGTTTGATCGTGACTTGTGACTCGTGACCCGAACCTCTCTCTCTCTCACACACACACCGTGCTCTTAAGCATTGTAGGTTTATCCGTTTGAAAACAAAAATACTCAAGTTATTATAATATACCAGACAAAGTCACCTTATTAATTTGTCTCGAACAACTTGGGCAGCTTCTACAACTCATTCACTGTGTTGACCAACGTACAATAAACAGTGTATTTCATTGTATCTCGATGGAAAGGTCCAACTGCAAGATGTCAGGGTACCGTGTCTCCACGACCTATCCTTGAGCGCCAGAACGTCACGCACGCCGTTGGAGAAAGTGATGCGTTCGGGCGGAATCGAAAAAATATGATTCAAATTAGTATCTAAAGTAATACAGAGTATCTAGCAAGTCATCATTAGGAAATTCCCTGATTTTTTCCTGACTTGTTCATATTAGATGCAGCATTTTCCCTGAAAAACATGTGTAGCTTTCGTCTTAATTTTAATTACAACATAGAGAAACCATTAAAAAATAAACACAAAATCAGTACCTATTCAATGAACTCCTCAATGAGCACACAAAATAAAATTTTTAAATTAAAATGTACAAATAAATAGAATCATATTAATTGGAGAGTGAACTTGAAAGATACCCATCATACATCGACAATCACTATTCATTCACTTCCAAACTGGCTCGCTGTTAAGTAGAAAGAAGAAAGAATGGTGGCCGCCATCTATATAAAACTCACCAAGTCAGGTTTTCAATGCTGCCAGTTTTGCCAAATTTGTAAGTTCTGAATCCTTAACAAAATATCGATTTCCTTGGGCGGTTTCCCTGACCAATGTAGAAATTTCCTGACTTTTCACTGACTTTTTAATACAGTTTTAAATTCCCCTGTTGCTTCTTCCCTGTTTTCCCTATTTCCCCTGTTGCTAGACACCTGTATACGTATAATACGTAAAACTCAAGACCAGGATTCGGATTGTTTACTCTTCTACAACATGATGATACAACCGCTAGACCTTGACCTCTCCCACGCTGTAATGCGTGCTGTGCCGTCGTAGCCTTTCTTGGGTGTACACATCGTCCCACGCACCACCTCTAACACTACGTCGCACATCCGCGAGGAAACAACATGTTTACATCAAGAAAATTGACATATAAAACATTTATACAGTGTGATTCACAAAGATAGGCGGTAACTTTGAGAGCTTATGCTACATGTAAAAATAATGAAAAACCCCTAGATAAACATAGGTCCGGAAATGCTTTGTTAGCGAACTATGGCTAGCGAAAAATTTCACTCAGATTTTGGTACCTTGGGTTAAATGAGGGTTTCCTAGAGTTCCAGGTAGGTAAATTGATGAGAAGATTTAAATCTCCTAATTGTATTTGACGTGACAAATTGAATAAAACACGTCTCAGAACTGTAAGTTAAGTAGTTTCTTTTGGAAAACCAGTGTAAATGCATGATATTGGAGTAAAACACATACTTTTTTTACATTTGGCCACAATAACTGTATTATTTTGCCAATAAACAGATCAAACTTTGAAGTAAAACTTGCATAAAATATAATTCTGAACAAAACAGTACCATAAAAGTGAATAACCGATCGATTAAAATAATGTTTATTCCGAACAAAACTATGCACGTTTTACATTAAACCTACAATGGCAAAAGTAACAAAACGTAAGTTGTTTCGTTCTGAAGAGAAATTCTTTTAGTTTATCTTTTATTCACATTCTGTATACTTTTATTGTACCGTTTTGTTCAGAATTAAATTTTCCACAAGTTTTATTTCAAAGTTTGATCTGTTTATTGGTAAAATAATAAAGTTACTGTGACCAAATTTATAAAAATGTGTGTTTTTACTCCAATTTCATGCATTAACACAGTTTTCTGAAAAACTACATAACTTATAGTCCTGGGAACTGTTTTATTCAATTTGTCATGTAAAATACCAAAAGTAAATTTGAATCTACCCCTCAATTTACTTACCTGGAATTTCAGGAAGACCTCATTTAACCCAAGGTACCAAAATCTGAGCGAAATTTCGCGCTAGCTATAAGTCGCTAACAAAGAATTTCCGGACCTATGTTTTTGACCTATCACAATTATTAGATTTAAAATTGAAAGAATAAAATATTATATCAAAATAATGAGGGACAAATAATAAACAAGATCATAATTAGTTTTAGACTAAAACACAAATCCCAAAACAATTAAACAATTTTATAAAATATGTGAAAATTATTAATTGAATTAGAATAAAATACAAGCTCCAATCAACAAAACAATTAATGAAGATGTGAAAGTTATTAATTAATATTCACGAAAACACGAATACCCAAATCATTTTATTATTAATTAATTAGTAATAGTTATGAAACAATCACGTAACGCAATCAATAAATATTATATCGTAAACTGAGACAAAAGATTTTATAAAACTTAAAGAGACCGCCTTACCACAAAACTCGGAGGACGAGATGTGCCCCCGAGATGTGTGTGAGAAGTCTGGGGCCCAGTCTACACCTCTACGTCTAACCAGGCCTCAGTGCTCACCCAGTTCAATTCGCTGTTCCTTCCGAACTCAATGGTCAGAACGAGTAAGTTGGTAACATGTCATCATAAAATGGCTCTATGTCAAATATCCCAACACTGGTATGTGGATTGTGAATCCAATTACAAGTTTTATGTTTGTAAGTGAAACCCAAATTTTAGAAAATAATTTGAAAAAGAGATAATTTTTCTTCATTTTTAGAGCTTAATTTTTTTAAATTTGGAGCATGTCTTGAGGAGAGACAGAGGATCATTATTCAGGAAAATAGGAGAAGGGTAGCTGAATGGGGGAAGACCACCAGGAGGGCCCAAAGAGAAGATGGGGGGACAGTGTGAAAAAGACATTAAAAGAACAGGAGCAGCAATTGACGAGGCACAGACAGAATAGAGAGAAATAAGCGGTGGTTGGCGAGGTCAAACCCCTACTTTGGTACCAATGGTCATGGGAGTAAGTAAGTAAGTAAGTAAGTAATGAACTATCAAACCCCCATTTTTTACGATAGGTGGTATTTTCAAGATTTACAAATATTTGTTTAGGATTTTAAGTAAATATTTAGTCACACCAACTCATACAACCCAAAAAAGGAAGCTTACTGCTAGTCGTTAATAAAGCTTAAACTGTCATCACAAGTCGTAGAAAGTCGCACGACAAAGCCACGCAGGAACCACGGTCGAGCGGGCCGATACCCGCGCATGCGCACAGCGTTGATGCGTCGGGACTACTATAGGGTGACGAGAGTTTCATGAGACTACCGTGGGAAGGAGTCGAGCTTTGTGTGCTGTGTCTGGGGGACACTGTAGTGATAATACTGAGGTTCACGTAAAATCTACACCAACATCAAAGTGAGATTTAACTGAATGGATGTAAACAACCTGTTTTTTACTCCAACTGCCTATCGCCTTGGACAGCGAGGTACCATAGTGGTGAGACTCACATTGACTGGCCATGATCTGAGATGAGTCGACGGCTTCTGGTTTCGATCCAGCAACTTCCTGGGCCACAGCGTTACCTCCAAGCTTATCGGTTATTGTCACTCAACACAATTAAATTATACTCCACCCCAAGCACCCCTTATCACTTCGCTTTAATCATATTTCTTTAAATACTTTTTGTCATGGGTACCACATAGCTTTTGGTATAATCCAAAGGGATGGGGTTAGTTGGGCATACTCTTTTCAAGTTGTAGCAAAAGGGTGTATTCTTTTTTGTTAAATCACTAGATCAAATGTTCAGAAAAACTTCGAAAAATATTCCTAATACAGTATCGCTAAACATTGGGGGTTTGAGAGTTTATTTCTTTATTTTAATAGATTTTTTATGAATACGTCCTTAAGTTAGCAAAAATCACCCTCCAGAAGTTGTAAAATGAAAAAAGTGAGTTTCATCATAGTGTTTTCTCTCGTTTCCTAGAAGAATCGTTGAAAACAAGAGCACTACACACACATACACACACACACACAGTCTGGCAGAAATGAAGAAGATAAGATCCGTTTCGGATGTTTTTGGGGGTATGAAATGTAAAAGTAATCAAAAATATCACTTCAATAATTCCAAGCAAGGTAGAGACATAATTAAAATTTTATACATTATAAAGAAAAAAGTACTTAAAGTGTTTTAGTTGGATAGCATAACTGATAACTGGTGTACTCATATTTTACATGGCCAATGAAATGACCTGTATACACTTGGATCTCGTATATAGATAGAAGAGAGATGCTCGGAAATGCCACCAAACCAGGTCACTGGGGCCGGACAACAATTAAAAGAAGCAATCTGCCAGGATGGCGACGATATCGTGGAAATGTCAGCGGAGCGGTCGCACGACCTAGGACCCAGGACACTGGCCGGTGACCACTGTCTCAGCATACCTGCGTACTCAGCGAATTGTCCCATCTCCATACCAGGCTACATTAAGCCACAACCACACAAGCTAGAGTATTCTCATTTTAAATACAAAATGTACAAACAGTAGGCACGCAGATTTTCTGCGGCAAAAATTGTAGTATAAGGTTTTTATCGAATTTATAACTAACAATGATACTGAAAAATATATCAACATACAATCAAATCAACCTATAAATAAGTTGTACAAAGAAACCTTCAGCAAACGAATTTTATTTCATGAAATTCTGGTTGCTATGGCATTAATGGCAATTATTTGTGATTTATAGTTATTTCCCTATTGGTCCCCGTTAGGCCATCATCAGGCACAAGGGTATTTATTTCTCGATTTCTCACTTCATTAAAACGTTAAACAAATCTTGAACAAAAACATAATGTTGAGATTTGTCTGCCGCCCCAATCAGTTCGAATTGCGTTTTTTATTAAAACGTTTGTGACGAAATAATAGAAGATTGATAATGTTGTATATATGAAAATGAATCCCCAAAAGCTCTTCTTTCCAATAATGTAAGTATCATAGCGCTTTAAAACAATTTCAGGCTTTAAGTTGTTATACATAAAATGTTTTGGATCCTGCCAGTTCACAGTTGAAAATATAGCTGACCATTTTTTAACTTTTGCCCCACAGAGGGTTAAGTACATGAAAATCAATGCGTATTTGAACATTGTGAATTAGTAAGGTATAAAACATAAACAATAACTCAATGAAAACAAATGAGCTGGCAAACAATGAAATAAATTATCAGTTAGGTTAGTTTCATCAGTCTGAGTAGTTTCTCCATTGTGGGTGCTCTGGGTTTAACGGAGAAGACGAAAACAAATGGCTTTTAGCGATACAGAAAGGCAGACAGATATAGATAAGACCCATTGCGGCTTTTCTGGAGTATAACACGTAGAAATAACAAAAATACCACATTTCCAAACAATTTACAAACTAAACTCTAATTTTTTTACTTTCTTCCTCTATACGATAGTATAAGGAGAAAATATTGTTTTCGTCAGGATCTTCTAATTTGAGTTTCTGGTGGATATATACTATTTTAATGCCCCTGAATCGAAAAAAATGTTTTAGAGAGATGTCTGTGAGTGTGGGGATGTGCAGAAACCTAGAGACGAGACTATTGGTCCAATTTTCATGCAATTTAGTATGTAGGTAAAAATCCACAGTATCTCGGATTTTTTTGAAATTTTTAAGGATATTTAGCCCTTAAAAACCCCACAAAAAACGTGAAATGAAAATTATACGATTTATAGTTATGTGTGTGATGAACAAAATTACACCCCCACATTTCTCATTACATCGGGATTTAAGAGTTACGGTTCAAAAGTCGAATTTTTTTTTAATTTTTCCGTGAAAACAATATAATAGTATACTTTGACTACCACCATTGAAACCAGTTTAAAAACTAAACAAATTAGTATTTTTGATAATTCGTCTACGACTAACGGTTCCAGAGAAAACTTATTTATTTATTCTTATTTTTCCTGTCATGATTAACGCATTACGTTGTCTGAGAGCGCACAGTCATATTCTTATGCAGAATATTAAAAACTCAATTTCTTCCTTATTTCCCAACTATTTTCCATGAAACTTAGTAGGCAACGTAAGTTGGCATTACCCAACAAACCCCTTTAAAAAAACTTGGTATAATGGGGTGGTTGTCCCCCCATAACATTCTAACAATTAATTTAACTTTGTTTCTCTTGTTGTTATTTTCAGAAATTGGATGATTATTTATGAAACAATAAATTATTCAATTCTATTTAGATAAACTTTAAAGAATATAACTGGAATATAGAGATTTTTGTTTTTAAATTTGCTTAAGGGTGAAAGTATGTGTCAGTCCATTGATACCGTTTATTTACACAGATATCCGGCGTAGTAGTGTATTGCACGACTGTTCACCACTGACAGTGTACGCTCGCCGTATTGCCGTATTTCAGGAACTGTATAATTGAAACACTTGCATAATTCAAACGGCACAGACATATATTCAAATGAGGAGACCTGCCAGAGGAAGCGGTCCACGATGCGTCATCCTCCCGCACGGCCGTCATGCCGTCATTGTCATGGTGAACGACCAGCTGTACAGTATATATACAGCAAGTAGTAGGTTTACTGTACCGACGATGACAATGATGATGATAATACCAGACGCGTTACTGTTACACAACATATCCGACCAGTTCTCAGTGCGTGTTCGTAATTATTTAACATTGGCAAATAAGGAAGCGACAGTAGTAGGTGAAAGTAATACCTTATTACTGTCTATAATCTGTTATTACCGTTACGTGAGTTGCTCTATTTATTTTTCCAATGGAACCGGAACGATTAAAACTGTTTAATTCCAGTGTTTGAATATTAAAATACACGTCATTTGACGTGTATTAATATAATTAGTGACTGTAAGTAATGATAATTGAACCATGTTAAGAGGATATATCATGAAATCCATCAGTAATTAAGGAAAGTTTGGATGAAAAAAAGTTGGATAGGATAGTTATGATTTAACACCTCTAATATTAAGCTAGTTACAACTGATCCTATTATAAAGATAATAGAGTAAACATAAACTGTACATAAGGTTTATGACCACAAAGACTCAAAAACTTCATATCTTACACATGATAACCTAACTGTTTCCATACAGTGGTTAAGATAGCCACCGACTGACTATGTCCCTAGATCCCTGGATCTCTTGAGAAGCTCCTATAACCCTACAGACCTGCGGCATGGCGTGCTTTATTTTATCAATATAAAAACTACGTAATTTCGAAATCCTCTTGTAGTGATTCGTTTATTGTTTAAACATACACAACTGAACAATATAGTTATTCTAAAATGTTGGACGAACGATATAACTTATTTTATTAGTTTAGAGTTTTTGGTTTTGGAAATAGAAAGGTAAAACGTGTAAACCTGTCCGTAAATCTGTTTTAGCAATCTCAGAAGCGTGTGTTATCTGACGCCGACGCGAGCGAGATATTTCGTAGGTTGACCACAGTCTCAGCGGTAGTTAAAGATTTCACAATCGTCATTTCCGAGTAAATTCGCCCCCACGCGATGTGAACGCCCGCCAGGGTCAGATGCCAATCGGTCAATCTGTTCGGCGGCAGTGCCACACTCTCGGACGGTCAGCTGATCGGTGTGACGATCAGCTGATGGCTGATGAGATATAACGGTCGTCACAGTTGCTTCGGCGCCTCAAGAGTCGTTATCCACGACGTACCCCGGAAACGAAGCTAATCACTTGTCTTTATAGTAGACGTTTTATACTTTTATACGTTATACTTCCTTCCCTGGCTTTCGTTTCACGAATCTTTTTAAAACATCGTTCATGATAACCTTAAGATACGAGAACACATCGAGGTTTTTTATCTGATACTAGGGATATAAGTTTAGTCTTGATTCAGCTGTTTCAATATTATATTTTCATAAGTCCAATATTATTTCTTATTCGGGAGCGCGCTGGTCTAGGGGTAGAGCGCGTTGCTTGGTGCCCGAGGTTCCGGGTTCAAATCTCGCCAATCACCAATGGCTTTTCACTATGTAATAATGTCGTAACCCACTAGGTCTAGCCTGAAGTAATGAGCAAAACAGTTCCAGGCGATGGCCTAGTTCAAAAGTCCTAGGATGAGAAGGTGGGAATATAAAAGAAAGAAAAAAACATTATTTCTTATTAATTTGCATGTGAATTTTAGTATCATAACCTAGATATCCAGCGAATTTATTTACAACTGATTTTTAAAATTATTTTTTTCTATAATCTGAAGCCGCGCAATTTATTGTTTGTTGTATTCGAGATCAATACAACAAGCAAATCTCGCTAACATTATAGGCAATATAATACACCAAAATATGACCTCGTAGAATACCACAAACGGAACGGATTAATCAAATTAAATCACTATCCACTCAATATTTTATAATTGTGAACATTGCATACGCCAATCATACATAAATTTGCTCGATACAATTTTTACCCGATCGCTGAAACCCAGACAGTAAAATATTTAACGTTCCCTCCTCAGGGGTAAATATTCGCTAAAATCTGTTGACCGTGTCCAGACATTTTATTTGACGTGATATGTGACCGCTTTTCACTGACGTCAATATCAACACGACGAGCCGCTCACTTCCGGTTAACATTGCGGATATCACAAATACCATTACTGTACTCACCGATGTGATAACACAGCGACACACACGTACCTGGAAACATACGACACAAATTAGTGCAACATAATTGTTAAAACCAACGTGCACAAAATATAAAAAATATTCTTTTAATTAGTTTTTCTTGTGTTTAGAATAAATTTAAGAATCGTAAATTATAAACAAAGAAATAACATACAAACCTTTCATCTGTGAAAAGACTAATAAACATTCTTCATTTCGTTTCGTAATTTTAAGTCTACTCCAAGTGCATCTAATCGATGTGTATTTGAAAATAGTTTTTTTTTAATTTGTTTGTCTCGAGTTAAAGCAAAATGCCCACAAAAGGACGAGGAAAGGTTGCTTCAACACCTGAAATGTTCGTTAAATACACGTACAGCCCCTATTTTCTATTCTGTGCTCTCTGATAAGAAGACTTGGAAGGTTCTATTCTGCCAATGTTAAATTAATCATTTTTTAGAACCACAATGTTGCTTTTTCGAATTTAAGGGCACATTATTTATCACAAAATGAACAGAGAGTTTTTCAAAAGTAATATTTTTTAAGTAGGATATAATTTGTTAACAATACAACCGAATTATTTCAACATTTGTAGTTAAAATATTTAATAACTTATTAAAAAAATTATAAATACAGCCAACATATTATGTAAGTTCATATTATATAAAATATTTAAGGAACAAAATATAAAAAATATGTGGATAGGTCTTATAGTTTTGAGTTATGTGTTCCTAAGTGGAACTAAGTAAGTTTATTAGGATTCCCAAGGATGTTCGTGTGTGTTGTGGCCCAGATACCGCGAAATTGAACGTGAAAAAATTTTTCAAAAATGCTAATAATTATTACTTTCTGTTGGAGAAGCAAAATTTTAGGGTTAAAATAACTAGAAATAAATTTAAAACTAAGAAAAATAAAAATTCATATTTCACCCTATGGCTGGTTGTCTCAGTAACGATTCTCGCGTCTATACCCTAAAATTGAACTTGCAAAGCTCTGCAAAAATATTAAATACTTTTTTTCTTGTCACAAAACATAATTTTAAAGTTCAAAAACCAGAAAATAATATAAAAAAATTAAATAAAAATATGTATTGATTTTTCTGATCCTAGAGGTTAGCACAGTCTCCGTAAAACACATTATACTAAACGTTACTAATGAAAACGAAATACCCCCATACTAGCATCCCTGAGTACTCGGAAAATTTCCATTAATTAATGAATTACTTTGAGATGATGGACACTAAAATTGATACTAAATTTTTACTTTATCACAGTATTTTTATAAATACAAAAGATGTATCAATTTACGTATATTCATTAATAATAACATAGTAAATGAATTACAGTAGTAGATTTGATGCTGTGTCAAAAATTAAAACTAACGTCGAAGCTGAATAACAGGTTTTAGCCAAATATTACAAAATAAACGTCATTTCTATAAATTTCTTTATTTTCCACAAGATTAACATAGGGGATGGTTTAGTAGGTTTGCTGCCTTAGGGAATAGAATTGTTTAGATTTATAATCACACATTATTAGATCTTAACTATACGAATCTGTAAACAAGGTTTATCACAATATTTCGAATAATAACCGCAATATCAATTTTCAACCATTTCCAAATTAACAATGGAGCTCCAAAACACAACGTACTGTGTTTACCAGTTTCCTTATTGGAAATTCACTTAAATCGTTCCTATTTCTACTTGCTGTGTCGTTTCATTCAAAGAGGAGTTTCATCCAACAATTAATTATCATAGGATAACAAATTATCCAGAGAGTCCGGTATCCTACCGAAACGGAAGTTAGTGTAATTGTTGAAGATAGGTGAATACCCTCCAACCTCATGCCAACGGATAGTGCG
Organism: Nephotettix cincticeps; assembly: GCA_023375725.1. Lineage (NCBI taxonomy): Eukaryota > Metazoa > Arthropoda > Insecta > Hemiptera > Cicadellidae > Nephotettix > Nephotettix cincticeps. Next base: position 134,024,135 of record CM041786.1, read on the forward strand.
GCTGAATAAAACCAATGGTATAATTAATCAAAGGAACGAGAGGGAGAGGCGCGTGCCAGTTTTGGTAGGAGAGGAGAAGAAGGAAGGGGGGGAGAGGGAGTGAGAGAGAGAAAAGAGAGGGACTGACTAAACATTGTTGTTATCAGAGCACAGACCGCCGCGCGCCGTCAAGCTGTACGGACTCTGACACACGTTGTGAACAATACGTCTGCCGTTACACGTGTGCCCGTAGTGAAATATGCGCGTTGTGGGGACATCAACGTGTAGTGTGTACCTGTGACTGGACAGTGTGATCTGATCTGAATGTAAGTCTACAGTGTCACTCGTGACTGTTAAAATGCACGCAATTATCATTAAGAACTAAAATATTATATATTACCACTCGTTATTTGTGATAGGGAGGATATTTTTCACACTGGAAATACGCATTACGAACACATAGATAAATAGTGTATGAATGATTCATAGATTGTACGGGTTGTTTGCCCGAGTGTTAAGATCAAGTTCCTTTTAATTATGCCTAAATATCAGAGTAAGAAAAAATCCAAACAAATATAAAGGGAAAATACATTTTCAGCTCAATTATTCAATATTCATTTTAAATTAGATGAATTGGAATAAATTACACAATATGTATCTTTCATAAATTTTGGTTTACGTTTTAAACTGAAAAATATTAATAAAGTTTAACTTAGAATAGGTTTACTACCAATGACCAATAATGTAAACAAATAACTCTATATTTAAATTCAACAGTTGGTTATTTCTTTCTGTTAAATCACTTCAATGTTCAATAAAGAAAAATACAGTATTACTACTATTGTCCAAAACTGGGTTATTGAGAGCTCAATATTTTATTTCTATAGGTCGTGGGTCAAAATAAACAAAAATCTTCTCCAAATTTTATAGAATAACAAATTAAGTTCCATCTTAGTGTGTGCTCCCGTTTTTACAGACAGACAGAAATTGAGATAAGATCCAAATCTGATTTTCTGTGCATCATTCCCAGCAATTTACTTAAAAGAATTATTTTATAGATTACTTTTTGGGTAAAAACCACGCAAATAAGAGAATGATTATTGAATAATGAGTCGTATCAGTATCAGGTTCGAACGTTATTTTTCGAGTGATCACTCTTTTAAAAAACTCGGAGATTAAACACCATTTCAATTAATGGTAAATGTCCTAACAATTGAACGTGTATGCATGTTTCCATATCAAATGAGTTTTTATTGATATAAATACAACAACGACATACTATTATTACAATTACTTTACATTATAAATATTCTACAGTATCGAATACTACCAAAAACCTTCGTGAAAAGTTTTAACGAGTTCGCACGCAGCACGCTGGCGTGAGTAGAGCTAATTTCATAGAACTTATTCCCATCATAGTAATCGGATAGTACTGAGTATGCAGGTTTGCTGCTATAAGGGTTGTTTTACATGATAATGTGCTTATATTAACGCTTTTCACTAAGTAAAAACATACAACATTTTTTAAGTTATTCTCCGTTATTAACATTATTATTAGATATTCTTCGTAAGAACTACATGGGGAATGAATATGTAGATTGCTGCCATAAGAAACATTAAATTTGGGGTTTCTATGGAGGTATTAATAAAACAATATGGACTTGCATACTAAATTTTGGAATAATATTTAAGTTAATAAGTTAGTTATTGATTTGTAGCTATTCTCCATAAGATTAACATTACACAATGTACTGTGTTTACCAATTTTAATATCTCAGTAACTAATAATTGAACTAGAGTCATGATTTAAAATATATTAAATTTTGTGTTTTTTGAGCTGGATCCGTTGCTAAAAAGAAGCACCACATATATTTAAAAAAATTTGCACAAATAAACTGAAAACCCTGTTAGGTGTACAAAACCACCCCAAAAGTGTGTAGTTAATGTAGTCCGATTGCGTTGCCCAACGAACCTGTCCAAGCTATTACAGAAAGGAACAACTCCACAGAATTTTGTAATTTATTCAGACAATAATTACGGCCGTTACAATTTTGAATGACCCCCAAAACGTATTCGAGGGGTTTAGTTATGAACTTGTATCATGGTCCCGGGCTTATCTATAACCATGTGGGTCATGTGAATAACTCACTTTTTCATGGGAAATTCGCTAACTATGAAAATCTTGTTAACTTGTTTTAGTCAAAATGAAACACTGAATAATCGTAAATAACTCAAATTGATGACTGGAGTTGAGATAAAAGCCTCACGATGCGTAGCATGTTCCTTGTAATTGTTTCCTCGGTAAAAGTTACCCCCTGGCTGGTGACGGATGAATGGACTCTGCTACCTGCAGCATGTCAGGAAGTCAGTATGCAGCCTTGCTGCGGACACAGTTCCGATAATGAAGCGGTTGCGGCTAATAATGATGCTAAACATCACACGATTGCTCTCCCCCCCTCCACACATGTAGCTCGTGTAATACAGTCCCAGTGAAACATTATTAAACTTGGTAGAGTGTGTAACTTTGAGACTCTAAAAGCAATTTATTCTCATTATTAGTTTCCCACAATCTATAAGGTATATTTACGGCGCCACTTAAAAAATTTTAGTAGAATAAAAGAATAGAAAGAATATTAAAAAAATAACCTTAACTGTTTTCGCAATATACATTTTGAACACAATAATGTATGTTAAATCTAGTGGAACTAGTTCAAATGATCACAAATACAACATGAGACTAAACCTATATATTGTACCAAATAATCATTTTATGAAAAGAGAACAAGTTTTATAGGTAACAATAATTTTGTATAACCGCTGCCTAAGCATATTTTACAGGGAAAAATCAAACTTTCTAAAACAAGCTAAAAGATTATCTTTTTAAATACCGGGCTATTACTTAGAAGATTTTTTTTTAATTTGAGTAAAACATGAATCATTCCCATCAATATCTTGGGGACACTGATTGGAGAATCCATATTTTTATAATGTAATCTGCCAAATTGTTTTTTTCAGTAGTGATGGATTGTTGTGATCACAATCCATTAATTAATCGATACCGTACCTGTTAGAAATATTGTATTATAACGCATAATAAATGTAATTTAGTTACCAATGCACGGGACGCAGGATTTGATAGAGAAGTAAGTACTACAGTTTCAATCAAAAATGTTCAGGTCAAGCCTAAATGTAAAAAAAGATTAGGCTATCACTTGTTTCGTCAAAATTACAGCCGCATATATTTTAACATAGGATAAGTATTTTTACTATGCGTTAAAAACAAAATTTGAACCCTTGTTTTGTTGTGCTAGCGTGGCTGAGGTAGCACGGTTAAAGGAAAGTTATTAGAGTTATAAGATTTTTTTTCTAGTTATTAACCTTAACTGCCCTTCACCCATCAGTTCCATCAGTCATGTTTCTCATGCCGTTTTTATGAAACACTGACAGTAATAAAACTAGGATAATCTATTACTTTATAAAATAAGCAATTCATGTATGTTTGTTGAAGTAACGAGTCTGATTCAAAAGTACACCTATAAAAAGGTTTTATTGAACATAAAACTCCACAGTACGATCGTTACAGTTTTATGAAAACAAACACATAACGTAAATAAAATCATATGTTTTAAGAAAACCAAAGACATAGAGAGTGAGAGCTGATGTAACATTTGTGTAATTCATGATTCATATATTTTACACTCTAATTAACCCAGATATTTTTTTAAACCTTACAAAAACTGTAAACATGCTCCAAAACAACTAATTGTATATTCAATTCCCAAATTATTCTATCACAATAAATATTCAAAATAAGCATTAGTGGAAACCGAAATTATTTAACAAAACCTGTATTTAAATTAAGTAACTTCAGTACAATAAGTTGCCAAAAGCACTTTTAATGATACGCCAAATATTTAATGACCGCTAATTAATATTCCGCACGTCGCGCCCACCAACAGTCCGCGCCTCGTCCAGATTACACGGTATACACACACACACGCACACACACAATCGCTTAATTACGGGCGCCACAGAACGTGCGGTGTTTGCCAAACGGCCGCCACGCCGTGAACCGGCCAAGTTCACGGTCACGCCCTCCGTCCGTCATGTGCTTTCATTATCCTTGCATAATGATCGTTCCTAATTTGTTACGTGTTATGTGCCACTAAAACCCATTGTCCTAATTCGGATGTGCTTGTGTACAATTATTGCAACTTACAATACCATATTTCAACGAGTAATTTAAAAAAATGAAAATCATTTATGCATTTTACAAGACGTGTTCACTATGGCTCATTATTTACCTTATAATTGTACAAAAAATTTAGTTTGGTGCTCATAAGTTTAAGTAAGTACTTGTTAGCACAGCGGCTAGCCACTGTTTTGCCGCGGTTCGCCTCTGGTTAGTCTAATTGAACACCGCCTAACGCCGCTAATGGACAACGCTGCCCGCGGTCCACTTCTATCTCACTAAGCATCTTCATCGTCATCTTCTACAATGATTGAGAGATTTCAGTTGTATCCTAACATCCGGATTACTTTCTCCAACTAACTGTGATTTGTTTAGCTGCATGGTTTTCGAAAACAGTTTTTGATCAATCTGTAACTTATAAACAAATTACAGTAGTAGTTGTAACAGATTGATGTTACACTAGCTAGATCAGTAAAGAGTTTCATAGCATAAAAAACAAAAGTAAAGCCTCCAATACCGCCGCCATCTTAGCAACAATGAATTTTCCACGCCGTTAGTAAAGTTAATTTAAACTCTAAATTTAAATTTCTTTAATTCGTTCACAAGTGTCAATAATTAATACCCTAGTTGTGAAATAAGTTATTTCACCACACTTTATTGGACTCTTAACTTTTTATTAATGAAAACTACCATTCATGGAATGTACCCAATCAAAAGCCGACAGTAAGATTGTTATTGGATACAATTATTAATTGTTGTCATACGGGAAAAGTTTGACGTTTATGCTGAAAATGTCCCAGAGTATTAAACGTCACTTTGATCTGTACCATAATAAGACATTGGAGAGATAACTACTTAAAGTCTTGAGGGTTGGGGTTGCAAACATTGAGGAATGAAATATGCACTACAAAGAATGACACATGACTGAGACTGTGGAGTGTCTTGTAATCCAGCTACTTGGAGGTCACTAATTGTGGATGGTTATGAGCGGTGGTCGGTGAATGTGGTAATCCCTGACGTGTTTTAACGTCAGCTTTATTGAAGACTACGTTCGTCCACAAAGACCATCCTCATAATTAGATCAGTTCGAAATTCATAGGCAAAATTGTGGTGCGGATCACACGTAAAAGTGTAGGTTCCTTAGATGCCATTGGCTGTTGGGCTATTAAGAAACGTGCAACCTACAAATGCGCCAGAATTATCTCTCATTTCTCATTCTTACTTGGCACCAGGGTAGGTCGCAATTTCAGAACGGGAATAATGGCATTTCTACTTGACACTAGTCTCAAGGAAGCGTTTCTAAAACTGACTGGCTGGATTGTTCAACTTCTATTCCGACGTTGTATAATCTCATTGAGTAAACATTTTTGAAAGTGCAGTTTGCCTTCCAGGCTAAGCCATAAATCTTAATAGTTGATGTCGACCCGTCGGATGTCAAGCGGTCGTGCGCCTTCGTCACTCGCGAAATGTCGAGCTGATCTGCACGAACCGCAATTAGGTTGGTCGCGCCGGCACCCGCATGTTATAATTGCGCCTACGCCACCAGCACTGCCACGGTTGACACTCGCAAAGGTCAAGTTTCTCCTAGCTTCCACGAGCTACTCGTCATGCTCTCTGCTCGTAGCTCATACCGCGACATCACCTCGGACCTGGTACACAAAGCTAACCTCCTGAGATAACCGTCAGCCCCAGTACAGTACGCGGACAGAATATCTACTGCGGTCAAGTTAGAGAACCTCTCACTAACGTCCACACGTGACCTAGCTTCTTAGTTACTTGTTTATTTTATTTCATTGCCATTCTGTGTTGAAATTACACTGTTGGAATTTCCCAACCCAGTTAAAAAGGTAGAGGAAGTTGATATTTTCAGTGAATGTCTAGATCCTACCACCACAGGTAATTCAGAGTACTTTGTACGTTGGCTATCGGAGACTTTAATGCTGGTAAGGAATGATGGCGCTAAACGTTTTATTCGTCTAGACATTATGTACATAAAGGGTCGATGATTTTGAGGTCTATGTAAATTAACCTAACCTAAGAGTATGCAGTACCTCCACCATCTTGGATTTCAGTCACCTAAAAACAATGTTACATGGTTTTTGAACTCTTGTCCTCTAACACCGAAGGCCAAAACACTAACCACAAGGTTACAAGACACCTAAACGAATAGTTAATTGTTAAGTATCATTTATATATAATCGAGTAATACTTTGTTCTTCGTATTATAATAATGGAGTTTTCCAAATAAAATATTACACTTTTAATTTGGCACAACAACAATTTTTACGTTCATTGTGTAACCAGTAATGCTGCCACAAAATTAACATTGTTTAAATGGGACCAAAACAAAATATTTCGTCAGTAAGGCAGACTCTTAAACTATACAACCAACGGTCGAAATTAAATCTAGTATACAAACTAAATTTAATTTCTGATATAAATACCAAAAATAAATTGTTTGTACATATTACTCTGGGGGAAATAGTTAACATGGTTATGTCGTGAGTTGTTTTCAGTTCTTAAACAGCTGTCCTAAATCACTATGAGCGTCAACCAGTTGTCGTTTATTTTGGTCGTTCTTGCCAAATCGATCGCACATATCCATGGCTAAGGTGTTGTTTAAAGTGAACAACAGTTGTCGTGAGTTGACGTTTAGCTGTATCGTCAGATACGAGCCACCATCGCCACACCGGCGGCTAAGGGCCTGCGGGTCAACAACAGTTGTCGTGAGTTGACGTTTAGCTGTATCGTCAGATACGAGCCACCATCGCCACACCGGCGGCTAAGGGCCTGCGGGTCAACAACAGTTGTCGTGAGTTGACGTTTAGCTGTATCGTCAGATACGAGCCACCATCGCCACACCGGCGGCTAAGGGCCTGCGGGTCAACAACAGTTGTCGTGAGTTGACGTTTAGCTGTATCGTCAGATACGAGCCACCATCGCCACACCGGCGGCTAAGGGCCTGCGGGTCAACAACAGTTGTCGTGAGTTGACGTTTAGCTGTATCGTCAGATACGAGCCACCATCGCCACACCGGCGGCTAAGGGCCTGCGGGTCAACAACAGTTGTCGTGAGTTGACGTTTAGCTGTATCGTCAGATACGAGCCACCATCGCCACACCGGCGGCTAAGGGCCTGCGGGTCAACAACAGTTGTCGTGAGTTGACGTTTAGCTGTATCGTCAGATACGAGCCACCATCGCCACACCGGCGGCTAAGGGCCTGCGGGTCAACAACAGTTGTCGTGAGTTGACGTTTAGCTGTATCGTCAGATACGAGCCACCATCGCCACACCGGCGGCTAAGGGCCTGCGGGTCAACAACAGTTGTCGTGAGTTGACGTTTAGCTGTATCGTCAGATACGAGCCACCATCGCCACACCGGCGGCTAAGGGCCTGCGGGTCAACAACAGTTGTCGTGAGTTGACGTTTAGCTGTATCGTCAGATACGAGCCACCATCGCCACACCGGCGGCTAAGGGCCTGCGGGTCAACAACAGTTGTCGTGAGTTGACGTTTAGCTGTATCGTCAGATACGAGCCACCATCGCCACACCGGCGGCTAAGGGCCTGCGGGTCAACAACAGTTGTCGTGAGTTGACGTTTAGCTGTATCGTCAGATACGAGCCACCATCGCCACACCGGCGGCTAAGGGCCTGCGGGTCAACAACAGTTGTCGTGAGTTGACGTTTAGCTGTATCGTCAGATACGAGCCACCATCGCCACACCGGCGGCTAAGGGCCTGCGGGTCAACAACAGTTGTCGTGAGTTGACGTTTAGCTGTATCGTCAGATACGAGCCACCATCGCCACACCGGCGGCTAAGGGCCTGCGGGTCAACAACAGTTGTCGTGAGTTGACGTTTAGCTGTATCGTCAGATACGAGCCACCATCGCCACACCGGCGTCTAAAAAAGGTGCCTGCGGGGTCAACAACCATTGTCGTGAGTTGACGTTTAGACTGTATCGTCAGATATACGAGCCACCATCGCCACACCGGCGGCTAAGGGCCTGCGGGTCAACAACAGTTGTCGTGAGTTGACGTTTAGCTGTATCGTCAGATACGAGCCACCATCGCCACACCGGCGGCTAAGGGCCTGCGGGCACGACCCGCTCTTTGTTCCACATGCGATATCAATATAGGTCTGCTCTGTTTGTCAGTAAAAGCGCGGCCCGACTTTCCCCGGCTCTAACCAAGCGATTCAACTCCATCTGCTTCATCGAGGGCGAACTAGTCATTCAGTTCAAACCATTACTCCAAGTCCAAGTCAAAACTATAAGAACGGACAATTCCAATAACATTTCTTTAAAGCTGGGGCTAATATGCACCACTTCAAAAAAGATCAATGGCAAATAGTTCAGTAACCACTTTTGTTAGCTACGTCATCACTGAAATGTTTTCACTATACATAAGAATAAATAGTAATACTGTAGTAAGAAAAAGTAGATTCTGGAAGTAATTCTTTGAACTAATGGCACTTTGGTTAAATCTCCAAACTACAACGTTTGTAAAGTTTTACATTTAACTAACCCGTTATTTAAATTAATTAACCAAATTTTTATCATCCCAAACAATATTATCTCGTCCTTTTAACTCAATTTAAAAAAGTAAATTTTATCTGTTAATGGGCAATTTCACGTTAAACAAAATATTTATTAAAGAAAGAAAAGATTAAATCTATGGACCCAATCTTCTCGATTAAGACTGCTGCATAGAAATCGTTCATTAGTAGGCATATTATCTTAAACAAAATTTATACTTTCAGATTTTAATGCATACACATCTATTAGTCATTCGTACCGGTTACCGTAAGTCGGTAAATAATTTAATTTATATGTCAAACATCATGGCTTACAGTATGAATCAAATATGAATTATTTTGTAGAAAAGTAGAAATATCGATTAAATTTATATTTTTTTAAATGTAAAAGTAAAAAAGGTAAGGTTAAATTATTTATTTTGAGTTTGACATATAAAAATCGGAGGCCTTGTAAAAAATATATCAACAGCTTTTTAAAATGAATATCACCTATAATTTAAATAAAAAGGTTGAAAACATTTCCAACGAAGGATATTTATAATGCAGAGATATTAAGGTAGTAAGACATATATCTTTTTACATCTAGTTTATTGATATAAAAAATATTCATACAAATTTTCTCATGAATGAAGTGAATCAATCCTATAAATTAGTAATTAGTAAGAGATACGGCGAGTAAAGATAAGCAGAAAATTAAGAAATTTACAAATAGTAATACAAATACGATTGGTTGTAATAAGCAACATGCAACGTTGGTAAGAGTAAGAACAGTGTGCAAGAATTAGTAAGAGTAAGACAGGGTAAGATTGGTAAATAAAACAGTGTGCAAGAAACCTAAGCACCGGAGAGTAAGCAAAATGCAAGACGACCTTGGTGCACCGAGAGTAAGCAGGAGGCAGGGTGCAAGACGACCTTGGTGCACCGGAGAGTAAGCAGGAGCAGGTGCAGACGACCTTGGTGCAGAGAGTAAGCAGGAACAGTGTGCAAGACGACCTTGGTGCACCGGAGAGTAAGCAGGAGGCAGGTGCAAGACGACCTTAGTGCACCGGAGAGTAGAGAAGCAGGAGGCAGGGTGCAAGACGACCTTGGTGCACCGGAGAGTAGCAGACGGGTGCAAGACGACCTTGGTGCACCGGAGAAAGGGAGCAGGAGGCAGGGTGCAAGACGACCTTGGTGCACGGAGAGTAGAGAGCAGGCAGGGTGCAAAACGACCTTGGTGCACCGGAGAGTAGGGGAGCAGGAAGCAGGGTGCAAGATGACCTTGGTGCACCGGAGAGTAGGGGAGCAGGAGGCAGGGTGCAAGACGACCTTGGTGCACCGGAGAGTAGGGGAGCAGGAGGCAGGGTGCAAGACGACCTTGGTGCACCGGAGAGTAGGGGAGCAGGAGGCAGGGTGCAAGACGACCTTGGTGCACCGGAGAGTAGGGGAGCAGGGCAGTGCAAGACGACCTTGGTGCACCGGAGAGTAGAGAAGCAGGAGGCAGGGTGCAAGACGACCTTGGTGCACCGGAGAGTAGGGGAGCAGGAGGCAGGGTGCAAGACGACCTTGGTGCACCGGAGAGTAGGGGAGCAGGAGGCAGTGTGCAAGACGACCTTGGTGCACCGGAGAGTAGGGGAGCAGGAGGCAGGGTGCAAGACGACCTTGGTGCACCGGAGAGTAGGGGAGCAGGAGGCAGTGTGCAAGACGACCTTAGTGCACCGGAGAGTAGGGGAGCAGGAGGCAGTGTGCAAGACGACCTTGGTGCACCGGAGAGTAGGGGAGCAGGAGGCAGGGTGCAAGACGACCTTGGTGCACCGGAGAGTAGGGGAGCAGGAGGCAGTGTGCAAGACGACCTTGGTGCACCGGAGAGTAGGGGAGCAGGAGGCAGTGTGCAAGACGACCTTAGTGCACCGGAGAGTAGGGGAGGAGTATGTCCTGTAATCCAGCTGGGAGGTAACGAATTGTGGATAGTTATGGGCGATTGTCTGTGGATGTGATATTCTCTGGTGTGGATTAACGTCCGCACTATTTAGTGCTACATTCATCCGCAAAGACTATTTTCATAATTAGATCAGTTCGTAAATTAGAGGTAAAAGTGGTTCGGATTCCACAATTTAGGTCCCTTAGATGCCATTGTCTGTTTGCAGTCCTATTTAAAGAACACGCCAGCCTTCGTCAGGAACAAAACTACAAGAAGCAACCTAATACTTTTAACTGAAAGTAAGAATAGTTTTTACTGCCGACCTACCAAGGTCTTCATGAATGTCTGTTGACTGTGTCGCGATATTATAAATCTTGTTACTGACTAAGGCTGACAGCCAATGTAATCCAAGGGTTTCAGTTTAACTTCTCAAACAATAATTATTCCTCTGAATGACGAACTGGTCTAGTTATGAGGATGGTCTTTGCTAATGAACCTTACGTCAATTCTCACCAGTGAAGATCACAACTACCGGCCATCGCTATTACTATCAACAATTCGTGACCTCCAAGTAGCTGGATTACAGGACACGCCAATAACGTGTTTTACGTTAGTCCACAGTCCTTGGACTATATTTGACCTCTTAATTATAATCTTCATTTAGACGTGTATTATTTTGTTATGGACTAGTTTTTTTATCTGTAAATCAAATTAAATCAAATTGATCTCGTGCTGGTTGGACCAATCCTACAATTTAAAATTCTTACTAAACTACACCTAACCAACCTCTTATATGAGGTTATTACTCCAATATCTTACAAAAAAGAGTATTAATTATTTAATTTATTTACATTGTTTAGACCCATGCAGGATCACACGAAGCAAATTATGATCTAATGCTGTTTTATTTCTCGTTCTACTACAATAGTTCTTTCATCACATCACTGTGTTTGGCACGACCTTGTTCTCTACATCCACCCCAAAACATATTGAGGTTATCTTCCGGTGTAGCATCACAATTTGTAGATTTTGTGTCTATATTTTTGTCTTCCTATCCTTAACATCTGTGGTTGTGATGTTGGTTTTTAGGAGATCAATTTGGACTTCTTTGATCCAAACTGTAGTCGTTTTCATCTTCAGTAAGTAAGTTATAATTTTCTTTGTTAATCGGTTTTCGCCCAGCTTCATAATATAGCCGTAACATTTCCATGACCGTTAGCTAAAATCTGATTCAGTGTTAGAGAGCTTTTCTGTGACAGTGCGTGATTCTAAAAAAATCCTTCATCAGTAAGTTTTGGACCATGTATTTTGCGAATAAATTTCCTTTTAGTTCTCAAGATCTCCATTGAAATTTATGTTTAGAGTCTCGCTGGCATAGAGTGTTTCGGGTTTAATGACAGTCGTGCGATGCAAAAATTTTGTGTTAATGCCCATCTTTTAGATACTGGCAGCTTTTTCGTACGCTTTCCTAATTTTGATCTCACGTGTATTTTGTACAGTTGTGAATATTTATATTTGTAACTTATGTACACTTATTTTAACTCCAAGCAATGGCGTTGAGGTTTCTGTTTACGCCTTTCATTGTTCAGCGAGGCTTGACAATCACGCGAGTAGACAGGAAGGCGCACACACAGGATAACATTGAGTAACCGGAGCGGTGCGGATATCACGTTCACCACCCGTGACTCGCTCATCACGCAGCTGTTACTTTCCCGCGCAAGGCCACCACTGCGCATGCGTACAGCCCGTGACGTCACGGCGGGCGTGCGTAGTGCGCGTGACGCGGCCCGAAACTAGACCAGCCGAACGGACGCTCGTGATTGGTCGTGACTGATCACCCCGCGATGGTTCAAGGACATTGTGTGTCTGAGCAAGTGTCGTGAGCATATGTCGCAACTGTCTTGTCAAAACTGACAAGCCTCTGCCGCAACCGTGTCACTCCAGGATTAAGTGGATAATTAATGTACAATTAACTAATTGTCCTCAAAACTGGAACACACATTTTAGAACAAAAGTTACACACATTAACCTTAAAAAATTATTATAAAAACTATTTTTGAGTTGAAAATTCTTCAATAATCCATTTTAATGGTTGATGAAACTTAAAATTTGCCACTACTTGAAGGTTTACCCTTAGAGAATGTGGCACAGTGTGAGTGGGCATACTTAAATGCATTTTTTAAGATTGTTAATTACTTTGTGTAAATTAAAACTTTTCATTATTTTTAAGTAATTATAATAAAAAAACAACAACTTAAAGAAACATACACGAAATTACATGTGAGTAATTTTGCAATATTACATATTTATTGGCAACAAACTTGTGTTTTAGTTAGCCAGAGGTATTAGAAACATTCTTATCGGATTGTATAATAAGAGGTTTTCAAATAACCTTAACGGTTTTAAACTCACATTTGAAATCACCACAATATCATCCACCCACCTAATTTTATGGTCCATTCTTTAGTTTCTTAAATTCTTCAACAAAACTTCACAATCAGTTTTCGTTTCTAAAATAAAAAGGTTTAAAAAAGCATTTTTGTAAAAACGATCACATGAGAAAACTTTACAAGGCAAAAAAACACTGAAAACTGGAAAGGTCAACGTTCTATAAATGACTGAAACAATTAATCACCCGCACGCGGATGTAAATCTTAGCAATATTTCAAATAAGGAATGTATATCATTAACGGCTAATAAAAGAAGCTCTCGCAATATCAATGACAGGTGGCCTGGCCGCGGGCGCGATCTGGTGAGCGATGTCCACACTACAGTCGACCACAGGTGTCCTTAGGCACTGTGTTATCACGTCCATGTACATAGGTATTTGGACCAAGATTCACCTATAAGTAAACAGATATACTGATAACCTCGGCTCGCTCAATCCCCAATGACCTTAGCTCGGTCTTGGACGTCTTGCGGAGAAATCAGCTTCGTCATGGTGAAATTATACGAGTAGTGCTGCAATAAGGAGAAATGTATCTCAACGGGCTGTACACTTTAAACTTTTTTAAGTGGTTAAAAAGGCAGTCATACATTTTTTAAGGTATTCTAACAGAAATAAACATTCCGATATAGCCGTTAAAATGAATTATTTTCCACAATTCTCTCCTGTGATTTAAATAAATAAATATAACTTATAACTGTTTTTTTCGGAACAGCTGAGGTTACGAATATGAATAAACCTATCATAAATAAAAGTTAACAGAAACTTTGAGGGTGGTCGTAGATTGATAGATTTTGATTTTTACTCCCGAAAGAGCAATGTTAAATACTTTGGAGCATCTATTCAAACACGAATTAGTTTTAAAATACAGACATGTCGAAATAGTTTGAAATTAAAAACATATTTGTCTTAAAGACACTTATCAGCATTTGACGTAATTAAAATGTTAAAAAATACCTTTTTGGAATGTGTCAGTATTTTAAATTTTTTATATAGTGGACTTGTATTTCAATTTTAATATCATACTGATATTCAGACTGTGATATTCAATAATTTAATTTTAAACCCTTATGGAGACTGTAACCAAATAAAAAAATCGCTTTCTTGTATAGAAATATCCCTCTTAAAAAGTCTGTATCCATATTGTATTTAGATAGTATATCCAAATTAAACATAATAATAACGGAGCCAAAAGAAAAACAACGTAAAGTAAAGATACAGGACTCAACACAAAAACCTTTAAAAAAAGAAAAAGAAAACTCTTGAAATGACAAAAAATAAAAAATATTGATAATTTAATTTTTTTGATACTATAAACAAAACATACACAAGATTAATTATTATAGTACTGAAAATTTTTTTATCATAACAAACTGTTTTTAAAGCTTAACTTTTTTGTCTTTAAATTATTTTTGTATTGTGGTTATTGTTCATTTATGTCTCTGTGTTAACCTAAGATACAATCATTATTTTAATATCCTTTTTAAAACTCCTGAGGGTTTAAACATTTTATATTTCTTCTTACACAACTATTCGTGTTACAGTTTTATTTTAATAATTTAATTATATTTTTAAATTTTTGTTATACAGATTAAATTTTATATTATATTGATTTTAAGTTTCTTAGATTAAAATAATTAATCCCACAAAATTAATATAAATATTATTTTATTAATAATATTAAATTTTAAAAATATAACGGTGATCCAGAAAGGGCGAAGAGTAAAGCAATTGCAAATTACAAATTTATTTTAATAATAATGTTTTTTATTTTTAACACTAATGACGCTCGTCCTGACAGTCAAATACATTGTTAACTTTAATTTGGCGTTTCTGAAGTCGAATAGCATTACGGCTTCATTGTTAAATTATTGATGGTCGCGGAATGGCATAGTATCTGAATAGGAATATAACATTTTTTAAAACGATAAAGACATAATAAAACATTTTTTAAAAACAAATAAATCTGAGTGGATTAATTCACAATTTTTAAGTCCAATCCAAACCAAACCTAACTGTAATACGGCTTTTATAGGAAAGATATACAACAGCTGATTATTATAATAAACGTAATAATATAAACATTGTAATTATCATATAAACACGTGACTTTAATCAGACAGAAAATAAAAATATAAATACATAATCCCAAAAACGTAAACTATTAACGTGGCGAATAAAGCTGATCATTTATTTACAGTACACATTTACTTGACTTGTTAAACATTAATGAATGATTCAGAGGCATTGAATAGTAAAGCACATTGCTAATGGAAAGTAAACCAATCAGCTGTAGCTAAGAAATCAAATGTTTTCATTGTAGACAATTTGTAAACAAACTTACTCTCCATAAGGTTAACATTTGAAATTTAAAACGCCATAAAATGGAAACTTATGGGGTTTTCGAAAATATTTTTTCACTAAAACCTTCCCGGACACATGTAGAGCAACTTCCTAAAATTTCATGGCGATCGGATGAGTAGTTTGGCAACGCATAAAGGACATACATACATACAGACATATATTCAATTTTATATATAGAGATTTTTGCAAAAATGTTTTTTTATAAAAGAGATGTTATTTTGAAATATCTGTGCAGCATACTAATACAGTAAAAGAGACTTACTACAAGAAAAAATGACTCTATATTACATGTTTTTACAAAGAAAAAGACATTTCGTTTACATTTAGTTATATATGTGTTAGTCCCCTTGAAATTGCACAAAGTACAAGGTTTTCTGATACAAAAATTGTTTGAATTTAATATACGAGTGAAAAAGCGCAGTTACGTACTACAGACTCTATTAGGAGACAAGATATGTTTCAACTTGTTTAAGCTCAACAGCTTGAGGACTAGACTAGATTAGACTAGATCATTGAAATGACGACCATATTACAATGTAGGTATTTTAAGCCAAGTGTGAATAAGGATTGAGTGTACGATGATTGTGGCGCGATCTTGTAGTCTTGTTACTGATTAAGGCTGACATGTTTCTTAGACAGGAAAGTTAATTATTAGCCCAACAGCCGATGGCAAATAATGGACCTATATTTTACCGTGGAATCCGAACCACGGCCTCTAAATTTAGAATTGGTCTAGTTATGAGGTTGGTCTTAGCGGATTAACGCAGCATTCAATAGTGCGGACGTTAATCCACACAAGAGAACACTACACCCATCGACCATCTCGCACAACTATCCACAATTCGTGACCTCCAAGTAGCTGGATTACAGGACGTCGCCACCGTCCCAGTCAAATGTTAAATTAGGGTCAAATGTTATTGTACCTCGAATCAAAATATTAATGGGGGGGTTTTGTACTCCAAAACGGGGTTTTTTGCGTTTTTCACATGTAATTTTTTAAAATTTCTAATTTGATATTTCACCATTGGAATCAACTTAAAAAACTAAACAATTAAGTTCCTTAAAGTTTTTCTCTATCTTCAACGGTTACCGAGATATTAAAAAATCTAAACACAGTATGTTGTATTTTGGGGCTCCAATGTTAATCTTATGGAGGATAGGGAAAAATTAATATTTCCCATATTAATCAATATTTTTGGATAAAACTTGATATTTAGCTTTATGTGGTTGAGATCTATCCATTTATGCTTAAAAATTATAGTTTATGTGTTTATCATGGCAGCAAACCTGCACACTCTTTTCCCACATTAATCATATAGGGAATAGGCAAACTCCTTTATTTATGGACAGATGTTGATGAAAGTTGGTATAAATGTTAAGATAAAAATTATTCATGTTAGAAATGACTTCTTTCAGTGTTCCTCACAGCAGCTTACCTGCACACTCTTTCCTATGTTAATCTTATGGAGAATAGGCAAATAATTCTCATGTTTTTGGACTTATTTTTATAAAACTTGTCATATATTGTCATATAATTATTGATTTCGAAATTCGCTGAGTACGCAGGTCTGCTGTGACGGGGGTATTTGTAACATCGTCCTGTCCGTCACTTGCCCGCGTGACGTCTCCTCCCGCGATGAAACGCGGTGTACAAGTTTGCAAGCAACATCTGACAGAACACTCCACAGCATCAGCGCGCTCTCCGCGTGTTCGCTGAACCAGCTCGAGCCGTGCATGAAGGCAGAATCCTAATTCCGTTTGTCTACAGATGCCGGGTTGTACATTGCCCAAGCCGCATTACAGCATTACACTGGTCTGGCATTACTGGCCTGGAACCGACTGATTAGCCGTGGCAGTCCGTCAGACGACGTGTTTCGCAACTGGACGAGTAACACCTAAATCGTGTTTCAAAATACACAAATTGCCTTTGTTTATCTTTACTCCGGCTATAAGTGTCGTATAATGCTAGTTTTTATGTCGGCTCCTCAGGAATGCCATTATTATTACAATTTCTTCTTAAAGTGCTTAAACTTACAATAGATTATTTTTAAACCCTCTAAGTTTAAAGGTTTTCACTTTAGAAGATTGCATAGGCTCAGCCACCTTGGATTTTTAGTACCTTAAAAGTCTGCAATACCATCACCTTATTTTAATCCCTTAAGACCAATGTTAGTTTTGTGACAGCATTACTGACAACTAGATAATCGTAAAAAGATGACCCAGATGCCAACTGAAGTTAATAAAACACATTGGCGGCACATTGAACATCTATAGGAGTTCAAAAGAAACTACATATTAGACTTTTTATTTCCATAACAGAATCTGTTTAATCACAAGCTCAATTAAATGTTTTAAAACCTGGTGAATCTTTTGTCGACACCCATATGAAGTGCGATATCAGACTGATAGTAAGAATGTCACGCAGTATCGTATCCCAGATCCGTCGTCAGTGACCTGCTGACCTCTCACAGGCAGTCTAATGGATCGGAGGTCTCCTTTGTTGGCCAGTGGCCTGTCGGGACAATGTCACGGCCAATGCGGCCAACACCTTCCAATTACCTCTCAAGGCTCCCTTTCGCCCAAACATGTCCTTAGCCGCCAAGAGCTTTACTCCCTTCGCCCAAACATGTCCTTAGCCGCCAAGAGCTTTACTCCCTTCGCCCAAACATGTCCTTAGCCGCCAAGAGCTTTACTCCCTTCGCCCAAGCATGTCCTTAGCCGCCAAAATTGAGATTTTTTTAAAGGCAGCCATATCGGTTACATAGTACAATTTTATAAGACCTGTATAAACTCAGAGGTGTTTAAAGGGTCATTGAAATAAGACATTATGCAGTTTAACTTGGTTACTGTGTTATTTAAGGGACCAAAAAATTATTGACACTATACAGTATATGAGTGACCTTATGAAAGGGTTATTATTTTAGCTATCACTACTCGTTGATTTTCATTCATTACACTTACGTTAACATACCTACTATTTAAATAACATTTTCTCTATGAAATAGCGACCTATCCGTGTATTTTAAGCCAAGTTATGAGTGAAAAATAAGTGTCCGATGATTGTGGCGCGATCTTGTCGTCTTGTTACTGACTAACATGTTCCTCAGACAGGTACCTACAGTTTAAGGTGGGACCCGAATTAAAGTGTTTTCTGAATTACGACCTGGTCTAATTACGAGGGCGTTCTTCGCCGATGAAACTAGCATACAATAGTACACCGACTATCGCTCATAACTATCCACAGTTATTCGTGACCTTCAAGTAGCTGGATTACAGGACACGCCACCGTCCCAGTCAATGTGAATATTGGTATAAATGTTAACCAATTTATGAACAATACTCGTATGCTCTTGAAATTGTACGTGAAAATATTATTAAAATTACGTTTTTTACCATGAATTTCTTTTAAAAAATGTCCATTTTAAAATTATTTTGTATATAAAAACATATTGCATTTCTATAACAGATTAACGCTCCTTTATTCTGTACCAATTTGAAAGTTTCGATAAAACACCACCAACACTGGAACTATTGTTGGTTTCCCACGATTCCACGAGAAACGTGGCCAAATTGAAAACTACATAAACGTAAGAACCGATACGGAATTATTCACGGCGATATTCGGACGCCGACCGCGGCTTGGTGCGCGTGATACAACTGCGAAAACTGCCGACCGAAACAGTTGTGTAATTCGAACGCCCGGAGAAAAAGCAAATTGGAGTGGAATTTGGGTAGGGAAAGCGGACGAAAACCGTCGCAGGCGCCCTCAGCCGGCGTCCCTCCATTATCATGGCGGGTAGCGGACATGCAGGGTGAAAGGCTGAGCTGGCACCTAACGAATAATCGCGCTTATCCGACTTTCGATTGGCATTTGATTCGATCGCGCGATATTTCCCAGCAAGATCGATAAGACGAGAAAGCTAGGACAGAGCACATGCGGTTTTTCGAACTTTCGACAGGCGATTTGCGATCCACGTCCATTGCGATATCCCAACTTCAAGGAGTAGCTAATTTTGTCAAGAAACTGGGTTGTTTTGTGGGATTAGTTGTGACTTATTGCGATCAAAGGAATCCATTGCTTGAACTTTAATTACCAACTTCATCTAAATGTTAAAATGTAAATAATTTAACCAAGGAGAGTACATCTACCAAATAAATTCGGAAATTATACTACACTGCAAATGATTGCTAGATATCCGTGTTGTATTCATATTTTCTAAGATATTTTAAATAATGTCCCTGTACGGTATAAAAGGATATAGTTAGAATTCCAGCAGTAATTTTCTATTGGACTATTATTTACTCATGAGGTACTTGGAGATCTCAACATTTGGATAGTTGTTAGAAAACTGCGTATACGCCAAAATCAATGAGAGAATTGCCAAAGACTTTTATAACAGACTAAAAGTCGCAAACTGTACTTTTGTTTCTAACAGTGACATAGTGTACCTAACATCCTGTCCGCAAGACTACGCCACCAGTTCTGAATATTCAGTGCTGAACAGAGGTTACAAGTCCAACCTAAGCTCAAACTCACAACTGTCGCTGACTAGTCACCGTGACGTTTACCAATTCTGTGACATGTTGTCGAGTCTTTTCATCTTACCCACTGTCGATGGAAAACCTAAAATCCTCTGTTAAGACTTTTTGTCGCTGGCGTGTGTCAAAGACTCCGGTGTACACTGTGTTTAAACGATGGTCGGTGTATGTGATAATTCTCTGGTGTGGATTAACATCCGCAAAAACCATCCTCACATTTGGACCAATTCTTAAGTCAGAGACAAAACTGTGGTTCGGACCCCACGTTAAACTGTATGACCCTTAGATGAAATTGACAACTATGCAATAAATTAACGGTCCTGTCTAAGAAACATAGTAACAAGACTATGAGATCGCGCTAAAATCATCTTACACTCATTTCTCATCCATACTTGGCTTAAATTACCTAGATCAGTATATCACCATTTCAGAAATTTAATAAGGTAATACTCATTAAAAATAAATTGAAATGATGATAAAAACATAATATGTTTGATTATCTTTATTGAACCTGTATATAACTACACAGCTGTCTCTCGTAAGGCAGATAGATAGTTCCTTGTCGATTCTCGCGTGTACGTAGGACACATTAATCAGATCATTTCGCCAGTTGGGTGAGTATGCTCGCTGTATCACGGGTTACGGATGTCTCAGCTGTTTGATCTGTAGCTATCAGCTGATTGGTCTGTTGCTATCAGCTGTTGCGGCCACACGGGTTGCGCCACGCCACGCTCCTCGGGTTTGTTTCACATAATGACGCACTATTGATTGTGTCCGGTCACTTAGGTACACCTTATACAATTATTAAGACACAGTGTGGCGCCCCGTCAAAAATCTGTGTCCGAAACGGTTTCGTAAAATAATTCAATTTGTTTTCGCATAATAGTTTCGACCAATTTTTCCGTACTTCGGGCCGGTTCCGTGAAATCGATTAAACTTTTTTATAGATAATAGTTTTCTCGTTTGAAAGAGTCAAATCACATAATTTTGACACAATACAATACAAATTTTGAAGGTCATTTTATTTGAGAATTAATGTGTTATTTGTTATTTGAAGGTCACTTTATTCAAGATGACTAGGAACTCAAAGGTATAGCCGAATATTTTTCCTCTGGTTTTAGACTGCTGTTGATGTACTTACTATTCAATTAAAATATGTGATTTAACTGGTAATAAGTAAACATTTTGAATATCTGTATTTTTTTATATGTGTTTGTTCTATGTTAAAGGCAAACATCTCTAACTTAAACCCTTAGTACTTAAAATAAAATGAGCCTTTCGGAGTAATTTGTTAGCTAGACACAAATAATATCTAGATTATATTAGATTAGATTATAATAGATTATTGAAATGGCGACTATACTACAAGGTAGGTAGCTCCTTAATAAATTGGCAACTTGAAATTAGTATCGCAAGATTCACTTCCCATAGGTATCAAAATATTGGTTATCGCCTCCCTGGCTTGAAGACGTAATGGGTTTGCTTTACTGAGAGTTGGAGGCATCACTAAAGTCCCTACGAATGATCTGTTTTAACTTTCACTTGTGACATTTAAAATTAAAGATCTATATGCAAGATTTGGACTGGACTTGGATTTGCCAAAGAACTGGACTGATGGTCTGATGAACATTTTTTTAATTAATCTCTCAGATGAACGGATGTCAGACAAAACTGACCGTGTGGCGGCTATTCGAACTGTTCGTCTGTTAAATATTAAGTTAAGTGTGTTAAATATTATAACGAAAAACTTTATAGGTAAGTATAATCCTAATCATATAAATCATAAAAAACAATGAAAAACAAATAAATTGTAAAGCGTTAAGCAATAAAATAATACTGACCATATAATAACACTGACTATATAATAACCATGACCTTATTATACAAGCACTGACCATATAATTATACACATAAGTACTTAGAAAAGTAAAACTTAACAGGTTTTAAATCTCTTTCGATGAAATAAAAAAGAAAAATTAGGAACCATAATTACTTGGCTTTATATATAATGATAATTCTTAATCATAAATACCGTACAGTATGGATGGAGGCGTTATGAGAAAAATTATACTAAGTAGATGTTAAAATGTCGTATTATAACATAATAAGCTTGACACATTAACACCAATCTGGGTGTTACCAACTCTCCTTTCCAAACACCCTCTTCTGTAGACACGAAGTCATGTAGGCGTACTTCAAAAATAATTTATTCGAAAATGTTAAAACCAAGAACAGCAACCACTAATCAACTAAATAGTAATATTTGGAATACAGTGGCTTCAGGTCGTCTAAAGAATAGAGAGTCTCGAACATGACTATCGTAATTTAATCCTCTTGGATCTTTTACGTAGCTGTATGTTGTTATAAAACAAAATAATGAATTAGATTTATATCAGATTATCTAGAACACATTTTCTCGGATCATTAGTGATATATTTCCTGGAAAAATGTAATTACACTTTCTTTAAACCAGTGAAGTTCATTACATGAAGGACATGCTTTAATATAAAACGCGAATGTACAGTACTTTAATCGAAGCGATCTAAAATAAACTAATTCATCGTTATATAACACACGTTAATAAGTTTTATTAGCATTTAGCAAATTTTCAATGGGAATTAGGCTGGGATGGTGGCGTCATACTATAATTCAGCTACTTGGAGGTCACGAATTGCGGATAGTTATGAGCGATGGTCGGTGGTTGTAGTGTTCGCTTGTGTGGATTAACGTCTGTACTATTGAATACTACGTTAATCCACAAAGACAATCATCATAATTAATTAGACCAGTTCGTAATTCAGAGGCAGTGGTTCGGACTCCACGTTAAACCGAAGGTCCCTTAGATATGCCATTGACTGTTGGGCTATTAATTAACCAGTTCTGTTTAAGGAACATGTCAGCCTTAGTCAGTAACAAGACTACAAGATCGCGCCACAATCATCTTACACTCATTTATCATTCATACTTGGCTTATACCTCCCTGGGTAGGTCGCCGATTCAGTTAAAAGTACAACCGTAGTCATGATAACAACTAAGCCCGGGATCCTATTTGTTATTAGTGGTGTATAAGTATAACAGAAAGTACACATTCCTTTTATTACGGCAGAGTATTTTCCACTGGCCATAAATCACCAAGGCTCGAACGCGGTGATTGGTCAGTCTCGAGGCGCTAGTGCCCTCAATCACGCCTAGAGTGCGCTAGAGTGCACGCGAGCCGCTGCACGGTATCCGCTGGTAAATGTGAAGGCTACAGGCTGGAGGGCGTGGCAGCCGACACTGACTGCGCTGCACTGCGCTGCACTGCCTGTTCCGCTCAGCATACTGGTAGTTCTGCGGCTATTTAAAGGTTTTACAACCTTCCCGAGCAGCCTACTTGCATACCGTTCCCACAAGGCTGGAAGCCGCAGTAGGCGAGATGAAGGTTGAGTATGCATGAAAAGAGTAGAGAATTTCACTTTCGATTTTGGTAAAGGGGTCCTGGGTGAGTGTAAACACATGTCATTGCCTCCAGCGTTGGTCGACAACTTTAACTTATGACTTATGATTTTAAAATTCTGTCAGAGAGGGTAGTCAACAACATATTTACCATTAAATACTTTTTATTATTTTCGAAATAAATGCGTACAATTTATGTAGTACCAGGAAGAAGCCTCTTGCCGTAATTATGTTAAGATTTTCTTATTTTCAGATTTTTGCGTGGACAAGAATAAAGCCCTGTACATTACAATGATGGGTTACCATCTAGTATTTATTATTAAAACGCCCCGTAGACTCCGACGTCGCGTTTAACTGTTTAATACGTAAATCTTCCTATAATTTTAACTTTTCAAGAATTTTGTTTCTTTCTGTTGGTTTACTAAAATATAAAATGCAATTACACTACCTATTGAGCAATATTGTTGTCTATTAACTATAACAACCTGTTTTAATATAAAAAAATTGTATCTAGAAAACTCTACTTCAAGTGTAAT
The DNA here is from genome assembly GCA_023375725.1 of Nephotettix cincticeps. Taxonomy (NCBI): domain Eukaryota; kingdom Metazoa; phylum Arthropoda; class Insecta; order Hemiptera; family Cicadellidae; genus Nephotettix; species Nephotettix cincticeps. The sequence goes on from CM041786.1 coordinate 134,048,059, forward strand.
TGAAAATCAATAATGGGCTGCTGTAAGATACATTCTGCAAGTAAAGGTGGAGACTTACGTAACTAAAAACTTTATTATCACGTAATTCAACTTCAACAAGGGATTTAAGACTACTTCGATCCATGGTCTTATCCAGGATCATCTCTCATAGTCTAAATGGTGAAACTAGTTAAATGTTTTAAGGGATTTTCATCTTTTGATTGAGGAGCCTTTCACTAAAAGCTGCACTTCTGCGATAACACCTCATCGTACAATATCAGTACCATATTGGAAATCACTTTTAACTTTATCGTGTCGTGCAGCTGTAGATTTACAACATCTCAAACTAGTTAATCGCAGCGTCACGTATGTACGTTACGTAACATGATGGGCCGTGACGGACGCATTACGTCACGCTTGTGGAGCATCTCTATCGCAAATGGCTGTGGGTCGCGCCACATTTAGCGTGATGACGTCACCGGTGCACGCGTGCCGGGAGAAATCGCACCAGCTGACCGTTCGCTCGCCTCCTTCACGCCTTCGTGCTCTGATTAAATATGAACTCCACAACTATGCAATTGCATAGGGGTTTTAGATTAAATTACATTAAATGACAAATTAAAACAAATATGGAGTGATATTTATAATTATTGTCTTTCTGAAATTTTGATTTACACAGGTATGTATTTTAGTCCAAGTATGCATAAGAAATGGGTGTGAGATGATTGTGGCGCGATCTCGTAACCTTGGTACTGACTAAGGCCCACATCTTCCATAGTCAGAGCTATTAATAAATAGTCCAACAGCAAATGACATCTAAAAGCCTTACCATTTAACGTGCCAAAACTTTGGCTCTGAATTACGAATTTGTCTATTTATGAGGATGGCGTTTGCGGATATTGTAGAATTCAATAGTGTGGACGTTAATCCACAACACATAATAAATATCACATCCACAGGCCATCGCTCTTAACAATCCACGATTCATGACCTCCAAGTAGCTGGATTAGAGGACACGCCACCGTAAATTCAATGCTAGTGGGACAGTAAAAACGGTGAACACTGAATAGGTTAGGTATTGAAATCGTTGGTCATTGGTGTCCGGCTTGTCTTTACTCATGTGCCTCGCTGGAGATTTTCTGGCAACAAGTGATCCATCAACTTTCAATAATATTACACCTAACATTCTCAATTTCCGTCAAGTAGTATCTGATGGTACAGACTTTTAAGCAAGTATTTAAGTTCTCCGAACTGTGTTTATGGTGACCTTATTTCTTTGGAAGGAAAGCTCAGAGGAAAAAGGACATGTGGGAAGGTTTCTTTGAGGAATATTAAATTTTGTCTAGTACTTGGAGTAACTACAGTTACAACTTCCAGAACGACTTCATGAACAACACCTAGGTTTCGTTAATGGAATTAGATAATTCACGATACTGTCAACTCGTTAATCTTGATGGAATTGCATGTAAAATTATCACGTCCTAAACACTCTGAAAATATTTAGTCAGAACTGATTTGTATTTTTAAATTTACGTATTAATTTACGGCTATTAGTTATATCAAATCAAGATTAGATTAGATCATTGAAATGGCAACCATACTACAATGTAGGTATTTTAAGCCAAGTATGAATGAGGATTGAGTGTAGGATGATTGTGGCGCGATCTTGTAGTCTTAGGAATGTATCAATTAGCTGTAAGAGTGTACAACCACAAAGACCACTAAACCTCCCTCGGTGGTACAATCTCTTGTAAATCCTTGAAACATCCACGTATCGAGCATTGTTGTCAAATAATGGGCGTATTAGTGAGTGTTTACCATTGAGCGTAAACAATGGCTGGCTATCCGACGCCAATGGTCCGACCATTGCATGAGAAGCCTCAAGCGTTTAGCCTCCTCTCGCAAAATTGGGTCGAGACCTTCAATTGGGAACAATGACCTGCGTTTTCTTTTGTTTTCAACACAAAAGGTCTTAAATTCGATTCTTTCGATCAGTTCTCGTGATGTACTCAAATCTAGAAAGGAAGGAGTTAGACAAAAGTATTCATCGCTTAATAGCCAATACAAAACAAATACAGAAAGACCAACACAATTATTTATGCATCGCCGGATGGGTATTTAATTGATGTTTTGTAAACGATTTAAACTTACAACTTACTGCATTACAACTGCATCTTTCATTAATCATGAATTTTGAAATTTTAAACCCCAATTAATTTACTGAAGACCTGCCGACCTACCTAACTTGACTAAAGACCTGACTAAGTGTACCTGACTTATGAGTGGTGTCCTTGATTCAATAGATTTAAGATTTTTGCAAGTATAAGAACCGAAGTACTTTTATTAACGAGTAAAAGTCATTATCGTGATGTTCAAATTTGCGAAACACCGACCCGACCACTAAGAAGGTATTTTTAGGTGATATTGGTTTAACCGGATATTTTATTTACAATCTGTTTTTTTAATACAAAGCAGTATGTAAATATTACATAAGTACAAAGGACGGTTAACATGAATTATTTTCAACGTGCCTGCCACAACTGACAGCAAAAATCGTTAGCATATTTGTAGTAGAACAATGTGAAGTGAATAAGCTTCATGTTGGATATACAAGCAGCAGGATGGAACGTCTTGTCAATCAATATGTTGACTTAGAATAATTGTCTAGCAAGCTGACAGAAATATAATTTGGACAGTTTCCAAAATTTTGAATGTACTTTTTACTAAATCTAGCTACCTCTTCTTCAATAGTTGGGATTTTAAGGTCTTGTGTATGCTTTTGTTTGAGACCAGGGGGCATTGACAATTTTCCCTAAAGTTTTGGATTGGTGTCTTTGGATCATGTTTATATTCGATTTATATGTAGATTTACGGTATTGGTTTTAAAATAGATTTATATATTAATAATTTGTTGTTCATGGATTTTTAAGAAGCCAATTAAGTTTTATTTTTTTATATTTAGTTGTTGTCTCTTTGTCCACTCCAAATATATGTTTTCCACGTCACTTTACTGTCCAAATGTATGTCTAAATACTTTACTTACATAGCGTGAGGGAGTTGTGTATTGTTTAATGCAACGGGAGGACAAGAATTCCAATCAAGCGCGAATGTAATGTGTGATTATTTTTTTCTCCATGTTCTAAACCAATCTGAAATGTTGTTAAGACTCTCTTGTAAATTTAACGAAGTCTGTACAGGATCTGAGTGAACGGCTTAAATAGCAGAGTCATCCGCAAAAGAAGCGATTTGAGTATTCTCATAATCTGTCATGTTCGCAGTGTATTTGAAACATGTGTGTTATTTGAAACATTCTACCTGTGAAGTTGGGAAGTTTTTTAATAGAGGTGAACATAAGTAAAATGGATTTTATGACCTGAATGTAGCTTGTTACCGACTAAGACCAACTGGAAATTAGATTTAATTAGTATTTTTGAAACAATACATTTATTACGTTGATAAGTATTTAGGAATACAATAGTTATATGAAATGTAAGTAATTTTGGTCCAACTTTAGAGTGAGAGTATATTTAATTTCCATGATGATATCGATTATTTAAATACTGTACTAGTTAAGGAAGATTAGATTCGATCATTGAAATGGCAACCATACTACAATGTAGGTATTTTAAGCCAAGTATGAATGAGGACTGAGTGTAAGATGATTGTGGCGCGATCTTGCAGACTTGTTACTGACTAAGGCTGGCATGTTCCTTAAACAGGACTGTTAAGAACACACTGCCTATGAATTAAGAACTGGTCTAATTAATTATGAAGATTGTCTTTGTGGATTAACGTATTATTCAATAGTACGGACGTTAATCCAAACACGAGAACACTACACCCACCGACCATCGATCACAACTATCCACAATTCGTGACCTCCAAGTAGCTGGATTACAGGATGACGCCACCATCCCAGACCAGGAAATGTCGATTAAAAATTTTGAGCATTCGCCGCAATACCGGTCAAAACACACTATCTATCGGTTGGGCGATACAATAATCGCCTCCATCAGCGGCCCTGTCATCACCATCGCCTCGCCAATACCGCGGCTAAACGACGTGTCATTGTCATTATGCGGACACTAGACGGCTATGCGATCCGACACGTCGTCTTGGAGCAACAATCTACGAATTAACTGTACGATAAGATACGATGTTGTGCGACACAATACGATGTTATGTGATAGGATTCAATGTTAAGCGATACAGTTGTACGATATGTTACAATGATGCGCGATACAATGCTGGAATTGAAAAATGAATTAGTCATCATTAATACAATGTCGTTGACGTCTATAAACAATGGAGGTTGTGTTTTTTCACGCTGTGTTTTATTTTAGATCCACAAGTGCCCTATATACCTATACTGTAGTGAGACTATCAGGAACGAATAGCGTCTAGACGTTTTACGGGCGCTACGATTTTAACGTGAAGACGCCCTCTACAGAATCGTAGTACAAATTGAATAGCCATTGGAGGCCATCTCATCGCTAAGGTAACTTCACAATATGTCCATTTAACCGTTATTTAAACTAATCTAAAAAGGTCTGACGATAGTCTGTTTATACGGGAGTACGGTATTTTGTTCAGTTTTAACTGTCTTTTAGGTACCTAGTTTGTATTCTTGTAACCCTGTAATGGATGTAGTACAGAAACAGTGCAAACTCGGGATCCAAGAGGAGAAGAGTTGTAAAAATTGAGTGTTTTGAGTATTTTACATTATTTTGCAGATATGGTTAAACGGTTAAGCCCCTCATAACCGGCCTCGGAATATCCGGACGCTTTCTAGAAGAGATATCAAAATGTATTCTCCACGGCTTACGAACGCGTAAATTATGCACTTGCTTCCGCTACACGACCTCAGGGTTAGGTACTCAATTGTGTCTGTAATTTTTTTGCATTCAAGTTCAACTACGGCAAAAGTAAATGTTCTTTCCTCATAAATACTGGACTACTTTTTATGGGTTTTTACTTGTTCCCATCAGCCCGTTGTCGTTCATTGCTACCTCGATTTACTCTGAACTCTCGATTGTTTTCGTTAAGAGTTTTGAGTTAAGTACTGCAGTGTCATTTTTCGTTCAGTCCACTGAACAGTAAGGTATATGAGTTTTCAATGAACGCGGCAAAACGAAAACATAACGTGGTGACAGTCGCACAAAAGCTTAACGCAATCGAACGTATCGATAAAAGCGAATCTGTGGCAAAAATATGTAATAAACTAAGTGTTTGAAAAAGAACAGTAAAACACTGACGTCAAAATCAACAACTTTGATTGGAATTTATACAGACAGCGAGTGGAAAGGTTTTATCCCAGCGACGATACTTGAGGTAACCTTTCTATGTGATGGTTGATGACGCTATATATTGATTTTATCAACATGTTTTTTTCAATAACAATCAAAGAAAAGACGTAAACACTCACTATGGCTATATTTAGACTGCATCAGTTTTATTAGGTATAAATTACAGTTTTAAACCCAGGTTGGTTTATCCGGCCAATCGTAAACCGGCCAAAGGATCAGTCCCGTGGTGGCCGAATATGAGGGGTCCATCTGAAGGCCTATCGGCGAAATGGCAATGTGAAAATATTTGATTTACAAGATGCATTTAATTTACAAATGGGTAGAAACTATTTCCACGTTGACATGGTGGACAACTGGTTTCACCAGAGTCCAGTCCCAGTGCGCAGTTCCGCCCTGTCTCCTCTGTAGACCAGATCACTGCCATAATTCACTTTATTCACGCCTTTTACAGCCCGGTCCGCGCTTCGGTTCACTGAACTCGATAAATAAACGTAATAAATATTCCTATAACATAACGGGATTTTCACGTTTTATATAATAAATATTTTTTAACATATACGGAGTCTCTATTGATTTTGTGAATTGTTTGACGTATTAATTTACTACTACTGTATTGACGATAAATGAATGGTTTGTATAGTTTCAAAAATATCAATCGAAATTCCTTATGGTTGTTAAAAGTTTACTTATTATCTAATGACACGACAATAATTCACCATTAAAATTCAGGCCGAGGAAAAATCTGACGATTGTTAAATAGTTCAAGAATGTCATAGAACTACATTCACGGGGTTCTAATCAGTGGAACTGTCATAACCGCATTGAAACCATCTTCATAACTTTTTACAGGATAAAGACCGTTCATCAGTTTAAACATTGAAATCCGAAAGCAATTCAAGTGTGTATCGGTGGTAAATACAGTGGTTTATAAATTAATGGTGGGCTTTAACTAGGGAATAAAAAGGAAACAAACAATGATGTAAAATATTATTTATTTTTGTTGAATTCTAGTCATAAAACATATTTTATACGTATTAGTGATAATTAAACATGGTTACTATTTCTTTCTCTACATACGTCTATATATTGATCTTTTAATGTTCTTACAGGGCCAAAATTTGCAATTTGTTAACTATGCAATGTTGTGACATATCATTAGAGAAAAATGTTTGTATTTACTTCCCTGTGGGTAATAGGTTAGGTCATGGATATGTCTAAAAATAATGTTTTCAGTTCTTCTAAACAGCTGTTCTTATTCTTATACATTAAAACTTCAATACAATAGCTCTAGTAGTTGTATAAATTATTTTATACATTATTTTACCAATATGAATATAGAAGTATGTCCGGTTGAAATTAACTGTAATGAGGCTGATTTTCCGAGACATGTTTTGTAATGTGTTGAGTGGAAACTAAACACCCTCATCAATTTTTTAGACTTCTGAACAACCCTATTCATGACGTCAGCAGTTCTCCTCATACAACTGATATCGTGTTCCTGTGTTCCATACGTAACCGACGTAAGGCCCGAGAGCCGCAGGTCAGTTGAACATGACATACATGACGTACGTGGTCAGTGTCTAGACCAGTTGAAACTCACACTACAGTATTGCCACACCGTCGCCGTCTGGTCTGTTACGTCATCAACACACCACGCACCCGCACACCACAGATTCATTCATCTATCCATTCATCCGGTCCTTTACACTGGCAGAGTGATTCAAGTGTTATGATGAGAGATACTCATGTCAAAACATTAACGTGAAATCAATAAACAAATAAATAGAAAGAAAAAAGGATTTTCTGAGCTTAACTATTTTGTATTAGTATCAATTACAAATTAGATTATTTGGAATATTTTATCAATAGTAAAAGTCATTATGCGTCAAGACAAAATTTAAATAGAACTTTAGAATAGGTTAATAATTAATGATCAACGTAAATAAACTAATATTGATTTACATTTAACAGCAGTTGGCCATTTCTTTTTTAAATCTCCTCATTTTGGTCTATGGAGAATATTAAAAAATCAATTTCTTCCTTAATTCCCAACCGTTTATGACCTAACAAAACCAACTCGAAGAGCTTGGTATTCCCATGGGGGAGGGAGGTTCCCCCCAATAAATTTCTGACAATTAATTTGACTTAGTTTTTCTAGTCACTTTTAATAATTTGGATGATTTAAATTATATTTAGATAAACTTTACCTACTTAGATACTATTCATTTTTACGATAGGATGGTTATAATTTAAAAATGTCAAGGAAAATTAAATTAAAATGGGCATACAGAATTATCATGTTGTTGATACTGATCAGAAACGTGGTATTTACTGGTACAGCTAGTTGGATATTTAATTCTAAAATTTATTTTTAACTTTATTGCCTACAGTACTAGGCATTTTCCTACATACTTCTTTATATAGATTGTATGGATCGACTTTCGAATTTTTCTGTCTTAAGTCGTACAGTAGGCTGACTCTTTTACTTTCTCCCCTTATACGTAGTATATGGAGAAAGTATTGTTTTCGTCAAAATTTTCGAATTTGAGTTGAGGGTGGATATATCCGTTTTGGGGTCCCCTGAATCCAAAAAAGTGGGTTTGGAGGTGATGTCTGTCCGTCCGTGTGTCTGTGTGTCTGGATGTGTACAGTGCCACAGCCTACCCCGTTGGTCCGATTTAGATGAAATTTGGCATGTACGTATATATTCACGGTATCTCCAGGCGTTTTTTTCATTTTTTTGAATTTTTGATTTTTAAGGGGAGTTCACCCCTAAAAACTCTTAAAAAACGTGAAAAATCCAAATTTCTCAAAAACGGCTCTAACGATTTTGATTAAAATTTGATAGTTTATAGTGCACAGAGTACTAAATAATTTGACACCACCCGCATGTCTGTAAAAATGACGGTTCAAAAGTTATGGGCTTTTAAATGTCAGGAAATCAAATTTTTAAATTTTCAGCGAAAACAATAAACGTAAAGTATAATATGACTGTCACCATTAAAACCTGCTTAAAAAACTAAACAAATTAGTATTTTGAATTATTTGTCTACGACTAACGGTTCCAGAGAAAAGTTAAATTTAATGTCCATGATAAACACAGTACGTTGTCTGAAAGCGTCCAACGTTATTCTTATGGAGAATATTAAAATATCAATTTCTTCCTTATTTTTTAACCGTTTTCCATGAAACATGGTATGAAGTGTAAGGTCAAATCACCCAACAGAACCAACTCAAAAAAGCTTGGTATTACCGGGGGGGGGGAGTTTCCCCCCATACAGTTCGAACAATTAATTTAACTTTGCCTCTCTTGTTTTTATTTTCAGAAACGGGATGATTATTTTTGAAACAATAAATTATTAAATGGTATTTATTTAGATGAACTTTGACGAACATGATGGTTTATTACAGATTGTCTTTCTTGAACTTACTTAAGGGAGAAAGTTTGTGTCAGTTCACTGGTACCGTTTATTTTTCTGTTAAATCACTTTAATAAATCATATGTTCAGTAAATTTAGAGCAGGTGTGTCTTAATAGCAATCAAAAGTGAATTTAAAGAGCGTATTATTTTATTTTAGTAAGGCGTGAGTTACTTTAAAATATACAAAATCCTTGTTCAAAAGGTTTATAATAATGTAAAAATATTTCTTTAAGATAGACGGACAGAATCTAATGTGACTTATTTCGGATTTCCTGGGATATAAAACTTAAAAATAATTCCAGAAAGCAATTTACAGAAACCTCTGGTTTTATTTATACAGTTTTACTATTAAAGTTTCTCATCTTAAGTCACATATTATTGTCTGAGACCAGAAAACTGTAAGTGCATAATTAATTACGTGTCTAATTGTAATTTCCATCCAAACCATACGGGTAACTTTTCATTTTAAAATGTATTTCAATTGTCGAGAGCCTGACAAGTCAACACTCCTTAAACATATTTTACAAATCTGACATTACCAGTTTTCCATAACACTCCAACTCAACAAAACTTATAACTCTGTTCTCAACGCCACTACAAAAACATTGTTTTACAACATTTTTCCACTACACTGCATAGTTTTAATACCTTCCTTTGTGATCAAGATAAAGGGCGAAATATTCTTTGTAAACTTATTACAACTGAAATTCCTTCAGCGGAAGTATGAATTCTTTCGAAATTCTTCTCAAATATATATTTTTAAAGTTGTTGCAACTTAAAAGCTATTGGCTAGCTTTAAAATTTGTTTCCTTATTAAAATCTCCCGTATAGGCTATATTATCTATACCTATGTTTAGTATTGAATTACCAAATACGAAGTACCATAATATTAAATGTAATTATTTGTAATTATCTATATAAAAACGTGATATGAGATGCACCATAGTCGTAAAAGGCTTCAACAGTAAAACACCAAGTTAGCCTACTATTTAATAGTCATTTGTGCACCTAGGGAGTAAAGTCAAAATTTTCTCCCTGAAGAAATCTGTTGTCGCACTTGGCTACGCCTTTTACTTGAAGAAGGAAAAAAGACTTTACTGTCTAGATGAACACAAAATATTTCCTATTTACCTATTTACCTTCACAGGTTATTTGCTCCAATAACATGTATTTGAATCACATAATATATATTTTAAATAATTCACACTTTTAAACCTCTTTTGTAAAAATAACAAACAAAATTGCCTACTCTCATACGATACTCTGGATACAACAGATAGTGTTACCAACACAACAAAATCTCGAGCTGTCTATTGGTGTACGAATTGTTTCCGGATTTCTCCCGATGTTAATCTTATGTCGATTCGAGGGAGTTGAAGTACCTAAAATTTCCCTTGGGAGAGAGCATGAGTCAAAGTATCACAGGATTCAGAAATGTTTTAGTATTTTATTCCAAACAGTAAAATAAGGCTGTAGACAGTAGGTGGGGAAAATTAAATTTCTATCCCATTAACAATTTACACTCAGACACAACAGACGGTGCTGCCACTACAACAAACATGTTGCTGAATATTTTGCATTCTCAATTAGTGTATAGCGTGTTTTCGGGCTGTTTCCTATGTTATTCTTATGTCATTACGCGTGAGTTAAAGTAATTAAACTCTCCTTCGGAAGAAAAAATACGTCAAATTGCCACGAGATTAAGTAGTATTTTAGATTCTATCGATTAGATTAGATTATTTGAAACGGCGATCATACTACAAGGTAGGTATTTTAAGCCAAGTATGAATGAGGACTGAGAGTAAGATGATTGTGGCGCGATCTTGTAGTCTTGTTACTGACTAAGGCTGACATGTTTCTTAGACAGGACTGTTAACTAATAGCCCAACAGCCGATGACAATTAATGGACCTACAGTTTAACGTGGAATCCAAACCAAGGCCTCTGAATTACGAACTGGTCTAATTAATTATGAGTATTGTCTTTGTGGATTAACGTAGTATTCAATAGTGCGGACGTTAATCCACACAAGAGAACATTACACCCACCCATCATCGCTCATAACTATCCACAATTCGTGACCTCCAAGTAGCTGGATTACAGGATGACGCCACCATCTCAGTCTATTCCATGCAGTAAAAACGGACGGTTTTAGATTGGAGAAAAATTAAACTTCTACTTAATCCGAAGGGTTAATCTGACAAACCACTTCATCACGATTAACAAAGAGAACCACAACACTTAATACTGTAGTTGAACTTTCACAGTCGCAATCATGGCGGACCCAGTCCCTCAATTTCACTGCCAATTACCCAGCGGGCTTCATCTGTAACACAACACAGCACACGGCATTCAACATTCAGCATTCAGCATTCAACGCAAGTTTGACGGCGCAGCAATGATCCCTCATTAACACGAAGCCGCGCGCCGACATTGACTGTGACACTGACGAAGGTTTTCATCGTACCGGAGTTGATCTGACATTCCCCATTGTGTTACTCCATTGTTCGAGTTCATTGTCATTGATGTTTGGTTAGTATACGGGACAGTGAACAATTCCTGGCCTACTTTTACACGCAGGGAAGAGAAACTATTGACACAAAACTTGTGGTAGTGTTTTTTATTACATTATTTTACAAAACTCCAAAACAAATATATAATATTGGACATAATTTTATTATTTCATTATAAAAACGGGTAGATGCAATCGTAACATTGCTGTAAGTTATGTTTTAAATGCCATCTTATTTGTTCTATAGATAGTTACAAATTAAATTCCTTGGAATCCCGAGTTAATTTTGAAATTTTTGAGGCGGTTGAGTAAGAAACGCCCGCTATGGTTCGTCAACTCCTCAACAATTCCTCAACACGAAATCACAGTATTTTAATCCATCTTTCACTGTAACTGATTGCACGTTATGGAACTCATTACCTCAAAATATAAAATCAACAGACATTCGTGCACGGCTGATGGCACGCAATTATTAATATTATTATTATTTATTGAAACACAATTATCTCAACCGGATGACGAGGCGTGGTGGGAGAGCGTGCGTCAGGTATTCGCTTGCTAGACTGTTTTGTGCAAAAATTAAATTTCATGATCTAAAAACAAATTTAATATAGTCAACTTTAACACGATAAAATCATTACACAATTTAAAATACTGTATATTGTTCTCTAAACACCACACGATCTCTCTATTTACTTAATTATAACATCTCTAATAACTACAGGAAATTAAAAATAATTTCTTTAAAATAGCGACATCAACCAAGATTTAAAAAAACGGACATTCCAAGAACTTTGCTCCCCAATTGGAAAAAAAGAATTTCCAAAGAGATGTACAGAGCAAGTACTGAACTTTTCTTTGAAAAAGAAGGCAAAGCTTGCTTTTACCTTGTATTTCTCCATTTAAACATTACCGCTATAAAATAGGAACACGTGAAAAGGAAAACGTGAAAGAAAAAAAAACTTTATCTTCAAAGGGTAAACCTCGATTCAATTCACTGCATTTTCCAAACCCCAGAAAAACTTGACACTCGTGAACAGGTTCACGGGCGAAGATAATGGAGTGTGAAAAGTACAGAGGTGTAAAAACAGAGTCAAAAATGGCGAGACACTTTCGCCACTCCCACGACACTGACCTCCAGAAACAACAATCACGCCAGTGGGGTTTGGGAACCAGTCCACTCGGCTCACACCCCCCCCATCTCGTTTGATAACCATCTCGCTGTTTTTATCATTCTAATTCGCTGCACTTATTTTAATTCAGTAGAAAATGAACTAGGAGAGAAAGTATTTCTTAGATGAAAGTAGGAGTTAATCTCTATACATAAAATTTAATGTGTGTATGAATGTATGTCTGTATGTATATCCTTTATGCGTTGCCAAACTACTCATCCGATCGCCATGAAATTTTAGGAAGTTGCTCTATATGTGTCCGGGAAGGTTTTGGTGAAAAAATATTTTCGAAAACCCCATAAGTTTCCATTTTATGTCGTTTTAAATTTCTGTTAAACTTATGCGGAGAGTTTGTTTACAAATTTTCTACAATTAAAACATTTGATTTCTTAGCTACAGCAGATTGGTTTACTTTCCATTAGCAATGTGCTTTACTATCCAGTGCCATCTGAATCATTCGTTAATGTAAAACTATGAAGTAAATATGTGCTGTACAAAATGAACAGCTTTATTTGCCACGTTAATAGTTTACGGTTTTGGTGGATTATGTATTTATATTTTTATTTTCTGTCTGATTAAAAGTCACGTGTTTATATGTTGGCCAAATAAAAAAATAATTACAATGTTTATTATAATAATCAGCTGTTGTTTATCTTTCCTATAAAAGCCGTATTACAGTTAGGTTTAGTTTGGGTTTGCATTGGATTTGAAAATTGAGAATTAATCCACTCAGATTTATTTGTTTTATGGGAATGTTATTAATATGTCTTATCGTTTCAGTATTGTTATTCACTATGCCGCGACCCAGAATATATAACCTTTCACATTGAAGCCGCAATGCTATTTGCCTTCAGAACATGGACAATCTTAAAGTTAACATGTATTTACTGTCAGGCGTTACGAAGTTCGCCGGGTCAGCTAGTTTACAAATAAAGGATGACTTTGCAACCAATTCGGATACATATAGATGGAGGGGGTGATGGAATTGGTAATTAGTGGGTAGGCAACGCTTTTTGGTGGATTCCTACACACATGGATAATCATAACTTTGTTTACCACAATCAAAATAAAATTCGGATGTTCTTACATAGTCCTGTGTCGGTAAGCCTTCAATTAATCTTCTAATGGAATGGTTACTACTGTTTAATAATTAATGTGCTTCATAAAAAACCTCTTTTTAGAATAATATTTCCCAAAGTGTATATTGTTGAATGCCTACCAATAAATTAGTCAAATTTCAACTGTTTTGTATAATCAATTTGCAAAGTACATGGCTATGTAATATAATGGTGTTATTTTAACTGCCTATAATTATATTATAAGACAAATTAAATATTTCATATTGATACCCTGCATCTGGTAGCTAAAACAGTTTTGTTTACGTTAATTGAAACAGCTGTGTTGATTGTTGTGCTAATCGATAACGTCATTATTATCTTAATATATACAATTCAAAGCCCTCACTCACTCATCACTAATTCTCCCACTTCCCGATTACCTAGGAGGCTGAAATTCGGTATACTGGTTCTTTAGGCCTAAAATAGGAAAGTCTGATAGTTTTTGTGACAATTTTCCCATAAATCTCTACCCTATACGCCTTCAAAGTTCCCATGTTAATCTTATGGGTAAATAATTTTGTTTTGGATTCCAACATATGTATCTTACCTTTTAAGATATAAACAGCAGCTGTTTTGATTTGAACCATTGAGCAAGCCAAAGAAGCAAGCATAAAATAGTAAGCACTGAATGGTATCTAATTATTGTATAAATATAATATTTCTCAGAACGAATTTTTGTGATTATGTTTTATGATTAAAAATCAAATGTTTATTATTATCGGTACGAAGTTCGCCGGGTCAGCTAGTTTTATATAAACTTCAAGTTGTGTTTTTTTTACAAACATGTTTTCCGATTAAGAAAAGGCTAAGGATCTTTTCTCTGAAGATATATCAAATACGATGTTATTTTCCAAAAATTGGCCAGTCTAAAAGAAAGAACCAGAGACTCAGTTTCCACTCTAACAATTGAAATGTTGCAAAACTTTAGGCCTAAAATAAATTATCGTCTCTGGACGTCTGTTGAGCAAGAAATTGAAATGTTTAAGTTATTATCTATGGATAAAAATTTTTTATGACAAAAATTCAACAAAATAAATACTGATTTGTATCTTTTTTCGTTCATAGTTAAACCCTACCATTATTTTTTGGAAAGTCTGTACTATTACTAAGAAGAAAAATCAATTTGCAACACCACAATAAAATTGACGTTGTCAATACGTGAACAATGATTATAAATGGGAGACATAATCTGAAGTTTCATTTTGATGAAATCGTATAAAGCTGCTTCATATTTCCTAATTTTCAAATCAGTTTGACCACAAAACTCTGCACTATTGCATTATTGACACCTGCAATAATCTGACACATTTAATACTTATAATTCAACTGAATTAATTTCCGCGCAACTTTTATGTTTCTGTAAAAATTTAATCATTTTGAAGTATATATTTAATTTCACATAAAAGTCACAGAGACTCTAAAACATTGTTGTCAACCGCACAAGCACCCTCAATGTATCACACCTCCATCTTCACGCTTCAACAATGTAATGGTTCACCTCGTCCCATGCCTTCTTGATTCCACCAATTATCCAACATGTCTTACGGATTAGTAACACCACGTAATTGGAGCGATTTCAAGTGAATAACGGAGCTCATGTGAGCAAGGCAACTGTTTATTTCAAAAGGACACAGATGTATTTTAAATTCAATTATCTAAAAGTAGTTTTCTTACAATAAAAAACAAGATTTTTCTTGGACATTTAAAACTTTTAACAATAGTATATTGTATGGCAATGATACTATTGTCTTGTATTAAAACCGCTCTTTCATCCACACCATACAAAAACTTAATAAGAACTGTCCCTTGGAAAACTCTGTTTTTTTAAATGAATTAATTAAAGTATGCAACAAACTGAAATCATAAAGATATTCTTTCGAATTTAATTTCAAACGTTTTCCATGATTTTTCCAGTTTTATGGTATGGATAAATTTAACATTTTGGAAAAATATAATTTATAGTATAAAAAAGTATTATCCTTTAAAATTTGATTCCACTTCAATAAAGTTAGAATTATTTTATTAATATAGGCTATTTAAAATTGGAATTTTGTCAGTCCGGTGCTTGGAATTAAGCCTTTTATAGTTATTTTACAATTTTATACCCAAATAAACAAAAATGGGTATTAAATCAGTTTCTGTCCATGCCAGTCTTCTTTCCTTTTTTTAGTCTAGAATATTTATTTAATAACCATGCCTCGCAGTACAATTTTTTTTGTTAATTTCTTATACAAAAATGTGTGTATTTACTTCGCCGTGGGAAATAGGTTAGATTATAGATATGTCTAAAGGAAATGTTTTCAGTTCAACTAAACAGTTGTTCTTAAACCCAAAATATGATGTCACTAATCATATGATGTCACTTTTTAAAATTTTGGTCGCGTAAATTGCCAAGACCCTCCCCCAAAGCTAAGATAACGTTAAACAACATCTTGTAATGACAAATACAAATTTACTACAAATTTGTAACAATATTTTTCTAAGTTTTACTGAGCTTGTGATAAATGAAAGTTATTTACCAGAAAGAAACAGCAAAATGTTGAATAAAAATCAGTACTTGTTGGTTTGCATTGGTAATTTTAAACCTAATTTAAAATAATACTTATACAATATTATCTCAACATCCAAAATAAAAGGTAAACAAAAGTATACCTATTTTTTTTAATAAAACCAATTTCTCTAATTTCCAAATAATAATAAATAATTGAGCTGAGAATTTATTTTCCTTTTTTATTTTGAGATTTGTATTGATAATAAAACACATGTAGTTGTTGTTGTGTATCTTCCATCTTAAAAGGACAAACTTCTAGTCCAATGTAAAATAACTGAAACTCGTATAGATGTGCGATACTTCGGAAATACGTCAAAGCAATAGATCAATTAGTATTATTAAATAGTTATCGAAAAGTGTTTACAATAAGTTATGCCAATATTACACTCTCTCACTTGGATCCAGTTGTTGGGAATAATGAGTCTGACTACGTGGCATGGTACAGATGTTAGATTGCAACTGATGTGACTGTTATTACGAGCAGCGAGTGGCGTGAGGTGGTGAAAGTGCGTAGGCCTACTGTAGCCTGTAGCCTGTAGCCTGTAGTTGGCTAGCGGCGGCTTGACATTCACTCACACTGTTCACTGTTCTGCTTTCTTGCCTCACTCCAGGATTGTTGCGGCCAGTAATTACTTTCGAGTAAAACTCCAAACACAGCACTTTGCCGCAATAGGCATTAAACTTAAAGCGGTTCAATACAGTAACAGGCAGAAATTATAATAAAAAAACCAGTGAGGAATGAAATTATCGTACTTTGTATACATTATTAGGCCACAATAAGTAAAATATTATAATTACTGTAGGCGTAGGTTAATTTAAAATTATTATTTTTAGTACCTAATTTGTCCCATTCTTTCGCTAATTTTTTCTACTCTTAATGTGTTCTCCACTAGCGGACTAATAATAAGTTTCTCTTCTTTATACTATGTTAATTGAAGTAAAGTTTATTCGCCGTATTTAATTGTTTATATATCAATAAATTAAAAGAATAGTTTGAACAGGATTACAAGGCTCAGGACATCATAGTGTCAAGATTGGACGAGGGACCAATGTCACATGTTCTATACTGTGACACTGCTGAAAAGATTTGGAGTAAGTTGCTCATTGTTTATGAGAAAAAGTCTGATGTGAGTATTCATTTACTCCAACAAAAATTCTTTGATGTTCTTTAACAATCATTCATATTTGGCTTGAAATGTATACATTTTGGTATGGTCGCCATTTCAATAATCTAATCTAATCTAATTAAATGATCCTATACAGGTGTTGTTTACAAGTACTGACTGAAATGATGTAATGAATTACTAAGAATCTATTTTTCATGTAATCTGTGTAAAATTTTATGTAAAATTTCATTATTAAACTACCTAGAGTAAACCGCACGATCGCCAAATCGCCCTATTCTATTATAGCATATTGTTACGTCATCTGATAGGATAAATAAAAAATGGCAACACTGCTGGGTAAGAGGGGGTGAGGGGGAAACCAGCTGTCCAAGACCTCATTGGACTACTTTTGTGCGGTTTACTCTAGTACCGCATCTATGAGGAGTACTCACATCTTCTAGACTAAAGATGGTACATTAAAAATAAATAAAAAACTATGAATAAGTCTTTTCCCTTGCAAAAATGAGAAATTTCAATTAAAAATCCCAAAATGATTTTAAAAAAATCCAAATGATTCGTTTAACGTTTAACTGATATTTAAAAGTATCGCTACCAGTAAGTATCAGTTTAGTAGTGTAATGGTGTTCCAGATGACGTCATCCCTTCCACTGGTGCTGTGCCTGGTGACCATGTGGCCGTCCAGGGCCGTGGTGCTACAACGACCCCCCGCCTCCAACATGCTAACCAGGGAGCCGCCCGTGACCAGCAGCGACCTGCCTAAGCAGATACCTGCGCCCCCGGCTCCGCCCCACCCACCCTCCACCCCGCACTACGACCAACAGCTGGCCAGGTAACTGTCCAGGACTATCAATGTCAAGTCACGTCAAATCAAAATACAATAAATGTCAAATGTTAAAACTAAAATAGACTTGAGAAAAAAATCCTAGAAAAATTTTTGCTAATTATAGAGGTACTATAATGGGAAAATAGTTCATAATGTACCTCGGCTACCCATTTTGCCTTAAGGAAGGCATTCTCAAGTGGTGTAACAATAACTTCATCCTTTATTATTATGTTTAAAATAATTTTTTGTATGAAATTAAACACACATACGATATACGTTATAAAACAAATAATTAGTAGGCCTACTTCAACCAAGGGTACTATAACATAGTCATTGGGATATTGTTGAAGTAGGCATACTAATTATTTGTTTTATTGAAATACGTCTTGTATGTGTGTCTTGTGTCGTGTAAAACCTATCTTCAATGATAGGACGATTCCATGGAGGATAATGATTTTGTTATACCTCTTTAGAACAGCTTCCTTAAGGTAAAATATGGAGTAGTTTTACTTCTACCTTTAAACTGTTGAATGAGATATGTGCCATATTTTAGAAATGCTGAAAGAAAGCTGCCTCTGATCATTCCTTCTTCGTGGATTTTTCCAATCTAAATCTCATCCTCAATAAAAATTAATAAAAATTAAAAAAAATTAAAATATGAATCTTGATTTTATTTATTGATTCTCAAGTTTATTTACTCCAGGAAAACAATTGTCACACGTTACCATACAATTCTGGGCGTAGATATCCGAGCGGTCTAATTACAGTCTACAAACCTTGAATTTATCGGATCAAATCCCACCTTTGGCATTTAGCCCTCAGACTTCGGGAACCTGAGATAGTAATTAACTGAGAAGCATCGAGCTGGACTTCAGTAGTGTATCCTGGTCCAGAAAGCTAACAATAACACGGTAAAGAATGTACTATGCTGACAAAATATCGTTCATTGTACTAAATCGCGTATCAACAGCTGTGACTAGCAGCAAAATACCTTGAAGGAATGTGAATACGACAGGATTATTATTATTACTGTATTATAATACAATTCAACCCTAAAAAATTTTTGCAAAAAAATTGTATTCCTATATTACAAAAATTGCTTAATTTGCATAACATGTATGTTTGCAGGTTACTATGGGTGACCAATACACCTTACCCAGTACCGGTTTATCATCAGTGGAAGTGACCTTGAGTGATGATAAGTGGTGATGATACCTCAACAACCTGATGATTCTACTTGTAAATAAGATGGACTAATGTGACATTCATGTAGCAAGCAAATCTTACTTACTGAGTAGTTATTAGTACAGAAAACTACTAAATTGGGTAAATTTATTTGTTTTGAAAATTTCCCTTTACAGTTTACAACCGAATAAACCAATCATGATTTGTATTTTAGATTGCACGATCTGGACCAAATATTACATAAAATTAATTATATCCCAAACTTTTTTAAATTTTGATTACAAAAACTATGTTTGCATATTTACTCAAACAAAAGTTTGTTGCAGGTCAACCAAATCTATTTCTTTACTATGTATCTATTTACAATAGTGTATATATCTGTTACCATTGTTTTAATATGTAGTTGTTTATTTTAGCATAGTAAAATAGGGCATATAATTTACAGGAATACTGCTGTATATCTGTGACTTTTAGTGATACACATTGTACGTTTTTGTTTTTATAACAATCTAAATTATATTCATGTCTGTAAATGAATGAAACTAATATTCCATATTGTTTTACATTTAAATATAATTATTATACTAATTATTCGATTGTAATTAATGTTTAGTGATAATATATAATTTAATAGTGAGTTAAGATAACAAGTGAATCATAAGAGGTATAAGTATAATTGTAATATTTTATCTAAAATATCAATAGTGCTTAAAATTAAAAATTCTGAAGAAAATTATACCTCTAAAACAGACTTAACCAGAAATCACATTAACTCAAATAATCAGGTATAGAGTTTATAAGCATAATCATTTTAAGAAATGAAATTAATGTTATAAAATTACAAAATATGAATGTGCTTTCTTGGAGACTTTAACTATTTATTGTAAATATACCCTAAAATTTTTTTAATTTGATTTTGGACTAACAACTAAATTCATTGATCATATAACACTTCAGTTGTTGAGCAATTTTAAGTAAATGGTAAAACTTCGATAAGATAATAAATGACTATTTTTGTGCAGTTAACTTGAACACCATTGCATGACCAATCAAGACACATTTAAAATGAATCTCCTAAGCTCTATTCTGGAAGTGTCAAATTATAAAAGATCCTTCAACCTTGTCATCTCAATTTCAAGATTGAGATAACTTAAATTGGATTTTGATTGAATGCGAAAGTAATAATATTTGAAAGATGACTTTATCATTGTATGATTTGAAAATAAATTGATTATTTTTAGACGATCACTCAATTTCAAAGTTAAAAAATTTAGTCATGAAATTTTCAGAATTTTCTTATTAACTTGAGTTGATTTCAAACAATAGTTAGCAAATCTTAACATGGGTTTTTAGTAAACTATTAAAATATTCAAACAATATTGTTTATATAAATTTCTTTATGTTTTTTTTTTATTATTTTTTAATTTTAATATATATGTTAATTTATAACATTAATTTTAACTCATTAATACGTTGTATTATAATTTGTTTTAAATAATAATAAATAAATATCATATTATCAAAATATAAATTAATTTATTTTTTTTATTGTAGTTTTTAAACATTTTGTTAATTATCTTACTTTTAAAACTATAAAAATTCTTATATAGAACATATTTAAATTTTTTATATAGAAAAAAATTTTCTTAAATTTGTGTTTTTTTTAATCAAAAACTGCGTGATAATTTTTTTTTTTTGGTTTTATTGTATTAATTTTCTTGTACTATGTAAAACTACTTTTTTGTTTTTTTTGCAGTTTATTGAACACCATTGCATGACCAAAACAGAAACATAAATAATAAATTTCATAAGTCAATTTTCATAATTTTAAGAGTAAGTTTGTGTCTATATCAAATTGAATAATAAATAAAAATTTAAAAATTTTGTATTATGAAAAATTT
Source organism: Nephotettix cincticeps (assembly GCA_023375725.1). Lineage (NCBI taxonomy): Eukaryota > Metazoa > Arthropoda > Insecta > Hemiptera > Cicadellidae > Nephotettix > Nephotettix cincticeps. The sequence goes on from CM041786.1 coordinate 134,069,153, forward strand.
TATATAGATTGTTTATTTTTTATGATTTAAAAACAATGATTATAAATATTATTTCAAAAAAATTAGTCATGAAATTACATTTTTCTTATTAACTAATGGATTTAAAAAATTTCAACAAATCTTATTATGGTTTTTCATAATTTTTTTTTTTTAACTTCATTACTCATGAAATATATTAATAACTGATACTACGAAACACCCATAAATTGCAAATTGCTTTTGCTGTAGGTGAATAAACAGTTTTAATTTTTAAAGAAAAATATCAAAATTTCCCAAATAATATATATTTTCAAATATAGACCAAAAAATCAATAAAAAACTAACTGGTTTTAAGATATAATCTTGATTGTATTGCTGGTTCCAACATACTGAATATCAAACTCTAAATCTAGTAATTCAACTTTTATAAATATAATAATTAGAAATTCATTAATATAAATTTAAATAACAATTCAATTCATATTTTTAAGCTGAAGATTAAGTTAGAAGCTATTTAAAATGTAACACTTTCAATGTACACCAATGAAATATTTCTTATGATTCACTAAAATAGCTTAACTAAGTATGAAAATATTTTTCGCCACCGAAATTGTTTGAGCAACCCACATATCATAAATTTTGATATTTCCTATGGAAAAAAATTCTATAGAGTGAGGTAAGTTGATGTGTTCAGTTTCTTTTATATAACCCGCCTTAATTTAACTCTCTACGTGAGTTCTACATTTATGTTATTAGTGGTATTATTGTATTTATTTATTCTTGTATTCTATGTAAATATCTACTTAATACTGTCTGTCTGTATATATTGAGCTGTGTATGAGCAATGATTCACAGCTACAGAAAAATAAATTAAAACAATTCAATATCTGTTTTACCGTATTTAATTTCCTCCATAGAATCAACCCAAAAAGACGATAAAGTGTATATAAGTGCTTAAAACCTATTGAATTGCTCTGGGAAAATATCTAAATTAACTTAAGTGAATTTCATTTCCAAGAAACAGTATTTTTATCACACTGTAAGTATTTTAGATTTTTACACAATATTTTTTTCACTTTTTAAAAACAAATAATTACTAAATTATTATCTCTCAATTTTAAAGTAAACACTAGGAAAATAGGGTGTTCAATCTTCTGGCTTGATTTTAAAACTGGATAAAACACTGTATCATAAGGGGTTACAATGTTCTCATTTCCATTTTGTCATTTTTTGACCAAACATTCTTTCTTTAACACCGCAACCACATTTAAATACCATAAATCACTTTCATTAATCATCTACACACTAAGTGTTAGGAACCAGTGGTAAGGAAGTTAAGTCTTCCTTAGTTTTCCTATTTTAGTAATCATTTCTAGTTGTTGTGCAAACTGTAAACACAACCTTCTTCTGCTTTACAGACATTTTAAATTGGTAAAAGCCAAACTAGGTAACAAAATCGCTAAACACTAATATAAGAAACAAAACAAAAATCGACCGGTCACCAATAACTCTCAGTAACAATTGGAATGGGTGTTATCAGTGGTGAAAATGAAGCAGCAATATCAGGAAGCATTGGGCATTAGATCGCTCACCAACCTACTGTGTGAATTACACGAAGGCGCGTGGGCATTTTATATTTTAAAAATTCATTATACATAATTTCTAACTTTTCGAGGCATGCGGGATAATCTTTGTGCAGATAATAGGGAGTTTACTATATTAGTTTAGATTCAGTAACTCAGAAAATAATTTAATTGTTATGCAAGTTTTTGTACTAAATCTAATTTGACTTTTTATTATAAAAAATTGCAGTGTGTTGTTCTGTGTATTCTAGTTGGCTGCAAGGAAGGATATTTTTCTTTATGTTAGCATGACTTTCAAGCTTTAAAATAGAAAAGCCAATTGTACAACCATTAAAAACCAAGAATTGACACTACATTTCCGGCCTGGAGTTTGACAATAGCAGAGAGAGAAAGTGGGCCTGTCATAGAAGGTGTACGGAATACGTCTAGCAGCACTCACAGATTACATCTTGGTTTACAACCACAGATGAGGGGCCGTGACAACCTTCTTATCTCAGGCTGGAAATTATACCGCACTGGGCTGTGTCCATAATATGATAAAGGGAAAGTTGGAATACAACTTGCAATAGGGACTACAGCTGACAAGTCCATAGATAGGGCAGTTCATTAATAGCCCAATAGTCAATGGCATCTAAGGAACCTACATTTTAACGTGAGATCTGAATCACAATTTTCCCTGTGATATTGCAAACTGATCTAATTATGAGGATGGTACAATGTACCATCCTCATAACTATAACTAGGGGGCTTATAACTATCCATAATTCATGACCTTCAAGTAGCTGCATTACAGCCACCGTCCCAATTTAAAAATGATGGACATCTAAATAAATCTTTTATACGTCAAAAAATTAAATACTCATACATTGAACATTATGTAGCTATTTTAATAATTCTGAGAAATTTACAGATATATCTCAAAGTGGATGATATAGGAAAAACCCCCTGGTGTTCATCGCGCCCTTATACTCAGTGATACCACTTGTGTGTGCACACACTCCAGCTTCCCTCATCACAAGCCGACCAGGTGCAGCCGCAGACAATAGATGCCCTGAGGTCTCTGTTGTTGACAGCCCATCCCGGTAGATGGTCTATGCATGGGGTCCTCTACCTCAAACCCTCATAGTGAGTCATTAAGTTACTCCGATTTGTATGTTCATATCAGTGTGTGTCCGCGTGTCTCTCTCTCTCTCTCTCAAAGTGTGCGGTCCTTATTGCATCATTTCTCAAATTAAATTATCCCATAAGTGTACTATCCATTTTTGCTCAATTCTTCACCGAGAATTATTTCCTCTCTCACCCACAGACATTAATCAATAACTATTGCTGCATTTACCCAAATAAAATAAGTTAGAAATATAAACCAATGTGTCCACATTCCAAAAGCCAAACCTACACATCTAGACACTACATATTCACCCTGCAAATTTCACTTTTCCCCGGTGCACTGTTGAGATTTTTAAAAACTGGGCAACTTGCTTTTGAATACCCTTATAAATTCAAACTCACTTTAGAGTAAACAAACAAATTATTATTTACTTTTTTACTGTAGTGTTTCTTTGGAATGTATTATAAACTTGTGATTAAAAAAAATGAACGAATATGGTTTGATTTGAGGTCATAGAAAAGAAACTAGAAATATTAAGACTAGTTGTAGAATACATTAACGTCATTAACTATTTTTTAGAAGAAAATTTCTGCTTTTAAGTCATGTCTCCACCAAGAAATGTATTTGGTACAGAAAAAACAAATAATGTATTTGCTATAGAAATTTATATATTATTTGTTTCTTATTAAAAAATTGTTTACTAACTAATTATTTGGTTAAGGTTGTGCGAGCGAAAAAAATCTACTACCTTAGAAACATAGTTTTAACATGTATTTATTGACTATATCATAAATATACTTTAGCATAATTTTTTAAGTTTTACTAAAAACGTTTTGAGTTACAGGGTGATTAATTTGAAAATTTAATGTTTTTCATGCAAGGAGTGTGGGGAAACTACTTATTTTTGTCCAATAATCTTATAAACTATGTAATTTTTTAGGTCTAAAAATGTACAAAAACAGAATTCTCTTAAACAGGTCACTCAGGAAGCTTGCATGAAACAATCACATATGTGTAACAAATAAGCAACACTAGCACCGACCTAACAGATTTCAGTTTCCCTAAAGCCGCTCGCATTGCCTTAAAAAAACAAAGTGTGATAGGTGGAAATGTAACATTGAGAATTAAACTAATAGAAGGCATTTGTCATTTGATACATGAATACTGGTAATTTAAAACAGCAATATTTCACAAACCATTGAAGAACTAAACAAATAATTATTGGGTTTGTATTATGCGTTAAAAGAATAGTGTTAACAAAAAATATTGCAACCATATATAGTACCTCTGAAAAGTAAGTGGTAAATATTATATATTGGTCTCAGGATGAAGCCTTGTGGAACATCAGACTTAAAACTTATAGTTGTAGAAAATATATCATTAAGTATGTCTCGAAATGTTTGTAGAAGTAAACATTATTAAATAGATCTTCATAAATACGTAGGAAATTGTTGAAAATTTTTAACAATACTGTTATGAAATACTTTATCAAAACTAGTAGCAATAACTATGACGGGCCCAAAAACTAAAAAGTATGTAATTTTTTTTTGTATGGCCTCCCTGAAATAATGTGACATAACAGTTTGATTGTATGATATAGTAGAACAAAAAATATGGTTTAAAACAGATTCTCAAAGTATGGTCCAGCAGTTTTTTGGCAGTCCACGAAAACATTCTAACCAAATTTATTTTTAATTACTCACATTAAAATGCCCTATTTCTGAAATTTACAGTAGTTTTAGTTTGTATTACAAAATGCATACGTAAAAAGCTCAACACATGATAGGGGCATGCAACATGAGCCTGCAGGGAAATATTGTTTTCCCTTGTTTTTTGTAAGGAGTCATCGGGGGGGAATAATTGTAGGGGGTTCCCATTACATACATAATTTATCACACGGGTCCTTAAGTAGATAAACTTTGAGAACCACTGGTTTAAAAAATGGAAAGTGGTTTAACTACCCGTTTTCATATAATCTAATCTGTTGATAGTGGCAACTAGGGTCGGTTCCTATATGAAGCTGTCATCAGGCCTGAGGAATCGGATGGTAAGTTGCAGTAGTTTGCCAGGCTCTTAAGACTGGAGTAAATCTGAACTCTTCATCAGGGGGTGGGCAAAATACGGAATTGGTTGACACGTCTAGGGACTTATCTCTGCCCCTTTATGTAATGTAATGTACCTGCTTTCACATAATCGTTGCTAGTGGTAACTAGGTTTGGTACCTGTATAAAAACCATCATCAGGCCTGTCAAACTGTTATACAAACAGAATTTACAGTACTTGAAATATTGTCATCTCAGTCAAATTTTATTTATGATATGGCCATCTGACTATTGAAGGGGGTATCTAATGAATACAGCCTGCAGCTGATAAGGGTGGAAGTGATATTGAACAGCAGTCTTTATTTCTCTTGAACCTAGTAGACAACACAATGTTAACTTTTTAGTTTTTAGTATTTTGTGTTTTTCTTCTGTATGTTTGTGTCTGTGTGTGAAATTATTAAGTGTTTATAAATAATTATGACTTTCACATAATAGATTAAAAGTACACATCCTTGAGAGGTCTGATGATGGTTCCATATTAGAACCAAAATTAGTTGCCACTAGCAGCAGATTGGATTATGTGAAAGCAGATTTTTTTAACCACATTTAGCATTTCCCTGTAATCCGGAGGCTAAAAGTCACTAAAATGAAAACAAATTAGTAGGGGTCCTATAACTAAAAACAATAACACAAAAATGACTTATAAATCCACCACCAAGAATATAGATCCTAAATATGTTACCTGTTCAGCCTTTAGAGTGAGCTGTATGAAGATCTGCTGCAGCTTCTCATTCACAAAGTTGATGCAGAACTGTTCAAAGCCGTTCCTCTCAAATATCTCGAACCCGTAGATGTCCAGGATCCCGATGCTATTCCCGGTAACACTTGTTAGCATGGCTTCATTCACTTGCTGGAAAACAGAATCAGATGTAATAATAGAATTGTATGAAGGTAAATACAAAGTTTAAAAATATTGATTGATATTGGAAATATTAATTTTTCCTTATCCTCCTTAAGATTAACATTGGAGACACAAAATACAACGTACTATGTTTAGATTTTTTAATATCTCGGTAACCGTTGGAGATAGAGAAAAACTTAAAGAAACTTAATTGTGCAGTTTTTTAAGCTGATTCTAATAGTGAAAGTGAAAAAAACCCCCCCAAACTACTCCTTCCTATTGACCGATACGTCTGGATTATGAACTCAGACACTACGTTCTTTCGTCAAGAGTGTATGTATTTACAAGGCTATATTACAAAGTGAGTACCTAGTGTTGTTTTGATAAGTGCTTAGTTTTGATCATGGCTACAAAAAGAAAGAAAGTCGTTTTATCGATAAAAGACAAACTTGATGCTTTGAAAATGTTAGATAAAGGTGACTTGATACAGAAACTTGCTGATCACTACGGCGTTGATCGTTGAACAGTTGGTGACTGGAAAAATAGACAAATCGAATTACAAGAGTGAAGTTCGTCACAGGTTACAGAGGCCTGGTTTTCACTCATCATGAACTGAACTATCTATATTTATATTTTTACAGTTTAAATTTACGTTATGTAAGAAAATTTTTATTAATTTGTAGTAAAACAAAGACTTAATTTCCAAATAGATTTATAAACTTAAAATGTTATCATATGAAAAAGTCAAGCTTTTTCAACCCTCTTTATAATTCGCCATTCCGCTGACCAGTTTATGGCGGATAACCGAGACTCTACTGCTGAATTGTTTTATTGAGTGAAATGTAATCATGCAAATATAAATATAGTTCTTTAATAAATCATACGTAAAACCCCTTGAAGCCCATTCTGGAGCACAACTCCCCACCTTCTGAATCGACCAATTTGGCTGGATTTCGAACAAGATTGAATAATTTCACATTAAAAGTCTATACGAAATTCCACTGTGATCTTTTTACAAGTGATCACGTTTACAGACACGCACACATATATCAAGTTTCAAACTAACAGTATTTTGGCTTTAGGGAACCTAAAAAGAAAAAAATTTGCTCCCGGATCTAGGTATTGTCAAGGTGACCACGGTAGTAACTCTATTCCCTATAGGAAAAAAAAGAAAAGAGCTAGTAGAAATACCTTTACAAGGAAGTCAAAGAGTCGAGAATATATGGCCTTGGCGAGGGCGTCCCGTGTGTACGTGGCCTGCTCCAGGGTGAGAGTGACGTCTATGGAGTCTGCCTCTTGTCCCCACTTGCTGTCAAACTTACGGCTGCGCAGCTTTGCGCTCAACTGGTCCTTCTCCACTTGCAGCAGGTGCGCAGTGAACTGTAGGCCTGTAGGTGCACCACAACACTAGTCAAGATGGTCAAGGTACACAAACACATGCTCATCCAACTTATCTAATAAATAAGGGAGATAAACTAAGACAGAAGCTATTTTATATAAAGAAAAGCAATGACAAACAAATTACCTCTCTTGGTTTTGCCACTGTTCTGGCTAAATTTATCATTTTACCTGTATGATAAGAAGAGTGGCCAGTTTCACACATACCTGACTAGCCCTTAACTCGATTCATACAAGACATTGACATAAGTTTACTGTTCACATCTATCCAACAGTAGATAGATAACAACACTTACAGCAATGAGTTTTGACATGAGTTTGAAGTAGGTATACATATAAGAATATAGCAGGGCTACAAAAAAGGTATCAGTTAAAGTCTACAACTATATGATTTTCAACTACCCAGCCAATCACACACACACAGTCTCAGATCTGAAAAGCTCAACCAAATCAGTATAAAAAAGAAATTTGTAAATACTGCAAGATGCAACACAAAATAATTTTGTGTTGACTTTACAAGTCGTAGTTGACGGAAGGTGAATTTATCATTAATTATCATTCATCATTAACATATGGGAGTGAGACAAATTTGATTACTTTTACAGGAATATTGCTCACAAAAAGTCAATTTTTTCAAGACCATTAACCAATAGCCTCAAGAACAAAGGCGAGAAGGTACTTACTCGGAGGTGTGGCGATCTCCGCATAGTTGCCCTTCTCTGTGAACGTGATGTTTCCCAGATGTAAGATGGCAGCCACGGCCCTCAGTATATCCTTCTGCTGATCCTTGCTCAGCCCCATCACACCCATCGCTGTCATCGTAAGAAATATTACTGTTTGCAACAATTTATTAATAACTGCATACACAGGTTTGAGAATTTCAGACGTATTATCAGTCTTTTATGAACTTGTTTTTGACAATACATCATTTATTACTCTAATCTAATACAAATTCAATCAATAAATTTTCTTGAATAAATATGTCCAGTTTTGGGATATAATCTAGAAACTATTGTAGCCTGTATACATCAACAGAGGGTACATATCATATATTTAAATTTGGTGTTCATTTTTATAAGAAGAGAGTCTATAAAAAACATTCATGCAACCAGTACCACAGATCTCATTAGACGTCAACAAAAAATACACAAATTAATTTGCCGTAAATGATAGGTTATCTTGGATGTAAAAACTCTTAACTAACTCAGATCTTTGGGACACACTGCCTGGATTTTACTATACAGTAGAACCTCTCTTATCTGACCTCCTGATAACCAACTCCTCCAGATATGCGACCTAGTGGCGGACCTTCTACCTGTCATTCCCACGCTTCCGATGTTGCAAAGGCTGTTGAAACATGAAAGGGTAATTCTACAATTACCTACAAAAATATTGTAATTTTTCAATTATCATTCATATCTTTGTTTAAATTAATGTGTTAGATATACAATAAAGTTTTATTACAGTACAATATGGCTGTGCTTTTATATAGGAAATGCATTATATTTGCTCCTTCCCTTGTCCAACTTTTTAACAATTCCGACCGTGGCCTGGTCCCGTCATGTTTGGCTACGGGAGGTTCTACTGTCCCACAGAGAGTAAAGCATCTCTTGTAGTTTAATCAAATGTTACTGTAAACTAAGCAATAATGTCAGTAATGCCAAGTTGCAGTGCTTTATCTGACTGGTTAGCCAAGTTATGTCACTTGATCATGTTAAGAAATGTTAAGAAACTAATCTACTAATAAATTAAACAGTATTGTTTCCCTGACTAGATAGTGTCACAGATGAACCTCAGGACGGTCAGAGGCTGACATGACGCTTGTGACCCACTATATTTCAGCTGGGTTGTAATTTGTAGAAGTAACAAATATTTATATTACCAGTATTACCTTATTACCATGTTTACAGACATTTTACAAAGGTGATAGAGATTGATTAGTCCCAAACATCTAAATTCTCAAACCTTTTGACTCATGGGTAAATAACTACATATTAGGTAGGCATCAAGTCAAACAAGTTATTTGAAAGATGACCGTGTTATTGAAAATGAGCGCCAACTGCACTAACCCTTGTAGTTGACTTCACTACTTTTGTTTGGAGCTTAACCTCAACTCCTACTAGTACACTGTACATGTACAGTACAACAATAAGTACACTACTACAGTACAGTAGTGTACATCCCGCAGCTATCGCTCATGGTCAAGTTTGGCCTAAATCTGTTGACGATTTGTTCTCTTTTATTTTTCTTTGCAGGCATGTAAAATTGTTAATTTTCAACGTTTTCCCTGTAATAAATAAGGACTCTACATAAAATGTGTATTTCCCCCATTCTATACTATATAGTATAGACTGGGACGGTGGCGACGTCCTGTAATCCAGCTACTTGGAGGTCACGAATTGTGGATAGTTATGAGATATGGTCGGTGGATGTAGTGTTCTCTTGTGTGGATTAACGTCCGCACTATTGAATACTACGTTAATCCACAAAGACCATCCTCATAATTAGACCAATTCGTAATTCAGAGGCCGTGGTTCGGATTCCACGTTAAACTGTAGGTCCATTAGTTGCCATCGGCTGTTGGGCTATTAATTAACAGTCCTCTAAGGAACATGTCAGCCTTAGTCAGTAACAAGACTACAAGATCGCGCCACAATCATCCTACATTCATTTCTCATTCATACTTGGCTTAAAATACCTACCTGGGTAGGTCGCCATTCCAGTTAAAAAAAAAGGAAAGTATCCTGCTTATTTTCTGAGTTTTCATGTATCCGATGTGACTTCGGTCACATTGCCTCGGATAATCGGCGTCTACTGTACTTATCCAGGTGATTTTGTCTTGAGAGTTAGGTTAGAATTAGAGGTGTGTGGATAGTGATTTTTTTTATTTGATAGTTCAAGTCTGGAATGGATCCAAATTGGATAGTTAGGGTTTGGATCGGATAATGTTCAGATTCAGATACTCGCAATAACACAGTCAAATCACACTTATCTATGAAAAAGTTAGAAAAAAATCAATAAAAATATTATAAAAGTTACTAAATTGGATATAAATAATCATAACTTTTTCATAGGCTGAACAACCAAACTATTCAGATTATCTGCAATAAGTCATGTGCGACGGAAAAGACGCCGGGTTATGACAGTAAATTTTATAATCTGTTGGGTTATTTTTTTAACTTTTAGATTTCCTCAAACATTAAATAACCATAAAATATTCAAATAATTTTTGACTGATTTCGTTTAGTCTGATAAAAAATAATTAGTCTCAGACAAAATATTTATTATATTGATTTTATGACTGGAAAACTCACCTTTCAATGTTTCGTTGAAGTCGTGGGCATCGTTGATGCCATCCACCTTGTAGCTGCCTCCTCCACTGAGATACAGAAAACATTCTATCTGCACCAACCCAAGCTCTCCTGTAACAATTCCATAATCAGAGTGAACCAACCACACAACTGACTGTTTTTGCTTGTGCTGTTTCACTGCTGCTTCGTTTTTTCCATGGAATGTAAAAACAACAATAATATATCTCTGTATTATTGTTAGTACAATAAAGACAAGTATTATAAACTGAAATTATCAGAATGATAATATCCTTTAAATATAGAATGATTATGTTTTCATACTTCTTCATAATGTCAATATAATTTATTACATTCAATGAATCAGTGTTTATCAATGACTTTTATCAATAGGCATTTCAAAATGACCCCACTAAATATTTATCATATGCTAGTTTCAAAATTTTATAAATATGCCTGTTTACTTTTAGTAGCCTGGTCAGTGCCACTGCACAGCTGGTAGAATATGTGAAACGACCTCTCTCCAGGGTTCTGTGACGTCACTCTCGACTTCTCCAGAAGGAAGTTGGATACTTTCCCTCCCTCGGGTTGGCCCCCTGTGCCAAACTGCATCTCCACGTACTTACCCTGTGTGGCATATGGCAATAAATATAAAAAATGAATCTTAAAACACAATTTGTATATAATGCTTTTGCATTTTCAACTTTTATTTTCACCACACAAAGAAAATATTTTACTTCACTTATGCTTAAAACCTCCATCAAACTCATGCATTTTAAAACATACAAGACCACTCACAAAAGTTAAATCCAGGAATGCATATTTGACTGGGACGGTAGCGACGTCCTGTAAACCAGCTACTTGGAGGTCACGGATTGTGGATATTTGTGAGAGATGGTCAGTGGATGTAGTTTTCTCTTGTGTGAATTAACGTCCACATTATTTACACTATTTACTACGTTAATCCGCAAAAACTATATCCTCTTAATTAGACCAATTCGTAATTCAGAGGCAGTGGTTCAGATTCCACTTTAAACTGTAGGTCTATTAGTTGCCATCGGCTTGAGCTATTAATTAACTTGTTCGCTGCGGACCACTCGGATCTGAATGGTACTGGTCCTGGTGCGTGGAGTGGACCGCTCGGATCCGAGTGGTGACATTTAGGTTGAAATCAAGATGGTGGATCAGGCGATTTAGATTGTGCTGCCACCTGTTGGGATCTTAAAGAACTACGACCAGCTTTGTTATAACGCAGTATCTATTTCTGTATTGGTCTCTTGGAATTTTCCTATTGGTTGATTTTAAACTACACAGGCCGCCTCCGCACGATGAACGGGGATTTCGGGTTCCACAGCGAATGTGTCCACAGTCCTGTCTCAGGATTGTGTCAGTCTTAGTTAGTAACAAGACTACAAGATCATGCCACAATCATCCTACATTCAATCTTCATTCATACTTGTCATAAAATACCTACATTGTAGTATGGTTGTCATTTCAATGATCTTAGATTAGATCATTCTAAAGACACCCAATTTAATTTATGTTCTTTACTAGCATTGTTAAAATCGATCGTTACTATGCTTTATATTTATTAAGCCATAAAAGTATTATATACATATATATATATATATATATATATATATATATATATATATATATACATTCACAATAAAATAAGGTTTGAATAGCATAAAATGTATTTGTAATCATACAAATCATAATCAGATATGGTTTTAAATCAAATTAATGTTATCTAGTTATAAAATAAACTGAAATCATAGATAAAAATAAAAACAGTTATATTTCAAAAGTATACATATTTCTATAATCATGATATGAATCTTAAAATAAGGAGTTAACATAAAATATAGTATGTAGAATTTAGATCTAAAAATAGCAAATAATAGCTTGGGCCTATGGTATTATATATTGTGTCTAAGTCATGTTTATTACATTATGACCAGACTCCTTATCAAATACATTATCACTGCAAATTTTAATTTTAAGACGTAGAGGATAGGAATAAGCGGAGGGCCTGATCTACGAGTCTAAGAATCTGAGAACTGAGATTTGTAATTCCCAATCGATTGATTGGTTAATGGTTTGATTCAGAAAATGGTTTATTTGAGCTACCTTGTAGTGTAGAATGATTTATCTAATGTAATTCTATGAGTCAAAGAATCTGAGATTTGTAATTCCCAATCGATTGATTGGTTAATGGTTTGATTCAGAAAATGGTTTATTTGAGCTACCTTGTAGTGTAGAATGATTTATCTAATGTATTTAATTACAAAAAACTTGCAACACTCACAAATCTGCTGGAATTATTGTTGCGAACGGTCTTAGCATTTCCAAAGGCCTCCAGTAGCGGGTTCGACTGCAAGATGACGTCCTTGACTCTCTGCACCCTCACGCCCCCTCCGCTCACCCTTGCGATGTACGCCATGATGTACTTGGCCGCAACTGTCTTGCCGGCTCCTGACTCGCCACTTGCACAGAAAACAGAGCATTATTATTGGTTTATTGGTTTCCAAACCTATTAAAATATTGGTTAAATCTTTTATTCACTGTAACAACTGCCAGTATAACATCTCCTATGAACTATAGGGTGACACAGTAAGTTTTTCTCACTACCTACTACCACCCCTACTCAATGCTACTCACTACAATTCACTATCTACTTACTCGGTAGAAAACTTGAGTTTAGGATTATGATACCCCAGCAAAGCTAAGAAGAATATTCTAGGTGGAATATTGAACAGAAACGATAAAATTATGATGACCCAGCAAAGCTAAGAAGAATATTCTAAGTGGAATTGATCAGTAACAAAAAAAGGAATAGTAAAAATAGATAGGTAGGACATGGTCAGTCTGCCTTATTCTCAAAGATGTAAAAAATAACCTCCAAATCAATCCAGATCTGGACTCTGACTATAGAATACCCAGGAAAGATTCACGCTCAAGGAACGGGTCTACCACAGGCATAGCCGGAGTTAAGGGGGGGCATGAGGGGGCACTGACCCACCTAGTCTTTTGGTAAATATGTTTATTTTTTATCGTTAATAGTTTAATAGACTAGATTAAGGTTATAATACCTGCTGTCTTCAATCCAATGTTCTTATTAACACTACTAGTTTCGGGAACAATGTTCCCATTTTCAAGTGTGACACACACTTAAAGTACACTTGAAAATGGGAACATTATTAACACTACTAGTTTCGGGAACAAGCACAAGCACAAAAACAAAGCATGTATAGGTCTAATTCTACACAAACTACATAATCTCACCTTATGATTACACATTGGTTTTCACTGTCAATTATCAAGTTTCGAAACATATTATCAGCCACTGCATAGATGTGTGGTGGGTTCTCAAATGGTGCCTGGAAAATAAACAATTCAGCACTAGAATTAATCATGTTCAAATTGCTAAGAACTAACAGTCAAAACAAGACCCAGAATAAGTAACTCAAGAGTCAAAACAAGATTACATTTCATTCTGCACATATTATTTAAAGTTTTTTTTTATTTATGACATCAAACAAAATTTTTTACATGCATTGTTTATCATACCCAATAGAACAATACAATAGAAAATAAATACTAAATGAAGAGCTTTATTTCAAATTTTTAAAAGTGAACAATTAGTAACTCAGAAACAAATAATGTATAATAAAAACTAACAGTCAATGAACAATTTACGGGTCTTCATATATGAACAGTATTTATTAAAAGTTTTTTTATCTTTGTATTTAATGTTTTGTTTACACCAATGGTTGTTAAACGTTCTTTTTTAATCATTACTAGTGAAGAACACAAAATTAATATAGGTATATTTTATACAAATCTATTATTCTTTAACAGTTGTTTTGTATGTTTTTTTGGTATTGTTTGTGGGGGTTTGTTGTGGCAAGTGTATGCAAAAATAACACAGTTTCTGAAATGAAAAAAGTGTAAAATCTTATGAACATTGAGACAGTAGTTTTGGGGTAATTGTATTTATTTCCTGTAAAAGTTAGGGTAGTTTTTCATTTATGTTGTTCATTTTTTTTAGTATTTTTAAAAGTTATTTTGTATCTACGTAAAAATACAAGAAAGAACAGTGTAACATGGTTTCTAATTTTTAATGAATTATTTCTGGTTTTTTACAAATCGATATTTCAGCGGATTTACTAGATGGTGAATGTTAACGACACAGTTTTTTTTTTAAATAAAATTATTTTGAATTTGTTTGTACAAAATATGTTATTAGATCGAAAATTAAGACATATTTATTAGTTTATATCGAAATATTGGGTTTTTGTTTTTTTTATTCATTTTTACTTATACATTTTGCCCTATTTCAATATTAATTTGGTGTTTACCCTCTCAAATTAGTGAATTTTAGTTAGTTAATATGTACATAGGTATGTTTTGTTTTATTTATGTTTACCTCTAATTACGTTAATGTACAATATTTGACATATGTTTTTCTTTTAGATATATACTTAGAAGTGTTTGTTTTGTCATTTTGTAAACAATAATTATCAATAACTAATTAGCCTTAACTACCAATGTGCATTTTTGGAGAAAACAGGGTACTTTGGCTAGTTTATTATAACAACTCACTTTTTTATTCATGTTTTTTCATTTTTTCTGAAATTTTTTATCATGTGAGACAAATGTGGTTTATGTATAAATGTAACGTTAAGGTAAGTGGAATAGACGGTACACATACTTTTTCCCTATAGTAAATTTAAAGGCTACAAACTTAATAAAACTATTTTTCAATGTTTATTTAAATATCATTTAAAAACTAACAAAAGAAAAAATTATGATATTTATTAAAATTATTTATTGGGGATATAATCCCCCCCCCCAGGTAATACCAAACATGTTTAGTGGGTTGTGTTGGTTGATGTAACCCCACACTTGATAACTACCATGTTTTTTGTCCAACGCTTGGGAAATAGGGAAGAAATTGTTTTTTTTATTTTCTCTGTTTGAGAATGGTTTTAACGGAAAAAGCTATTTTACAAGTTTATCGTTAGGGCAGAAAATTAAAGAAAATATGTTTGGCATTATAAGCTCATAACTTTTGAACCATCCATTTTATAGACATAGGAATGGTGTCATATAATTTAGGATCTTAATAATCATAAATAAACCATAAAATTTTAGTCAAAATGGTTTGAGCAGATTTTGAGAAGTTAATTTTTTCATATTTTCAAGGGTTTTTAGGAGCAAACTACCCTTAAAAGTAAAAAAAATTAAAACAAATGGTCAAGAGGTATAGCCAAAGTGCACCCACACAATTAGAGACTATTAAAAAAAACAATTTCCACAACACATAACTTTCATATCCTGGAATTATTATTTCAAGACACAATGGACCCTTCTTTCGCAGTATATTTAATTGTTTTTACAGTTCAGGTATTGAGTTAAAGGAAACATCAACAATAATGTATAAATCAAAATAAATTCCCAATAATCAACACTGAGTTAGCAGTATTTTTATACTTACAGCTCCTTGGTACATTTCAATTTCTTTTTCACCAAAGTACGGCATTTGTTTGAAGGGGTTTACAGATACCAAAACAGGGCCAATACAAGTCTGAGATTGATTAAGGAATACAGTCTACAAAATAAAACAAGGATTTCATGAACTTGACTAACACTAAAATTGTTCTATAAATGATCAGAATGTTTGTAAGAAATACACAAAAGCTACAAACATAAGAGAACGAGATTGATCGTATATTACTAAACTAATATAAATTGCAGTTATATATAGAAATAAGAGGAAAATAAGTGTGATTTTTCATGAATTGTGTCCAGTAAACAAGCTACTATGAGGTCACAAATTGTGGATAGTTAATACAGTACGGTAGTTATGAATGGTGGTTGGTGGCTGGGCCATAGAGTGGTTGGGGTGTACGGGGGATTACCCCGGGTGCCCACAGCCAGGGGAGCGCTGCTGAAGCGGCAGGAAGCGCCACTGCAAACGTAATAATTGAATATTTTTAATTTCATTGTGGATAGCCTCTGGATCTTTGAAGAGCAAAATTATGGTTTGAAATACCTTTCTCTCAATGGAACCTGGTGTAGTTTTTCAACTATGGTCGTTTCGTGTTGCTTGAACACATCATCAGGTCTTGAGTATTGCCGTCAACTGTTTACATTACACGTGACAAGGGGTGGTTGAGTCAGTCTCGACTGAACCACCCCCCGCTGCGCACCGCGCGCCCTTCTTGTGAATAGCTGTTTTTGATGTGTAGTGTTATTGTAAATAGTAGTGTTTTAGTATAATATATACTAAAACCATAATTTTGAATATATTTAATAATTTAGGCCTAGATGTAGGCTTACAAAACATATTTTGAAGGCTAAAAAGAGGTCTTAGAACAAAGCTGATTTCACATGGTCTTTTTCACATGCCATACTGACCATGGAATTAAAAAAAAAAAATTCAAACCTATATAAAATTATAAAATGGCTCTGGCCCTCAAAGGGTTAACACTTTAACTGCGGGAAATGGTTATCATTGCATAACTAAAATGTGAAATCGAGCATGAAGCAAAAATTTGGAAGCATCATCAAAGCACGGAATGGCCGCCACAGAAACGAAGCACGCCAAAAGTTGTGGCAGGATACATAAAACGCAGCAATCCGACACAACATTCCCAGTACGAGGCTGAGCTCACCCTGAAGCACGGTTGTTGACATTGCTCAAGGGTGATATTTCTTGCTTTGCAGTTTAAGCTTTTTGGAATTGGCGGGGGAATTTTAATTGTGGGATGTCCTCGGGCATATTGCCCTCAGTAGTAAAGAATGAGGTTGGCAAACAAGATACTTAATGTTTGGTTACTCAGAATACAATGTACCACTTAAATTATCAGTGAGTGAATAATATTAGTGAGCAAGAAACTATGTCTATATTTATTAGGTTTGCAAAAGGATTGAAAAAAGCATAAGATCCAAGAATAGCAAGTGAACCGATCACTATTTATTTTGGATTTGTACAATCACAAAACTACAGTAAACCTTACTAACTCAGCAGTCCTTGTAACTCAACAGTCAACAGCTAACACAGCATTTTTATCTTACAGTACTAGTGTGGTTGATTTTTCAATACAATAATGATCTTATACTATCTAAAATTACCAACATGAAACTAATCCCCTTAGGATAGATAGCAGAACACTCAAGTTTACAGGTGCTCTAAAACCTAACCATTAAACTATTGAAAACTCAAAAAATATAGATTTTTATAAAATAGTGTTTAATTTTATACTATAGACAGGTACAACTGGATCATGGTTTGCTTGATGTTATTTAACAAAAATTAGTAGAATTTTTTATTTATTTGAAAACAAAAACTATTCTTCTCACAAACCAATTGAATTTATTTTTTTACTATCACATTAAATGGTGATTATTCATGGCATTCAATTTAACTATCAATTTACAAGGACTATTACCATTAGATAGATATAAATGAACATTCTGGTGAGTCAATCTTACATCACCGTTGTTTGGTTAATGTCAATTGTTTGTTATCTAACACTTTTATAGAAACATTTCATCAGTTAGCTTATCTGTAACTTTTTTACTGTAATTTGTTAAATACTTTTTTTGATTTGAAATTTAATATTATTAATTGATTTTATTTGCATAACATCTAGTTTTAGTTGGGTTATGGTTTTAATTTGTTCAATAATATTGCTTCCTATGTACAAATGTTAAATGTTTTGTAAAAGGTAACATCTCGTAAAATTTTATTCTCATAATAATATGGAAAATGAGTAATTAGGTTTGCTGCTACATGGAAAATACAAATTTATATTTTCAGTTTATACAATCATATCTTAACTACATGAAACAGTATACAAAGCTTTATCACAATTATTCAAATAACAAGATAGCAATTTTCACCTTTTCTCATAATATTTAAATTGGAGCTACAAAAGACCATGCACTGTACTTCCTTTACCACTTCCTTTATCTCAATAATGCTTGATGTGAAGCAAAAATTCAAAATACTAAATTGTTTTTTTATCTAATTCTAATGGTGCTAGTAAAAATTTGAATTATTGTTAATTAGGCCTATTCCTGTCCTGTAAAATTCCTCAAAACCCTTATTTTAGGGTGCGAAATCCCCCTTCGATTTGACCTGTTGGCCTGGGTTTCTTACTCATCCGCATAAATGTAGGATTACACAATTTTTCCCATATTTATCTCATTTAGACCATTTTTATGAGTTGACGTAAGACTCATATGTAGGCTATATGTAAATATTAATGACTGTACTATTAATATTTACATAAAATGATAAGACGTTAGTTAATCTACTTAACTATCTACATACAAATTTGGAATTTAAAATAAATCTAAATGGTATATTTATAACCAAACAATAAGAGACCAATTGTGGAATAACTTTCGACACAATTCTCAGCAAGAGATTCGTATAATATAATATAAATAAAAATACAAGTATTATTGTATACTTGTATTTTTATTGTATGCAATACAAATATTGTATTCGTATTGTATATTTTTATTTGTATTATTAAATATTATATTGTATACGAATACAAATTGTAGTCTAAATACAAAGATGGAATTTTTCCTGACACAAAAGCATTATTCAGCAAGAAGGTTTTGCTGCTCACTCGCCCAGCTCATTTGCTTTTGCAATTGTACAATATGTGCAATTTTACAATTGTCCGTTTTGCAACTGTCAGACAAAAATTATACCGCAAGTGTAATTTTTATCAAGTATAAAACACACTTATGGATCTGTTCTACACAATTTCAATTAACTAGAATTTTGGTTTAAAAATTAGTACATTTAGCAGAAATAACGCTATTATATTTTACCAATAATTCATATATTGGACTAAAAAAGGATACGAAAATATACTCGTCCATGTATCGCTTCTTCAGGTTATCCACAATAGCGTCATCGGTGACAGTGGATAACAGGACCATGTCATCCACTCCAGAGAGCTTGACATTATGGGACTGCCAGTGGTAAACCTTGAAGAAAAAATGCATTTCATAATTAAAAAACTTTAGGCTACACTACACGTTCTTAATAAATAAGTCCACCATTACACTGATCCTTTAATATCCAATGTTATCATGCAGGTATCAATAAATTATGAATAATTTTCTGGGCAATAATGCTGAACTTATCACAGATTATTCCCTTTTGGCATGGATATGTAAGCTCTGGGGGGGGTGTGTGTGTTAGCAATTCGTGTCACGGAAAAATTGTAATTGAAGTGGCGTATAAGGACTGCTGTTCAGATGAACTGAAAACATTTCCTTTGGCCATATCAATGATCTAAGCTATTTCCCAAAGGGAAGTAAATACAATTTTTTACAAATCAAGTGGGTTAAATTCAATCAAACTTAATTTCATGTCAAAGAAACCATTTTTAGTTGAGTAACCAACATAATTAAGTTAAATAAGCCAACATTTATTTTAAAATGAAAATGTGTAGCCAATATACGTTAAAAATATCCTAAAATTTTTAATTTAAAAGCGTTGCATTCGTTAGCAGCGGGGCAATCATTGCCTAGAATCATTGGGATCGGAATCTGGAATTAATTTTATAGATTCGGCATCGGAATCGAAAAAATTGGAATCAACCCAGCTCTACTGTTTGCATAATACTACAAAAATATCATATTATTATGATTAATAAATTGGTTCAAATATCTTTGTTCAAAGCTTATCAGGAAAAAATTGTTTACCTTCAAATTCTTGGATTGTTACAGAAAAAAAGATATTCAAACTAATTTATTATTTGTTCTCTGCAGTACAGAGGCATTATTAAAATGAAAATATAATATAGTACTTTATACCTTGGTTGTTTGCAGTTTTATAAGTGTTTAGAAAACAACATCAGTAAAACATTCAACATTTAATTAAATTTTGCCTGCTCTGTGGTCTCACCTACCACAACTGCCAGTATGGATGTTACAGCCAGGGCCATTTATAGTAAAACGTCATGTGAGAATAAGCAGGTGTGACCCTATTGTCGATGAAGCAGAACATTTGAGGACCAACCACTCTGACACAGACAAGGATGTAAACCTAAAGACTTAATTTTAAATTAAGGAGGGAGAATGAGGTGACCTGTCACACATAACCTGTTTACATTTAAGTTTATTTTAAATTTTTATTTATATTTACTAATTTATTTCTTTTGACATAATGTTATTTTAACACTAATCTGTGTCTAACTGAATCTGAGTATAATAAAAAACTAAAGCCTTAACTAAAATAAAGTTGTATATTAACACATGTGTATGGGTTTCAGATCCAAAAATAGAGCCTATATACCTTCATAGATCACCAAACACTCTGTTAACACCATTGACGTATTCTTTGTGACTTTAACTTTAATTTTTTTAAAGGGTGCGCAAAAAGCCGCTACGGCTGAAGTGCCTTAGGAGTAATTCGTCCCTTCGAATGAATGAATGAACTTTAATTTCCTTATAACGACTTCTAAACCCTGGAATTGGCAGTCAGTAATCCTGTAATGGCAGCCTGTTTTTAAATGTTTTGCAGGTAACAGTCTAGAGAATTATATGTAGTTCCTATAATTTATGTATATTCTATAGTTAGTGTTATTTACATTTTTCACTATTTTATGCTGAATAATGAATTATTTGACGGAATCATAAACTTTGAACAATTCTCTTTCAGAAAGTATAAGATTTGTATGTATTTAAGGCTTAAAAGTTTTTTTTTATAATTACAAAGTGCTTGCACAGGTTTCAATTTTATTTTAGTGCCTACTTTTTATCATTTTTTTGTATGTTGTTAAATATATATTATGGCCCTACACACATTTTTACGGTAATCTAAATTGTTTGTGTTTCACACAACTCACCCAGATGATCAAATCATTCCATAAAAAATGGGCATTAACAACTCACCTTTAAGTATCCATTCACCCTAAAAATAATTATCCTAACAGTTAAGTTTAATAACTTACCCATAACATAAATTACTTATTACTGCTTCTTTTTTGACTATTTGATCCCAGATAGAGTGTATTAGGTTCTATTTTAGACATAATACTGATTGATTAAGTTAAATTATTGAATGAAATTCAACCTATATTTAAAATTTTGAATTTAAATTCAACTCAATCATTAGCCTACATAGAGTGAATAGATTTAAGTCCATTTCAAACTAAAAAAATCCTTCAGACAGAGGATTTTTAACCCTAGAACACAAAGGCGTCGTCTGAGAGACGACGCGCAAGGTGTCATTTTTACCCCTAACCCACTTCCACTCCACTAAAATTCACAAAACTCCGTGTAGCTGTCGGTCTTGGCCTAATATTAAAAGGGTCTGGTTGGTGTTCGCTTGCGTCCTTTGTTTAACGAGATTTTAAAGTTTTTTAAGTTTCCCCCCCCCCCAATAAAACCCCACCCCCCACCCCCGCCCCCCCCCCCCCCCCACACACACCACACCCCCCCCCCCCCCCCCGCCCACACCCCCCCCCCCCCCCCACCCCCCCCCCCCCCCCCCCTGTCGTCAGGATGACTACGCCTTTGTAACAACGCACAGTTTGCGGCAGACTCGCAACGTGTACGGATCGTGGTGTCTTGTTGCAAAGTATAGTATACCTTCGCTTTTTCGCATGTTTTGGTGTTATTTAAACATTATATTGGAAATATATATTGTATGTAGTGTAAATATTTATTTTAATTGGACCAAATGTGCAGTAACACTTCCTGAAGTCGTAAAATAAGGAGGTGGACCCTATGCATGTTTATAACATCATAAACATCACTTTAAATGATATATACGTATTATATGTAAAAATCGTGTCTGAGACAATCGTGTAAGCCCCTAAGTCGGCAAAACTTTTTAGAGAAACGCACATAGAGCTCCTGAAGTACTGGCTTCAGGCCACAATTTCGCCACGTACTCTCGTCCGGCAATCTATTGCTTATATTTTAAATGTTAGTGTATTAAATGAAGCTCCACAACTAGTCCAACAAGGTAGGAAGGTTTGTGCCTTCTTACCTCCAAGATTACGGCGCATGACAAAACATTTTTGTAGACGTTGCGCAAATGTCATGTGTGGCGAACACCAAGGGACAATCTGCTGCCAGTTATTAATAACAATTAAGTTTTGGAGATTAAACTCTCATAAAACATTAATTCAATGTCCACTTTAAGTGTTTTTATAATTTAAAAAATTTCCCTGTCATTAAAAGTATTTTTAATTTATTTTCAAAAAAAGTAGTCTGAGAGACTACGCCTTTGTAACAACGCTTGGCTCAGGGAGCCTTTGTGTTCTAGGGTTAAGAGGGTTCAGTATGAGCCTATTCGTAAAAATTCAGCCTAAGTTGTTTACAATCCAACTGTCTAACGTGAGTGGGCACACTAAAGTGGAAAGTTTCTTAGCTATATTATTTACATTAACCAAGAAATAATTATATCCTTCCCCAAAATGTATCAATCACGTGAAAGTTTTCATATAGTTTTCAGGATTTAGATTTTTCCAAGAAAAGTTTTTTTGTGAAATATTTTACTGAGGGAAGGCAGTAAATATATCAGTATTTTAAAAATTTTAGGAAGTTACAGTTATTTTACAGTATTTTAGTTACAGTTTAAGCAGTAATATTTAAGAAGTAATTAAGAACCAATAAGTGTTTTTATTTACCATTGTTGCTGTGAACTTTATCTATTTCCTTCTCTTTAGTTCCTCCACATTTATTTTGTAATTTTGATACAACACACCATTTTATTAATAAAATTATGACCAAAAAGATGATAAACTCTCCACAAAATTAACCTAACCGGACATAATCTTGTTCATTCATCCGTTCACCTAAATATTATGACTCACAGCTGTTCTTGATTGAATTTTGACGTCTGACTCATCAGATGTGTAATAATGTGGACAGTACTTGTTCTTGTTCCCCTCCCTCAACTGTGTTGTTTCTTAAAATGATAAATCAGCTGTTTTAACTGCACGCCAAAACCAGAAGAGACCATAGAGGATGAATCTGTAGAATAACATGGCTGTACCAAAGAAAATATAAATATATTTCTATGTTCTTTTGCTATACCAAAGGTAGTACCATAGATGATAGAAGAACCTCTATTTACTTCTCTTAACTTCTACTTATAAACAATGTTAGTACGCTAAATAAGATGATAATAATATCAAAGAGGAACGGATTATTCTTTAATATCCTTTCCTTTCTGCTACTGAGTTTATAGAAGTAGAACTCCATATGAGGATGTAAAATGTACTTCAAACTGTTTGTTACGTTGTCACAAAAACCATATATGTTGGAGGTACACATTTACAGAATTAAATTACTGTTAGATCCGATATTTCAATAAATATCATAAAATCATAAGTCCATACCGATCGAGTGGAGGTACTAGAAACAGTAACTCAGTCCTCACAATGGTGATGGAATGCCAGCGTTTACTTCACCTGGTCTATGATAATTATAATTCCCCAGTCCAGATAATTTTGTCAACATTAAGCTCAATGTTATTTTGTGTGTTAGATGCAGTACAAATATTTGTATTTACTTCCCTTCTGGGAAATAGGTTAGATTATGGATGTGTCTAAAGAAAGGAAATGTTTTCAGTTCATCTAAACGGCTGTTCTAATAACCAAACTATGACGTCACTAAACATATGAGGTCACTAACCAAATGACGTCATTATTTCAAATTTTGGTCAAGCAACACCCCTTCACCAGCCTAAAACATATCCATATCAAAATGTCATCTGACATCATACTGTCAAAAATGACTCACCGATTTAACAGCGCTCCAATGGTAACTTGGTGCAATATCTCTTCTTCTAATTTAGAATGTCACGAGAGATGAATGACCGCAATCAGATATATCAAAAATTAGTCTGTGCGGGTTGAGGCCCTACTATACGTTGTCATAGATGAACGGATAGTATCCGTTCCTCTCTGACGTTGTCTATGTCTTTGTTTGGCATATCAATTAGCTATCTTCACCTACTGAAACTAAGTTCCAGCTGTTAAAAGGCTTGGGATTTTGGCGGGAAGTACTACATATTGGACAGACATGAAAATAAACAAACTTGTTATCAATTTTACTATTACCTATACCTAATTCATGATGGTTTAATTGACTAATCGTCCAATGGAAAGTATTGATACATAAATTGTGTTTTAAATTACTTGATTATCACATTTATTGTGGAGTTATTTTAGAGATATTTTATCATTTCGTGTGTCATCATAAGTAAAGTAACAGGTTAGGATGGGTGTTTTTTAAGTTTGTCATTCACGACTTTACCATAGTTTCAACAATGTATAGGCATTTTTTCTAGAGTGGAATTGTATTAAATTTGTGAAATCATGCTTAATTTATACAGATATAAACCTCATTATTTTTCCATTGAAAATATATTAGCTTCTCAAGAGCGAGTCCCTTGTAAGTTCACCAAAAGGGTTTTGAACATGGGTAAGTAAGTTATTTCCTAGTCATGATAATAAATTTTCTGGTTATATCTAATTCATGGTTTGATTAACTAATCGTCCAATGGAAAGTATTGATTCGGATGATGATAAAACATCTTCATGTCCCGTTCAAAGTAGGCCAGGCTATCTTTTTAATTAAAAATAGTTGTTTAAATCTCTACGCTTATGTTTTTAAAAGCTAAACCAATATATTATGATGATAAGTGATTAAAAATATAGTTTTCTTATCTTAACTGAACCACCACCAGAACCAATAGAATTTTAAAAAACTAAAAACTAGCTAAATTTTTCTTATGTAACTTAAATTTTCTTGACCAAAAGTATATCAAGCTTAAGTTTGTTATTAAGATATATTAATGGTTTGCTATGGAATAAATGTGTTGATGATAAACATGTATATAATCAGTTCAGATATATAAAGTTTGATTTATCTCTGATATATAGTTTGATTGGTAACTTACTTTGGTATTAGCCGGATGCCACTTGGTCGCCGACATCCAGCGCTCTGCAGAGTTAGGTTAGGTTGGTTATTGATAGTATAAAATATTATCAACGAGATCAAAATATCAATAAAGAGCCTTACTTAACACCGCGGATCGCTGTATGTCTGCAATACCTGTATATTACGATGTAACATATCATTTAGTGGCATCCAGCTAATACCTAAGTACCCTTGGATGTTTTCTGAAAATAATTTTAAAGATTCAATTTCTAAGAATCAATGAGCAAGGTTTTCAGGAATCTAATAGGCAGTACATGGTTTTTTTATGTTTGTAGGTCACTTAGATCCTAGTTCGGAAACTAAAGATATGGAACAAGGCACATCATTGGAGCTACCCTTCTGGATTGTAAAAACTCTGTCCAACAGAGAGGTGAACGTGGTTGAAGTCGAAGCTCCAAAAATATTTAAGGAAAGTTACAGGTTAGAGCATACAGAGATCTACCAAAATATCAAGATTTTAAACTAGATCAATTTAAGATCCTTTATTTCTTTCTTTTTTTAGTTTACTCTTTCTTCTATTATTATAATGTTTTTTATTTTAAATATTCTTTAGCCTTTTTCATGATAATTTTATTTGTATGGACTAAGAATATTTGAACTATCAAGACTGTATTTTGATGGTTTTATTTTTTGAATCCATTTTAGAGGATAGGCCTAATGCTGATAGTTTACATTTAATATTTTAGATCATATTTACTGTTGCAATCCTGTATAATCTAGCCCCAATATTTTATGTTCTGACGAATTAAATAATTTTAAAGTACATAAAATATTTTACATTACAGAGACATTTTGAAGGCTGATGCAAATGTTGTTGATCTACACAAAATGTGCAAGTTTTTCTATCAATATGGCAAGTTGTTGTCTTACATCGAGACATTCAATGGAACAGATATACGCAACCTGTTAGTTGAGGTGAGTGGATGTTATTTTCATAAATAACTTACAAACATCCACTTTATTAGTGTAGCAATGGTTGATTCACTTTGCAAAAAAGGTTTATTAGGAATTATTTTCTTTCATTGAACATCTAATGCAGGGTCGTCACATGGTTTATTGGCGTCCGGGCAAGATGTTGTTAGGCACCCCTATTAATCCCACAATGCATGTTAGCTCATTGTCCATTGTTGTGTGGCGGGTTACGCCAAAATCTCAAGGTTGGTGGTTGGGCAAAATAGAGATAGAAAGTGGCAGATACTTGTGTGTATAAAGGCTACAGTGTTTAATTTTGTGAAATATTCAAATCGGGAAAACTTTGCAAATATATAAATAGGCTAAATTGATAGCTGTAACATAAATTTTTTTTATAAATGTACAGATCTTAATACTCAGAACTTAATATACTGAACTTAAACTTCAGTTATTCATAGCTTTCAAAACTACCTAAAAAAATAATGTAGGCCTACATTATTTGAAAAAAGTTATATTATTACTTTTGCTGAGGCACCAGCTGCGCCCCCTGGCTACAGGGCCTCCCATGAAACGGCCCTTTATATAGAACACCCTATGAATAGGCTTATAAATATGTAAAGTTTATTCAGTTCAACATCCAAAATCATGCAAATTAAAGTTTTTAAAGATTACAGTAAAAAGTTAATGAATTAACACTTCGCTTAATAAAGTTATTAAGTATTTTAATTAAACATATTATTCATTAATTTTAGACTGGATGTTTGTTATACAGTTTTAAAGTTGTGTTACATTTCTGTCAGCCAATAAGCTCAGTCACACGATTGTGTTTCTCCTGCTGTTTCAGGGTCAGGAAGAGGATTCATTGTTTTAGTTGTGTGTTTAATTGTGAAAAAAATGGAAAAAGTTCATTTCTTCAATTGTTACTTATTATAAACTAATGTGTCAAAGTAATTTTTTTTTTGTACTAATTTTTTTATTCAGTAAATATAGTGTATATTTTTTTTCATATGTAACTACTGTTTGTACAATATGTATTTTATTTTTAAATAGTATAATTTTTTATTTTTGCAAAATTTAATTATTACATACAAAAATACTGTCTATTATTTGTTTTAAATATTCAATACAGATTCAGTACCAATATGCATTAAAGTTTTTAAAGTATAACTTGGTTGAGTTGGCCACGTGATTCAGTTATTTCCCACCTCAATATTTGAAGTTTGCTGGTTCTGTTCTGGAAAAGATTTTACCACAATGTGCTACTTTTAAGGTTGATAAAACGTTAATTTTTAAATTACTAAAATAACAATATAATAATAAATAATGTATAAAATTATAAAGAAGAGGTGGTTTCTGTATGTTTGTTGTGAAAAGTAAACAGGAAAGATGCTAAACCGACCGCTTTGAAATTTCACACAAAAGTAGATCTCAAACTCATGCAACTCATAGGTATATTCATTTCCTTAAATGCCCTCAGGCTACCCCCCTAAACGTCCTAGGTTTCAATGTTTACATTTTCTAGGAATGAAAATATAAAATTACTTGAATGTAAACCACTGAGAACTCTAAAATTTGATAGTTCGGGAAGCAGAAGACAGTTGCTGTAAACGTCCTAGGTTTCAATGTTAACAGTTTCTAATTTAACCATCTGATTACACTACTTTTTACAGTCCAGGAAGAAGAAGAAAGAAAGTTCATTTTAACAGATTAACTGCTGGATCAAAATTAATATTGCAAAAAATGGTGGATTTTAAGTTTTACCCGATGCCTGTCTCTATTAAGATATTCCTTATTCTTTCCCAATATTACTTAACAGGTGGTACTTTGTCATGTTGTAGACACTTGTGTTTATCAATTTTTGAGATTGTGTTTAGTATAAAATATAGTACTATTTGTAAATACCTCTTTCAATGTGAATAGTATTTTACCTCAAACTAAGCATTTTTTCTTAATCAAATTTTTATGTTTTAGAATATTTATTTCATGCCAAAGAGAAAAGATAACCTCTCTCAAACCTTTTTTACCCATGCAAAGTACGGGTACTTTAGCTAGTGATAAATAAAATTATAAATAATAAATAAAATAATAATATAGTTTCTCTGTGTTACAAATGTTACAAGACTTTCCGCAACAGATTTCGTCAGCTGATGGACTGGGCACAGAATATGTCAGCAGACCAACAGATTATGGACACATTGGACAATCTTGAGAAACAGGTAATTCATAGTTACTCCAGACATTGATTTTTCAATTAATCTGTGAAACTTTAAGATAATATACTGCAATCTGTAACTTATTAAATAATATAGAAATATAATGTATAATTTTATGCGAAAATGTATAATTACACAGGTAGTTATTTAAATGTAAAACAAACTGATATTTCCCCTTGATTGATAATTGATCAAAGTATTGCCATACCAATGAACCAATGTGTTTATTTTATTAGCTTATCACAATAATTAAACCATCAGTTTTTCTCATGAAGAAATAATATTATTTTGTGGATGATAATAATAATTATTAATAATAAAAGTCGGTTATTAATAATGAGAAAAATTCTAATGTAACTAAATGGACAGGTATTCAGTGTCCCCTCTACGGATGAAGCAAATCTAGGTTTTCATAACTTCATTCATATAGTTTGTAAATAATAGCTTGCTTTATGTTAGTAGGATACATTTAGAGTGAAACCTTTAGATACGGGTGAAATACTTATGGGTTTTTAATAGAAAAAAATTCCTTGTGGAAAACACATTGAAAACTTAAAACCCCTTATTAGCCCCCTGTTAGCCCTTAGAGCATGTAATGTGGAACAATCAACTAGATATCCCCTAAATTTGACCAAATCATCTATATTCAGGTATAGGGTATTTTAATTTTTAACCAAATATTTTACAGAAGTAGGCCCTAATATGGTTTTGAAGACAATAATAAAAATATTTTCCAAGTTTTTAGTAGATATGTATTGTAAAATTTATTTACCTTTAATTGCCTGTAGATCTAAATTTTTTTAATTTCCCGATGTACATTTCGCCACTGGGTGTAGCATCATCACAGGGTAAAAATATTTAGCGTCAATAAGCACTATTAAAATAAAATATTTAAAATAAAATAAAATAAACATATGAAATTTGAACATGTTCGATGCTACACCCATTGGTGAAATGTACAGCGAGAAATTAACAACAGTTTCATCTACAGGCTATAGGCAACTAAAGATAAATAAATTTTACAATAGTAAAGACTTTTTTAACACATTTGATCTTGTTTTCATCAAACCTAGAGCATGTAGATTGCAAAAAAATTACCCGAGCCTCAGGTAAATACTCATTTTATATTTACCTACCCACTGGATATTTACCCGACCCATATCTCTAGTGGTGTACAGTAATTATTATAGAATTTGAAATAGTCAAGAGTTTTTTTTGCTTTGCCAGGTCCTAGCACATGCTCGTGAGGCTCAGGCAAAGCAAGACAGTTGGCTTACGTTCGGTGTCAGTCGGATAGTTGCGGCTGAAATGGTCATCAACCACAAGAAACGCAAGCTGTCAGCACTAGAGTTGAGATAAATCAGGTTACAGTATACTAGATAAGACGACAGTATTAACATACTATTTAAAATGATTTACATTGGTAATAAATTTTTAAATAATAATATCTCAATCTTAAACCATATGTTTGTTTAACTATAAAGTATGTCATTTTAGTCAGTAGTACTTTTAAAATTTGTAAAAACTTTGTAAAATTATAAATAAGTCCATGTTTTTATGTACCGTACAGTCAAAACTTACATGGCTCTTTTAAGGTTGTTTGGTTTTAGTTAAGGGTTTTCATATTCACTTTGTAGTAATGCATTTTTTTATATTTATTTGTGTATCATTAGGCTATTATTTGTAGATCTTAAATCTCTGGTTGTAATTTAACTATGAATTTTTAAAAGTTTTAATATATTTCTGTATATAATATTTCTGAATTAAATAACAAATTTATAACTCTGAAATTTAATTAAGTACAGTAAACCCTCTCATATCCGGACCCTCCAATATCCGGACGTGATTTTGAAAGAATGCAAAAATTTAAAATTACTCTAGGAGGTCAATGTTTGTTAAACCAGTAGTCGCGAACAATGTTTGTAGGCCGGTTAGTAGCGCGCCGATCGCTGAACGCGGGGTTGAAGCCATGTGGACAGCGGTAATGTTCAAAAGCGGAATGGGGAAACGATGAGTCACCCTAGTCCCGAGTGCCTGAGTCTCTAGCACTACTGTCTGTATTCTGGGCTATCTGGTGCAAGGTCACTGACTTACGAAACAATAAACCTCCCCACCCCGTACCCACCCCAATAGCCAAGCCAACGCATCACATGTACTGTAGTGACAACACCTGCCTCCGTGGTCAGTGTCGCCTTTGTTTTTCTTCAGTGACCTTGTCTTTCTTGTAACGGTTCGTTTTAGTTTCGGGCAGGAATAAGTTATTATGGCCGGAAAAAGAAAAAGGGTTGTCATTACGATGGAGGAAAATTGTATTACTCTAGTACAGTACCACTTTGTACTGTATTACATGAATTTTTGAGTTTTGATATTATTAAAGTGTTTTTTTTATATAATATCTGGATGTTTTATTCCCCTCTCATATCCGGACTTTTTGCTATCCGGATCGGTCGTCGCCACAATAGTCCGGATATGAGAGGGTTTACTGTACTTATTAATTACCTGAATTTATATACTAATGCTGCCTACCCAGCACCAACTTCACAGGAAGAAAATCTCAGAAATCATGGATTGAATCTATTCATATGAATAGCTTTAATATAATATAGTAAAACCACACTAATCCATCACATAAGGACCAAAAGCATGGTCAGACTGGTGTGGTATTTGTAAAATCAAGTGGAAGGATCAATATGATAATTACAGTGGAATCTCTGATAGAGGAAACCATCTGTGAGATGAACTATTCCCCTTGTAACCTTTGTTACTTTTAATGCTAAAAACATGTCTATATGAAATAGAAATTCGGGCAAAACACTTGATAACAAGTACTTTGGAGGTCTGTGAGTAGGAGATAATAAGTTTAAAGCTTGTATACAGTGAATATTCTTTGCTTAAAACTAATATGTCTACAAGACGTACTGAACCTCTATAAGTAACAGTTCCTACCTCACACGGTCGACCTTCATAGTATCAGAATCAGATCATTATTGGCACATAACAATTATACGATTAGCATTGCTAACAAGTAAAAACGTATGTCATCTATAATATTATAAAGAAGAGGTGGTTTCTGTATGTTTGTGGGTTTGTTGTGGCAAGTAAATGCGAAAAATACTGAACCGACCGGTTTGAAATTTTACACAAAGGTAGATCTTAAACTCATGCAACACATAGGCATACTCATTTCCTTAAAATCCTCTCGGGCTACGCCCTGTGAACGTTCTAAGTTTCAATGTTTACATTTTTAGAGAATGAAAACATAAAATTACTTGAATGTCAACAGCTGTGAATACTAAAATTTGACAGTTCGAGAAGAAGGAGAAGAAGAAGAAAGAGCTGCCGTGACCGTCCTAGGTTTCAATGTTTACATTTTCTAATGACAACATCCGTTTGCACTATATTTTGACAGTTCGGGAAGAAGAAGAAATAAAGTTGATTTTTCAGATAAACTGCTGGATCAAAATTAGTGAATTATTTGAAATAGCGGAATGGTAGATTTTAAGTTTTTTCCGACGACTGTCTCTATTACATTAATCCTTATCCTCTCCCAATATTTGACATATGTTGCTTTGAAATGTTGTAGACACTCCTGTTTTGTCTTTTTGTAAACAATGAAGAATTAATTAACAATACCTTAAATGTATCAGTAGAGCCTACACCTTTCAGCCTTTTTAGCCCGTGCAAAGAACGGGTACTTTGGCTAGTTGTTAAATAAATTAAAACTACAAGTGAACTACAGGAAATCAATAAGATAGAGCAAAAAAGTGTGTATTGAAAATCCTTGGACATGAATTGTAATTAGTGGAAAATTCCTATGATTGATTTAATTTAATTCACAAAATAGGATCTAATTAAAAAATCTTTAATACAGGTACAGTACTGTAAAAATTTATTCCCAAAAAAGTCGGATTGTTTATATTTAAATTTTAGAGTATACCTATTAGAATTTTTAACTCAGCTGGCAACTTATATAACAATTTCTTAGTTGTATAAAGGAGTTATTTTTAATGTTTTGAAGACGATTTTTTGGATTGCAAATTATTTTTGAACCGACGGGTATATTTGTGAAAAATGTTTGTCCGAAATGCCATCATAATTTGATTGTGCCATAAACAGATTTTTTTATATGAATGGACTTGGAATTTTCAAAAGTTTAAAATGTTTAAATATGGGTTTACATGATAACCTCCAAGATGTCAAAGTCATAAACCTTATAAAGTTCTTTTGGATTTTAAATATTCTAATTGATTCTGCAGAGATTTCCCAGAGTTCGATTCCATTCTGAGCTATTGAAAAGAAATATGCATATAAATCAAAAGGGGTGTCAATATCTATTATGTTTCTGAGAAATAACATATGATAGCAACATGTGATCTTTTTACCATTATATCAATTCATTTCTTACATGAAAAGTTGCAATCTAAATCGATCCTAAAAAGTTTGAACTGTCATTAATTTTTATTAGTAAGTAGTTTTCAAAACAAACAGTAACTCAGACGCATGTTCAGGCATGAAACAAGTGCATTGATTCTCCATCCTATGAGGTTGTTCCAGAGCTATGAGAAACCTGTATAAGACAAATAGTGGTGGTAAAAATCTCGATAAAAAGAACCTTACTACAAATACCTCCATAAAAAGAATTTTATCCCGATCCATTGAGATTCTTATTGAGATTTAACTGTATATTTTTTGGTCCTTGAAAAAAGAAAATAATTATTGTATTTATAATTATAATTAATTAATGTAGTACACCAGAAATCCGGTAATCCAAACTAACTGGGACCGAATCTTGTTTGGATTACCGAGTTGTTCGGTTTATCCGGAAGTGCAGTGTAAAGTTTAATAAAAGTACTTAAATAAAGTCCATTATTATAGACCCGAGCGATGTATTTACATCAATTAACTTATGTGTTATCACAGTTCACGTGCAGGTTTGTCCACTACATGTTCTGCCTGAACGGCATCAAGTGTTCCTGCAGAGCCGTACTACCCGTTATGGACCCGTCATTATAAATATAAAACACGACACACACATTGACACATAAAATAAAACGGACAATGATAAAATAGTCATCATTGCTGGAAATGAACTCGAATGTTTGAAAAATAATTCGCTGAAAAGCAATGATATATTGTCGGACCGTGAGATTCAAATCTATTGTGATATACTGTGAGTGTAGCTAGACATCGCCCTACGCTATCTCGAGCAACAGTGTACTGCTACATCCAAGTGCTTGATGTTTATGAGACGATGGCGCAACTTGGCTAACATGCTTTCCTTTTTATATCAAAAGACGATAATAATTGAATTCTTTTGTTCCAAAAAGTAAGTTATTGTATTTTATTAACATTGTGTACGTGGTAATGTAAAATTAGTGTAACCATGCTGTAGATTAAAATGTTATAACTGAGATTACATTGCTTGGTTTTTAATTTGAACTCAGTAACCTTTTTCCCCATTATTTTGTTCCGGTTACCGGGACTGTTGTATTTTTATTAGGTCTAACTAATAAAATCACACTCAAAATAAAGATTCAATATATTTATTATGCTCAGAAACAGAACAGTAATATCATAAAAAAAATCAACTATCTACAGTATTGTTTGAGCTGGTAAGAAAACTGAAAATGAACTTGACAAAAATGTGAAATTAACAATTTTGCTATTAACAATACAATAAACGGTTTTCTTTTGACCCTGTAAAACTAACTCTAAATGTTCTAATTTAATTATAATTTTCAAAAAATACCATGAAAATCTCCATTTTAAAAATAAAGTTCTTTTATTTTTTAAACATTTCAAACATAGGTACATCGATGGTATGTAATATAAATATAGATATAAAACACTTAACTACAATGCAAGGCACACATTAATATATGACATATGAAATCACTATTAACTGTCAAATAATTTAACTAATAACACCATATTAGCTTTTCTTTTATATAGTAAAATAAAAATTACACAATTCATCAAACAAAATGTATATTCAAACCAAAAGTAATATAATTCTTTAAAATTAAAAGTACATATAATTTGTTCTTAACTTTTTTTTAATTTTAGGCCTGAGTCTTCACTACACAATATTTTACAAGTACAAGTTGTTGGCAATAAATTTGATTTTAAAATTTATTAAAAAAATTTTAATATTTTCATTAGGGCTGTATAATTTTATACATGATATTTTAAAAACATAAACTGCTCTTTTTTTAACAAAATCACTCTTAATGGTTAATTTTATGTTTAAAAAAAATCTTTAACGAATATGGTCATTAAACTTAATAAACTGCTAAGTATGCAGTTAATAAATAATAATATAAATTAACAAAAATTTTGACAGTATACATTATCTTTGGCTTTGTGTCACAAACAT
The DNA here is from genome assembly GCA_023375725.1 of Nephotettix cincticeps. Lineage (NCBI taxonomy): Eukaryota > Metazoa > Arthropoda > Insecta > Hemiptera > Cicadellidae > Nephotettix > Nephotettix cincticeps. The sequence continues at coordinate 134,103,973 of CM041786.1, forward strand.
GTTATTTATGCGCTTTCTTCAAAACTGAATCGACCGAGAATCCAGACCAGGTTTACCCCACATTTTTAACAATAAAAGTAATACTATATTTATCACAATACAAATAAACAATAAATGCAATCTTACTTGTTCTGAAATGGCAGTTGTTAAAAATATTCATTTATAAATATCTTACTAAGCCATAAGCTTTAACATCGACCATTTCAATACAAAAAGACCAAAACTATTTACGAATAAAATTCTGTGTGGTAAATCTGATCTGACAGATCTCAGTCAGACCACAATTTAGATAAGCATATCCACATGTTACTAAATACTGTTAGAACTAAAATAAGTCTAAAAAAACCCCTGCGAAGTGGGTTCAACAACTCAAGAGCTTGTGCGGTCACTTGAGTGTAAATATGTTTTCCATTTAACATGAATCTTTAGATTTTTGTTATTCATGCTTACTGACCCTGAATTTTTTATTCTGCAGTGGGTAATTGAAACATGAACATATCAGGATTTAACAGAATATAAATAAATTATTTCCTCGGTAACAAAATAATAAAAACACTATCTAATAACATATAAATTCTTAAAATAAACCCTTATGTTATATGTGAGGAGTTGAACGTTCGTTGTCAGTAGCTCAGTAGGTTGATTCCCCCTCCAAACTGGGCTCCTGCCAACCACAGAGTAAATTAACTGGTAGCTTCAATAGTTATCATTAACATATAAAAAATGTTACCATCAATAATGTCCTTGGTGTGAGTCCTCTCTGTTAATCTTACTATAGATGAACCTTTGAGAGAGTGAAGCGAATTAATGCTTTGCAATTCATAAAAAAACATGGAAATAAGAATTATTAAGTCTTACAGATAATCTTAGCCTATGAAGAAGTGTATGAAGTATGAAGAATTATTAAAGATTTATCAGGTTGGATCTCATTTAGTCTACAGGTGTTCGGTCCACCATTTCCCCACTTTTGTCTGCTGAAAGGGAGATGCCCACAGGCAGTGGTCTGCAAAGTTAAGTTAGGTTGGTTATTGATAGTATAAATATAGTTGGAGGGAGTTAGTGAAATGGCGACCTACCCAGGCAGGTATTTTAAGCCAAGTATGGGTGAGAAGTGAGTGTAAGATGATTGTGGCTTGACCACTGACCGCTGGCGGTTAGTTTCCACTGGGAGTCACAATTCGTGACCTCCAAGAAGCTGCATTACAGGACAAGCCACGGTCCCAGTCTAAAATGAGTCTCCGTCCCCTTCACTCAATTGCTTCCTCCAGCCAAAACACGGTTAATCTATGGCCATTGGTCAAAAATGATCCATAGTATATTATATTTATTTATGCTACCTACATCAGAGTCCCGGTAATCCTAACTAATTGTGACCGAGTTCAGATTACCAGTTACTGCAGTGTGAAGTTAGTTAAAATTACTAATAAATTCCATTATTTTAGGCCTAAAATGTGTTTTTAGAGCAATTAGCTTATGTCTTATCACAGTTTACATATAGGTTTGTCTACTATATGTTTTGCCTGAAAGGCATCAAGCGTTCCTGCAGAGATGGTCTATTCGATATGTACTCGTCATTATATAAACACATTATTATAAAACACATTATTATAAAAAATAAAACGTTTTATTATTATAAAACGCGATCTTGGTCATTGCTGGAGATGAACTCAAATATTCGACAAGTATTTTGCCAAAGTAGAGGAATGTCTAAACTTACAAACACACCTCGAAATATAGTATTGATTTTCTGATTCAGGGGGATCAGAGTATTTTTAAGTTAAATTAATTAGATACCTCAATTTTCCAGTGATAATTTTTTATTTCCTATTTTACCTCAAATATATTATTATCTGTGTAACTTACCTGTTTGAAAGCCATCCTGTAGTCAGACTGATTGAGGTCACGCAGTATGTTGGCGGAGTCACTGTGCTCCCCGCCATTGTGTTGCCCCGCCGCGACCGGACTGTTGACGGGGCTGAGGGCGCTGTGACTCTCTGGTGAGCCCCCACTGCTCTGGTAGCTGCCCACGCTGTTGGCTCCGCCTGCCGCCTGACCATTGGTGCTCTCCGCTGTGGCACCTACAATCCAGTATCGATATTTGTCACACTAACTGATTAGGCTAACAGATCAGTCGGTCATTGATCTTTCACTCTAGGGTTTCACCTGCATACTCTCCTTCTGCTGGTGAAACTAAATATGTCTTGATATAATTAATTATTTTTATTTTTGAATTAACTGACATTAGTTCTGCAATCTGGTGCATTGTAGAAAACCTACTGATGCTTTGAGCTGAAATTTTGGCATTGTGCATGAATAATAAAGATTGTTCACATAATGGATGTAAAGTTTTTAAAAAGGAAAAAAATAAATACTACAGAAAATTTTATTTTTTAAAGGTAACTTACAATTTTTATCTGATCGTCTTGTGAAGTATATAATTTGGAAGGTCTACAAATGTACATTGTACAAAGCAACTGAATTTTTATGTTAAACCAGTCACTCAGCCTTAAAATATATTGTGAGATTAAGACAGTTTTTAGGAGATTCAGACACACCACTCCGTTTACTAGGTTCCTACTTTAGTCTTTACTAGGTTTGGCTTATGATTTTCCCTAGTAGTTTGATTGGTGTCTCATTAATAAGGTTGTGGAGATTATTTATCTCCAATTTTACAGTTGAAATCCTAAAGTGTGAGTTTTTATGCACAATAAGATGAGATACTGTAGTAAATATTTATATGCTAGGTCAATCCACAAAATTAGGATATACTTTAATACTTTTAACTGAAATGGCGACCTACCCAGGTAGGTATTTTAAGCCAAGTATGAATGAGTAATGAATGTAGAATGATTGTGGCGCGATCTTGTAGTCTTGTTACTGACTAAGGCTGACATGTTCCTTAGACAGGACTGTTAATTAACAGCCAATGGCAACTAATGGACCTACAGTTTAACGTGGAATCCGAACCACGACCTCTGAATTACGAATTGGTCTAATTATGAGGATGGTCTTTGTGGGTTAACGTAGTATTCAATAGTGCAGACGTTAATCCACACAAGAGAACACTACATCCACCGATCATGTAAACTATATTGTGATATAGCTGGATTACAGGACGTCGCCACCGTCCCAGTCCATATTATAATTATATAATTAGAATATATAAATTACAATATATAATTAGAAGACCTCAAAAATGTTAAAAGACATAATAAAGACTGTTACATAATAAATTGATTAGAAAGATTAGACAGAAATAAATAATTTTTAATAATTGATTAATGATTGTTTTTTTAATTCTACCTTGATGTTTAGTATAGAATAATCTTATATCTAATGTTGAATAGTCTAATATCACTTTTATACATTTATTTTACCTGGATTTCAGGTTTTTGCTGCAGCCATTTAGTTTCCGGTTCCGGTAGGACACGCCCACTCCTATTCAGTTGTCTTTGAGTTTCCGTGCCGAGTGGACGTGTTATGTTTCTTATGTGTGTAATGGTTAGTGAATGGTTTGTAAGTTTTTTAACTGCTTTATTTTTTCAGCTTTACACCAGCTTAGTCTGGATTATGTGTTAATTGTGTTATGTTTTTAGATATTAGTTTGTTTGAGGGCGAGATTAGATTCCAGATCCCGAAACGTCGTGAAACTTTGTTTTACGTAAAATCGTAATGGAAATGTCTGCAATAAAAAACTAAATAACATAAATCCACCATCCCCAATAATGAATTTCAAACAAAGAAGTATAAAAATGATATTAGACCATTCGACATTAGATATATGATTATTCTATTATTATTAAAAATCATAATACTATAAGATTATAAATAACATCTTTTTACACCCCAAGACTGACAGAACCTTTATTGAATTCACCATGGCCTTCCATTGTGAGACCATTTTCAACAGTGTCTAATGTAGAAAAATAGGAGATTTCCAAAAATAATATACTATGATTTAGAGGGAGATACGATGCAGTCTTAAGTCCTACCTTACATAGAGTATGGTAAGAGTAATCTTCTAATTGTTTATACAGTAAAGTCTGGTTTATCTAGATTAATATGACAGAGTCAGAATATATGATAGCTGAAAATCTTAATAATCTAAAATATAACGAGATAGATAAAAGCGCTCAAGATGAAACTCTCATTATAATTTTTTTTTAACCTGATCTGTATAATCCGGATTATTCAGATCCGTATAAAGCAAGACTTTACCGTATTGTACATTTTTCTCTTAAATAAGTTATTATAACTACGATTAAAATATTATATAACGAGAGTTTTAAATATGTTTAATGAATTGGACTTTTTTAAATGTATAATCACAGAGTAATAGGTTTTATGAATTATATCGTCTGTACAGCTAAATATGATATTGCTATTGTAAAGTGTGAAAAAACTACTGGATAGCTTAGATTTAACCATAGTTTTTATTATTTTGATGCTTAAATTTAGGAATCATAATATTTGGACGTGCTCATGGTATTTAGCCATTTTATGTAGCACTGCTAGTAGAAAATTTCTGCTTTGAAAAAAACATGGTTCAATAACCATTAAAGGGGTAAAATTAATTTGTTATATCAGATTTAAATAGGATGGTTAGTAAAATTCTAGTAAAAGGAGTTTAGCAACAATAGATAAGACATTTTTCAATACTTCAAGAAAAACAAACATGACCTAAAGTAATTCACTAGTTAACTAATTTATTTCCATAATATTAGTTCTGATGTATTTTAAACTATCAAAATTAATTACAGGCAAAAGTAAAATTAATTTCAAAGTTAATTTGAGTGGTTTGAGACTTACCGACAAGCATGGTGGTCATCATGATATTCTTGTCCATTCCTGGCACACAAATGAGATTTTGATTTAAACTGATCACAATACCCCTTCAGAAGGTTAACGACAACCATGCTTGCCGGTAAGTGTTTTTAGTAGGTTAGAACCAAAAGTAGTCCAAATTTAAGTTTACTTATAGGTAAATTAGTATTCAATGTTAGAAATTGATGTTAAGAATATATACCGGGTATCTCAATTGAATTTGACAGGTTAGTAAAAGTGTAATAATTCTGAACTTAAAAACTATATGTAAAAAACCCCTGAAGTTATGCATACTGATAAAGTTGGGAAAAGCCTTGATCAAAAACATATTTGTAGGTTTTGTTTTGGGTTTGGGTTTTTTGGTTTGGGTTAGGTTGTAGGGTTTTGTAGTCAAAATGAATACTGAATATCTGCCAGAAAAACTTAATCTTAGGTATTTGGTTTGGTGTTTAAAATTGTATTAAAACTTTTAAAGTAGGGATTTGGAATCACTCCTACTTTGCTGGAGGAAAAATGGAGATTTAATATACAATAACATAGGTAACTAACCAATAATTATGACAAGTAAACACATTTTTCTTTCCATATAGAAAATGTTTTACAGAAATACTGTTTTAAAATTTAATAAAGAAACAAGTAAAACCGGTTAGATATTTTGGTTGCAAACAAAAACAACTAATATTAACTTTCGAAACATCAAGTATTGTTATCAGTGCCATGTGAAACAAAATCAATAACTGAGTTTGGGACCAAAGTCCAGAAGGCAGCCAAGAGACAAATGTTTACAAACATATTATTGTTTATTTGGGAAAATATGTGTTCATTATATTTTTAAGGTTTAGTTTCATGCTTGATTAAAGTAAGCACCAAATAAAAATCCATTATTCAGTGATGTAGGATACTAATTTTCATTTTCATCTATTAATATTGTAGTCCTATATGGTTTCTTTTTAGTTTACCTAAAGAGATCATAACTTATATGAAATAAATTTAATGATATAAAAACAAATATTAAAATAAACAGCATTTTTAGTATTCTAAAGGGTACAGTCAAAACCTCTGTTGTGTTTGTGGGCACTAACCCAACGTCAACATTTTGTTCAGTGAATAGAACTGAACCACTTTACAAAAATGATGACTGGTTCTAGGATCAACCGGTTACCCTCAGACTATGAGGTAGTACATTTTACTACTAAGCTAAATATTCAATCAATATTTATGCCTATCAATGTGAGCACTATTTTAAGAATTGATTATCCTTGTATATCCATAATTCACCAAAAAGAATTTGCCTTGAAAAGATATATATTTAGTAAGAAAAATAAATATTGTATTTTTCCTGGAGCCGGACCTATGTTTGCAATTTGTATACAGCATACTAAGAATAAATCATCCCAATTAATTGGGACTGAGGTTGATTCTGATAATACAGTAGACTTTGGATAATTCGAACCTCAAGGGACCAGAAAAAATTTGAATTATCCAAAAATTCGAATTAGAAAAGTTTATGCAAGTGGTTGAAATAAATAATCAAACATCATGTTTTAACATTGTATATTAAAAAAGTTAGGTTAATGAGGATATTATTGATTAAAAATCCTAATTTTTGTTAAATGTCAATAATGTGTTTGAAAGGATCACGAAACTAGCTACTGTATTACAAACTTTTTCAAATCCCTTCTCTACCTTCTTGATCGCCGCTATTTATTCTTGCAACGTCAGGATTTGTAGGTTCGCTTTGACGAAGCCATCATACACACAACGTGTTAACATGAAAGCAAACGAAGTCACAAATGCCAACACGAAACAAAGACGACGAATATCGGAACAAACCACCATCGATGATACACACAGATGTCAATGTTGTGATTTATGAGCAGTAGACTAGTGAGTGGGTGCGTTGATCTAGCTAAAAATAGTCTGAGGACAGGAAGCCCTAACGTCTCCTGGAAAATCGCACACAATGACTTGTTTACTTATACACACACTATAGATTTCCGCTGTAAAAACTTCGAATTATCCAAAAAATTATTCGAATTAACCAAGATATTTTAACATTGTTTTTATATAAAATTCTAGGGACCAAGACAAAATTTCGAAATAAAGAAGTTTTCGAATTACAGAAGTTCGAATTATCCAAGTTCCACTGTATATACATTAGTTATGAAGTATAAAAATCTTATATTACATAGAAAAGTATGAAACAAAATATACATTCTATAGCAATAATAATATCAAAGATACTACATCATCAACTATATCTGATGCATCCTTATTTTCCCACCCTTTAGCGTCCCTAAAAGTTGATTTAGATAATTAGAGTTCAACTGTACCTCTTTTCCTGGATTAATTAGATTGGAATAAAGAACTAGGTATTTGCCAAACTGACCTCCTAATAGCATCTCCTGTAGTAAACTGTCTATGCGGGCGACACCAAACAGCTTGGCGAACTGTATCTGCTCGATCATCTGCCATGTGATGGACTGCAGCGCGGGCAGGGTGAGCAGCAGTTCTCCGAACCGTCCACGTGAGTCGTACTGCCGATCGCTGATGTAGTCCTCCAAGTTGATCTGTATCTGGTAGCGAAGGTTTTTGATGCGTGATGGGTCGCTGAGCCCTTTTGCATCTGTAACCAAGAATTTCTGTGTAACTTTGAGGTGTTTGATACACTTAATACATAGAAAATGACATATGGTTGATTTTAGCTTCATGTTGGCTGTATAGGGACTGTCAACCTCCCTCTACCTGCTACTTCCACCCATCATCTGAATAAGCAGTTGAATAGTAGTACAAGTAGTACAGTATTATAGTACGGTACAGTTACTGTAGTATTATAGTAGTTAGTTACTGTGTTATGTTTTTCAGTTTTTATTAACAACTTTTAGCAGAGTAAAACACAATAATTGCCATAACAAATGTACAGTACAGGTTTAAACAACTAGGAGTTTGAAGTAATTGTTATTTTGACATGGATATTTCTTAGCTCTGGGAGGTGTTGGCAATTTTAGAGACCAAGATTGAAACACTGACATCATTTGGCTAGTGAAGTCACATGGTTATAACGACAGCTATTAAGAGGAATTGAAAACATTAGACATACCGGTATCCATGATCTAACCTTGTTCCCACAGGGAAGTAAATACAAACATTTTTCAAGTAACTTCTAATACAAAGTTTTAAGTTAGTTACATTAAAACATCATATATTACTTACATTAGCACTTATGTTGACAATAGCATAAGGTTTTATTCATTACTGAACAACAGCGGTCTGTTATAATAATCTGCCAGGAGAGCAATATTTTTGATAAATTTGGTAACATAAAAAAAACTTGTCCCCCCCCAATAACTGATACCACAGGATACAGTTTTCTTAGCCTGTTTAACCCTACACTAACTATACAATGAATCAAAATATAATAATCATTGTAAATAATTGTGAAATGTGCTCTAAAGGAATGTGATAAAGTATTAAGGAAGTTAAGCTAAATGTAACAAATTCAAAATTGTATACAGTACTTAAAACTTTCTGCTAATGAAATAACAAATTTCAGTTTTCATTAAAAGTATCTGTAAAATGGTATTGATAACAGTATTGATAAGTTTTGGTATTCAAATAATGATGTCATCACTCACTCGGATCGAAGAAGACAATGGCCTTTAAACAGGCAAACTCTGTGTCGTCTATTTGAACCTCCATGAAGGGACGAACTAACTCGTCCATAACCCGGGTGCCAACTCGGGTGATGTCCAGGTCAGGAGTTATCCCGTTTTCTGTTGGGTAAAAAATATGTTAAGTAAGAGAATTGTGCATTCATTATTTTCCTTATTATGCTTTCAAAGTTTATTTGTTGATCTTTAAAAATACATTACTAACATTTCTTTGTTTGAAATTCATTATTGGTGATAGTGGATTGATGTTATTTAGATTTTTATTGCGGACATTTTCCATCACAATATTATGTAAAACAAAGTTTCACGACGTTTCGGGATCTGGAATCTGATCCAGTCCTTCAGATAGACTGTGGCTGCCAATTCTAAGCAAAGAACTTAAGGATAGGGAGAATAAAGTACCTGTAAATGATATTCATATAAATCCGAAACAAAATTCTCATGATATGCTAACTTGTAGTAAAGCTCGTAAGGGGCATTAGATTTTTGTTTTAAGTATAAAATTGTACAAATAATGTGTTTTGTAAAGTTAAAGTTGTAAAGTTTGTAAAATGCACTGTAAAGTTAACCTTGTACTGCAATTTTTCATGAATATTAGGAAGGATTTGCATATGATTTAAAATTAATAATAATAAATAAATCTGTTACAGATTTCAGGTTTTTGCGGCGGCCATTTTGTTTCCGATTCTGGTGGGACACGCCCACTCCTTTCAGTTGTCTTTGAGTCTTTGTGACGAGTGTGTAATGTTTTGTGAATGGTTTGTTTGTAAGTTTTTTTCACTGCTTGAAACTTTTATGTTTTAGCTTTATACCGGTTTGGTCTGGATTATTTGTTAATTGTGCTATATGTTTTAAATTTTAGTCCACCTGAGGACGGGATCAGATTCCAGATCCCGAAACGTCGTGAAACTTTGTTTTACATAATATCGTGATGGAAAATGTCCGCAGTAAAAAATCTAAATAACATTACAAACATGCTAATGAAAACATATACGGTATAATATATGGAATTGCTGGAATATATACAACGTAGTTTAATTGATGTTAATGACTTTTTCAACATTGTTTAAGATGAAGTATTAGTTACCTGCGCAGTACCGGGTGATTATACAGTTGTTCCCGAGCAGCAGAAAGTCTCTGAGATGCAATGAGCGTCGCGCCAGTCCCAATAACAGGTGTTCTCCAGCGTGGGCACGCAACAGGGCCACCTATATGCAAATACTAATTAGCAAGCAAAATTTGTCAACACTGCAATTTCACTTAATGATCAGGACCCTTGGACCTTTTTCCGATTGGTTTTACCCATAGCGCTGTTAAAAGTATAGAATGAGTAGAAAAAGAAAGACAAAGGAATCTTTAAGGATTTGTAAGATTTATTATCAGATGGATAGAGCAGCTTTATCGAAGAGTGTGGACAGGACTAATGAGACGTGATTCTGTAATTACATTATACACATTTCTAATTCATACTTGACCTAAAATACCTACATGGATAGGTCACCATTTCAGTGAAAAGTAAGTAATCCTCACTAACACTTACTTGCTTTTGCTTAATGTCCCGCATAATTTTTGGAGCATGTTGCCCGGTGGTCCTCGACGTTTCGCCCACTTGATGGGCAAAACATTGAGGACTACCACGCAACATGCACCAAAAATTACACGGGACATTGCCGAAAAGCAAGTAAGTGATGATCAGTCAGTTAGTGGAAGACTACGGTGTGAATATAAGTAATCACACTTTATAAAAGAATATAAAGTAATCCTGTTCGATTGTTCCTTCCAATTTCTACTATGGAAATTTATCAGCTGATCTCAGTCAGTAGCAAAGCTGAATGTGTCACAAAATCTATTACATTTAATACAATCACCCTTCATTGATATTCACTTTCAAATTCCTTCTTATTTGGCGCACCGTGTCAAGGAAAAAGTCAATATGGACAACTAAGGATATTTCTTACCAGTAATATCCCAGTTATTTTTAGGCCGAACATTTTATTGATGAGGTAAATGGGTAAACTTCTGATTTTAGTCTAGTGTCAGAGTTTTCACGCCGCATTAGTTTCTCCGAGGTGACCTATCAACTAATTATGTAGTCAATGGTTTCATCTAAAGAATATTGGCAGTCAATTTCAAATGTTTGATGACTGGAAATTGAAATCTATTGATCTATATGTCTATTATATGGTAGGCCAGTACCAACTCTACCTAGTCAGCTTTGACTACCACTTTGATGAGGTTAAAAATTGAACAAGTAAAAAAATAAGAGTAAAAAATCTTGTATACCAGAAACTCTTATCAAGGTAAAATCAAAACATTACCTCAACAAATTACTAAGGGGATGTAGCCTGTCAAGCTATATATGTACAAATTCCATGTTGAACAAATACGATGGAGCAAAGTTTTTTATTTCCTAAACCTCTGTAACTATGTCATATGACATACCTGATCATCAAGTGACAGTTCTGTGAAGGCAGGAATGTACTTTGCCCATTCCACGAGGTACAAAAGCTGTTGCTTCATTGAGTCACACACATCACTGATGTTGGCTATCGATTTATTAGCGATGATATATTCACTGTTTGTTGCATTTACCTAAAACACACAAATTAATGTTTTATAGTCACTCATTATATCAGAGCACAAGTAACATACTGTCAATGTCTTAGCAACAAAAATATGCAAAGTATTCCTTGTATATTTCTATTTCCTTGCATGTAAATATTATTTAATAAATTTTTTAAGTTTAAAAATAAATTGAGCTGAAATTATTTAGAAATATGTCAAGTCAAAGGAATGAATTTTAAAGTTTTAAAGTACACTTTGGGATTTATGAGTGCTATCTAACATGTTTTCTGCGGTTGTATTTTTATCCAAGGAAAACAAATTCAAAACAATAAAAGACTATACTCAACAATTAATACAATATAATTGTACTTTATTTATCTAAAACAACAAAAAACGGATATTTACAACAAAACCAAGGAAATAAATTAATAGCTTTTAAAAATAAAATTGTAAGAAAATCTACGGTCTCATTAACGATGTGTGGAGAATTGGAACAAAGAACTAAGGGAAGTGTATACAGATCCAAATAAAAAGTAGGAGACTGAAGTGGGCAGTCATGTCATTCAACGCTGAGAGTGGAGTGGTGTCGCTTGGCACAGCACACTAACTGCACATATCTGTGCAGTACACGTTGGCGTGCACACCTTTTAAAAAAGAAGAGGTAAGTGTAATGTCTTTCAACAAGATTTAACCGCTTTGTAGAAAGTGAGAAGGTGCTGAAAAGTCCAGCTTCCCAGGAGAGTATCATAATAAGCATAAATGTATGGTATCCCATAACCCATTTTTTAAAGAATATTTAAAAACAAATTTCTAACTCCATGTGATATTTTCAATATAATATATCAACTACTGTACACCACATATTGGATGCTTGACATGATAATTTGAAAGTTAAACTATTTACAAAATTAAAAAAAATTGACCTCTAGTGTTGGGTCCATTTGCCGGGATAGCATTTCCGCATTCAAAAGCGAGGAAACGGACAGTCCATTGTTGGACACAGACTCTTCATAGCTTGGTCTACGACAACTGATTCTATCTCTTTCATTCTGGACAGCTGAAATCAAAGAAAACAACTTAACTGACTACTGAAATAAGACTGGCCAAAAGTTGGGAATTGAAATTAATTATAGTTATGCATCACATTAATAACAATTTATTCATATCATTTATCAAGCTTTGGCGGAAGGAAAGTACAAAATAAATGAATATTTTTGAAAAAATGTTTTGAAAATGGGGCTATAGCCCCAAAACTGTAGTAATAAAATATTTTAGGATTGTTTGAAGACAGGTCATTAGCTTAACTATCTATTTAGACATAAGTAATCTTTTATAGTGAATAATGTTTGAAAAAATAATTATTATACCAAGAGGTAGCTTTTATGAGTATACAAGTCATATCAATCAAACACATAAAAGTGGTACAAATATAACTCAAAATAACACAAGAAAATTATTTAAATTGCTGTTATATCAAAATCCGTAGTAAAAAAACAGGATTAATATTTCATCAATAAAATGGTATAGTAAAAATTGTTTAAAGGTTTAACCCCTACTGGTATCTAAAGATAAGATACTTTACCTTCTTTTTTCATGCCAGCCTTAAAACATTTTCTGAGTCTGCAATATCGGCACTGATTCCTTTTATCTTTGTCAACTATACAGTTCCTGCTGAACCTGTTGAAAATTGATTTATATTAAAACGATTCACGTGAAAACTGTGTTCAACATGTCGTGGAGTAAGGAGAAGAAATTTAACATCCATGTGTTTCTATTTAAATGTTTGAACGTATATTCACATTCTTATTGGTCGTAATACTGCTTATAAACCACAGTTAACAGTCTGGGCCACGTTTGGCACATGTGAAGACGTGGGAGCAGATAAGTCAAAGTGCTGACCCAGTCACTATTGAAATTATTTAGGTATTTAGAAAAGTGGTTGAAGATTGCTCAAAAACTATACAGAGTGTTAGAGGTTGAGAGATTTCTAATTGACCTATGAATTATTTTCCTGATAACAAAAGTTCACTGTTAGTAACAAGACAGGGTTTTTACCCCTGCCAATTCTCAATCAAAACTTAAAAGCCTCTAGTGTAGAAATAACGACTGGATAGGTCAGAAGTTAAGTGCTCATCTCAATATCCTAGGGTCTTAAGTTTGATTCCAACCAGTCTCCATATGTACTTGGGCTACCTATTAATTAATTATCTATCTAACAGCAAGTTGTTGGGAACAAGATCAAAACGTTAGAACATACACAAAAATAATAGTTTCATATTTTTACTTTTGTATTCAATTCAGGTAGCTTTAAGAGTATTATAATTGTCAGAATAATCTCTAATAAAGCTGGACCTGTGGCCATTGGACAAGAGGTGATCTTTTGTACAGCCAATGGGAAGAAAGGATTGATGAGGATCAGTAAGGAAGGAGAGGAACAGTCTGACTCAAGCCAGAGAAGCAACAACTCCAAGCACGCCCAGCTCCTAGGAGTCTTGTCTGACAGACAAGTCACCAGACTAACATGAAGCAGACACCAATTCAATTATGAGATTCAGACTGGATATCCAAGTTTTAAGGCGCCAAGGAGGAACCAATGGTGTAAGAGAAGCTGTTCCCTTTGGATAGCTTAAAAACGTACCAGCATTGTGAAAGTTAAAAAACTCTGAAGTTTAGTAAAACATTCAAAAAACCATCTAAGGATAAGAATATATTATAAGTTAGTATTTGATTATTTTAGTACAGTAGACATAGATTGCCGCATACGAGTCACCGATATTGGACATTTTTCACCATAACGTTACCTGCAAGTGTAGACATGATTTTTCCGAACAGACCGACGGAAGAACCCCTTGCAGCCATCGCAGCTGGCGGCGCCGTAGTGCTTGCCGGTGGCGCGGTCGCCACAGATGGCGCAGTACTGACCCAGCGCCAACATGCCGCCCACGCTGGACCCGCCGCACAGCCCCAGCTCTGCATCTCCTGCTCAACAAATCACAACTCTCATCAATATATATTTATATTTTGACATAGATATGTCCTAGCTTTAGGGAGAGAGGTGTTAGCAATTTGAAACATGATAACAACTGTTTAGGTGAACTGAAAACATGCCCTTTAGACATATCCATGATCTAACCCATTTCCCACAGGGAAGTAAATACAAACATTTTTGAATAAGGTGGCGTGTATACTGTATTCCAGCTACTTGGATGTCACAAATTATGGATGGTTATGAGCGATGTTCGATGGATTAATGTCTGCACAGCACTTTATCAAGTCCTTGTTTGAAATTCATTATTGGTGATGGTGGACTTAGATTATTTAGATTTTCATTTCGGACATTTTATATCACGATTTTAAGTAAAACAAGATTTTACGACGTTTCAGGATATGAAATCTGATCCCGTCCTCAGGCGAACTAGTATCTAAAACATAACACAATTAATTAATACATAATCATGATCAATTAATTTTGTCTTTGAGTCTTCGTGACGAGTGGACGTGTTATATGATTCTTCAGTGTGTGACTATTGTTAGTGAATGGTTTGTTTATAAGTATTTTTACTCCGTTAAACTTTTTTGTTTTCAGCTTTAAACGGGCTTAGTCCGGATTATGTATTAATTGTGTTATAAGTTATTTTAAATAGTTCGCCTGAGGAGGAAACGTCATAAAACCTTGTTTAAGTTAAAATCGTGATGGAAAATGTCCGCAATAAAAATCTAATAAATAACACTTTATCAAGGCTAGCCTCAAGAGAGACTTCTCCAGAAAGTTATCCGGCAATATATAAGAAGTCGGATCAAGATCAGACTTCTTAGCGTTCACTACAGCCTCGATGAAACGTGCCACCCGATTCCAGGTCTCGTCCCGACGAAGCATTACCTCTAATACAGTGTTCGGGTAGAAAGATCCGACCTCGAGCCCCAGTGATACTCGCTGCACTTGCTGTCTGACGCACGCAAAGATTATGTACTCTACGGTATCAGGGACATCCGCATAGTATGTAAAATTAGGGCTTCATGACTTCCCAATCTTGTTAAGGAATTTTAGGAAGTATCCGTGACCTGAAAGAAACTGGGTCACGTAGTATCCCACCTTTCCATGCTTCCGCTGCACCAAGGGTGGATATTAGGTATGAGCCGTCCATCGAACCCTCGTGGCCTCCCAGCTGGTCTGCCACTCAGCAAACGGGTTCTCACGTTCCTTAACGGTGGCATACCCTGTCAGCCTCAAACCTCCCCCCAGTAGATCGCCTGGCGCTCACGGGCCAGAAGATGTATAGGAATCCCAGCCTTAGTCAGTAACTAGAGACTACAATATCGTGCCACAATCATCTTTTTCTTTAACACTTAACTAAAAACCTACCAGGATATATCGTCAGTTCGGAAAGATAATATTAATAATATCATTATGTAATGTTTAAAAATTTTATTTCAGATTGTCAGCAGCTCAATTATTCTCTTAGAGATAGATAGTTAGGGATAATATTCCTATTCACGGTATAAAGGTGTCCATTCCAAAGTGAACAAAGTATTTTTAATTTCCTTAAGCCAATTTAAACAATTCGACTGTACAGTAATGTTGTTGCCATGCTGCGTCTGATAAGACTAATAATAGCCACATTCTTTCAGGCTGTACTGATGCGGCTGTACAGGCTGTAGACGATGTACCGTGGCGGCAGTCACATAGGCTAGCTAGACTGCTAGAGGCAAATGCACTTCAACTAATCCGGTTGTCTTTGCTGGAGGTGGCTCTTCACGATCTGACAGGTGCCGCCCGCTACCACGCACCAGGCCCGTGTTACTGTTATATCCGCACGTTAATCCTGAACGGATCGGTAAAAATCACAAACAATTGAAAACAATTTTCTGTTGTCTGAGGCAAAACAAACTGACAGTAAGTCCGGAACCCACACCTTCTCCGTTTAAAGGCAATTAAGTAAATTATATCTTCTTACTGTATTCTATTTATAGTTAAAACCCTAAAAATGTTTACAATACAATTTTACGTGTACAATTTTCACATTTCCGCACTAGGAATGCCCGAGTTGCACCTCCCCTTTGATTATAGTATATGTAAAGTGAGTTTTATTGGTAATAAGCTTGATGCGTAACTGTTGACAAAAAATAAGAGATGTATTTCCATAAGAATAACTAATGGCACTGATGGTGTTCATTGTGTGCAAATTAATCGTGAGGGGCGACCGCCCCCCCCCCGACGACTGTATTAGTTCTACTTTTTTATTAAAATTGATTCCTTGTCATTAATTAATTCCTTTTCTAAACTGTTTATTGACATGTTTAAATGTTAACAGTTAGAGGGGGAGAGTATTTCGTCCTGACGATGCCTGACAGTTGGCTACACTGCCACAACTGCCCCGTTCTTATGCTGATTAAATGGTTCAAAGAAATATTATATTGTAATAATATAGAATTAATGTATATGGCCATAGATATTTACATTATAACAGTTTACTAAAAACCTTTTCACTCACAATAAAAGTAATTCTGCAGTTAAAAATAACTATGTTTGAATTTCAATCCAGTAACAGGGGTTTTTTCCATTGATTTAGGTTAGAATGCTCAACAGCTGTTTTAAAATCATTCAGGTAGTGATCAAGAAATGCTGAGTTTTCTATTTAAACTAAGCTTATGTTGAATAGAGAGATTTTTTATAGTTTTAAGTATACTTAACTTTACTAACTAAAGTTAACCTAAATTGCAACTTGTAATTTAGGTTGAGGAATAATGTTGTATAACATAATTATTATGATTAGGTCTTTTAATTTTTAAGTTTAGAATATCCAAGAAGGCTATTCAAAGCAAAGCACCTTTATTATTATGGTTTTGCGATATTTATACTATTGATGACAAAAGACTTTTTATTTATGATTCTTATTTCTCCAAATAAAATACGTATACATTTGATTCTGTGTTTTATTTATGCTCTGTTTTTAATTCTGCTCAGTTGTTGTGTTCTAGTTCAGTTAACTTTAGAAAATGTTGACGTGTCCCCTTTTCTGGTTGGTTTTATTGCATTACAATACTTACAACTATTAGTTTTAATATGTGATTCTATGTAACAAAAAAATATTCGTGACTGAGCTCGCCCCCATGACACTATGGCTGGATCCACCACTGCATCATCAGTTTTTTTTAGATCGATAAACTTTGAATAAACTAGATAATATTTTCGCTAGATAATATTTTTTAGGCTATTAGATTTGTTATATATACCCTCATTAGCAAAATTTGTCACGCAATGATACCACTTGAATGTCGTATTATTTTTAAATAGATTTAAGATCAGCTATCAATTAAAAGTAAAAACAAATTAATAGGTAATGACTTTTAGAAGTAACCAACAATAATAGTTGATTAGGCCTACTTGTTTCTATGTAAATACTGCGGTAGGTCACGCATTTAGTAAAATTTAGAAAAATGAGATTCTATTGCTCAAAACTGACTCAAGACTTTGACAGATTATTACTTTATTTTAATACAAGGCGAGCGATGGTTTATAGTAAAAAATAATCTCCTACAGGCATAGAATCATGAATTGTTACATTACAGTCAGCGCACTGGTTTCGCAGAGAAGACGAAAACAAATGGCTGTTTTTAGCGTCGAAGGCTGGTAGACAATTAATTAAGACCTTACTAGGATTCCATGTGGTATAGAACGAAAAAAACAAAACATATTTTATTTTTCCAAGAAACTCTAAAAATATTTATGCATCGTTTCAAAATCTAGTTTAGCCAGCAAAAATAATGAAATATAGTAAATGTTTATTACACAGAAATTGAAACGTACAAAAAATTAATATTGTTGGCTACATACCTTCTGTTTAGGGGGTTTGTATTTTTAGACCAAATGAAACTAAGTAATCCACCACGTGACTAACGATAGGGAGGGATAAAGTTCACCTTTAATGAGTGACGTCACAGATATATGTATTACACTAAACATAATGACGTCATCACTGAGCGCACCGCACCAAGCCACGAAGCACTAAATAAAAATGAAATGTATCATCCGAGTGACGTGTTACAACTGAGCCCACAGACGAGTATTTTGAGCCGAAGAGAAATTTTGACCTTCAGCCCATGGCGTCGAAGTCAAAGTCTAAACTACATCTAAACAAATAACGGTACAATACCTCTGCCGACAGTATCCGGTGGACCACACCACACTTTGAGAAACTCGGACATAACACGACACTTAAACTTTGACCAGGGGCTCGCGACGATGCAGGTCGACGAATAGAAGCGACGAAGGGGTAATGGTAATGGTCGACGTAGGCGCCATGAGGGAAGAAGATGCTGCCGGAGCGGACTTTGACCGCCACTGTGTAAGTGTGTGCATTTAGTTCAAAGGTCACATTCACGATAACCAGATGAATTGACATGGTTGATAAACCGTAGATATAACTGTAAGGCAATTATAGCCGTAGATGTTGAAACATTCCCCTCCCCCGGGGCGGAACTGTTTACAATGACAACACGTTTTTGATATCTCTCGACCCGCCTACGCGCCGAGCAAAGTCAACAATAGGACAATTTTATTGGGGGTTTTAATTAATTGT
Source organism: Nephotettix cincticeps (assembly GCA_023375725.1). NCBI lineage: Eukaryota > Metazoa > Arthropoda > Insecta > Hemiptera > Cicadellidae > Nephotettix > Nephotettix cincticeps. The sequence goes on from CM041786.1 coordinate 134,122,613, forward strand.
TTGTGTTTAGTTGATAATTAACATACAATTTTATTTGGTTAGAGCTATCTATTCAGAGAGGAACCTCTTTAGTAAGAGCCTCTATAAGACGAAATATTCAAAATATACCCTTGAAACCTCCATTATTCTCAATGCTAAAAACACCTCTAAATCAGGTAGAAATTTAGGCAAAATCCTCCATAACAAGTATGTTTAATGGTGTGTGACTAGGCCTATAAATCCTGTATAGGCTACAGCGAATATCCTTTGCTTAAAACCTTTACAAGACGTACTCAACCTCTATAACACGTATTCCCCAAACTTTCGACCTCAATAGTAAATAGTTTTCAAAACAAACAGTGACATGAAACAAGTGTTTTCATGTGTGAATCTCCACTTCACTATGAGAAACCTCTATAAGACGACTATTGGTGAAAAGAACTTCGTTGCTACAAATACCTCCAGGGGAAGAGTTTTCCCGATACCACGAGATTCTTCTTATTGAGGTTTAACTGTTATTTCAAAATTAAATATCATCACAAACCACAAAATCCTATATAGAATCCAGCTTTAAAATAGATCTGTCAAAGAAGGAACTTTAGGGTACTGATAATTATTTGCGTAAAAAAGCTTCAAGTTTTAGGATGCTAATTTCTACTTTCTCCCCCTATACGATACGATAGTATAGGGAGAAAGTATTCGTCTCGTAAGTTTTCGTCAGAATTTTCTAATTTGAGTTGTTGGTGAATACATCCATTTTAGTGCCCCCGAATCAAAAAAGGGGTTTTAAAGTGATGTATGTCCGTGTGTCTGTGTGTTTGTGGGGGGAGGGGGTGATGAGAATGTGCAGAAGCCTAGAGACGAGATTATTGGTCCGATTTTCATGAAATTCTGTATGTAAGTAATAATCTACGATATCTCGGACACTTTTTTATTTTTAAGGGAATTTTACTCCTAAAACCCCCAAAACCCCTTAAAATAAAAATTTCTCAAAAATGGCTTTAAATATTTTCATGAATCTTATATGATTTATAATCCTCTATGAGATAAACAAAATTAAACCACCCGTATTTCTCAAAACATTGGGGGTTAAAAGTTATGGAATTATAAAAAGTAAATTTTTTCGCGAAAACAATGAAGGTAAAGTAAAATAATTCGACTACCACCATTGAAACCAGCTTAAAAATGTAAACAAATTAGTGTTAAATGACATTTAATGAGGTAAATTAAATTGACCTTTTTCAAATAATTGTCACGAAACACTGTCAAGCTGATAGAATTCGACGAAATTTTACTACTTATTCTACTAAATCTATTTATTTTTTAACATAGTACAGAAAAAATTCAATACTGATGCAAATGAGACTACAAATTATCAAAGATATTGAGCAATACAGTGCTAGGCAGGCTGAAGCTAGAGATGCTGTGGGCAGGCAGCCGCACAAGTCACTTCATGACGTTCTCGAGCAATCATCTGAGAAGTTCTCGGGATTCAGAAACCTCTGGATTACTCATCCTTGAGATCTTGAAATGAAACTCAAGTGTTCTCTGTCGTTATACGTATACTAGCATTATTCTCTTGTAAACTAATAAACCGTTTTACATGTTGCCACTACAACGGTAACAAATTACAGTAATATATTTTGTAAAATTGAAAACATGTTTTTTTGTCGTCTGTTGATGACTGATTATAATAAGTACCTGGTGACCGAGCTTTGCTCGTATAGAATAAGACATGTATTATAAAAATTAATTAGAAAAATTAAAACACATTTATTACTCAATGAAAACATTTATGTGGTTGAAATAAAACCGATTTATTACACCATAATTAATATAGAACTCGCGGCCTATAGTTCTTGAGGCCGACACGCTACAACTTGGCTACGACGTTAGTCAATTGAGCGATGCCGTTTAACGTCTTTTAGCCAAAGCCGATCATTTACTGTTTAATTATCCATACCGTTATTATTAGCCTGTGATCAACCGATTTTGTTATAAACGGAATGAGGATTGAAAAGCAAAAGAGAAATTTAATTTACATCAATTAATTGGTTTGTTACAGTGGCTTCAAGCAATACAACGAATACGTTTTCTATCAAAACACGGAAGATTTTGGAAATACTTTTTTCTGCTTTTATTTCGCACAGCTATGTTATCCTTAAGTTTTTACAAATTGTTTAGAAACCTGATAATTTTGCATTTATTTAATTCATAAAATAAATATTAATGCATAACCTCTATATTGTTCCCCGCAGTCTTCAATCAAGAACTGTCAAACGGTTATAAACAGCTGTTTTGGTTTGTATTGTTTACATTTTATTCTCCATAAGCGTAATGTTAAATTTTTAGATTTTAAACTTAATATTACAGTAAAACACGAATTTTCCTGGACATTAGACCTATCTAGAACTTATTTTCTACTCGGAAATTAGTTATTTCCAAAATTTAAAGAAATTCCTCGGTGCCGTTTTCGAGATCCGTGTGCAAATATACAAACCTTGCTCGTATTATAGTATTGGATGGATTGGATTGGATATAATTTATCTTTAGATGACTGTCTTTCGTGATCTTAAAAATTTCAACGCTATAGTTCTCTGTTATATTGTCTAATCCTGGACTCACAGTAGACTGTACCTACTAAATATAGTCATTTTTACATTTGGTTTATATCACTAGCGTATTTGGTACAAACACTGCTGTTTAGCTGCTGTCATTCTGACTGTACTTTAGATACTGTAGGATAATCGAGGTTTATTCCACACAAAAAGGTCAACTCAATGTCTATTAGGTTTCAAGGCAAGAAACGAAAATGAACTGTATCAATGAAATGATACATGCTTTCTCCTACTAAGAGTATAAAATAATATTCAAAAAATAAATATTTTGTAATCACACAATCTCTGTTGACAAGTTTTAGGATTTTGGGGAACCACGACTCACCACAACCGCCGAGGTAAATAAACGAAAAGTTTTTGAGTGAGTTTTAACCATTTTTAGTGGGTAATATAGCCATAAGGATACCAAATTTCATACAAAATGCTTGAGAAATAAGGAACAAATGGATTTAGCCTTATTTCTCCGTACTTTTCTGTATTTCAAATAACAATAACATTGGATACCCCCTTAGACAACGTACTGCGTTTGCCACGGACTGTAAATCTACCTTTTCTTGGCAAAAAAAAAAAAAAAAAAAAAATAAAAAAAAAAAAAAAAAAAAAAAAAAAAAAAAAAAAAAAAAAAAAAAAAAAAAAAAAAAAAAGAAAAAAAAAAAAACAAAAAAAAAAAACAACAAAAAAAAAAAAAAAAAAAAAAAAAAAACAAAAAAACTATTTCTAGGACTAAACATTCAAATTACAAGTTTGTTTAGTTTTTAGAATTTGTTGTAGTGGTGGTACTCAAATTAGTTTATAAACTTATTGTTGTCCCCAGGAATTTCAAAAATTATTTTTTAATTTTAAAATTCTATATATTTTGAACCGTTATTTCACATGTATGGGGTGGTGCCATATTATTCGGTACACTAATTAATTTACTATGGAATTTACAATCAAATTCGTTAGAGCAGTGTTTAATTTTAGCTTATTACTTTCACCAGATAGATTGCTTTAAATATACTTTTTATTGCTAATTGTTTGTTTCCTTTGTTTATACGATAGGGTATTCATTTCATTTCTCTTCCACGGCATAATTATTTTTAGTACAGTACTGTGTTTGTGTAAAAATGGTCCTTAAAGCTACGAGCTATAATTTATACACATACGAATACTGGATATATTTTATGGTCCTTCGAGACGGATTTTTCATGGCGTCCTTAAGATATTCGGTTTTAATAATTTTTTCACATTTTTATAAGAGTTTTGGGGTATGAACTACTCTTAAAAACAAAAGCGCTCATGCAGATAATATTTTTGCGACGTGAATCAGTCGTTAATTTCAACGCAAGGGAACGTTCTTAGTTTTATTGTTTCAGTGGCAACACTGAGCACAGGTGACTTAACTGGCAGACTGACACGTTTCAGTGTCAAATTGCATCCCATTATTACTGTTTTGTAATCAATATAAATTGATTCAATTTCGAATCGCAGTTGCCCACTAGGTCTATTGCAGCCACCTAAGTTTATTAATTATGACTACCAGAAAGATTTTTAATTTCTTTAAACCTAAACCTAATAAAGCAAAAGTTAATGTAAATAATAAGAACTGCATTTTGGGGGCATCAATTACTTCAATTATTGTTCATTGGTTTATGTCTTATCTTTTGTTTTATTGAACAATAAAGTAGCCTATATGGTAGTGTAATGCGGAAATAAAAATAAAACAATGTTACTATTACTAGCAACTGTTACATGGTTTAGTTTAATATTCAGGTTATTGAAGCTTCTTATTTTCTGCCTGTTGATTTTCTCTTTTATATTTTTTTAAGAAATGGGGTTATTTTGATGGTAGGCCTATATTATAAAACTTTTTCTGCACCCTTACGATAAGAGATATGTTTTGTGAAATATAAAAAATGACAGTTCAAGATATGACATTAAAAATGTATTATAATCCTTTATTAGTTTTTCCAACAATATTATATATTTATAATATATATATATATATATATATATATATATATATTTTGTATCGATATGTAGTTTATTATTACTACAGCAACGTATATAGGCCTGAATAAAAACTTAACAACAAATTACATTGGTTATTGTAAGCGTCAAACAAAATGGTTGGTGAAAATCTAAACACGTGTATAAGAAATCTAGAGTAGGCACCGAGATGTGAACGTGGGGATGTCACACTAGGGATTACTAGAATATAAAGAGGTTGGTGTGTAGACATAAATGAGAGTTCTCACACATAAGAATGTAAATGAATGTATTCTGAGGGATGGACACTTATATATCATATATCTATAGATCGTTCCGACCCAGTTATGCAGTATCAAGTAGCCTATCTGCTGGGCGTTTACACATATCTGATCCCCGGACATCTCCGTGCTGCCCATGGGGCGACGTGCCGTCGGCTCCGGGTCGGTTTGTTTGGTTCCAAAGTCCGCGTTGTGAGAGTGGCACGCCAGGAGCCGGCGAATTGCTGAGTCCCCGTGTTGCCGGTCAGTGACTGACGGTCCCTCACTTGAAAAATTTAATTTTACACCGTGATTACTAATGATGCTTGAAAATAACACGTCGACATTAGGTGGTAAAACCGAGGTGTGGACCGTGCCCCATGAAAACTTAAAACTTAATGCAGTAAGGCGTAAAAGGAAAATATAAATATGGTGTTTTATTCTGTTTTGAGGTTCTATTGGCAGCTAACCCTGAAGAAAGAACTACATATTGGAGGATTTCATTAAAACTAAATAGTTCCGAAATTGTGTAATTGTTCCTGGAATCTCAAATCTTGGTCACGGTAAGGAATCCTTAGGTGGAAAAATATGCAAAGAAACCCCGTAAACAACTAAAAATACTGAGATGCGATTCATATCCGGTCCCCCGGAGTCGGAAGTAAAATAAAACAATAGACTGGCCATAACGGAAGTAGTAAGAAGGTAGGCTTTACATGAACGTGAAAACCTTCTAAGGAATGTAGGCGGTTTTTGTACCTATCGTGTAGCTTAAACTAAACGTAACGTTTTTGTTCAAAATAATTTTACTCTGATATTCGAGTCGCACTCAATAAACAGCTGAGTTGATTAATATTACAATAGACGATCAATGTAAACCTACAGACTTCCGTTGGAATTAGCCAGTAAGCAGAACGTTCAGCCAGTTCAGCTATCTCGCTGGGTCGATGCCATGCGCCATGCAGAGCTTACCTTCATTCGGTGCTTCCAAGATTATTTAAAAAAATAAGAGTGGGAACATGAGCCCGATATCTTATTCTGATTCACCTGTCGTTGAACCCTCACTAACCCTGAAGAAAGAACTACATATTGGAGGATTTCATTAAAACTAAATAGTTTAGAAAATGTGTAATTGTTTCTGGAATCCCAAATCGTGGTCACGGTAATGAATCCTGAGATATTGAGATGCGATTCATATCCGGTTCCGCGGAGCCGGAAGTCAAATAAAACAATAGACTGGCCATAACGGAAGTAGGATGAAGGTAGACTTTACATGAACGTGAAGACCTTCCAAGGAATGTAGGCGGTTTTTGTACCTGTCGCGTAGCCTGAACTAAACGTAACGTTTTTGTTCAAAATAATTTTACTCTGATATTCGAGTCGCACTCAATAAACAGCTGAGTTGATTAATATTACAATAGACGATCAATGTAAACCTACAGACTTCCGTTGGAATTAGCCAGTAAGCAGAACGTTCAGCCAGTTCAGCTATCTCGCTGGGTCGATGCCATGCGCCATGCAGAGCTTACCTTCATTCGGTGCTTCCAAGATTATTTAAAAAAATAAGAGTGGGAACATGAGCCAGATATCTTATTCTGATTCACCTGTCGTTGAACCCTCAATGAATTGTATATTAGAAGGTTGCTACATCAGCGTAAAACTACACAGATAGTTGGAATTATATGAGATTTATTGATATGAGATTAAAACAACCTAGTTGCGCAGTTATTTAGGAGAAAGGCATGTGATCAGTCCCCTGAATTTTGAGCAGGAAATAGATTAAGAGATATACAGGCAGACAGTTGGTAAACCTTCGAGAGGTATACAGACAGACAGTTGGTAAACCTTCGAGAGGTATACAGACAGACAGTTGGTAAACCTTCGAGAGGTATACAGACAGACAGTTGGTAAACCTTCGAGAGGTATACAGGCTGCCAGTTGGTAAACCTTCATAACAACGTTTCCTTACGGCTGATATTTAAGCAGATTCTATTAGCAGATTTTCATGACTCATAAAGAAACCTTCAACAAAGTTCTATGCTTATACACCATAAGGAAACTTGATTCCCAAAAGACATTCAAATTTTTGTTTTGTTAAGAACCTTATAGTTCAGATTAGATAAGAGAGTTGATTAACAAAAATATTTAATCTACACTTTGAAGCTACTTAAAGTACGAAAACACAAATTAGGCCTACACGTTTAAAACGTTTGAAACTTATTATAATTTGTAGACCTCTAAACGTAAAAAAGCCAAGATCTTAGAAGAATTTATGTTGACAATCCACACTATTTACATTAATGAATAGTGCACCTTTGTCAAGAAGGACTATAATAAAGTTTTAGTTGAAAACCATGAGCACTATTGTTTTATTTTGTTTTTGTGGCTTACTACGCCTTTCGGTATTTTTTAAAGTTTTGATGGTGAACAGTCCAAACCCCGGTTTTGTTACTACCTAACGTCGACCTATTGATGGAAGCATCATTAATTAATAGCCTAATGGCAACTGGGTCTAGATTCTACGCTTGTGGGATTCGATCTAGCAACCTTCAGTTTTGAAGGCGGGCACTATAACCACTCTGCCAACTAGCCAGTAAATAAATAATACTGGGAAAAAGTACTTCCTTCAATCAACATCCTATTCAAACATAAATCTTAATTTATACAAATTTTATTTTACGATATGATGACATGGCATCCTGTGTAGGTAACTCACGTCATTGTAGACAAATGCAACAAATAAAAAATTTTAAACCTGCATAAATCACTGAAACGAGTACTTTAAACCTATTTCTTAGCCTTACCTTTAGGTTGGAACGATTCGACAGTTGGTAAAGGTACATTGACTACGAAACCACTGTTGTGAAAAATGTTTTGAAGATCCGAAAAATCATCCGGCATCCTGAAGTTTTAAGTTCACTGGATGTCACGACCAAACTGCACTACGAACTGAACACAACTGACCACTGACCAGCAGCCAGCGACACGCATAAGAAAGCCAAAGCCAAAGCCAGGAGACAATCTGTCTGGACAGGTGTTTTGGGCGGGGGTTGAGGAGGACTGGAGGGGATGGAAGCGCCCTTTCATTGGCCGAGCCCTCGAGTTTATACAAAGGAGAGGTTTTGTGTTATTGTTAATCATGGCGCACGTTCAACTGCCTTCCTACCCTCCGAGCGTCCCATAGAGTACCTGAGTGTTACGCGTTTTAAACAATTTGCGCCTGATTTATAAAAATTGTACATATTATTAAGTTTACATTATCTGATTTTTATTAAATATTTCTAAAGTTAGCATAAAACCAGCTACAGTAGAAAATGTGTGTAAAAAGTGTTCAAAATTTTCGGAAAATCGGTCACAGACGGAAAATATATATTCAATGCACATAGGCATAATAAATAATGAAACAAATTTGACATGAATATGTCTTAGCTCTGGGGGTGGGGTGTTGGCGATTTTTTAAGATGGAAAACATGTAACAGGTTTCCATAGAAACTACCAGAGCTATTGTATTGAATTTTTAATTTAGAAGAATAACGGCTGTTTGGATGCTGTTTGGAACTGAGACCATTCCTTTTAGACATATCCATGATCTAACCTATTCCCAGTTCGACGAGCTGTTTCATTGTTTCATGTTTCATTGTTTTTTAAGTTTCGGTTAACCGACGCTTCGGATAACCGACGTTTCTGATAACCGAGTTTGGGATAATTGACGCTCTACTGTATAAAGAAATAATACAGCTAAAGCACTTATCATATTTTGGTATGGATGAAGTCCTCTCAATTACATAAGATTAGGTATAATGATTTTTTTCTCTAAGTACAGAAATTATTGGTTTATTAAACTTCTGAGATAGCCAAATTGTCACAAATTTCACACTGAATAATAATATACATGTTTATAAATACGCAAAAAATTAAAGTTACATCTCGATTCAATAAGGAAGTATAGGTGCTAGGTTAGTGGCGGACGACTGTCGTTTATCTATATGTTTTATTACGCACCAATAGCAAATAACTAATTCAGCCAGACTTTGGGAGAAAGCTTGAAATATCCGTTTACAGTGATACCAAAGACGATACGATCAGACTAGAACGAAAGCGAGCTCATACCGTTTTCGTAATCCGACGAAAAATCGTTGGGTTTAAAACGTCCGATCATAAATGTTGGGATCACTAAAGAAAAACTACAGCAATTATTTAGGTATATTGTCGTTTTATTAGGAAGTGTAAACGGATTTTGCATTAAATCGCCGTTGAAATTATATCTACTAATTCGGAATGATTATTTTTAAACAAAATTCCATATAACTGTAACTACCCGTACGTATACGTGTTTGATTTGCAGCATGTTTTACGCGCATGGTATCTCAATTCCCTAATATACTTTAGGAAAAAAGCTAGCTTCGTTATCTTTGGTATTGTAGAAAAAAAACATTTTCAAACAAACGCGCCGAGTATAGGCTATAATCTCCCCGTGTTGGAGAAAGTCATCTTGAACAGTAGGTCTACAAAAGCATACATTAATGACCAGAATTTAAACCCTTATGCTATTCATTACGTACGGACCTGCCCGGGAATGAATCATGTGTTTGGTGTTTTTGTTGATATTCCTATTGTTCGAGATGCATTTTTTCTAATACGGGGAAACGATTTCTTCTACTATCCGTCAGGCCAAAATTTGCAACGGAAGTGACGTCATACTGTTGGCTTAGAGGAACTGAAAAAATCACTTTAGACATATCCATAATATAAGCTGTTTCCCAAAGGGAAGTAAATAAATGTGACATCTATAGATGTTTATATTACTTTGATCCTGTTTAAAATAAATTAATAAATCAAAAACCGCCCAATCGGTGTTAAGTTGTAAAAGCCTATAGCTATATTCGTCCAAACCTTTCTCTATTTTAATGTTTGTTTACTTAGACCTTAAAACGAAACATGCTAACAATCAATATTAGGCCTACTGGTACTATGCTCGCTAATCAACAGACAGCTCGAGACTTGGTTGCCAATTCTCCGTAAATGACGTCACAAGACAACAGGTGCTGAAGATTATATACAAGAACAAAGGCTTTGTTTAAAAGGTGGAATATTATTTGTAAAAGTTGATAAATTTAAACACTGATGTTTAACTTGTTTATTTATAAATTCGCATGAAATATCTAAAACGTAGGACGTAATAACAGCTATTTATTTTTTATCATACAATACGAAGCTATAATGTCTTTATGAAACTTTATTTAAATTAATCTGATTTCTATTCATGGTAAATCCATTAAATATTAATTAATTTAAATGTTGGGGGTCTCAGTTTACCGAATCAGTTTCCAAACTAAATTCAATTTACCAATAAATTACACTTGATTATTTAACAGCCACATTAATTGATGAATTACTTTAACATGCATTCGCACCACGGAGACTCTCTTTTGACATGGATATGTCTTAACTCTGGGGGGGTGTTGGTGATTTTTAAGATGGAAAAGATGTAACAGGTTTCCATAGAAACTAACAGAACTATTGTATTGAATTTTAAATATAAAAGAATAAGAACAGCTGTTTAGATGGAATGAAAACATTCCCTTTAGACATAACCATGATCTAACTTATTTCCCACAGGGAAGTAAATACAAACATTTTTCAACGCACTTCTTTCATAATTATGTTGACTATTTGTTGGACTTTTCCAATGCGTCTGTGTTTTCGAACACTCTCCGTTTATAGAGATGTTTAAAACTCATCAGTTTTTAAGTTATTACCTTAGGATTTACATGTAAATAAAAAGGATGTTTTAGTGTATAAGAAAATCCTTCAAAATTCCTGACTATACATAAAATTAAAACCAACAAAATAAATCAAAATAGTAGTTAATGAAATAAATTCAGTGAATATATTTTTACTAAACTAGCATGCACAACAAACAAAACATGTTCGCCCGCTAGTTTGGAGGCGGGATCTGTGGTTTCACTAACTTAGTGAATTTTGTTTTGTGTGTTTTGCATGATAGAAAAGTTAATTTTACTGCATTTTATCTCCTTAACTATTATTAGGATTATGTTGATGATGTATTCAGGAATTTTTATGGGGGTTTCTTAAACTTAAATAAACCCCTTTTATTAATTAAGTGTAAATTCTTAAGTAATCCCTTGAAAACGGGAGGAGTTTCACCACTTTCAGAAACGTCTAGTTGAAAACGCAGACACTTTGGAAAAGTCCATCATTATAATTTTAGAACGATTTTAATTGTTCGAAATTATCTTTATTACCATTCTCGTTACAATTTCACAGCCGTTCCAATTTATAAGCTAATCTGGCTATCGCCTACCTTGCGTGGACGAACCCTGCAAGCCCATTTGGTACTGGACACACCGAGCTGTGGAAGCGCACATACAATGTCACTACACCACCAGGTGATTCACAGCTGACCGACCAGTAACAGCTGACTAACTAGCGAGTTTCCGCACGTGACCAGTCAGTACCATCTAGACCTAGATCAGCACAATCCGGCGCTACACTTGCGCGATTACAAATAATTTTATAGCCTTTTAGCTTTAGTTTATGATAACGTCAGAATTATTTTTATTAATTTGAATTACATTAAATTGTTCATAAACTCTTTTACATTATAGACCTATCGAGCCCCATTTTGAAACCGATGGATATTTCTAAACTCTTGAGTGTGAGGGTGTTAGCATTATCCGAGACGCGAAAAGGGAAATAATAACATTGTTCACGTGACAGGATATATTTTGTTTATGATAGTCATATATTTAATATTTTTTTAAGCAATTCCCTGAAATACTAAAATTCTACGTTATATTCCATAAGTAATGAAGCTACTAAAGTAATAATTACCACAATACTTATTGGAAATATTTATTATTTAATATTTTCTGTAGGCTATAGACAAAAGCACACGAAGTCACGAGAAACAGTTCCCCTAAGACATATCCAAAATCTAAACTGCTAAGTCGTTATATTCTTGTTTTAAGAGGAGTTTTGACGGGGGAAATGGAAGAAACACGAAATTCAACGCTGGATTCATAACAAAAACCACTCCAAAAACATGGACATATTTTATGATAGTGGTTGGATAACAACTTGGCTCATAAAGTCGATAATTAACTATGAAGTTAAACTATTTATTTACAGCTGTTTAACTGTTGATAACAAAGAGCAGATGTTATCAGCTGTGATAACGGTAAGGACCAGAAGCCGACTGAAGGCATCACCACACTGATAAGCTGCTGTTGAGCCTTATCTGGCCTCTTCAGGACAATTAGCTTGCATAGTTTGTTGTGTAATGCCGTTTAGTAACTTTTGTATCTTAACCAAGCTAACAAAGTTAGTATATTAACTGAAATAATTGCTAGACGTACGAAATCAGAACAACTATGTATCGTGTTGGTTGTTAAGCGGAGTCAAACTTCCAGTGTTCGTCGTGTGTGTGTGTTTTTTAGTTTGAGTTTGTTTTAGTACGCCATAACGTTGAACGACTACAAGCAGCGGTTTGAAATATCAAATGTAGGTTCTTTAACACTCATGTCATGAGTTTGAAATGCAGGGCAATCGGTTTATCCAAAAGGTGATTTAGGTCGAGTATATATTTCAAAATGTGGATTTTGGAGTTTTACGTAAAATTTATTACGGTAAACTATTATTTCCTTAGCACCACTGGAATTAGTTAAAAACATCAGCATTACCAACCTATGCTATGCCAATCTTTTACTTATATACGCCCTAAAGAAAATGGTAAACACAGTACGTTGCCTAACGGAGAGGAACTTGGTTTTACCTTCATCTAGTTAAGATCTAATATAGGCCTATGTCAAAAAATTCCGGTTTTAAAATTTTCCGGCAGCAACCGCAATTAACAAGTATATTACAGCCAAAATTAACGACGCTGAAGTAGACTTAAAAATGGATTTCTGAGTTAGTCCATCTCTTCACGCAAATATTTGAGTGTAGGCCTACTCCTAGTAACTAACTACTTTTATTCCTAGAGAAAATTTTGAAACAGAAAAGTATAACAAAAACTATAGGGAATGAACAAATTTCAAGAAGACAGAATTAGTAATTAATTTCTCCGCCTTAATTTAATTTCTAAATTTATATTCCAAAGACTACAACACATGTATAAGCAATGTTCAATGTTAACACCAAAATCTTCAAACGTAGGCTTTCGCGGCCGGTGTCAACAATGGCAAGTTGATTTTTCAGCGTCAACCGTGACGTCATGGAGTTTGTGATGGAAGGAAGTGGCATGGGCTGAGACGAGGAGACTCAGCCTAGCCACTGAGGATGCCACTTCACAGCAAGGGCGAAACGTTTGGCAACAAACTCCATAACGACCCGGTTGACGCCGAAAAATCAACTTGACATTGATATAAAAATATTCAAGATTATTCGTAAAGAATATAAATTATATTTTTACTGCTAGAACTCTAATTAATTTATTGTTTTATGGAGACATAGTCAAAATAGACATATATAAATTTTTAAAACACAAACAGCATATTCGAAAAATTTTAAACAGGAATAAGATTTTAACAACTTATTTTATATTCCAGCCAAAATAAACTCCCTTAGTAGGAAATCTTTAAATTATATATATAAAAAAAAAACCCTATACGATATTTTTGATGCCTATGAGTACAGCTCTGTACTTTTAATTTTTCGATTCTTGTCCACATCTTGATTTTAAAGATTTTAGATTTCTCATAGATATTTAGTTACACATTTTGACAACACCGTTGTGAGCATTTATTGACAAATAATAGTGTTAATAAAAATTGTCTACGATGTCTATTGTTCGTCAATACCGATAACCTCGCAGTTACTGTATTTTTATTTGTCGTTTTAAATGTTTTATGGGTATTCTAGGGATTAAAGATCTTCGAATGTGAATGAAAATTATTAGACATATATTAGAAAGAACACTTATAACTGAAAGTAGGTAGTCCAAAATTTAATACCTCATAAACATAGAATTAGTATTTTCTTATTTTGCCTCCAACTATTCCGAAACGCCATAAATTTCTGTACTTATTTTAACTGGCGTCCAAAGAAGGTACTGATATTTATGAACCAAAACAACCCCTAAATCACCCGTGATGAGTCAGGGTTGTTGACTAGGAGGCTACGGCGATGAGTCGTTCTCGTCCCTTTTGTCAGGGTGTTTACCCTCAGATGTTGACGACCCTTCTGCCACTGATAACCTAGATTCGCAGTGTCAACTGAGAGTCATCCGTTTTACAAAGAATTTGGAAAATATACAATAGTTTCAGATAGAAGTAGGGGCAAATAAGGAGACGATCTTCCCAAGCCGCGTAAACAAATTTTCAAACGATATACTCGTATTTTTGGAACGCACCAACAGGATTGAGCAATTCAGAGTGAAAAAGGTTTGATAGAGTATATTAAATCATACTCATGCTGCCATCTCATGTTCTGATATTATAGGCTTGACGAAACATTGTACTCGTATCCTAGATTACTCTGTATTGCCAACATTACTACGATAAAATCCCCGATTGATTTCAAACTTAACCTCTGAAAAGTTCGTTTCTCCTATCCTTTCAATTTTAGTTAGAATTGAAGATAGTTGTAAGCTAGGGTGGATACGACATTCCCTGGTAATGTATTGAATACTAAGTTCGTCCGCAAAGACCTTCCTCGTAATTAGACCAGTTCGTAATTCAGAGGCAAAATTGTGCTTCGGATCCCACGTCAAACTGCAGGTCCCATTGATGCCATTGGCATCTCTAATACAGCAGTTCTTTTGAACGAGTTTTATGACACAGTGTTAAGAAAAATGTACTTATTAGTACAATTAAGTATTTACCTTAAACCAAAATAAGTGAAAAAACAAAAAAGTAAATTTTCTGTTCAATTATCTGGTATTACGTTGAAATTATATTGAATTAGAAATGTGTATATCAAATGTAAAATTTGGTTTACGTTGTGATATAGTATAATTAATTGTAAAATAGGCTTCTATTCAGTGATCAGTGTAAACAAACTAATTTTAATTTCGACAGCTGGTCTTTCTAATCGCCTCAATAAGAGACAAGATTAGTAAAACTTAGAAAAAAAGGTTGCTAATATTGTTCGAAACTGGATTTTAAGCTCTCATTACTTAATTTAAAAAGATTGTGGGTGAATACAATGTAAACAAAAAATTCCAAAAAACCTAGAATAATTAAAAAAATCAATAATAGTAAAGTTATGTGTGCTCATGCTTTACAAAAGGTTTGGTTTAGCATTACAAAAAAAACAAACTAAGAATGGAACGATTTCGCCTTTTCTGGGTTGTAAAACGTATAAGTCCAAAAAAACACAAGCAATGTACGGACAAAAGTTTTATTTTATTTAAATAGATTGTTAAACTTGAAACTTAGGGGTAATACAACTTATAAATAATTAGAAAAACGCTCACCAAAAAACTGTAAATACAAAGAGTCCTCCAGTTTCATGTCTAACCTCCGCGAAGCAGTGTACAACTGAGTTAACAAGGAGATAAGGTAACTGATAACATATATCGGTCGGTTTATAATCAGCTGTTTTAGAGCTTACCGAACATCTGACTGAACGATGATCAGCTCCATCGACAGCTGGTAATGAGGTAATGTTAGGTGATAAATCTGACCTGGTTCACCCTAGCACAACTTGATAAAAACATATCAATCGTCTGACTAACAAGTGTACATTTTGAGATGGATATGTCTTAGCTTCGGGGGTGTTAGAATTTTGGGCGACAAAAATTTTAGGCAGTGACGTCATTCATTTAGTGATGTCAAATGGTTAGTTGCGTCATAGTCTGCTTATAACAACATTTGTTTAGATTAACTGAAAACATTCCCTTTAGACATATCTATGATCTAATCTATTATCCACAGGAAAGTAAATACAATATTTTAATTAGTGTCTGTGGTTGTCCTCTTTAAAACGTCGTAGCTATAAATTCTCTCAGATTTGACTAAGCATCTAAACTCTTAACTAAACCCAATGACTAGCCATAACGAACTATTTCATTTAAGATTTACAGATTCTGGAAGCTTACGAATTTATTGTTATAAACTCCTAGTTCTAAAAATTTTGGTAAATTATTGTTAAAAACGATAAACTTATGAGTATTAAACATATAAGGGTGTGCAAATTAAATCCCGCATTAATGAATCATAAATAAATAAATGTATTAATTCTCGGCGGTTAAACATTAGGCCCTACATGTAGAGACAATAAGTAATAAAACAATCAATAAGGGGTTTCGTAAAAACGTTGTATTGATGATATTTTCCTGTTATATGACATTAGAAACATTACGACCTTATGAGAGACGAAAAATTAATAAACATAAGACTAAAACTTTACAAAGAGGTTTATACGTAGCATTAAGCATATGTGTTTATTCATGTGTAGCTCATATTTTCCTTTCCGCCACTAGACGAACCTGTAGAGCGATGTGATCAATCAATCAATCTCCAGAATCAACTGATTTTGTTAAATTTAAAAAATAACCACTGTTGATTTTTGGTTGCTCACGAATGAAAGTGAATCTATTGATTTGAATTACATTTGACAATTCTTTAACATAAATCACTTAATTGCCTCAGCATAGGAAGTAGTTTTTAACAACGAATTTTCCACAAAATATGGATAATTTCATGAAAGTTGTAATTTTGATCATGCATTGGCAGCACTGTTTCCTGTTTCGGCTTCAGCATAGTCGTAGCTTTGCGGCACGGACCTGCACCATGACTGATATCATATCTTCCGCTGACCCGGCCGCATTTCAAAACAGCACGTTCCTAAATAATTGTGAAACCAAGTTATTATTTTATTATTTTCCTTAACAACAGTCATTTTATTGATTCACGTTTTAATTTGTTTGGAATCCGAATCGATTATGATTGAAAATAATAACCACTTTACTACGACAATAATGGTAACCTTAATTTATCTTTACATTCTAAGTACTTTAAACTTATTTTAATGTCTGTACTTTTGAAACATACCTCTCAGAAACGTCTAAGGAAACTCTGATAAAGATATTATGATCGTATTCTGAGCAGAACGCTAACTTTTTTGACGGGGGTGCTATTATGTAATCTTAGGGAGAAAAACGGCACATCTCTTGGTGTGTAGGACTTGCACCCATTAAAACCCCCGACCTAAGGCTTGATTCTCACCTTGCCAGAACCTATTAAGATATTACGTCAGGGTGGAGCCTCTTATGGGAAACTAAAAAAAGCTACAGCATCTTCCCATCCACTTTCTCCTTGAGGTTAAGGACGACAACTTAGGTTGACTTATCATTCTCACAATCTCAGTTACCACAGAACAATAATGTGGAATAAGTTGGTTATCTAAATTGGCATTGTTGATATTAAGTAAATTACTACGGGCATGAAAAGCGTCCTTAAAATGAGATAGTAAGTTTAATGAATTCCCTTGACCGCTCCGGTAAGTACTGTAGTGGTGGGCACTGTCTCGCTGTTAGTGACGTCATCGTCATTTTCCAAAGCCTAATTTACCCACCCCAAGTACTCCATATGCTCAAAAAATATTCTTGTAGTCATACCTAATGCATAATTTTGCGTGTCGGAAAGTATTAATCGTGACTAATCTTTGGTTATTTGAATCATTGACTGCCTACAATGATAATGATAATGATGATCCACTCACACCAACATTACCTTTATTTGTTTCATCGCACTCATCCACGTTTACCCTCCTAAACAATGATTCATAAACGGTACAAGTGGACTGACACATACTTTCTCGCTTAAGTAAATTGTAAAATCTACATAAAAATAATAAAGCTCTCGCATTTGTAAATGCTTATTAAAACTAACATGAAAAAATTTGATTACAATTTTTGAAATTGTTACAAAATTCCTTACTCATCCTTTTCCTAAAACAGAATATTTGTGGGAGCGAGGGCCCCCCGTAGTAACAAACACTCATTCCTCATTCAGACTGGGCTTAAAATACCTACCTGGGTGGGTCGCCATTTCAAAAAGTAATTTAAACTTTGTGAACGAGGATTCTTGTGTGATCTTACTCGTCATGCCTAGTTTCATAAAAACCAGTTGAGAAAACCGGTGAAAAGAATAGCACTGGGTGCTCTTGGACAACGTGCTGTTTTACTGCCGATTGCAAATTTAACTTTTTTCTCTAACTCTTAGTCGTAGACTAAAATTCAAAGTACTAATTTGTTTATTTTTAGTAGGTTTTAATGGTGCTAGATAAATTATTTTATAAATTTATCGGTTTGCCATAGATTAAAAATATAGTTGTTTGACATTTAAAAGCCAATAACTTTCATTCACTCATTTTCACACTTACAATGGTGCCTTATTATTTAGAACCATAAGCACAGTAAGCCATGAAATTTTAAATGGAATTGATATAGCAATTTTTTAAGTTTGGATTTTTTACGTTTTAAGGGATTTAGGTGTGAACTAATCTAAAAATTAAAAGAATTAAAAAGCACCTGGATATTGGATATATATGGACAATGGACATGTACACCATACCGGGCTGTGTCTCTTTACAAACATATATACCTAGAGTCACAGCCAGAAGCAAGCAATACTTTCTTCCTTACACTTTTCCTTATACTCTCTCCTTAAATGGGACTCACCCATCGCGTTAGTTAACAATAGTTTAAGCCAATTTTGCCGCTTTTGGAGTCGCGTCTAATTTTATACCGCGTTTATTCAAAAGGAATATGTGACCCCATTGTACAATAAGGTAAAGCCCTAGGGTGGCTGAGGCGATGGTTTCTCAAAGTGTATAGTAGGAATCTATAGTTTACATCATATGTATAGTAGGTATAGTATAGTATAGTATACTATAGTATGACCAAGATCAAAAAACAGCAGTGGACGATCGTAGTCAGACTCACAAGTGACAATGAAGCATTACTAATCCACGAGTATAAAGATGTTTTAAGAATTTCAGGAAATACATAATACAGGTACCTCTAATGATTTAACTATTAATTTAACTATGTTAATTTTTTGTTGTTTTTTATATATATCGTTCGGACTATTTTCCTTATTTGTATCATGACATTCCTATTTTTAGAAATAGTCTGTCTGGTGAAAATATTAAGCTAGTCACTGGGCTACAAAATCGTGCTTTAGGATTTGTATAAAATTTAAAGATAATATTTAAACACATTTATGACTTCAGAGACACAGCAAAAGTTAACAAATTAGTTAAATGCTAACGTCTTCAAACACCATTGTTGTTTCTTTAAGTCCTGCTCAGAGACACACCGTCATACTTGGCGTAGAAGTTGGATCTTCAGAGCTTCTTATTTTTAGACCTAACTTTTTAAAGCGAAAGCAGCTTTTGAATTAATTGGTATTTGTCGTGAAATGAGCTAGCTTCTTAAATCAACTGTTGTCTATTTCCACTGTTTCTTATCTATTATTTGTAAAACCAAACTAATTTAACATTTGAAAACTCTTCTGTAATATGGCAGTTGACTTTAACCAATAACTATAGTAAAAACATGTTTGTATTTAATTCCCTGTGGAAAATAGGTTAGATAATAAATATATCTAAACGGAATGTTTTCAGTTGATCTAAATAACTGTTCTTATGACCAAACTATGACGTCACTAACCAAATGACGTCACTGTTTCAAATTTTGGTCTGAAAAATTGCTAACACCTCCCCCAGAACTAAGACATATCTATTTCTAATCAATATATGGCGAAGTCAGATACACCTACACTTCACTTCTAGTTTGTTCAGCATACACGCAGAATGGTAGTTAATTACAGGTTTGACAATTAATTAATTAATGGAAGTAGACAATATATCTGATTGAAGAAGTGAACACCTGATTACACAAATGCCACTAAACTAACAATTTTTATTATTTTCAAAGGATCATGTATCATAGTAGTTTATGAAGCGATTTTATTATGAATACCTTTAAGGTATAATACAATCGTTGCATACACTATTTTATTTACGACCAATAATATTCAGACTTTAAAAAACAAGATTTGTATATTTCATTTATCTACGACCATTGCAATGTTCAGGTTATCAAAAAATAATTGGTGTGTATTTCATTCTTGGAGTAATCAGCAGATGTGCAAGTTACGTTGTTAATTCTGTGAATGGTACTAAACTCACATTTTTGAGGTTAGCCTCTAAAACACACAATCTTTATGGATAAATCAGCTGATTTTGCATTTCATTATATCCATAATGACATTACTTTCGCCAAATGCTTTGCTCTGATTGGTCTAGAACTTGTATCGTTATAAAAAATCTGTATCGTTATGAACTCAAAATGCAACGGTTTTAAATTTCTGTTTAATAATGAGCCTTTTTTATGTTACTTTCAGTATCTTTATCGGTTATTTTTGTAATGGTCGTAGATAAAAACTATGCACATTGATTAACAAAGGCTACTATTTAATTTTTTACCTAATTATTTTATTTGAGTTATTTTATTATTTTGTTTGAAACATAATTTGCAACTTTATAGGCTACTGCCGCTCTTAAGCGGATTTAATTGAGAAAACTTAATATCGTGACAACTTTGTTAATCAATTTTAAAGTTTGAAATTTTGTTAGGTTTGAATTTTGAATCGTAATAATCCTTATAGGTCTAAATTATTTTTCGCTTCATATTTGTTGTTAAATCTACTAGATTTTGTGTAATTGGATTGCAAGAGTTTTAAAAGTCCGCCATTTAAACCAAATAACTAAATTAATAACTTATCTAGCCTTTACCGAATACAAGTTTTTTCTATGTTATATAACGGAGAATGTTGACTAGACGAATTTTGAAATAAAAAATGAATATTTTGATTTATATTTACTGGAAGAAAATTATTATGACAGTCACGAATTCTTGTTTGATGTTACGTGTCGAAATGGTAGATCGAGGAATCGGCGGAGATTCGAAATGATTTTTCAACGGAACGGCGGAGAGGCGGAATGGTGGTTCATTGGAACGGCGGAGAGGCGGAATGGCGGTTCATCGGAACGGCGGATCGGCGGAGAGGCAAATGGTGGTTCATCGGAACGGCGGATCGGCGGAGAGGCAAAATGGTGGTTAATCAGAACGGCGAATCGGCGGAGAGGCAAAATGGAGGTTCATTGGAACGGCGGACCGGAATGGCGGTTCATCGGAACGGCGGATTGGCGGAGAGGCAAAATGGCGGTTTATGGGATTGGTGAAGAGGCGAAATGGCAGATCATCGGAACGGCGAAAATGGCGGATCGACCATACTAGCATTGTAGTAAACAACGCCTAAATCTTCATTGCATATTTATCAAAAGTTACGACAGCTTTGCATCATTTTGAATTACACAATTATTTGTCGCTTGTTCACTAACTTAATTCCTATTGCCTAGACAGCTATTTCAATCCTCTATCAAGGACCTACAGAAGGTTATCTGAGTCACTGGGGTGATCAGTCAGCTTTTTCCGGAGCTTTCTTCTGATTAAAATACTAGAGTTATCAGAAAACACGAGTGAACGAATCTAATTAATTGGTGGATAAATATAAACTTAAATTTCTTTTAAAAGTTGAAAGAAAGAAGATCAAGTTAGGAAAGTAAATTTTCCTTGTGATGTTATCCATCGCCGAGAATATGCAAATTTTCTCATCGTCCATCGGGAGGCCGAGCTTTGCTCGGATATAATTAATTAGACATGAAGGCTATTAGACAAGTTAACAAACGAAATTTTAAAAAAGCATTCATTATATAGTCTATGTAAACACAGTTTATTTGGTTTAACTAACAACGTTTTAACACCCCTTCATAATAGATGTTACATTTTAACTTCCATGTCAATCAGGTTGTTGTATGATAACATTTGAGGAGCATTATAATTTACTGTTTAAAACTTCGTTCTATACGTTGTTGTACGTGTGAGTAGGATTTGTTCGCGGTGAAACCACTTTCAGGCCGCTTCGATTTCATTTTCAATCCTAAAAAATTCTACGTAGTATTGTTGCTACGTAGTTTGTTAACACTAAAAAATTTGTAAAAAAATAAACGAAACTAAAGTTTTCTTTAAAATAAACTGAACTAAATATAACCATCCTTTGAAAAGTTTCTTTCAAACTAACCTAAAAATTAAAAAATCATTATTTACGGATTTTACTTTGAAAAATAAAACCAACTTGAATCAGCTGTTTTGGTTAATTGAAGCTACAGAAAAGGTCTATAACGATGACATGGACACTTTGAAGGGTTGTATGACGAAAACCGGACATTTCCAAGCCTTGAGAGCTGCTCCGATCAATTCGTTGTATAAAATATCCCGTATTACACAAAAACTAATCCTTGGGCAGAATTTCTTTTACCTGATAGACTTGCTAGAGTACACTGTATAAGTATACGGCACAAAACTGTTACAGTTTACAACATTTTTATGAATTTTTAAAAGTGTGCTACACTATCTATTCTTGCACATTGCTTAAAAAACGGTGGCATTTGAAGAAATTTGATGGACAGTTTCAGGGTTAACCTAATAAATGATTCAGCCATTCACATCATCATATTTTTCACGAATCCCAGTATTTGGGAAGGGGCTTCTAGGCTGAAACCCATCTCTTAAATCCGCCACTGTCAGTCATGAGTTCTCAACATAGCAGTAAACGGAATGGCAAGTTTTCAAAATGGACAAATTTATCTGAGTACGATTAATTTACATGTCCTGAACATGAAAAATTTCAATGACTTACTGGTGGTACACGCAAGTGTGATTTCTAGCAAAGACAATTGGATTTGATATCCCGTACATATTTTTAAGGGTATTGTCCCGATTGTCTTTGCTTGTACAGTAGTTATAAAGTGTAACTCTTCTAGACTACCCTCGACTTGAGAATTTTAAGAGAAGTCAAGTAGCAAATGATTAGGCCCAATCCCCACTCTTTTATGTTCGTAGTTATTTGCTACTAAGTTAGCTAAAACTCATAACCGGAAAAATCTTCAAAATTTCGATATTTAATTAATAATAATTGACAGAACGTCATAGATAAAGTTTGACATAAACATTGTGTTTATCTTGGGTGACGTTAAGTTAATTCTATTAATCCATGTATATTTAATACTTTAATGCTTTCCTAATTATAGGCTAGTAGAAACATGTGTAGAACTAATTATGAATATAGAAAGTGGATGGTTTTTTTATACGAATTTATTTTTCTTTCCTGGAAGTACAAAATAGATTTCTGGTTTACATTTCATAACTACGCGTTGTAAAGTTGTGTTTCGCATCTTAGTTTTATGGATGCAGACAACTTATTACCAAATCACTTGTGCTGTCTTCTGGGCTCTTGTATGAATACATTTGTTGATGACTCTGTGTAGGGTTGAGACTTACGATCTTAAATAACTAAATAGTGAAATACTCAGGTATTTTAAGCTAAGTATGAATGATAAATGAGTGCAAAATGATCGTGGCGCGTTATTGTAGCCTTGTTACTGACTTACACTATTGTCTTTCGTTGTACACGAGGACAATAGTAGCGTCCACTATCCAATGTACCAGGCGCTTCAACGGACAGTAGCTAGTGGCCGCCAGTAAAAACAATCATGTTTGCTTTTACTGGCGGCCACTATCGATGCATAGGAACATCGGATCGGCGTGCCAGACGCTTCAACAGTAGCTATATGCCGCCAGTACTGGACGCTATTGTCTTCGTGTACAGCGGCCTTAAAGCTGACAGGATCTTTAAGCCAGACAGCTAAATAATAGCCAAACAGCCAATGTCATCTAAGGGCAATTGTTGACATTGGAACCATAATTTTGCCTCTGAATCACAAACTGGTATAATTATGAGAACGGTCTTTGCGGATGAAAGTAGTATTCGATAGAGCGGACGTAAATCTAAACCAGGGAATTTCACATCCACCGACCATCGCTTGTAACTATCCACAATGCAAATACTGTATTATAATACAGCAACCAAAATTAATGCGGTTAATTTGTCAGAAAACATAAAAATATTATAAGCGCACCACAACGTTCACAGGCCTGAAGACCTGTTAAAGCATGCATACGTATTTTGAAAACGCGCCATAGAGTATGAATCATAGAGTATAACATATTGGCAATCATAAAAAAACCACGTCCATGGTTTTTTCATACAACTTTTTAACGTCACTATCACGCAAAACGCTTGGATCGAAAACAAGAGCATTACTGGTTGACAACCACGTATTACCCAAAAACAAAAAGTCAAATAATGTTTCGCTTTCCTCGTAGAACGGGACTTTATTGACACGATAATCTAATCTGCTGTTTCAGTGGAATCGTCCGACTCGACGTTTACTCTGAGTGACGTAGTTTCTACCATTTAAAAAATACGAAAAAATACAGCTTGGATTTTGCTTCAAGATAAAAAGGTCTTAATTGTAATAATATTTTTTAATAATTGTTGCAACCGAGTACAATTGTTCAGTTATATAAGCTATTAACACGTGTAAGCTTTGGGTACTTATATTTAACTTTTTTTAATAAAGTATTGTTTACTGATTAACGTAGCCTAAAACAAAAGATTTTATGGTTAAATATAAGAAATAGAGGGTTTAATACGGTGAAAAGTTTCCTTTAGCCTCATGTTTAGAATTGCCCTTAAACGTAAGTTACTTTAACTATGTTAATTTCAACTCATCAAATTTAAACTTCGACTCTTATACAGATAAATGAAAAAGCTTGTTAACTTAAAAATGGCACATATCTTGAGAAAAATAACAAGGAAACAATTATGCAGAATTTTATTAAAAAATACTATTTGAATCAATATTAATATTGTTTTTTTAAAATTGTTCGTACATTTTATTGTATTTTTCAGACTGACACATTGTTAAGTGATTCAGTTTGGTGTAATTTCTATGTGTATATTATACTAAATTAAATTAATTTAAGTTCAGAAATCAATCATAGTTCAGTTAAAACCTCCCCCGTTGAATAGTTTTTGCCTTATAAACAAGCTCTACTACTATACCTATTCTACGCCACTATATTGTCAGAATTTCCTAGAATTTGATTGAAACGTGATTCATGTTTATGAATACAGATATAACAAACAAACAAACTCCCACCTTTACGAATTTCCCTCTCTCCTCATCAATGCGTTCAAAGGTCGATTTAAATAAATGATTGTTTCAATGCGCGATTCATATTTCTATTCATATTCTGTTTTCAAATTACAATTGCTAACAAAAATTTAATGATTTTAATTTTAGATTTTATTTTTTACTCAATGCTGTAAAGAAAGCTAATTTAAACCCCTATTACTTTTCAAAATTCCCTCTCGTTCATAGAAAAAAATATTTTCGCTTTTTAAATCATCTTCTGTCATTATTTTGAGTTAGTTACTAGTAGGAAACGTGATTAACAGAATACACTTTATATAGTACGTATTTTCCCTCTTACCTGGCAAAGGACCGACCACCTGAGCGTTTTCAACGATGACGGAGGCAGTGGCTGTCGCTGCCGTCATCATGTCGACTTCGTCGTCCATCGTCGGTCAAGGTTCACTCGCCGGTCTGGCTGCAGACGGCTGACAACAGCGATCACCTACCAGCTGACCCGATCAGCTGACCCAAGGCGGGTGGAACTGCGCGCGCATTAAACCTTATCACCTTACCCACACTACCACCACCACCACCAACCAAAGACAACAATCTTGTGTACCCCGATAAAATTATCTTATAGTTTGTGCTAAATTGTTTATTTTTTATCCAGATAAATTTTGTTGAGTTTTCTCGCTTACCTCCGAGAACATACTGATTACACTGTATAAATTGTAGACTAAAATACAAGAAATCGCTCAATTAGCGTTGATTAAGTTATCAAATGATTCACAACAAGATAACTATAGTTTAGAAAGTACAAATATTGTTAAATACAAAATAGATACGATATCAAGTTGACATACTAAATAAATACTGTAGAGAATAGGCTTATTTATTTCACGCTTGGACAAGAAAGATAAATCAGTTAAGTCATTGGTGCTTTCCGTTACAGTCCAATAGCACTTATCTATATTAAAAATCAGAATATATTTTACGAAATCACAGGATGCAGTGTGTAAGATAAATTCTCATCATAGTGAGAGTAGTTAAAAACCACTGATGAACTCTTTTCAATCATTAAAATCATGAATTATTTGTACGTTGAAGTATTTTTTTTAATGTTTCTTCATTTGACACCACATGCCTCAGATATTGTGGAAATGCCTGGGACGACGTATAGATGGATATAAACCGTGATCTTACAGTAAATCAAAGATTGGTGCATTGTTTCCTTTTCTGATCTTGGGCTCCTACCGTACTGCATCGCTCAACGAATAATCCGAGCTCCGAGCAACATCCTAAGGTACCTCTGTCTATTTATTTTCAAAAGTTTACCTGATTTAACGAAATCTATCTTCAATCTGAACACTTATTATTCTTGTAAATAGTGTTTCATTTTACACCAAAAATTTTCAGTTTACGTCGCTTTTAGCGCAGCGTGATCGTCATGTCGAAGACTGTTTCGCCATCGCGAAAATTCTCCCCTCCACAATAACGGCGTCCAGCCATCCCTTGTCACAACCCCCACATCACACCCCACCCTGCTCCCTCCCTCATCATAATCGCCACGCCACGCCATTTCACGGTAGTAGGCCTACTGTAAAGCACAATTGTTTCGTAAACGTACGTTTGCATTACTAGGAGTCGTGGCACATACTGATTGAAACCAGGAAGTAATGAGAGGAGAAATGTTATATAACTGTTAAATATTGATAAATTATCTAAATAATGTAGAGAAATAGTTCCACAACATGTAAAGACCCGTGTAGTTGGTGGCGCATGTAGCGCGGTGGCCCTCAACGTTTCGCCCATCATGTGTTTGGCGTCTTCAGTAGGTGACTACGTGACGTGGTCGCCATAGTCAACTGTACTACGTAACTATAGTTCGTTGGAGGTGGTTGCACGGGGGCACGAACTTTTGCGTAGTGAAGAGTTGTTGTTGTTGTGAGTGTGTTGTTTGGCGTCTCGGCGTTTGTCAGAGATTGTAGTGGGGGCGGGGGTTGGGGTTTCCCGGGTCAACGACCCGAGGAATGGTTCTAAGGGATGCCGCCACTGGCTGTTTCTTCTTTCGACTGATTAGGTTTTTCTGAAGCGCTATCCTTATGGATTTTTAACTTATTGATTATTGGGGCTCTGAAGCTTGATAATTTTTAAACCGCTATCCTTATTGCAGATATTGGGATGTTGTCTAATTTCCACAGCATCTCTGATCATCCTTTCTCTGTATTTTGATAGGGCATTGATCTGATCAAAATTAATACTACGTTTCATTTCGAAGGAGTGTTTAACTAGGGCGTATTTATCTATAATGTCCGGTCTATTGCTTTTGGGTTGTTCAAGGATTTGACAGCTCTGATATGTTCACTGAGCCAGTGGAGATAAGCCTGGCAGTTTCGCCAATGTACGGGTATGTAGGTAGACGACAGAGGTCTCTATTTTATATTGGGGAAATCGTTTACTTTTGTCACAAGTTTGTAGATGGGCCTGATGTTTCTTTAGTACTATTCTTCCAATTGTCCCAGTGACACCTTTAACATAGGGGAGAACAGTTGATGAGGGGTTTGGAGGCGGCGGTTCATTAGTACATCTATTTACTTTACTGTACATGAGTGGTTTCTGATCATTTTCTTGATGTTATTTAGCTCAAGTCAATTACTAATTACTTTCTCCCACTTATACGATAGTGGTGGGGGGCAGGGCATAGAGGAATATGATAAATTTGTTTTTGATATGTGTATGTATGTGCAACTGTAGGTGGGTTTTAAGGGATGATTGTTTTCTGGTTTATCAAATCTTTATTTTGAAGCGCTTTCGTTAATGTGTTTAGTAAAATTATTGGTCCTATTTATATTAATTTAGATATACTTTATGTGTAATTGGATTGTGTTCTCCCGTGATCAGATTTTTGTATTTTGTTATCATTATTTTATTTTTTTGTTATTTTTTTTTCTAAGGAGTGTTTTATATTTTTATCAATATTAAAAATTTTTGTGGTTGTTTTTTTAAAGCTCTGATATGTTCACAGAGCCATAGAGAATATAAGCCTGGCAGTTTTCCCACAATGTACGGTAGCATGTAGGTAGAACAAATGGTCTCTATTTTATATTGGGGAAATCGTTTACTTTTGTCACAAGTTTGTAGATGGGCCTGATGTTTCTTTAGTACTATTCTTCCAATTGTCCCAGTGACACCTTTAACATAGGGGAGAACAGTTGATGAGGGGTTTGGAGGCGGCGGTTCATTAGTACATCTATTTACTTTACTGTACATGAGTGGTTTCTGATCATTCTCTTGATGTTATTCAGCTCAAGTCAATTACTAATTACTTTCTCCCACTTATACGATAGGGTATGGGTAAAATATTGTTTTCGTCAAAATTATCGAATTTGAGATAATAGTGGATATATCCGTTTTGGGGTCCCTTGAATCCAAAAAGTGGTTTTCGACGTCATGTCTGTCCGTCCTGTGTGTGTGTGTCTGGATGTGTACAGAGCCACAGCCTACCCCGTTGGTCCGATTTAGATGAAATTTGGTATATAAGTGTATATTCACCGCATCTCCAGACGTTTATTTCATTTTTTTGAATTTTGGATTTTTAAGAGTGGTTCACCCCTGAAAACGTGAAAATACAAATTTCTTAAAAATGGCTCTAACGATTTTGATTAAAATTTGATAGTTCATAGAGCATAGAGTACTAAATAATATGACACCACCCACATGTCTGTAAAAAATGACGGTTCAAATGTCAAGGGCTTTTAAATGTAAAAAACAAATTTTTAAGTTTTATATGAAAAAACTAAGGGTGAAGAATAATTTGACTACCACCATTAAAATCAGCTTCAAAAACTAAACAGATTAGTATTTTTAATTATTTTTCTACGACTAACGGTTCCAGAGAAAAGTTAAATTTACTGTCCGTGGTAATCGCAGTACGTTGTCTGAGAGCGCCTAATGTTATTCTAATGGAGGTTAATAAAAAATCAATTTCTTCTTTATTTCCCGACCGTTTTCCCTGAAACTTGGTATGCAGTGTAAGACCACATCACCCAACAAAATTACACAAAAAAGCGGCGGGGGAGCGTTTCCCCCATAAAATTCTTACAATTAATTAAACTTTTTTTCTCTTGTCGTTATTTTCAAAAATTTAATGATTATTTTTAAACAATAAATTATTAAATCATAACTAGATAAACTTTAGAGAATATCAGATTGTTGTTGTTTCATTACAGATTGTTGTTTTTAAATTTACCTAAGGGAGAAATAATGTGTCAGTCCACTGATACAGTTTATGTTTTTGTAATGATGCGCGTAGCTGGATTAACGCTTCAGATAACATGAGCACAGTTGATTAAAGAATTTATTACCTTACTAAATTCATTCATTCAGTGCAGATTTCCGCCTGGAGGCGGAATATAAGACAGATTCCCGCCACCATCCTGTCCAAACGAAATTCAGTAAAAATACGAAACATTATTAAACAACTAATAAGTAAATAATCAAAATTTGCTGTTTTTGTGTTTCAATTTTGAAGTGTCCCTTTTGTCAAAAACACCTGTCGTGGGTTGGTTCAACCAAAAGATTTCTATAGAACTTTGACAATACAATATGTTTCTATGGAAACAAGAAAATTAAATTTATTAGACGCTGGTACAGTGAAACGTTGGGAAATTAATCAAAATTAAATTCAGGTAAATTACATTTAGTAATATAACATAAGATTGTTTTCTATGGAATTCATTTAGTTTTTATGGTAATCTTAAATACCGGTAATAATTAATTAGATTTTTCTTGCAAAAAAGCTGTAAAATTATTTCTACGCTCAAAAACGCACTAAAGTCTTCGAAATTTAAAAAGTAATTTGATTTACTTTTTTTTACTTGAAGATGCAACATCTTTAAGCTTTTAATAGGTAAGAGAATGTATTGTCTTATAAGATATTAACCTTTTTGGAAACCTATATTTTTTAGAGTAAAACATTCTGCCTGTTTGGTTTTCGTTCTAAAGGAACCTTTAATTCCCTAACCAATCTTAAATATATATCTATCTAATATAGAGCTATATGTAATTTATTAAAAAGTAATATTTGTATTATTAATTCCAGGAAAACAATTCGTCCCGTTAAAACGTTGTGGTCAATGCGAAATTGGAGACGGAAGTTCGTTCGAAAGGAAGTCGCCAAGTGAGTAAGTACTCTACAGGGATTTTTAAAGTACTTAAAACTAAAAATAATATAAGTGAAATTTCAAACACGTTTAAATTATGTTAAATCGTCAGTTTTTGTTGACAAATTAAAAAAATAATAGAAAATTATTGTTTCTTATAACCGGATATGTTCTGTAATAATTTCATTAAATATTTTTGTGATTTAGACAAAACAATGAAACCACAAAGCTTTTTAAGTTTTATCTGTGCTTTAATACACCAATTTAAAGCTAAAATATCATTTTTTTAATAAAACTTGTTTATAGATTGGAATTGTTGAAACCAAACAAAACATCAAAAGTTGTTATATGATTTTTAAAATGATGCTAACAAAAATACCTTTTTGTATGAAATATTCCTAAACCACAGATTTTGCATTACTAATCTTTCTCACTTAATATGAGATGAGATGATTAGATCAGCCATGTTTTAAAACTTAATATATGAACTTGTATAGAGTTATAGTGTGAATCATATACATTATATGGTGTATCAAAGGAATTATGTTTTTTAATATAGGAATATTTTTATAAGAAAATCAGCAATTTCAGGTGTTTTTCTGATAGGAAATCCCCTAAATGGATGTATTTCTAAGTATATTGTAAGACAATTTTTAGAGGTTTCGTCTTTAAGAAAACCAAAATGGATTAACAATATGTTCTAGTCTCTGAGACAGTAAAATATACTTCGCTAAAATAAAACACACTGTTGCCCTCCTTTGTGAAATGTTGTATTATATCGGACCCAATGTGCAAAAATAATTGCACAATGGTTTGCATGGTTTGATGTTTTAATTATAATAGTTTTACTTATCGTATCAGAAGACCATTTGATCTGATATCACGAAACCACCGAATCTCTATAGTGGAAAAATATTACACTAAATAACTTAAATTCTTTCTCTGAGCAATACCGCATGAATATAGCAATATAACATTCTGATTTCTTGGTTTTTAGCCTTCGGGTAAGCTCCTAGGTGATGAATTATGCCACCTCCAAAGTTACATCACGTTATATCTTATTCAAATTACTACAATTTATTCCTTGTAAATAAGTTTTATATCAATCTTACGACGTATTTCACATACTTTGTTAGCGCAGTTTATATGATACGTTCTGCGATTTCGAACAAAATCTATGAACAGCATTACCAAAAAACAGAAATTTGAATAACCAATTTTATATTTGTTATGATTACGTTTTGACTCGCCACATATAGATATTAAATTGTTAAACGAACAATACTTTATCATATATCCAGCCAATTTTGTAGACTATGACATTGCCCAATTCGGAGTGTACTCATCAACTTATACGGTAAGTTTATTTTCTCCTTAGTTTACAGTTTAGTAATAGTGTATATTTTTAATTATTATAAAGGTTAAAATAATTTCTCCTTATATATTTAATTAACCACTTATTTGCCTAAATACCTTTTACAATCCTTCAAACATACCGTACTTATTAAAAATACATGAAATATTAAAATGATATATTTCACTCAACGATTTTCTGATGTTTGTTTTGAGATAGAATTACTTCTCATTGCTTTTGTTATAATTGGTTGCAAGTTAATTTCATTTAAAAATATTTATACTTTGTAATCTGTTTTTGAGTAATTCTAGTTCAACTTTTGAAAACTAATAATTTGTATTAAAACCTCGTTTAGTTCCAACCTAATCCAGTTGGTTAATTAAGTACAGTAGTCAACAACAAAATTAATTGGTCGAGTTTTACATCTTTAAATTCATCTTTGAAATCAATTTTAGCAATTTTAGTAATTTTATCAATTTTTGAAATTATTTTATTCAGTAATGATCTACGATAACTAAAAAAACAGCATGCATCGCAATTATTGAGGTGAAAATTTGCAAAAATTGAGAAGTTTGAATAGTAACGAACATAAAAAAATAAAAAACAATTTTAGAATATTTACAATTCTAAGTACAGTATCTCATAAACTGTGATTTGTTCAGATGACGGTGTCCACTTCGAACGACCAGCAGCCTAACGGGTCATCCAATGAACAACGAAAACTAAATAAAAAATACAAATTCACAAAGAAATCTTAATCTTAAAGTCTGTAAATGTTAAATTTAAAATATTTATAAAAATAAAAAAATTATATCATTAACAAAATATTTAAATATTTCGAATTTAAACATTTATTTAATTACTACTTCATACTGTTAATTATGAAATAAAAATATCAAATTAATAGTTTTAACATGTATTTTTTCCTTTTTTGAAATTGCAAAGATTTAAATGGATTCAATCGTTAGACTAAAAATGTCTAGTAGACTATAAAATATGTGTAAAAATTAGTTTATAACTTCATAAAACTTTAAATTCTATACAAAAATTAAATAAATGAGATTTATTTACCATAAAACCACCATAATACATTCCATTAAAAGCAAACTAAACATTAAATAACCCATTTCCACATTTTTCTCTTTAAATATATATTTTAATCGTCATAGAGTTTGAAGATCTAAGTTCTAAAAAAGATTTGATTATTAAAGTACCTCGAATCAGTTTCAATGTTTCCAACATAATTATGAATTCTAAATCATATAATACACTATGCGTATGAAAGTTTGGCAGTTAAAATATTTAGATACAATACCATTAATTGTAACTTAACCACTTAAACTAACTTAAAACTATTTAAAATGTTCACTAACTCAAACATCACTAACCTCTTCATATGTATCACGTAATAAATATTTGAATTTGTTTTGAGAAATAAATCTCATCCCCTTTATGAGTTTAAAAATTATGTTATGTTCAATATGGTTCAATACAAAACTATTTTCAACACACCCCTATTTAATTTACCTAATGAACTTATTAAACATCTAAGTTTATTGAAAATAACTAAGAAAGTTGTGTGTTTTCCAAAAGATTGACTTAAAAACGTTGGTAAACATATATTTAGTTAACAGTATATTAAAAACTTTATCTGATACAATTGAAAAAGTAGTGCGTAAAATATATTATTTATTAGTTTTAAAATTAATGAGTAAAACTTTCAAAATAGCATTGTTCGGTCATACATTTAAAAACAATATTTCTGTGAAGAAATATAAATTGTAAAATTGGATTTGTTGCAGACATTTAGACGGTGCTATGTTATTAACAATCTAAAGAACTACAACAATATGAATTTAAGCTAAATCGTTAAATGAGTTAAACATTCTATTTTCCAAATCGCTTGTCCGTTTTAGAAGATCCCTAAAGACAAAACATCACTCAGAACACAAGTGTAGAAAATTATTGTTTAAAAGGAAAAAAGGGCCGTCAAAAAGTTTCCTTTTAAACAATAATTTTCAAATCTTGTGTCTCAGTGAAATTATCTTTTCTAACCTTCTAAAACAGACAAATGATTTGTTAAGTAGACAGTTAATTAATCTAACGAGTTTAGCCTAAATTCTTACTTTTATAGTTGTTTAAGTAGTTTATACAAGGCATCGTTAAAACGTCTGAGATAACTCTATTTTTACAAGCTATGGTTCTTTACATGAAAATTGTTTTTAAATATAACACAAAATAATGCTATACGGAACATTTTATTTATAAATTTCAAAACTAATGAATTCTATATTATTTTAATTGATACATTTTTTAATGGTTGCTGATACAATTTTTAGTTTCTGTTGAATAAAGAAACATTTAACAATGTAAATTATTTCATGTAAATCATTTCGTAATATAGTTGGATGGTTAAAAATTTTATAAAGAATTTTTTTATATTAATCAATAATTAAACAAATACATTTAAATAAAAATAAAAATATAGATATCTTCCCTATTTAAATAATATTTCAAACAATAAGACAAAATTTAAAATTATCCTAAAAGGTAAAGGATTTTTTTAAAGTAAAAATTTTCCCACTATTACTACAAGAATGGAGAAGAAGGTGGAGGCTGAAATTCTACGCAGGGGGAGGAGAATTCCATCTGCTGCTGGTTTCTACTTCTGGAATCCATCTGCAGGGTATCTGTCTTCAGATAAAGGAGCAATCCACGTACTGCTATCAGTCGCAAAGAGATGTCATCTACAGTGGTACACCCGTTGTCTGCACTGGGGAAATGCTCATAGTCTACCCCTCAGTGCTGCAAGGAGCAATCAAGGAGGTTGGTATCTTCAACATTATTGTTTATCTAAAAAGTGAATGTATAATTAAGTAGATGGTGTCTGACAATATCAGGTAAGTTGTTATAATCTTAAAAATTGGCTGGATATTATGTAAATTTAAAGTAGCCCACAGTAATTTAAATCTTATTTATTGTGTGGAATAATCAGCAAAATAACTTCAAACTATATGCTTACTATCTTTATTCTGGTACACAATGCAGCTTTTGTATTGTCGTATGTATTATCGAAAGGTATTTGGTTAAATTTTAAGTAGAATGTGCCTAATTTTGGTCTATTTAAAAAAATGTAAAAGTCAAATGTACAAAAGTATGTATTCAACTATAAAAATAGTATCAATTTTAAATAAATTAACACAAAATGATCTTGTGTTAGGCGAAAGCTACGCAAGATTCACAGATTAATATTTGCTTTGCCATAAAATGGTAAACGACTACAGAGCCTGGACATGTATTGAAGGCAATTTGCTGCACAGTTGTGTAATGCGTTAGGTATCTAATATATCTGAAGGAGTAAAAGACAGCTTAGGCTACGGGCATTGGGCCCTTGCTACGTAATAGGCGTTAAATTGCTAGTATTGTCAGCTGAACCGTACAAAATACTGATATATTCCGCTTAACAATATCATTAATAACTTAATAATACTCGTGGCTGTGGCTGGTTGGAAATATCTAAATTAAGTTTTAGTTGGGGAGGGGGGGGGGGGAGGGGGGGGGGGCGGGTGGTGGGGGAGGGGGGGGGGGGGGTGGGGGGGGGGGGGGGGGGGGCGGGGGGTGGGGGGGGGTAGGGGGAGGGGAGGGGGGGGGGGGGGGTGGGGGGGGGGGGTGGGGGGGGGGGGGGGGGGGACGGGGGGGGGGAGGAGGTGGGGGGGGGGGGGGGGGGGGGGGTAGGGAGGGGAGGGGGGGGGGGGTGGGGGGGGGGGGGGGGGGGGGGGGGGGGGGGGGGGGTAGGGGGGGTGGGAGGCTACGTCATTGGGCCCTTGCTACGTAATAGCCGTTAAATTGCTAGTATTGTCAGCTGAACCGTACAAAAATATAATGTTTCAAAAGTCCAAACTACTTCTTCCTCATATTTATTATTTAACATTAAAAACTGCTGATTATGCTTGACCCAAGTTAAAAACTAATTTTACCCTACTGAATCGCATTTATGAAACATTTTGATTAAGTTTTTAATCACTCAGTTTTGTAGTTATCGAAGTAATAGCTTAGATATTGGATATGTCTAAATGGAATGTTTCCAGTTACTCTAAACAGCATTGCTGGCATTGGCATTCGAATTGCTGTTCTTATAACAATATGACGTCACCGTTTCAAATTTTGGTCTGACAGATTGCCAATATTTCCCACCCCCAGAGCAAATGCATGCTAAAACTACAATTTTAAACAAGTTCCTCTGAGATTTATCACCTCTAGTTTCCACGAACACGTTTTTCTGAAACATTGTATAGAAAATGATACTAGCATAACAATTAATTACAAATAACCTACCTAATCTGTCACAATTCATGGCTATCTCAAAATTATACATATTTTTCAAAATAGTCTGAAGTCTGGTAATGATAATTAGTTTGAGAATCACCTCATTGGGTACTACCTACAGTCATTGGTCCATTCAATAATAAACGAGAAACCCCTTTTATTAGGCTGAATTACTTGTAGTCAAAAGGCTGTCTTTCTTTTAAAATATTTAGTTTTATTCTCATAACAACAATGTTAATTTTTTGACAGCATTACTGGTTACAATATGCTATTCTTAAACTTGTGGATGAGATGGCAAATTAAAGTTATCGCTATCAAGGGAATTATATTATTAATGTTTGTTTTGTATTTTCTAGAATAATATAATTCCTACGTTATTTTACCCAACAATTATGCAAAAAATGGGGAATGTAATTTCCTAGATAAATACGTTAACTTTAATTTGACACCTCAATCATCTCTTGCGACTAATGTGTGGTCATACATATTGTTACACAATGAACATCATTCTTATACAGCTAAATTACAAAATGGCGAAGTTGCTGCAGACTGTTAATATAATACCACAGAATATGATAATATAATACCTATGCGGGGACTTTTCCTTGTATTGAAACATTGTGTTAATGATTTCCTATTTGATGATTGGATTTTAATTTCAATTTATACGATTGAAAGTTTTGGTGCTTGAAAATTAGCTCGTAAGAAGGTTCGAAACAATGGTTATATACAATTACTGTACAAGGATAATCTCTACTGAGACGGTGATGACGTCCTGTAATCCACCTACTTGACTGTTAGGAATTGCGGATAGTTTTGAGCGATGGTCGGTGGGTGTAGTGTTCTCTTGTGTGGATTAACGTCCGCACTACTGAATACTACGTTAATACGCTAAGACCATCCTCATAATTAAACCAATTCGTAATTCAGAGGCAGTGGTTCGGATTCCACGTTAAACTGTAAACCCCTTAGTTGCCGTCGGCTGTTAGGCTATTAATTAACAGTCCTGCCTTAGTCAGTAACAAGACTACAAGATCGCGCTACAATCATCTTACACACAATCCTCATTCATATTTGGTTTTAAATACCTACCTTGTGGTATGGTTCCATTTAAATAATCTAATCTAATCTAATCTGACAGTACAGGAAGTAAAAACATTAACTTCTCTAGTTCTTTTGGTTCTCTAAATCGTCTGCAAAATTATCGTTTTCAGGTAACTTCAAATACTTAATAACTGCTGAGGCTCTACAAATATCAGTTGATTCTTCGCCTCGTAGATCAGCCTCTTTAACGCCTCTCTTCTGTCATCTCCAACGTCCCTCCACACTGACTCACATCTTTCCATACTTGGTCATACCATCTCATTTTAGGTCTCCCCAGAAGACGTTTTCCAGCTGGCACAACCTTGCATAACACCTTCAGTCTTGTCTCTACTTCCCATCACAGCTCATGTCCCAGCCAACCTAGTATTTTTTCTAATATCACAGCTATTGCATCAGGTTACTGGTATAAGTCAGGTAACTCTTTTTTTTCTAATCCACCATTTATCTTCGTCATTTACTGGGCCAAATATTTTGCGTAAGACTATTTTCGAATACAATTAAGCTCCTTTCATTTTTCTTGGATAGAACCCACGTCTCGCTACTATATAACAAAACTGGCTGAATAATTATCTTCTATATTCAAATTTAACTTCAAACATATATAAATATATAAAACAACGTAGTGTTAGTTACACCATTTAACTCGGGAACGGCTGGACCGATTTAATGTTTTATAGAAAGTCATATTGCAGTTAGGTTTGGTTTGTGTTTAGGTTGAGTGGAACATTGTTAATCAATTCGCTATTGGAGATTCGTTTGTTTTGTAGGAATGTTATATTATCGTATTAGTATCCAACCAATACTATAATACGAGCAAGGTTTGCATATATATATGTATATTTGCACACGGATCTCCAAAACGACACTAAGGAATTTCTTTAATTTTTGGAAATAACTCATTTCCGAGTAGAAAATAAGTTCTAGATAGGTCTAATGTCCAGAACAATTCGTGTTTTCTTGTAATATTAAGTTTAAAATCTAAAAATTTAACATTACGGGTTTGCCGGGTCAGCAAATACTATATAACTTTAAATGGGAAACCCCATAAAATTAAAAACACCTGGCCTGCAAACGGCCTCGCCAAGCAAATACTTGAATATAAACCAATATACTAATTGCAAAATAGCATAGAGGAAACGATAATAGATATCAACTTTCCAATGTAGACTAGATAATATGTTTTTATATTTTGTCAATGTGTATTTTAGACCTACGAGGTTTCGTTAGTTAAAATTAATAATAAACTGGTTAAAAATACTGCGTAATTTTATTAGTACACTATGAAAACACTGCCTATCACACGATATTTTAAGTTATGTATAGTTTGAAGGTTTAAGTAAACAACAGATAAGTAAACATTAATGACAACTTGAATAACATAAAATTATGTGGTCTAATTTTGTAACGATTTGAAGATTATTTTCAGAGTATGATAAAAGTGAAATGTTTGACTTCCCTATGGGAAATATCTTAGAACATGGATATGTCTTAAAGGAATGTTTTCAGTTGCTCTACACAGCTGTCCTTATAACATATGACTTCACTAACCATATTACATCATTTCCGTTTCAAATTTTGGTCTGACGTATTGCAAATACCCCCCCACCACCAGAGTTAAGGCATATCCACGTCAATTATAGCTCATCACGCGAAAATGTGTTTTTGTACCAAAACGTAAAACACGGTTGCGTATCAAAAAGAGCTACTTCCGCTCCAAGTTATGAAAACTAATATTTTAGCTACACCTAGCTTTCTTGTTTGTTTTCTGAAGATTATTATAATTTGTTCACTAAAAATATTTATCTATGTATATTTGTAAGAGTGCATGCGAGTAAAATGTTTTAATTTGATTTCTGCACAGCATGTAACGTGTAATAACTTTAAGAATGTTTTGAATGATTAACTGGTTGTTGTAAACGAATTTTTTGATTGATAAAACTACTTTGGGTTAATCAAAATGCATGTATATTTATTTATCTTCTAGCACATGAAGCATGTCATTTTATAAGTGTTGGTTGACTTAATACTTATTTTTATATTGTTACACAATATTAACAGCCGTATTCATCGTAAATTTGTTTTAATGAGATCCATACCAATCTGTTTTAGTTGTGATAAAACCACTTTGGTGTTTTATGCATCTCGTGTGTATATTCATTTATTTTATAGCCCACGAAGCATGTATTTTTATGAGACTAGGATGGTAGCGTCATCCTTTAATCCAGCTACTTGGAGTTCACGAATTGTGGATAGTGAATGATGGTCGGTGGATGTAGTTTTCTCTCGTGTGGATTAACGTCCGCACTATTGAATGCTACGTTAATCCGCAAAGACCATCCTCATAATTAGACCAATTCGTAATTCAGAGGCCGTGGTTCGGATTCTACGTTAAACTGTAGGTCCCTTAGTTGCCATCGGCTGTTAGGCTATTAATTAAGTGTCCTGAAGAAACATGTATTAAGTAAGTATTAAGAACAGTACAGAACAGTATTATGGAACATGTCAGCCTTAGTCAGTAACAAGACTACAAGATCGCGCCACAATCATCTTACACTCAATCCTCATGCATTCATACTTGGCTTAAATTACCTACCTTGTGGTATGGTCGCCATTTTAATAATCTAATCTAATCTAGTGTTGTTTGACACAGTATTTTTTATGTATTTACTTTGTACTGTATTAACTGCCATATCTTTTGTAATATTACTTTGACGAGATCCATTAGACATTTTTATGTTTAACGATTAATAAATATATTTATCCATCCATCTATCAAATGTTTTTATCGTGCCGGTAGTTGACATTTTTGTATCACCCACAATCATTTCAAGTTGATGTTGGAAGTTATTGGCAATAGAGTGTTGTGATGGATTTATCTCTCCGAATCGCAAGGCCCATATGGCAAAATGATCCTCTTAGATCATCGTGTGTTTCGTCTCCCGCCCACTTGGGTCCTCCTGCGCCACCGTCGCGTGGTGGGCTCGAAGCCGCGACTTGTGGGCTTGTATAGTGCGCTGTGCGGCGGTCGCCCTCACTTCAGCAACGCCATGTAAGTCTTCAAGTCTGTTCACGTGTCCTCGCCTTTACAGGGACAACTAAACGGAATCTAAAATTAATTTATGCACAGTTATAATGTTTGAGTTAAAATCGGGATTGAAAATAACATCCGGCAGCGTACAACAATCCAATTAATTTAAGAACATAATTTATTTTTTTTACATTTTTTTATATCTTCTAACTCAGGGGTCCTTACTAAGATTTCTTAAAGTCAATAAATCGCTTCGTAAAAAATTTCCCCAAGGCCAGCAAGTACAGTGGCATTAATCAACTTACAATTAAAATTATTAACGTAAGTTAACTTTATAAATAAAATATAACAAATTGGAAATGTATTTTATTTATGTTAGGAAATATAATATACAAGATGACCCGACAGTCGTTGTCCTGTCTTGTATGTTCTCTGTTCTTAAATGCGAAATGGAATAAAAAACAATAAATATGTAAAAACACTTGTTGACATGGATGTGTATTAGCTCTGGGGGGGTGTTGGTGATTTTAAGATGGAATTATTGTTTTGAATTTTTAATATAAAATAAAAAGAACACCTGTTTAGATGAAGTGAAAAAATCCCCTTTAATAAATTTTTTACAGAAGTAAATACAAAAATGTTTTTATAAAACTAAATACATGTGGCATTAAAAAAAAAAAACATGTTTTTAAATCATCCAAATATTAGTATTGCTTATGACCAACCAAATGGAATTGAATTTTCAAATATGCAAATAAACTCATATAGATATCTTTTGTTAATGGTTTGGATAAGATGTTACGTTGTCCCTCAAATTCTTATATTAACGATTTATTTGTTCACGAATCATAATTATAAACCCCTTTTCTTATTGGGGGAAAACCGTTTACCATACAAAGTACATTAATTGATTTCAAAATGTATTTGATTATTTTTTTTTGTATTAAATTTATATTTTTGTATCCCTCAGTTTAAAAAAAGCATTTTCCATGCTAAAAATAAAGTACATATTTATACATTAAACAGTGGTTATACAACATAAAAGCATTAAAACACAAAAAACATTTGTGTACTCGTTCTCGCAAGAGTTATTTCACATCAAAAAAGGGATTGTGATTTATTTATATATATATAGATTGATAAAATATATTTTTAATCGTTCCAAGGTCTGCAATAAAATGTCTTGAGGACCACGTAGAGTAGATGCCCTGGTTAAATAATCTCATCTTAGTGAAATTGAGATTTATAGACTGTTAAAACTTATTGTAAACCTATATTAATTATTATATTATTATAATTTCAATAGTCAAATTCATATAAGTACGGTTTATTGGCTCAATTAGAGACCTCAGAGTTAAATCGAAGAAGAAAAAGTATTATCTCAATTTGTGTCTGTCACAATTTCTCTGTGACGCTCCAGGAGGCATTTTACGCCGGCTTCTCTGGAAAGAAAACGGGAGAACTGATAATAATGAAACTTAATTCATACATTCTCTATATTCCACAGAAGGGGTTTCATTGTTTGAAATTGTTCGCCGTCCCTTGAAAAGTAAATAACGAGCGTTTAAAAACCCATTTTTACGCGATAATAGTCGCATTTTTCTTTCAGTTTTCAATTAATCACCTGCTGGTAATAATCAGCTGTCTTTGTACTTTAATGGTATAAAAGAAAGAAAAACAAACAGCTGTTAAATTAGTCAATATAAGTTAGTTTATATTGGTCACTGATTTTAAACCCATTTCGAAATCATACTATTTTAATAAGTTATTTTAACGTATAACTAATTTCAATAATGGTATAAATGTTCTAAGCTTTTTAATTGTAAAGTAGATAATAAATCTGGGTATTTATTTTCTTTGTGCTAATTTGTTTAGGATATACGGCTTTCATTTTGGTAGTCATTCTTATTTTACTGAATCCTACAACCTGTACAAAAGATGTGCTTACTGCTAGTTTTCAATAAATAAGCCTACCTGAAAACACAGTTAAAATACCAATATATACTCAGCTTTTAAAGTCAAAAATGGAGTCTCTATGGAAAGTGATTAAGTGATAAGTTTTTATGCTCTGTGTATAGCTTATTACATATTAGGCTAGTGTGAGTCGCTAGGTGCGTTATTATAGTAGTTGTCGGATAGTTCGTGGTCCGTGGTTTACCCTATGGCGACGGGTGGATATAAAACCGAACAGTATCATTACAAGCTATGTCTACCGCACTGGCTGCCTGCCTATCTAAGCGACCACCCGTGATACTACAACAAATTAAATTATACGTGGAAGTACGAAAAAATAGATTTAGTATTACAAATTACTAAGTAATGAACATTTTTCGGTTGTAAATAGTACACGATTGAATAACTTTAATTGTTCCGAAAAAACTTATTATTTTTGGACACGGTTTAAAAGATAACTATTATTTTATTAATATTTAATGGCAAAATAAATGTCGTGACAAACAGTTCCAGGTTAAAATCCTAAAGAGTAGAGTAGGTTTTTAGTGGGTAACCCCGTTTTAGGGGAGTTCCACAATACATGCTGGCCACCTGTGTAAATAAAGCATTTCTTCCGCCTCTCCCTCAAAAAAGGTAAAATAAAGTTTTTCAACAAAAGGCGTTGAGGTTTCATATATAATAATTTGCAATTTGGATTAAAGTTACAAGAAAATTTTAGTTTTCAGATTTATTGTATTCTAAGTATTGGCTTGAAAGAATTACAAAACGGGGGAAAAATTTACAGTATAAAGAGATCAATGAGGTGAAATATGACGTCAAAGTTAAACGTTAAAAATATCACATTATTGTGTAAAGTTCACCAAAGATGAATAATAACTTTATGTTACATGTTCTAAAAAGTGAGAATCTTGTCAACAGTTTTGGTCTTTTTAGCGAATTTCCCATAGGAAAGGAGCTATTACCGTAGGTCTCATGGCAAGACTTAAGCCCGAGACCATGTTATTTTTTTGTCTTTAGGTGCCCAGAGGCCAAAAACAACAGTCGTTAAAATTTATAGTTTATGTGTTTATCATGGCAGCAAACCTGCATATTCTTTTCCCGTGTTAATCATATAGGGAATAGGCAAACTCCTTTATTTATGGACAGATGTTGATGAAAGTTGGTATAAATGTTAAAAATAAAAATTGTTTATGGTATAAATGCCTACTTTCAGTGTTCCTCGTAGCAGCAAACCTGCACGCTCTTTCCCATGTTAATCTTATGGTGAATAGAAAAATAATTCTCATGTTTGTAGACAGATTTAAATAAAACTTGTTATATATTATTATTATTATATTATTGATTTGGAAATTCGCTGAGTACGCAGGTCTGCTGCGACGGGGGTATTTATTTTTCTTCAAGGCCGTTTTTCGGATACTTTCACTCCCAAACTACAGACACGAGCATATTTGCTTACAATACAAGGTGATCAACATAGGTCTTTTTATCATAAAACTCCCTCCCCACAATCAACAATAGATCCTAATTTATTCCCTTTCAAATATAAATTCTGATATTCTGCTTTACGAAGTTGTCAATAGGGAGTGTAAAATATGTTCCCATTATTTCTGGTTTGATACGAAACTAGATATTTTTCGTATTCTGTTTCGTATTTGATCACAATATCCAGCTGATTAAGCTGCCATCTTGTTGGTGAGAGAGGGGATTCAAGTGGAAGAAATTGTATAGTTATTTTTAAGTACTTAATACTTCCTTTGCCCTTCAGGTGATAAATCCGTATCTGACTAAAATATATTTATTCCATTAACTCACTTGACCAATTATGATGAATTAAGCTATACATTGAAACTTAAAGTGTTGAGACAAGAACCGAATAGTGCATGCCCAGTAGCCAGGCCTGCCTACAACTGCACAATAAATCTGAATGAAGAGACTGTTGCAACTCTGTCCTGGACTCATCAATCAATTACCATTCCTCGAAACAGTTATGGAACACACTGTAATCGTCA
Source organism: Nephotettix cincticeps (assembly GCA_023375725.1). Taxonomy (NCBI): domain Eukaryota; kingdom Metazoa; phylum Arthropoda; class Insecta; order Hemiptera; family Cicadellidae; genus Nephotettix; species Nephotettix cincticeps. The sequence goes on from CM041786.1 coordinate 134,166,447, forward strand.
CTTTTTTCAATGTCGATTCTATTTTTAGTTATTCGTCGCTTGTTTCCAAAAATAAATGCAGCGATTACACCTGTTAATGGTCAAAGTTAGTTAAATATATTATTTTTAATCAATCAAATGACAAGTAACGAGATCGCACAGCATGCTGACGTGAGTAGAGCGAATTTCAGAGATCTTACTGTATATTGATCCTATCATAGTAATCGAATAGTACTGAGTGTGCAGGTTTTCTGCAATAATGGTTGTATTACATGGAAATACGCCTCAATGATGGCTATTAAGTAAGTAAAAACATATAGCACCAGGTATGTGATTACGTCAATAATAATTATTCACAATAATTAGCATAATTAATTATTATGCGAGCTATACCACCAATTTATCTATTCTCCATAAGAATTACATTGGTAATGAGTACGTAGGTATATTTAGAGGTTTATGGATGTATTCATAAATTTTAACTAGATAAACATGTATACAAAATTACCTAAATAAGTGAGTTTTTGATTTTTAGTTATCCCCCATAAGATTAACTTAGACTTCGTACTGTGTTTATCATTTTGAAGTCTCAACAGCCGATTGTCCTAGAGTCTTGATTCATAGTACAGTACTAAATTGTGTGTTTTTAGTTTAATCCAATGGGAATTTTTTTTAAACTATACATAAAAAAATAATGAAATCTCAATTTTTTGATACACCCCCACCCCCAAAAGTGTAGTTTATGTTGTCCGATTTCGTTAGCCAACGAACTTGTCTAAGTTATTACAGAAAGAAACAACTCCACCGAATTTTATCAAGAATGCAATAACGACCGTTATAGTCAAGGACACATGTATATGCTTATGTAATAATATACGGTATATATATAAATATATTTTATTTATTTATTTGGAATGACCCTCCGAAACATGTTCAGGGAGTTGAATTATAAATTTTATTACCATGGTCCCGGGCTTCACTGTGACCATGCGGGTCAGGTGAATAGCTTACTTTTCAATTGTATTCCATCGTATTGTAACACCGACATCATAGATTTGACGTTCCTGGAACGTAACTATAAATAATGCGGAATAAACAACATATCGAATCCAATCGAATTAACTTTAAGTGATTAATAAACATTACAAAATTCATTTACTATCATCTTCATGGTATGGATTGAAATAGCAATTCATAATTATGGTTTTGTTTTGCTTTGTTCATTTCTACGCCTTTTGGCAATATTAACATTTTGAAGGAAACTGTCCAAACCCCAATCTTGTAACTTTCTAACGTCGACCTGTTAGGAATAATCATTAATTAATAGCCTACAGTCATAATCACAACTGGGTCCAGATTCGACCCTTGTGGAATTCGATCCGGCGACCTTCAGTTTTGAAGGCGGGTAATATAACCACTCAGCCACCAATCGGTTAAGCTAATGTGAAAACAGTCGTTTCAAAATTCATAGCAGCTTTTTACTCACCAATATCATTGTCACATTGCATTAACGTGGAAGAAATTGGAAATGACCTCACCACGAGGACACCAAAATATAAAGCGTGGAAACATACCTGTACAGCTAGCTTGTGGTTTTGTGGTTATCAAAAAAAGTTCTGAATATTAACGAGGCCGATCTGGTGTAAATCAAGGTTTTGAAGAACCCTGTCCAATAACTAGTTTAATAAAGTAGAAATATAGTCTGTACCTTTTAAAAAATAAATACGTAGAAAACCGATATGTAGAACATTCTTGTCAAGGTAAGAGCAAGTTGTATGCGTTAAATTTAGGGCATTTTAAGGCACAAACACTCTGCCTAAATGTCTTGATTAGTTTTCACTTTTACCTCCTATACATAGATAGTTTATCTCTGCCTTAGTCTGTAACAAGACGACAAGTTCATGCCACAAGCATCTTACACTAATTTCTCATTCATACTTGGTTTAAAATACCAAAATGCATAAGTCGCAGTTTCAGGAAGGTAATAACGAGTAAATTTGTTTATGTTGAAAAAATTTGACTTGAAGGTGGAAATATCTATTTTGATACTCCCTGAACCCAAATAGTTCCTTTTTTACTTATGCTTGTCTTTCTGTCTTTGTACCAACCTCAATACCACACCAAATTTTATGAAATTTGGTACAAGGGCGCACTTTGGCAATGTTTTAAGATATTTTTCATTCTTTCTCTTTCATTCTCAAGGGTATTCATCCCTAAAAATTGATAAAAACTGAAATAGAGGGGATAGTAAAAGTAAGAAGCATAAATCGCATTAGTTATTAAACCCGTGTAATTTTTAGAGAGAGAAATTATGTGTCAGTTCGCTGATACAACTTATTTACTCTATTCGTCATTTTAAAAGTTTCCGCATTTCGCATCCATAGAATCCGTCCTTGTCAGCTGTTGAGCCCGGAACGCCTTCAATTGATGGAACAAAGATTTACACAGAGCAAGAAATATGACCAATTGACATCTAGTGTCAACATAGAGTAAGAATCTTCTAAACGTTGATGACATAATCACTAAAATAGCTCTTTGTGTTTTGATTTTATAAATAAATATCGATTACAAAATAGTGTATACAGTAGTTATGTATATTTTTCGTTATTTTACAGTTTTCAGGCCTTTTAATTAATTCTGTACTTGATTTTATAGTTGAATGCAGCAACATAACTTGAAACTTATGTAGAGCTTTGAACTCTTTTACATAATCAATTCAACATTTCAGGTTTATTCCAAACAATTAAAAAATCTTGTAGTTTTCTCGGTAAAACATAATGAATGGTCTGTTTGCATAAATATTTCGTGTTCAAAATCTGATAGAGCGAAAAAGTATATAATTAAAAAATGTCATTATGTAAAAATGTTATTCCAGAATAACTGATGTAACTAAAACTTCAATAAAATTTTTATCGACGTTAGAATCGCTCCAATTTCATCTATGTTTGAAACTTTGGTTGTGTATTTATCGATTTCTCACGTGCAATTAAATGAAAATCACGAGAAAAATATATTTGTCACCTATAATATTAGAATCGATTTAGTTACCCTACACGTTAATCATTTATACTTTGAGTAGACTCTTATGACTCATATTAATTAATAAACAAATTCCTTATATTTTTCAGTAACTTTAAATGAGCGTTCATTTTCCAGTAAGATATTTTTCCAGAAAGAGAACGGTTGAAAATTTGGACATTTATATGCAAAGCGTATCTTTCTAACTCCACTCAGAATTATTAAATTAATGTTTGATGGGCCCCTCCCCGAAATTCTGATTTTTAAGCGGCAATTTTAAGTAATAGCTTTATTAAACTGAACCATAGCTGAGTGATGTCAGATCAGACTTTATTGGCTATTGCTTATAGCTGTATAGCGAACCCTGATTACATTTTTAAATAAAATTGTTATCATTGTGGCATAGTTAGATTTTATCTGATCAATAATTAATTATTTAACTACACAGGGTGTTTTTAAATATGATACCACTGTTATCGGACTAAATGTCTGGCAGTAGATTTTATTGGGTAAAATTATCTCGTTTTTAGCGAATTTCCCATAGGGAAGTAGCTATTACCGTAGTTCTCATAGCAAGCCCGGGTCCTTGTTATTTTTCGTCTTTAGGTGCCCAGAGGCCAAAAACAATATTCGTTAAAATATATATATATATATATTTGTGTGTGTGTGTGTGTGTTTGTGTGTGACTGTGAACACGATAGCTCTCGTAAAATGGTCTGATAAAGATCAAATTTGGTAGAGACGTGTGTTCCTACATTTGTTCAAACGAGTTCGTAAACCAGACATATCGGTCTATCAGAACAGGTAGTTTGGGGGGATTTAGTTCTAAAAAATTGGGTTTTTGCGATTTTCAAACGTAATTGAAAGTTTTTAAAACTTATCTTCAACCATTAGAATCAACTTAAAAACTACACAATTTAGTTCCTTAAAGTTTTTCTCTATCTCCAACGGTTACCGAGATATTAAAAATCCAAACACAGTACGTAGCTCCTTTATTTATGGACAGATGTTTATGAAACTTGGCATTAATGATCAAAATAAAAATTGTTTATGCTATAAATGCCTACTTTCAATGTTCCTCACAGCAGCAAACCTGCATACTCTGACTGGGATGGTGGCGTCATCCTGTAATCCAGCTACTTGGAGGTCACGAATCGTGGATAGTTGTGAGCGATGGTCGGTGGGTGTGGGGTTCTCTTGTGTGGATTAACGTCCGCACTATTGAAAACTACGTTAATCCGCAAAGACCATCCTCATAATTAGACCAATTCGTAATTCAGAGGCCGTGGTTCGGATTCCACGTTAAACCGTAGGTCCCTTAGTTGCCATCGGCTGTTGGGCTATTAATTAACAGTCCTGTCTAAGGAACATGTCAGCCTTAGTCAGAAACAAGACTACAAGATCGCGCCACAATCATCTTACAATCAACCCTCATTCATACTTGGCTTAAAATACCTACCTTGTGGTTTGGTCACCATTTCAATAATCTAATCTAATCCATGTTAATCATATAGAGAATAGGCAAACTCCTTTATTTATGAACTGATGTTTATGAAACTTGGTATAAATGATTAAAATAAAAATTGCTTATGTTAGAAATGCGTACTTTCAGTGTTCCTCACAGCAGCATGCCTGCATACTCTTTCCCATGTTAATCTTATGTGGAATAGACAAATAACTATCATATTTATCGACAGATATTGATAAAACTTGTAATATATCATTATTATTATTATATTTGGAAATTCGCTGAACACGCAGGTCTGCTGCGACGGGGGTATTTAATTAACATTATCGCAGAACCGTCTCGGGAATAGAGAGCCAACAATGCGGTTGAGAGGTTTTAATTGGATCGTCACACAGTTAATCCGACAATCCGATAATCCGATATTACTGATCGCGAGAGAAGAACTTCCTTTAATGGTCATTCCTCTACATGATATTACTCCTAAGCCGACCAGCGGATGTGTACAGGTCGCATGTGTAATCGCACTGATTAGTGAACAACCGTAACAAGTAAACAACATTCTTCCATTTTCTTCTTAGTCAGCAAACTGATGATTCTAATACAAAAACCGGTTATGAGGTATGTCGCGAAAAAATTGTAGATGTATTCATCACTTAGTTATTTTATTAATTTGACTCTTTGCTCCATTTCAACCGGTTACTGGGATATAAATGGATAATATATATTAGATTAGATTATTGAAATGGCGACCGTACCACAAGGTAGGTATTTTTAGCCAAGTATGAATGAGAAATGAGTGTAGGATGATTGTGTTGTGATCTTGTAGTTTTGTAACATGTTCCTTAGACAGGACTGTTAATTAATAGACTAACAGCCGATGTCAACTAAGGGGCCTATACAGTTTAACGTGGAATCCGAACCACTGCCTCTGAGTTACGAACTGTTCTAATCATGAAGATGGTCTTTGTGGATTAACCTAACCCACCGATCATCGCTCACAACCATCCACAATTCGTGACCTCCAAGTAGATGGATTACAGGACGACGCCACCGTTCCAGTCATAGTACGTTGTCAAACGAAGACCTAATGTTAATCTTATAAGGGAGAGGTGATTGATTATTTGTAATACTGTTAGAAAAATTAATATACAGCTTCATTTATTGAAGTCCTGCTATTGTACGTTGAAAAATCTAAATTATTTTGTTTCTCGTGGCAGAAAACCTTCTAATTGTTCTCCCATTAGTGTTTTTATGACATCACGTATATTGTTCTTATGGAGATAAGCAGATTGATATAACTTTGTTTTTATTTTTTAATGTAAAAAACTTTGTATACACCTTTATCTAGTTAAGCTCTACTAATAAAGAAAAAAATTGTTAGTTTTAAAATGTTCTCATGATCTCATTGTAACAATCGTACTTACTCGTTTATAACAGACAAAAATAACGACATAGACTTCAAAAAAGTGTTTCTTCTGAGTTCGTCTGTCCTATTACGCAAATATTCTGGTCCACTTTAAGATAAAAGCGTATGTTTCTACTGATCATATTTGTTTCTTTGAATTATTGTGATCGATATATGTCATTTTATGTTTAGACTAGGGTAATGTAATTTTTCTTGAATAACAGAAAATGTAATAAATGTTTCTCTTTCAATGAAAAATGTCAGTTTTTGATGAACTAAAAAATTGTTTATATTCTCCCAATAAATCGAAAAATCTTGGTATTACCCATGGGGGTGGCTCCCCCCATAAAACTAACGATTAATTAAGGGGAGTTGAACTGTCCATAAGAGCCCATGCTAAATGTTTCTATTTTAGGAACATATTTCTCGGCTTTTGATAAGCCTACATGCTTGAACCCCTTTTCTGTTGTTTTGGTACTTATTTTATAGGTTCTGTACCAGAATTATTGTTTGTAAAACTAAATACATTTATTTTTTTATGTTTTATAAGATATTTTTGTGACATATATGAGTTTACATGGTTAAAATTTTATGATTTTACTACCTGATGTTTAAAATCATACAAGGAAACTGCTGTGAAAATGTTAAGTTGCTGCCTTTAATGGTTCCTGAGATATGTGTTCTTAAAGTTGTAATACTTCAAGTTTCGAAAAACGCAGAAAAATATTCCCAGGTATCAAAAAATACGGCTATGCAACGTTTAAAAAATTATATTTAAAATACTTCTAGCAGTCCAAATTGAAAAGAACACATAAATCTTCAGAAAAAATGCAAAAACTAAAAAAATATTATTTTAGTTTAACTCCCCCTAAGTTTTTGTTTCTCTTGTTATTTTCAGAAATTGGATGATTATTTCTAAATTTCCTTAAAATCTGGAAAATTTCTTGAAATGTTGCATTACACTAGTCTAAATAGAAAATTATGAAAATGATATTTAGATAAAATAATTTAAAGAATATGATAGTTTTATTAAAAATTGTTACTTAAAAATCACTCAAGGGGGATTTACTGAAGTATATATATCAGTCTACTGATAAACCTTACCGTTTATTTATATATACATACCGACCCACAACGCATTACAATAACATAATAAGCTCTCAAATAATATGTACAAAGGACATGACAACTGCTGGTGGTTAATAAAATTGAAACATTTATTAATATTTTAAAAATTTAAAACTATTTTTGGCTAAGATTTCACAGCTATCAACCTACTGGTTGTAGTGTCTAAACCACTCGCGAAGTTAATCGGTCCATGACTTATGTGCTATTGAGTCCTCAAACCTTTTAATGGACTAATTATCAGGATTCATCGATCGATTGGGAATTTCAAATTGTCAAACTGGTTTCGAATGTTGATAAAGGGCAGTGGTTATAATGACGTTGAAATATAATTAACTCTTATCTCAATGCAAAAGAAATTGTTTTTGATTTATTACAGAGTGCACAATCATTTTATATAAGTACTTGTGGTAAAAAGAACTTAGGTAATCAGTAAATACAAATCTTAAAAGTTGTATGTATTAAATAATACTAATATTTTTAATATTCGTCCAGACGTCACATGGAGCTTCTTATTCACGGTGGTGACGTCCTGTAATCCAGCTACTTAGAGGTCACGAATTGTGGATAGTTGTGAGAGATGGTCGGTGGGTGTAGTGTTTTCTTGTGTGGATTAACGTCCGCACTATTGAATACTGCATTAATCCACAAAGACCATCCTCTTAATTAGACCAATTCGTAATTCAGAGGCCGTGGTTCGGATTTTTACGATAAACTGTAGGTCCATTAGTTGCCATCGGCTGTTGGGCTATTAATTAACAGTCCTGTCTAAGGAACATGTCAGCCTTAGTCAGTAACAAGACTACAAGATCGCGCCACAATCATCCTACATTCATTCCTCATTCATACTTGGCTTAAAATACCTACCTGGATAGGTCGCCATTTCAGTTAAAAGTATAAAGTAAAGTATAAAGTATTCATTTTTGGCGAGTCCTGTAGTGCACCTACTTGAAGGATACGTATTATTGTGGATAGTTAGTGTTGGTTCTCGTATTGATTAACGTCCACACGCAAAGACTATCTTCTTTAGACCAGTTTGTACTTCAAAGCCAAAACTGTGGTTCGGAATCCACGTTAAACTATAGGTTCCTTAAATCCCATTGACTGCTGGGCTATTAATTAATGGTTCTCTCTAAGAAACCTGTCAGCCTTAGTTAGTAACAAGACTACAAGATCGCACCACAATCATCTTACACTCATTTCTCATTACCTGGGTAAGTCGCCATTTCAGTAACTAACTAACATAACGATTACAAATAACATAAACTGTCACAATTCATGACTATTAATAGTTAGACAAACCCAGGTCCACGTCAGAATTGGCACGTTTTTCCCACAAGAATAACAAATTTTGCACATTTGGTTTGCTCCGTTCAAAACTTTAAAAATTACAAAGTTTGAAGATTAAACATTTCAAATATTTCATTAGATTTTAAGAATTATATAGTTTAAATGCTATTGTCACTTACATTATCTAATAATATTACTAACGTTAATCCATGATTTTTTCGTTTTTCCATTTTCTCCTTTCCGTTTAACTACTTTATCTAGCAGATAAATATCCTTATATTTCGTCTTTAATAATTCTTCCTTATAAATCCTCCTCGAGGTAATTATATTACCTGGATCATCTTTTAATATAACTTACTTGGCTTAAATTACCTACCCAGGTAGGTCGCCATTTCGGTTAAAGTAAAGAAATGCTTAAAATTTTCTATAAACATGTGGCACACATCAAACAGGTTTTAGGAGAAGAATATCTCTAATACACAATGGCCTCCGAAACTGATCCACCGATGCTACTGGTTCAGAATCCCGTGTTCCACTAGGTTTTTATCGGTACTGCCCATCTATACTGTCTCGGCATTTATACGTCTTGCACTAGGTCTATGTGTTTTATGCTGGTAAAATACAGGGAAAAGAGGCTGACATAATCTTAAATGTTTCTGTGATCCACCTTAGAGTTTTGTAAGCTGACAGTTGAGAGTAACAAGGACAGGGGAAGGATCTGTTTATGCCCAAGGTAGTTAGTTATTTTATAACTCCCGCCCGATCCGCTTCGAGGCTTGTTTTCAATTATCACAAAGCGTAGTGGACTACCAGGTTAAATTAAGAACAATCTTCTACATCTTAACAGACACTTTCGCCAGTAGCTACATGTTCGGATAGGGAAATGGCGTCGGTCACTGAAAGTAAATTAATTCCCCCGTGAAACATTTTAAATCTAGTTAGTTCTTGCAGAAGACACGGTAGCCATTATGTAGTACAATAAAAGTGGATGTGGTGACTGCAGGGTGTACAGGGGGTGATGTTAGTTAGTGAAATTCGTGCTATTCAATGCCTTCTATATCAATGGTTAATTTAAAACTATAAAGTAAATAAATACTGTACAAAATGAACTGTTTTATTCGGCACGTTAATATTTTACAGTTTTTGGGGATTATGTATTTATATTTTTTGTTTTCTGTCTTATTAAAAGTCACATATTTTTATGTTAGCTAAATAAAAATAATTACAAAGTGAATACATATTACGGTTATTATTATAATCAGCTTTCACTATCAGAAATGTGTTCAAGTTTGTTATTGTGTATTATGCCATTCAGATGTTATTGTAAAAGATTTTTTATTTTGTTTGCTTAACTTTTTAATATTTTAGTATTTTTTCGTTCATTTAAAATTCAAACGTTGGAGTTAAAGTTAGTCCTGAGTATGTGAATTTAATATTTGAATGTGAATGTGAATTTTAATTTTTCATGAATGTTTTATTGTCTCAAGTCCACATATGTACACTTATTTCTCATATATGATTTGGCTTAAAGTAACTTGATAGGTATTTCAGAAAGGTAATAATTATACTATGTTTGACGAACCTAAACCTAATTACAGTAATTAGTGTTATGCATGACAGCAAAGCTCGACGGTTAAACTAGTTTACAATAAATTGCAAAAAGCATAACATACTCGTGTTTAATACTATCCACTAAACAAATAGTTCAACTTGGAAGAACTTGTGAACAGGGAACGGAACCGCATTGTAGCCAATCCCACGGTCCCATCGTGGGGTCTCCTCCTCTGTCTTTTCCGGCTGTAAATCTAAATCAACCAGCTAATATTTCTGCGTCAACCACTCTCGCAGTTTGATTTATTTGGTGCGAGACTCGCTGTTTTGAAGCCTAAGGAAATTTAAGTCCGCGAGTAATGAAGGTGGGAATTTTCGTGTTTCAGGAGCCCCGAGGTGGCAGCCCTGTGTTTCCTAGTCACGACCTGTTCCGGTCTCTCAGGTAAGTCGGCATGTCTAAGCATGACTTAATTTAAATATCTAACGATGTATTGAGGCAGGCATGAGCGGTTGTTGTGGTAATCGATTGGTCTACATTTAGTTTATTGTCAAATAAAATTGTTGAAGTTGACAGAATTTGAAATTGTTAATGGTAATCTTGTGTCTAGGTACATCATTGAGAATCTAGGTTACCTATATCTTTTTAAATGGCGGATACTTTTTAAAGTCTTAATGAAACTGCCATCATGTTATTTTATTTAAACTCTTCATTTAACTCTAAATCAACATGAAATTTTCATTAATTTGTAGTCTAAAATATATGCGAATAAAAAGAGTATATCATTCACAAATATATATTCATAGGCTACAAAGTATATACAAAAATATCATGTTTTTAAGTTTTTTTTTACACCAAGCATCTAGCTTGATTTACTTTACTCTCGAAAAATCATTTTTCGAGAATGTTATTTTCAAACGTATCATGGCCGTGTTATAGTCATTGCTATTTTGGACATTTTCCATCATAATTGCCAAAACAAAGTTTAACGACGATTCAGGATTTAGAATCTGATCCCGTCCTCAGGTGATTTGGATCATAGAACATTATTACTGTAGTATAATCCGAGCTAAGACGATATAAAACTGAAAACAAAAATGTTTAAAGTAGTTAATAAAGCTGCACAGAAGTACTGTGCTTCTTCAGCCCTTGTTACGTGTGGACGTACATTTTTTCTTGCGTGCGTAACTTTTATTGTTTGGTATATTTTGTGTAACTTTTTTACTGCTTCAAGCAATTTTGTTTTCAACTTTTTTATCGGTTTAGCCATAAATACTAATCTCGTAGTGTTCTAGGAACCAGATCACTTGAGAACGGGGTCAGAATTCAGATCCCGAAACGTGGTGAAACTTTTTAGTAAGCCCTAGACTAATCATGACGGACAATGTCTGTAATAATAATCTAAATAACATAAACCCACTATCATCAACAATGAATTTCAAACTAAGAATACCATAGTGAAATGGTAAACGCCCCTCTTTTATGCCATATTGTTTTATTCAATAGAGTCGATATATTTATTTTAATTTGTGATCGGTTAAGTATTGTAATATTTCCTCTTAGATGTTGTGTAAACATACTAAATACCACAAGATATAATGTGTACTGCACGGTATGCTCGACTCTAACTTACACTGACTAACTACCACTACAGAGTACAGACGCGACGGTGATCACACCGTGCTCGAAGCGCTCATGACGCGTCTGCCAATGTCCCAGCCACACACATCACATGACGTCACTGGCCCGCCGCAGACGCCTTGCATGTTAATCATCCGTCTGTTGCCGCTCTGGTCAGTTACGAAAAAAGCAAAATCAAAACCGCCTACCGCACCTATTACAACTTACCGTGTAGGCAATTAACATTCTGAATCTGGTGGACCGGCCCTTATTGATTCAATATAACTGATTCAGAACGGGTAGAACCGGCGAATAAACTATCCGGGAGTTGATTGCATCAGGAACGAGATCCTCCTGTAGACCTACGTTCGGCACAAGTCCTATCTTGGGATGGAAATAAATATCTAGACCTCATTTAACATTTTTCAACAGAATCAAATTTAATGTATTAAAAGTATTTTTTAAGATTCAATTGGAAGGAAAAATATTTATGTATGATTTGTTTGTTTGTAAAAATTTAAACGAATAGTTAATTTGGTAGAAATTTATAACATCAAAGCTAAATTTATAAAACCTTTTGGCGAGGTCCATTTTCATACTGTATAAAAATGTGCAAGCCTTAACATTAAAAATTATTTTGTGACTTAAAACAATAGTAGCTTAGGGCAGACACATACTTTTCAACTACTTTCCGGCAGCAATTTGGTAACTTAAATACATTTTTTTGTATTTTTAATTATACTTTTTCACCCAACGATTAGAAAGAACAAGAATGCTCAGAATTATTTTACGGTAGTAAAAGTTATTTATAGAAAGTAACTATGACAAATTCAAAAATAAATAGCGATGCGTATACTATGTATTAACATAAGCAAACTATAGAAAAAAACAAAAGAAAGATGGCAATTAAAAAATACCCCCGTCGCAGCAGATCTGCGTACTCAGCGAATTTCCAAATCAATAACATAATAATAATAAATATATGACAAGTTTTATAAAAGTTTGTCCATAAACGTGAGCATTGTTTGTCTATTCTCCATAAGATTAACATAGGAAAGAGTGTGCAGGTTAGCTGCTGTGAGGAACACTGAAAGTAGTAATTTCTACCGTAAATAATTTTTATCTTAATATTTATACCAACTTTCATCAACATCTGTCCATAAATTAAGGAGTTTGCCTATTCTCCATAAGATTAACATGGGAAAAGAGTATGCAGGTTTGCTGCCATGATAAACACATAAACTATGATTTTTAAGCATAAATGGATAGACCTCAACCACATGAAGCTAAATATCAAGTTTTATCCAAAAATATTGATTAATATGGGAAATATTAATTTTCCCTATCCTCCATAAGATTAACATTGGAGCCTCACAATACAACGTACTGTGTTTAGATTTTTTAATAGCTCGGTAACCATTGGATACTTTGAGAAACTTAATTGTGTAGTTTTTAAGCTGATTCCAATGGTGAAATATAAAAAAATTATAAATTTTAAAAATTACATGTGAAAAAACGCAAAAACCCATTTTGTACAAAAAAAACTACCCGTTCCCATTGACCGATATGTCTGGTTTACGAACTCGTCCGAGCATTTGTAGGAATACACGTCTCTACCAAATTTGGTCTCAATCGGACCATTTTTACAAGAGTTATCGTGTTCAGAGATACATATCATATATACATATATATATATATATATATATACATATATATGTAAAAATTTTAACGACTATTGTTTTTGGACTCTGGGCACCTAAAGAAGAAAAAATAACATGGTCCCGGGCTTAAGTCTCGCCATGAGACCTACGGTAATAGCTTCTTCCCTATGGGAAATTCGCTAACAAACAATATATCAAAACATGTCGTAACACATAGGAAGGGTTAATTGGTCATTCGACAGTCTCTTTCTTCAAAGTAATTAGCATATATTACAAAATAATAATTTTCTTACATTGTTTTGTTTACATATGAACAAAATGACAGCGTAAAGAAACTTTCAAATTATTTAATCACAGCTGTTAATTTTGTAAACACAAGATTTATAAAACCTGACACTGCATCCTTTTATCCCCTCTGGGTCGGAGAACTTCACAGAAACCATCCTCAAATCATGTTTAAATAATGCCTAAAAGTTTCATTACAATCTTTCGAACGGTTCTGGAGTCTATAGGAAACAAAGAAACATGTATACAAACTTTCTCTTTATATATTAAGATATGTAATTTAAATACGAGTTTCGTAAGGAACTAATAATTAAAATTTACTATCACACTTGCACACACAAATTAGGTGGGAAAGTGTTAAATTATGAAATATATTAAATGAATGGAACACTATTAGTTTTAAAGGTTTAATATTGTTTTAGCAAATATTATAGTTTATCAATAACATTAGTGCTCAATAATAAAAAATAAAACACTTAAAACATGTTTTATAAAGATACGACGTTTCTTACATTTTAACATCTCTAAAAAGGCTGAATCTTGCATTCATGGTTACGAAGATTTAAAATTAATTAAATTAATTAAACAAAAATTAATTGTATAAATATTTCAACTTAAATAATTGGCTAAAGGGTTTTACTAATCTGTAACCATGATGGCGGGAATAACCATCCAAATCAGAATTCTAAAGACATTCCACAAATATACCAAAATCACTGCATGAAGTAAAAATACGCAATATTGCTCAAAATACACAATTAATGTCACAATTCTCTAATAATCCCACCCCTACAATTTGTGAAGGAATAACCAAGTAAATATTTTGAAGAAATTATTGCTCTAACACTTAATCGAATTCTACTTGGTCTTTCATGAAAGTATTGATTATGGCCATTTAATAGTTAAGAGTCGAATAACAGTTTAAGGCGGTGTGAGCGGCGTTAGGGACAAAAGAAATCCGCTAGGTCGGCGCTAGTGTCGCTTATTCGTTACGAATATATGTGATTGTTTCATACAATCTTCCAGAGTGACCAGTTTAAGATAACAATTCTTTTTTTGTACATTTTCAGACCTTCAAAACTACATATTTTATAAATTTATCGGATCAAAAATATGGTTAAAAATCATTTTCTGTAGTACAGTACGTCGGCTATACAATTTTTTTCTTATTTCCAAATTTCACATAGATTACGTAAAAAAGTTCTGTTATTCATCCGCGTTCTCTAAATTTCAGTCCAAAACATTAGTAGTTTTTCCACACTGCTTGTATGAAAAACGCTAAATTTTCGAATTAATCACCTTGTAACTCAAAAATGTTTCACTAAAATCTTGAAAAAATATGCCAAGGAATATTTATTGATACAATCAACAAATAAAATTTACTTATATTTTTTAGATATTCGATTTTTTTCGCTCGCACCACCTTAATAGGTTAGGGCAGGTAACGCACACGGGCCAGCACCATGATGTACAGCACTGCTAACCGACCTTGTGATGAGTGAGGAGGTAGGCCTACTCAGTGTGGATTGTTCAATGTTCAGTGCTGGGGGATGGGGACCAGACAACCGAGGTGGTGGAGGTGGATGTCGTCTCGGGAGAGAGTGCCAGCCTGGACTACGAGTATACCCAGGACGATGGTAATGCATAAGGCAATTGAACATGTAGGGAAAATGCTTGTACCTTGATGTGGTTTCGTTCTCTCGCTCGATACTCAAAAGTTATTTATGTTTTGGCGTGCACTCTTGCGCACATTGGATAAAATTGATAACAAATCATATAATAAAGTGTATTGAAAATTCAATACAAAATACATTGACCTAACAATTGACCTAATTCAAGTTTGTAAGTCGAACAATATTTACTATTGCTCTTATAAAACAAACAGGAAACAACAATGGTTAGTTAGTTTATTGTAGTGTCAGCTGGGGAAGGTTCACCACTACACTGCTGCCTTCAAAACAAAAAAATCCCTCAAAGGAGAGATAAATACCTGGGGTGGCCCAAGTTACAAGCATTTCCTCTATTATTCTGAGAGTTCTTTTTATTGACTGAGGCGGTGGACGCGTGGAGACGGTTCTGTAATCTAGCTACTTACAGGTCACGAACTGTGGATAGTTGTGTGCGATGGCTAATAGATATAAATATTCCATGGTCTGGTTTAACATCCACACCAGGGAATTTTTATGTTCATACGCAAAGAATATCCTTATGATTAGACCAGTACCTAAGTCAGAAGTAAAATTTCTGTTCGGATCCCTCATTAAAGTGTAGCCTATGTCACTCAGATGTCATTGGCTGTTAGGCTATTAATTAACAGGCCTGTTTAAGGAATATAGTCAGCCTTAGTCAGTAACAAGACTACAAGATCGCGCTACAATTATCTTACGCTCATTTCATATTCATACTTGGCTTAGAATACCTATCTAGTTAGGCCGCCATTTCGGTTAAAAGATATTTCCTTAAATATCAATACTCCAAACATATTGAAAAACAACAGACATAAACATTGACATGGTTGTTTGGTTGGTTGATTAGTTCGGCATTGTTTTTACGAGTAATGTTGTGTTTTGTGTATTTATTTACGTAAGCGATTTGGTCGCCACAACTTGAAATTCAAATTTGTCGCTACAATTTGATGGAAGAAAGACCAAATTATTTCACCAACCTAAAGTAATTTTAACTTTATCATTAGATTTCTAACATCTGTAACATTAAAATCCCTCTAAAAAGTACGGGGACTAAAAAAATCCTGTTTTGTTCACAAGCAAACCCGTCTGTTACGGGTTTGCTCTTCCGGCCAATTCTAGGGATCTAACAATCTACAAGAACATTTTATAATACGTTGTAAACTTAGTCAATTAAACGACATCGAATGATAAAAGATGTTAATTTCGATTAATAAATTATACAATCTCGTTAGTGAATCGTGTTCAAAATTGGTTATCTACTACAATTAATTGTTCTTTATTATACAAGAGCCAAACATTCAAAAAATGGCAAAATATTTGTTCAAGTAAAATCAGAGTATAAAAATATCTAACAGGCAAAAAAGCTATATAATTTAATTTCGTCAGGTGACCACTCTCATCTTATTCCTATCGCAGTCTCAGCTACATTGTTTTCTTCTAAACCTATTATTCATCTCCCATAATATGAAAGACTGTTCGTAGCTAGAATTTTACTGGAAGAGATAAGTAACTATTCACATTTTTATGCATTTACATTCTCCTTTACAAGTGCATTCTTGTCAAATGTATACAACATTCTCTAACCTTGCCCTCAACCCAATTCCATTCCATCACATTCCTATTTGACTGGTCATTTTTCGTCTAATAAAAGTTCCATTAACTTTCATTACAGAATCGTTTGTTCGTTCTCTTCATCCGATCATAGTGTTATAGGCTGCATTGCACAACCTAATCTCTATATTGATTGTTGTGTTCGATGACAGAACTCGAATTTGGTATTTCAAACTTGAATGAGATGATTTGAGTTTTATTAAAAGTCATGAAATGAAAGGAGTGTAAAGTTAAATCAGTAGACTGACACATACTTCCTCTCTTAAGTAAATTTAAAAACTATAACCTTTTATAAAACCATAACATGCTTAGAAGTTTATCTAAATATCATTTTAAAATTTATTGTTTCAAAAATAATAATCCAATTTCAGAAACTAACAAGAGATAATAAAATCTTAGAAATTCATGATAACCTTCTTTATAATTCTATATCTTTTATTGAACTTTTCCAACGCATCTGTGTTTTTAACTACACAACGTTTCTGGAGGTGGAGAAACTCCTCCCGTTTTCAAGCGTTTGCCTAATAATAATTTACATTAGAATTTGAAGCTATTTTTGAAACTTTGAATTTAAATTTTTAGCCACTAAATAGATTGAGGTAACCTTCAATTTTGCGCTTTGTGAGTCAATCGAATCCAATAAAAAAATTTAAGGGACTAGCCATATATACCTTATACTCTTTATTCGTTATTTATATCCGTATTGTTTGATCACAGAAAAATAACTCAAGAAAATTAAAGGATGGCTCAGAGGAACTAAACATTATACCATCAATTCGCCTTTTAAGTTGCAGCTTAAACACAATTCAAGAATAAAATTTTAAAATAAAACAACATTTATCCGAGAACGCCACATCTACGTGCAAAATATGCAGAGGATGCTCACATTCGCGTGTGCGGTACGTCACTCGGGTAAATCATATTCGCGAGTAATCCAATTTTCTACACTCCCTCGCCCCTTACAATGGGTCATTATGGAAATTGCGTAGAAAAACGAACAGAGAGCGCGCAGAACAGCTGAGAACTGAGTCTAGCGCCCACGCGTGCGTTCATCGCGCACGTCACACGCGTCAGCGTTTGGCCACATCTGCATCGGCTACCCGTACTGCCAACTTACGAGATATAGACGAGTTAAACTATTATATCTTACACATTTATAAACTGCAATTGCCAACCATCATAGATAAAAATATGGACTAAGAGAAGTTTACTGTTGACCACACTAATTGTGGGAGCACAAAGAATAAATAATCGGGGGCAATATAACGCTATCTTTTGCGAATTCACTTTTTATATGAATTGTTTATTTACAGAAAAAATAGCTATCATTAGATATACAGGGTGTCCCGGAACTCTCTGGAACTTTTAATTGAAAATTGTTTCTTTGGTCGAGACAAACATATATTTTACAATACAGTATAAACATGGGTCTCCAGTGTCTAGTTCCAGAGAGTTCCGGAGCACTCTGTATATCTAATAGGTTATCTGGGTGTCCAATCAACAAATCTAATCAATTAAAAGTGTGTTTATTAAGCATGGGTTTACATAGAGCCATAAACAATATACAATATTCAACAATGGTTATATGTTGCTATTAAAAATATGTCATCATAGAAGCGTCTACATATATACTTATTCTTGTTCTCCTACATTGTCTTCTTCTTATCTTCTTCTTCTTCTTCCTCTCCTCCTCCCCCTGGCTTCACGCATGTTTGTCCAGACTACGGCAACGGCGTGCTGGGACAGGACATGGCCGGTCCCTGCGCAGACTTCAAGCTCGGCGAGGATGACCTGATGGCCTACGACTTCATCCGGAAGTTCCGCCTGGACACTCCGGTTCTCCAGCTGCCTGGGGTCACCCGCGTCCGAGGCTCCAACCGGGTCCAGGTCGCCTACAGGCTGGACAGGGACTCGGATCTTGTGCTCCCAACAAGGTATTTGTGCTTCCATCTGCCGTCAGTAAAGGTTGTTAGGTTCCTTGCTAAATTGTTACCCCTGGCTTGTCAGAGGTCCTTATTAATAAAAATATTTATTCCATCATACAGTAATAGGTTTTAACAACAATGTTTTAACTACCATTTACATCTTCTGTTGAAAACTAACGGATAGGGGCCACGAGGACAAAATATACGAAGGCAACAGAAGCTTTAGTGTCATTGAAAAAATATTTTAAAATATTTAAAAAACGTAAGGTTTAATTTTCTAACTACTATATCTCCCAATTCGAACTTGGAGAACCGGTTTAATAAGTAAATCTCACACATGATAAATGGGACCAGCTGTGTGTACCCAATGGTCCTTGGTATTAATTCTGACGAAATCTGAATCATATAGCTTAGGCTATTTCTATGTTGAATGCACAACTGATTCTGCATTATTGTCCAATAAATAAAGAATAAAGATAAATGAGGTTGGTCTACTGTTATAAACTCTATATATTATGGCTAAAATACAATGTAAATTGAAACTGAATCGATCACAGATGATAAATTGTTCTCGTCTACCGACATGGGAGGTCCTGATAGATTGTAAACTTAGACAGTAAGTTTAATAATAAAAAATGAATTTCATATAAATGATAAAATTTATTCTTCCATATTTTTCTTTTAAGTCAAAATCATCCGGTTAGGTTCATGAATTTCAACTCTATAAACTTATCGTAATAAATCCATGGGAGAGTCCATATCATGAGTATAAAAATTAGTTTACAATTAATTAACACCTTATCCACAGGGTATTGATTTTTCATTCTTTAATTGCTTATCCTTATAGCAGACTGTTTATTGTTCATACACGTGTTTGTGCCAATGTCGATTTTGTATTATTGCACGTTCGTGCTGTAAAAGTCGGTGGAAATCCCTTAAACGGTCTAAAATGGCTGCCAAGGGGTTGAATAGTAACGATCTCAAACTATTTGTCATTATTTGAATAGGGAATCCTGAAACATTAGCATTAACATTCAATTAATTATTTTTTATAATTTTTCTACTCAAACTCTGACTTAATTAATGTTCTTAAGCAATTGAATCAAAATTATATTTTTACTTATAACGGTATTATCTTCCAGGGACATCTTCCCGTTCGGACTCCCTCACCAATTCTCCTTCATCTGTACCTTCCGAGCCCGGAAGGTGGCCAAGAGCCCGTGGCACATCCTCAGGGTCACCGACCTCCTTCAAAGACCTCAGTTCCTGGTCACCCTCAACCCCAGGAGGGAGGCGGTGGAGTTCTCTGTTGTAGACTTCAACGGAAATCTCCAGACCTTGGTGTTCACCAAAACACAGGTAAAGAATGTAGATTATTTACCGAAGGTTAAGTACTGTAATCTAATTCATTCATTCATCTCGATGTCCAATAGATCATAAAGAATACTTAGGACTACAAAATCGTTGCTTCCAGACATTCTGTCGTAGCCTACATCCCACAGTCAAAGAGACTTTCCTCAACAGTAGTTTGAGTGAGTAAGGCTTATGTAAGAACTGTTAAAATGTTATTGTAACACAATTTGAAACACTTCATTTCGAGCTCTTACATCCTCTAACGCTCTGTTAAAGTGGGTTTCCGGTCAAACAATAACAGTCCTTCGAGTGACTTGAATCCCTAAATTGAGTATTCACTCAGTTCTCAAGCCTAATACGGATATTCGTCATGGGGGCGACCTCATAAGTTGAGGTGCGCGCGTGACGTCATGACCTCAGTTCTCCGGTGTTCGGCATGTATGTATAAGAAATAGATTAATCTATAACCTTAGCGATAGAACGGGGTCATACAGTCATGATATTTTTATTAATACTGTGTTCCTCTATGAATCTGCATTAATGGCGAAACATTTCGTTTTAACTCCTGTTAATTTTGCGACAGCTTAGGCCTATTGTTGACAGTCGTAAAAGAGTTGTTGAGCTGTCATTTTTAAGGTAAAGTGATCATCTAGCGTACATTGTCACATTATTGTACTCCCAGATAAATATAACACAATTATTGTTTACGATAGCTAACAAGAAGTTTTTACGGTACCTCAGAAAAGCTGGAATGGGACTTGTTGAAACTTTGTTTGTTATACACGATTTTATATAACTCTTTCCGTTAAAATGATAGCATTCTCTATGATTACCACGCAGTTATATCCGATTATTAACAAGTAATTATATTTTTTACGATAAAAAATAAAAATGGAAAATATAATGCTCAAGATAACCACTTAACCTTTCATTTGACATCTCAACAATTAACAACGTTGTTATTGAACTAAAATCCGAGATGGTGATAGTACTACAAACTCCTATTTCTTAATTTTATTCATATTATATTCCGATTTTCTTTACTTTCTCTCACCTGAATCAGACTAGGATGGCGTCATCCTGTAGTCCAGCTACTTGGAGGTCACGAATTGTGGATAGTTGTGAGTGATGGTCGGTGGGTGTAGTGTTCTCTTGTGTGGATTAACGTCCGCACTATTGAATACCACGTTAATCCACAAAGACAATTCTCATAATTAGACCAATTCGTAATTCAGAGGCAGTGGTTCGGATTCCACGTTAAACTGTAGGTCCCTTGATTGCCATCGGCTGTTGGGCTATTAATTAACAGTCCTGTCTAAGGAACATGTCAGCCTTAGTCAGTAACAAGACTACAAGATCGTGCCACAATCATCCTACACTCATTTCTCATTCATACTTGGCTTAAAATACCTAGGTCGCCATTTCAATAATCTAGTATCTAATATAACCTTAATTTTAGATCATTTCAAGTCCCATGATCCAACAATTATTTTATAATTACTTAGGTACAAACATTACCCACATAATTACACATTTTAATCCATGATTACTCCGCTAGTTGTATGATTTGGTGCATGGTGTTTTTGTGTCTATCAGTGATTATATAAATAACAAGATCCTAGGTTAATATAGTGCAAGAATTGTAGCATAAACATATAATTTGAGTACTTTAGCTCACTGCATTTGAATAAATTTCAATCGTACTTCTTAACTCTTTATTGTGTTTATATACTATACTTAATTGTAGGCAGTATGTTTGACTTGGCAACCAGTCAAGCCACGTGGGTCGTAGAAACAGTTGTTTTTGTTTAATCGCCGAAACGCAAATTAGGTTTTGCCTGTAAAGGTAGGTAAAAGACTATTCAGGAGTGAATTGAACTGGAACTATGTGACTAGGCACGACGATAAGTATATAAGATAAAAGTAACAACGAACTATGTATTTACAAAACGTTTATATCTTGGGCTACCGTTACAAAGAAAATATAAAAATGTTATCATTGCAACAATGAATAAGGTTTTTTGAGTTTTATTATGTTCAAACGATCTAAAATCTAGAATCGATTGAAAATAGTTCAGATTAAGTAAAAAAGTGTTTTCTAGACTTCAGGTATTTCTGAAAAGCATTTACGGAGACCTGTAGGTTGGTCCCAAAAGACATTCGCACTATACTAAACAACGGCATTTTTCTATAGCGTTTCTTACCCAGTCGATACAGTATGCAAAACGAATAAGATGACGTAACGAAAGAGGCTGTGGCTACGTCAACCAATCGGAGCGTCGGCTGTTCGCTACGGCTGCCTAAATCATTACCGCGAAAGGTCACGGCCTCTTGAATGGACGCGAGATTTATGCGGCAGTGGTAATGAGTCAATAACAATATATCTGACAAGCAGTGGCAGTACTGTCATCTGATTCGCCGCTAATACAGAGCGCAGCTGACACGGAATAACAGCTGATCTAAATGATTGCCAACTTACAAGCCGACAACCGTGAAATTCCCCACCACTGGTGCCGAACGATAATTCGGTCCAGTGCGTTCGGTAGCTAATCAGCAAGGTGATGGGATGCGATTGTATCTTTTTTGGCGCTGCGCAGAAAACCTGTCAACACTTAACTCTCTCTAGAGATTGGATTACAGACTTAATACATTAAACTCATTTTCGCACAGCTCCATTTACAACTTGAATTAATTAAACAGACTTTGATAACTTACCAAAAATAAACTATGAAATTGTATATTGCAGAACAATTACGTGCATGTTTGATAGCAAAGAATTTTATTATTTTGACGTTTCTGTATTATTGATTCATTTAACGGCTAGGTCCATACATTCCTTAGCTATCTGAGTGAAGAGCATTGTTATGATTCTATACTTATATTCCAACAAAAGATCAATTGATAATTATCGCAGCAAAGTAAAGTAGAACCTTGCTAATCCGAATCTCGATAGTTCGAAAACATCTAGAACTTACAATTCGTATATTTTGTCTGTTCCCTCCAGAAAACCCTTGAAATTCGAAAAAAATATTATGATAATTCAAAGAATTTTTGACGCATAATTTTGCCTCTAAAATTCGAATTTATTTGTACTTGAACCTCTAGAGTCGAATTATGTTCCGTTCATTCAAACCCCTACCTTTAAAATTCGAAGTTAACCTCTATAATCCAAAAGCCTCTGAAGCTCGATGTACTGAAATTAAAAAAAAACAATCAAGTCCAAACGTGAACCAGTACGTTTTGCCATTCCTCTAAGTTCGGATCATCAGTGGCATTGTTTTCTTTTTTGATTTTTTTGAGAATGTGTTCAAAGATGAACAAGTATAAATAGAATTTTACTCTCGCTAACCTTTACAATTCAAACTTCCGAAATGAACCTCTACAATTCGAATTGTAATAACTCTAACCTCCATAGTTCAAACTTCCTTTAATTTGAAGTAAATTGTCATATCCTTGAATTCCGAGTTAGCGAGGTTCGACTGTATATTCACCTATAGATTTAAGTAAGAGGTAAAATGAAGTACAAATAAGGGTTTTTAATGAATTTGTATTTACAGTTCGGGCCCGTTGAACATTTTCGGAACATTTTCATATATAATGAATAAACATGTTAGGCAGTTTATGAGAGTCTCGAGGCTCGACCTCCGACCTGGTTATTTACTGGCCTAATCCTCCACAACAATGCGCGGGCGGGTCCTGTCTTCCAGGCCGCGCAGGACATTCCTTCCGAGAATTTACCTCGTAATATTTTACTTATTTTGTGCAAATTTGAATCTGTTTATTCACGAACTGAGCAAACAAGTCTGTTGGAGTTAACTATATGTTTTTTAAGCAGGGTCTTTGTCAAATTAGTGAAGGGAGAGAGGGGTGTGTTGGAGAACATCGCTATGATGTTCTGTGTGTGCTGTGATGTTGCTGCTGAAAAAGATTTTGTGGTCGTAAAAGCGTTTTAAAATGTAAAAGTAAAAGTACAGCACAATATATAACAGCTTACATATTGTGCTGTACGGATTTACTGGCAATCAGGCCTTACTCTTTTTACATTTAAAATCCTCTTAGGACCGCTACATTTTTTCAACAATTTTGTTCACACATTTTTAGTTGCTTACATTACATAGGTACAGGTGAAAAAGACCGCACCAAAAAAGGATTTTTTGTAAAGTTTTATTAATTCGCCAATAAATCATTATATAAGCATAATTTTATAACTAAATTAAGATTACAATTCCTGCCGTCTTTAATCCAATAGATTGAAGACGGCAGGAATTGTAACCTTATAATTTAGTCATTACTCAATCCTGAAGGCAAACATTTTTCAAACTTTTATGTAATTTTATTTGTAATTAATTGTACTTACAAGCTCTAGTAAAAATAATAATAACCGTTTATAAACTGCATAATATTTTTATTTTCAGAATTTTTGAAATTTATCTAGGATGAAGTAAAAACACACGTCTTCCAACAATACTTAATAAGAAATTTAAGCTTATTTTACTATTTAAGACTGTTTTTAGACCTATTTTACTTCCGTAGGGTTGGAAGATGTGAGTTTTTACTTCATCCTAAAGTAAAACCAACACGTATAATGCTGATCAAGAAGTTATTCATTATATCTACCTAATGTAGCTAAAAAAAATTAGGAAAATTTTTACCGTAGCATCTTGCTCACTTTTCAAATATGAAATATTAGTCACACAATAAGAAAATAAACTTATTACTATTGATTGTGTGATGACTGATCATCACACATCATTTCGTTGCTTCAATAATCACAACCAACCTGTTGAATGTAGATATTCGACAAGAACTGGCACAAGATTCACTTCGGCGTGTTCTCGGACCGTGTGGTGCTCTACACGGACTGCGGTCTGCTCAGCACAGAGACTTTGACGCCCCGTGGGCCCATCGACGTCAACGGAAACATCAGCGTAGCCAAGCAGGCCAACTCTAGACACACTGTCCCGGTGGGTGTCAATGTCATGGTGACTAGTTTACAAACTTTCATTTCAGCTGTTGCTGTTCATGTTGCTGTTGGTGTCCCCCAAGGCTCTAAATTTGGACCTCCACTTTTTAATATTGATAAATACAATTATTATTAGTTCCGTTTTCTTATAAAAACATTTAGTTCATTTTAAATGGTGAAATTAACAGAACGAATACGTCTAATCCATCAATTCATTCAGGTTACCTATGTACACATTATGAAAATAATTTTATTACTAACATTATAGTCTATAAATTTCATCAGTTTTCTGTTTGTTTCTGCTCATAGGTAGATCTGCAATGGATGCTTCTCAGCTGTGATCCAACCAGGCCCAGCCGAGAAACCTGCGATGAATTACCGGTAAATACTATGTAATTATTCTTAATTACAATTTTGTCTGTACATTGCTTGGAATTATGATATTTTTGGTTAGCCTATTTCCAAACTTTATACATTCCCTACCAATACTTTAGGGCATTGTTCCTGGGTAAGAAACATATCTAAATATCATATTAAAATTGTCTGGAAGTCCTTAGTTACTCACACAGCCTCCATTTTGTTTTTTCACTTATAATTTTTTTTCTGAATATTATAGTATATTAGAATATTAAGTGAGATATGGTAGCTTTAGTAATAGGTGACCGCTAGAGCTTAGTTGCAGTGAATGTCAAGGAATGCGACTTAAGTCTGCCACAACAATTTTAATGACAGTAAGCAGTTGGAGACTGTTGCATTGTTGTGGCAGATTTAAGTCGCATGCCTTACATGCACTGCAACTAAGCTCTAGCGGTCATTTATCACTAAAGCTACCATATTTCAGTTAATACTTGTCTAATTTAAAACAATTTGGTGTCAATCGATTTTTAGTTACATTACCTAAAAAAAGTTATTCTTGTAATTTTTCTTTTAAATCAACGGTTCACGAGTTATTTGAGAAACAAAATTTTAAATGGCCGCCATTTTGTTTTATGAATTTGAGAAATTGTCATAAATTTTTTTGTAGCTTTGTCTATTTTTCATAAATGTTTGTGCAAAGTTTCAATTCCGTACGTTTAACCATTATTCAGAAAAAATATTATAAGTGAAAAAAACAAAATGGAGGCTGTGTGAGTAACTAAGGACTTCCGGACAATTTAAATATGATATTTAGATATGTTTCTTATCCAGAAACAATGCCCTAGAGTATTGGTAGGGAATTCTGAAACACCCTGTAGTCACGAAAAGCCAAATAATGGGTCTTATCTAAATTTTGTTTGTGTGTTTGTCTTTCTGTATCACTAATCAAATGTGATTTTGTCACGTTTTCAAGTAAAAAACAAGACTCATTATTCTATGGAGAAAGTATTTGTTTACTTTAATCAAACACTGTGAAAATACATTCATTTTTAATTCACAATTTGTTCAGTTATATTGAACAACGAGTAACTATGATGATGGATGGAAATAAATAAGTTCCAATACACACTGGCGCTATGATGATGAGGCAGTGTTAAAGATGTTAACAAAAATAAAATAAAATAATAAGCTCTAAAAACCAGTTTTGAGTAATATTAGTCATAGGCTGTTTGTTCTGTTTATAGAAAATGTGATTTATAAAAGTGATAGAAAGAAGAAACCACAATATGTCAAATTAAAATCAATATTAGTTTGTTTACATTGATTTTAACCCTATTTCAAAATAATACTATCGTATATGAAAATTTTGTCTTTAAACGCCTAACGAAATAATGATCAAATTTTATAATTTATTTAATTTTGAATTAATGACATAACCTTGCTGTGAATTCATTATCTATTTATTTAAGAAATCAGGTTCTTATTTTCTATTTTTATTTTATTTTGTTTATATTTTTCCCTGTGTTTTAGCAATTCCAAGTTCGCTCCCCCACCACTGTTGTTGCTGCTCGACCATGTGACACAGTCTGTCCTCCTGGACCTCCAGGACTCAATGGGACAGAGGTGAGAAGAAAAAGAAATAAATAATTTTACTGTTTTTTCCATTGATGAGTAAAACCATAGATGAACGGATGGTAAAGTAGATAATGCACGCCTATGTTAAGGATGAAGACGGTACATCGTACCGTCAATTGACGTAGTGGGTACTGCCATCCTCAGATAGCGCAAGTGTCGCAAATGACACTAATGACAAATGACACACCTGATGGCCTAGTTCACCGCTAGATCCGACAGATGGCAACTATAATAAATAAGTCATTTAGGTTATGTTTAATTTTTCCGTTGGTATAAATGTAAACATACCTTTTATATTTACGGTAACCTCAGTTTCATTGCGCAAAACAGGAAGTTAGTATTGTACGAACGGCGACTCTGTATAAGATGACCGAGCGCTTAGCGCATGCTATTGGTTAATTTCATATAGATTTAGAGCGTTCCGCGCATGTGATTGGCCGGTTACTTTGCCGCACTAGGGTGGTAATGAGATCATATCCACCCTAGTGCGGGAATGTACTACTTATATACATTCTGCCAACAGTGTGCCTGTTATCGTGCGGATGTAGGAAAAATTAATTTTCAGTTAGAACCAAACTCAAACATTAAGCTTTGGGTGTGGCAATTGTAATATTTCATCATAAAATTCTTTTTCTTTAAAATGTTTTTGAAAGAAAAGTGTTCTTACCGGTCAAGTGTTCGTCGGTTAGCAGCCTCATTTGCCGATAATAACTCCCCTCCCAACATATATACCTCCTAACAGATAAACTAAAGATCTGAAAACGGGATGAGCTAGTATGGTATAAGGTAACAGTACTTATGTGTAATTATCATGTCATCCTGAGATTTGATCCCTTGATAATTTATAAGCCAGCAAGACACTTAATATCAAAACTTATTATCATAGTTATTTTGAGATTATAAGCCATTCATTTGACACAATGTCTTTATATTTTAAATTCAATTGTTCAATAAATAAATCTTAGAGACAAAAATATAATCCTTACAAAATTATGATTCTGATACCAGGGTAAAAGAGGTCCACCAGGTCCAAGAGGAGAGATGGGACTTCCAGGATTTCCGGGAAGAGATGGGTCGACAGGAGTCCGAGTGAGTGAGATTCTAGTTTTATAATCATAATATATTTAGGTTGATACCGACAAATGTTTATCCCTTGTACACTTTTAAGAGTGTCTGTACACTCTTAAATCAATACTGTTCTAAACAAATTGATGTGGAATGATGTAAAGTGCACATGCACATATCTAAAATCATCTTTTTTGGTCTACTCTTGAGGAAGGATAACTTTCCTTCTGGACTGTATAGTTGCATAGCTATAGCTGTAGCTGTAGTTTATCTTATGTAGGCCGTACACTGTTCTAGTCTTTTTCCTAGGCTCCTAATCTATTAGTTTCTTCTGGTCTCTTCACTCTGTACAATTTATTTCCACTATATTATTTGCTTCAACCAACTAAGACAATTCTTAACCATACCCTTGGTCTATGGTTAGAGTTTTAGATCATTATTTTGAGTGGATCATCAGTTCTTGTATTCCCTCGCAGTCATACTTTCAAGTACAAGTACACCTTCTATCAAATCCGATCCAATAAGATCTATTTGTGATTCCATATGTATTCCAATTAATTATTGCCCAGCCTTGAGGGCATTCATTTGTTGTGTACACATGTTCTACGCTTTGAATATAAACTGAGGATTCATACTTGGTACAACTCTATTGTGTATACACTTTCAGATTTTCACTTTTAAGGGCCAATTTCCTTGCTGCCAAATTTGACTGCTGGTTTATAATATCACACTCAGTTCTTTGCAGCTGTGTTTTTTGGCAGTAGCGTTTTCCTATAATAGAGATATTTAGTGCGGAGTGGGTGAATATTGCCAGTTTATAGGCTAGGGTACTTTGGTGTTGCCGCAATGCCTGTGCTAAGCAAGTATTAGAGAAGAAAGATTTGTGTTGTTCTGTTATGTTCATTCACTGACGACTTAGACACTGAAACTGGTTTAGTTATCGAATGTAAATGTTGCTTGTGCCAAAAATCAAGTAATATATTATTTTACTACTCAGGAGAGAGAAGGCGTATTCAATCTTGAGCACCAACATTCCTAGACAATTCATGTCCAGCAATTATTTCAATTAATTGTTCGTCCTCAGACATTAAAAACCTAACATGATTGTACATAGTGTGGGGAATTACAGAAAAAATACTAACACAAACAATAAATACCATCAGAAACAAATTGAACAACAGACAAAAATAACTCCACCAAAATCCCCTCTACCTCGCTGCATGGTGCAGGAATGACTGCTTATGGTGTAGTCGCCTATTTCGTAGCCTGCTAGTCAGCTAGCAACTGTACCCATTTCCTTTGTAATGAGTCGATACTGAAAACCGCAGTATTAAATCATAGCGATATTTGAAAGCTTAAAAGTATAGATGCTCAGCAGCAACACTCTGGCCCAGTAAGTCAATTTTTTTTTTTGGCAGGTGGTAACTCTTTATGAGCTCCTGCGAGGGTTATGTGGTGACTCCACCGTTCAGTAAATAGTTCAGTAAGTCAAACCCTGGTTCAAAATCAGATGAAGGCAACTTTATCTATCAAATCATAAGCAGTCATCGTTAGCTACCCTATAAATAACACTGCTATATAATGCTGCTACAGGACGATGCTAAGCCTTGATTGCACCATAAAGGACATAGTTCAACGGTGATGGGCTGTTGAGGTTTTTTTACAGTTTTTATATTTTTACAGGGGCTTGCAGGGGTCCCAGGATACCCCGGACCTTCTGGGCCTTCTGGACCACCTGGAATACCTGGAATTCCGGGATTAACTGGACCCAAAGGTAACATTGTAAGTATTTGTAATGTGAGGTCAATCTAATGATAGTTCATAAAAGTTATGGGCCTATTCCATTATAAAACCTTGTGATATAATTCATGAAACATGTACCGTACTATAACTCAGTGATGGGGTACCTACAGTTAGCTCTTAGAGCAATCTGTTTAGTTTTTAATTTAACTCATGCTATTAATTTTTATACATTATAAACAATTATCTTCAAGACAGGTAAATTCGGATAGCTATACAATTTATCTGTACTCCTTCATGTGTTTCACTGGTAATGATTTCCCAGGGTGAGCCAGGATATCCAGGGTTGAAGGGAGATAAAGGAGAGCCTGGACAACCAGGAACCGTGCTGTTTACCGGAGAGGGAGGTGGGGCAGTGTCTGGACCTCCTGGACTACAGGTTATAATAGAATATACTTGTATATATATTTTAAATGAAGTAAAAGGTTTTCTGTAAACATTCAATAATATAAAATTAATATTTATTGTAAATTACATTATATTATTGAAATGGCGACTATACTACAAGGTAGGTGTTTTAAGCCAAGTATGAATGAGGATTGAGTGTAAGATGATTGTGGCGTGATCTTGTAGTCTTGTTACTGACTAAGGCTGACATGTTCCTTAGACAGAACTGTTAATTAATAGCCCAACAGCCGATAGCAATTAATGAACCTACAGTTTAACATGGAATCCGAACCACGGCCTCTGGATTACGAATTGGTCTAATTATGAGGATGAGGGGCATTTTCTAATATGGCAGCCAACTTTATAGGTTTAGAGTACAGTAATACTGAATCACAGGAATTGACTTACACATTTGCATGGTGTTAATTTAGAATTGCAATAAAATGGAAGAAATAAAGCTTTGTCTCAGAATAACCTAGTATGGAACACTAATTTATAATTTAAAGATTAGAAAAGTATGCTTGGAAAAATATTTCTAATAGATCTGAATTAACAAATTCATAATTAAACCTGAAGAAAAATTGTAGAATATTTCTAATGTTGATGAAAATAACGGTATAATTAACTAACAAAAAAATATTTTAATACTTAATAATTTGTTAAAACACCTAGATTAATACTTTTAAAAAACTTGACCAAAATATAAGTTCTAAGTTCGTTCATTATCTTCATATCTTAGGATAAATGTTTTTTAAATGGTAGTCCTGTTATAGGGATCTCCAGGTCTTCCCGGTTCTAAAGGAGAACCAGGTCCTCCAGGAATTGCAGGACTACGAGGAGAAAAAGGGGATAAAGGAGATGAGGGACCACAGGTAGGACTCAGTGTTCTCAAAACACAAATTCAGATCTGTATGATGTAATCCTAAAAAAAATTTTTATTTCAAAACAAAACCACTAAACCATTATCACCCTCTACAGACCATTCAGTTAACTATTTTTATTCATTCAGAATCATGAAACTTGTATTAAAAAACATAATACAACACACAAAACTTATCGACATTCAAAAAACAAGGAAATATTTAAAAAAATTTGTAATTTTAAAATTGTTTCTCTTGAATTTTTTTAGCATTTAGTGGAATAGTGAACTATAAGCTGTGGATTAATGTAAACTATCTGTGAGCAAGAAGACAGAGTATCTGTGAGAATGAAGGCAACTCTTATGGGTAGGCCTACTCACACTGGTTCACCAGTAACTCAAATAATAATGTAAGAAACGTGAGAAATATCAATAAAACAATAGTCAGAAATAGTTGGAGATCCTTATAGAAATTTGTCATCATGTTGAATTTTCTTTAAATGATTTCTGATACTAAATAATATTTTCAGGGCCCACCTGGACCTCCAGGATTAGTTTCAGCTGCAGAAGGTGACGTGGTGCAAGGAGCCCCAGGTCCTATGGGTCTCCCAGGCTCCAGAGGGATCAAAGGTGACCCAGGAGATAGGGGAGAGCCTGGTGTTGCGGGGGAGAAAGGTACATCATTCCTCAGCCCTGTATATCTGCAATTGTGTGTGCCCCAATCAATAAATAACGAGTAAATATTCAGGAGCGTATTTACGGGAAGGGATGCAGGGGAACGGAACCCCCTGGAAGAGAGGAAAAAAGGAATAAAGAGGAGAAAGAAAATGAGAAGGAAAAAGGGAGAGAGAGGGAGAGATAAAGCAGTAAATTTGTTTAAACTATATAATGTGTTAATGATAATTATTTTATTTGTATATTACTATGAATATTAATTTATTTCTTTTACTCATAGACAGAGGACTTTGTTTAAATATTAATAAATCATTATTATTTATTATCATTAATAAACTATTCCACCCCGTGACTGGGATGTGTCAACCTCGTCTTTACGAAGTATAATGCCAGAATTCACTGCGAAGCTCAGGTTGCGGACAGACTTGGGCGGAAGTGAGTCACTACAATCTTGCTATTTTGGTCTGCGGCATGGATGGTGTTTGAAGTAGAGATAGGTGCAGGGTAAATAAGTAGGAAATATGCAATAGATTTTTGGCTCAGAACTCAATCCTAAGTCCTGTGGCTTCACCAAACAACATAACAACATAGCATACAAACTGTGTAGCATTGAACCATAAACCTAGGTATCTGT
Organism: Nephotettix cincticeps; assembly: GCA_023375725.1. Taxonomy (NCBI): domain Eukaryota; kingdom Metazoa; phylum Arthropoda; class Insecta; order Hemiptera; family Cicadellidae; genus Nephotettix; species Nephotettix cincticeps. Next base: position 134,198,799 of record CM041786.1, read on the forward strand.
GGGGTTTTTAATTTTGAAAATATGAGTCCTTAACCTAACTTAAAGATCAAAATTAAGATAATATGTTTTTAGGTAAATTCCCTAATTCTGAAATTGTTATAAATATTGTTACAAAAGTATACCCATTTTTTCAGGTTATTTCTAAAACATGTGACAATGTATTCATGATTTCAGTTGCAGTTATAAGATTATTTTAAGTGAAGTGAATCATTTTAGGTGAACGTGGAGAAAGGGGTCCAACGGGGGAACCAGGAGAAAGAGGAGAACAAGGAGAAAGGGGTTTGGATGGGATCCCAGGAGATAAAGGAGAAATGGGATACACTGGCCCTGTTGGAAGCCCAGGACTTAGTGGCCCTGCTGGCCCTCCAGTATGTACCTACCATAAGGATATAAAGATTTCACTTTCAACAAAATGTGTTGAGGACTTTTTTATTTTTCATAATTTCATTACTAAAGAAGAAAGGTTTACTGATCTACATGTACACATTACTCATTTTGCATGAAAAAATTGATCATGGCACAAAATTGTATTTGAAATATTAAAAACTCTCATAACTGTAAATTCATTATCAAATAGATGTTTGTCCCATTATGGATAGTATAAAGAAGTGTAAGAAATTTATTTGCCCTCAATTTTACCCTCACCATCAGAAAGCCATGATATTTCAGAACAATGAAAGTTATAGTTTATTTTAGGTAAATAATTATTCTATTCTACACATTCATTATTACTTTTATTAATAAATCTGACAGGGGGATTTTTACGTCATAACTCTTTTAAAATTGTTATGCATTTTGATAACTACAGTTAAATACTAGGATGTAGAGAAAAACCATTGTTAAGAATTTTAAATCTAAAAAATTTCAACAGCACAGTTCATTGCAAGAGTTTACTAAATTCCAGGGATCTCCAGGGTCTCCAGGGACTCCTGGACCACCAGGACCACCAGGGGAACCAGGAATAGACGGAACTCCAGGACTGTCTGGGTCAGCATCCATTGCTGGATACCCTGGACCTCCTGGAGAGACAGGTACTCCGGGCAGCCAGGGACCTGAGGGACCACCAGGTCCTAGAGGGGAGAGAGGGGAGCCTGGGACCCCAGGGGCTCAGGGTCTTCCTGGTCCACCTGGTAATGATGGCCTGCCAGGACTTGAGGGGGAAGAGGTTAGTTTGTCTAACAATGAGAAAAGTTAATACCTCATTGATCACAATCAAATTACTAGGAGTGGCAACGAGTTCTGGTATGAAGGGGGAAGAGGTTAGTTTGTCTAACAATGAGAAAAGTTAATACCTCATTGATCACAATCAAATTACTAGGAGTGGCAACGAGTTCTGGTAAAGCAGCTTTTACACTTCAGCTCACAGAAGGTTGATATTCATTAAAATTTTTGCTCATTTTACTCATTTTTTTATAAATAAACATGGGATGGCTTTGACCCTGAGGTCAAGAGTCTTTTATTTCAACTTTTAAGCTTTTAACAGGGTTTTTCATAGGCTTTTCCAAGTTATGTTTAATTAAACGGTGGCCGGCTTTGGTGGAAGTTGACAGCATTTGAAGGCTTAATTGGGATTGTAGTGGACACCTTTTTTTGCTTTTGTGGTTAGTGGTTATCAGGGGGGGGACATATTTTATGCTTTATTTGTTTATTATTAATATTTCAAGAAGATATGAGTAGATAATCAAAAATATAGTAGAATCATTTGTAGATTCTTCTACAAAAGATTATCCCTATGTTACAGTTAAAAGTAAGAAGCTTGTCACTTCTAGGGTTGAAACAAATAAGTAAAACAGTATATTAGTATTTTTAACTTAGATTTTTCTAATTGTAGGGTCCAGCAGGTGAAAAAGGCGATCAAGGGCCAAGAGGACTGGATGGGCCTGTGGTGAGTGAACAATTCTATGATAGGATAGATAATTATTTTAGTATTGACAAAATAATATTCCATAACTGCAGAATTTTCATGTTTCACTACAAATTATGATAACTTAAATCTGTAATAGATGACCTTTAGTCCAGAGCAGTAAGTACAGTACAAACTCAGCATCACTCTGTGAAACTTGACTGTGCATTCATCCTCTCCTCCTCAAAGTCTATAACAATAGGGAAAACTAAAACACTCCCATCAGTGACTCCCAACATAAGGAGAGGAGGATCCTATGGTAATGCATGTTAAATGCTTATGTAGTGTGTGATAGTGTAACAGTTTATAGAATTATGTTGGTTCCTTTTTTTATATTTCTTTCTGATTATCAGTTTGTGTCTTATCAGTTGTGTCAAAGTGTGATTAGATTGATTTTTATGATTTCAATTTAATTATTCAAATGTAAAAAAAGTATCTAAGGGAAGAAAATATTTTCCTTTTAAAAATGATTACACAATTGAATTAATAATATAATTGATAGTCTGTATCTTTCAAAACCGTTGAGTTTTCATGTTCCTAGAGGTAATTTAATTGAAGAGCTTTTAATTTGTTTGTATCTCCGCAATGTAATACTGTTGGTCATTACATTTTCCCTTTTATTAGAATGCTAAGAATCTTCAACGTACTTCTTAAGTTGTTTTCTGACATACTTCAAACTCACACCAATAATAATTGTATTCATCTTCTGAATAATTTATAAATTAATGTCTCATTGCAAATTTGTTTAGTTATAAGTACACAATTTCTTAAAAGTAATTTTTCTGGCCATTTTTCCTGATACGTGAACAAGTTTTATTATTGTTTATTACTGTCATTATTGTCATAAATGCCAACTAATTAATTTGAGTGTGTGATTTTGTCAAGTTGTATTTACCGTTGTTGTTACTGTACTGCATGTAGCCTATTATTGAAATAAATAAATATCTATTTATTCAAGGGTAATATTTTAGTTAACAGTTGAATTTTATTTATACCAGGGCCCTCAAGGGAACCCTGGACCCGTAGGACCCCCTGGGCCAGAGGGGGGGAAGGGCGAGCCAGGACCTATGGGAGATCAAGGGCCTGTAGGTCCCAGAGGCCTGCCTGGAGTCATGGTGAGTTCTGTGTATCACTGTAACATAGCCTACTAAGAATTGCATGATCGAGTTTTCTGTGTGACAGTCAAAATTACAGTATATTTCACCTGGTGTTGCAAGTTCTTGAGCGTTGTTGAAAGCATTATTGCCATTATAGCCTATGGGTTCCAGGAAATTATGAGTAAGTATTTAACAATGAATTATACATATACAACTAATATAATAACTGCCACAACATTTTATAGTAATTATGAAATTTACGTTCTGACAACCTGATGGATAACGACACAAGTTTGAACAACACAGAGTAATCCTCAAGTGTTTGTGCACTAACACTTTATCTTATTTTAAATTAAATCAAATGTATGCACAGAATAATAAGCTTTTAAATAATGATAATAATTTTTTTAAAATTTAATTGAGTTATTCAAATGTTTGTTTTTTTATAACATTATAAAATTATGATAATTGTATTATTTTCAGATATTTTTTATTACAAAAAATGAATTTATTTAATATTTATAATATTTTCAAATTTAAAATATATTTTCTCTTTTTAAAAATAAATTTTGATTATTGTTTTGTTATTTAAAATAAAATTAATTTCATTTTTAATATGATTTCTTTAAATTTATTATAAAAGTATATAATCATATTTTTTTAAATATAAATATTTTTTTATCAATTTTGTTTTTTACAATCAAAAATAAAAAAAAAACCTACAGGAAAAACACTCAATAAACGAAACTCCCACCCCCCAACAAATAAAAACAACCCGTGCTGTATAACAACACTTTCATTTGGCATTCATGAACAAAAATAAAATTTATGAAAAATATACATACTACTATACAAATCTATTCAAACATTTAGGCCACAGGTTCCCTTATTTATCAACTAATTATAAAAACAAATATTATTTTTAATAAATATTAAAATTAACATGGAAAAAGAAAACACAAGAAACAACCAAAAACACAAGTGAAAAAAACAGATAACAAAACCAAACAAAGTAACTATTGAAAAACAAAAAAAAAAAAAACAAAATAAAAAAAAAAAAACAAAAAACTAAAAATAAAAAAAAAAAACAAAAAAAAAAAAAAAAAAATAAAAAAAAAAAAAAAATAAACAAAAAACCCCAAAAAACAAATCCAAAAACAAAAAAAAAAAAAAACTTAAAAAAAAAAGAACAAAGAAAAAAAAAAAAAAAAAAAAATTAAAATAAATTAAAAAAAAAAAAAAAAAAAAAAAACAAAAAAAAACAAAAACAAAAAAAAAAAAAAAAAAAAAAAAACAAAAAAAACAAAAAAAAAAAAAATAAAAATAAAAAATACAAAAAAAAAAAAAAAAAAATAAAAAAAAAAAAACATAAAATAAAAAAAAAAAAAAAAGAAAAAAACAAAAAATAAAAAAACAAAAAGAAAAACAAAAAAAAAAAAAAAAACACAAAAATAATACAACAAAAATAAAAATATTAATAAATAAAAAAGTAATTCAAAAAAAAAAAAAAAATAAACTCACAAAAAACATAAAAAAATAAAAAAAAATAAAAAAAAAAAAAAAAAAGAAAAAAAAAACAAAAAAAAAAAATTAAACAAAAAAATTAAGAGAATAAAAATAGAAAAAAAAAAATAATAAGAAAAAAAAAAAAAAAAAAAAATAAAAAAACAAAAAAAAAACCCCATTTATAAAACCAATCCTAAAAAAAAAAAACCCAACCCCCCAAAAATAAAAAGACAACAACAAAAAAAAAACCTAAAACTAATAAAAAAAAAAAAAACAAACAACAAATAAAAAAATAAAAACATTAAGACAACACCATGAAAAATGAAATAAAAACCATCGAAAAAAACAGCAAAATATCAAAATAAAAAACTTTGTCCAAATAATATAAAAAAAATTAAAATATAAATATTAAAAAATCCAATTTAAAAAATAATTTCAAAAATATAATCTCATTCCCCCTAATGTATTAAGGATTAATTTTAGAAAAATACACTGTACATTCCATTGTAGAATTGTCATTTTAAAAACAACAACAATACCCCTTTATTATTAATATCTGTGGCCGCAAAGCCACATGCATTCATATCCATTGGAAAATAAAATAAACTTCTTTTCTCAGCCGAAGAGAGAGTGCAGGGAGAGAGTTGCCTGGGGCACCAGGATACCAAGTTCCTGGGTCCTGGACCCTCAGGACCCCCTGGACTTCCTGGGCCCCCAGGTGACTCTGTGGGAGTGACATATACAACAGGGGAAGGTGGCAGTGGCTCACCTGGGGTCATGGGACCTAGAGGACCTCCCGGACCTCCTGGAATGGTGAGAAGTGAAATAAATAATGGATGAAACACATTACATGTATTATACTTCACACTTGAGATACTGATACAATGCATTATATTGATCATTAAGACCATGAGATAATTTGAAGTGCTTATTTGAGTGTGATTAATCGCTGATTAAATCGAATACAACAGCAAGAATATGAAATATATATTCCTTTAACTTTTGTTCAATTGATTTTTAAAACTTATAGTTATTAATCATTGTATTTTCCCATAATTCACCTGGTTTAAAAATATATTATTTATTTATTTTTCAAGTGTTCTAAGGGCAGTTTGATATATTTTTTTATTATTCGTCATTCATTTTATTAGTTAATATGAGATCTCATTCCTGAACCCCTATTTTTAATTACAGGGATATAAGTATAATTTTTAGAAAAAATACACTGTACATTCCATTGTAGTTTTATTGTTTTTTGGATCATTTTTAAATATTTTAACTGACAACACCGTAGGGATTTCCCTTTATTATTTTAGTATCTGTGGCCGCAAAGCCACATGACGTTCATTCATATCCTTGCAAAGAGTATAAAATAAACTTCTTTTCTCAGCCAGGAGAGAGAGGAGCAGCTGGGGAGAGAGGTCCCGAGGGTGCACCTGGACTACCAGGAGTTCCTGGAAAAGAGGGTCCTCCAGGGATTCCCGGACCTCCAGGACAGCGAGGTCAACCTGGACTGAACGGCTTGCAAGGGGCTCCGGTAGGTTTACTTGTGATAAGGGTATTCTCTGGTTTCTGAGGTTTAAAAATTTTGCATCATTATGATTAAGTACCAGGTGACCAAGCTTTGCTGAGATGGAAAAAAATATTTTTTCAAACTACCTAACTTAAAAATAAGACATCCATTTTCAAATTTTGCTATGAAAAATAAAAACAACCTGAATCAGGTATGTTCAACTGCAGCTACAAAGGTCCATAACGATAACATATGGACGTTTTGAAGGGCTGTAGGACGAAAATCGGATTTTCCCAGCCTTGAGACCTGTCCCAATCGATTTCTAGTGTACAAATACCTTGTAATACACAAATAATCATAAATCCTAGGAAAAAAACAATTTCTAAGTTTAAGAGTATAAGATTGCATACAAAAATTGTAAATACAATTTTCATTGTCCTTCATTGTCATTATGTACACATTATTTAAACTTATATCTTAACTTTAGACTTGTTTTTTTGATATCACGGTTATTATAAGTTGGAATATTTAATAATAAATGTATCTTCTCTTATGATCTTGCATTGGCCTAACCTAACAACACAACAGTTTGGTTTTTCAGTTTAATTTAACAACCTTTTGTGACAAAAATAAATATATTTAGTTTTTTTACGGTACCTAAAAAAACTGTAATTTTTGGGATGAATTATGTTTTAATACCAAAGGTGAAAAAAGCATGATACTGCAGTTAATAAATAGGATTTCCTCATGTCTGTTGAAATTTGCAGGGGAGAAGTTATACTGAAACGGAAATCAGAGATATTTGTGCTACAGTGCTTAGGGGTATGTAGAAATTTGAATACTTGTAGAATAGGAGCTAGATATACGGGTTAATTCATGAAGAAACGGAAAGAATTATACTACGCTATATCCACTTCATGCAATTTTTTAAAATGTTTTTTTTCTATTATTATAACAGGCACATTCTACTAGTGAAAATGATGAAAAAAGATTAAAGAAACATATGTTCAGAAATGCTTTGTTAGCTAGTTATATGCCATTTCAGAAAAAGGTCAAAGGTAAAGGTAAATTACGAGCTAGCGAAATATTTCACCCAGATTTCAGTACGGTACCCCTGTTAAAATGAGGCTATACTGGTTCTTTTAGCCTTAATTAAAGTGTCAAATGTTGTGTGTTTTATTTAAAATAAACTGAAAAATTAAATCAGACTGTGAGCAGAGTTTTCTTTTTTTAAGAAAACAAGTATGTATATAGTAATATGTATAAATCTTCCTTTTTGATAATTATTAAGGTATTTTATCCATTTTGAATATTTTATTGTCAGTAAAAATTCCTTTTCTTTGCAATTTTTTTAGTGTTAACTTTATTTACATCTTTTTGTTCAGAATTCAACTACTCACAAGTTTTATTTCATAGATTTATTTGATTATTGCTTAGATAACAGAGTTATTGGAGACCAAATATAAATAATGTATTATTTTGGCTATAATTTGTGTTTAATGCTGGTTTTCTCAAAAACAACTCTACTTACGGAACCGTAAGTAGCTAGAGTTGTCTACTCGGTTCCGGTTTTGAGTTTCATTTAATTATTCAGTTCATTTCACTTAACATGCCACACTTGCATTGCATTGCTTAAAATTGTAATTAACACTTGAAAAAACCAGTAAGGCCTCATTTAAAGGGGGGTACTGAAATCCGGGAGAGATCTTTGGCTTGTAGTGTCCGATTCTTTAAGTCAACCCCAAGTAAGGTATCCTCAAATGACGTGAACCTGGACCAACTGACTATCCACATAGTTACCCACCACAACGATTACAGGCTAGCCGTAACTTGCTAAGGAACCTTCCGAACCTATGTTTATGTAAATATTTTTCATCATCCATGAATCCTTAAATTATTTCTTTTTCTTCCTGAATCACCCTGAAATCAACTGCTAAATAAGGTTCATTACAAGGAAATGTTTCTTTCAATTCATTATCTTCAATGCAAAAAATAATTTTGAAGACAATGTAAATTGACATTTTTATAAAAAAATGTTTATGTTAAATGGTTGGTGTATCTTAGAAGATGAAACAACAAATCTATTTTACATTTCATGGTAATTTTTTTAATGTAAAAAACATTATAATTAAACTTATAATTAACATTAAACTAATTTTTAGAGTTCAATGATGTATAACTTCAAAGAGGTTAATTTTATACTTACTTAGTAAGTGTAACATGAAAGAATTTATGTGAAAGATTTTATCTCAGATATAGTTTGATTTTCGTTATGTCTATCTTAATAAAAAACACCGATAATAATCCTGTGGCAGTCACATTCCTTAAAGGAATTTTGCCTGCTGGCCACGGCTTTTGTTGTACGTATGGTACCGGTATGTGTGTAGCAGCATATGGTCAGTATAGTGAGTTCTTCACCATGTCATTGCTAGTATTCTGGACTAGGATGTGCTACTGAAGTCATAGCTTCCCAATGGCTGAGTGAACCCCAGGGGACTTGAGAGCACTTTGGTTGCTAACTGCTACATGTAGGATTTGATCCCACAACTTCAAGTTCTGTAGACCGGTGATTGTTACTGCACAGCCATCCAGAGGCCCCATTGTAAGGATTATTTACTTACTCTACTTACTTCCATGGCCACTGGTACCCAAGTAGGGTTTTGGCCTCACCAACAATTGCTCGCCATCTCTTCCTGTCCTGTGCCTTACTGCTCCTGCTCTTGTGATATATTTTTTCACACTGCCCCACCATCTTCTCTTTGGCCTTCCTCGTGGTCTTCCCCCATTCGGCTACCCTTCTCCTACTTCCCTTAATAGTGATCATATATCTCTCCTCAAGAACCCATCTCAAACGTCTAGTTCTAGCGTGGGCCATGTGATATCATAATTTCTGTATAGAGTTCATTCTTCATTATGTCTGATTCTCCATTCTCCATTTTCACATACTGTTCCACAAATATTTCTTAATATTTTATTTTCGATAACAATGAGCCTTTTCTCTTTTTTTTAATTTAGCATCCATGTAACAATGGCCAGATAATTGTGTGGTAAACTTTAATTTTGGTTTCACCTGATAAATTTTTGAGGTTAGGATTTTGTTACATGCATTCATACATTTATTGGCCTGGTTAACTCTATTGTTTATTTCTGGTTCTTCACTGTTCCTGCCTGATATTATTACTCCAAGGTATTTAAAAACTTTTCAAAAGCGTGTCCTCACATTTTAATATGTATTTCATTTGATTGGTCTTCTTGTTTTGAAAAATGTATATATTTAAATTTGTCATCTGTTATAAAAAAACTATGTAAATATTGTTATGTCTATATTTAAATTAACTTTAAATGTAATTAGTGTATCCTGAAAATTTACAGAGTGAAATGTTATAGAGCCAAAATATTAAACATTATTCAGAATCATTAAAGCGGGAAGGTGTTGTAATTAATCAGCATACTGTTGTTTTTAGAACAGCTAAATGAACTGACCCAAACCCTGACAGGACCTCCGGGTCCACCTGGCAGAAGTAAACCCGGACGACCCGGACCACCTGGGCCGCAGGGATCTTCAGGTTGAACTTCAAAATTCTTTTCACCACTAATATTTTAGCCTGAAACTGATTTACTTCAGTAAATTATTCACTACACTCAGCGATCCAGCACTCTCACATCACACTGTTATAGAAACCCCATTTCACCACTACTTTGTTGTTGCAGTAAACCCAGTCAAGAGTTATATTGCATGTAATACACTAGATAATGCCTCTTTTAATATTACACAAGAGAGCAGTTCCACAAGGAGATACTGGCATGTTAGTTGAGCCCAGCATGCTTCTTGCAAGTAGTGTGCCCATTCATAGTAACGATTGTACATATGTGTAGAGAGACTATCTGAGCTTACGGACGGATTGAAGGGACCTCCTGGTCCTCCAGGATTAGGAAGTCCGGGAAAACCAGGTCCTAAGGGAATACAAGGGATTCCAGGTATTCAATTGGGGGATCTGATTATGTCTGTAATTTAAAGAAAGTTAATACAAATTTAAGTTGAGAAAAGTTAATTTTTATTTGCTCAAGAAGAAGAAATTATTGATAGATCAATTTAATTTTTTCTGAATAAAAAAACTTTAATATTTTTGATATCAGTGAATTCTTTAATGGCAGGAATACATTCCAGTGAGCAATAGCTTTTGGATATGTACAAAAAACATCCAGTCATCTAATTTTATGCTTGCAATAGTTTTTGATCTACTAATAGTTTTAATAACTAATTTAATAATTAAATAGTAGCTTTGAATTTAAATGCTTTTAATAATTTTTACCAAAATACTTTTGATGTAAAAATATGGTTTGTTAGTTATAGTAAATTACAATATGACATGAAGCAGTAGATGCATTTTAGACATTGCAGTAAAGTGGATTCTATTACATTTACTACACAGTGTCAACACAATATTATAAAGTTAGTTGTATTCTAATTAATTAACTTATTTAATCTTATTGTATTTGTAGTGATTGATCTGAGAAATCTATGTTTGCACCTTTAGAGAAGTAAAATATATGACTGTATATTATAATCGACCTACTCTTAATATCTTGGTTCATAACCATGTACAAAATATCTTCACAGGTGCTAAGATTTACTTTATCTTCATCCAAAATTAACAATAACACAAACAATAAAAAAGTTTAACAAGATCACACACAGCACGCTGGTTTGAGTTGAGCGAATTTCACAGAACTTATATTATTCCCGTTGTTAGTAATCAAATAGTAAGCCTACTGAGTATGCAGGTTTACAATAAGGGTTGTTTTACATTATAATATGCTTATATTATAGCTGTTATCTAAAAGAAATCACATATAAAACTTAATCAACTTATGTCAATAATTTATCGAGTTACACACCAACTTACTTATTCATTACATACATGGGTAATGAGTAGGCCCTACGTAGGTTTGCCGCCAAAAGAAACATTAAATTGGGGTTTTTATGGATATGTACTATAATTAATAAAACTTAGCTGGATGGATCTCCATACCAAATATTGTAAGAATTTTAAGTAAATAACAGAGTTATTAATTTGAGCTATTGTCTATAAGATTAACATTAGACAATGCACTATGTTTACCATTTTTAATATCTCAACAATCGCTAGACCTAGAGTCATAATTCAAAATACTAAATTGTATGTTTTTTAGCTGAATCCAATGGTAAAAAAATATTTTTCAAATATTATACATAAAAAAATTGAAAAATCCATTTTTGGGGTACAAACCCCCCCAAAGTCTAAAGTATTACGTTGCATTGCCAAACAAACTTGTCTAAGATCCTCCACCAAATTGTATAATAATTGGACAATAACTGGGTGGTTATCGTCTTAAAACACACACACGCACATATATATCTAGAAAATTAAGAATAACCAGCCAAAATGTATTCAGGAGGTTCATTTATGAACTTATATCATGGTCTTGGGCTTAACTTTGACCAAACAGGTCAAGTAAATAGCCCACTTTTTAATAGGAAGTTTGTTAATAATACCCATCTTAATAAATAATGTTGTTAATAATGTATTTTTTAACCCAGTATTAATAAATCCTTCAAACCATTGTAAGAAATACTAAAAATTATCATTGCATAGAGGTTGTATTTGTAATAACTTAATTATCTACTGATGAATTTTTCTTCAAGAAAATCACACTATCATGTATAAATGAAATCAATATCAAATAAATTTTAATTGTGATTCTTTATCGTTAATTGAAAAGCAATTAACAAATAGTCTCGATATATTCACTTTTAATCATGAACGGACTTGTAGGCCTAAAGGTAAAAGTCCTATTCGTGTGGTATTGGATTCCTCGCATTCTACTGAAGCTTAACTTGCCCTCAGGTGATCCCGGACCACCAGGTTTACCAGGAGAGAGAGGATTCCCCGGAATGCCAGGACCTCCAGGACCCATCGGACCAGAGGGAGGACGAGGGGAGAAGGGGGACAAGGGGGAGAGGGGACCAGAGGGAATTGGTTTGGAGGGTCCAATGGGACCACGGGGGCAGCCAGGTGAGGCACTAACCTTACTTTCAGAAGTTAGGGGAGGATATTTCGAAATCGATATTTCTGAATTAAAATGACAGACCTATTAAATTCACAACAAACTAGAAACTCTACAGGTATAATAAATAAATTTTAGTTAATGAAATATCCCCAACATTCATTTGTTTCCAATTAATCAAAACAAAATAACAGAACATAAAAATTAGCAGACAAAATCTTCTTGGAAAAACTATTGTATTTACAATAGAAACAGCTAAAAAGGTAGCAACAGCTGGTTTTGACATTCCAAATCGATCAGCTGATTTTTTAAACTTTTATTAAACATTAGCTTATTTTACATTTATATTTATGTAGAGTTTCAAGTTTTAGCGTAATTGATAAATTTGGTAAATTAGTTAAACAATAGGGACCTCTTTGTAGAAAACCAGATTATATTAGATTATTGAAATGGCAACCTACCCAGGTAGGTATTTTAAGCCAAGAACGAATGAGGATTGAGTGTAAGATGATTGTGACGTAATCTTGTAGTCTTGTTACTGACTAAGACTATCATGTTCCTTAGACAGGACTGTTAATTAATAGCCCAACAGCCAATAGAAACTAAGGGACCTACAGTTTAACGTGGAATCCAAACCACGGCCTTTGTATTTTTAAAAGTTTCAAACTATGTTTTATTATAAGTTTTATCTTGACAACAGGAAATTTGATAAACTTTTGCTTATGATAAGTCCGATTATAGCTTGTAATGACATATTTATGCACAAAGCTCTGCCACCCAGGTCTAAACTGGGAATAATACTTGTATATTATTTAGCTTTGTAAACAAATTCAAGAATCTTATCTATCATATCCATATTTTAAAACCTGCAATATAAAATTTAACCAAAAAATTCTTAAATTTTATTAATATTATTAACTCTCTAAACACTAAAAGTATTAAAAGGAACTGCAATGCCCACAGTAGAGCGACTGGACTGAAGTGTGTGGGACTTAAATCTTTTAAAAGGTACAAAAATTTGTTATTTACAGGACCACCTGGGCCTCAAGGCGTAGGACTGCCTGGTCGGCCCGGAGACAGGGGGGAGCCTGGACGTACTGGTTAGTGTTCATTACGTTTATTTAATATATTTATATTAGTTTTTTATAATACTTTGATATAATTGTTTCAAGTGTAATGTGCACTTTTTACATCCCTTTTCCAGTAGGGTACAGGTGTAATGAAACGATTTGAATTTGAATATATTTATGAAAATAATACATTCTTCATGGAAAATTCCTATTTTTGGGTATTTTCACTCTTTTCAACTTAAAGAAGAATATATATAAATAAATATATATATTTCATCAACTTTAACACTAGCACTATTCCAACAGAATAAACAACTGAGGCATGATATGTAGAAAGGATGTAGAAGGTTTAATAATAATATATATTTTTAATACTGTACTATGTAGGTTTTCACACTTGTAAGTAATTCCTTAATACAAGGAATAAATATTTTCTAATCATGTAAAATTTCTAGGAGTTCCTGGTTCTAGGGGTCCTCCAGGGTCCCAAGGACCTCCAGGATTCTGTGAGTTCTGCAACTACCCAGGTGGAAACTATGTTCAGTCACTATCTTCCCGACCAGGAGGAAACAACAAAGGACCTTAATTCCAACAATCCGCTTTCATTGAAAAACTTCCCGGTCATTAGTAAGGTAGAAAGCTATTCTTGATGGCTAATACTGCGGATATCTGTAAACAAAGAAACCATGCTGACCACCACTGCCAACTATCTAGCTCGTGTAGTGATGTTAGTGACTTGCTTCAAGATGTACAGACTCTAATCATTGTAAATAATGAGTGATTCCATTCTGAGTGCTTTGCGATGCCCAATCTCCTTCACAGGGTTTTGCTTCTTCAATCTTAAGATGAATTACTGACTGCGATTTTAAGCGAGGACCCAAACAAAACAAGAGTACTGTATACTGTCTGAAGAAGCTGTTTTCGTTCGTATCCTGATGAACAGTCAACCATTTTAAACCATTCAACCGAATTTTACTCATCCATTATCCTTTTGAATTTCTTACTTGTGCAAAGTTAAAAACCCTCTTCTCGGACGTCAATCTTTTAACATAAAGTAAGAAATGTTTTTTTTAATTATGTAGTGGTTTCACACCCAAACAACAAAAACAACTTTTTTCCTTGATTAATTCCTGAAATTAAAAACCCTGCAATTCAACTAGAGCTGATTCCTGAAATAAAAATAATTTTTAACTCCGATTAAACGGAAATACGGAGTGTTTGTCCTAGCTGTGTGTAGCTAATGAGTGTTCCAGTCCTCAAAGTACAAGAACTTAAAGCAGATTAGATCTCATACTGTAGCTGTAGTAATTATTTAATTTGAACAAGATGACGAGTCTGACTACGAAAGTTACTATATCTGCTTTACAAATATTTGCATTCTTTTTCAACTGTAACTTTGTAAATACAGTATAATTTAAGTAATTTATAATAAAACTAGATACCCTAGATGTAGCATTTATTATTCTTATAATGTATATTAGTTAAAACTAAAGGTGCTTTCAAAATAAAAATTTCTTTGTATACAGTTTTATTATTCCACTTTAAAATTGCCACTTTGCACAATTGCCTATTGCTGCTTTTTCACTCAAAATGCATATAAATTTTATACTGTATGCAAACAAAATGTTTTTGAATACACATTTATAATTTAGCATATAAAATTCTATTTCACCAGACGTTCCCTGTTTTTTCTCAATTTTGTTCCTTCGCTTCTTAATTTGAACGCTATTACTATTACTTTACTATTCTTACAGCTCAGTTTTTGCATTTAACCCAATTCCCTAGACTTTTGGTGTTAATTATAAATATTTTGAATGCCTCATTGATTTTTGAAGTTGCAATGCAATGCAAATGGTGTTTGCAACAGCCAGCGCTTCCTGGGAATCAGTCTGCCCAATGATCAGTATTTGCTTCATTCTTTTGCAACCACAGTTTTAATCATTGCCACAGCGAGCCTCATCTAAGGGCAACGATCCCAGACATTGTGTAACTAATCTTTACGTCCCTCTAATGATTTCACATTCCAGCTGCAATCCAAATAACTGTGCTTATTTTGCTGAAAATATCATTAAAATCCTAACAAAAATAACGTTTGTTAAATTGGAATAAGTGTTTGAAAATTTACTCCAAACCTATAGACACATTCGTATAGTGACAAATACAATAGCTTATTCAAAAATTAACTATGTATATACAAATTTATACAAGTATAAGGAATAGTTTAAAAAAAGACAAGTGAAACATTGGATAATTTTTATTTTGATTACATTTCCTCCTTATTTAAAAACTCCTGATCAAAGAAGAAACATGTTTAGAACTAAATTAACATATCCTTGATGGTCTTAACAACACAAACAAATAAATATTTAAACTATAGACTTATAACATAATAACCATAACATAATATAAGAAATGCTTAGAAAATTGAAACAACTGTGATTTATGAGTGATCATTTTAGAGGGTCAAATAATTATTTTAGTGTCCCAAAAGTGAGTGATACTAATTTTGAAAGTCCAACTAAAATTGGGACTTTAGTTGAAGTCAATAAGTTTACCATATAATAGGGGCTTATTATAAGGGGGACGATGGGGACCGGACCCTCCCCCCAGAAAAGAAGAAAACAGAAAAAAGAGAGATAGAGCAGTAAATTTGTTTAAACTACACAATGTGTTAACAATGATTTTAGTTGTTTATTAATATGAATATTAATTTATTTTGTTTTACTCAAACATATGAATTTGTTTGAATATTAATAAATAATTATTATTTATTAACATTAATAAACTATTCCACCCCGTGACTGGGAGGTTTCGACCTCGTTTTTATGCAGAATTTCCCGAAAGGCTCAAGTTGCGGTCAAGCGCGGTCGGAAGTGAGTCTCTACTATCTTACTATTTCAGTCTACAGCATGAATGGTGCTTGGAGTAAGGTAGGTGCAGCGCCAAAACCCAGGGCAGCAGATTTTTTGTTTCTAAATTGTTATTTCGTTTGCCCTTATGCGCTTTTAGAACTCGACCCCACATGCAGGTTTTCCTTTCTGGGGGTTTCCTTATATTGTATTGTAATGAATGTAATTTATTGTATGTTTATTGGAAATATAAATGATGATTTGATTGAATTTGATTGATTTTAAAATTGTTAATTGCATTAAGTTGTTACTTCGTTGTTATTTAAGGCGGTGCGAGCGGCATGAGGGACAACTGAAATCTGCTAGGTCGGCGCTAGTGTCACTTATTCAATATGGATACGTGATTGTTTGATGCAAGCTTCCTGAGTGACTTGTTTCTGATAACAATTACGTTTTTTGTACATTTTTAGGCCTCAAAAATTACATATTTTGTAAGACTATCGGATCAAAAATATGGCCCGGTAATCCGGCTGTAAACCCAGAAGAAGTCCTAGACGAAGTGGCAAAACAATCCAAGTGGTTTCAACTTTAGTTTAAAAAATACTTTGTGTATTTTGTATGTATTTCTTTGTATTTTACGTTTTAATATGTTAAAATAAACAAATCCAATCAATAATCAAGTTACATGTACTCAACACTACCAATGACTAATTTAAAAAAAGCTTTTGTTATAGTTTGAAAAATAAACACAAAGTTTTAAATTTTATTGAAATCTATTCCATGAATGATTGGTTTAATAAACTGTATTAGCATTTTAAAAGATCAAAAAAGAAGAAGAAACCATTAATAAAATTAAAATCCCCCAGAGACAAATCCTGGATACGCCACTGCCACATAACTTACTTTTTAATGAAAGAACAACTGTTAAAACCTTTATTTTAGATACCTTTGATGAACGCAAAATTAATAGAAAAAATTAACATCTAATATTATCTTGAATTTATTAGACATGTTTTAACATAGTAGTTTAACTTAGTAAGTTTAGTTTTACTTAAGTTTACTCGTTATGTCAAATAATTAATTCTGGTTTTTAACTTTCTTCAGCCCTTTATGTTTTTTTTTAATCCTGAAACAATTTATTACAACTTTGTGGTTAAAAACAGTTTTAAATTGTATGTGATTTAATGATTTAAAAAAATAGTGAAAAATGTGATGACAAACTATGTG
This sequence comes from Nephotettix cincticeps, assembly GCA_023375725.1. Lineage (NCBI taxonomy): Eukaryota > Metazoa > Arthropoda > Insecta > Hemiptera > Cicadellidae > Nephotettix > Nephotettix cincticeps. The sequence continues at coordinate 134,216,012 of CM041786.1, forward strand.
ATCCAAACATTAATTTTGGTCAAACTATTGATTTGAAATAGAAAAAAATCAATAGATTCTCATTTATAAAATACAACAAATTTAAAGTTAGGCAATTCCAGACAGTTCAGCCGTCTCGAATAGTCTTGGTTGATGATACAGTAGACAGGCGAAAGACCTGTCGGTCAGTCGATGTCAAGTTTCTTGAAGGATCCCTGGATGCTGCAGATGTCCAGTGACTTTCCTTGGCGTTTTGATTCGTCTGCCTTCATCTTCTCTTCTTGTCTGAACCAATCAGCATTCGCTCGTATGCTGTCTAATGTTTCTCCTAAACATAGAAATAATATTGTCACGAGAGTTAAGGAACATTGGAGAAGTTTTAAGTTCAATCTAGGATTTTAATATACAGGGTGTCAGATTGATTAGTAAAGTGCTAAATGCTAAGTCTGACAGATATTCAGGATATTTGTCATGGTTATAGCAAAAGGAGGACTGCACTGTAACCTAAAAAATCTCTATATATCATTAAAAATTAAAAATGTTTTTTTAGAAATCGTCTGTTAACTTTACTGCCTGTTCAGTATTTTACTCATCAATCTCACTATTCAAATACCCCCCCACCATCTCCCTCTCCCTCCCCTTCATATTCACCTTAAAACATCCACTAAAGTTGGGTCGGTGTCTCATGAATATGAATAAATCTGCACATTTTCTCTTAAGTTGGACAAACCGATTATGTTAGTGTCAAATGTTAGTAATAGGTAAGTTTAGTTTATATGCTCAAGGCAGATGGATTTTTAATCGAAAGTACGCAATGATAACTCGCTTCAGTGGAACTTTTGAACCATGAGACGATTAAATCGTCCCAAAAGTTCGTATTATAATTTAATACGTTTCTAATGAGGCAAATAAATAGTTTTAATTTTGATGTTTCTAAAGTATGATAATTACTTGTAAGGGTGTCCATGGATGCCTCCTCCCCTTGGTAGTCTTTTGGAAGGATCTCTCTCGGGACAAACTCATGAAGCTTCTCTGTCTGTTCTGGGCTGTGAAGATGGATCTAGAACATGTAAGAGTCATTATCATATTGCTTATGATTCAACTGCAAGAACTATTTTCTAACAATTAATTGTTTAACATTACTGGTTCCACAAATAGAGTAAACATTGTAGTCTTTATTTAAGGTTTTCTTTGACAAACATACTAATTTAAAGTCCCTTAGAGTTTTTTAGAAGTTTTATTGTGTTAGCATACATCAAGGCATTTCAAAAATTAAACTCTATTGGAATTCCAGTTTTTCTCATTGTTGAGTGTTTTTAGTTAGGAACAACCTGGAGGCTCCAGGAAGGCAATCCATCTAGGGACATTTCCCTTGGTAGAAATAATATTGTGAAGGCACTCCAAATAAAATATTCTTATCCATGCAGAAGGAATGGCATGAACTTAAAACATAATTCATGCGGAAGAAATAATAAAGTGAAAACTTAGCTTACTGGTAGATCCCAGTTTTCCTTTTTGCGATTTACACCTACACTCAAACAAATAACGTCTTGATGAGCCCCTCTAGCAGGGGACTATCCCTACTTTGGGGAGATCTATTCTCAAAGCATTGTTCTTTGAACTGCAATAGCCAACTCAACATAGTATGCCTACAATGTATGTAAAGAAAGAATCTTTCTTACTACTATGACAAGTAATTTTTGAGATCTACTTATTTAGAAAATAAGAGTTTAAGATGATTCATGCAATCAGGCTATGCTGAAAGCCAATACAAAGGAGTCAAGAAAGAAACAAATATGGTCATGAGATAACATTCTTAGTATACATGTAAAATACCTCATTTTCATACACCGAATTTTCACCCTGCACAAGCAAGGACTATTAAAAGTCCACCACATACATAATTCCTACTACTATATTTACTCTAAAACAAAGGTGGACTTACAAACTGTAGGTGCTGCTTGTGGATGAAGGGGCGAATAATGTTCATGATGTGTGTCATCACAGGGTTCACATTGATAATGTGGATGGACTTGAGTCGGACGGGCATTGCCTCCTGCAAAAGAAAAAAAATTGATGTATATTGTCAAATTACTCAAATTTTGGTGATGGACTAATTAATTTGCAGTTCATCTAAATTCTACTTGGATACTGTAGCACCCCAATCATTCAAGTGTTTAGATAATCTTTATTTCAGTTTTTCGTCTTTTCATCTTTATAATTTTTGTTCTTAATACTTTAATTCACAGTAGTTTTAATTAATACTAGCTACCCTACTGTTTACTTTTTACCTTCCACCATGGAATTTTGAAATATTTTTCAAGTTCAAACTTTAGACTTTATAATACGAAGTAGCTCATATTGCTAAATGTTTTTTAAGTTTAAAATCTTAAAAACTACACTGAGTCTGCATCAGTGGTAGCCATCTTGGATTTTAATCCCGTAAGAGCAATGTTAAATTCTGGCGGAACATACCTTCACTTTGGCGTCTGTAGTGGCGTTAATTATCAAAGTATCGATGTAAAACTTTGGAAGTACATTGATGAGATGTGGCTCAAGGGCATGAACTATTCAATATGTTCAATATGTTCAAAAATTTAACTTGATATAAAAACAAAAATCCATGAATATTTTGTTTTTGAAAATTTTGTTTTGTTTTTATATCAAGTTAAATTTATATTGAACATATTGAAAAGGTCATGCCCTTGAGCCACATCTCATCCATGCACTCCTTAAAATAATGTTTTATTAAAGTTGTAAAATCATCAACAGTTTCATCTTATAAAATCGTAAAATCTGGTAGCTTTAGGTATTTTAAACAGATCACGAATGGTTATTATTAAAATTTAAAATATTAACGGCACATACTACTCACTACTCACTCTCACTACACACCTCTCCCGACTCGCACAGCTGTTTGCTAAACGAAAGCCCGATAGCAACTAAAAATGTTGATCATTAGTTGGACATCATGAAGCAAAAAATATCAAAATAAAGCCACCTGTGCGGCCGTGGGATACCTTGTTCATGGGAATTATCTGCAACGGAAGTTTGGAGCGATAAGAAAACTCAGTACTGTATCAGTATCCAAAAATAAGTTGTCATTGTTGAATTGCGCTTCGGTTTTAAAGAAAATTAAACTTTGAGAAAGGTAAATTGGTAAATACCAGTTTAAAGGGACATAATAAATCAAATAAAAACCATTATTTATTATTATTATATTCTAACATTAATACGACATTTAAAATGTTTACAACATTTTGTGTTTGTAAAGACGACTTTTGCAGTAGTTGAAACATTAAAATCACGAAACAAATGTAAAATAATGACTTTTTCAATTCCGTCAATCCCGGGATTGAGATCCTCTAATCCCGGGATTCATAGGTACCCAAAAGCGACCGGGATCCCGAGATTGAGAACCCTAGTTGTAACCTACTACCTACCTGGACGTAGATGAAGTATTTCCTCACGGACGACAGGTTTATCCTTGTCAGGTGGCCGAGGGACACGCCCTGCATGTCGAACAGGAAGATCATGCCAGCGGACATGCCGTGGTCCTTGAGGTGGGAGTCTATGGTGGTGAAGAGCAGCTTGATGGCGTCGTCCAGGTTGAACTGGGAGGGCTCGGTGACGTTGAGGCGGCCAAACAGCACGTGGTAGCCCTTGTTTGTAGGCTTGGGCAGCATACAGATGCGGCTGCAACAACCAAGAAACTAACTGTCGGATATTCCTGAGTTGATGAATTAATAGCTGAGTAGCTCAATAGGTAATTGTGTCTTCCTCGTAAATCTGGGGGTCACCGGTTCGATTCCGAAGCCAGTCCATGTTTTAATTTTTCCCCTATATGATAGTGTAACAAGGAGAAAGTATTATTCTTGTCATAATTTTTGAATTTGACTTTCTGGTGGATATATCCATTTGAGTGCCCCTGAATCAAAAAAGTGGTTTTAGAGTGATGTCTTTTTGTGTCTGTGTGTGTGGGGGGGGATGTGTAGAAGCCAAGAGACGAAACTATTGGTCTGATTTTCATAAAATTTGGTACGTAGGTAACAATCCTCGGTATCTCTGACACCTTTTTGAATTTGTTATTTTTAAGGCTATTTTACCCCTAAAACGCCCAAAAAAACACTTAAAATTAAAATTCCTCAGAAACGGCTCTAACAATTTTGATCGAAATTAAATAAGTAATAGTCCTTTATGAGATAAACAAAATGACACCATCCACATTTCTCAAAACATAGGGGTTTAAAAGTTATGGGCTTTTAAAAGCAAATTTTTTTTAATTTTCCGCAAAAACCAATAAAGGTAAAGTATAATTTAACTACCATCATTCAAGTCAGCTTAAAAAACTAAACACATTAGTATTTTGAATTATCTGTATATGACTAACGGCTCCAGAGGAAAGTTCAATTTACTGTTCATGATTAATGCAATACCTTTGACTATTGATTTTAAAAACAATGATAAAAGAGAATACCGTTTGTTGTCTGAGAGTTTGTAATGTTATTATTAATGAGAGTATTGAAAAATCAATTTCTTCCTTATTTCTCAACCGTTTTCCATGAAACTTGGTATGCAGCATAAGGTCAAATCACCCAACAAACCCCACTCAATAAGGGTTGGTATTACTGGGGGAGGGGGGTTTGCCCCTCTCATAAAATTAATTTATCTTTGTTTCTCGTGTTGTTATTTTCAGAAATTTGTTGATTTTTTAAACAATAAATTATTTAATGATTTTTATACTCGTATAAACTTAAAGGAATATGATGTGAAAGAGAAAGTATGTGACAGTTTAATTATACCTTTTATTAATTGGACATTTAATTATTACCTACTGTACATAACAAAATGTTAACATAAAGTAGTAGCAAGACCAGGGTTTGGACCGTTCTCTACCTAAATGTTAACAAAACCCAATAGAGTATAAAATACACAGAAATATAATTATAAACCGAACATTTCGTGGACGGCATACCAACAAAATCTGAACACTAGGAAAATTTGTTTCCATAACAAACAGTACAGTGGGTCACAGAAGTAGGTATTATTTCAGTATTTATATAGTATGGTGTTTTACATCCTTCACATAGCTTTATAGAGTATTGATATGACTTTAGGAGTCCAATCACTTAATATAACAAAATAATCATCAAGGTTCGGTATCCAGGAATGGAAAGCATCCGTTCCTCTCTAGCAGAAGCTGAACTCAATTCACTATCAGCATTGATGTACTAGATTAGATTAGATTAGATTAGATTATTGAAATGGCGACCATACTACAAAGGTAGGTATTTTAAGCCAAGTACGAATGAAGATTGAGTGTAAGATGATTGTGGCGCGATCTTGTAGTCTTGTTACTGACTAAGGCTGACATGTTCCTTAGACAGGACTGTTAATTAATAGCCCAACAGCCGATGGCAACTAAGGGACCTACAGTTTAATGTGGAATCTAAACCACGGCCTCTGAATTACGAATTGGTCTAATTATGAGAATGGTGTTTGTGGATTAACGTAGTATTGAATAGTGCGGACGTTAATCCACACAAGAGAACACTACACCCACCGACCATCGCTCACAACTATCCACAATTCGTGACCTCCAAGTAGCTGGATTACAGGACGTCGCCACCGTCCCAGTCTTATGGTGACAACCTGCTCTTGTTTAAGGTAAACATAATTTGAATTTTAAAATTTATTATTTCAGGTATAATATTATTAGGATCATTCGCATTCTAACTCATTTATAATAGTGTCTTACTGAGTTTAAATAAATGTCCTTCTAAACAGATCCTATTCCCTATTTTTAAAAGCAACTAAAAATGACATCATTGTTGATAAGCGATGGGTGGCGGATGTGATATTCTTTGGAGTGGATTAACGTCTGCACTTCATACTACTTTCATCCGTGATTACTACCTTCATAATTAGACCGGTTCCTAATTCATGGGCAACATTTTCTGTTTTGATATCAAGTTAAATACTGTAGTAGGTCCCTAGGTACGTAACCACGATTTGCACTATGCAACTAGCGCTTCACAGCGGATGCTGACAGAACTAACAGTTCCGTTAACCGATCAACCTGATGTGCACAACCTTACTCACTACCCACTGCTCACCAGACGTTGAGCATGTGCTTTAGGCCTGGGTTGCCCAGCGATCTGTTGCCGAAGAACTCCGGTGTGCTGGCTCGCATAGTGTAGTACATCTCCATTGCCTTCTTGACGTTCTCCAGCCGGTAGTAACAGCTGTGGATGAACAGCTTTATCTGATCATCTGGAACACAAGAAACAGTGAAACACGTTACCACCTTACAGGCATTCTGCAATTCCAACTACGAGGTGGAAAACAGCTGACAGAGAGCACATTTTGAGAGCTGCATGAAGGATATTTCATTGAAATCTGAGTAATTTTATTGACTATAAATCAACAAAATTTACTAACTCTTTTGAATATTACTACCTATTTCAAAATTGATAAAAACTAAACAAAATAAGATTATATTTACAAATCGGATTTTTACTACGAATGAATTAGTTTATTTTTAAAAATGATTTTTTACTTTTTAGTTTAGTCTTTTAGTTAAAATAAAACTCAAAATCCACCTAAGCTATACCATGTTTCAGTAGGTTTGTGTAATTTTTAACTAAAACTGTAGAAAAAATAATAGTAAATAGTAGTATACTATGATTTTACAAACAGAAAAATGTACATAATTTAAATATATTTATATATATCAGATGAATTTCCACATGAATGTCAGATCAAAGGGATAGAGAACTCTAATGAACCCAGGTTGCCTTCAAACACATGATGCAATAATAGTCAATAATGTTACGCTTGTAGCATGCTGTCATCAACGGCGTAGCTTTTGTATCCGGATTTTGATTTACGAGAATAGTTTGGTTTTCCTGTAGCCTACGTTAAACAACAATATATTATTTAAATCGTTATTACAACGACACAATTTTATATTATAATCTATACATGGTAAATAGACAATAATAGTTAGTTTTTTTATTCACAAGATATAGTGGTTTACAAGAACTCTAGAGGTACAGTACTTAAAATCTCTTTGTTTACATTTATGACCAATCAAGGAAACCAATCGTTTCACGCATCTCAGTATGGATTAGTTGAATTTAGATTTTTATTACAATATATAACTAATAAATAGAGGTTTTCATTGATATTTTATTTCATTTACGTATGTAATAAATTATCAGGTTACTAGACAATTTGTAAAAATTTAAGGGTAACATAACTGTGCGAAATAAAAGCAGAAAAAAGTATTTCCAAAATCTTATAGTAAAATAAAATAAATGAGGTTGGCTAAAAGACCTTGAACCACAGCTACTATTTTGCCGACGCCACAGCTCAGCGCCAAAGTGATGACTTCATAAAGTTGAAGGTTGCGAGTTCGATCCCCACCCGCGGAGAATACTTTAGTTCAGTGTTTATGCTATATTAATCATGGTTTATTAAATCAGTTTTATTTAAACCGCATAAATGTTTTCACTGAGTAGTAAATGTGTTTTAATTTTGCTAACTAACTTGTAAAACACATCTCTTATTCTATCAGAGCAAAGCTCGGTCACCAGGTACTATTAGTTTAAATATTAAATTTGAAATAAATACTTTAACAACATTGTCTTAACGGTTTAAATATTGCCCCATTCTTTCCTCCACTTGCCTGATATTCCCGAAGGAAGATGGGGCTGTTTCTGGACCCATTCCCTAATGTGGGCCACGTCCTCCGGGCGAAGCTTGGATATCCACCCGTTGTCCATCTGGAAAATACGTTTGGATTATTTATCTATTAAAAACCCATCAACCCCATCAGAAACATTTCAATAATTAATTACTAAATTGAACAACAAAATGTTAATTTTTCGTCATACTGCTTCAAAAACAGGTGTTTTAGATACATGAGTTGAAGAGCAAAGGTCGCTCTTTTTCTTCCTTGGACTAAACCTATTATTATGATGATTTTTTGAGTCGTAGGCCGAAAAATATTATTGTTGATGTTACTTTTCATTCGAAGTCAGCATTCTATTGTAAGTAATCGATTAAGTAACTACAACAATCACTATCGATTTTTGTTTATTTTTTCAAGATATTATGGTAAAGTAATAGGGTAAAGTATTATAGTAAAGTAATAAAACCCACCATGTAGTAAAATACCCAGCACAATATATAATTATTAATTACAAAAAGTCGAACAAAAACTTTTGTTAGTACTCCACTGGGAGTAGGAGTGATTTGGATATCTTCTCCAAAAATCTTTGAACTTGTAAATAGCCTATTTTAAAGAAATATTTTACTACTTTTGAAACAAAAATACTATTAAATGCTATTTTAATATGCATTCAACGGTGTAATAGTTGTATTAAATGTACTCTATGTAATGTTTTGTTTACTTTGAAATGGAAAAAGTACGTGGCAGTTCACTGATACCATTTATTTTTTAATTATGAGCTTAATATTAAAAAATCGATCCATCGGTAAAAGATTGTGAACAAATCAACTTGAAGTATGGACCAGTGTTGCTAAACATCTAGCGGTTGAAATTTGATGTCATCAGTGATGAAAACGCGCAACATTAAAAATTCGTTAAGGAAGTTAATCATGGCATAAATCAATTCATCATGACTACGTAGTAAAATAATCTAAATAACACGCTTGAGCTCACCCGTCTACACAGAAATGACATAAGCCCTTACAAGAGTTGTGAGTGTTGCGGTCACTCACTCTCTACAACCACTAGAAGTGGTTAGTGGTTACGTTGTTACACAAATTAAAATATTATTACGTTATATGTTCACTAGTTTCATATCTGCATCATACAAAATCCTAAATAATTAAGAACACGCAATGCTAGGTTTGAGCGGAAATAATTATCAATGGTGCAGACCATTTTTACTGTACAGGTAAACGACGAGAATTAATTTTTGAAATAAGAAAAAAATGTTAGTATTGTTTCTGGCTTTTGTATCTGTTTTTAAAAGAAACTTTTTAGATAATTTCAGCAGGTTTAAAATCTCCTTACAATCATATTCTAATCGTTAAGATACCAGAACCATCGTATGTAGATTGACGCGAACCGGTTGGCAAGCTTGATTCCTGGAACATCCGGACATTGTCGACCAAATTTATCACCTAGTTCCTTTCCACTAACCCAGATGATTACTATCTTAAATAGTTGAATTGACGTCAGTACCCTTGCTGACGTCAAAGGCCGAACCAGATCATAAATTAGTTCTATATTCCCAAACATTTTAGGTGGAATTGAGTTTAATCTATAATGTTATAAAGAAGAGGTGGACTGTATGTTTGTTTGTTGTGGTAATTAAACGAGAAATATACTTAACCGACCGGTTTGAAATTTTACATAAAGGTAGATCTTAATCTTATGCAACACATAGGCAAATTCATTTCCTTAAAATCCCCTCAGGCTACGCCCCGTGAACATCCTAGGTTCCAATGTTTACACTTTCAAAGAATGAAAACATAAAATTACTTGAATGTCAACAGCTGTGAATACTAAGATTTGACAGTTCGGGAAGTAGAAGACATTCACAGCAACTAACTGTGAATGTCCTAGGTTTCAATGTTTATAGTTTATAATTCCACCATTTGATTACACTACCTATTACAGTCCAAGAAGCAGGTAGAAACTTCATTTTTACAGATGAACTGCTGGATCGAAATTAGTACTGCCGAAAATGGTAGATTTTAAGTTTTCTCGATGTCTGTCTCTATTACGTTATTCCTTTCCTTTACCAATATTACTTAACAGGTAGTACTTTGTCATGTTGTAGACACTCGTGTTTATAAATTTTTGAGATAGTGTTTAGTAAAAATACTATTATTAAATACCTGTGAATAGTATTTTACCTTAAAACAGAGCATTTATTCTTAATCAAATTGTCATGTTTTAGTATTTATTTCATGTTGAAGAGAAAAGGTAACATCTATCAAACCTTTTTTACCCGTTAAGTGAGGACTAAAATGGCAGATTTATCAACATTAATTGAATTCAAGTTTATACAATATAGTCTTAACATAATTTACTAATGAGTTTGCTCAAATATCTATATTAAAATATATAATTATTTTAAACTTTTAATCCTTTTTAGTAACAGCATTTCTGATGTTACTTGCTTGAAGTGCAACTGGTTAAAATAAAAATTGCATTTTCCATCCGTGTATGGTGATAATAGTTCATATAAATAATTGAAAAATTTGAATATATTAACCCTTCCCGATCGTTTGACGTATATATACGCCAACTTTGCTAATCACTTGTGAGCGTTTGCCGTATATAGGTTCAAAAAATTAAACGTCATTTAGTTGTTTTAAAATTGTTTCTTGGTTGTGTATTGTTACCTTAGGCTATAAATAAATATAATTGTTATAATAAATTTGGTGTTTCTTTGGTACATTTCTATTTGGTAGGTTGCATCACTGATCTCGAAACATCTGTTCTACCAACTGACCGAGTCATCCTCGTGTTACGTGTTTTTGTTTCGCGCGCTCAGGCAGTATTTGTTCACGTCTAGTGAGATAAAGTTAGTGAAATATATTCAGTGAATTAGATTGTGATGTGATGTTTAGTAATTTCAAAATCTGTTTTTTTGACCCCAACCAAAATATTTTACGCGTAGTGGTGAGTGCGGCCGCTGCTCGGTAAGGGTAAACATTTATGCAATACAATTTTTATGTTTTCGTAGTACTGTTGTTGTAGTATTTATTTTTCCTAAAAAAATTTTATTTAGTTCTTCAGAAGAATGCTAGTAATCAATTTTACTAGTGACAACTAAAAAGGAATACACAATTAAGAGTGTAGGACTAATGGTTCTGCTTCTCTGTTAGATTTGGACATTCAATCGAATTCGACATCTCTGGGCAAAACTGACAAAGCTCCTGGGAAGCGAGCGTTCTGACTCGCGCTTGCCCTCGCTGAAGGTACTTCAGGATTTATATGTGAAGTTATAAAGTGAGAGAGGGAGAGATATCGGTATAAGGGAGATCCTTTAAAGGCATAATAATATTAAGGATAAAACCGGAACATGTGCGAACCAATTTAAAAGTCGGTTAAAGCCTTTTACTGAAGGTGAACCTGCCCCGAACAATAAAATCTATGCCAATGAACCGAAGACGAAGAACCTAACCTGTTCTTGTGCGCTTGCTTGCTATGCTTGCTTACCTTGCCGCGAGATTATACGTTGTGCGACGTCAGACGTGTGGGAGCGAGACGCCGGAGACACGTGCTGTGGACGCAGCAGCTGTGTGTCTGCGAACAGACCATGGGGAAGGCCCGTGCGCGGATTACGTCACGCAGTCATGTAATTGCAGCTACGCGCGTGACCTCTGTCGTCGACCGGGGACTCAGAGGACGTTGGGCTCCAGGAACGGGCTGGAGACTGGAGAATGTGGTGGGGGCAGCGAGAGAATCGGCAAGAGGTTTGCAAGTTGTAAAGTTTAGGATGGGTATTCCCAAGGTTTAAAATCACCCAACGTTTCAATAATCATCTTTGTGAAGGAACTAGAAACATGAACTAACAACTTGAGAATAAAATACATACATAGAAAATATTTATGGAATATCTGTAGAAACAATTTATTTAAGGAAATAATTTTGTTCAGTCTAAATCAAATCAATTCCATGTAAATATTTAAAGTTATTAGTGAAAAATATTAGGAAAAGTATAAATAAGAATTACAACATTCTTATGTTCCACAACATCATCCCAACAATTTTTCCTTCGTGCGAAACTACAAAGAAAATATAAAAAAATTGTTTGCATTACATGCTACGGGGGTTTCCCCAATGACTTGAATCCTGAGACGTGTCTGAGAGGTCTCAATTTGATTCGTTGCGGAAAGTTTCGAACCGGACGTTGATGAGGTGCTAGATATCTACAATGCATCTGCTTTATTCCTCAATGTAACATTTCTTCGCCCGTAACAATAATCACTCTAATTATTTAATTCAACCTGTTTGTGAATAATATTATCATTTGCGTCGTAACGACTAGCCCATTAATCGTTTGCGATCTTCTGTTAATATATTTGAGGTTACACATTTTTAAAACACACAAAAACCAATTTAAAGCTTTATAAGGAATTCCTATATTGCGTTATTCATATTTTTAAGAAATTGAATTGATTAGAACAAACCATTATTGAAATAGGTTATTTTAAAATCGAGTTGTTGATTTCATGAGGTAGCCAATTTCACGAACTTAAGACCACGCCACACCGCCGTAGTTCACGTATTCATACACCGAAGACGTCTTCGGTGTCAGTACTCAGTGCCGTCGTGCGAACCAAATTTCGCTCTTCCGTGGAAGGATATGAGTGAGTCTAGTGATAGTGATGACGAGCTGATATTACTGAATTCAGTATTGGGGAGGTCGGATTGGGGTCATTCCATTAATAAAAAACGAAGTTTAAGGGAATCCAGCTACTTAATGGAAGACCTGGCGTGATGATGACAAATTCAGAGCGTACTACAGACTGAACCATACTGAGTTTAATGATGTGTTGACTCTCATCAATAATGATTTCAAGAAATAGGGCATGAGCTTTTAACTCTTTATTTTTCTGGGATATTTTCAAAGTGTTTTTATATTGATCTAAACTATATATAACGTTAACATGATATAACATTAATTAACATTAACATAACATCATTAACTATATATAACGTGGCCGGTGACGCAGCGACGCGTAGCTCGGACAAGTCGTCAAAACGTCTCTCGCGTAGCAGCAGCGACGTCGCAAGAGTATACGGCGGTGTGGAGTGGTCCATTTGATATCATTGTGAGCTACGCCAGCGACGTCTTCAGAAGACGAGTTATTACGTGCGGTATGGCGTGGCGTGGCCTTTAAATGGTCGAAGAACAATGAATTTACAAAATAAAATATTTATAAACTATTGCAGGTTTGTATTTTTACAACGAACAACTGAACAACAAAACCGGCATCATATTTAATCGCGTATATCAATTAGGAAGTACTACGCAACGAGTGTGACCCATGGGATGCGGAAGCGACCACAGACAGGCTACACGGGCTATGCCGTCCCCGCCTAGGTCTACGCAACGAGTGTGACCCACGGGACCCGGAAGCGACCACAGGCAGGCTACACGAGTTAAGCTGTCCCTGCCTAGGTCTACGCAACATGCACGAAATGGAACATGATGTTATGTTACGCAGTAAAATTATAGGGTGGGTAGCTCACAGAGTGTTTCAAATCCAATCTAAAAAGCCTTGAGCAAGAGGTAAAATGAGAAACTATAATTCACCAATTACTAAACTTCAAATGTTAGGCTTGAACCACAAATTGTAGAAAGGTACCGAACAAAATTTACGATTTTAATATGTCTGCCTTCATGAAAACGTCAATAAATACAGACTATAGTATATTGTTTTTGTTAAAATTTGATCAAAATTTGAAACAGTGGCGTCATTTTTTAGTCACGTTATATGGTTAAAGACGTAGCTTGGTTATAAGAACAACTGTTTAGATAAGAAACTGAAAACATCCCGTTAAGACATATCCATTTCCCACAGGGATGAAAATACAAACATTTAAAAAAAATATTTTTTCTTAATTTATTACTTTTCAAAAACCAAGTACCAACACCACTTGGTAACGATTTTTCATCATATAACTATTTGTTATTTCAAGTATTGATAATAACGTTAATGTAACTTTTATACTGTATTTAATAAAGCTAAGTGCGATTTTGTGACAATTTTGGTTTCCAGCTTTCTTCTCTTAATAATAGGTACGATCAATGGTGAGGAATTTCATATTTTTAAACCCTTTTTTCCATTTTTCCCAGGTCGATACCAATGAGCAACAAACAGGTAGTTCACCTCCATCAAAGGATCAGCTGATCATTAATCAGCAAGCATGTGCGTGCGCGGGAAAAATATTGAGGCGATGTGACAGACGCCACGTAGGCGAGCAAAATAGCGGGACGATCAAGGTAATGCAAGGTTATGTCAGAACTACTTCTCCGTACACTCATTACAGACATCTAATCCTCAATTATAGATTATAATACGTCCGCTTGACTCTGTATTATACCAATTAAACTAAAGACTTCAATTAGGTATCCTTAACTTTTAGAGAGTAAATAGTTTATTTGGACGATTATATCGACGGTACTGTTGTCGGGAAAGAGGTCTTCAGCAAAATGCAAAAATACCCAACGTTTGACTTTTCAGTTAATTCACTTCGTTATAATCTAATTCAAATACGGTTTCATTTCTGCTTTATGTTAATAAAATGAGACTCTTCAACTTTATTTTAATATGAGAAGGAAATATGTTTTACAATAACTAATGAACAGGTTCTACAAGACTTTTTCTATTCGAGACTTTTGTCATACATTTATTCGTTATTCGATATTCGTTTAAGATTTTGGGGGCCTACGTAGAATTAATCCCCTTCATCTCAGGGAAATATTACTCGGATAAGCAAAAGATTAGGAATAAATAACATCAAAATCACCAAATCATAACTGCCATGATTTGAGCAAATATAAGACAGGTTAAGGATTTGTCCTTCGTGACCGGATCTTGAAAAGGTCAAAGACAGGAAACATAAACCACTACACCATTAAAGTTAATGATTGAATGCATTAGCACTCGATGGCGCCTAATAATTAAAAGTAGGTGTAATCGATTCAGTTGCATTCAAGTGTCACTTTGAAGATCAAGTATAACTATAAGCATTTTAGGTGACCAAGATAAAAAATATAAACGTGAAAGATTTTATCAGTTAAATAGGAATAATTTGATCGGAAAAAAGTGAATACCGAATTTTAATTCTGTTAAATCATCTATGTAACATGTGTTGAACTGTTTACACACGGGCAATACTTCCTTAATTCAGCGTTGAACAATGACGCGACAAAGCTTGCGAGTATCGAAATATCGTGTAGTCACGTTACATATGTCAAATGTTACTTTCTAACAGCTGATTCATTCTTGTTAATTTCAAGCAGATGTTATTTACAGCATTAACCTTGACATTCGGGAGCTCTCGTCATTGACCATGCCGGTCGCGTCCTTGATATGCCCCAAACGTGACAGATTACGTCACGTTATTGTTACGAATGCGATGGTCCTCGCACTGAAATTGCGTAAGTGAATGCTTGGGTTTAATGGAGTAAAACCTTTCGAAATTATAATTTATATTAAGGCTTTATTTTATTTAAAGCTTGAGCAATAACTACGTATTTTCTTTCTTTTATAACTACCGGTACGTATTTTTTAATATATATGACATATTGATTACTTTCAGATTAGTAACATGTATGTTCTCAGATATAAAATATGTAGGAAGGAAATAGTATCATAAATGAACGGAAAGTAAAGATTTACTATCCGTTCCTCTCTGATAGTATATATTTCATAGCAAGAGTCGAAAGTGGGTCATTGCATCATTCCAGACCATATGTTTGAAGTGCGAGATTTATCGAGCATTCAACTTACTATGGTTGAGAATGCAAACCACTTTCGCTCGTGTTTTGAACAATACTTTACGTTACATTACATAGACTAATTATTTGTCGAATAAAACAGACATTTTAGTGCTGTATTTCTTTATTATAATTATAAAAACATCACACAAAAACGTCAAAACTAATAACATTTTTTTAGATTATCTTTTATGACTTTGCACGACCATTTTAGTTTATGAAACAATAAAAAATATTTGTTTATGTTGGTAAAATCCAAAAATATAGGAAACATTCTCTTTAATACGTTGTAAACAATATAATTATTAATTTTCGCAGGTGGTAAACATAGGCCTACAATGAAAACGTGATTTCACAGTGTAGCGTGGCGAAAAATTATGTTTTCATTTTTTTTGTTTTATTAACCAGTATATTAATGGGGTTTGTATATTTTTTGTATTTATGAGAATGGTCTTCTCATTTATTAGGTTGTATACGTGAACTTGGGCAACATTTATGAGGTAATTTCGTTGACATCAAACCACAATAGTTGATATCTTCATACTAAATAATATCTTGCACGAGTTACACTTAGGTGTTGTACGTAACACGCTAACACGCTGCTAGGGGCTACCTGCAGTGCTAGTAGGCTTACTAGCGTTACATATACTGTGCTCATGTGAACAATATCCATCACGGAACCGGAAACTGTCAAGGTTTTCCCTCACTATTTTTTATCAAACAAGTGTTAAAATTATACCATGGGATTTTGTTTATTCTGCGTCATTTTCCTTGCGTTGTTCTTTTCCCTGGGTTACCTCCATTTCTTCTGTTGCTTTTCGAATTTTTTTAGAGTTGAAACATTTTTGTCAGCAAATTTTTATTTTATTTGATCTAATTCAGACTTAGAATAACTTGATCATTGAGACAGATGTATAAACCTTTTTGAGTTTTGTACCCTACTACGATTATAATTTCGTGATGCCTTAAAGTGTATGTATTTAAGATTCAATATCCTCATTATTGTTTGTTTAAATTGAAAGTTTATTTCAAATATGGGTTTAAAAAATAGTATTTTACTCGTCAAAGAAGTTTAAAAATATTTCATTTACGTTATTATTCTTTTTTCACTAGAAAATTTTACACAAAAGTTTGCTGAGGAGAAGTTGTAACAAGTTTTACAAAGTACATATTTTGTACGAGGTTAATATAATATTAGAATAATATAAATATACTTTATTAGCTTTTATTGTTGATACTAACAATGGCGAGATTAAAGCTGATTTTTATTTTGGATATAGTAATTGTAAAAATGTCTTTCCTAACAATATGTTGTAACAACTACTGTACAATAGTTAAAGATTTGTTTCAGGACCTTCATGATTAACATTTTTTGTTTTATAAAACCTATCTCTAACAAGGTGGATCATAAATCATCAACAATAAAAATTTGCACTTCAGATCCGCGAGCGAATCATAAATAAAACAAAAACAACGCAGCTCGAAGGAGGAGAATCAAGTCAAAACCAGACACTAGACCTATTAAGTGTTATTTTCTCGTTTTTGCGCAGATTCCCCTGACCTGATTATCTGCGGATATTTTTTATGTTTCCTTTCCTCCTCCTTACGTAACCTAAAGTCAATCTCCGTACAGGAGGAAGTGTAAACTGAGATTGCAAAAAACGCACCTATCGGTTTCGATTTATCTGATGGACTTCCCTGTCGTTTCCGAGAATAATTTCTGACGTCTATGCATCATAATTTAAATTAATTCATATTTTTCGCTTAGAATTTAAACCATTCTTTGTTTGAAATTCATTATTGGTGATGGTGGATTGATGTTATTTAGATTGTTATTGCGGACATTTTCCATCACGATTTTATGTAAAACAAAGTTTCACGTTTTGGGATCTGGAATTTGATCCCGCCCTCAGGTGAACTAATATCTAAAACATAGCACAATTAACATATAATCCGGACCAAACCGGTATAAAGCTGAAAACATAAAAGTTTAAAGCAGTAAAAAAAATTTACAAACAAACCATTCACTAAACATTACACACAAAATAAACCAAACACGTCCACGTCAAACGTTGTCTTTGAGTCTCCGTGACGAGTGAACATTTAAACATTTAAACCACATTCCAGTGCGAGATAGTTCTATAGTTCAATTACTGTTGGTTGTTCTGCAAACGTTTCCCATCATAAAGTTCGAAATATTTATATAATATTTATTAATTTGATTATGTAATTCACAACTTAGGGCTGCTTATAATACAGTTATTAGTAAATTAAATGAACTTGAGCACCCTTCGAATTTAAATATTTTAAAGGGTGCTCAAGGTTATTTAATTTACTAATATTTGTTAAATACCATGATATTGAATGAGGATCGTTGACTACATTGAAGAACATTTATCAGTATTTTTAACTCCCCAAGATTTAAGAAATTTCACTCGAGGTCCGCGGATTTATACCTAGTTGAGTTGAAGGTCGCCAGTGACATCAACGACCGGGTCTACCGAAGTCGCATATGTGGCACACATCTGATGGGAAAGCTTCGATGACTTCCTCGTCATTAATGTGTTGATCATTGCAATTGTCATTATAGTGTTTGTCCCTTGGTTACGGGAAATGGTGGAAAACATCGTTGAGTTAGGATGAGGAAGCGATCAGACTCGGAAGGCCCTCAGGACAGTTCCTTCACCCTCAGCTGAACCTGGGTTACGACTGTTATGAGAACGCTTTCGATTGTTTGTAAATCTAATAGATCGGTCTTGTATAAAGTTGAAATAAACTGTATCAGTGGACTGGAGCATACTTTCTCCCTTAGGTATGCTTAAGTAAGTTAAAAACGACAATCTGTAGTAAAACTAGCATATATTCTTTATAGCTTATCTAAATATCATTTACAAATCTTTTGTTTCAAAAATAATCATCAGATTTCTAAAAATAACAACAAGATAAACAAAGATAAATTTGTTTTATGGAAGGGACAATACCAAGCCTTTTTGAGTGAAGTTTGTTGGGCGATTTGACTTTATGCTGCATACCAAGTTTCATGGAAAATGGATGAGAAGTAAGGAAGAAATTGATTTTTTAATATTCTCATTAATAATAACATTACGAGCTCTCAGACAACAAACGATATTGTCTTTTATCATGCTTTTTAAATCAATAGTCTAAGGTATTGCATAAATCATGGTAAATAAATAAAGTAAATTAAGGTAATAAATAAAGTAAATTTAACTTTCCTTTGGAGCCGTTAGTCATAGACAGATAATTAAAACTACTAATATTTTTAGTTGTTTAAGCTGATATCAATGGTGGTAGTTAAATTATAGGCTACATTAGAAACAAAGTTTAAATATTAATTCTATGGAGGGAACTCTGTTTATTTATTATTACCTATACCTATGATTTTTGATACCTAAGAATTTATATTATTTCTTACATCAGTGCATAGTCTTCTTATAATTAAAAAAACAGTATAATTAAATATTTAAATACATTGGTTGTCAGTAACTATCAAAATACCAACAATTCATGAAACGTGATTTTACCTCAATTCCTATGATTAAATATATTTAATTTAATAAACAGTTAAAAAATCGCAAAAGTTAGAAATAAGAAGTGTAAAGCTTTGAACTACATTATTGGCCTCAAGTTTCCCATACGACTGTTCAATATGTCAGTAAATTTTATAAATAATCAAAGTTAATAGGCTGATATGTTTGATGGCTTTGTGGCTGTTCAAACCATAAAACAGTTTGGAAGTAAAGTTAATTTTTCGAAGTTATAAAAACGTATTATTATGTTGGTAATTAATTTAAAAAAGGAGAAATTATATGATTTTAACTCTCAATTCCACTGAAATTTGTTTTGAAAACACATTTAAATATTTACTGTCAAATGAAAATCAATATCAGTTTGTTTACATTGATCATTGATTTTAAATGAATTTCAAAATTATAATAGGGTACATTAAAATGTTATATAAATGTATTCAAAATTTTAGTAACGATAACAATTTTCTAATCTATCTTACTGAAAATTACGGTAATGTTAAATAATTGAGCTGAGAAATGATTTTTCCTTGTATTTATTCGTTTAGGTTTCGAGGTTTATATTTTGTTGTGATTATAAGTATCTCATCTCTCCACACAGAATCATACAACCCGTACAAAGGACGAGCTATCTGCTATTTTTATACTTAAGTTTATTCGCAGTCTCACGTCCTCGTGGTAAACTCTTATATCGCACTTAATCGATTTACAAATGAAGCAATTACTGAGGCGCATGTTATGATGCTCGTCAGCTAAACGCATCATGGAAAGTTTTGGCTTTCATGTCACGTTATGATGACAATGCACTATCGCCAAGCCATTTGACTCCCAGAAATCTGATCAAATATTAAAATAACATCGAATTAAGTTAATATATATTAATTCAAAATAAGAAAAATCCATCTAATTCCCTGATACAATTTTTTAAAACATAGTTCAGCTCAGGGCATAAAATAACCTGTTAACTGGGCGACCAAAGTGTCACCCAGTGGTTATGGATAGTGCCGACAATTTATTGATTAACAAATAAAATGCATGGGCGTGTTAAAAAGGGGTTTTTTAAATCGGTTTTAGCACCATCAATTTTCTTCAAATTAAATATTTTAATAACTTTCTTCAAAATTAAGTATTTTTCTTAGGTAGCTTAAAATTGTAATTGTGTTTCTTTCCCGTGGGTGTAAAGAATTTTCTAAGAAAAAACAAATTGCGGAACCATAATATAACATGAGCTTATAAGACAAATAATAACTTGTACTAACTTTTACAGAAGTGTGCAGAAAGGTATTTTAAGTACTGTTATAATTTTAGTCTAAGAGGGATGTCAAAAGGGGGGACATTAACGTAAAATTTGTCATAAGATTTTTGGGGGAATTTTATTTTTGATAAAAAATGTTATGTTGCATAAAAACTCCCAAATTTGTTTTATTTGTTTAGTTTTGGTGCAGTAAATTTCTCAGAAAATTGTCAAAAAGATTACGTGATTTTATGTTTTTGTTGTCATTATCAGCTGATTTTGTTTCTATAGCATTTAAATTTAGTTTTATTATATAATTTGTGACGCTATTCTACAGATTTTTCCGTGCGAAATAAAGACGACTTGATTTGATATCATATTTTCATTGCAAGTTTTAATGCGAGATCCAAGGACAATGTGGGTGGATATGCTAATTCTAGATACACGACTGTGGACGTAACAACCAAGGCCGCGGTCAGCCCTACAATGTGATATCCCTTCCTGCATTATAGTTTTACCATTCTTCAAATTTGGGTTTTTTTGTAAAAAGCTACAAAATTCCTTGTGACTCATTTAAGAAGTAACCATGTTTTCTCAACTACGTTCTTCCTTCCCCATTATCGATGTAGAGAGGGAAAACTCTATGGGGGAATTTTTTTTATTTTTAGGTTTAGGTGGTAATATTATATTTATAAGGAAAGGGATCTTATTCAGCCACAGGCGTTCGGTCCACCCTCTCCCCACTTTTGTGTGATGGGGAGGGTGAGGGGGAGACGCCCTCAGACAGCGGTCTGCAGAGATAAGTTAGGTTGGTTATTAGTAGTATAAACTGTATATTGTGTTATTTATACTGTATACATAAATTAGGCTATATTAGATTAGATTATTTGAAATGCCGACCATACTACAAGGTAGGTATTTTAAGCCAAGTATGCATGAGGATTGAGTGTAAGATTATTGTGGCGCGATCTTGTTGTCTTCTTACTGACTAAGGCTGACATGTTCCTTAGACAGGACTGTTAATTAATAGCCCAACAGCCGATGGCAACTAATGGACCTACAGTTTAACGTGGAATCCGATCCACGGCCTCTGAATTACGAATTGGCCTTATCATGAGGATGGCGGATTAACGTAGTATTCAATAGTGCGGACGTTAATCCAAACAAGAGAACACCACACCCGCCGACCATCGCTCATAATTATCCACAATTCGTGACCTCCAAGTAGCTGGATTACAGGATGACGCCACCATCCCAGTCATAAATATATTTATGGCGGTATTTAAAAATACCCCCGTCGCAGCAGACCTGCGTACTCAGCGAATTTCCACACCAATAACATAATAATAATATATAAAAAATTTTATCATTAGCTGTCAATAAATATGAGAGTTAGTTGTCTATTCTCCATAAGAATAACATGGGAAAGAGTATGCAGGTTTGCTGCTGTGAGGAACGCTGAAAGTAGGTGTTTCTAGCGTAAACAATTCATATTGTGACCATTTATAACAAGTTTCATCAACATCCGTCCACAAATAAAGGAGTTTACCTAATCTCTATATACGATTAACATGGGAAAAGAGTGCAGGTTAGCTGCCATGGTAAACACATAAACTATGATTTTCAAGCATAAATGAATGGATCTCAACCCCATGAAGCTAAATATGAAGTTTCATCCAAAAATATTGGTTAATGCCTAAGTGAAACATTAATGTTTCCTCATCGTTCATAAGATTAACATTGGAGCCCCAAAATACAACATATTGTGTTAAGTCTTACCATGAGAACTACGGTAATAACTCATTCCATATGGGAAATTCGCTAAAAAGAAAGCATGACGGAATAAAGTGAAAAACATGTTGGATCGATCGGTCCCAAGCGCGACAACACACGTACATTATACACTAACATTATCTAATGCAGTATAGCTCCCTCCGTTACAAAGGTTTAACAAATTATCTTTGAGTTGTTAATGTACTTAATCCCGTAACAGTTTTCCTCCATGGTACCACAGTTGACTACACGGAATGGTTTATTCAGTAATAAACAACAGAAGAGCTTTAAGTTAAAACATCTCAACGAATTATTGACGTGTCCGACTTGGTACCAAAAAAGAAGTCGGTTTCAATGAAAGAGAAGTTAAAGCCTACAATCTCACTGGTAGCAGAAGGTTGAAGGATGGTTGAAGATGATGATGGTGTTGATGTGTAAGAGGAAGAGAGCGACAAGTGTAAAACTATGGTTGAAAATGTGTTTTATCAAGCCCTAATTTTTGTTACAAGCATGTGAGGATTTCTGGAAAAAATCCCGGTGACAAGTTGCTCAGCTGAGCGTTCAATGAGCCGAATAAAAATATGTACAGAAGTAAAAAATCCACTTTGGAAAAATATGGGTTTTGGGGACACTTGGCTGAACGGTTTAGTGCTTTTGAACAATGATAACTTTGTCCTCAATATTCCTCATGTTGAAATAATTGACATCTTTGCAACACACTCTAAGCAAACATAAAACCAATTACTAAACAGTAGTGGTATAATTTAATGTGTTATTAATTATTTATTGATTAGGTCCTATTTCCAATATTTTTGCAATATTGGATATTGCAATAACAAAAACAAAATGAAAAATTGTTACGCAAAATTAGGAGACATAAAATTAAAGTATATAAGTTACTTATTCAAAGTCCAAATTTGTATTGTTCCAAAAATATTTTCATTTATCTATAAAAAATATACGTATTAAAATTAGTTAAGGGAAAAGTGAGCAGTTTTTTTTAAAGACACAATTGCTTAAAAATACGGTTTTAGGCATCAGTAATCTGAATATTTTCCTGGGCGATCCGGACCCCCGGGGAAATATCCAATATTATATAAATATTGACTGGTGCCTTACTCACAGACCCCCCCCCGGATCATCCTTCCAATGTCGACCAGTAAATATCATTTAAAATTTGCTCTGGTTCAGCTTTATTAAATTCGTCTAATAGGGCCTTCCGGCTTTACAAAATTTGCAGAATTTTTATCAAGTACTAGGAGTGGGTTGAAATTTTTCGCTATACGCGTCGTGAAGCAAATATAGTTCCAGTGTATATAATCTGTAAGGATCATTACTGAATATGATTAGACGGTAGAATGAGCCTAACGTCCTTGTGTCATAACAGCTGTTACAGCTCCAGACTGTACTCCTATACCGGTGTGTGATGACTACTGGTTTTGAATCAGTTTTTCCTTATCCGTCCTGACCTTCCCAATCACATTATAAATATCACGATAAAATTCTATACAAGACATTCTGTACAAAGGATGAACTCCTTACTACGTACATTTATAAAGAACTTCCTCTATACATAAGTTCCTATCTAATCAGAAGTACAAATTTCTAATATACATATACTGTTGGCTATTGGAAAAAACTGTTTTGAATAAATGCACTAAAAAACGTCTTGATACATGGGTTTTAAAGTCAGATAAAAAGAGACCAGAGTAGTATTAATGCATTTTAACTATAGCTTAGAGTAACTATAATACATCTCACAGTTGTAGTATGCCCGGAGGCTACTGAACTCTAGCTCTAGCTGACTAGCTCCTGCTAGTCTTCAAGTTAGTACAAGATGAACACAAAGCTTTAAAAAATGTAAAGTCTCAAAAGGATTATTTTATAAAGGCCCCTTGCAAATATTGAAATTTCATGTAAAAACTTTAAATATTTTATGTGATTAAGTTTCTTACAATCCACAAGAACACAATATAGATTATTTTAAAGACCAAGCTATAAATTAAAATTTAGTATAATTTTTTATACATCAATGGAAGTACTGTAGGCGTATATCGGATCCAAAGGAAAAATATATAGCAACTCGTACTGTTTACTTAGTGTTTAACTTTCAAGTTTATTAAACAATAATTTATAGTTTTATTTTAGTTAAGAATCAAGATAATTTAATTTCATAAAAACACAATTCAACACATACATATTTACCTTTCTCAATGAAATAAAGTGTAACTATCTTTTTACTCCAATTAAAATGTAGTTTAATGATTCAAATGTTGAAAATATGAGTCTAAATTACCATAACTGCCTCCATGGCGGCAGACCTGCATATTAAGTGAATTTTCTTTGATTTAAGAATGTCTCCCCGCGACATAAACGATGCTTAATCATAGGATAAGTGACATAAGGAAGTAATATCAATTTCCTTCTTCTTCGTATAAATAACATAGGGAAAGATTAAGTAGGCTTGCTGCCACAAGAAACAAAACAATCCAGATTTTTCAGCATATATTATTATAAATTATTCATATGAAGCTGTATACCTAGTTTTATCACACTATTTTAAAGCAAAATATCAATTTTTATTTTCTTCATAAGATTAACATCTCTAAAATAGAATGCAATGTGTTTACCAGCGTGTATCTCAATTAATAACCGATTTAAATAGAGCAAAGATTCAAAATACTGAATTGTTTGTTTTTAGCTGATTCCAAAGGTGCTAATAACAATTTAATTTTTTATTACACTAGCAGTAAGCCCGTCCTTTGTACGGGTTAAAGGATTCAGTTTAAAGAAGAAAGATTATCATACCAAAATGTAAACCTGAAATCCTAAACAAATCAATACAGAGAAAATAAATCAATATACAGCTTTATTATTTAGCATTACTTTACAATTAAACAGATTAGAACACTTTTATACCATTATTAGTTATAAGTTAAAATAACTTTTTAATATAGTATGATTTCGAAATGGGTTAAAAATCAAAGACCAATATAAACTAACTAATATCGATTTGACAGCTGTTTGTTTTTCTTTCCATTAAATTTTTTAAAAACTACGAAAACAGCTGATTAATTAATTAATTAATAATAATTAATTGATTAACCAAGAGGTTATTCATTGAAAACTTAAGCAAAATGCAACTAATATCTCGTAAAAAGTGGGTTATTAAATGCTCGTTATTTAATTTTCAAGAGGTGGCGGACAATTTCAAGCATTGAAAAACCTTCTCTGGAATGTATAGAATGCATGATTAAGTTTCATTGTTATCAGTTCTCCCGTTTTTTCTGAGAAGACGGCGTAAAATGCCTCCTTGAGCGTCACAGACAAACAGACACAAATTGAGATAAGACTTGTTTCGGCTTCTCTAACGCACGAAACGTAAAAATAATTAAAATACCCCCGTCGCAGCAGACCTACGTACTCCAATTCCAATTTCCAAATCAAAAATATAATAATATATTACAAGTTTTATCAATATCTGTCGATAAATATGAAATGGTTATTGGCCTATTCTCCATGAGATTAACATAGGAAAGAGTATGCAGGTTTGATGCTGTAAGGAACATTAAAAGTAGGCATTTATAGCATAAAAAATTTTTATTTTGATCATTTATGCCAAGTTTCATAAACATTTGTTCATATAAAGGGGTTTGCCTATTCTCTATATGGTTGACACGGGAAAAAAGTATGCAGGTTAGCTGCCATGATAAACACATAAACATGATTTTTAAGCATAAATGGATAGATCCCAACTACGTGAAGCTAAATATAAAGTTTAATCCAAAAAATATTGATTGGTAGGTGAAATATTAATTTTTCCTTATCCTGCATAAGATTAACATTGGAGTCCAAAAATACAACGTACTGTGTTTAGATTTTTTATATCTCGGTAACCGTTGGAGTGAGAGAAAAACTTTAAGGAACTAAATTGTGTAGTTTTTACGCTGATTCTAATGGTGAAAGATAAAATTTAAATTTTTTACAATTGCATATGAAAAACGCAAAAACCCCAATTTTTGAGTAGAAAATACCCCGAAAATTCCACTTCCGATTGACGGATATGTCTGGTTTACGAACTTGTCTGAGGAAATATAGGAATACACGTCTCTACCAAATCTGGTCTCGATCGGACCATTTTTACGAGAGTCATCGTGTTCACAGGCACACACACACACACACACACACACACACACACACACACACACACACACACACACACACACACACATATATATATATATATATATATATATATATAAAATTGAATGTATGTCTGTCTGTATGTCCTTTATGCGTTGCCAAACTACTCATCCGATCGCCATGAAATTTTAGGAAGTTGCTCTATATGTGTCCGGGAAGGTTTTAGTGAAAAAATATTTTCGAAAACCCCATAAGTTTCCATTTTATGGCGTTTTAAATTTCTAATGTTAACCTTATGGAGAGTAAGTTTGTTTACAAATTGTCTACAATGAAAACATTTGATTTCTTAGCTACAGCTGATTGGTTTACTTTCCATTAGCAATACCGTATGCTTTACTATCCAATGCCATCTGAATCATTCATTAATGTTAAACTATGAAGTAAATGTGTACTGTAAAAAATGAACAGCTTTATTCACCACGTTAATAGTTTACGGTTTTGGGGGATTATGTATTTATATTTTCATTTTCTTGTCTGATTAAAATCACGTGTTTATATGATAATTAAAATGTTTATATTATTACGTTTATTATAATAATCAGCTGTTGTATATCTTTCCTATAAAAGCCGTATTACAGTTAGGTTTGGTTTGGATTTTGGTTCGATTTGAAAATTGTGAATTAATCCACTCAGATTTATTTGTTTTATAGGAATGTTATTAATTATCGTTTCAGTATTGTTATTCTCTATGCCGCGACCCAGGATATACAACCTTTCACAATAAAGCCGTATTGCTATTCGACTTCAGAACATGGCCAAACTTAAAGTTAACATGTATTTACTGTCAGGCGTTACGAAGTTCGCCGGGTCAGCTAGTATATATATATATATATATATATTTATTTATATATATATTTATTTATATATTTATTTATTTATATATATAATTATAACGACTACTGTTTTTGGTCTCTGGGCACCTAAAAACGCAAAAAAACATGGTCCTGGGCTTAAGGCGTTCCGCACATGTGGTTGGCCGGTTACTTGGCCCTAGGCTAGATATGAGACCATATGCACCCTAGTGCGAATATATACTTCTTATACGTTCTGCCAACGATACGAAATGTGCCTGTTATCGCGCGGTCGTAGGAAAAAACTTGTGTATCCTCAGTCAGCAAAGCTTCGCCTTATCTAGGCTTTCTTACTCTCTGTGTTTTATTACTGTCTCCCTGACTTTGGGAATGTTACAGCAGTGGATATAGAGAGAATGCAGAATATGTCTGTAGTTGAGCATGTCTGATGTTTGGATTATTACCCATATCTGAGGTTTGCACTCTTCTTACAACTATAGTAGTCCACAGAAGTTTGACTACAAGTAGGCCTACACCTGAGTATTTAAGGGCCAAGCTAAAAACCCGGTCTGAGGTTCGATCCCGTACTACTAGGCGAGATGTTGTGCTGGAGTTGCCTTGGGTGCGGTTGACAGGAAGCGTTTAGCGTACTTGTCCAAAATTTATAACTAAATGTCTTGACCGAAGGTGATGTAGTTAACTACTCAACTATGTAATTTCAAAACTTATGTAAAAACATTTAACTTTTTGACGTGGTTTAGTATTATTTATCCTGTTGAGTGGATTTTTCAAACAACTACTATATTGAAAAATGCTATTGAATAAATACCTTCATTCAAATACCTTTTAGACCAACACGATGAACGTTGAACCACACCAAGAACAGTCCTACTCAAGTTTATTAGGTTCCATATAAAATAGGCTATATTATCTTGAAGTGGTATTAAAAATCAATCTATAATATGATACAAAAAATTACATAATAATATGAGATTAACATTAGGGATTAACATAAATACTAGGTTTGTTAAATTGTTGTATATCCTTTTCAAATTTAAAACAGTGACATATTTAAATGTATTAAAATGTCAACTCTATTCTATAGTAAAAGTTATTAGTGAATTCACATTTATTTCCTCCTTTTAGGAAAAATTAAATTTCATACATGTAATAAAACTTAATTATATGAAGTTCAACAAAGCTAGGGTATATTTAAATTTTTATTAAAATAACAGGATTTTTTTGTTTTGAAGTAGACATAACATTTCTTTCACAAACCCCAATTTTATACTAGTTTTAGAGAAAATAACTAACTAAACAATAATACAAAATTTTGTTGGAGTATCTTATTAAGTGATGATGCGCCCTTACGCTACAGAAAAAGATTCATAAAGAACTACGGAAAACAATTAATTGGGCGTTTGTTTATTTGGGTATTATTTGTTATTTGTTTGGGTTATTTGTTCTTAGACAGCATACTGTGTTTACTAAGGAGGGTAAACAAATTATATTAAGAGTTAAAAATCAATAAATATTTCAATGCAATAATAAAGATTATAAAACCGTTGCCACTGTAATATCAACGTCGCAATTATTACCGGACCCTAAATAGTAATTTGCTAAATCTTAAATTTTCTTCTTTACCTCTTGAAGAAAAATGTGCTTCCAATAAGATATAAATACTTATATGCTTGTATTTTACAAAAGTTCTCCCAGGCCCCTTTCAATAAAGTGGTATCCAATACACCCAAGATGCTATGCCCCCTGCTACCATCCATGGAGTTTTAATTGCCAATCTATAATCTATAATATTATAAAGAAGAGGTGGTTTCTGTATGTTTGTTTGTGGGTTTGTGTGTTTGTGGGTTTGTTGTGGCAAGTGAACGCAAAAAATACTGAACCAAACAGTTTGAAATTTTACACAAAGACAGATCTTAAACTCATGCAACACATAGGCATACTCATTTCCTTAAAATCCTCTCGGGCTACGCCCTGTGAACGTCCTAAGTTTCAATGTTTACATTTTTAGAAAATGAAAACATAAAATTACTTGAATGTCAACAGCTGTGAACACTAAAATTTGACAGTTCGAGAAGCAGAAGACATGGTTGCTGTAAATACCCTGGGATTCAATGTTTACAGTTTTTAATGTCAACATCCGTTTACTTTACATTTTGACAGTTCAGGAAGAAAAAGAAATAAAGTTAATTTTTACACATAAACTGCTGGATCGAAATTAGTGAATTATTAGTTCAAAATAGTGGAATGGTAGATTTTTAATTTTCTCCCGATGCCTGCCTCTATTACGTTAATGCTTATCCTCTCCCAATATTTGACATATGTTACTTTGTCATGTTTAGATATATACTTAGACACGTGTTTTGTCATTTTGTAAACAATAAAGAATTAATTATCAATAACTTAAATGTATCTGTAGAGCCTACACCTCTCAGCCTTTTTTACCCGTGCGAAGAACGGGTACTTTGGCTAGTATAGCATAAAATATAAATAAAATGATATTCATAGCATTTCCAATAAATTCTTATGAGTGGGTACGCACTGAGATACTGATTTAACTGTATTATGCATATATGTTGGAACAAAATTAGGTAAATCTAAAGTAAATGAAAGAGTCACAAACATTTTTAAATGCTCTACTTTTTTAAGTTTTACAAATCTTAAAATATGAAATGAGTTAAAATTGAGGTTACTTTACGTACAGCAATTTTACAAAGTGACGATTTTATTAAAATATTATTGTTGATGATTTTTATTACGAGCTTAGATAAAAAATAGTGTACTGTAGTGTTATAGTGAACTTTGAATCATACTTGAACTATTATTTTTTAATACTTACATTTTAGTTTTCTTGTTGTAGGTTTGACAAAATTTGTTTGTATATCATTACTCACATAAAGGAATATCAATTCTCTGGATGAGTAAACATTTTATTAATTAAATAATAATTATTTAATTATTGTTAAATAATAATAACAATTATTGTTATGTCATTAAAATTAAAATAGGTTGTATCAATAAATCATAGACGTTTAATAACTTGCTTTCGTTTATGTAATATGTGTATGCTAGATCTAAAATTAAATTGTATTCTGAGTGTAAAATTATAAATTAAAACCTAACCCGTAAAACATAAACCGAGCAAAACATAAATAACAACTTACCTTACTTAGAGCAAGGCCGTCAAGAAGTCAACTGAGTGAGACCGGGAGATACGATAAACCGCCACGACCTTCCCTCTCCAGCTGACTGCAGAGTGCAGACGGTAAACGTGCGAAGAGAAGAAGAAGTGGGGGTCCAGCTGATTAGTTTGCGACGTCAATCATCAATTAATCAACTCACGGCTGACGTATCCTTCACACTAAACATTGACCTTGTCCGCTCAGAAGCATACGCCTATTGCGACTTGCAGTGAGAAATGTGAGAAGAGAGGTGAAAGTGAAAGTACTTTCTCCTAAGAGGGTCAGATGCGTTACATGAGCACTTCCTGTCCTCTCAATTTATCTCTGGGGTCGAGCAGGTCGTTGACTTACGGAGTAGCGAGGTTCCTCGCTCATCGGTTAACAGCGGTTTTATGTAACTGTCCACTGACTTCCATCAATGACTTAAGAGTCTGCATCAGTGGTAGCCATCTTGAATTTTAGTCCCGTAAGAGCAATGTTAAATTCTGGCGGAACATACCTTCACTTTGGCGTTTGTAGTGGCGTTAATTATCAAAGTATCGATGTAAAACTTTGGAAGTACATTGATGAGATGTGGCTCAAGGGCATGCATGACCTTTTAATATGTTCAAAAATTTAACTTGATATAAAGACAAAAATCCAGGAATATTTTACAAAATAAATCATCATTATTTTTTATTGAGAGCGAAAATAAGAAGTTCTGTAAGGTGGTGCCCTGGAGGACTGTAATACCTTTAATTTGACACCTCTTCCGTTAATTTATGCCAATAGGTCAATGAGATATAGGCGCCAGAATTTAACATTGCTCTTATGGGACTAAAATCCAAGATGGCTACCACTGATGCAGACTCTTAAGAGACTATTTTACTGGCGAAATATGACAGCATACGTATATGCATATGAACGGTTATGACAGCATAGCTGTATTGCATTGTTACAACAGAAATGCTGTATGATAGCACTTCTGGATACACGATAGTCTATGCAAAAAGGTTTTTGTATACTATCCACGATAGTATACAAAATGATGTAGGAATCAAATTAAAGTTGAAGTGGTCGTCTAGAGTCTATTTTTGACATTAATAAGTAAGTATTATACATTTGAAAAAACCGGAATAGGTCTTATCACAATATTGTTTGTCTTTCAAATCAAATACTTAATTTTCACATGTTATTTGTCAACAAACGCGGTTACAAATTTCGTGAATCGTTACTAACCTAACATACATATATTTACATTTACAAAGAATGTCATTTAAAAATACGTTTAAATGAATAAACTATAAAAAAGAGCTAAAAATCACATTGAAACATAAAAACAAGCAGGTTATACGATCAAAAACTCGTCCAACGAGTAAAGGGCTTTTCACTAAGCCATGATCTCAAAGCACGCTTAAAGGCAGACAGAGTTTTTATTACTCTCATCTCTGCCGGTAATCTATTAAAGCTTTCTGTAACGATGTACAATTTTGTTACGCTTCTCTAAACTAAACCTTATTCAGATTGCCTTTGTATTAAACAGACCCACGCCTTTATTAAAATAAAGTAAATAGCACTCAATGACCCAACTTTGAGCGATGCTAGACTCATTTTTTCTAAGCTTTACTAAATTAAAACATGTGATCTATTTAAGGGATTTAACAAATAAAGCTGTCAAGTTATAAAATTTATAACATGACATGACGTTGATATTTAATATCAGCCACATCTTATTATATACTCTAAAATAACAACTGTCCGGGCAAAATGTTTTCTCTGGCGAAGGATTTATGATTTTTTTGTAACAAGGCCTCGATTGTGAACCCATCGAAATATCCATGTTATCGTTATGGACCATTTTTGTAGCTCCAGTCAACCAAAACAGCTCATTCAAGTTGTTTTTATTTTTCATAATAAAATTTGAAAACAATGAATGTTCTATTTTTAGTTTGGTTTAATTTTAAAGAACACTTTAAATATGTTGCCTATATAAAAGAGTCTAAAACACAGTCCGGGCAATTTTGTTCTGTCCAAGGATTTCTGATTTTTGTCATGGATATGACTTAGCTCTGGGGAAGGGGAATTGGCAATTTTCGAGGCCAAAATTTAAAACAGTTATGTCATTTGGTTAGTGTCGTCATAGTTTGGTTTTAAGAACAAGTGTTTAGATCAACTGTAAACATTCCCTTAAGACACCATCATGATCTAACCTATTTCCCTCAGGGAAGTAAATACAAACATTTTTGTAGCTACAGTTAACCAAAACAGCTGATTCAGGTTGTTTTTATTTCTTGTAGTGAATTTCCTAACAATAAATGTTTTTTAAGTTAGTTTAAAGGAATAGTTAGAATATGATAATTAGTTGTTATTATAACAGTTATAAATTAGTTAAATTTAGTTTGGTTTATTCCTTACTTATGTTTTTAGTGTTTCATTTTAAAGAATAATTAATTTTAAGGATTAACATGAAACGCGGCATAACCGAAACGGACTGAAACTGGTTTTGCCGCCAACAAATCCTACTCACACCCGCAACGAAGTATGGAAACAAGTTTTAATAATGAATCTAATGCTTCTGAAATGCTACCATACAACAACCTGATTGGTACGAAAGTTAAAATGTAAAACATCTATTTTTTAATAAGGTGTAGTAACCCCGTTTTTTTCTTAACCCATATAAACTGTATTTACATTAAGTAAATAATAAATATGTTTAAATTTAGCTAATTACCTTACCTAATTCATATTTTATTCCATCCGAGCAGAGCTCGGCTCCTAGTACTATTAATAGTAATTTACATTGATAGCTTACTTCAAACCTATTCAAAATCATTATATTCTATTACACAAGTAAACAAAGTATGTAAACAATATCACATTATAAATAATAAATATTACTACTGTAAACTCTAAGTAGCCCATAACTCTGTAGGCCCTACAATTCCTACAGATGATTGACTGGGACGGTGGCGACGTCCTGTAATCCAGCTACTTGGAGGTCACGAATTGTGGATAGTTGTGAGCGATGGTCGGTGGGTGTAGTGTTCTCTTGTGGGATTTAATGTCCGCACTATTGAATACTACGTAAATCCACAAATACCATCCTCATAATTCAGACCATTTCGTAATTCAGAGGCAGTGGTTCGGATTCCACGTTAACTGTAGATCCCTTAGGTTTGCCATCGGCTGTTGGGATATTAATTAACAGTCCTGTCTAATGAACATGTCAGCCTTAGTCAGTAACAAGACTACAAGATCGCGCCACAATCACCATACACTCGTTTCTAGTTCATATTTGGCTTAAAATACAGTATTTACCTTGTGGTTCGGTCGCCATTTCAATAATCTAATCTAATCTATCCCGTATTGAAGCCTGGCTTAGGCCTACTGCTGGTTTCAACGTAAAATTCCAGCTTTTATGTCCCAAAGTCATTTATTTGGTGACTTTAGTGGTGTAATGTGGTAAGTTGAACTTATTTTTACGACATGGATATGTCTTAGCTCAGGGGGAGGGGTGTTAGCAATTTGATCGACCAAAATTTGAAACATAAGAACAAGTAAGTAAGGATGTAAATATAAATATTTTTTCTCATTTCATTTTTCTCTGAGGAGATATGTCAAAAATTCTGTTTACTCTCAAAAATTTGAAAAGTGGTTGTTGCGCATGAGGGCGAAATACATCATCGTCTGGACGCCTGAAGAATAAGAAACGGTGGTCAGTTGAAGTTTATTAGCTATTAATATAATATTTTTATGACGAGAATTCAAAAAATAAATAGTTTTTGTACCTTTTCTTGTTTTAATTTATTTCGTGGTTTTGAAATGTCTCACCAATATGAAAACTTTATGAAAACACTGTAAAAAATCATTGTATTGCATTATTTTAAATTATATGCTATCCTTTGACTAAACACGCAGCTATTTCAATTTTAAATTATTATAATTTTATTAATATTCACCGATGATTAGGAGTATAGAAAAATTTTGAAAGGCCTAAAAATAATAAACACGGGGCAAAAACCCGAAACTCTACGCCTTCGGCTTTCTCACGACTACCTGAGATACAATAATGCCACGTTTGCACATTGTACAACATCGGGCGCTTCATGTAAACAAATGATGACAAGGATGGAGGACTCGGCTAAGAGAAGGAAGACAGTAAAGTACTGTAAAATCCTAAAAAATAATAATAGTAGTTCTTATTATGTTGGGATTTTTCCTGCAGCTGTCATATATAATCTTCTGCATTTGATGTTATTGAACTTGTTATTATTATTGTAATGTCACTTCCATTTCAAATTTTGAACTGACAGATTACCCATTACCCCCTCTCCCGAGCTAAGACATATCCTTGTCAATAGTTTAGAGAAATAGAATAAAAACACTTTTATCCTGCTAACAAGTACGCTCTTTTCAACTACACCTTTCAGCACTTAAACTTATTGGTTCGCACAATCTGATAACCATATTCAAAAGTGCTTAGTTAAATAATTAAAAAAACATTTCAATCTAAACTAATTATGGGAAAGGAAGGGGGTGACGGAAGTTGAAGCGGGCGAAGTTTATGTTTGGAATTACTAAAGGCTAAAGGAATTTCTAAATGTCCATGGAAAAGCTATGGTACCGTAATTGTTAAAACCAGCTTTTGCAATGACTTTTTAATAGTTTAAAATAAATGAAAAAATTTCTATTATTAAAAAACCCTGTGATGAGGGCTTTAGGATGGTAAATAAAAGTATCCTTTATTATTTCACATTTGGGGAAACTGAGATCAAGGCAAATATAATTAATTCTAGTTACTTTGGGTGATTATTACTCTCTGGAAAGGCCGTGGTCATTTGTACAGTGTATCCACCACATCAACGTCATACTGCCCTAAAGGTCCTGAAAAATCAACCCTAAATTACCCTTAAAATACTCAAACTATCCTAAATCTTATAAGTCTGTACTTTATTTACATCCTTTGATAATATGCCTATTCTAATATGATGACTGGGAGTTTTTACATTATAAATTTAGGAATAATACAAATAATTTCAGTTTTAACGAATACAATTTAAAAAATTTTGGTAATAACAGTATGATTTCTAATTTTAGTAATCTCTCAACTAATATTGTATGTCTAAATGTATTTTCTCGTTGATCAATTTATGTTTATGTGAAGCAGGAATAAGGAATAGTGATGTAGTTAAGCGTGAGAAGTACTAATGAATTATATGGTACAGTTTTACGTCTCTATGGGGACATATGTTTAGAGGTACATTACTCTCTTCGTTAGACAATTAATTGTCGGTCAAGGTCAAGATCACGTCTGCCGTGACACGATAGTTGGACTAAGTGATATTAGCTTACATGTAGGGCTAGATTATTATTAAAAGATCAGAGTCAAAGGATGAATTTAATGTGACAAAAGCACAGAAAATAACTTATTTCTTTGAAAAACTCTGGTTTTGACAGTTCTTCAAAGCCAATTCAACTAGACCAAGTGTTAAGGGCTCTGCACCTAGCCCCAATGATTGTCATAATTATTGTGAAACTATTCATGCCACTGGCCTGTGTCATGGAGATGTAACTAATTTCTCGGTTAATGAATCTACTATCGTTGTACCTATAGTTGCTTCTACCAGTTCTGCATCTATCAGTGTTTCTGACACCCTTCATGAACCAGCTACCAATTACACTCACTCAACATATAGCCATGACGTTGAAGTTGTTGATTAAAGTGGAGACAAAATCTTCAAGAACTTAATTACAAGTGGTCCTCTCTTCCAAAACACCTAAAAAATGCTTATGTTTACTTCCCTGTGGGAAATAGTTAGATCATGGATATGTATAAAGGTAATGCTTTCACTTCATCTAAACAGCTGTTCTTATTCTTTTATACTAAAAATTTAATACAATACTTTAGTGGTTTCTATGGAAACCTGTTACATATTTCCCATCTTAAAAATCGGGAACACCCCCCCCCAGAGCTAAGACATATCTATGTAAAAATATTTCAAGAAATATCTTACTGCATGGTTAGAGTTCCCAATTTAAATCATTGACTAAAAACTCTGATAAGAAACAATATCCACAATATCCATATAGCATATTGTAAGGTAAGTGATTTAAACATAACTTGCTGCAAATCAGAGATTCAAAGGCATGCACAATAAACTCGTCGTATAAAACTGTTAAGATACCTTAAACTAACAGAAGATATAATGAAATATTCACTTGCTCCTTGCTCCATAGGCAAGCACGGCGCTAGGGACTTTGCCGCCCTGGGCGGGATCGGCCTCCGACCCCCTTATATTCCATGTAAATGTTCACTCATGGGCTCCATCCCTTCCTTGAGCGACCGCAGAACCACAGGGTCGCCATTGTGATGCGATCGCCTCAAAGTGATTCACTAAACTGTTACATAATTATATACTGGGGTTTCTATGTGTAATTAAATTGCGTATTTTAAAATTATTATACTTCCGTTTCATAAGCTGGTTCATGTTTACAGTCGAAGGGATCTATTTTTGTTTTTGTTTATAATTTTACTTTAAAATTTACCCGAAAGTAATCAGGTATTTTATTCATATTTTAATTTTATCATTCTTTAAAACTCGTTTGCCGCCCTGGGCGGCCTTGCCACATACCACTGATAAACTGTGACATTTTATGTATACTAAATAAGTATACTTATAAACGTATTCTTATTTAGGAGCACATGGCAGAGTAACCTATTTAAATTAATAATTACATTTTTATACATATGAGTACTTTTTTGTTTTCAATACCAAATGCTGTATTTTATATGGCTTTGAAGTTCGTCTCAACGAGCTGATCATAGTACTTCGCCATTAGCAGAAGTAATATTTTCCGTCAAATTACAGTTGTGTTTGATGATTTGTCGAAAACTAGTTTTCGTCGGTGAGGCTAAATTTAATGTTTTCTTTTGTAATTTTTTGTTTCTAGTGTGGTCAAGAAGTTAGAAACCGTAACTAAGGTGAGTTTTTGATGATTAGTTGTTAGTATTTGTGATTTTATTTTGGATAGATGTCCTTGTCAACTTAACTTCCCCATAAAATAGATCCAGGAAGTTGTTTATTCATTGAAAAGTTCTAAACTAAGCGTTTCTGGTGTCGTAAATTGTTAAGTATAGTAAGTGCAACCAATATAATGTTTTAATCATGAGGTTAAGTTATTAGGACACAAACAAAATACAGTACTTTCATTTTGAATAACGAATGTTAGCATTTTTATAATGTCGGAGTTGAGGAGTGAAGTGAAATGAAATACCGTGTCACTCAACTCGTGCAGTTAACTTAGTGTTTTAATTTTGAAGTTCATTAGACAATAATTTACAGTTTTATTTTAGTGGTAAATAAAATGAACTCAATATAATCAAAGACCAAAGTTTAAAACACTGAGGCCTACATCTTTACCTATTTGGAAGTATCATCTTTGAAGATAACCTAAAAGTTGCATCCAAACTTTCCATTTTATTATTCATTCACAATGAGGTATGCACAATTAGTCATGGGTCCTGCCGGTAGTGGAAAATCTACTTATTGTTCGGCAATGGTTAAACATGCTGAAGCAGAAAATAAAGTTATTCAAATTGTAAATTTGGACCCAGCAGCTGAGTACTTTGACTATGAACCTTTTGTGGATGTGCGTGAACTCATTCAATTAGATGATGCCATGGAAGATGAAGATATGCATTTTGGACCAAACGGTGGGTTAATTTTTTGTATGGAGTATTTGTTAGAAAATGCAGAGTGGCTAAGAGATCAATTAGGCGATGTTGATGACGATTACATAATTTTTGATTGTCCTGGCCAGATTGAACTGTATACACATATGAATACGATCAAGCAATTAGTTGAACTATTACAGCAGTGGAATTTTAACATCTGTGGAGTATTTTTAGTTGATGCTCAGTTTATGGTTGATGGTCCAAAGTTCCTATCAGGAACAATGGCAGCTCTCTCTGTAATGGTGAACTTAGAATTGCCACATGTAAATGTTTTAAGTAAAATGGATCTTCTTACAAAATCTGCTCGAAATCGGCTTGACAGTTATCTAGATCCAGATCCTCATGCTTTATTGCAAGACAATGAAACAACGTCAACATGGAATTCTAAATATCGCAAGCTAACAGAATCTCTTGGCCAGCTGATTGAGGATTTTAGTTTGGTTCGATTTCACCCCTTGAACATAAAAGATGAAGAAAACTTAGCTGACCTGCTTTTAACAATTAATAATGTTATTCAGTATGGTGAAGACGCTGATGTTAAAACTAAAGACTTTGAGTATCCGGATCCTGAAGATGAGAATGTGGATAATGGTGAATAATAATGTTTTACTGTTAGTTAATTTGACTTTTAATGTGTTTTTTTCCTTGTTTATTGGTAATATTGACTGTATATTAGCCTTGTTTTTAAGGATGTACCCTCAGATAGTCTTTGTTTCATTAAAACAAGTTTTGTTCTTGATTTTTATCTTCTTTTTTACTTCAAAATAATTTTATGGTCTCTTTTATCTCAATACTTCAATATAAGTTACACTAGGAATAGGCATATTGACATATTTGTAAAATAATATTCTTAAATTGTCATAAACTTTGTTCCAATTAAGAACTTTTAAGCAAATTATGTAGGATTTCTATTTCTTGAAAAACACTGGTGGTAAAAAATTAATTTGGTAAGTTAGAATCTAGTATCAAATTCATAAGTGAATATACATAGAGCATCAAACCAACAAGTGTTACCAATTTCAAGTTTGAAATAAATTTAAGTACCTATAAAGTTAGGCCTGTAAAAAATGTTTTTAGTTTGGGGTTAAGATCAGTAGGTAGGCCTAGTTGGTACGAAAGGTCCCAGGTTATAATCCCACCAAACACTGACAGCTTTTTCATCTTGTAAATTATAATGGATAACGAGGCCAGACACCAACCCATTAGGTTTGGTCAACTCACTAGGCTAGATATAATTTAAATGTTTTGGGCGATGGCCACAGAGAGAATGGGTAAGTTAGTAGGCCTACCTATGTAAAAAATTGTCTCACCCAGAAAAATTTCCTTTAATTGTCGCTTATTTTCTGTTGTTGCATTATCATTAAATTATTGCATTAAGCCTACTTCTTATTAGTAGGCCTATAGGCTACAATCTAAAAATACCATACAAAGGGAGACATTTTATATTTTATTTCATTAACTCTTTTTAGGTGTAGGAATGATAAGTGGTAATTTTTCATTTGGTTGGATTTAATTTTTTCTCACTTTTCTCAAACTCCTATTGGTGAAATAGGCTATGAAAACAATCAAACAAATATATAGAAGTTATTACCTTGCACGTAGTCTAAATATTATGAAATAGTGGTAATGTTCAACTAATATTTAACCAATATATATTTTGCAATAGTCTGGCATCTTCATGGGTTGTAAATATGTTTTAATGTTAATTTAAATGTAGTTTACTTCACTACTGTTTGTTCTGAACATGTGTTTTAATTTAAATTTTAGTCTTTACACGTTTGCAGTATGGTTTTAAACGTGACAGCTGTAGCTCGGTTGTGGTGTAGATGCTGTAATCTGTGTATTATTCGTCTAATAACTGGGGTAGTGTTTTCATTTGGTTAATGATTTTTAAAAAGGATCAAATTTTGATAGTCTGTTTTCTTTTTATGTAAATTGTATTGTATTGTATTTCTATATTTCATAGCTTTTTGAATTTTTGTAACTATTTTGAAAAGGGTATTGTGTAAAATTGTTCAGGATACCAAAGATTTAAAGAACTCAAAGCCAGTAAACCGTATAGCTCAGTATTAGCAAAAAACTTATAAGGAAATTGAAACTCAGAAAATACTCGTAATTTTCCAGAATCCTAAAAAATTTTACAGAATGGGCCTACCCATTCCAAATCAGCTACAAAACTTCAAAAAAAGCATGAAATAGGCTATACAAACAAACCCAGAATTTTGGCAACAATAATCTACTTTACTAGGAAGAAGACCAGCAAAATTCAATGAGTTCAAAATCATCAATTGAACCATATTGAAAACACAACCAACCCCTATTATTAGACAAATAATACACCAATCACATCTACACCACTGCCACACACAGCTGTCTGTAAGTACATGACCACAACGCAAACGTGACCTGTCAAAAGTTCAATAACTTTTGTTTACTTCCCTTTGGGAAATTATTTTAGATCATGGATTATGTCTAAAGGGAATGTTTTTTTTGTTCCCAACTGTCCTTACAACCACATAACGTCACTTCTGTTTCAAATTTTGGTCCGACGGATTGCCCATATTCCCCCCTCCCCAGAGCTTAGACATATCCATGTCAAAAGAAACATATACATAACAAACAGTAGTAAAGTAAACTACTTCAATTTTCATGAAAAAAGTTCTATAACCCTCAGATGGCACACTGTGGCAAAATGTAAATTGGTTGAATACTAACTCGTTACCTACCATGAGTTCAAGATCTTTAGACTTCATACAATGTAATAACTTCCTTATTCACACAGATATTGAAATTGGATAATATACAATATTATAAACAAAAAAATAGTCAACGCCCCCCCAGAGCTAAGACATATCCATG
Organism: Nephotettix cincticeps; assembly: GCA_023375725.1. Classification (NCBI taxonomy): domain Eukaryota; kingdom Metazoa; phylum Arthropoda; class Insecta; order Hemiptera; family Cicadellidae; genus Nephotettix; species Nephotettix cincticeps. The sequence continues at coordinate 134,256,810 of CM041786.1, forward strand.
TCAAAAATATTTTCACCCATATAATTAGAGAAAACCATCCATTATTAATATAGGCTATTGGTTTTAAGGCTGTTTGTTTATGAGGCTTGCCTAACTGAGCCCAACTAGCCCAAGTGTGCTTATTCCTGAAATCATCACATATGCTGCTAGACTTGGCTTAAAATACCTACCTGGGTAGGTCGCCATTTCAGTTAAAAAGTAAAAGTAAAAGAAGATTAGGAAGTTATTTTTTCTGTATGTCTATGCATATTTATTTATAGTTGAATCTGTTTATCAATAAATTTTGTTACATAACATATTTAATGCAGTGTTAAAACTCTGAACTTCTATTAGTGCGGAGTTGTATACCTACTTACACCGCAATGTCAGAAGATTTTTAAATTTTAATGAGTGGCCATTTATAGGCTAAACTGAAATTGGTATCAATTTGAGACCAATTTTTATATCATTAAATTCTAAATCACTAAATTCATATCATTCATTTCATTCTAAATCACTTGAAATAAATGCAGTATTATAAAACAATTAATAAATTACTGTTTTAATTTATTTCTTTTTTAGGTTTAAGTTATCGTATTTTACTTTAAGAAAATTTGAAAACACGTGGTATTAGCTCATTTTAGTATTCTTAAAATTAAATTATCATCCAAATTGGGCCAACCCTCCTGTTCTGGTACAGTTATAATTAAGAAATAATAAGGCCCTACTTTAAAATCTCCTTACTCCATTACAAATTTTCTAAATTATATATTACGATAATGAATTTTTTAGCCAATTCCCCTTATGGACGTTATAGGCCTATAAACGAATAAGTTTGCAGAGTTCTCATATAAGTTTTAAAATACCTACATTACTATTTTAAAATATGTATAAATTGTTAAAAAACTATACATTTTTAATTTAATTTTAATTGTTTACGTTTAACTTATAATCAGAGTTATATAGGCGCTGAATCCAAACAAGGCAGAGGCCACCTATATAATACAATTATACCTTGTCCAATAATCCAGCAACTTAAGGTCACATAGTTTTAAGCAATAGCTTGTGGAGGCAATGTTTCCTAATGTGGATTAGCATACACACAATTTAATCCCCAAAGATCATTTTCATAGTTAGAACAATTTGTAATTCAGAGGCAAAATTGAGGTTCGGATTCCACGTCAAACTTTAGGTCCTGTAGATAATATTGGCTGTTGGGCCAACAGATAATTAATTAACAGTGCTGCCTAAGGAATATGTCAAACTTAGTCATAAATAAGATTACAAGATCACCCCACAACCATCTTACACTCATTTCTAATGCATTCTTGGCTTAAAATACCTCCTCGGGTAGGTAGCCATTTTAGTGGAAAGCAAAGTTGAAAGTTGAAGGAATTTTTCTGCCCTTATATCACCTTCTGGCATTACATGAATAGAACCTGTACCCTGCTTTATATAGAACAGTAGTTTCTAAACTGTGGGTCGCGACCCACTGGTGGGTTGCGGATGGATGTCAGGTGGGTCGTGGCCCAAAAGGAAATTTTAATTATAAAATTAAATGCATAATTCACTGAGCACATGAAGTCAAATAATTAACAAAAACTAAAATAACGATATATTTTACAGTTAGTCTGTGAACATATGTGATTGAGTTAAAATATAAAAAAAAACTAAATCTGAAAACACATGACATGATAGGGAATAGGCAAAGTCCTTTATTTATGGACAGATGTTGATGAAAGTTGGTATAAATGTTAAAAATAAAAATTTTTATGCTAGAAATGCCTACTTTCAGTGTTCCTCACAGCAGCGAACCTGCACCCTCTTTCCCATGTTAATCTTATGGAGAATAGGCAAATAATTGTCACGTTTATTGACAGATTTTTATAAAACTTGTCAAATATTATTATTATATAATCGATTTGGAAATTCGCTGAGTACGCAGGTCTGCTGCGACGGGGGTATTTGTTTATACAACTACATTTTATGTACATTCAAAGTAAAACAGTAAAATATAACACAAGCTATCCTTTTGTTAACAAGTTTTAATGGCCTTACTTTCACTATCATATTTAGTTGATCTTTTAGTAATTTGATAATTTAATAATTTGATAACATTTCCTAATTGAGTTGTGTTTATTCTTCCAGCTCAAGCCCTTAACTTCAGATTAATTTAGATTAACTTCAGATTAACTAAAGATTATTTTTTCTCATATTATACTTCACATACTTACACTATTAATATATTAATATTATAAAGAAGAGGTTTTAGGTTTTTCTGTATGTTTGTTTGTTTGTACGTATGTTGTGGAAACTAAACACAAAAACTGAACCAACCGGGTGAAATTTTACACAAAGGTAGATCTTATACTCATGCAACTCATAGGCATGTCCATTTCCTTAAAATCCCCTTGGGTTACGCCCTGTGACTGTCGTAGGTTTCAATGTTTACATTTTAAAAGGATATCAACATAAAATTACTTGATTGTCAGTAACTGTGGACCCAAAAATTTGACAGTCCAGGAAGAAGAAGAAGAAAGTTAATTTTTACAGATAAACTGCTGGATCGAAATTAGTTGAGCCAAAATTGGTAGATTTTTTTAAACTTTTCTTCCGATGCTTGTCTCTATTACGTTACTCCTTATCCTAAACAGCTGTTGCTTTATTATTTTGTAAACATTCATGTTTATACATTTTTTATATCATGTTTAGTATTAAGTACTATTAGGAAATACATATTTTAATGTGAATAGCACCTCTGCCATTTTTAACCTACTTAGCTAGGGTACTTTAGCTAGTGGAATATATATAATTTTTGTAAGTGAATATATATTATTTTTGTAAGTGCACCACCTTTTAATTTAGAGTTGTTGATTCTGTTTACATCCGTTCTATCCGTGGCGATCGGGTATAAATTAATTACACAGGCTTTTTTTACAGTAAGTTTACTGGTTTGACAAAAATAAGAGATGATAGCAAAAGAGAACAATTAATCTTATTATTTTTTCATCAGTGAATAAATATATAGGGAAGAAGCTATTACTGTTGGTCTCATGGCAAGACTTAAGCCAGAATCAATCAAAAAGCCAGAATTTGTTAATCAAAAGAGGTATTTTCGGGGGGGTTTTGTAGTCAAAAATTGTTTTTTTTTCGTTTTTCTTATGTAAATTAAAAAATTTCAAATTTAATCTTATACTATTAGATAGTTCACATATATAAAGTTTTTCTCTTTCTCCCACGGTTACCGAGATATTAGAAAATCTAAACACAGTACATTGTATTTTAGTGCTCCTATGCTAATGTTATGGAGGATAGTAGCTAACCTGCATACTCTTTTCCCATGTTAATCATATAGAAAATAGGCAAACTGGAAATAAAAAAACTCCATTATTTATTACGGATATTGATCAAACCTGTTCAAAAGTTTAGTAACACCTCTCTTAACGTGAATCGTTTTTTTTCTATCTACCGTTATTTGGTTTTATTTTATAAATCTAATACTGTAGTTGTATTTTTCTAAAGGAACATTTCTATTCTACCTCCTATTGGTTGGCTGGAGCTGCATTTGAACACATAACATTTTATCTCTGAGGTGTTATGTTATATAACTTTTTCACTTATCACTTAATCAGAGTCAGATATCTAAATCTTACATTTATCTGAACAAAGTTATTCAAGTAGTCGTAGTTTATTCAAGAAGGATATATTCCTTTTAGCTGCAACAAGATAAATAAATATCTTTAATTTTACAAATTGTTTTCTCAAGATTTCGACATCAATTAATTTGAAATTATGAACAATTTACTTCCAGAAACGTTACTATTGGCACAGTATTTAATAGTTTTATTCAAAAAAGTACCACTAAAACAAGATTATCGTAATTTAAACAACCATTTAAACAAAAATCATTTTCCATAAACAAAATGTATGAGTAAAAATCTTTCAAATTGTTTGTTCTTTAATTCTATATTTAAGATGAAAATGGGATTCTTGTAGATTTGTTTGTTTGAGCTCTGACTACATCTGCACGGTTTCACTATTACAAAAATGCCTTTGTTGTGAGAATTAAAATATTTTTTGCATAATTTACCCCATAATTTATGTAGTTTGGTTTTGTTGCATTTAAATGCAAACGAAAGGAAACTTAAAATCTCTATTCAGCCAACAATTTTAGTATTTTTCTTAAGTATTTTTTTATGAATATTTAAATTGAAGGGACTTCGGTTAGCCATACCTTAACATTTAATAAATAATCTTTGAGGAATACAAAAACCAATAAACTCAACAAGTGTGAGTTAAGCCTTGTATTGTTTACAATAATATATGTAAATTTGGCCACTTGAATCTTTCTTGAAGAGTAACTTAACACCCCTCCCCCCCTCAAACCAATAGTGTGGTAGTCAATCTTGTTGGTATCTGAATGACACACAGTTATCACATCAGATGTTTTATCTGAGTGCTTATCAGTAAGTGATTACATCGGCTAAGCAGTACCTGATATAATACAGTCTACACCTTTGACTTAAATTGGTATGTAGATAAAAATATTTTTTGATCTATTATGATTTTACCCTATAAGATTTCTCTTATAAGTAAATGGAGTGTGAATTCTGTTATATTGATAATTCAGATATGTTTCTAATTTAATTAAAATTAAAGATAGACATTTTACAGCTTATAGACATACTTACAGCTGTGTAGATATATAATAGATTAGATTAAGATTACATTTTGAAATGGCAACCTACTGAGGTAGATATTTTCAGTTAAGTATAAATGAGAAATGAGTGTAAGATGGTTGTGGTGCGATCTTGTAGTCTTGTACTGACTAAGGCTGGCATTTTCCCGAGACAGGATTGTATCACACCCACCAACCATTGCTTATAAGTATCCACAATTGTGACCTACAAGTAGTTGGATTACAGGACACACCACCATAGTAATAAGATAGTTGATCTTTGTTCAATCTCAACCAATGATACTGCCTGATAATCATTTATTGTGAGCGAGCTATTTGGCAATCAACTATATAGTAGGCCTATAGCTTTCAAGAGTATTCACTCATTCTTATAAATATTATGAAAAATTACATTAGTATTAATTCATCTACTTTTACTTCACTCAAAAATGCCAAACACATGACTCTCTGTTTTTTTTATCATAATTAAAAATTTATTGCTTACTTATGGGAAAGATTTAATAAAATATTTTGTTCTTTAACGAGATAATAAATGCATTTGAGCTACAGAATCCAGAACCAAAAATTGAATTTTATTAATCCATATTGTAGCATTAATTTCATATAGGCCATCAAAATTGGTTTATCATGTTATATAAAAACCACTTTATTTGAATGCTATGAAGGACACTGCTAATTATTAAGTATTGAGGATAGGTCAGACGCCGGTAGGTGCTGCATGGTGCCGGGATATTGATTGTTGCTATTACCAGTCATGTCATCCGCCTGGTGACATTGAAACTTGTCTTGTCCTTGGCTTCTGCTTCAGTTCCTATCGTACAACACAATGTCTACTTTGTTACACTACTGTCGCGGTCTCGAAGAAAGGCGGTTCAACTTGTGACTCATAAGTAACTGAGAAAAAATAACTCAGAAATATTTGATGACACAGATATGCTTAGGCAGCTTCACAGATACCTGACTCAGCATTTGACTCTTTACCTTGGGACAAGTACCAGTTTTTGCTTTGGCCTTTGTTTAAAATTCAGTTCCTTCTGCCCAATGCTAAAATTGTATACTATGTTTTTAAATGGTGAACACTGAATTCAAAATTCAAAATAATTAATCGACTATACATTTTTATTATAGATAAGTATTCATTTTCAGAAATAGGATATTAAAAACTAATTTCAATTTTTCGTACAAGTAATCATTGTTACTTGAGTTGGGAGGATAAATTAAAATTTAGTTTTATTCATTTAGGCGATTTAAAGTTTTTGGCACACAATTTAGGTTTGGCATCAATGGTTTAAATTTATATTATTGTTGGTTTCAAATTAAATGGTTCAACATGTAAAAATATAATTCACAGGAATTTAATTTTACTTGTTATCAACACAGTGTATCAATGGTGTTTATTGCAAAATTGATGTATTGCTGTACAGGATACGGTCAATTTACTACTATATTAATTTCCATCCATTCAAAAATTATCACACTTCTACTAGAATTAGAAAATGAAAGAAGTGGGCAAAACTATAATTGCCTAGTCGCTAGTTGTCAATTAGCTATTAATTTATTTTTTCACAATAACAAGTGTAAAACAAGACCAGAGTTTGGGCAGTTCTCATTGTAACTTATGTAAAAAGTCCCCAGTATTTAAAAAAATCCGGAAATGATACATGTATTTACTTTGCATTTAATTATTCATTAAATCCTAATTAATTCATCATAATGTTTAATAGAGGTGAATACAGTAAAATGCAACACATTATTTTAAACCTTAACTTAAAATGTTTTTTACGAATTTCTTCTTCTATTTGATACAAATTACTGACAGAAGTTTTGCTAGAACCCAATACCCATGCATTGTTCTGAGCCAAACTAGAAAGGAGGTCAGCCATGTCAAAACAGTAATCAACTGCAACTGTGAACTCGCTACATGAATCAAGTCTTTATTGGACTGTTATCTTGTTTTCCTCCTCAAGCTGCAACAACAACCTGGGAGACAAGTTATGTCTTAACTTTATTTTGTGGTTGAAAAGGCCTGAAAATACTTTGTTTTAATCTTCTAAACTTTAAAGCTTGTTTTATGTGTTTGGGAAAAATTTTTTGTCCTATAAAAAGTAGATATCCTTGTTTGAGGATATTTCATTCTTCAGTGAAGAACGAAAACGTTTTATTTGATCTTCAAGATAGTATTTTTATTACTATTTATGAGTTTTAATGTTTTAAGTCTGCTTCCCAAAGATCTGGTTTATTTATTTATTTTCCATGTTTTTTTTATATTCAGGCTTTTTTTGTTGTTAGTCCCTATTGGTTTTCTCTTGTTACTTTTTGGAAATATAAAAACAAATTATAACGAAATATAAACTTAGCAAGTTTTGTGAGGGATATTCAAAAATATTTTAAAGTAGATATGAATTTATTCAGTATTCATTTAACTATTTTGGATGTTATTTAGATTCTTATTGCGGACATTTTCCATCACGATATTATGTAAAACAAAGTTTCACGACGTTTCGGGATCTGGAATCTGATCCCGTCCTCAGGTGAACTAATATCTAAAACATAGCACAATTAATTAAAATATAATCCGGACCAAACCGGTATAAAGCTGAAAACATAAAAGTTTGAAGCAGTCAAAAAAACTTTATAAGAAAAAACGCAATAAGAATCTAAATAATATCAATCCACCATCACCAATAATGAATTTCAAACAAAGAATATTTTGGATGGTTGTAAAAGTGGAAATTAGATATATTTATATTGGAATATAGTAACTGGGTTGATTCCAAGTGATCTGAATTTGTCAGGTGTTTGGATAGGGTCAGTGGTTGTAGACACATAGTTGTCCAGTGATATAATCTTCTTAACTCATGTTTACTGATTTAATCTGTGATAACAATCAAGCATTGACGTCATGTGAGGCTATTGACTTCTGATGTTTATAAAGTTGAAGATCACACGATACAAATGCATGCAGAGATGTTAGATCATATAAGATTTAGATTATTGCGAGCATATGATGGATATATTTGCGCATGTAATTTTCACCAAGATGCGGATGCAGGCAAACGGATATATCCACCATAGTCATTCTTTGTCGTTTGTCTCATGGTCTGCTCCCATTCCAACGTAGCTCCGCCCACAAATCAGAGGAACAATCTGCACCCCTTTAAAAATTATTTGAACGAAAAGGCAGGGATTTATAGTACAACTACCATTCTGAATATAATCCATGTATAACAAAGAATTTACTGGATAATTTAATGGGGGTTAATAACGACTTAAAACTGTCGAGTCTGTACATGTGTTAGGCAAGGCAGTTTAGGCTAGTCAACCATTCCATAAATACATGAAAAAATATCATTTTAGCACTTGATAAACTTACAAGAAGTTCATCATACAAGAAGTCCTTTTAAGGCCTGTCAAGAAAAATCATGTTTGCTCACTGTATATAGACTATTGCATGTAACATGAAGAATAATATAGTATCTCCAGACCAGATCATACCCACTTGTTTGTTGAATTCAACCTATATCAAATTGATTGCATCTATGTGGTGGTCATTTATTACCTGATTTCCAGAGGGAAAATATCAGTTTAGGGTCTACGATATTTATAAAGGATAATAATTATTTTTGTAAAAGTTAAAACTAAATATAATTTTTTCAACCAAGCGAATTTAGGATAGTAATAAAGACCAAATAATGAGATTAAGACAAGAATAAAAATCATATTAATCCATTCATCAGAAGGTGAGAATCAATTTAGAGGGATGCATTTTTAAAATTAAATTAAGTAAAATTGAATGTAAAATAGAATCTTGTATAAGCTTTTAAGTTACTTCATCTAGGCTAATAACAAAAAAACTTCTTTTTAGATGTATTAAAATAGGAGTTTCTTATTAGTTAGGAGTTCTATATTAAACAAGTTGTAGAATCAATGAATGAATGGCCTTGAGCCAGCTGAGCTCTGTCAAGGCCGTTTGTCACACTACTTGTCACAGTATGGAGTTGGTTGGTTGATAGTCCGAGATAAGCCAATGCTGTAACACAGTGTGGTATTTCATCGTTGGGTTCTGCCATTGAGTTTGTGTTGAGTTTAGATTTCATACATTTATTCATTGCTACCGGAGATGTCTGCCTTATTACTCGGAGGGAAGATGACATCGGTGGTTGGCGCGGTGAGTGGTTCTATGGCTCCATGGTTCTGTTCTCATGGCATGTGGTTGTCATCAATCCATGTTTGATATGTTGAGCAATCATTAGTTGAAGATGTACCAATAACTTTACATGGGGTTAGGTTTATTTTTCATCATCAATTCAGTAGAACCTTTGTTTATTTATACCTATACCAGTGGTTTCCAAACTGTGGGTCGGGACCCACCAGTGTGTTGCGGAAGGGTTTCAGATGGGCTGCGACACTGGCACAAAAGTGAATTTTAATTTTAAAAATAAATGCATCATTTACTGAACACGCGAACTCAAATAATTTACAAAAATGAAATTACGATTTAACATACAGTTAATCTGTGAGCATACGCAATTGAGTTAAAATAAAATGAAAAATAAAAAGAATATTTGCTGGGAAGTAAGAAAACTTCGTGCCTAACCAGCAGGCTCCACCACGGCGTGCCGGCACGGTGTTTAAGCCCTAGTACCCTGTACTATCCAGATAATAAATTAATAATTTGTTAAATTAATAATTTATTAAATTAATAGTCATTGGTTGTACTTTCCATACTATCAGATCTTGATGATGTCACAGTATATTTTTTTATGGTGTTTAGTACCACATACTTACGTGAGCAATCATTTCAACATTTATTTTTTGTGAGCAATCATTGCAACATTTATTTTTTGTCAAATTTTAGTATGAATATATTTTATTGAAATCAAAGGTAACAAAACTTGATGAAATTAGTGCAATAAATGTTTCTGTCAAAATAGTACAGTCGACAACTGAGTATTGACGCAAGGACACAACCTTTGTCTTCAATATATCAGTTAGATTATTAGAAACTGAAGAGGGCTCACGAGTTCTTGCTTAATTATACATGATTGTTCAGTATTTACTGTACTAACCAAGAATGAACGATCCATAAACTACTTTTCTATCATCAGGCCGACAATTCGTACATTCTCAATGGAAAATTTTCTGTAACTCTGTACCTCTGTACCTGTACCTGTTTGGTCAAGAAGAGAGGGATCAAGTCAGTAGCTTTAAGTTCTCAACAAAATTTCTTGAGATTTGTTTTTATAAGAAAGGCGACTTAGTATTTAAAATGCAGCATAACCAAAAACACTAATGTTTAGAGAGTGTAGGTGGTTGATGACCTAGAGCTTTATTGATCAGACAGACGTCTTCTCTGTATTCGGTTAAAATGAGTCTAAAAGGCTTCATATAAAAGGATTATGGAAGCCTTACCGCACATTTCACGTTGTGAGATATTCACGTTGTGTTTGGCCTGGAAACACCATCGTGGTGGTGGTACCTTACAGAAAAGTATTTTACTCACGACAGTTTAGCGACACAGAAAAGGTATGTTGCTTCAGTTGGTTATTTTTTTCTTTCAGTTCAGTTTTTTTTATTTATAGTTGGTTGGCTGAATTTTGAGAAGTGGAATCAACCCAAAATAGCAACAAGGAATGAGTGAATCTATTTTTAAATTTGATTTTAATTTGAGTGGTTAATTCAGATGTGAAATCTTAAATAGCCTTATTTCACTAAAATGGAACGCCAATTATTAGGTGATAAGTTTATTCTGCCAAGACTCAGGGATAAACTACAAACACAATTTTATCTTATTAATAAAAGATCTGTATACAAGAGTTGCCTAACAATTAATGAATTTAACGAGAGTAAATTCATTAATTGTTAGAGTGTAGGTTTGATTACTAACCATTAGTAAAATTTACTAATGTTGTTTTTCTTACGTGAAGGCTCAGGAATATGTTTCAGTCACCCTCCTCTGTTAAACACCCAGTGGTTATTTCCCTCTTGCAATTTTAAGCTGTAAAATGAAAAATCTTCAAATTACGTTATAAAAACAAAAAAATAGAACGTAGAAATTGTCAGTGGTTAGTAATCTAGGGTTAAAGATAGAATTAAATCAATTTAATGTAAAATAAAGTTGTAATTTGAAATTTAAATACACATCTCTCCCAAATTCGGTCTTGATTGGACCAATTTTACAAGAACTATCGTGTTTACGGATAAACACGCACAGTATATACATATACATACATACTGCCGTCGCAGCAGACCTGCGTACTCAGCAAAATTCCAAATCAATAATATGACTAAAGTAAGATAATAGTAATATATAACAAGTTTGATCAATATCTGTCTATAAATAAGAGAGGTTGTGTATTCTCCATAAGTCTTGCCATGAGACCTACTGTAATAGCTTCTTCCCCATGGGAAATTCGCCAAAATTCATATCTCTTAACTGGAAGCCACTGAAGAACTCAAAATTGTACAGAAAGTACAACTCTATGATGCTAAAAGGTGATATGACTGATTTGTTTCTTGCCCTTGTTTCAAGTGGAAAATTCAAACTGTATGAAAGTGCCCCCCTCTCCTCTACTCCTCGTCATTAAGGAAGGTAACAAGACAGATCATCCATTATACACTTATCTTTCATAATTTTGAGCTTAAAATTCACTCATCTGTGTCGCCATGTCAATGTGTTGTACTGTAATGGAATATAAATCCACACCATTAAGGCAAAACAAACGATTTTTTAATGTCTTTAGCTGTATTTGCGTTTCGTGTTCGTCGTGTTAGTCTCAAGGATTTAAAGTAATCGCAAAGCTTGGTTTGTCTGTTGCAGAGTTGTGATAGTGTGATGGTAAGGGGCAAATGAATCTGAATTTCCCCCTTGCTTCCACCGTACCAAGGACTACAACCAGTTCTAAACCCAAGGTATCCTCAATGACTTTAACACACCAAAACCAGTTGGAGGCACAACTCATTTATATAAAATTTTATACACATAGTCAACTAATAAATCAACTTAGTATAGTTACTAAACTCAAATTAATATTCCTAAAGTTTAGCATAGTTTGATTTACCTTTCAGATTGAAAAGTTTATTCTCTTGGAAGATTATTTATAATGTCATGAATGGGATATTACTTTGTGATTAGTTAGAACTGTATTGGATTAGAAGTTATGTAAAGTAAAAAGTCTTGATTAAATTACTGCTTAATGAACTCAAAATGAGTTCATTACGCTAGTTCATTTATGTGAGATTAATTAAATTAGTTTTCTGTAGTCAAAGGGGAAGCAATGATTTGGCCCAATTTCATGTTTTTTCTCCTATAAAGGTTAAATAAACAAATGTATTATTAAAAAGTTAATATGAAAATATTATTTTGATTTAGATAGAAATAAATTCAATTCCATAAATTCACACAAAATTGGTGGACAAAAGTTGAAACTAAAATTAAAGGTTATAATGCCTATAGTAGTACTGTCTGTGATCTTCAATTATGGTGCTGACGACCAATGGTTTCGGACTTTAAAATTCCATTCTCAAGTCTGAATACCAAGTAATAAAATTATTCTCAACACTAACGTGAAGAGTCGTCTTCAATAACACTGACACACACGGAACATCGAGACACAAAATACATTTAAAAGTTAATTTAATTCGGCCAAATTACTTTTGGGTTAAATATTTTTGGGTCATGACTCACTGTTTGCCACACTCTCGCCCTAAATCTGTAATTTGGCCAAATGAATTAACTTTTAAATGTATTTTGGGTCTCGATGTTCCATGTTTACCAGTGTTATTGAAGACGACTCTTTACTACGTTAGTGTTGAGGATAATTGAATTACTTGGTATTCAGACTGGAGAATAGACTTTTAAGTCTGAAACCATTGGTCGTCAGCACCATAATTAAAGATCACCGACAGTACTACAGGTATTTTAACCTTTAATTTAAGTAAAATCAGTGATCGAGAGGCTACAATGGTCAAAAGTTGAAAGTCATGATTACCATTGTTATTATTAGAAAATATAAGTTGAAGAATGTAAAATTCCAAAACAGGTAAATCGAACTTCTGATGATTCAATGAGTTTATAGTTAGGTGTCAAAGATGAGAAAACTTGTGGTCTCTCTCTCTTAGTAACACCTTTTTTGTCAAATAATCCTGAACGTTTTAAATGTTGCTATCTAAATGTTTTTTTTCTAAATAAAACAAATAAATTTGGTTTACAGTTAATTCAGTTTTTGATAATTTATATTAAATTGTGCCTCCGACATAACGTGGTCTGCACGAATGTTTGTTTGTGTGATAAAACTTTAATTTTGCTTTTTCTATGTGTGTGCTTTACAGTCAATCTAATAAATAAATTATACTTTATCTGTAAACCAGTGATTTTTTAATAACTTTTATTCTGTTGACAGTCAAACTTTTCTTTATGTGTTTTTAAGTACTGTAGTTATTATTAAATTTCATTTGATAAAAACTTGGTTTGGTTTTAATTTTGAACACATTTCATATTGCAGGCTTCTGAATCAAAAATTATAAATTCAAAATTACTTGATATTTTAAAATAATTTGTTTTTAAAATGTGTTTTAAATAGTAGGCTATTTTAATTATTTAAATTGTTCTCAATGTTTTTTTTTGTCCTCAGAAGCAAAAATAACTGTAGGTTTACCTCAGCTGGTAATTATTTTTCAATACATACCATACAAGCTTTCATTCTATGCTTACACTTCAATAATAAACTTATTTTTACTGTGCAGACTACATAAGGCTTTGGTGTACTAAGTCATTGGTTTGCTCATGTTTTCCTATGTCTTCTTCTTTGCCTATTATGTCATCCATTATCAAAAAAACTCTCATTATTTTCTACGCTTTTTCCCTGATTCCATTTTCTAATACATTACAACCTTTTCCTAATTTCCTTCTTGGTTGTGGTTTAAACTGATTGTATTCCTCGGTTAACCTCTTTATTTTGCCTTTCTAGTATGTTCATTCAATAGGTTTTAATATTTTGAATTTAACTCTTTTTCAGGTATTTTTTAATATTATAATAAAATTGCTTAAGGAGAATTTGTGTTTGTGTTCTGATTAACCATACTATTAAACAAATAATACTGTTTCACAGTAAAGTATAAACAAACTGTGGAAATTAAATATTTCGGAACCAGTACATATATTTAGTTTTGTTCATAAATGGTGACGTAAGTCATGAGACACCCTTGTTTGTTTTCCGGGTACGTTTCAGCTTGATAATGTGACCCTCAATTATGTTTGCTATGGAGTCGTGTTTATGCACAGTTTTCTCATGTTACGGTTTTATGTTCTGTTATCTTTCTCCTGGTGAGTACGGTACTAATTTCCGATTGAATGAAGCTTTATTATGCAACAAATTATTTTGAAAAAAATTCTATTTTGATAATCAGTGTTGATTGGTTGTGCTAAGAAATATTTAGATATCTTAATTATTTAGTTTTATCTGGTATTAAGTTTTGTTAAGTCTGAATATTTTGGATTAACACAATATATTTAGGACAAAAAGTTTTAAGCTTTGGTAATGTTAATACTTTATTATCACTACAGAAAAGGTTTGGCAAATGTAGAGAATAGTTTATGATATTTTAATATTCATCCAAACTGGATTTGAAACATAGATATTCATTAGGTTTACTTTTAATGTTTGGTTCCTGTCCAAGAAGAGTGTTTTCATAGACTACACAATAATTTTCTTATAATTTTATGTACCATTTATTATTACCATTTTATTTATATATAATTTGTTTTAAAAACCAACTTTATATTTATAATATTAAAATTTTATATTATTGTCATTGATCACGTTGGCAAGAAACTGTTATTCATGTTTCGATTTAGGTTCAGTTAATGTTCTTATCCTCTTGGTAAACTCTTTGAATGTTTGTAATTTAATTTTTTGTTTTAAGAAAAAGGTACCTTAACTAATTTTGCATCAAAATACTCAGTTGGTATAATATCATTGGCTATAGTTTAGGCGATTTCAGGTAGTTAAAAGGTTAGAGCATCGCAACATTTTCTATACCGGATACATCGCAAATATTTAGGATACTGGTTAATCCTTTTAAGAAGATTTTTTTTAAAGTAAGTTCTGTTTTGTTGTTGACACTAGTAGTTTGCATATACTGTAATGAGTACAATTGTCAAGTACTGACATGCTTTGGAACAACTGGTTTGAGTTTTGGTACCCAACGTAAGTAAAGTTTGCTTGACTTTTGATATTCAAACACTTTTGTAAAGCACTGATCTTGAAACATCGGGAAATTCGTTTGAGAGACCTTTTATTGTGAAGTACCTGTTCTCACGAATCCTCTCTTCAACCGAAGCCAACAAATCGTCAGTAATCAAAGAAGGGCAATCACTCCGACTGGTGACCGGTCGTCATCATAGACGTTGCCACGGACACTTGTGAAGTATCACACACTTTCCTGTCACTATTTTCACCGGGCTCTTCTTAAAACTTTTGATGAATTTCTGGAGCAGGCAGGTTCCTTGCTAACAAAAACCAAATCAGCAAACCTTATGTGTTGATAAACTTTAATATGTTGAAAGCACAGTTCAGAACAGAACTGAAGCATGCCAGTACACAACGTTTGCGCTCAGTACAGTATGCTTGCAAACTACTACTGTTAACAACAAAACGGAACTTTATATTTAAGTAAGTCCCGGCTTGTTGTTTAACAAACCTTGCATTAAATATCATACATAAATTACAGCTCATTGTTTCACCCTATCTATCATAACCGTTTTGAGGTTTCGTCTCATTTTATGAAACAATATAAAACTTTCATTATCTATTAACTCGCTGTTCATTGTCCTCAATGAGTTGGTTTGCGTTTGCAGATGAGAAGGCAGAAGGAGGGGATGCAGGTTAATGTGGCAGGTCTGCGCCGCAACATCATGAACCTGGCCCACAACTACTCTGGGGCTCAGGTTAGTAACTGTATGTTACAGATTTTTCCTCAATAGTCAAAAGATAATTTTGGCTTTAGGAAAAATAAAGAAAGACTTTAAAATCTTCAAAAATAATAAAAACAATTTTTTTTTAAATTCAATACTGTAAACTCATGATTATCCGCAGTCAGCTAATCTACGCATGCCACAAATAGCAAGAAAATATGTATAATGTTGTTTTTGAGTGCAAAACTCCCGTGCGCCTTCTTGGAATTCATGCAGTAGGGTGGCGAACTATTTAATGCCCAATGACATCTGACACTTCTGCTTCACTCATAACACTTGATCCGATTGTTACTGAGAGTTGATTGACTCAACCCCTCAGCTGCTAAAGTAGTTTTTTCTGCCCTCCCCTTCTCCTCCCAGGATTTAGTCTAGGCCATCGCCCGGAACCGTTTTACACATTACTTCAGGATAGACCTAGTGGGTTGTGACATTATCACTAAGCGGAAAGGCATTGGTGATTGGCAGGATTGATCAGGCCAGCGCGCTCGCCACTAAAGTAGTAAGGATTAAGGCTCTTTCCTATTATGTCAAGATATCACAGGCTTGAATTCTGTAGTTATAATCCATAGTCAAATTCATATCTTTAGTCGAATCCATATCAAATTATAAGCTTACTGCCTAACATACTGGCTGAGGTTACTAATGCCATTATGGTTCTTTGGTTTTCTTCCACTGAACCAAAAGAAAGGAGTTTGATTCCATTTAGGTTGAATATAGGCTAATTTTGATGGGGAGTCAAGATTATTAAATTAAATTAATCTTTCTGTGCCATGTTACTTGTTAATGAAAGGTTAAATTGCACTAAGAGCATATTTTGTATCTGTATGCCAGTTAGGCATGAATTCAATTTCAAAAATGGCCAACAACTAGTTCATCTGGTTAACTGGTCCAACAAAAAGGTTCAATGTACTGTAGATAAAAGTGAAATGTTTCTATGAGTTAATTGTAACATGAATTTTAGGTAAAAGTAAGAGAGGCAACCAGCAATGACCCTTGGGGTCCAAGTTCGACGTTAATGTCTGAGATTGCGGATTTGACATACAATGTCGTCGCTTTCACTGAGATCATGCAGATGGTGTGGAAGCGGCTGAATGACCACGGTCGCAACTGGAGACACGTATACAAGGCTCTGGTGCTACTCGACTACCTCATCAAAACCGGCTCGGAGAAGGTGAGACAAGACATTATTACAATGTTTGATCAATATTTTTGGTATAATTTAAGGGGCTAGTGATAAGTTTGTTTGATATTCATAGTTCATCTAACAACCAAAAATATTTTTATTGTGTATATTTTGTCTTATTTGATTCATTTTCACTTAGATATCTTAGTCGTGTTGTTAGTTTAGTTATTATATTTTGTTGGAAAGCTCATAGATATAATGTATAAATGTAAGACATTTTTTGCCTTACATTTTCAAAGTTCAATCTTGTTGGAAATAGTTTTCAAATTGGGCGTCTTGGATATAATTCAGCGTAGCGCTTTTGATTACGTTCACTTCACTTGGCTCATGCATAGGTTTTTTTCAAAATGAAGGTTCTAGATTTTATTTTTGTATGTATTTATTTTTTGTCTTTGTGTATACAGGTTGCTCAACAATGCAAGGAGAACATCTTTGCCATTCAGACACTGCGGGACTTTCAGTACGTAGAGGAAGGGAAGGATCAGGGCATAAATGTGAGGGAAAAGGCCAAACAACTGGTGCTGCTGCTGAAGGACGACGAGCGGCTGCGGAACGAACGTGCCAGAGCGCTGAAGGCCAAGGAGCGATTTGCTCAGACCGCTTCAGGCTTCGGGAGCGATACAGGATTGGTGAGTTGGTGTTGAAGTTCAAATTTGAGAAGAGTTTGTGAACTTGAGTGGTTTGTGAGAGCTTACCAACAACACTGTTGTGTGAAAACTAAAAACCTAAAACTAAAACTACCAGTACTGTTGGACAAAATTATTGGTCCTGTGGACCTATGTACAGTGCATTGAGACTGTATATTTTGTAACTGTAACTCGTAAAAACGCTCCTATTAATTTTTTACTTTTTAACTTGAAAATTTAAATAATGCAGGAATAATTTTGTGCAAAATTTAGTTTTCTAGCTAAGCTACTCAAACTTGGAATACCATCGCCATTTATAGCGTTATGCTTTTTCTTAGTCTGTTAACAAGTCTTGTAGTCAATGGCAATGAGTAACAGTAAGCACTGTAGAGAAATATTTTCAAACAAAAAATCAATGAATTAATTTTAGTTACATGTTAAAATTGTTTATATTTTAAAAAAATTGTACGCTAACCTTAGATTTTTCTTCCAGAATTTGCTGTAAGTTTATATTATACTGCAAATTAATTAACTATCTCTCAAATTATCCTATTAATTTTTATCACATGATCCTGACCAGGAATTCTGCTCAGTATTGGCCAAAAATTAATATGTAGAGAATTCAAAACGATAAACCTTTTCAAACAAACAGGGAAAAATGTTGAATGTTCCAAACTGTAAATCCAGTAATTCATTCATCCATCACATCTCATCATGCAAAAAATGTGTTTCTACATACTTACAGTTACAGTGTTGTAAACGAGTTGTATGGAGTGTGATGGACATAATCTTTTTTAGGACTCTGTTTCCCCCTCAAGTCCTGGTTTTCCGTCCGTAAGTATTCTCAGATTGAAAACATAACCCTGGAATGTTTGCATGAATGTTGTCTCCCCTTGTAATTTTAATGTTTAAATTTCTCCAGCTATCCCAAAGTAATTTGCCTGCGCCAGTATTATTTTAATATGCATGAAGTTGTGTCTGGTAATATTTTATCTTATTGTGCCATTAATTAGATGGTAATTTGGTTTATTTGTTGTAATTTTGTTTATGGAGTAAATCAAATGAGTAACATTTATTACATTATTAATAATTAAACATAATTTCTTCCTTTTAGTTTACTTTTTGTTCCTATTATAATAATAAATACTACAAAGGACTGATTTTAGTTATGCTGAAAAAATTGTCAAGTCATTTAGCATCATATTGGAGAAAATTTGTTAAACCCTTTGTAGAGACTATTTGTTTATTATGAGTGCTTTTTCAAACCCTTGTAGCCTAACTCTTCTAACCTTATTTGTTAAATAATGATCCATAGCATTCAAATATGAGAACACTCAAAGCTTTGGTTAACTGTACTTATGTATTTATTATTGAAACAAATTAAATCAAGTGTTTAGTGTCAAAACGTCTTTGGACCTAGATGTTATTTTAAATATTTTGTTTCTACTCATCGCTAAAGATTTCCGACTATAATTCCTATTCAGTTAGACAAAAAAACCATGAAAATATTATTGTTAAACAATCCAATTAAAAAAGTTGTTAGCTCGATCAGTGCTACTGTATCACACTTACATTAAGAATGTTGTGATGTTATATAAAGCAATTCCTTGTTGATTAACATTTCCTGTTTAACCCGTGGTTTGTTTTCCAGTACAGAGATGCGTGGGGATCCTGTGAGGAGTCTACTCCTACAAGCCGAGGTCAGTCTAACTTTGAAAATTGTTTTAACCATAAAATGTTTTAATTCAAGTTATATCTTATAATACAATTCAAATAAACTTGATATCATTTATCTAACAATTATGTCAGCCAAACTTATAAAAGGAAATTAACTTTATTAGATAACAAAAATTTCATATCATTTTATAAATGACTTCTTTTAATACAAAAAGGATATTTATAAGAATTTTTAAAAGGCTTTTGTACGGAACTTTTAATCAGTAAGTGTAAAAAATACAAAAAATCCAGGATTGGGAACACAGATAACATAAGTTGAGGTGTGTGGATATGCAAAAAGTCAGGTTGGGTTCAGATTTTATATCCGGCTTTGATCTGAACGTGTTACAAGTATCTGGTAAAATCTGATAAAAATATCCAAATTTTCTGATAGACAGTGTGTAAAACGTGCACTAAAACTTTAAAAAACTAAACTTTTCACTTAAGATTATATTGGAAGATTATATAACACAGAACATCTTTGCTTTTATACAAAACTGTTGTAGCAGACGATGGCTGGACTTAGGTTAAAAAATCATTTTTATTTCGGTTGCAATAAACTTGGATATGATATTACCTATTGAAGTAGACAAAATTTCTGTGATACTTACGCCAAGTATTGGAAGTTATTTTTACTACGCGTTTTCAACAAAAAAATTCTTGAAACGTGGATTCGACAGAAAAACATATCCATTTGTCATAATAATTATTATATTGATAGAATTTCTAGTAATGAAATAAATAAAATCATTTCATACTGCTGTTTTATTATCTACATTTGTGATTTCACTATTTCGAAAAGACAAACTGACAGATTATTTTTCTTAATCATATTCACAAACTTCCCATTTTTATAATTTATTGTCATTAAGGTTTTGTATGAGTACGATGTTTAAGGGTCAAAATTATGTAGCTTGCCTAAAATTCTAGATACATTTGTTTAATAAATCTTTCATGGTAAGGTTGATCTAATTAACTGTGAATGTTGTGGTTTGGCAAAGTACTGTAGATGAATGGCACAGTTTTAAACATTTAGGTTTAATAGAGGTATGTGATTCCACTGTTCTCATCCGATCCGAATTTGAGCTATCCAATGGAAAAAAATTACCATCCGCACACCTCTAGACATCAGACGAAGACTTGGTTTATTTAATGTTGCGGTGTGTAAAAATTGATTATTGACAAATGTAGTTGTCAATCAGAGCCAATAATTGGTTAGTGAAAATTTCACTTTTTTGAAAAGAAAAATGTTATCCAGTATTAGTGTAGTTTGGTAGTTAACATAAGGTTTTGACCTAGTTTATTAAATCTGTTTAAGAAACATGTATTTCTATAAATTTAGTTTAGTAATAGTTTTATTATAAGCGACGTAAATAGTCAATATGTGGTGGTAATCGTATTAAACAGAGGTACAAATATCCGACAGTTCCAGCGGCCGTAGAGGGGACAGAGCTGGAGAGTGCGCGGCCACAGACGGTCGGTGAGGAGGAGTTGCAGCTACAGCTGGCGTTGGCGATGTCGCGTGAGGAGGCCCAACAGGAGGAGCAGAAGAGGCGGAGTGACGACGTACGCCTCCAGCTCGCGTTGTCCCAGAGCGAAAACGAGTTCAAGTCAGTCACCACTCATTCAGTACCAGCTACCACTTTCTAGCTTCATGCCTAGCTTGACTCTTGTCAAGAAGCGTTAATTACTACATTTCAAAACACAGTCCTAATCTTTTTGGTATTTTGAACAAATATTAACCCAATAACTGGTAAGTGGTAACCGTCGCTTTTGCAACATCAGGCAGGTAGTGCCATTTGTCGTTAGTTTTGTAAACTTTTTAGACACTGAGCGATTAGCCGACTCTTCCTCTTCCTGTGAGCTTAAGCAGGAATTAACTTATTTAGTTCGATGCTCTCCCGCTGCAGTAGTATTTATAGCCACTTGAGTGTTTTTTCAGACTTTGGAATACCAGAGTCCCGGTAATCTGAAAGTCCAGCTAACTGAACAACCTGATCTCTCAGACTAGCTCAGCTAGTCTGAATTCTAGAATTTGTCTCAGCACTTCCGTATTTAGATACAGATCCAAGTAGGTCATGCACATTGTATATACAGTGGAACCCCTAAAATCCGTACTAATTGTGTTGAAGCCTGATCGGATCAGGGGGTGCTTAAATTTCCCGGAAAATAATATTATGCACTCATTTCCTTACTGTATTTGCAGTAAGCAATAGGAGACGTGGTAATTGGGTTGTACAAGCTGGATGACTCTGTGTTTGAAAGAGCAGTGACCTTGGCAGGTGGATGTATGTCTCATAACTTGTCATTGTTGCTAGGCTAAAGTGTGCTAAAAATAAATCACTTTCCCCCAAACACCATCTTTATTTGGATGTGTCTGGCGCCTGGCTACTGTCGAGTGGGCATTTACCTGCCGATTAGTGTGTATCACTAACAGCCGAACGACGTGATGTTAATGCGGCGCTGGCTTGGAATTAAGTGAAGATTTTCTCTTCACTTCAACAGATTAAGATAATAGACTTTAAGTAAAAAACTTGTGTTTGTTCAATTTTGTATTTTTTGTGTTGAACTTTGTAAAATAAATTTGTGTGATTAAGTAGTTTCCAGCTATTTAATTTTTGTTTTCCAAGAAATTGTTCGGATTTGCCAGGATTTTGGATTTCCTTGGTTCGGATTTGAGGGATTCCACTGTATTTTCTTGTGTAGCCCCGCCATTAATCATGTAACAGTTGCTTTTGGTATATTGTACTCTTACCCAGTCATTTGCTATCATTTTACTTATTAAAAAACTAATAGATAACTAGACTAGAATTATTAATAACTGTTTTAATTTAATATAACAAATGAAGACTTGAATTGCTAAAGGAGCTAAGAGCCAGATTTCAAATTTTTGTGTTTTTGATACCTAAAGGACTTATGAACATAGATGAAGGTAGATATGCCCATCTACAGCTAAAAGAGCTGAGTTCCCCAGCCACTTTAACCCGGGTAAACAACATGCACAAAGGTGATGTGCGGCTATCATGAAGGCACTGGGCATGCTGCGTTTTTATTGAATAACAAATTATTTACTTTTTGGCTCTTAGCTCTTAGCAATTCGTCTTCAAATTAGCATATTATTATATGCTATAGGTACTAAGAGATTTCTATATCGATCAAATTATAAACTAACAGTGTAATGTGACCTTTTTTATAATGACAGAGTTGAATGATCAATAAATCGTAAAGAGATAATTAATAAATTATATTATTTTATTATACTTTTAGATTTTCTATTATTTTCCATGTTGATGTTGAAGTTATCAAATTGATACAGTGAGTTAATAATTTAGGTAAAAGAAATAAATGGCTAGTATTATTTACTAATATTATGACCAATATTATTCTCCATTAGAATAACATTGGGCGATCTAAGACACATTCTGCGTACACCACAGACATAAAATTAAACTTTTCTCTGGAACGTTAATCGTAGACTAATGATTCAAAATACTGATTTGTTTAGTTTTTTAGCTGGTTGGTGATAGTCATATTATGTTATAAAATTAATGTTTTACCAAAAAGTTCAATACATTTTTTACATTTAAAATTTCATAAGTCTTGAACCAAACAGACATAACAAACATTAGGTGGACTAATGTTATTTGGTACCTTAAGTTATTTGGGACGATAAGTTTTAATCAAAATCGTTGGAGCGGATTTTCATAAATTTTTTATTTTCACATATTTTAAGGGTTTTAGGGGTTAGTGTTATGTCAGGGTTTGTACGCAGACGTTAGTCCGAAAACCACATTTTAGGTTCAGGGAGCCTCAAAACGTAAATATACACTCTCAACTCAAAATCAAAGATTTTGATGAAAACCAAAAATGAATGTCTCCATGTACTGTATGTAAAAGGGAAGGAAGTAAATATATGATTAAAATAAATAAATAAACTTAGGAAAATAATAAAAGTTAATTTTTCAGACAAAAAGTATACCCTAAGGATTCAGAGATGCCTTCTAGCCATATGCTGGACCTGCTAGATGTGAGTTTGGGAGCGGCGAGCCCTCCCCCCGCCCCTCTAGACCCCTGGGGGATGCCGGCCTCACAGCCCCAGCCTCCACCCCCGAGACCTCAGGTGCGCCAACCACTACACACTACCACACTTTTATCTACTCTAAATTTACTTTTAATTTGTGCTCTTAATTTGATCATAACAAAAATTTATAAAAACTCGTGTTAAGACCTAACTTTGGATTTACCAAAAAATGAAAAAAAACTCTTGAGCTAATTGAAAAGAATTGAAAATATACAAGCCCTGTAGACTGACAGACTGAGCAAATATTGAAATGTTGGTGTTTTTCTTTTATAATTGGAGCGTTTTTACAATATGAAAAAATGTCACATGAACTAGGAAACACTCTGTATAATCTGTCTTTATACAAATATTAATTAAAATTTTTCTACGTTCAAACTAGTTTCAGTTAACATATTTTTTGTAAACATATTAACTGGCTGGGTGGTGTAGTGGTTATAATACCCGCCTTCAAAACTGAAGGTCGCCGGATCGAATCCCGCAAGGGTTGAATCTGGACCCAGTCGCCATTTGTCATTGGGCTACTAATTAATGATGCTTCCTAACAACAGGTCGAAGTTAGGTATTAACAAGACCGGGGTTTGGACCGTTCCCCATCAAAACGTTAAAAATGCCACTGGCGTAGAAATACACAAAAAAAAATATTCAAAGAAAAATACAATGAAAGACAATAAATAGTTTTAATACATTATAGTAAGTTAATGATAGGGTTGTGTGAGAACTCAAAATTTCGAAACATTTCAAATCAAATATTGGTTTGAATAGTTGTAGTGAAGTGTTGTGTTTATTTTTTTTGTATATCTCGAGTTTAAATTGATATAATTAGGATATGGAACTAAATTTTTTGCTGTGCAAGGAAGGAAACGAAAGCTGTCAGTTGACAGAAAATAAAACTATTTATTACTAATAATGATTTGTTTAAATTATTTTTTTAATGCATTTTTCCTTTAATATACTGGCAAAGTATATTTTAAAAATTAGTTTGAATGTGGAAAAAATTTAAACTGTAGATGATAATGTGGGTCTACTTTTTGTAATGTGTTGAGATAATCTAGTGAACTTTTAGATCAGATGTCCCTAGGGGGCCCTAAGCCCCTTTAAGCTGGGCGATATTATATACCCCCACAAAAGCGATTACGAGCCACCACTGCTTGCGGCCCTTGGGAAAATTTCATGCAAAACAATTGGCTCTCCGAGAAGTACTAGTGGGGATTCCCGCTTTAGATGTTTTGTCCACAAACAAGGCAAAGACGATGATATGACATTAGTGGGGTTTTGTATATTTTTAAGTTAGTTAAATTTGATTTATTCTTTAAAATAACAAATTTTCAAAAAAATCATGTATTATTTATTTGTCCACTCGCATAGGTATCAACTATATTCTGGATCTCAATACTCAAAATCTGACATGCTCCTATCTTTATTCAGTTATCAGTAGTCAGATGATAAATTTTCGGTTACATTTAGTTTTCATACGAATCAGCTGCATTATGATATGCTAATTTCAACCTTTGAAGTGGAAAATCTATAGTAGGGGTCTGCAGTGCACCTAAAAATTTGAGACTTGGTACCGAGTTTGTACCAAAGGTCGGTATGGTACAGCTTTATTTTTGGGACAAATTCAGTACGGTAAAAGCCTGATTTAATAGTAACTTGTTTAATAAATAAATATTCATTCTGACTATTTTGCTTTCCGCTTTTTTCAGAAAGAATTTTCTTTGTTGAACAACAAAAGTCATGAAATGTCAATGTCACGCAAAGACTGGTCTGCTTTATCATATAAACTATTTTTAACCACATTACGTAGTTAAAACGTTTCATTAGTACAGACGAAACAATCCTTCTATCCTTCTGAAGCGAAAGGATGTAATTTGCCGATCTGAAGTTAGCGGTATGATTTTGTTACTATTTCAGCTACTAACAAACTTCAACACAATATAACATTTTGATCAATGACCAGATGTTTGACCAAACATCAGCCTTTTTCAGAAAACTCAAGTTGAATCGAATATCGCGATTTTCGCAGACCCTTAATTCTATATTTGAAATAGTAAATTGGGCAAACATTTGATTCAATTCAAACCCAAAAATTACTATTCACACACCCCTAATTTATGTTATCAAAGATTGGACTACATGCTATTGCTAAGGTCATAAGGTGGTTGTTTTTCTGAGTTTTTTAATTTGGTAAAAGTTGTGTCTGTAAGGTGGCATTTATGCTATTGAATTCATGATTTTAAGGCCCGTATTAGACTTGGTCACTTGGCGACGTCACCGGTTGCGTCACCGGTTACCTGACTAGTCGGTGGGCATTAGTTCTTACGGCGCTTATTACACTAGGGTCACCGGTTGCGTCACCAGCGATTGGTGACTGACCGGTGACTCTACCCCGTGACCAGACGAGTCACCACTGGTGACCAAGAATTGTCGCTGGGTATTGAATCAAATGGCACCTATTACACACAGTCACCGCTGTTGCGTCACCACTGTATTTTTGTATTCTGCAGTTCAGTTGTTTTGATGCCAGTGTGGTAAGAGGACGTCATGTCTGAAAAATATGAAGAAATGCAGAAGAAATATGAAGAAAATATTGTTTTTTCCTTTTCTTGTCACCACTAGAAATTTTACTTGTTGAGTAGACAACGCACTGCACTGGGGCTCAACACAATCATCTTGTTTTTCCCTTTCTTATCTTCTTCACCACTAGACATTTTACTCGTTTTACATTTCACTTGTTGGCTACACATTTTACTCAAAGGTTAACAAAACAGTGCACGTCCTATCCTGATGAGACCACAGCGCTGAATGAGTGGTGACTCTCCTGGTGTCGCGGCTGGCTGCCCGTACAGTCACCCGGTGTCGTCACCGGTGACGCAACCGGTGACGTCGCCAAGTGACCAAGTCTAATACGGGCTTAAACTGTGTTCAGTTTTCAATGATTTACAAACTAGTAATTAACTTTAGCAATTTAGAGATGACTCCACTTAAGTTGTTAAAAAACATTAAGAATCTGTTAATCCACGATCATTGTGCCCACTGTTTTTTTTAATGTCCATTTAATCAGAACTGGTGTTACAGTATATGTGTTATCAGTAATCAGTTCCAAATATTTAATTTTCTTTAAACTTTAACTTTAAAAGTTATTGAAATTTGACTTTAATTTGATTTATTGCGTCACCACTGTATTTTTGTGTTCTGCAGTTCAGTTGTTTTGATGCCAGTGTGGTAAGAGGACGTCATGTCTGAAAAATATGAAGAAATGCAGAAGAAATATGAAGAAAATATTGTTTTTTCCTTTTCTTGTCACCACTAGAAAATTTTACTTGTTGAGTAGACAACGCACTGCACTGGGGCTCAACACAATCATCTTGTTTTTCCCTTTCTTATCTTCTTCACCACTAGACATTTTACTCGTTTTACATTTCACTTGTTGGCTACACATTTTACTCAAAGGTTAACAAAACAGTGCACGTCCTATCCTGATGAGACCACAGCGCTGAATGAGTGGTGACTCTCCTGGTGTCGCGGCTGGCTGCCCGTACAGTCACCCGGTGTCGTCACCGGTGACGCAACCGGTGACGTCGCCAAGTGACCAAGTCTAATACGGGCTTAAACTGTGTTCAGTTTTCAATGATTTACAAACTAGTAATTAACTTTAGCAATTTAGAGATGACTCCACTTAAGTTGTTAAAAAACATTAAGAATCTGTTAATCCACGATCATTGTGCCCACTGTTTTTTTTAATGTCCATTTAATCAGAACTGGTGTTACAGTATATGTGTTATCAGTAATCAGTTCCAAATATTTAATTTTCTTTAAACTTTAACTTTAAAAGTTATTGAAATTTGACTTTAATTTGATTTATTTTATTTGTTCAGACTTTAGACATCATGTACACGAATTGGGACTTGGTAAGATCATAAGTGTGTGAAGTAACATTGCTTAAAATCTAAACAAAACAAAATACTTTCCCGTTGAAATACTCCCCTCTCCCTTCATTTAGAATTTTTGTTCTCTTAAATAAGAAAAATATTTGCTTTAAATTTTAGTTTTAAAATAGAAGAGCGATTTATAATAGTTAACATAAAATAAATAGCATCATTGAAATTCACATCTTCCCGCCATCACTTTTAACCCATATCATATAGAATTTTTGTTCTTTGTTGTTTTTTAAGCTTTTTTGTCTTGTATATCTCATTATGTGTATACTGTTTGCTTGTGAACTAATTTGGATTTCCCCATAAACTAGTCTTTAGTACCTCATATGGTTTGACTAAAAAAACATTCATAAGAATTTTGTTTGTTGCTATTCATATGATGCTACTTTTAAATTAAATCGACATAATATTTCATAAGATGTTTTAGTTTCTCCTTTTATAAGTGATTCTACACAATATGAAATAAGTATTTTTATAAAAACAGCCTGTATTCCCAATTTGTAACACATATTTCATGTTGGGATCTGTTCCTGTCAGTGATTGACAAAGTGCATGATTTGTCATGGCATTCATTGTGCAGGCTAAAAATAATTTTTAACCACAGAATGTCGAAAAATACTATAGTGTAAAATACAACATGACAGGTATTGTTAATAAAATGTCATATAACAACCATTAATAATGATTGATTTATTTTTAAAATAAATCCAACAACACTACAACTGAGAAAAATGAAATAGTTTAGTAAACTTAAACATTTTTACCATCCAAAAAAAACTTTAATTTTTAACCTACAAAAATAAATATAATAAAGAAAAAAAATTAAAAAAATATAAAAAATATAATAAATACAAAAAAATTTAAATTTATATTTTTAGAATTTAACATATATCTGACCTTTTAAGAAGGCTTTTTTACCAAAGGAAACTACTCTATTTTATTGTCTATATTATAGTATAAACTTATTAAGTAAAATCATGGTAATTGCATGGTAAATAAACTCTGAATTTTAATATTTTTTTATATCATGCATATATTTATGATTTAAAAATCATCGTCTGATAGCTCAATTTCTAGCTATCCATCTACTTCACTAGATTGTTCTAGAAATTCATGATTTATCATCATTAACGTGTTAAAATACCGACTAAACAAAAACCCATCAAAACTTAGTAATCCCCACAATCAGACAAACACTAACCAAAACACAACAAACATTGTGGCAGTGCAATGACAAGCAGCTGGTAGTAGACTAAGGCTACTCCATAGAGTAACTTTTTCAAGTTTATTCCGTGGCATGGAGGTGTGTGACATTCTTCAAGTATTACTTGAACAATTGTACCAGTTTCATTCTATAAAAAGTGATATTACGCTAAGACGATATATCGTCGTCAGGGGTTTTTCACATTTGATGTCATGTTCATGGAGGTTCAAAGGATAAATAATAATAATTATAACTGGATAATACATTTCCCTGCTGAGAATCTTGTTTTTAAGTGCAATAACATAAACAAGATTGTGACCGCTAGAAAGGTTTGGTGCTTCATCCCTCTTTAATCTTGTAATTTAAAAAAAACCTCAGTAATTCATCATCTTTTTATGCCTGCCATTAAATTAACTTATGTGGTGTACAGAGATATCCATAAATGTTTATAGTAACTTAGGCTTGCCAGAGGTCACGTTTATGAACTGATATTACGGTTAAACCAGGTAAGCTCGACCACTGAATCAGTGCACCACTAAGTCTAGTCCTGGGCCTTGTAATCTTACATATATTTTATTCTTATTGTGACTCAGTGCTTTTCCGTAGACTGATCCTTGGAGTGTAACCTCGACCAGTACGCCTAGTGTTAACGATCCGTGGACACCTGCTTCAACATCGTCCCAGCCTCTGCCGCCCAAACCTGGTAAGGCATTCACTCAACAAACCCGGGGTTTTTTGAGCAAACCATGTCATGCTGTGATACTTTTTTACGATTTGCGCCCTTTTTTGCAAGCTCTTAAAAAATTAGTTTAATTTTATAAGAATCATATAAAACTATTTTTTTTACCAAATTATAAGAAAATAAATAATTAATTAATTATAATAAAATATAAACACTGAAAACTAACTCTTAAAAGTAGTTATAAAGAATGTAATAGGTCTAAAAAGTCACTTACACATTATTGAGGTTGTATTCTGTTGGGGAATAAAATTTTAAAACAATAAAATTGATCTAAAATGCAGTAGAACAGAAATTAGGTTAAAACCCTCCGCTCACTCAAGTTTGTGAACAATGTCTTTGTCATACCCATTTTTACATTCAAAAACAGCTGTAAAGGGTAACCCATTTCAAAGATAACATACTCCATATAGTTTCGGTTTAAAATAGGTAACCCAACATTGATAGTAATGTTGCATGTTTTTGTAACTCGACCTTTTAGAATTTTAAGAAGCACAGTATATTGACATTAATTAAAAATGAACTACTGTAGTCAGTAAGTGGAAGATAGTTCCATTAATAATAAATAATATTACTTTATACTAAATAGTTTTAAAATATTGATTGATTTGGAAACCGTGTGATTGACAGACCCATGGCGGGCGATATCGTCGCTGCCAGACCCACCTGTACCAGTACCGCCCAAGCCCTCCATGAATGATCCATGGTCCCCAGCCAGTCCAGCCCTCAGTGTCAGTCCACCGCCACCACACAATGGTACCAACAACGCCTACAACAGTGCTGCCAACCTTGTCAGTACACCGCTCAGTGATCTGGATGAGTTTGATCAAATCCTGAACAGAGACAGAAATATAAACAGTGTGAACAACAATGTGACTGGTGAGTTTTGGTATTTTTTAAGAGTTATATTCATCAATATTCATATTTTATACTACAAACTTATTTTCTTCATCTCATCTTACATTTCCCAGTGAATTTCCCCATCTAATTACTCTAATTGTTTACAAGTATGATGTTGTCAATCTTCAAACCCCCATTACTGGAGACATAGTATTATAGATATCATTGAACTTAACTTATAGTTAAGTTCATAATTCAATGATTATGGTTTAGTTAAAACTATAAAATTGATCAATGCTCTTTGAAAATTAAACCATATATAGTGAATTGTTTCATAATAAAAAAAAATAAAAGATCATAAGAGATAGTAGCCTATGGGATGGTGGTGTTTGCTGTAATCCAGCTACTAGGTCACGAATTGTGAATGATTGTGAGCAATTGTTGAAGGATGAGATATTCTCTGGTGTGTTGACTAACATCTGCACTAAAGAATGCTACTTTCATCTACAAAGACCATCCTCATAATTAGACCAGTTTGTAATTTAGAGGCAAAAGTGGTTCGGATTCCACGTTAAACTGTAGGTTCTTCAAATGTCATTAGCTATATGAAAAAATTGTTAAATTACTAAAAATATTAAGGGTGTGTGAACAAAATACATAATTTGCACAACAATCATTTTATTATATTGTGGTGAATTCTGGTATTTCAAAAATGACCAAAGAGTGCCTTTGAGTTGAACTTTTATTGTTCAATCAATGTTATCGTGGAATATTTACGATGAATGATAAGGTCTCAGTCTCAGTCACCATGTAACACTTAATACTGGAAAGTCAACTGAAACTCTTTGTCATACACACAGTATACTTTGCACGAGCTTGTATTGCCATTTTTATGGCTTGTTTCAAGTGTTTTGTTATCGATTCAGTCCTAAGAATTTTAATCTATGGAGTTCTTTTTGGTGTTCTCGCTCAGTTACTTCTTCCCAAGGATATACTTTTTATACTAAATGGTAATATATTTCCCTTATTATAGGTTTATTTTTTCTTTCTATTGGTTGATCAGTGTTACCTCGGCCAAGGATTTTTTTATTTTTTGTTATATATTTAATATTATTTAAAGAATAGATTTCAAATGGATGATGAAAATAATGTTGTCTTTGGGGAATATTAATTCCTATATTGGCAGAGGCAGATTGAATTTCTTAATTTTATTTTTGGTTGTGAATTATAATTTTGATTGAAATTAATTGTATTAACCTGAGACTCAAACCCCCAATATAGTACAGTTCATCTCTGGGCTAACCATCCATGTTATATATTAAGACTCATCAATACACTTCATAGATATATGTCTTTATCTTGTCACAATTTTTTAAATTCATATATCATATCATTTGAATTCAAATGGATATTTTGAAAATGCTTCAAAACAATTTTATCAGTGTTTAAATACAAGTGTTGCAGAAAAAAATGTTAAACTATTTTCACTATCATATATCAATATTATAAAACATCACCTCAAAATAATTTTCTTTACTCTTATGTGGTAAAAAACACATTTTTACTTACTGATCCAAGAATCATACATAAACATTTTTAATGAAGAATTTGTGTTTTTATTTGTAATGCAATATAAGATTGTAGATTTTAATAAAAGCAATGGCTTTGTCATGCAAAACCAATGCCAGAACCTTTGTAAGTCAGTGTGTTGGCTTATTATACTGCTCCAGAGCTATTACCTGCACCAGAAAGCCTCAAGTGAGCTCTAGAAGTGCATTGCAATATCAATGGAAAGCAGTAATCTAAATTAACATTTAGTGTATGCATTTGAGGGTTGCTTTATGTAAATAAAAATTCATAAAAAACACCTCAAAGAAGTTTTTACGATTTATTATTTGTTTGTAGGTTCTTCAACATGCTCTCAATAAGGATCTCAAAAATATTTTTGGAACATTCGGTTTTGAACCTTTTTCTTTGAGATAATAGAAATTAATTTGAAAATTTGTTGGCCTTTTTAAGTCGAAACAAAGCTACCCAGGGCTACTTGTTATTCATGTACCTTTTGATCATCAATGAAGAATATTATTTAGGGAGATAATAGTATCAGAAGCATTACACGTATATGCGTGTTTGAGGGTAGTGTTACTCTTTACTGAAAGCCTAGCCAAGGACTCAAAAGCTATGTAATACCATTTATAAATATAAAATTGCATATTCCTAACAAACTAATATTCTTTGTGTAATACCAATGCCATTAGCAATTTTTAACATGTAGACATGGAATGGTCTCACACCTTGTCGCTCGTAATCTGCTATGAGATTGAGTGAGTATAATGTATCCATTAATGAGTAACGACCCACCATTCAGTTTTTTCCTTCTACCTACTCATCATGCATTTTGTCTGGCAGGAACCACTAGTCCGGACCCGTTTGATCTTTCGGGACTCACCAACTCTTTGACGCCGTCACCTTCTAACGTTCCACCTCCAAAGAAAACACCCCAGAGCTTCTTGGGTGAGAATTCCGCATTAGTGAATTTAGAAAATCTCGTAACGAAGACTTCGCTCACTTCTGTCCCTGCTGTGCCTGCTCCTCCTGGTGAGCTCTAGGTTTAAGCCATTATAACAAGAATCTCAGATGATAAAAATAGACAATAAGTAGGGGTGTGCGAAGGCTTGAGTCATCTAGCTTTTAGAGCAAAGTTGAAACACACTTTATTTTTTCCATAAATTTTAAATTGTTCTATTTTAGTCATGCGTTTGTTTTTAAATCAGCGGATGTGATAGGTTTAGAAAAAAAATGTTTGATCTTCTTGTCGCGATGTCGTAATAAGAAACAGCCAAACAGTCACCATTGATTTGATGAAACTCGCAGGTGAAACCAGCCGTCGCCTTGCAGATACAGAATTATTGTGCACTTTAAGATTATTAACATTATTAAACATGCATAACGAAAAATTTTTCATTTTAGATTTTATGAGCGATGCGCAACTTATTTGCTCGAACACAAAAGTGTTGTAGCAGATGGCGAAATGGCGTAATTATTCGTATCTTTTTGTTAATAATGTAAGAACGTCATTGGTCAGTCCGAGGTTGCAATATAACTCTGAATTCAGTTACCGAGAATCTTCAATATGATACTGAATTTTGAAATGCAAAGTATATAGTTTCGAAACTATATTGTATAATGTTAGTTATTATTCTGTGAAAAATACATTTTCGGCAACAAAAACCTTAAAAAAACCTTAGATCTGCAATTCAAAAGCAAAGCATATTCATTTTCCATGATAGTTAATTTATGTAACGGGATTTGTGGTAAGAAAATAATTTAGTAGTTCTATTTTCGTCTTTAGTTATGATTTCAATATTATAACAGCCTATTTTTCTGAATCAGATTCACAAACACGCTGGTTTGGAGTAAAACCATACTGAGATGCCAAGTACACAGCATTTGCCTATTTAGTTCCATTTGCTAACAAAATGCTGATTTTACGGGTGTTTTTATTTCGCATATTATTGTATCACGGTACCCGGAAACAATTGTTACCGACATTGTCTGCCCTCGACTAAACGTGGATATGCTGTAATCAAAACAATAAAAATGACGTTTATATGTCTAATCTTTATGAAATAAAAATTGATCCGCGCTATATAAATTCGTCCATTGGTTTGCAATTGATTTTTTATTTAAGCCAGCTAACTTTTGTTGATTTGAAGACTTTGTCTTTTTAAATTCAGTATAACTGGTATGAATTTTAATTTTGTTGTTCTCTCTATTAAGTTTTGATTAATTATGTCCAATTTGTTGATTATATAACATACTTTCATTAATTATGTTTCTATTAAATTTTTCAAATGTGTAGCTTAAATTTTCACTATATAAAAATCTATCCTTGGACTATTAATTTAATATAGATTAATTAATATAAGCATTTTGATGACTACTAAAATACTTAAGGTTGTATATACAACAAATACAAATATGCTTCCTTTTGATTAACTAGCCAATCAATGAATATTGGTATGAATGTACCAAACTTGGTCAAACTTTTTATATTATTGAGGAGGGGAATTCTCTAATGGTTTAAAAAGCTCAAGCTCGAAAATTGTTCAAGAAGCTCGGCTTGGCTCAAACTTAAAATTCCAGGCTCGCACACCCCTAACTTTAAATAAAATAAAACATATGAATAAGATTCAATGAAAGATTCTAGTTTGAAAGATGTATTCTTTCATTGAGAAAAATCAATATTGACATTAAAGGAATACAATACGATGTTTATGTTTTAGTTTTACAAGTGTTATAGACATCTAATTTTATCTTGACATAATTTTTCTGAGAATAAATTGAATTTAAATAATAAGTGTTCATTCTAAATTTGAAAATTTGCTTTTATTTACATACGAAATATTAGTTTTGTTCTAAGTGCACAAATATGTATCAT
This sequence comes from Nephotettix cincticeps, assembly GCA_023375725.1. Lineage (NCBI taxonomy): Eukaryota > Metazoa > Arthropoda > Insecta > Hemiptera > Cicadellidae > Nephotettix > Nephotettix cincticeps. Next base: position 134,291,228 of record CM041786.1, read on the forward strand.
TTGTGACCCAAAAACCAGCAAGCCATTAAAATAAAGATTTTTACTAAATCTTCTATGTGATCGAATTTAGGTAACAAATCAATAACTGAAATTCTAGGTTACCTTTAAATGGAGGGGACCAAATAATGTTTTGCTATTATTATATTCACAGTAGTTACTATATTCTGTGTACTTGTTTTTTCTGAAGAAGAAAAATCATAAATTATAAAAAATCTTATCCCTATGTATTAAAATTTATAAATATCCCACAATTAATAAAAACAGCAGCAATTTCAACATTTTCTGTTAAATAGAAAACCTATTCTCAAATGAGTACTCGCTTAACATACAACTAAAACACAACTAGTAGCCTGCAGTTAAGTCTTTCATAGCCAGTAATTGCTTGTTTTTATCTGTTCCAGCTCTGGCCAACCCGTTCTCCAACAGCCCAACTATGGTGCGCCCCCCCTTAAGGACACCGCCCTACCCTCCTGCAGTTCAAGCCCCCTTACTGCCCCAACCAAACCCCTTCCTGTCATAAAACTACAACTATGTGTGGCTGTTGGACCCCTGTTGAATTTTTTTCCCTGTTACGTTCTGATAAATTCTTCCCTTAAACATCGATATGTTTTGTTTCAGTATTTCTACTCGTTATAAATAATTTATACTACATAGTCAGTCGTGTGTGGTCGAGGAACAACCACTGAACGGTGTGTGAAATATATTTATATTAGTCTAATGAATTGTTGTCCTAAGATCAAATGTTTTATTATGCGTACGCATTTATTTTTATTACAAAGATTTTATTTCCCACTTTTGCCTATGGCTTTTATACAATGTGTTTTTGAAATTGTTAATATAAGGTGCTAATTAACGTGTGGAAGTAGTATTGTTTCACACTTTTTAGTATGTATCGTGTACATATGGTTTTAAAAGCAAATCTGTGCATATTAACACTAATACGGATAATGCTTATCCACGCTTATCCTTTTTTATCAAGTTTTTTGTAACAGCCACACGAATTTCAATGTCACTAACAGTTGCCTTGGTGTGAAGAAAGTCGAGGAGGAAATTTACAGACACCAAAACATTATTCTACAATCACGTATTATTATATGTAATTTAAGTGTATATATTGCTAGATTAAGGAGGGGGAGGGGAGTAGCAATAAGACAAGCGGTTGATTTTATTTAAAGTATTTATCATATTATATTTTTAAACTTTTGTTATAATTCAAGATTCGTGCAATGAGTCGGTTTAAGTTTTGAAGAGCCATGGAAACATTTTCTATGATATTTAGTATTTTTATTTATGAAGAATCAAGTTTAAAGGACATTAGTTTAGTGTAAGTCAGTGTGTGAGATGTTATTATGTTTATAAAAAATATATTGCGACAAAATCGTTAGAATGATAAAAAATTGTTTAAATCCTAGATGGACGAAGCATTGAAAGAACAACGTGTTCTCGCCTCGATGAGGTGGTTCATTTATAATATTGTGATAATCAGATACCCGTGGATTATTTAGTTCCTTTTTATAGAAACAAGTTGTTAACTCTTACTTAAAACCGACTCATTCTATATTTATTTATTAATGAACTGTATCACTTGGTTGATGAATATGCTAACAAAATGCTAATGATTTGTTATTATTCTTTAAATGAAGTCCTTGATATGTATACCTATGTTTAGTGCGACCACTGGAGTTAAATTTGCTGAGTTATACCTATCACATACAAATTTTAGATTTATTTATATTTTGTAAACTGTAACCATCTGAAAATGTTGGGCGTATCAGATATAAGAACTTGATCTAATTCTATTCTACCTTTTGTAAGATAGCTCATTGTTAACACAGATTTGATATCTAATTTATTTTATTAATACTAAAGGATTAAATTCTGATTTTTATCTGTGAACCAATTCTTTGTGTGTTATTAAATTTCAGTGTTTTATAACTGGATGCAAGGTTTTTATTCCATTTATGCCTTTTCAAGGAGAAAAAAGTTAAACATTTTTATTAATTACTGTCAAATATTTATCATGCATCACATTGGTGTTGATACCATCCTTTTGATTTTATTTCTTCGTAGCATTGAAAATAAGTTAACTGCAGAGAAGTCAAGGATTAAAACTTAATGCACCCCATCAGTCCAGCTTCATACGTGCGAATTAATTCCAGTAAATTCTTGTCTTCAATTTAAGAATTCCTAAAAACAAATAAATTAATATAATTTTAATATTTTTTAGTAAATTTAATATAAATATAGTGTACTTGAAAGTATAAATCCCATATATCAGTTAATGGCAAATCACGAACATGAGGAGTTTGAACTCAAAATTTCATTGTAAACATATTGTGGTGAGGAAATCCCAAGCCCAAGTGGAGTTCAAAAAGTTTCATTAAAGAATTTCTTTTATACACATAGGTTTGTAGGGTATTATAAAAACATCAATATTTTAAACACTTTTTCCTCCAGGATAGAGAATTGACAAATTTAAAGGTTACAGTACTGACAGTATTTTATAGCATCGAAAGGTATTGTTAGTGGAACGTTAAATAAGCACAATCAACTATTTCCTCCATCCCAAGATGAACTCTACCAAACAGGTATCGGCTAGTCAAACCTTTAGTCATCTGCGTTGTTGAGTCTTTTGTATGTAACTTTGTTGTAACTTTTTGTATGTGGCTAGACAATTATTTTAAATTCATCTGTTAAGTGTTAATTGTGAAAATGTGTTATTTATTTATTTACACAAGAATCAAAGACATGTTCTGAAGCGACTAAGACAAATATGTATGCTTGATAATGCAAATAAATATTCTCGAAACTAGTCACATTCAAACGACTGTTGGATTGAAGACGGCAGGTACTGTAACCTATAAATTTTCAATATTTTCCTATTGTGTAAAAAATCCTATATTTCAGGAACATCTGATTGGTAGCTAAGATCTAAGAAAGGAAATGGTGACATTGACATTCAAAGTAGGTTATGAAGGTCAAGAAACTTAAGGGTCACATAAACAAAAATAATGATGTCTTTCGTTATCAAGAATTTTCAAATTTACTTATTCTACTTTTAACCCTCCAAGTGGCGGACTTTGCAACTTTTCTTAACCCATTCCTGTCTGAATTTCTGCAAGAAGCCTGAGGCCCTCCTGTCTGAATTCAAATGGAACCTGGTTCACTGTGACTGCGCTAGAACAGCGGACACCTGTGAAAAATTATAGATACAATGATTTTAAAAAGTGGCGTCTTCTTTATATCGGATGAGAAATGAATTACTAGCACTCATAACGCAGGAAAAAAGAACTATGTCGAAATATAAGCAGGCAACACATGTTTGCTCAGAACCATTCAGGACGTACACTGTAAGTCTTTGTCATTTGTCTAGCGAAATGTGAGGACGTACAATATACGTCCTTAGACAGGAATGGGTTAAAATACAAAGTATAAACAAAAAAAAACACAAAACATATCCCCCTTTAACCATACAGCAAAACAGGTGTCCACTGTAATTAAGCCTACAAATGCCACCAACTTCCATCCAAGCTGGTCCCTCCCTTCACCGTACCACACATTTACAAGCCAAATTGGGATTGCTCATAATCGGGATTCAAACCCTCGTCTTTCCATTTGGCTTGAACCGTTGCACTCGTCAGTTCAACGGTTTAGACCAACACCAAAGGACCACCATCTAGACAGTACCGGAAAAGTAATCGTTGACAACACAATGCAAAATGTGATCTTGATAAATCAACACTAATAATACTTTTCACTGAAATCGACATAGGTGTGTGCCACTATATCGTGACCACACACCAATATATATAATTTTGAATGACCCTCCAAAATGTGTTCAGGGGGTTGAGTTATGAACTTCTATAATGGTTCCAGGCTTAACACGGGCTTGCGGGTCATGTGAATAGCTCACTTTTCTACAGAAATTCGCTAATAACAGGATCAGAAGTACCATATGTTTGGCGGCAAGTTTGACCCAGACGTCTCTTTATTATTTTAAATGTCTTGGGTAGCAGATCCTGGGAGATAGTGAACCCAATGTACTCTTTCCCAAACATAAGATTTTTTTATAAATCATTCAGACCCAAAAACTAATTCTTATGGAACCAATGTGTCTATTAAATCACTATAATTTATTTGCATAAATAAACAGTAAGTGAATAAATTTGTTTCATAATTATTATACCAATAAATTAGTATGTTAGTTTTGTTGAGTGGATAATGAAACAACTCAAAGCTCAAATATCTTAAAAATACGGTTCAGTGTCCCTTCTTTCCTCCCACTGCACATTGAAGAGGTAATAATTAAAATTACTGTTTCATTATTGTTTTGTATTCATTTAGAAAATATTTTAAAATCAAAAACTTGTACTGATACTCACTCAGTTCTGTACTCAGCCTGTAGAAAACAGTGAACCACAGTTGCCAACATTCTGAAAACAATGACAACACCGATGTTGTTCTTCATGATCAGATAAGCAGAGAAAATTATGATGTAAAAATATGCTCCTAGAAAGAATATATATAACCATTCTTTTAACTTATTTTTAGAGATCAAAGAGTGTTTGTGGTTAAATAGGATCTGAATTCCTTTCAAATCATTTTTTACAGTTTTTGGCACTGCTATGACAGTACAGTTTCCCTTCATTCCTGAAGTACTGGGACTGGTTATCTTATCTGTAATAATAATTGTAAAAGTTTCAAACAGATGGTAAATTTATATTTAGCACAAAAAGATAAAACTTAACAAGTTTTCCATTTAATTTCTCCCTCATGTTTATAGACAAAGTATTAGACAACTCGTTATTGACATAAACGTTCGTAATCTGATACAAAATCACTCACACTCCATTTTCAGTTTTGTATGCCTAAATGAATACACTATTTAATAGTCACTAGACAGAACTCAGTGTTCAAGTAAACAGTTATGTTAAATATGGTTGAATGTTGAGTAATTCCTCTTCTGTGTATAACTCCTTTTATGCATGCATTTTCGAAAGGACAATAAAAACCAAGCATTCTTAAAATAACATTGTAAAAGTTGTTAAGAATGGACGACAGTGCATAATAAATGCACTCATTTGATCCAATATGTGTAGAAACACTGGTTCCTGTGATTAAAATACTACAGGTGCATGAAATAAGACTGATTTACAACATTTTAGTGTTCCTTATTACAGTACTATATCTCTGCTTACTCCTTTTCTATGTAATACCATACAACCAAAACATTTGATTTCAGGAATATAACTTATCTGGAAAAAAGATTCATATACAGTAGAACTCCAATTATCCGAATTAATGGACCGGGACCCATTTGGATAATCAAATATTCGGATAATTGGAGTTTTTTTTTAAATTGCCATTACAGAGAAAAAAAGCTACGTTTTGATATTGCACTATTTTTTTATTGAATTAAATGTAAGAAACATGATATTTTCACATGTTTTAAATATAAATAAAATGTACTTACATTTTACACGCAAACACTGGCTTCGCGGGGGGAAGAATAATAGTGCACTTAGACTTTTTTTGGACAAATTTTTTTCTGAAAGTGATTCGGATAATCGGCGATTCGGATAGTCGGAGTTCGGATAATTGGAGTTCTACTGTAGTTCAAATTAAATATTTTATGCTAAAAAAAGAATTTTCCTTATTACAGTAAACCTGAATACTCATTTTCTATTTCAATCAAATGGATATATATATATATATAGAAATTAGCATGACTAAGAATGAATATAGACATAAATAAGTCATGTATTTAAACTTTTTCATGTATTTAAAGAATTTTAAAGCGAATAACCTAGTTATCACTAATCTTTTTTACAAGTCACATATCACATGTACTATTTAAAAAAATATTTAATAAAGTTTATTCATTAATAAATAAATAAGAACACACTATATCATTTTTTAGTTTAACAATTTTTTTTAATTAATGAACAAAACAAGAATAAAAAATTAAAATAAAATAAAATGAATATAAACAAAAACAACCTAAACAAAATAAAATAACACATTAAACAAGTTTATGAACTTTGAGATTTTCATTGTAAAGAAGTTCATCTTCTGATTTCTGAAACAAACATTCATAACATTATAAAACATTATTATAACATTATTGCATATACAGTTCTAAAGAAATTTGCAGTAGCACCCTAATAGGTAGGAATTTTGTGACTATCATAAAAAAAACATTTTGACATGGATATGTCTTAGCTTCTCTAGGGGGTGGTGTCATCGATTTGCACCACCAAAATTGGAAACAGTGATGTAATTTGGTTAGTGACATCATAGTTTGATTTTAAGAACAGCTGTTTGGTTGAACGAAAAATTTTCCCTTTAGACATATCTGACCTAGACCTATTTCCCACAGGGAAGTAAATAAAAAAGTTTACAACAGAAAAAAAGAAAAGGAAAATAATGGTTGCTGAGTATTATGACCTTTACCCAAGTTGCTCATGATGGATTAAATAGTTACTATGACAAAATTGACTGTCAAAAACAATTCACGATGCAAAAATTGTATAGCTTAGCAAATGAAAAAGTTAACAAAATAAAATTATGAAAGATTATGTTGACTAACTTAAATACCCCCGTCGCAGCAGACCTGCGTACTCAGCGAATTTCCAAATCAATAATATAATAATAATAATATATGACAAGTTTGGTCAAAATCTGTCGATAAACATGAGAATTTTTGCCTATTCTCCATAAGATTAAAATGGGAAAGAGTGAGTAGGTTTGCTGCTGTGAGGAACACTGAAAGTAGCCATTTATACCATAAAAAATTTTATTTTTAACATTTATACCAACTTTCATCAACATCTGTCCATAAATATAGGAGTTTGCCTAATCTCCATATGATTAACATGGGAAAAGAGTATGCAGGTTTGCTGCCATGATAAACACATAAACTATAATTTTTTAGCACAAATGTATGGATCTCAACCACATGAAGCTAAATATAAAGTTTCGTCCAAAAATTCTGTTCTGGGCATCTACTAGCCTAACGGTTAGCGTCTTGGACTTCGGTGCAAGAGGTGACGGGTTCGATCCCCGGGGTGGCCACAAAATTTAGATGGGAATTCCATTAGAAAAAAACAGTGTACCGTACTTCGAGACTGCGTAGCTGACGCTGAGCTTGCCGTTGGCAAAACAGAATAAAAAAAGATTCTGTTCTGTTTTTTTGTGTGTACTGTTTTCTGCCAATAAAAACTATTAGTTGGTATTAGCATAGATGAACGGATACTTATAATCCGTTCCTCTCTGGTATTAGCATTGATTATGAATAGTATCGTCTGCACAGAACATTTTCCAGGTCACAGAAAAATACATTGGGCTTTACATCTAGTTCTTCTATCATCTATGGTATTAGTTGGTTAGAAGGTTTGATAACAGTTGATTTTCAAAGATTAAAATAAAATTAGTTTTGTATACGATCCGATGCGAAACGAATGCTATATTTTATATTATATCTGGATTACTGTCTGCACAGCTAGTCTGACCTGCAATGAGTGATGTTTACATTTTGGGGTTATGGTCATGTTTAACTAGCCTCTTTTGGTTGTCATTATCAAGGGTAAGTTACTGTACAATTTCGTGGTACTGTTCCGATCAGTGTTTATGAAAATATATCTGTTATTTGATTAAATGTCTAAAAAATATTTAGAAAATAATGACCTGATAATAAAACTTACTGCAGTTATTTTTTTAACTGAGATTAAGTATGTTTTTGGAGAATAACATTGGGCACCCTCAGACAATGTAGGTACTGCATTTATCATGGACAGTAAATTTAACTTATCTTTGGAACTGTTAGTCATACTATTAATAATTCAGTACTATTAATAATTCAAAATACGGATTTTTTTAGTTTTTACACTGGTTTCAATGGTGGTAGTAAAGTTATACTTTACCTTTATTGTTTTCATGGAAAAACTTAAAAAATGTACCTATGCCTATGTTTTTAGGACTAAAAAGCCCATAGCTTTCAAATTGTTATTTTGGCAGCCTGAAGTGTTCCATTGTGTTTATTTAATTTATAAAAGTATAAAAACGCAATCAATGAAAATTAAGTTTTTTTTTTGGTAAATGTTCCGACTACAGTATCCTACAAATCTATATGAAATCGATCTTAGACTTACTTTTTACACTTTCTAATAACCTTTTAACAATGTTTCAGTCCGCGGAAGAACCCAATTTCGACGTTTCGTACGATTTTAGGCTGTATTTTGACCCTCTCAATCCATACCGTCTAGCTAGGGGATCGGCGTGAATCGGGGTTCTGGGCGTGAAAACAAATCACTCAAATACACTTATTTCACTCTCTTATAACATAATTAACAATAAAAACACCAAGAAACACAGTTTTCCCGACGTTTTCTAACGTTTTCTGGCCAAAATAAGGGCACCCTTCAAACACCAGTCAACCTTGTTGTCTACAACAATCTACGTTCGGAGCTGGGAGAAACGAGAAATATTTGGGAATCAGGGATATTTTAGGGAATTTGGGATAATTTTAGGGTAAACGGGAGATTCTCGTGATTTACAATTTGAACTGGAAAAGCTTGTTTGATTCTAGGCGTAATTGATTTAAGGCGTAAGGTTAAGTTTATGTTAAAGATTTGTTATTTACTTTAAAGTCATTTAACTTAATTTCATCAAACTGAATTAAAAATTAATTAGTTGGGAATGTACTCAAACAAATAAAATGGCGCAACAAATCATTAACTGAGCTCAACTATATTTAGTATTAGTTCATTTCATTGTCAATCAGCTGATTACAAATTCATTATTCCTTCAGCACAATGTAATTGAAATATACAAAGAGGTACGACAAGTACAGAAACTACTTCTAAACAGTGACATATTTGTTTATTTACACAAATAATTGAAGGATGTTTATTTTATAATTGGTTTGATTTATAAAATATAACAATTCTTCTTTCTTGTAATTAACGTGTTTAGATGTCGTAAAATGACTAGTTGTTATGATTTAGACTGTCAATTAAAATACATTGGGTTTCTGTCGTATCGTTGAAAAATATAACTAATTGTGAAAGTAGTATAAAGGCGACTAATACACGTTGCGTTACATCGTAATAGACGAGATATTGCCGACATACAGCGCTCTGCGGAGTTAAGTTAGATTTTTTATTGATATTTTTATGTCGTTAAATATATTTTATACTATCAATAAAAAACCTAACTTAACTCCGCAGAGCGCTGTATGTTGGCGACTAATACACGTAGCGTTTTATCGTAATATCCGAGATATTGCCGACATACAGCACTCTGCGGAGTTAAGTTAGATTTTTTATTGATATTTTTATGTCGTTAAATATATTTTATACTATCAATAAAAAACCTAACTTAACTCCGCAGAGCGCTGTATGTTGGCGACTAATACACGTAGCGTTTTATCGTAATATCGGAGATATTGCCGACGTACAGCGCTCTGCGGAGTTAAGTTAGGTTTTTTATTGATATTTTCATGTCGTTAAATATATTTTATACTATCGTAAATCGTACTATCATTGATATTTTCATGTCGTTAAATATATTTTATACTATCAATAAAAAACCTAACAACTCCGCAGAGCGCTGTATGTCGGCAATTTCACCTATATCATCATGTGACATATACGTATAACTACATTAAAATCATGTGAAAATATTATAATAAGCATAATAATATTGATAATATAATAATAAGAATATAATAATAGTAATCATTATGTATATATATATATATATACATATATATAAGATTTCAACATTCTTATATATATATATATATATATATATATATATATATAAGATTATCCCCTGGCAACATAAGATTTCAACATTCAACACGATGATTAACAGACTTATGATAATACCGATGAACAAGAACAATTTCAAGAAAGAGATAAATATAATAAAACAAATTGCACAAGAAAATGGATACAAAAAGAATATGATAGATAAAATGATAAAAAGATGGGAGAAAAAGAAAGGAGAATCGAAGATAAAAGAGAGAATCGAAGAAAAAGAGTTTATTTGCGTGCCATACAACTTAAAACTGAACAAAGCCATACAGAAAACATTTACACAACAAAAATTCAAGATAAGTTACAGAACAAGACACAACGCATATGAAATGATACAAAAGAAATCACGAAACAACAACCAAACTAATAAATACACAAGATCAGGAGTATATAAAATTAAATGTGATGACTGTAACAAATATTATATTGGACAAACCGGGAGAAATTTTCAAACAAGATTCAAAGAGCACATACAAGCATTAAAATCAAATAACAAAACAACACAAAAATCAGCATTTGCTGAACACATTCTTTCAACAAACCACAATTACACTAGTATGACACATAATATGAAAATATTGAATTTTGAACACAAAGGAAGAAAATTGGATACAAAAGAAGAATTCCAAATTTACGCTCACTATCAAATTGACAAAAACAACATATTAAACAATTCACAAATTGAAAAAAAGAATCCTATATATGAAAAAATAATACAAGATAGAAATAATACATGCTAACACACTCCACCAATTTAGATACAGTAAAATTTAAAATTATCATATGATATTTATTTACATTTACAGATTAATATTACCAAATAAGGTTATAACAATTTACACTTCTTGAAAATGGGATTATTACCCGAAACATGTAGAAAAAATAAAAATGTTTTTTAAGGGTACTTGGTCGAATTATTTCAATATAATATATATATATATATATATATATATATATATACATAATATAATAATATGAATCCCATAATTGCATCGGCATAGTGAAGTGACATTATGAGGATTGGTGCTCTGTGGAATAATATTTCATTATTACTCCTCAGTCCTCACCTAGTCAGCTGTTATCAACGTTGTTAAAACCTCTGCTAAAATAAGCCTATTAAAACCCGGATTCTATTCAAATATCCCGTTTCTCTCTACCTAAAACCCTTAATCGTAGACAAAATAATCCCTGATTCTTCAATATTTCCCCGGCCCAGTAGCCAGATGCCTGCCGACCTCACTGTTGACTGGACTTTATAGAGTGTCGTATTTCGGTCCAAAAACATCGGGAAAACTGTGTTTCTTGGTGTTTTTATTGTTAATTATGTTATTAGAGAGTGAAATAAGTGTATTTGAGTGATTTGTTTTCCCGCCCAGAACCCCGATTCATGCCGATCCCCTAGCTAGACGGTATGGTTTGAGAGGGTCATAATACAGCCTAAAATCGTACGAAACGTCAAAATTGGGTTCTTCCGCGGACTGAAACATTGTTAAAAGGTTATTAGAAAGTGTAAAAAGTAAGTATAAGGTCGATTTGATATAGATTGGTAGGATACTGTAGTCGGAATATTTACCATTTTTTTTATTTTTTTTTCCCATGCTATGTCACAAATTCTTGTCTGTCCAGGAAGGGTTAAGTAGTGTTATAAAAAACCTTCAGCCTAGCAAACCAAATTTGTGATGTTTAATTAAGATAATGTTTAATAATTAAGAATCAAATCACATTCTCCAGCTGCTCTCTTTAAAATGGGCATATGGTACTAAATAACAAAATAATTTGAATTAAATATGGACAAAAAATGCCTATATCTACTACCTAATTTTGTTAAAGGGGGAAAATATTAAAATATTTAACAGGCAAGTTTATCAAGAAGACAATAAATATTTACTAAGAACAAATCATTGATTGATATGCAGAATGGTCAAAGCAATGCGAATCAGTACAAGTTGCAAACCAAGACATCCTCATCATGAATAGTCATGAATATCACTCACCACTTCCTAATAATAACTAAGCTAGTGCTAGGGTTGTTGTTTGTAAAAACATTTGAAGATTATTCCAAATATCAACTCAGCATAACAGTACTCATGGTCTTAGTAAAATTTTACAATAAGTTGGCTTAGTTCAAAAATTTCTTAGTCAAAATATTTTCAAATAATATATTTGTATTTTTTTAGGTTGAGTATTTTAAATAACATTTACTGCTATGGATTCACCCAGCAATCAGAGTGATGAAGAAACAGTGTACATATTAAAGGTTGAAAAAAGTGATGAAAATGAATCTCATCCTTCTGAAAACAGTGTAGCACTTAAGGAAATATTGAAGAGACTTATGCCATCTTGTAAAAGCAAACAAGGATATTTGTGTCATGTGTGTGAAAAAAAATTTTCCCGTCAAGAAAATTTAGACAGACACATGCTGATCCACACGGGTGAACGACCGTATCAGTGTTTGATATGTGAGAAAACCTTCAATCAAGTGACTAGTTGGAAGACTCACATGTACACTCATTCTGGTGAACGACCATATCATTGCACTACTTGTTCAAAAAAGTTTTCAGCAAAGTGTAATTTAGACAGGCATATGTTAATTCATTCAAATGAGTGGCCTTATCTCTGTGAATCCTGTCCAAAAAGATTTAGAACTCAAAAGAACTTGAAGGTGCACCGGTTGAGTCACACTGGTGAACGGCCTTATCAGTGTTCATGGTGCCCTAAATCATTCAGGCACCAGGGAAATCTGAAGATCCATTTATTAAACCATACAGAAGATAGATCTTATCACTGTTCAGAGTGTTCCAAGACATTTGTGTCCAAAAATAAACTGGATGCACATCTGGTGGTCCATTCAGGTGTGCGGCCATACTTGTGCCATACTTGCCCCAAAACGTTTTCGACACTATTTAGTTTGAATACTCATTTGTTGACTCATTCTGGCATAAAACCTTATGAATGTTTAATATGTAGTAAACGTTTTACACAAAAAGGGAGTTTAAAAATACATATGTTAAGTCACACGAGTAAAATGAAGCACCAGTGTCCCATCTGCCTAAAAATGTTTTCCTTGAAGGGAAACCTAGTTACTCATATGTTGTCGCACTCCGAGGATAGGCCTTACGAGTGCCGAGAGTGTGTAAAAGCATTTAAAAGCAGACCAGAATTAAAGAGGCATATGATTAGTCATTCAAATGAGCGACCTTTCGTATGTGAGGAATGTGGGAAATCTTTTGCTAAAGCAGAAGTGTTGAAACAACATAAGTTTATCCACTCAGGAGAGAAGCCGTATCAGTGTGATGCGTGTGCTAAGTGTTTTTCAAGGCTTGGGTTTTTGAAGCAGCATATGGTGGCTCACACTGGCGAGCGACCCCATCAGTGTGAGTTGTGCCCAAAGTCATTTGCGAGACTTGAAGTATTAAAGAAACACAAGTTGAGCCATACAGGGGAAAGACCTCACCGATGTTCTATTTGTCCTAAATCCTTTAAACAGAAGGGTCACCTAGACACTCATATGTTGTTCCACTCCGGTGAGCGAAAACATGAGTGTCCAATATGTATGAAATGTTTCACATTGAACTGTCATTTGCTAGTGCATATGTCAACACATAGTGGCGATCGAGTGTATCAGTGTATTGAATGTGATCAGTCATTCAAACGACAACGTGACTTACAAAGGCACAAGATGTCACATACCTTGTGCCAAGAGATTCCTGTCAGTCTAGTCCCAATAGAAGCATGTGAAGTCATTTGTGAGGTCATACCAAAGTCGGAGAAAGATTTATCAGCGACAGATGGAATTATTAATGTTTCGCAGGAAAATATAGAAGTACAAGAAATGTGTTGAATGGACGTAGGAAGTGGCTGTGAAGTATAAGCTGGACTGAAACAGTAATCCTAAAATATACAAAAATTTTTAAATCTTAATGTAATCAATGAAAGTGCATTAATTTGTTACAGTCCTTATCCCTCCGACTGGCAAGTGTTTTATCCTTAAATGGCGGCAATTTCCCCAATCGTACAAGTTCAAATTAAAAAATTACAAAAAAATATTTCCTAACATAGAACTGTTACATATTAACCTATATATCAAATTAAACCTTATAAAAAGTAAAATATAATAATACATAGGAAAAAATTTACTTGAACAAAATCATCAAACTATATCGAGGTGAATCCAAGAAAATTAAAATCAATTAACGTTTTTTAACTTATTCAAGGATTTCATTGTACATACGCACATCTTAAAACATCTGTTATCCCAATTTTATTAAAAATTAAATTACAAAATAGAAAATAACAATAAAAATGAACAACATAAGCATCCAGACACAGACGCTTAAATAAATAGACGCTACAGTGTCTTTGCACTATAAAAGCCGGAAAGAATATACTCTGCAGTGCATTTCATAAGTTCATTAGGGGGTTAAGGCTGGTCGCACACCAAATACGACACGGTGCGGCAAGACGTTTTGCCTTGCCGCGTTATGTTGTGCCCAATGGGTTAAGAGCAGTATGCTTGGTGCGGCAAGGCGACTTGAGCCCAGTCTCTCTCTGTCATATTTGTAGGCTACAATATAATTGGACACCATTCCTCCACAATCAGTGATATATTTGATCTATGGGTATATAAATACACCCGTCGCAGCAGACCTGCGTACTCAGTGAATTTCTAAATCAATAATTTGGCAATAATAATACAAGTATACATGACAAGATTGATCAATCAATACCTGTTGTTAAATTAGAGTATTTGTCTATTCTCCGTTACATAGGAAAAATGCAAAAAACCCATTTTGGGGTACAAAACTACAAGTTCCGATTGACCGATATGTCTGGATTATGAACACGTCCGAGAACATATAGGAATACACATTTCTACTAAATTTGGTATCGATCAGACCATTTTTACAAGTTATCGTGTTCACAGACATATATATATACATTTTAACTACTATTGTTTTTGGTCTCTGAGTACCTAAAGACGAAAAAATAACATGGTCTCGGGCTTAAGTCTTACCATGAGACCAACGGTAAAATAGCTTCCCTATAATAAATTTTCCTATGGGAAATTCCTTAAAATTAGCTTTTTATCCTGATCATCTTTTTATTTATAATTTTAAAAATCAAAAACTTATTTTCTTATAAAAGTCACTCGCTATTTATAATATTTATCACAATTGAAAATAGCCTATGTCACTTTTAGTGGAAATTATAAAATTGGTTTAGGGTCAGTATCATATACCGTTAAGATTTTGGCCCTCTCATATGGCCCTTAAGATTTTGAAGAACGCCTTCCGTCGCAGTGTAGGCACTACTCAACATTAACACAAGCACAGAATACTCAGAAAATAACATAAATAAGATACTGAATGTATTATTTATCAGATATATTATAGATATAAATACAACCATAAATATAGGTTGAATATTCTTTTATTCTTTTTTTACTCTTTTATTCTTGATGTACATCAATAATATTGATAATATTCGTTTTCTGGTAAACCATTTCTTTTTCCTCATGACATTGCGGTAATTTTTAGAGGATTAGAGATTTTAAGAAAGTTGTTTTCCAATATATATTAACGATCAATATTAGTAAAAAATTTTTACCAATAGCGCTGCGCCCCATGAACAAGCCGCCAGCAGAGCTGAGTCTGGCCCTGCACTCGTGCAGAGACCAGGCCGGCAGCATCATTAACTGTAAGGTCATTGAGAAGGTTAGTCACTACAGGTACTTGGGCTATTTATTGACTCAAAGTTAAGATGGGAAAATCACATTAATTTGCTTACATTAAAACCAAGAAGAATGATATATATCTTTCACCAGTTATGTCAAATATTAAATTTTAACTTCATTAAAACAATCTATTTTGCATTTGTACAATCTCATCTAATTACGGACTGATTGCATGGGGAGGGGCTTTTTCATCTTTAATTGATCCATTGTTTGTCATCCAAAAATCATTCATTAAAACTGCCTTTAAGAAACCACAGCTTTTTCTAACTGAGTTATTATTTAAAGAAACTTGGTTACTTTCTGTTCTGTTGTTAGGGACTTATTAGCCTATACCTACAGTCACATGGACCTGATGCACTCCAGTCCCACACAATTATTGAATTATACAACCTGTAATGCGCTAGGTGTCTGCCTAAATTTCTAAAGACGATCAATATAACGAATGGTTACTACATAGCAAATTCTTTATTACGTAAGATTCCGCCTGAGATCCGGGACCTGCGGGTCTCTCCTAGTGCTTATAAGAGGGTCTTCACTGCCTAGTTGTTGGATTTCAGCACCGACAGCATTGAGTCGCTTATCATCCCGAAATATCGTGAGTGACTATCTCGACTAGGACTTCACTTTACTTCACTGACTGCTACTGTGCGCAACTTGACTCTCAACCATACTGTCTTCCCGTATTTATGTGTTTTTTTATTTTCTTTGTTTTTCACTATTCTACTCTATTGCTATTTACAGGAATATGGTTTTCTACTATTTATATATATTTTGGCTATTTTAATTTCTTTTTACTATCTTTTTCCATTAAAAACAACTATTTTTTTGTTTTCTTTCAATGTAATAACCTTAATTTAGATATAATTCATTATTTATTGTACTGTTACTTGGTGCAGCCAGATTGGAATGTGTCACACGCACAGGTCCTTTGTACCCATTTGGGACTATTTGTATGGTATCATGTACTTTGCTGTAGTAAATTTTCATCTCGATAAAAAAATTTTCATTGATTTTTTTATTGAATAAATATGATCAGAGTAGAACAGAAACAATCATTTCATTTATGAGGAACTACTGCTCCCTTGTCTTGTTAGCATGCCAGTCAAACAGCCATAAGTAGACTCGGGGATCAGAAAAAATCCTAGCTTACTTTTAACCCATATAAATTTAATTGTAGGTCTACCTTTGAGAAAATTTTCCATGCTTATTCACATCACATGTATTATTAATAACTTAACAAATTTTAGTTAAGATACCCTTATAGTAGGAGACCTCTGTACTGAGAAAATGTCAATTGCTTTAGGACATAATCAATTATTTGTGTGTGCCATTGTCATGGGTATGTTTATTAGTAAGTTATATTAATTCACTATTCTGTTTTGTAATGGTATGGGAAATGATAAGATTTGCTTGCCATGAGGATCTAGAAATATTTGTATTTACTTCCCTGTGGGAAATATGTTAGGGTTAGATCATGAATATGTTTAAAGGGAATGTTTTCAGTTCATCTAAACAGCTGTTCTTATGTTTCAAATTTTCGTCTTACAGTTTGCTAACCCCCCCCCCCAGCTGAGACATCCATATCATAATTGGTATTTTGAAGTTTCAGCATAAATTATTAGAATAGGTAGGTTATTACTTTTAAGTAGATGAGCAAGCATGTAACAAGTTTTATCACTTTTTGGTGTCAAAACTAATTTTGGTGCTTTAAAAGACCACAGTAGAACTATTTAACAATCCAAATCAATTTTCTGAAGCGCAAACAGGTGGTAGTGTACATTTGCTAAAATGAACTTCCAAAGGAAAGAGCCTAAATACACTGAAAGGGTAATAAATAAGACATAATTTAAGATTAACACATTTGCAGTGGAAAGATTGACGTATAGGTTAGTAGGGCACGGAAAAATATTTTGCATTTGATTTAAAACTTAATGTGTCAACAATTTTTTTGTTTTAAAGTTTATGGGGAAAAAGATTTGCACATACCCTCCAAGCAGCAACAGACGGTGCCAGCTGCAGTGAACATTTCAATTAACTTTTTTTGGATCTCCAATATTGTAAATTTAGAAAATGTTAAAGAAATTATCAATTTTAAATACAGAGTTAATTTTGGTTAGATGATAGAAATCTCCCAAATTTGTGTTTTCTGAGTGCTATCTCTTTGATTGATAATCTGTAAATGCTGGCAAGATGTTGTTGTTTTTAACCATTTTTATACATTTTCAACTATACGTGTATGTAGACACAAACAGCATCATTCTGGGGCAGCTTGACCAAGTTTACTAAAGGCTTTTTTTTAAATTAACTATTTAAAAGTTAACTTCAATAAATTTCCAATTAGTGGTGTCACCCCCCACCACAGCTTACATATACATACCCATGTCAAAATAATTATTTTTTATAGATGGCATTTGTTGAATTTCCAAGTCTTAAATATTCTTCCTTACAGATTTTGTGTTAAGTAATTCTGAATGGTGCTAGTATAATTTACGTCACATAAGTAGTTATATCATTACACTTTGTTTAATCACTGAACAGTCTCAGTGTAATTTACGCCATACAAGTAGTTGTGTCACTACACTTTGTTTATTCAAAGCTTTTTGTTCTATTAGTGGACATTCAACCAGGACACAATCCAGCTAATGGGAGTTAATGTAGTCAATGAAAGAAACAGCTGGAATTTACATTTTATTTCGAATAACAATATTTACAAAAATGTGGATACATGCTGTGGTATGTAAAACTAAGATGAATTCGACAATTTACATTTGATTGAGTTTTAATACTTCTGGACTCCTAATAGGGTTAAGCCAACCAGGGGTCTCAGCTGGCTTAACCATAACCCACTCATTACAAACAAGTTTCAAACCACTATAATTTAGACACTTCAGTCATTTCCTAATAAAATTTAATCTAAACTACTTTTTTGATGCCAACTGCTTCATTCTGTTCAACGCAGAGCCGGCCTTGAACCACTGGATTTGCTGTTCATTCAAGGTATGGTTCAAGTGAATCTTTTCTGATTTCCCATCTTCATGTTTCAGTTCACAGACAATTGGCTGAAACATTTGCCCACGTCAGTTAAGAAAACTTAATAAACCACAAAACATATTTTTAACACATACTTATTCATGGAATGGCTAACTTAAATTATTACTGCTAATATCAATGCTCTACAATAACTGCTCATCACTTAAAATATTAAAAATTAAAAATATCCCTGTCACAGCAGACCTGTGTATTTGAATTTCCAAATCAATTATAATATACAACAGGTTTGATCAATATCTAACCAAATATATTAAATGACAGTATTATAAATGAAATAAATACAATTATATTTTGGTTCACACACACGTTCATATGTGTATTCTGTTTAGAGGAAGCCTCCGCAAACTGACATCGCTTTACTGTACTGTAACCCACAAGGTAACAAAAGGAGTGTGTGGGTTGTAAATAGTTTCGGAGGATTCCTGGAATGATGCACGTTAGGTAAGGAGCCTGACACGGCTGCCGATACCTGATATGCGTGTTTATTTGAACAAAAACTACATGTGTGGAGGAAAACTCCGCAAGCGCCCACTCGAAGGCTAAGTAGTTTTTGAGAAAACTAGCATAAAATGCAAGAAATATGTGTAAAAAAACACTTGTTTTACATTTGCCACAATAAATTTATTATTTTACCAATAAACAGATCAAATTTCAAAACAAAACTTGTAGAAAATTTAGTTCTGAACAAGATAATTAAAAGTAGTTAATTAATAAAAGTATACAGAAAGTGAATTAATGATAAATTAAAATAATATTTATTCAGATCAAACTTCGCACGCTTTACATTAGGCCTACAATAACAACTTAACTTTGCTAAGCCATAAGTTGCTAACAAAGCATTTGAGGACTTACGTTTATATAAATTTTTCATTGTTTTTACATGTAGAATAAGCTCTTAAAGTTACCGCATAGCTTCGAGAATCACCCTGTATATAACATTTTTAAAGACTATTGTTTTTGGCCTCTACGCACCTCAAAACAAAAAAATAACATGGTCCTGGGCTTAAGTCTTGTTACGGTAATAGCTTCTTTCTTATGGGAAATTCGCTAATACAGCTGAGGTAGCTAACATCGATTGAAGTTGGAAAGGAAATTGGTTTGCTTTGACTGGTTTATTTGATGTTCTACAGAATAAAACTTAGTTTACCAATAACCACAAGGGGCGACCAAGATAGCAGGCTCACACTAGAGGAAAGTCCAATAAATGTTGTTAACTTTCCTTCCACTGCACAAAAAAATAGAAACCAAAAACATATAGTTGACAATCTCTTATTTCTTAAACACTTAAAATATACCATCAATAAGACTTTTTATTCATGTTTCATTAATATTTATTGTTAACCACATATGCAAATTAATAATTTTTTAGTATAAAATAATTAGTTGAACAGTTACAGAGCTAAGTACTTATTCAGTTATTTAGCTGTTTATTGCGGACATTTTCCATCAAGATTTTATGTAAAACAAAGTTTCACGACGTTTTGAGATCTGGAAACGTGCTAATTGCACGTTAATTAACTTGCGTTAATTGTGCTATATGTTTTAGATATTAGTTCACCTGAGGACGGAATCAGATTCCAGATCCCGAAACGTTGTGAAAATTGGTTTTACATAAAATTGTGATGGATAATGTCCGCAGTAAAAATCTAAATAGCATAAATCCACCATCACCAATAATGAATTTCAAACAAAGTACTTATTCAGAGTTTGTGGAAATGTCATTAATTTTGTAATAATATGAATCCAAATTAACGAGTGTTCTTACCTTGCCTGGGGCCAAGTCTTTGAGTCCCAACAAGGAAATCTTGTCACCAGGCTGGACTTTGTCATAGTCTGCAGGGTTCTCAAAAGTAAGAGGTAGAACTCCTAAAAATAGAAAAAATAATTAACGAATTAAAATCCTAATTGAACGCTGTTCTAATATTCATACAATAACCAACTAGGCCTCTAATTACTGTGATTGAATCAATAGTGCACATCTCACTCATTAAACATAATTTTAAAAACGCAAGCTTTTGGGTGAAAAATGACTTTGACCCAAGCTTTTTCTCAGCAGAAAAACAATTTTTAATTTTTTGTTTTCTTGAATTCAATCATTGCAAAAATTTGAACTGAGATAATTTTTTATACCTACGATGTCGAAATTGGTTACCAATATAAAGGAGTAGCAACAAAAAATAGCAAAGGCTTTATACATTATATTTAAAAATATTTTCTCCTGATAAAAACCGATTTTGGAGAGAATAGGAAAAAATTAAATTGGATAAATCAAGTAATTAGTTTTTTATGTTTGGTGTTAGCTGTTACCCAGTTTCACCTTTCCTATGTTAGTTTCCTCCAAGGTTCAAACACTTTAATATTCGGTCACTTATTTTGACCAGCATTTTTGCTGCAAAAATGAAGTGTTTGTTTTTGTTCAAAAACTGTTCCAGCAGTAGCAAGGAGTTTTCAGGTTATCCGGATGGTTTTTGGCGGGAAGATAGGGGAGGGGGCGAGAGATAATGACCTTGGCTCTTTGTTTACGGTGTCGCTGTGTTAGTCTCTCGCTACACAGTACTCTGTGCTAGACACAATACACATTGGTCGCCTGATGGGATCAATGTTGTCTAATGGGATTGTACTTTTATTTGAATAATCCCACAAGTCAAATATTTGTATTTATAAAACAAACGTGTGCCATAAGGATCAATGTCTTGATACATCCGCAAAAATATAAAACAAAAAAAACTTTAAAAAAATTATTTTTTAACAAAAATAATTTGTTTTGTTGCATTAGAGTTGTTAAATGGCAAAATGATTAGATATTGACAAAAAAACTTTTGATCCCAACCCCAACAGCGACTATGATGTTGGGATCAACCCTCCAAGGATTAATGTTGCAAATAGGAAATTGGATTACTTCCAATTTTTTTTAGTTAGATTTTTGTACTATTTACAGAAAGAGCTCTTTGTAAGAGACAGGAACAAAGACAAACAATCCGCATTGCAATTATGACCATCCAGTTACCTGTGCACACACAGATTTCTTTAAGGAAACCGTTGGTATAAAGAATCGATCTATACCTTTTTTGACCTGTTCATTTAAATACTGTTCTGATGGGATCCAGCCTATTGATTTGATTTATAATGCCTGTACAAAGTAAAAACTTATTAGCCCCCCTTCACTATTAAGTAATTAGTCTATACTGAATAGATATTGAGCGTAGAAATCAAGGAACAAAATGTTTTTATTTACTTCCCTGTTGGAAATAGGTTGATCATGGATATGTCTAAAGAGAATGTTTTCAGTTCATCTAAACAGCCGTTCTTATTCTTTTATATTATTAAAAATTCAATACAATGGCTAGTTTCTATGGAAACCTGTTACATATTTTCCATCTTAAAAATCAGCAATACCCTCCCTTCCCCCAGAGCTAAGACATATCCATGACAAAACCATAATTTCATAATAGTAATATGACGGTAATTCCACAAAATCTAATGTTCACACAAATCTCTATCAATGTACAAGACCTTGTTTTTTCAAGTTGGTCTCATGGATTCGTGCAAAGCTCTTGGTGATGATAGCTCTTCCACCAAGATGTCTCGGCTCCAGTGCAGCGTGTTCCCGAGAACTTCCCTCTCCGTAGTTTTCATCTCCTACAGCAACCCATCTCACTCCAGCCTAGAACAAAAAATGAATAATAGATTGCTATAATACATGCTCAAATTTGAAAATTTTGACAAAAACTATTCTTTTTCCATATAATATGTATAGGGGCGGGGGGAAACAAATAAATTATTAGGGCTTTCTCTCCAAAAAGTCACAAGTTAAAACATGGACAGATTTTTCTTTATTCACATTGATTGCGTAACTAATGAGCATGGATGTTCCACCCAGGTCAGTTCTGGTAAAATATAACATGAGAGTGAGGACCCTAAAGTCTCACTGAGTCCAATATGACTTGCTAACACTAAAGAAACTACTGTTTTACTGAAGTAATAATTGTAAAACCAAAATAATATATTTCAAATTGACAATTTCTATCGCAGCTGAACTCTAGTACAGTTGAAACGTGCTTTACCTTCTTGTAAGCTCGAGCCACCTCTGCAACAGGTCCCCACTCCCCTGTCAGGCGGTTCTTGATCTTGTTCAGTTCTCCATTCTCAGCATTTGTTGCACTAAATGAATTGAAATAGAGTATTACACACATGGAAATCAGGAGGGGTCTACAGTAAAAACAAATTTCAAGCCAGACAAGTATAGTTTTGTGCCTAGATTTTAAGCACGAAATTGGTACGGTATGGTATGGTTGAAAGAATAAAACACTAAACAATGGGAAAATGTGGAATACATACATTCCATAATTATTCCAATAATTTTATACATATCTTTTAATATGTATAAAATATTTTTGGTGTAAAACTTAATCTCAACAGTCAGTATAAATATCTAAATACCTAAAATTCAACTAAATAAGCCATCCAACAAATTGGCAACTCAAATTAAATCAAACTAATCAAGTAAATAATAATTAAGTTTGAGTTTTTTGTTATTTGTGACCAGTTTAATAATCACGAAGTAACATCTTTAAAATGACCAACACCCTCCCCAGAGCTAAGACATATCCATGTCAAAAATACATAACGAGTTTTATTTGCAAAACTAAACATGTATTTCCCATTAATAGTACAATAAACGATGCTGATACTAACGTAAGGAACAAGTTGTTGGAAATGTTGTCCAGATGTCCTCTGTACTTGAGCCAAGGTCCTGCAGCTGAAATGTGGTCCGTGGTACATTTTCCTTTCACCTGGCCAACAAATATGAAGCATTTACAACACAACACATTTCGCTCCACTCCCCACAGATGTAAGTTGATAAAAACATGTGAAACAACAACTATATGAATTTGATGAACTATTGAAAAAAATAAAAGCAATATCTGTCAAATTCCAACTTCTGAGATTCTAGTACAAAATGATTTAAAAATAGAGAATTGAAATTGTGATGAAATAGAAATCTAACTAAGGATAAATTATAATATTCATCAGGAACACAGAAACAGGTTAAGATTATCCTTGACTCTAAAGGGCATTTAAATGTGACTATGTTGATCATAATTCTCTTCAGCTCATACAAGGTCCAGATATTATTATTGGCTAATTACTCTAAGTCTAAAGGCTTTAGTCATTTATGCTCAATTGTTATTGCGACTAAAATTATCTAGTTTTGTCAAATTTACACGGTGATAGAATTTTGGTTATTCTATCCAAACAGTTTGTAAAGCTCAAATTTGGCTGAGTTTCAGTGTGAAAAAAGGTAAGTGATTGTTACTTTTCATTTTTTTGTAGATTTTAACCTATTGGCTACTGAAAAAATGTACACTTTTGAAGCATGCCAGTGCTGAATTATATGAGCATTTATCAGGGTTTAAGCTTAATACTCAGTAAACACGCAGAAAATGAATATTTACTCCAGATATAGGCCTATAAAGCTGAATGTTTTCTAATTTGGTACTACTCATATTTAAAAATTTTCACTGTCTATTTACCAGTTTTTTATTTATTTGTATAGGCCCAAGCCTTTTTGTTCTGCAACTGTTATCACTTGATGTCCAGTTAGACTTTTGAAGGTTAGGCCTACTTTTAGGTTATTCTATGTCACTTTCACAGCTGGAAACACTCAACTCATCACTATCTTTACTTTCTGAATCACCACTTTCATATAAAATCTGTCTAACAAAATCAGAACAATCCTCAGAATGTATTGCTGTGAAATGACCACTGTTGTCAAACTGCATGACGATGTAAACAAACAAACCGTAAACTCAAAAACAAAGAATGATATAAAACAATCGATAGTCAAAATATAGTAATGCAATATTTTGAATATAACAAATACCGTAATACAACAGTTAAAGACAGCTAAATTTAAGAATAAATCAATAGTTACGTCGATGACGGAAACCGCCCGTCATCTGTGGTTACGCAAATACGATCCCATGATGGGCAGTGCCCGTCTATCGTAGCCAATGGGTTAAAGCAACAGACATCCACAAAATATCATAACCTCCTTGTTGTAAACCAACTAACCTTGATCAAAATAGACATATCTACAAGATCTTTCCCATCCCAGACATCAAACGGATCCAACAACTGCAACCTCTGGCTCTTGGGGTCAACATCTACTCGGAGAGAAGATCCATCCTTGGGCGGCTCCTGTGTGAAGAAAACAAACAAATAACGTTACACTCATGTAGAAATAAAACATCGACAAGTTTTGATAAAATCTTGAAATAACTATTATGACTCAAATACTTTATTCAAATAAGGCTTTGCACGGAAACTGGCACTATCGATTTGAAGTTATAAGCAAAAAAATTAATAGATATCTTTATTGTGAGAAAAATATATTAATTCAATGCCATAGGCCCTACGTTCCATGTTTCAAAAATACCCCTATCACAGCAGATCTACGTACTCAGAAAATTTCCAAATCAGTAATATAAAAAGCATATAATATTTTAAGTCAAGTTTTACCAATATCTGTCGATAAATATATGAGTTAGTTATTTGCGTATTCTCGATAAGATTAACATGGGAAAGAGTATGCAGGTTTGCCGCTGTGAGGAACACTGAAAGTAGACATTTCTAGCATAAACAATTTTTATTTTGACCATTTATACCAAGTTTCATCAACATCTGGAGTTTCATCCATAAAGGAGTTTACTTATTCCCTATATAATTAACATGAGGAAAGAGTATGCAGCTTAGCTGCCATGATTTTAAAGCATAAATGGATGGATCTCAACCACATGAAGCTAAATATCAAGTTTCATCCAAAAATATAGATTGATAAGTGAAATATTAATTTTTCCTTATCCTCCTTAAAATTAACATTGGAGCCACAAAATACAACGTACTGTGTTTAGATTTTTTAATATCTCGGTAACCTAATCTAATCTAACTGTTGGAGATAGAGCAAAACTTTAAAACGTTCACTGCGTCATCAAAATTAAATAACTTTTTCATACTGCTGCACGAGTCACTGGTGACTCATGGGGTCTACTTGTGGCATGAGTCACCGGTGGCTCATATTTGCTTCAAACTTCGGCAGGCTCTAGTTTCATAGCAGTTGCACTAGGAGCGCTGCGGGTGGATTTTTTAGCTTAGTTTGGATATTTCCCACCTGATCCATCGTACAGAGAATTTTGTCATGAGCCACCGGTGACTCATGCCACAGTGCATTGATTACAGACGACTTTTGATTTCATCCAAAATCTTGAGTTGTTTAGAAGACAACAAACAGAAGACTCAAACCATCAGACAGTAAAATAACCTCAAACAATAATTGCGCATGAATAAAGGTCGGAAATGTGTAGGAACTACTTTTCTCCCTCGACACCCGTGACTCATGCCGCAGTAAAAGAATATTATCTAGTAAAAATCAACCACAGTGCAGTGCGAGCCACCGGTGACTCATACATAAATATGTATATAAATATATACTACTTAAAAAACTAATAATAACAGCACAAACCCCACTTAATTTGTATTACGGGTGTGAAAAATATGCGTGCCGCAAAGAGTCAACCGTCGAGAGTCGAGCGTCAACCAAGGTAGAATAGTCGTCAATTTAGTCAATGTTTAGTCGACATATTTAAAACGTACGTAGGTACAAAACTGATTTTTAGTGTTTTTTATTTTAAATGTTGTTTGGGTTAGTGCACACTGCATACCTTTAGTTCGTTATTTATGTTTGTAAAGTTAGATTATATACTAAATTGTTTTTATTATGTATAATGATATTTTAACAACAAACTGACAACAGCAAATGCATAAACTTTGTATGTCTTAATAAAAATCTTGACCCTTGAATACATTTATTTCATAAAAATAATGTCAAATATTGGTTTAAAATTCGTTTATAGCATACGTTTAAAATAGATGTTTGGCCACCATCTTGCCGCAACCGAACGTCTAAAATAGACACTTATTTGGCTGTTCAAGGGTTAACGAACCGGTTGATAGTGATACCTGTAGTTATCTTTTCAATCTGTTTTTAAGTTAAATTGAACGGCAACAAGATTAACATAAAAACTATGAGAGCAGGAAGACTGACCTGGTAGGTGTCTACGCCAGGGTCAAAGCCCTTGGGGGGAAGCTCAGGTCCAAATGGGTCCGAAAGCTTGAACTCCTTTCCTGCAAACATCATTTTTAAAATACTGTACTGAGCTCTTTCAAGAATAAATGGATTGACAACTAATTTTTAAGTTACATTACTATACAATTAACTTATATGTTAATCCTGATGCTCAACGAAGTGGTGATTTAATTCATACTAAAAGAGCTTTCACAATTCCTGAACTAATTTTAATGTTTGTCAATAAATATTAAGGATATACTCCATTTTCAGGGATAAAAAAAGATGAAGAACCATACTAAAAATTTTACAGGAACTTAATCATATGATTTGTTGTTTTCTGAGAATCTTGAGTAAATTTACTTTGGTGTGCCATAACTTGTTCGTCAGGGCAATAGACTAAAACTAATATTGTGCTTATAATTGCTCACCATCCTTGCCCTTGAGAGGTTGGCTGGTCGGGTCAAACTCGAGACTACCGGCCACACACAGTGCCGTCACCAGCTCAGGGGATGTCACAAAAGCGTGAGTAGCCGGATTGGCGTCATTACGTCCGGTGAAGTTGCGGTTGTAACTGTTGACGATGGTGTTCTTCTCACCCTTCTTGACATCCTTGCGGTCCCATTGGCCGATACAGGGGCCACAAGCGTTGGCCAGCACTGTTCCACCAAACTGGCGGAACGTTTCAGCCTGCAACGTAAATTATAATGTAGCCTATTTATTAACACAGCCAGTTTGGTGTAAACTTGATACTTTATATTCAAGTTTTAAATTGAATTCATAAATGTTTCATTATTAGGTTCAAAATTATAATGCATGTTATTTTTTCATACTACAAATCCTAAAAATTATTATGATTTCTGTTTTTCACTAAAAATTGACCTCGTTTCACAAATACAAATTATGGAAAATTTATTATTTTGCTTATTAAAATATAGTTGTATAATTCTTGATGCTTGAACATATGATTGAAATAACAAAATACTGAGAGCAAAAAGCAACTGAATAAGTTGAGATTGATAGTTCTATTTGTGTGTTGTTGGATGTCTCTAACCCTCGAAGTGCTAACGGCTTTGTCTGAGCCAATCCGTTCCTCTTCTAAAGTGCAAACAGTTCAGACTGAGTCGATCGCATAAGTGACTGCCAAACAATAATGGACCAATTTAACTATAATTTATATAAAGGTAAAGTAGAAGAGCTGTTTTATTTGATCCTCTATACAGTAGACCCAATTGGTTGAAAAAAGCATATTTAAATTTCACTCTGTATTTGTCTGCCATCTGCTGTCAGCTGATATACGAGTAAAATATGTAAAGTGTTTAGTGAACGTAACAACATATATTTTATTATTTTATACACACTTAGTGTTTTGAAGTACATTATAAGTATTTTTTGTTATTAGGCTATATTTCTTTTCTGTGTGATTTAATATGAATAATCAGTGAACCCAGTCGTTCAAGTCAAATTCAAGCGTGTTTGTTTGATTTGTCAGATTTTTGTGGTATTTTTTCCCTGTACAGGAATGTATCATTGTCATAAACTGTTTATTATTGAATAAAAACTATTTGTGTTATACATTCATGTGTTTGGGACAAAATTATGCATCTTTCGTATAAATTCTAATTACAAATTGTAATTCTAATGCAAATCTGAAAACAAGTTTAATTAAAAAGAATTTTTGAGGAAAACATTATTCTGTTCTTTGGCAGGTTTTGATATTTAAATACCATATGGTAACTTTTTAGTTCATATAATTTTATTCTGTAGGTCATTGTGGACATTTTGATGAATAATATGTTGTATTTTATAGGTATATTTAATTTTTTATAAAATTAAACATAAAGTACTGCATTTTACCTTAAAACCGCCTAGCACTAAAGTGTTTGTGCTAGCACTTTGAGGTTAGGTTTTCTTGAATCCACCTTAAATCCTAGATTTTGTTTAATGCACTGTCATTTGTTCCCAAAAACAAAGACTTGGCTTCCAGTATAACCAGGTGCTATAGGCAGGCATGTAGGTTTGGTTGAACTAAGATTCACCAGAATTTTGTTTGATGATTCTTATTTACTTACTTTTTGGTGAAATATATTACAAGAATTCACAAAAAATCAACTCTATTTATTTCAAATTAATTTAAGTCTGTCTAAATCACAATTCACTTACAATTCCATCACGTTCGATGGTAGCTCGGACTTGCTCAGAGCCAGGGGTAATGTTGAAGGGAATCTTGGACTTGAGCCCATGACTCAGTGCTTCCTTGGCGATGGCAGCACAACGAGCCATGTCCTCGTAACTTGAGTTGGTGCAGCTGCCAATCAGTCCTGCCAACATTTCAAAAAATTTACTTAACAAAAGAAATCCTATATGAAAGGATTAAAACCAATCACAATTTACTACTTCAGAATGTGAAACATAGTATGCACACTCTAAAAATAATACATTAAATGCGATAATTCAAAAATATCATACTAATACTAATATTATCTTTTTGCACTTTTCTAACATATCTATGTTTTCTCTACACAACATTTCTGGAGATGAAGAAACTCTTTCCGTTTTCAAGTGACTACTCAATAATTACATTTAAATTTTAAGTTTCAGAGTTTCAGATATTCTATTACTATAGTAAAAAAATAAAAAATAAAATATAATAAAAATATGAATTTTAAGGATTGTGTTTTATACCATAATAACCAGAAAGAGTGTTTAAACATGAATAACTTAATTCAACTTAAGTAATTTGATAAAATTTATTTCAAAGAAGACTAAAATATATGGAACATGAGGGAAAAAATTAATATTCCTTAGTGTATGGAGGAATAAACATCGAAATAAGTTTTGGCGTACAGTGGAAAAGAGCAGATTATAGGAGTTGAAGCAAAATACTAGATATATGACTTTTTTTTAATAGTGGAGATAAATTGGCGTGAAACCTGCTGGTCAGTTGAAGCACAAAAATTAAAATATTACATGGCTTTCTTTTTATTTAGTCTATCTAAACCTTATAACAAAAACAGCTGTTCCGAGTTAGTAATAGCTTCAAACGCCAGACACTTACCGACTCTGATATCCAGGGGCCAGCCGTTCTTCTTAGCGTTCTCCCCCAGTTTAGAGATGGGGTGAGCCAAATCTGGGGTGAAAGGTCCGTTCACATGAGGCTCCAACTTGCTCAGGTCGATCTCAATCAGCTGCAACAACAGTTGAGTTAAGAACCAACAACGCTAAGGGTCTCTAAATGTATTGTGCCAACTGGCATATCCATTATATTGGATGAACAAATAAGGATTCATGACTGGAAGACTGAGTGTTCTGCCTTTCGTTAGGCTGTTTTGGGAAAACTTATTTAACTCTAGGGGTGAGCGATGCATCGAAAATGTATCGAAATTTTGATTCGATTCATCGAATCGCGATTCGATACAGAGGTAATTGAAATCCCGATGCATCGAGGGTCCCGATGCGCGGCAGCGCGTGTAGATCCTAATGGCATAAGCTTATACCGATTTTCAGGTTTTGAAACAAATTTATTTAATGTCTATGTTTGTGCAATCCAATTTTCCTTTTTATTTTGTTATTCAAACTGATTTTAAATCCTTTCTCAAAATTGACACACAAGTCAGAGAAGTTTTTAACAGACAACAGCTTATGTGACATGACGATTACAATTTTAATGGAAGTTTTTTATGGTTAGGTATTCCTCTGCTGGACACAACAGACATCAATAGTAACAAAAAATACATCAAAACATATTAAGAACCAGAATTGAATTGTATTTATTTAAATCATAGTTTGTTTAGTTTAGTTTTAATAATGGCTCCTTTTTCATCGCAGTATCAATTGACAGCTTCCATTGCATTTCTTACGAAGCAAAAAAGTAGATCCATAGTTTTTTAATAATATTTATTCAAAAAACTAAACCTTGAGTATTTGACATTATTCTAAACTGTCTATTATAATGTACATATTAAATGTTTTATCAGTATGACCAATCATGAATAAAAACATTAAATTTATGATTCTCAGTTAAATCGGGTGTAAGCTATTATTGTTAAGAGATAAGCGAGGTGGACAGGTAGTCAGACAATAGCAGCAGTAGGTAATAAAAACGACCTTGAGCCTTGCTCCGGGACAAGGGGGTTTGTTGATATTTGGAACTGACTGAGCGACTTCATTATTTAGTTTTTCGGTCAAATACTTACATTTCTCTACATAGTATGATCTAGTTAAAAATTGAGTTTTATGTTTTCTCTTTAAATAATCATTAATCTGAGGAGATTTAATAAATAAGCAATCAAATTAAGTTGTGTGTTTAATTAATTAAGAAATTTACTTTTAAATAAGAGTAATGATTAAATAGTTTTAAATAAATATGTAACCACAACTAACTTCACTTTTAAAAGTTTTATATATTTTTTAATTTAAAATATGAATTTGATTAAAAACTAACCATTTGAAATGGATGATACTAAAACTATTTTTTTAAATAACTGTTTACTTCTGTTTTTATATTTTCTATATTATTACTTTTTGAATATTTATTTATAGTTTTCACTACAATACTACTCATTTCCTCTACTAATATCTTTTATTTTGCTCATTTCCAAATTTGTTAGATATGTTATTTTTTAAAACCTATACAAAAGAATTTTGAAATTGTATCAAAATTTTAAAACTAGAGATATATTTGCTTTTGTCATACAATAGTTCTTTATTTAATTTAGTAGTTTATAATAGATATATAATATATTTTTACTAATTGTAGACCTACATTAATTTTTTTAAATAATTCTTGTTTAGTCTTGTTAAGGCTAGCTATACATATTCCAAGTTATTAAAAATTTTAGCGAATTTTGGAAATCTTTTAGCGAACTTTGCTTTATTGATATAATATACATAGATAAAATACCTTAACACAAATCTTTGGAAATTAAAAGTTATCAAACTAAAAATTATCAAACTAATTATGAACTGTAAAATTTAGTGAATAGTCTAATAATATATTTTTTGGCTTTTATTCCATGGTTTTTTATTATCTTCTGTTATATGATTTCTGTTTTACAGGAAATTGTGTTGTGTGTTTGTCGTGTTGTATCGAATCGAATCAATTCGTATCGGAATTCTTTGTATCGCATCGTTGTATCGAATCAAAATTTTTTTGCTGCATCGCACACCCCTATTTAACTCTTTCAAAAAATGTAAAATCTATTATTAAATGCATGAAAATATTTCAATAGAAAATATGGTCCATATAAAAAATGCAGAAAAATAAGTTTAATTGTGCGAACGAGAAAATAATTTACTGTCAATACGGAAAATTTGACACTAAATACGATGATCAAAGAGGATGCAACACTATCGCATGAGAAATTAATTTGCACACTTAACAGCGGAAAAAAGAACTATGTTGAAATATAAGCAGGCAACACACATTGTTTGCTCGTAACCGCCCCACAGGACGCACGGCACACATCATTAGACATCTGTCTAGCAAAGTACGGGGACGTACAGTGTGCATCATTAGATAAAGGTGCGCACCTGGTCATAAGGAGCGCCATTATCCGGTGTCAGGAGGTCCTTGTGCTTCTCAGCAGCAGCAGCGATGTCTGCACGCCCCGTTGCCTTCAGATAGTCTCCCATCCGCTTGTTGAACGGGAACAGCGATGTCGTCGCACCAATCTCTGCCCCCATGTTGCAAATGGTACCCATTCCTAGCAAGTATTTAATAAATTATTATTTAACATATAGGCACCTATATGAAGTTCTAATCAAATTACAATAATAATGACAAAATAATCAATGTAAAATTTCTATAAGGGTAAAAAAATCTTAAATTTTAAACTCAAACAAAACCAAATAAACTAACAACCAATTTGGTTTAACAAAATCCAACATTAACAAATGTAGGATATTTTCAAACAAAGAAGAACTATTTATATTTATTTGGTCAATAACAAATCTAAACATTGTTAACTTTATTCTGAAATCACTATAACCACATTTTTATAAATATACTAAGATTTAACACGTTCCCTGCACGGTCCGCAGATATCCCGCCCCACGCCAGCGGTGCCGTGACTGCGCTGGGCGGGAAATATCGTCCTTGAGTGATGTCAACAACCCGGCTTCAGTTGAGCTTGTACTGAGGACTTTGATCTGTTTGCTGTTTCTTATATGTGTTCTGCCACAAATTTCAATGTGCTTTGTCTTCGTGGTAGTCATTCCGTGCTTTGATAATGCTTTTGTGTTTTAGCTTCATGCTCAACGGCGCAGTTTAGCAATACACGCTAAACGAAATCCAGCAGTGAACATGTTAAGAGGTACACTGATGATTACTGACCGGTGCAGGAGATGTTGTCCACTCCGGGCCCGTGGTACTCGATGATGGCTCCTGTGCCTCCCTTCACCGTTAAGATGCCGGCCACCTTCAGGATAACGTCCTTTGGTGAAGTCCACCCCTTCATCTCTCCGGTCAGCTTCACTCCGATCACCTGTTGAACACATTCTCACATTACATTCTAAAACATTGCGCCAGACATAAAAAAGAAATACTGTAGAGCCTCCAGACTGGTCTCCATCTGCTGTGATTCCCACGCTCCTCTATTTGTATAGACAATTAATTATCAATACTGTCATTTATCAGTTATTTGCATATCTCAACATTTAAATTAATATCATATAGATAACTCTACAATAAAATTTTACTACAATACTGTATAACTTGGAACCTTTACTATAACCTTGGAAATGAGTTTTATTTTCTCACGATATCAAACTTTTGGCTGTTCCGACCACAGTATAGTCCTCTCATAGTCGAATATAGGAGATTCTACTGTATATTAGCATTCTATATAACTAAATACTCAAATAAAACATTTCTATGGTTTTCCAAATGGATTATGCACAGCAGAGAAACTTTAGAATAGAAAATTACTAACAATGTTTCCTTAAATAATTATGAATTACTGATGGGGTCAGCGTATTAATAGTTTAATTAATTGTAATTGTACTTATTCATGTTTTTCAGTTAATTGTGCTATGTAAAATTTAACCAATTAGAGATTCAGATGAGCAGATAGCACATTGGTAGCATGTAGCACATATATAACTATAAAATAAATATATTGTGTTAATATGTAAATATATAACTTTTATATTCTTGACCAATATATAGGCTCACTAAAACATCCATGAAACTGTAGCGAAAAGGGGTTTCGACTTTTCTTGTTCAAAGAATTAACACACTGCTCTGGGCAATGGGGGTATGGCATTCAAAGGTCTGATAGATTCATGATTAAAAATAAGCAATACTAAATGATTTAGTATTAAACACCTTTCCTGAAACCAATGTTGTCTGCTTATTATTACAGCTACCCTGGTGAATGTAATAACTGTAAACTATAAGATAGATAAGGAATAGCACAACAAGGTGTTTTGATTTATTTGTGTATGGCCAGAATAAGTTGATTTTTCAATATCTTATGGATAGTTAAGTTGATTCATGATTTTGGTCCTGTGGTTTGTTTTTCAATTGAGATTCGTACTCTGTAGCAGATCTTCATAATCCACTCAGCTAAACAAACGACAACTAATCACTTATCTAATCAGGTCGGCAAGGTCATGCAAACACACTTGACTAACTACTGTCAAAAACTCTCCTCCTTCTAGATAAAGATTGTGAGTTGAATATCACTTTTTTAACAAGGAATTTTTTTTAATAAATGTTTTTAATGGAGTAAAGTGCATATTGTTTATGAACAAAACATTTATCAGCAGAAACTCAACTACTGAAACAGATTTTTTATACCCACACATTGCCATAATTAAGCTGAATGATAGCTACATGTTTTAGATAATGTAGTTGAAGAACACTTCAAATTAATAACTAAACCCACTTATTGGATAAACTAAAGGACTGGTTATACAAAAGTGAAAACGGCAAGAGTACTGCAGGAGTTGACAGAAAATGACTTCTAGCACTGTTTCCAACCAACAAGGGAAAATTGCATGGAACGTTGTTTGGATAAAGAAAGGATTTATATAATACAGATAGTTAAAATAATGATTACATCATTTACAATGCCAGTTTTGAAATGTAAACCATATCTCATACAACATTTTTACTAATTTTTTATGCAAGCTGCAGATTTTTCAGCTAATTCTACAATCCGGTATATGTGTGAAGCTCTATCTGCTGATTGGGAAAATGTAATATACTTATGAATGAGACAAAAAAATTTCAGAGTTATAAACCCCCTTATTAAAATACATAAAGTACCATAAGGTGGATTAGTAACATTGTTTATGTAGTGAGTAAATTTATAGTTTTTGAATACGTTCTTACAAACTACACTGGCTTGTACTTCATACAGTATGTTACTGCAAGTCAAAGATTAAATTCAGTGACACACAACTTGTTTCAGATTATGAGTTGTTGATACTTGTCAGTTTAAGTGTCTGTTGCTGTTACAGTACTTTGCTATCTTAGTGCACAGGTTGTAGACCTGTATTCATCGCCAGTTGGGATTTTCTATTAAATATCCTGATAATATTATAAATCTGTCCTTCACATTTATGCCTTCCTAACAGTTATCATTACACATTTTTTAACATTATACATTTTTCTCGTAGTAAAAAGAAGATGAATTAAATTAGATTAAATAATGTCATTATGAACTCCTATCTAAAAATTACTACCTGGTCAATCAAGTGAAATAACATAACTCCAATGTTAATATTTGATAGTAAAATTTTCATTTTTTAATTGAACTTGGAATATAAAAGATTTTTAGAATCTGTTAGTGTGGCTTATCGTGTGACAAGATCCTCAACTAGAAGTCTCAGTTTTCTTACCTTGGGGCACTTAAGCTCCCAGGGTATGTCAGCCATGACGTCTACAGCGTCAGCTCCTCCCACTCCGATACACAGACCTCCGAGGCCTCCACCATTCGGGGTGTGAGAGTCCGTGCCGATCATCAACAGTCCAGGGAAGGCATAGTTCTCCAGGATAATCTTTGGGAAACAAATTAGAGTTTACTATAGGGTAAATAATGACAAACTTACTTGTTCAAAGTCCATGGTGTGTATAAAAGATAAATATTCATAATCTTCCCAATAAACGGGAATAATTTTAGCTTTACACCATTTTGTTTGACTCAGCTTTGCTTGAGAATAGTATTAGAAAAAATTATTGAAGTAAAAAAATGTGATGTTTTAAATATAAATTTAAAGGGTAATTTAGTGTTTTAGTGCACTGGTTTCATGATTTTTATTATTTATTTTTACATATTTTTTCATGTAGCACAGTACATTAAAGTAACAGTAGCATTCCAGCTGCAAGTCTGCAGTCTGCAACAATCTTGAAGATACTTTACATTATACATTCAGGTATGAACCGATATATGCAATGTTTGTTTTCATTTAAAAGAAAAATAAACTTCTGAATTTCATGAAATTTTTATATCTAATATATCTTAAAAATAGCAATATTAAGTTAACATAACACTGGTAAAAATAGTGAAATCACAGACCTGATGGATAATTCCTGAGCCGGGATGCCAAAAACCGAGACCATATTTAGCTCCTGCGGACTTCAGAAAGTCGTAAACTTCTTTGTTCACTTCTTTCGCTGTAGCTAAATCTTTTTCCCCACCAACCTGAAGAATAAAGACAAGTATAAAGACACCAAAAACATTATCAATGTATATTTTTCTACGACCCTCATTCTTGTCCCAGGAATGTCTTAGCAACATTAACCCTCCAAGTAGCGATCAACACGCCTGAGTCGATGTCTTCACCCCCTCCAAGTTTCATGCAAAACAGTAATATTATCCAAAAGAATAACATTGGGTGCTTTTAGACAATGTACCGTGTTTACCGCGGACATAAAATTCAACTTTTCTATGGAACCATTAGTCGTAGACTAATGATTCAAAATACCTATACTTTAGGTTTTTAATCTTGTTTTAATGGAGATACCTAGACATATTATTTTCAAAATTTTAGTTTTTCCAAAAAAACAAAATAAAATGTTTGCTTTTTAAGGCCTATAACTTTTGAACCATTAGAGCAACAGTCATATAGGTGGTCTCTATTATTTGGGCTCTTAAATAATAAACCAAGAAACTTTAATGAAAATCGCTAGAACAGGTTTTGAGAAATTTGTATTTTTAACATTCTTGGACATATACTATGTATAAGAGAAGAAAATCAAAAAAGACAAACAAATATGTAAAGCAATTTTTATATTTATTGTGTTATTTGAAATGTATTGACCACTTAGTGATTCGCAGGACATCGGGGACCAAAGCCACATGCTCTAACATTGGCAACATATATTTACCTTCATCCGCTTGCGTGGACGGCAGATTGCCACCTTTTTAAGTTTTAGTGTGTGTATTAGGCCAGTCAAGGTCATCAAAAGCTTCAGCTCCAGATGTATTCCTAACCCATTACTACTACGACAAGAGAGTAGTATATTATTCTTTTATCGATGCTATTTCGGTCTCTAAGATGAACATTAGTTCACTGTGTCCTGAATTGCGGCTATACTCGAGTGGGAAAATATGTTTGTAAAAGTCACTGCAGTGTTACATGTAACATCTATTACAAAAAATTAGATGAAATATGTTAATAAGTTAATAAAGTTAACTTAAACCAAAAAACAATCTGTAAATTTATAAAACAATATATTTCTCAATATAATGTATATTGCTTATATATCCTAATCTCTTGTAAGTTAATAATTGTTATAGGTTGAAAAATATTTTAAACATTAATTTTATATCTTATGTTTAACCCATAGGCTACTGAAAAATGTACACTTTTGAAGCATGCCGTTACTGAATTATATGAGCATTTAAGCTTAATACACAGTAAACACACAGAAAATGAATATTTACTCCTCATGTATCTAACTGAATGTTTTCTTATTTGGTACTACACATTTTTAAATTTTTTCACTGCCTATTTATACTATATAGGCCTAAAAAACCTTTGTTGTTCTGTAACTGTTATCACTAGATGTCCAGTTGAACTGTTGAAGATTAGGCCTACTTTTAGGTTACTCTACGTCACTTTCACAGCTGGAAACACTCAACTCATCACTATCTGCAAAATGACCATTGTTGTCAAACTGCATACTGCAAACAATGTAAACAAACAAACCGTAAACTTGAAAACAAAGAACGATATAAAAACAGTCGAGAGTCAAAATACAGTGATGCAATATTTTGAATATAACAATTGAGAGTCAAAGACCGCTAAATGCAAGAATAAATCAATAGTTACGTCGATGACGGAAACCGCCCATAATCCATAGTTACATGTCTATCGTAGCCAATGGGTTAAGTACCTACCTTTAATAAACATAATTGACTATAAAAAAACTTTCACAACATACAAAATGCAATACGCGGCCACGCGAGCGGATGAAGGTTAATGTCAGCGGTGAAGTACCTGAGCAAGAATCAAGTGGTCGCAGTGGATGGTGGACGGGACAGCAACCTTGGGGAGGCCGGAGGATATGAACTGCAACATGGCCATCTGCGCCGTAGCGTCCTGCATGGCCACTCGGTCGGGTCGCAGCCGCAGGTAGGACTTGCCTCGCTCTACCAGACAAAACTATCATCTAAACTGTTCCAATAGTAGGCATCCACCCTTAGACATTGACTTCTTAACACTAAATATTTTACTTCGTTATACAGTATTTCCATCACAAAACAAAATGTTAAGGATAATTCTAAAAACAAATATACGTCCAGAATGGAAAAAAGTTGAAAAGGCATAGACTCAAATTTTACTGTTCCTAAATAAATCTGCAAGAGGACTGCTAGTCTGTGCAATGACTATTTCCCTAAAACATTTACATATGAACTATTTTTATGGCTTACTAGTTTTTATTCATAATTCGACTAAATTAGATAGTTTCATGCATGTTGTTAGGCCTACTTAATTTACCCTAAAGTTAAATACCATAATTCCAGACGGGACCAGTCCAGTTCCACGACAAACATTGGAAAAATATGGTCTTTGTAAAATATAAGTAAAAACCAGTTTTACCCTTATTTTTTTACAAAATAAGCTAACGTTATTAGACAATGATAATCTGGTTATTTTACTCAGGACTATTTATTCTGTACTTTCTTAAAATCAGATACTTTAAATACTATCTCAACGTGCAATATTTCAAAATTAGTTTTAACCTAACTACACACACACACATTATACAACAAATTAGAAAGTACTGTGTTTTATAGACCAACAAGTAATAAATGAATTTATATTTTAAAATACGTCTTAGAGGCATACTGAAAATTCCCAAAAAAATTTAACAAAGTATATTTTGTTACATATTTTTGGAGAAAAGTCATGTATAAGATACCTAACTAAATAAAAGAGAAAATAGCAATAATAAAACACACGGTGTAATGGTTACAACTTTTTAAGAAACTTAGGTCTTATTATTTTCACAACAAACTGAACTGAGCAGAAGAAGATAAGAAGATTTATTTTTCCTTCAGAAAAATCAATTTTATTGACTCAGGACTCACCGATATCTTGGCCCTTGGGATCATCCAGATGAGAGTAGAGCACCTTCTCTGAGAGCGTTAGGGGCCGGTTCAGCCTGGAAAAACATAAAAGTAAGGTGAGAACATACAGTAGAACTTGGATAATTCGAACCTCAAGGGACCAGAAAAAAATTCGAATTATCAAAAATTCGAATTAGAAAAGTTTATGCAAGTGGTTGAAATAAACAATCAAACATCAGGTTTTAACATTGTACATTAAAAAAGTTAGGATAATGAAGATATTATTGATTAAAAATCCTAATTTTTGTTAAATGTCAATAATGTGTTTGGAGGGATCCCGAAACTAGCTACTGTATTACAAACTTTTTCATCGCCGCTATTTATTCTTGAACGAAGATGTAGTTAACGAGTAGCTTTGACGAAGCATCAAACACGA
Source organism: Nephotettix cincticeps (assembly GCA_023375725.1). NCBI lineage: Eukaryota > Metazoa > Arthropoda > Insecta > Hemiptera > Cicadellidae > Nephotettix > Nephotettix cincticeps. The sequence continues at coordinate 134,330,919 of CM041786.1, forward strand.
CATGTTAAAAATGCAGACGACAATAATAAAAACAATATAAAAGATATCAGGTTGTATTTATGACAACAAGAATAGGCATTATCACAAAAAATCTGAGGACAGGAAGAACTCGTTTTTCGGAAAAAATCAATTTTGTTCACTTATACACACACTATTGATTTGCCTTCGAATTATCCCATATTATGAATCCAGATAAACATTGTTTTTGAGCGTTAGGGGCCCAAGAAAAACATAAAAGTAAGGTGAGAACATAGAGACCTATATACATTCACTGCAATTAAAACATGACTTGGAATTTAATAATATGTTACTTCACTTGTTAATATCACTTGATGAGTGATTTTTACGTCATTAATGATTACAATTACGGAATTATTAAGGTCGCCTTAAATTCATTTACTTGTGTGCCACCTTAATAGTAGATCCTCTGTATTATACAGTATAGGCCTGATTGTAATTCAATTTAATTTAAAAAATAAGAGTTAGAAACATACATGTACTGATTAGATTAGATTATTGAATTGGCAACCTACCCAGGTAGGTATTTAAAGCCAAGTATGAATGAGAAATGAGTGTAGGATGATTGTGGTGCAATCTTGTAGTCTTGTTAATGACTAAGGCTGACATGTTCCTTAAACAGGACTGTTAATTAATAGCCCAACAGCCGATGGCAACTAAGGGACCTACAGTATAACGTTGAATCCGAACCACGGCCTCTGAATTACGAATTGGTATAATTATAAGGATGGTCTTTGTGGATTAACACAGTATTCAATAATGGGGATGTTAATCTACACAAGAGAAAACTACACCCACCGACCATCACTCACAACTATCCACAATTCGTGACCTCCAAGTAGCTGGATTACAGGATAACGCCATCATCCCAGTCATAATCCTACAACGAGTACAAAGGACGGGCAAACTGCTAGATGGTTTCTAATAATAATAAAAAACAACCCACATGATTTAAAAAAATAAAAACCATGGAATTTCAAATATATTTTTTGCCAAACTTGGCTTTGACTTCATTCTTCAGGTGTTTTATATTTGAGGCGTAATTAGTACACATAAACAGGTTGCGTCAATGTATTTTACTAACATAACCTCTCGTCCCAAACAAAACAAAACATTTTCAAATAACAATATAGACGTTGCCTAGCAACGTGTCAGATGGTCACCGCACAGCCCCTCGTGGAGACCGGAGGTCTGGGAGGTGAAACTTCACCCGTTTTGCAGCACTGTGTATGTAGGAGGAGGGCGTTGGATCCGTGGCGATGAAAGCAGGCTTCACCCGATCAAGACTGACGCGTCGTTCAGTGCCGTTGATGAGGATCGTTATCGTCTTGTCGTCCCTTGCAATGATAGGATGCGGGCCGGTGAAGGGTGGCTCCAGGGAACTCTGAACTCTGTCATCCCTAAGGAACACGTGCCCGCAAGATGAAAGCTCTTGGAACACGAATGGGGCCTGAGAGCTATGCCGCGTAGCTGGAACTGGTCTGAGTTGTGACATCTGTTGATGGAGGTAGACGACGAAATTGTTGGTATCGTCCTGATGTTTCGGGCCGGCTGCAGGGATGAGGAATTCCGATGGCAGGCGTAAGGTTTCTCTGTAGACCAGTTCGGCAGGGGAAGCTTTGAGGTCTTCCTTTATGGCACTGCGCAAACCCAGTTAGACTAATGGTAAGGCATCCAACCATGTCCTATGGGTATGACAACGTAGGGCGCTCTTCAGCTGACGGTGAAAGTTTTCGACCATCCCGTTGGCACAGGGGTGGTAGCTGCAGGTACGACATCTTGTAATTCCAAAGGAGTTGCCTAGGGCCCAAAACAGTTGAGACTCAAACTGTCTGCCTTGGTCGGTAGTAATGCAAACAGGAGCGCCAAAGCAAGAAATCCAGCAGCGTATGAGAGCGTCGACGACCTCTACGGCGCCTTGGGTGTACATTGGCCAAACTTTAGGCCATCTGGTAAACCTGTCGATGGCTGTGAGACAATCTTGGAAATCTTGGTGAGAGGAAATCTTGTTTCGCTGGCAGTCCAAACAGGTTCGTGTCCAGGCACGGCAGTCTTGTTGTACTCGTGGCCAAACGTTGAGACATGAGCTTAGCAGTAGTGTGTGTTCCAGGGTGACTGAGATGAGGCGTAATTAGTACACATAAACAGGTTGCGTCAATGTATTTTACTAACATAACCTCTCGTACCAAAACAAAACAAAACATTTTCAAATAACAATCTAGACGTTGCCTAGCAACGTGTCAGCTGGTCGCCGCATATTGTTTCTATTAGTTGGTTTTTGTTTTGATTTGGGCTTGGATTTTCTTACAATAAAATGCTGGCTTATTATTCGGGTTTGAATTTATTTAAGTAGGAGCTTATCTTATATACATTGTTAACACGTTCATGACATTGCTGGAAACAGCCCTCTTTACTACATGACATGTCTATATCGGTCATACTTAAAAAAATATGTACCTTTTTTTTATTCAAATCACTTGTAAGAATCATGTAGACGGTGTGCACAAAAAATCACAATCTCCCAGAGAAATGTTAGTTTCAGAGAGCCCTAACAAAATGCATAGCAATGTGTAACCAATCGGGTACTTGACGCGATTTATTAATCAACGATGTGTACAAGTCGTCGTGAACGTGTTAAAGACATAGAAAATACAAAACACGCATTGTGCACAGTAAATGGTGATGGATACGGTATGTACAAGTCGTGTTGAATTTTCCTATTGAAAAGGGAAATAAAAACTATTTTATTTTTCAATACTAATCTTGATTTTTGTAAATGATTTTTTCAGAGTTTATTTCCTATTTCGTTCATCTATTAATGAAAATAAGTAGGCCCTCGATCATATATGTTATATGTGTAATTAGTTTAAGCTGTGTTACTATCACAAGAAATCAAATGTAGCAAAAATCATCCATAGCAAAAAAATTGGTTCAAACTAAACAAACAGCTAATTAGCCTAGTAGCAATTAAAACTCTTAGGAAAAGAAATGTCTAATTATTTGACAAAAGCCAATTAAAATCTACTAGGCCTACTGTTTAAAAAAATAACAATGATGTGTTTTGTTCATAGTTTAAATTTATAACTTTTAAATAAACGACATTAATACCTTAACTACTATTGTGTTTTGGTTTTGTAAAATAAAAATTTGAAAATAACAGTAATAAGACAGACCAAGTAACTTGATAACCTTAAGGGTAAACTCTGGTTCTTATCAGTATCAGCACATTTTGTTCGCTTCCTGTATTAGTTCATTGTAACAGCTTTCACAATATGTTCAATTGTTCATCACATATAGTTGAGTTATAAACAAAATTTTATTATTAAGAAATTAAAGATTATTTCATTTAAAATAGATATCATTTTACTAAAATATCAATATGAGAACACTGATATGATTTCATTTGAACTTTCATTCGTATTTCATATATATCATGAATTACAAACACCACTACAGCATTTTACTATTAAAATATTAACAAAACTGCTTACTTCTAGCAATTCTAATTCAACCTTTGTGTTCCAGTATGTTAGAAGATAATGGTTAACAAACCTTATATTGAAGCGTAGTTTTGCAATTCTTTCCTTAAATAAAATTAAACATTATTTATTCAATGGTTTAACAGATAAATTAATTTTTGCTTTAAAGAATATCCTAAATTGAGTTCACTACCTGTGTCCAAATTTAACTTACATTTCCTACTACATAAAAATTATTACACCACGAATGTGCCTACCTCTTCTTAATAATGCCCAGATTCTGGTCCAGTTTCTCATAGGGCAGATATCGATCCGTGTCGAATTTGGACATGGCCACCTTGGCGGCGGCCGATACCAGGGGAGACACATGGAAGCATCTTCGCTGGGCTTCCTGCATCAACGCCCATCGGCCCTGCGACAATCCCATATGAAAATAAAATGTTAAGAAAGATTTTTGGAACAGTATGTGAAAATGGAGAAGGGAGAATCAGACATAATGAGGAATTAAGGAATCTATACAAATATTATGAAGTCATGGCCCATGCTAGAACTAGATGTTAGAGATGGGTGGGGAGAGACAAGGGATCACTATTCAGGGAAGTAGGAGAAGGGCAGTTAAATGGGGGAAGACTACCATGAAGGCCCAAGAGAAGATGGTGGTACTGTGTAAAAAAAGACATCACAAGAGCGACAGAAGCAGCAATTGGTGAGGCACAGGACAAAGAGAGATGACGAGTATTTGTTGGCGAGGCCAAAAACCTACTTGGTGCAAGATAAAAGACAAAGACAAACTTTGGAAAGTCATAAAACATTTAAAACATATTTTAAAAAAATAATAAAACATTTTTTACAACTTTTTTGCAGTTATTAATCAGTTAAAAACATCAAAAATGTTTTTCAATGTATAGTTGCTCAGGTCCACCGTTAAACAGGACACCCAACATTGAATGGTATCAGTGAATTCACATAAATCCTCCTCTAAGGGGTTTTAATAAACTAAAACTATAGTATCTCTTCGCAATTTAGTTTTTGAGCTCGTTTAAGTAGCAAAAAAGCCATCACTAATATAATCAATAACATAGTGCGGGTCTTGGATGAAGCGCAGGACTATGGGAGTTCTCTGTGATCTGTCTAAGGCTTTTGACTTTGTTCATCATAATACACCGGTACTAATAAAAAATTAACTTGGAATCTTGTATCTTAATACCAAAATCACAATATACAGTGCATATTTTTCTTTAACCATGAAATATGGCCTAATTGCATGGGGTTCAGCCACCCAATCAAAAAAAGCCACTTTAGGTACAAAAACAATATTATCAGTAGTCTTACGCTGGGAATTGCATATTCAAATATATATAGGTATATATTGTATAAGCACAGCCCTTATTGCAGCATCATCTGCATACTCTCACTCTGTACTATTCGATCTATGATGGGAATAATATAAGTTCTGCGAAATTCACTCTACTCACACCATCGTGCTGCGTTTGATCTGGTTTAACTTTAGATTCAAGATTATATTGACTAATCACAAGTCATTGGATGATGTTATGTGATGGTTTTGAATGAATAAGTAAATAAATAGAAGTGTTAAATTCTCAAATTCATATTCAAATAACACTACCCAAATTATTTTTTAAAGGTTCAAATTTATTAAATATTTCCTCTAACAACAAGTTTAGAGATAATAACTTAGGGTTGGAAAAATAAATAATCTAACCGTATTTTCAATGAGTATTTTTAGTCTTCAATTATCAATGAAGAATAAGTACCTAATACAAATTAAATTACAGTATTAACTCTCATTCATATTTACCATTGGCGTATATGTGTAAGAGATATATGTATTAATAGAAAATGTATACCTATTTATCTAGAAACAAAATAAACATTCTACAGGGTTGCTCTCAAGTGGGCTCGTGGGTGAGTTTTATTCGGATGGATATTCTAAGTTTAGTCCTACCAACAAGCTGGCATCAACAAACTCAAAATCTGGAAACCTGCCATCAACTTATATCAGCCCAATGATTGAAGTACAAAGTCCTATTAATTATTCATATTTCAATTAAAATCAAACAATTAAAAAATTCTTGTTTTTTATATTTTAACAATTCTAATGCCAAAAGAATAAAAGAGTCAAGAGAACAAATGCATGAGGTAATAAAAGCCAATAGTAGTTAGTACAATTATTATATAGTGACTGCGTGAAGAATCAAAGTGCGTAGGCTACTCTTTAAATTTAGGAGGTAATCTTATTTTAGTATGCCCTATTAATTTTAAATTGGATTTTAAAATGAATATTGCTTTATTAGAAATTTCCACTGAAGATAAAATTGAAATTATGATTAAAAGCGTCAATTTCAATTTTTCAAATATCCAATCTCTGTTTCCAGTCTTAAAAATGTCAAAATTATGAGAAATGAGTTTTAAAAGTTAGTATGACAAATACTATGTTATGCTGCTGCCAAAATTAACATTTTTCCTTCGGGTCTTAAACAAAATATAAGGAGACTCAATATGCTATTCGGCCGAAAGGCTAGCCTAATTAATTATGCATAATTTACAACAAAAATTGATTAAGTTTATTAGGTATACTATGTTGTTTCATGTTTACTCATATTTCTGATGAATTAGCCTAACGAGTGATTATATTTATATTCCGATTCTCAACGTATACTGCAATGTATTGACTGAGATGGTAGCGTCATCATGTAATGCAGCTACTTGGAGGTCACGAATTGTGGATAGTTATGAGTATTAGTAATACCACTCAAAAAAAGTTAGATTAGATTATTGAAATGGTGACCATACTATAAGGTAGGTAATTTAAGCCCAGTATGAATGAGGTTTGAGTGTAAGATGATTGTGGCGCAATCTTGTAGTCTTGTTACTAAGGCTGACATGTTCCTTAGACAGGACCGTTAATTAATAGCCCAACAGTCAATGGCAAAGTTAATTTTGTAGAGCATACTAATGATATTAAAACAATAATGAATATGGTACAGCATTTTCTGTGAATTTTTAGTTCGGTTATTTTTCAATTTCTAAATAGGCTATGTGAAAAGAATTGATAATGATCAAGTTTTTTTACCAAAGACCCTTAACTTTAACTTTCTTCCAAACGAAGTAAAAAACAATGTAGTTAAACAAATCATTTATAAAACCGTTGAATTTTCATAATAGTATATTATTCATCCTTAAATTTAACCCTATTATTTATCTTTGATTCTGTAATTTACATAGAATAGATATTTCAATGCTTTATTACTTCTTGGAACTAGAATTTTGACTAAAAGAGTATCTTCTAGCAAAAAAATAGCAAAAATAAAGTCAACGAAACAATGACATCAACATACTATTTTTGTATTATTTGTTATTGCATAGCAGTATTTGAGAGTATTTTTATTTTGAAATTGTTAGTGAAGATGACCATTACGGGGAGATATATCCCGCTTATCCCACCCCGTACCTACACCACTGGTCTTCTATATTGGCTAAATTCATAATTGTGCTGTCTTTTGAACTAATGATTGTATCTAATGATTACTCGAAGAAAATGACATCCTCTTTATGATGTTTATCACTTAGAAAGCTAAGCCCGTCATTTGATGGGCAACTAAAACTTTCACAGAGTGCTGAAACCGTCATTTGACGGGTTGAAAAATAAAATTTGTTTGGCCGTAATTTCGTAATTGTTCGTGGCCGTTTTACCACAATTGTGAATGAACAAAGTTCTTAGGAGTGCTATACAATATATTTTACATATGAACATCAAACATTTTTAGTTAGGTCTGAACTTGATTACACAATGCAATGTTTAGATGTGTGAAGGTCAGCTGTCGGGACATCCTGAGGGCACAACGAAACAGAACTGCTAGTTGTTGTTTACTTTGTAGGTTAGAGTTTCAATTCAAAGATTAGATTCAAATTAAAGAGGATATTTGACTCTTTAAAACCGTGTACATACCAGCTTTTTATTTTTTATATTTTATTATTATTATTTTTTTATTATATTAATTTTTAAAATAACAGGAAAAAACCACAGCATTTTATATATATTATATATATATATATATATATATAATATAATATATATTATATATATTTTTTATTTCTATAATATTACGGTCAGCACTCAAAGTGTTAAGCACATTACATCCGCAAATTATGTAGCTTGCTAAGTGTTAGTTCCATAATACGAATTTGTATGAAAAATTAGCTTTATTTTATTTGTAGCTTTAGTACCTCTGCCACCTTCTGTATTTTGTAGGAGCAATGTTAAAAAGGTATGTTGCTAGCCTAACGGTTTGCGTCTTGAATTTCGGTACAAGTGGTCACAAGTTTGATCCAGGGGATGTCCACAAAATTTGATGATTTTGTACCGCTTTCCCTTAGAAACACATGTGTTGCAATAACATGTGTGGTTATTTAAAAGCCCCCAAAATCAGCAGCACTTTAAGAAGTGGGTTGATTGGGCCTAAGTTAGGCCTACTGCCTAACCAACCTGCCCACCTTATCAGCCTATTTCAAGAAACAAATTGTTAGGTTTGTCTACAGTACCAATGAAAAACTTATTTTCAATTTCAATTATTTTTAATACATATTAAAGTTGATTCATATTTTAAGCTATAAAAATTATTAAGTAAAAGAAAAATCAATGAAGAATAAGGCTTCAAGACCCACCTGGTTTTTACTAACATTTGACTTCAAACTTATGTAATACACAGAATCTTCCTCTGTATAAATGTATCACTTGGTAAAAAATTTATTATCTAAATCATAGCATAAAACTGTGGTAACAAATTGGAATGACCTTTGGGACTAAGATTTCAGGTTAGGATAAATAAGTTTTGCAATTTTGTAACAATGGAATTTGTTCACAAGTAAAAACTAATAATTTAAGCATTTCCTTTTCATAGGCTTATGCAATATAAGAACTAATCGGATACTTATTATTTATTATATACCTGGGATTGTAAACTTCGCATACAGATCGCCATGACCGTGGGTGCTCTTGCTCTACGAACCAGATGTTAAGTTACAAGGAAAACGAAAAAAAATATTTTCAAACTCCCTTGAGTCGCATGTGTTTGGTATGGCAATAGAAGACTAACTAAATAATTGCCATGTCTATATTACATTACAAGATAACGTTTGACCTATTAACCAATAACAATATAATTTTGAAACATCTTTTTAAAATATGGCGTACTTTGACTTCTAACTATTCTTCCTGCTAAAAAGTGTTGATAATATCCACATGTTCACGAAACATCACTTGTGTGATTGTGATCTAAAAATAAAATAATATTGTTAACTATAAAATCCGTGCAGGACGGGAGAAAATGTTTGTATTTATTTCCCTGTGGGAAATAAGTTAGATCATGGATATATCTAAAGGGAATGGTTTCAGTTCATCTAAACAGCTGTTCATATTATTTTATATTAAAAATTCAATACAATATCTCTGGTAGTTTAGTAGTTTCTCTGGAAACCTGTTACATATTTTCCATCTTAAAAATCGCCAACATCCCCCCCCAGAGCTAAGACATATCCATGTCAAAAATCTTTATACTTTTAACTTAAATGGCAATCTACCCAGGTAGGCTTGTATGCAGGTAGGATTTGTTGTACAGGAAGTCAATAACATAGAAATAATTTTAAATGTTTTGAGCTAGGAATGAAAATGTAAATAATGAACAAATAAGTCTTTAGTCTTTTATTAGTAGTCTTTCTTTGTATAGCTAGTAAATTAATATTTTTTTTCTTTTTCACGAATCAAAACACTCAGTAATCATGTACTTTGCTATCATATGCTTCCCTTCTTCTTATAATTTAAGACATAATATTTTTTTATTTTAATTTTATAAAACACAAATCTCTATAGCAGGATATGAATTAAAGAAATTTTATTTTGAGCATATTTATTATTATTAATATATTAATTGTTATTAATACAATTATTAATTGCTATGCTTTGTGTTATTTATTTTAATATATGTGAAAATGTTTATTTTGTTATTAATCTTGTGGTAAGACAATAACACGAGACAATAAGAAGTATTAATTTAATCTAGCATGGCTAATGGAATTATTATTATGATTTGAAATTTATATAAATTGTAATGAATATTTGAGGAAATAAATATCTATCTATCTAAATTAAATGGAAACCTACCCAGGTATGTTAAGTATCAAGTATGAATGGTTAATTTAACAATCATAAAATTTAATTCTAAAGCTAAAATTTGAGATGGTTCTGTTCAGCTGTTTACCGGAGAGGAAAAACTTAAATCCACTTAATTAAATTACACTGAGCCCTAACTTTCCCATCAGTAGATTCCCGGACTCACCCTGCTAAAGAGTGTTGATAATATTCACATGTTCACGAAACATCACTTGTGTGATTGTGATCTAAAAGTAAAATAATATTGTTAACTATAAAATCCGTGCAGGACGGGAGAAAAAAACTTTATACTTTTAACTTAAATGGCAATCTACCCAGGTATGTTAAGCCAAGTATGAATGGTTAATTTAACAATCATAAAATTTGATTCTAAAGCTAAAATTTGAGATGGTTCTGTTCAGCTGATTACCAGAGAGGAAAAAACTTAAATCCACCGAATTAAATTACACTGAGCCCTAACTTACCCATCAGTAGATTCCCGGACTCACCATATACCTAATCATTTAGTAGATTTAATCCACTGGAGTGTAAAGTGTAGACCAGGGTTTTTGACATGGATATATGTCTTAGCTCTGGGGGGGTGTTGGTGATTTTTAAGATGGAAAACATGTAACAGGATTCCATAGAAACCACCAGAACTATTGTATTGATTTTTTTAATATAAAAGAATAAGAAAACAGATTTTAGATGGATTTAACCTTTAGAAAAATCTAATATTTCCCATATTAACTATTTTTGTAACTTAATTTCTTTTGGCATGATCTACCATTTTTGCAAAAATTCTTTTTTTATTGCAAAAAATATCTTTTATATAATCTTAGTAATACAAATTATTTTTCAGTTTATGTTATAAATTAAATATTCTTGTAAACCTAAATAAATATTTGTATCCTACAAAAATGGTATCTTTAGTGTAATTTGGAGGCCATTACTCATAATTTATTGAAATAAGATCAACAACTTCAATTATAAATAATCATTGCGTTTTATATATGTGTCGATTTGTTGTCTTGAACCATGTTGTCTTGAAACCATGGATTAGTTTATGTCTTCTTTTTGAGTTTGAATAATAGCAGTGAGTATAGAAAGTACCCATATGGGTACCTTCTTTCCTCTATGATAATAGACAGTGGTAAATTTCAATTTTGCTCTATTTATGTGTCGATGCCATAGTTGCCGCACACTGGGTATGTCATAATTATAGTTTTGTCTCTAAATTACTCAGAATTTTGATGTTTCGGTTACTTTTACGTTTTATACCCCAGAAAAGTCTAAACGGGTCTTACCTCAATTTGTCACTGTCTGATGTCTATCTGTGATGCTGAAAGGTCTTTTGTAACCCTTCTCAAATAGTACATACTATGATAAAACTTATTTTATTCTTCGATACATTTCGGAGAAGGGGTTTTTCTTACTTTAAACTGACCCACTCTATATAAAAATAAAACAAGCTAAAAATTCCAGTTTTGAGCAATATTAAACATATTTTCTCAAAGTTTTACAGAACTGTAATCGATAAAAATGTTATTTGAAGGAGTAGGACGATGAAATTTAAAATAACTTTTTAATAGCATTTGTTTCAGTTTGAAATGCCTATTGTTGAAATGAATAAGTTATTCGGCCAGAACTACTTGTATGTTTAACAAATAAATTCACAAACACTACATGTCCATTATTTTTTGCAACTCAGGGCTGCTATTGCAAATCATGTTCCCCCGGAAACCTTTTTGACATGGATATGTCTTATCTCTGGGGTGGTGTTGGCGATTTTTAAGATGGAAAACATGTAACAGGTTTTCATAGAAACTATCAGAGCTATTGTATTGATGTTTTAATATAAAATAGTAAAAACAGCTGTTTAGACGAACTGAGACCATTCCCTTATCCATGATCCATGATATTTTTAACATAGGATCTCAAAAATTAGAAATGGTAGATAACTGATAACTAATATGGTGGATAACGGAGGTCAGTATACAGTATCTTTAATAGTTAACGTTATTAACGAAATTAGCGAAATTAACTTAAATTTACAAAATGTGACACTGCGCCCTTTTGTGCCCTCAGTCGGAGCCTTTTGGGCGGATTTGCATCTAACTTTAAACAAACCATGATCGAATCATGCCCGTTTAACTTATGGAACACTAAAGCCAAAATCTTTTGAGCGGTTCCTGAGTCTACAGACAACATACATACGAACTTCCTATTTTATATATTAAGATTAAAATATTATCTTGATGTAAAGAAAATGTTTACAAACTAATTATTATGTACAATTTTTATAAAAAAAGATTAAATTAGATCTAATTTATGTGATTTAAAATTAATAAGGTGCTAAAATTATTTTATTATCTTTATTACTATTGGTTATCATTGATTTTATACCTACAGTATTTCAAAATTATACTGCATTAAAATATTATATAAACGTGTAACGAATTTTAATTCTCAAATTCAATTTATCCAATGTGTTTTAGGCACACACTACTGACATAAGGAAGCAACCTATTACCTATTTATTCATTTTTACTCCCAGTTACCCCGCTTTAGGTTGACAGATTCATAATAGTTAATGTTCATGAACCTCATTATCTGGAAACACTTAGGTAGTAAATACTCTGTTTCTGGTCAAAAATGCATGGAGGAATCAGCAAATTTTAGATTAAGGGCTGATTTATCCAAATATATTGTTTAGCTAGTTTAAACCAGAACATAGATTTTAGGTGACCGTCAAATTGAAACACGTTAGAACTCGCCCAATTAAAATCTTTTGTAGGTTTTCACAATAAAACATTTTTTTTCAAAATTATACTTACAGTACCGGGAGACCAAGCTTTGCTAGGATAAACTAAACATATATTAGATAAGAATATGCTAAATGAAAACTCATTTATTACATACACAGAATTTTTATGCTTTGATAAACATGTTTTTGTAGAAGCCGGGTTTGTTTTTTGAGCATTGTTTTCAGATCATCTCCCTTGCAGAATCTACATACTGTAGATTTTCGTTTCGGAATTCTTTCAAGTTCCTTTTTTAATCCAAAAAATTATGCTTGATAAATTCCAAAACTAAAACTGTTTTTAAATAAGCCAAACTAAAAAGAACTATTATTCATAACGTTTACTCTAAAACTAAATCAAAATATAACTATGTTTACTCGTTCAAACTAAACTAAAAAAAACATTCATTTTTTACGAATTTTACTTTGAAAAATAAAATCATCCTGAATCAGCTACAAAACTGCAACTACCAAAAGGCCATGGACACTTTGAAGGGCTGTAGGACGAAACCCAGATTTTTCCCAGCTTTGAGACCTGCTCCAATCGACATCTCGTGGCCAAATACCCCGTAGGGCCTATTAATCAATAAAATCATAAATCCCTTGACATAAAACAAATTTCCCAGACAGTGCATATTTTTAATGTTAACGCACTGCCTATTCCATACTTATTTCATGGTGAAATGTTCTGGGATGATATAAGGAAAGACTAAAAAATACCCTGGTATCTATGCTCAAGTTCTAAGTCTGCAGTTACTCCGCCATCTTGGATTGTAGTCTTATAATAACAATGTTACTTTGTGACAGAATTACCTGCCACTTGATAATCTACGAAAATATACTTCCATTTTTATTTTCTATCATAAAAACGATGATTACTTGTTAATTATCAGTAATAATCGCGTGGTAATTATATTTCTTAATAAAATAAAATGTTGGACCTAGTTGCCTAGACAATCACTTTACCTTTAATTAAACACCAGAATCATCTCTTTACGACTATCGTGCAACCAGTAATGTTGTAAAAAATTAACTATGTTCTTATGAGCCTAAAACGTTTGCCAACTAGGAAGATTCAAGCTTGCTTCTAGGTTAAACTAGTTTTGGGGAAGAGGCCTTTAAGAGCGTCATGGTAATAGATGGATAGGTTTATCAGTTGTAAGATGTAGATTAGCGCTCTTGGTGATAAATTAAATAGACTGCAGACTGCATCAGCTGTTCAACAATACTTGACACAGGAATGTGTTGCTGTTGCATTCGTCACCTGAAGGCGAGAAACAAATTTTGTGCTGGCGGCTAAGAAACCAACACGCGGCGGCTATTTTCCTAACTTTATTCTCCAATCACTTGTCCCGTTTGATTGGATGCAGACAACTTGAACATATCTTTATAGTTGAAGTACAGATTGAGCAGGAAGTAGGGGCCACCAAATTAAATTGGTAGGTTACTTTACGGCTTTGTCAAATACGAATTTGAAAACGTACATGTCATCAGACAGTCAGACAGTTTCTCATCTAATTGTGTTATCTGACAACAACGAACGTAGCCAATTCTTTAGTACTTTTATACTTTTCACTGAAATAGTAACCTACCGAAATAGGTATCTTATGCCAAGTATGAATGAGAAATGAGAGTAAGATGATTGTGGCGCGATATTTATTTTTCCTAGAAAAATATTACAGTACTTCCATAAAATTATATCAGACAATTAACTAATAATTATTCTTTTCTATGAGAGAAGTAGAAATGGAAAATGTAATTCCCTTAATAATCACTTTACTTTTAACCTTACACGTTCATTACTTATTTTGAACTATCGAGGGGTTAGTAATGCTGTTAAAAATTTTTAATTGTTCGTATAGAACTAAAATCCAAGATGGCGGAAGTATGGCAGAATCTTAAATTTAATTTAATAGTTAAGTTTATATAAATAAAATTAGAGTTTTGTCTGTACATTTCTCAGAATTATTAAATTTTTATTTATTTTAACGTTTCATGCGTTAGAGAGGCCGAAAAAAGTCTTATTTCAATTTGTGTTTGTTTGTCTGTGACGCAACAGGAGGCATTTTACGCTCTCTTCTTCGAAAAAACGGGAGAACTGATAACAATTAAACTTATTTCATACATTCTCAACAATACAGAGAAGGTTTTTAAATGCTTAAAATTGTCCACTGACCCTTTAATAGAAGATCACGAGCATTTAAAACCCCGATTTTTACGCGATATTAGTCGCATTTTGCTTTCAATATCAATAAACCACCTACTGGTAATAATCAGCTGTCTTTGTAGTTTCAAGATTTAATAGAAAGAAAAACAAACAGCTGTCAAATCAATATTAGTTAGTTTATATTGGTGATTGATTTTTAACCCATTTCGAAATCATACTATATTAAAATGTTATTTTAACGTATAATTAATTATAATAATGGTATAAATTGTTCTCATTTCATTGTAAAGTAATGCTAAATAATAATTTTCATCGTACTGATTTTTTTAGGATTTCAAGTTTACATTTTGGTATGATAATCTTTCTTCTTTAAACTAAATCCTACAAACCGTAAACGGACGGGCTTACTGCTAGTTTCAAATAAGAGTAACGTACAACGTTATCCAGCTACTGGGTTTCATCCGCCGTACATGGACTACATAACCGCAATCTAGTCGAGGCTCTCGTCAGAGGAGTCGCGTGTTGGCAGCAGACGGCCTACGGCCTAGTACGGCAAGTCGCTCGCCCGGAACACCCTGTATATCACATTTACAACTCGCGGTCTTGTAATTATTCTCACGCCTGGTAAAGATCAAAATATGTAATTGGAACAAAAAACCCAGTATATTTCTACCCCTTGACCTTTCGGATGACAAAGTGAGTCCACTTACTTTGTTGAACGTGGTTTAGGGGGAAAGGGCGGGGTCAGCGGAATATCACAATACGACCGTCGACCGGTCTCCTCTGGTGCGCTACAATCGCAACCATTTGCACCGGATAGTAATATTCATTATTCATATACATTACTCCACCGAACTAATCTGTTGTATTACACTTGGAGGTCACGAATTGTGGATAGTTGTGAGAGATGGTCGGTGGATGTAGTGTTCTCTTGTGTGGATTAACGTCCGCACTATTGAATACTACATTAATCCGCAAAGACCATCCTCATAATTAGACCAATTCGTAATTCAGAGGCCGTGGTTCGGATTCCACGTTAAACTGTAGGTCCCTTAGATATGCCATTGACTGTTGGGCTATTAATTAACAGTCCTGTCTAAGGAACATGTCAGCCTTAGTCAGTAACAAGACTACAAGATCGCGCCACAATCATCCTACACTCAATCCTCATTCATACTTGGCTTAAAATACCTACATTGTTGTATGGTTGCAATTTCAATGATCTAATCTAATCTAATCACCCAATTACATGTACAAATACAATGGAGTTTATCTCAAAAATTCTCAAGACTGAACCACGTTATTATAACCTAACCTAAACATACGTTATATGTATTGCGTAATTATACCGTTATAGGCATGTACAGAAATAAATATATGATTCTTCTAACTTCTAAGTAGCAAAAAGTCTCTCCGATGAACAAATATGTTTTAATTTTATTTCACAAAACTAATTTTGAATGAAAATTGCTCCAGCCTGGAATACAACATTTAGGCACACATACATCAGTCCTTTCAAGGTCTAGAATGAAAGAAGATCAGACCAGAATGCCCGGGGGAAGGTGACCGACGTGTCCAAGGCGAGGATGAGGATTAGGAAGGGAGTGAGCCACAAAGAAAATCGACTCTACCTTGAACAGTCGACATCATCATTTAATCTGGGGCGTTTTTTGGTAATTTGTTTCAATCATTCCCTCATCGTTTTCATTCTTTAGTAGAATAAATCACAAATACTGTACTTAGCGGCAACCTTAATTGGGCAGATATCAACGTTTAAATCTTGAAACGAAAAAATGGTACGAACTAAAGTGGTAAGTTTGACTCATTATGATGCCTCCAGAACCGTTAATGACCGTTAAATAAGCTTACACATCCTTCGGTTTCCAGTTCTTAAAATGTTTCTATTTACTTCCCTGTGGGAAAGAGGTTAGATCATCGGTATGTCTAAAGGGAATGTTTTCAGTTCCGCTAAACAGCTGTCTTTATAGTCATATGACATCACTAACACCAAATTGCGTCACTGTTTCAAATTTAGGTGTCGCAAACTTCCAACACCCCCCTCAGAGCTAAGACATATCTATTTCAAAACTGCAGTAGTAGATGTCCTACATGTTTCGGAGTTTATTACTGCATCACCAAGGAATAAAAAACCAATAAAAAACATCTGTACAAATGTTTATATATTTTAAACATTATAGCATGATCCAAGCTAAAAATCTAAAATGGCGGCCATTTTAAATTTTACTGTTGACAAAGTATTTAAGTTTTAAAATTTTAAATGGCCGCTATTTTGGATTTTGAGCTTGGATCATGCTAGTTATTTTTTTACTATTAGTAGTCTACTAGTTTAAAACACGTACCAAATTTGAAAATAATCCTTTAAAAAATGTTTGAAATAAAAAATATTTTGTGGAAAATACAAAATGGCGGATGTCTGAGAAAATCAGCGTTTTAGGCCATACCTCTATTGGAACTCTTTTTTCTTCCTTTTAATGTGCCTAATTACTCACCGAAATCTTGAAACGTTTTTCATGGACACCCTGTGTATTTATACACACATTAACACAAAGCATATGTTCCGCTGGCTGTTCAGTATCTGTTGCTAGCTAGCAGAAAAACTGAGTAGTATTGATATTTTAGGATTTTATTACCTGACTAGCAGTAAGCCCGTCCTTTGTACGGGTTGTAGGTTTCAGTTTAAAGAAAAAAGATTATTATACCAAAATGCAAACCTAAAATCCTAAACAAATCAGTACAAAGAAAATAAATCAATACCTAGCTTAATTATTTAGCATTACTTGACAATTAAACCACTATTAAATTAGTTATACTGTATGTTAAAATAACTTTAAAAAAGTATGATTTCGAAATGGGTTTAAAATCAATGACCAATATAAACTAACCAATATTGATTTGACAACTGTTTGTTTTTCTTTCTTTTAAATCTTTAAACTACAAAGACAGCTGATTATTACTAGTAGGGGGTTCATTGATAATTGTAAGCAAAATGCGACCAATATCGCATAAATGCTCGTGATTTACTTTTTAAGGGGCCCCGAACAATTTAAAGCATGGAAAACCCTTCTCTGGAATCTAGAGAATACATGAAATAAGTTTCATTATTATCAATTTTCCCATTTTTCTCCGTCACCGGAGAAGACGGTGTAAAATGCCTCCTGGAGCGGCACAGACCAATAGACAGACAAACAGACAAAAATTGAGATAAGACTTTTTCGGCTTCTCTAACGCACGAAACGTAAAAATAACTAACAATGAATAACTATGAGAAATGTACAGACAAAGCTCTAATTTTATTTATAGAATAATGGAGTAATGAACTCTAAAACATCTGTATATATAAAGTTCAAAGCCCTCACTCACTCATCACTAATTCTCCTGCTTGCCGATTACCTAGGAGGCTGAAATTCGGTATACTGGTTTTTGGCCTAAAATAGGAAAGTCTAATAGTTTTTGTGCGATTTTCCCATAAATCTCTACCCTATACGCCTTCAAAGTTCCCATGTTAATCTTATGGGTAAATTATTTTGTTTTGGATTCCAACATATGTATCTTACCTTTTAAGATATAAACAGCAGCTGTTTTTATTTATTAAAACGTATTTACTGTTAGTCGTTACGTAGTTCGCCGGGTCAGCTAGTATAGGATAAATATACCTGCAGCCTTTAAGAACTGTAACTAAAAGGTTTGTGGCCTGGTCTTATTTTATTAGTAAGATTTAGCAGCAACATTTTTTAAAATTTTGATTAGTATTTTATCCGATAAAAATAGCATATCTTACTCTGTTAGGCCGTTTTATCCTCATTAAGTTATGTTAAAATTAATTTATCAACTAATACTGTGGTTGGATCGGAGTGATATAATCGGATATTGTCATTGGAGGACGAATCTCACTAGTTGGTGTAGGTGCTGTATTTTCTTGGTGGGTATATCTAACTGGACTGCTCTAAAACTACCATATTCAGCAATATCACATTCGTTGACAAACGTATGAAGTAATCTCCTTGGCAAACGGCTGAAGTCATTCCTGGGATTTCCGGTTTGGCGGTGAACAAAAACCACCAATGTCGTTCTGCTTTTCATTGGCATCAGTTTCAGATCCAGCTTCTGAGGAGAGACGATGTGTTATCGGCCAACATACATTAAGCAGACAATTATTTTGGTACCCGGAAAAATTCCAAAACTATTTTAGAATAACACATACAACTTATATAAAGCTCTGCCATAAAGGTTGAAAGAGAAAATTGACTACCACCGATAATACCGACTTTTGACAATCAAGGCATCGAAGAAAGGCTGTCCATATATTTGAGGTACCTTTTGTTATTTTAACATCATTTTAATCAAACTTAACTTTTTTCTCGAGTTAACATTTTTCATGTTCTAAGGTGTTCTTAAATCGATAAGGTTATATATAGTTCTATGGGTTTTATTTTAAAATTATAGTTTATACCTATTGAAGTACAACTTTTCAATACCTTTTTCTTATACTTTTCAACCTTTCAAATAAGGAGTGTTTATGAAATAAAACAATCATCATTTGCTATGCCATATGGTATTTACCTATGTTATTAAAAAGTAGCAGGAAGTAAAAAGAAAATTTACTAGAAATGAACCTTTATTATTAACGACTAGAAATACGTTCTGCGCATGCGCGATTACAGAATTAGGCAAGTCTCAAAAAACACTGATCGGTTGGATCTCGCGACAAAAATAAGATTCATTCAAAAAAGATTAACCAATTTTTTTCCTCCAGGCACATGTGCCTATGGTAAATCGAGTTTATTTTACGGTATCGGTTAGGGTGTTGTATCTTGTTTATATAACGCGTGTTAGAAAAGTCTCGAAGTGTTTTAATACATTTTTAACCATTATTCATGAAACAGTGTAAATTGGTATATCAATGAGTCTTTTGTAAGAAGAAATGTATTTTCGTTAGCAATATCCTTAATTTTATTTCATAAGGGCAGCCAACAGGCCACGATGAAAGTTGAGAATCTGAAAGGTAAGCAAAGTGTGATTTGGACATAAAATTAAAGAAAACAATGCCGCGAAACCGACCTCAAAAGGTTAATCCAAAACAAAATAATGAACTTAAAATCATCGCCGTTTTGTTTTGGATCGTCTTTTTAAGATCCGTCTCCAGGCATTGTATTTTAATTAAAATACCTTTACTTCGATACCAAATTTGACTTATGTCGATTCTTAATAATTTCTTGTGCTTCTTTATCGATCTGCGTGTAAGGAATTCAAGAAATTCCAAAGTAGGACAAACGGGTTAAATTTGCTATCAAATTGTAGTAAATACCCACTGTTAATTCGGTAGCAAACTTATAAATAAAATAAATATCATTGGTAAACAAGTATTATTTTTTATGTATAATGGTTAAAAATGTACTTACCGTTCCGGGACTTTTCTATTATACTGTATGTATAATATGATTTACTTTCTTTATTTTGTTACTCTGATGTTTTGTCCTGGAAATATAGGGAGTTGTAAATTAAAACGTATCCGTTTTTTGACCTCGTCGGTAGAGAACCTTCACGGAGTTAACAATCTTTCATGTAACAGTAAATATAATACTTTTAAAAGAAATAAATTAAAGTGTACAAGTGTCAAGAAAGATGTTGGATTATTGCCCCACTCACTAAATCTGACCTGTTGAATATATTTAATATCCACAGCCTATCTAGTCGACGCAGGAGCTAGCTTGTTCCATAAATTTGTGAATGGAGTGCTTGACGACTTCGAAGCTGACCTTTGCTCTTCCTCTCCTTGGCTCTCATCGCTGTACTCAACTGTTTGGCCCTCGTTATTATAGGCAAAATTTGGGTCAAATTTGGGCCAAATTGATTTATTTTCACCTTTAATGATTAAAAACTTATGTAAAAAGATTCATTGAATATTGACCTGTTATGTCACATATAGTTACTAAATTTAAAGTAGGTAAATATATGTAGTAATGTAGTATAAATCATATATGAATTGAATTAAGTTTTGTTAATCGTTCTATTGTTTTTCATTCACTGTCAAACAATTTATAGTTGTTTATTAATAGTTTACTGCTGATTGATTTATTGTAAGCAGTATTATTTATCAGCATTTATTCATTGTTGATACAACAAAATATATCACCACACTTATTAAGTATTACCATTATTTATTACTATAGTGTACTAGGTATCTATAGCATTTGAAAATTTGAATAAATACATAAATATGTCGTGATAAGAGTTAAGATTAAATTGTAAGGAAAAATACCTGATAATAAGTAAATATCACCTACCTAATTAAATAGTTGGGTGAATACCTATCTACTATCTAAATATCTATAGTAAGTAACAACTTTTAGTAATTATAAGGTGAGGTAGTCGTATTAAATAAGGTTTCATATTTAGAAAACCGCGGTACAGGATACGCCGGGTCTCCACTATGAAAATGTTCGATGTTCCTTTCCAGTAGCTTGTCGAAGATGACGTGATGCTCCTATTATACTCTCTCTGGAGATACCGGATACCTAGGAATACTAGACTACTGACTACCTTATTGTCTTACAATTCCATTGTAATGTTTTACAAAAGAAATAAATCATTTATCCGAATGGTTCTGATTGCCTAACTCAAAGCTGTTCCGACGCACCTTGCAGAAAAAAACTCGTGTTGCGAAAGTAGGTGATTCAGACGAGCGAGAAAACCGGCTGGAAGGACCAACGGGCGGGGTTGCGTAACCTGCGAAGATGAGATCATGCATCCGCCGCGAGCAATTATACCGGCTGGCCGGTGAGTTCCGAGAAAACTTGGGCATTTCCGCTACTGGATCAGCTGATCGAATCAGATCAATCGTCCATTGCCCAAAGAAACAAGACAGATGCTATTCGCACGTCATACGCGCGCCGTTACCGCACACGTCCACTCCACATGAAGATACGAAGAACACGTTATATAGGCCTACATTGACATTATTTCATAATTATATCGCCATTATGTAAAACGCACATGGACAAACTTTACACATACAAAGAGTATAGACCAACCTTACCCGAATATAAATAGATACTGATACTATTCACACGTCAAATTTAGGTACAAAGTGACGTGTGAATAGTCACTTAGTCAATAATCCTAATTGGTTTCGACCATTTTGGTGACTTTTTTATTTTAATCACGGAAACCAATTTTGCCTTTCTAACTCCCATATTAAAAGTCTGTAGTACCTTTATCGTCTTAGTTCCATAAGCATTATGTTAATTTTGTGACAACACTACTAGGCACTGGATAGTCGTAAAATAATGGTTGAGGTGTCAAATTGAAGGTAAAGTGATTATCGAGGGAATTCTATTTTTATTTTCTTTAATAAAAAAGATTATTACCTGTTAATCATGGAATATAATTGCGTGGAAATTATATTTTTTGAGAAAATAAGAAAATGTTATTTCCTAGTTAACTGTTTTACCTTAAGTTAGACAGCTCAACCATCCCTTTACCATTATCGTGTACCAACCAGCTATCACAAAAAAATATTGTTTTCATGGCCAAAAAAGAAAAAAATCGCCAGTATGGCAGACCTTTAAGGAAGAAAGGAGATTGTTAATAGTTATAATTAATATTGTGTTTGTGTTTTGGTTGTTAATATTTTGTTAGAATATTAGAAAAATAGGACACGTAGACGATGAATATGAAATAACACAATGGACAGGATAGAATCCGTTTTATTTGCTGAGATTGCGTTGCTGTAGAGCTTTGTCCAAAAATAATTAGTTTATTTTTCCAGTTATAGCATCCGCGTTTTTCCTAATGTGACTTTTAAAGAGTCTATTATTTTTTAATTATATTACGGTGGTAGGCTTATTCACGATACTATTCTGGATTAGAATCGAATGTCATCATCACAGTCATGTATGGTTTATTATTTAATAAGGAAAACTGTATCTCCTAACTGTTAATAATTTTCTCCCTCTAAACTTAAGTACAGTAACTAAAAAAATACATACTATACTTTGGATAAAACTATTGTAGTCTAAAATACATTTAAAAATAATGATAGAACTTGGTGTGTAGGTTAAGGTTCCACCAAATAAAAACCAAATTTTTTTATAACTGTCGGGTGCAACCCACAAAAATCTTTAAACCTGTGAAAGTAGTTTGAATATTTTTGACGCAATCAATTCGTATAATGTTAATGAATATGTAAGAATGTGATTTTTAAAATAAGTATATGTATTTTTTTATTTAATGGACTTTAAGAGGAAAAAGGTATGTGCCAGTTCACTGATACAGTTTATTTTACATTCGTGGTACATTGGTCTTTCATGAACTTAACATTTTCGGGTCATATTAGTCCTCGAATCTGTTGTACTCATATCAGTCATAATTTTTTCGTGAGTCATCAGTTTACTATATCTGTTCCTCCATTTAAAACCTGTCATTCCCTTCTGGTTTCTACACTTCCACCTATAGTAGACCTCAAATTGCAATTTATGAATAAAATCTTTAAGTTGAGGTTATGAAGGTCAGGAGTTTTCGTCTTTCACAACCAAGGTAGGCTTGACGTAGGGCAGATGTATGTACTATTGTATAATAGCAAAGCGTATACCTTAACTTTGATTGGCTCAATTAATCTCACTTTTAAAGTAGGACGTTGTCTTCTTTCTTGACACGCAGGTCTGTTGAGTTCTGTTCATGCAACACACGATCTAACTTTATCGGCAATCTTATGCCCAGTACACGTCCGTAACCGGTGCACATCTGATGCCTCTACCTCGATCTTTATTCGAGCACTACCTTCCTCAGGTGGTATATCCTCTTTCTTCAGCCATCTGAAACTCCTCGGAGAGAACAGTACATTTACGTCAGTACTACCCAAAGAATAATCCTGTAGTTTCCACCATCCATGACCCCAATCGAACCAAACGCACTCGAGTATTGGAAATACCCCGTTACAGCGAATTTTCATATGTTTAACAATGACTTATCTAAATCATTCAAACCTCATTTTAAAAATATTTCACTCAAGTTTTAAAATTATTGAAGATTTTAAAATGGTAAATTTTGGTACTGAGTACATAAATACAGTTACATAATGATAATTCGTTACTGAATATACATGCAGTTATACAAGACATACAGTTTACATAGTTCATTTTCTATAAAATATCTTTAAACTTAAGTACAGTATCATTGAATTTGACACACATTAAAAAACGAGCTACCCCAAAAATCCTTATTTTGGGGGCAAGTGAAAACCAGTGATACACATAAAAAATCTGTTTTAGTTATTACGTTCACTTCGTTACTTCGTTACGTTACTTATCGTCACTAGCGTACTATGTTTGGTGAACCTCACTTAATCCATTCAACAGTTATGAAGGGGTACGTATACTTTCGACTAACCCTGTATATGTCAGTAACTGTTTGACAGAGAAATTAGTTCTCCCAAAGGTAGAGCCTATGTCGGAGTAGTTGTGAGCGATGGTCGGTGGGTGTAATGTTCTCTTGTGTAGATTAACGTTCGAACTATTGAATACTACATTAACCCGCAAAGACCATGCAATGGTTCGAACTCTACGTTAAACTGTATGCCCCTTAGATAAGCCATGTACTGTTGGGTTATTAATTAACAGTTCTGTCTAAGGAACATGTCAGCCTTAGTCAGTAAAAAGACTACAAGATCGCGCCACAATCATCCTACACTCATTTCCCATTCATATTTGGCTTAAAATTCCTACCTTCCTAGGTTTGTCACCATTTCAGATAAAAATATAACACTATAAAAAGTATAACCTAGATAATGGGATTAAAAAAATAATTTGATCGTGGTTGCCGTAATTGGTAACTTCTCTCTATTAAACTCCAATGACGTGATCTTAATTTCAACATTGTATTGTAAGCAACTTAGATTGTTCTTCAGTTGCACACGTATCATCTTGGGCCTTGCAAGATACAAGCACCCGTGGACTTGGGTTTACATCTTGTCACAAGTCAATCCGCCTTACGATGACAACAGTATCAACTCTAGCCTTGGCCCACAGCCCGGAATCTGCATACAATCAGGCTGGCCAATCACGCCCTCTATCACTCTCAGTGTGGCCAACATTCCTCGATAAAATCTTTGGAAAATTAGGGTCGGTATCATTGTTCTACCTACTGTCTTGAAAATAGTATTTTGAATATCAAATTCTTGTGATTTTTTCAAATGTTTCTTTAACGTTTTCTCTTTTCGAAACTATCAAGAAAAATATTATTATAATAAAATGTTGCCTGAGGAAACCAGTTGTTGAAAACATTGAAATAATGCTGATTAGTAATTAAATTAGAAGCTGTTAACATAGGAAAAGTTTCATAATTAGTTCGTTCAACATCAATGATATGTCATAAATAGGTTATTTGATTTGTTGAATGTTGCATACATTTCAAAAAATATACATATAACTATATACAAATACAGTAAAAAATAATACATATTAAGACGTCATACTTTCATTGCCATCCATTACTAAACAAGCCATTTTTTATTGCGTATCTTGCAATAGGATGAATACATTTTTAAAATATTGATAAAATAAACAGTATCAATTTTTATAGTTAAAGATAAAAAAATTACATTCCAGGTCATTTTTACATTTACAAATTTCAAATAAATTCACAAATTGTAGTTCCTATTTTTTAATAATAAATTAGATATGTTTAATAGCGTTATTTTTTCATTTCCACCTAAAAAAGTTTATAAAAAAATATTATTCACAAAATATTTGAGGTTTTTAATAATTTTAAAAACGTTATAATTTAATATTTATAAAATATAAAATACTTTAAAAAATTTAGGTTAGATTTTTAATAATATATTAAATTTTAAATTTATACAGTAAACACATATTCAAAATTTTGCCTAATAACTAGCTAATTAAATAAGTTTGAGATAAACAATTTTCAATAGTGCGAATTGCTTTAAAATATCACATAATTATATTTTAGCAATTCGTTACCTAAAATTTTAAAATAATGAGTGTTTTTTAATTTTATATTTTAAATAGTATGAAATAGTATAGTTTACTTTTTATTAAAATGTGCAATTTTTTCATATTTAATAAAATATTTTCCATAAATAATAAAGTGGATTTTTTTGTTAGGTATTAGTTTATTTCTCCTAATTATTTTTATTAATCTTTATAAAAGTATAACATTATTCATAAACTAAAGATGTTTTTTTTGTTCTATTTTGTTAAAAACATAAACGTTATATTTATAATATATCTAAAACTAGATAAACTTTTATAAAATTTTTAGTAAATATTAATTTTTTATATTTTAAAAAATAACTGAATACAAATTAAATAATAACATTGTTAGATAAAATAACAAAAATATATCATTTTCTAATTAATAAAATTTTGAGAATGAACATTTTTGTCGGATGATGAAAGAATATCACATATCCGGCAATTTATGAATAAATGAGCAGATTTAATGAATCTGTAAATGTTGTATATTAGTTGAGAATTGACATGAACCGGTGAGTCCAATATTACGTTGACAGTTTTCAAACTTGAAAATTGCAAATATTATTTTTAGAAATGCCCATAGCGTCCTGCTGCGGGCACTCGAGGTGATTTTACTTGCACGCTTGTACTTAGGCACTTATACAAATTGGGAAATTGGGGCGGGCGCCCGCCGGCAGCTGCGTTGCATGAAAGCCCGTTTTCACGTGCACATGATTGCACAGCAAGTTTTTTTATATAGGTTAGTATGTTGAATTAACCACAGAATCGATCACAGTAGATTGGTAGGTTTTCGAGATAAGCACTTATAATCTAATACGATATATAATTTATATTGTTAAGAGGCTGCTGTACCACCACAACTTAGATATTTACTCTCGTAAGAAAAATATTACAAACTCTAAAACTCTAAATTAAGAAACATTATTTTGAAAATTATAGTTACATTTAGTTTGAATTTTGTATAATTTTATCTTAAAGATATAAATTATTATCGATGATTGTGTTTATAATTTTAAGAAACCTTTTTGGAATGCGCTTCTCAATAATATTTTTGTAAAGTATATTTTTAGAAATACTTTCTAAAATCTAGCTTACTATCTTGTGTCCACTGAAATTTAATAAATTAAAATTATAATCTGATAAGTCACTAGGATTATAATGTCCTTTCAAATGGCATCCAGTACAAGTTTTTGTGGTACAAAATCACGTCCAAGTGATTGTTTGAATCATTGTTTTTACGGGAGGTGAGTAAAATAGAGACGTACTGCAGAGTATACTGTATAATGTTATTGCAGGATTATGTAGCCTGAATTTGACAATTAATAAAATACTTATTAAGTTCTCATGGATATTTAAAACAAGATTATGTTAGAGTAATATATTGTATAGTTAAACTTGAACGTATTTGGATAGTATACATTTTAATAATTATAAAAAAATATTGCATACAATTAAAGTTTATTTACAAAAAAGTATTTTTTCATATGAATAATCAAAGTGATTGTTATACGGTTGTCATTAAACGATCAAGTACAGTAGGTTTTACACTCGTAGTTTCTCAATAGATTTAACGGAAAATCATTTTTATAGTAATGGGATACCTGATTGGAAAACCTCACAATTAATTAGTTATCTGAACGTATTCCTTCTGTTAGGAATATTTACGACCAAGTCTCCACCTAAACAACTCCTCAGGTATCTAAAACTGAAGATGGCATTTTAACTCCGAAACACCTTCTAAATATTGAACACATCCCTATTTGAGTTCTCTGATGAAATTTGTATATTATGTACAACAGTTCAAATGCTAAAAATCTAGATTTTACATGTTCGGTTAAGGGAACTGAAATGCGTGCAGTATACTGGGTGAGTTTTTAAAGTGATCCAATGGATAACTTTTTAATAACACGACTTAGCACCACACTTTAAATTTGGAACTTGCTCAATTTTAAGTTTCACTCAGATATACAATCTCAGATTTTTTTCTAATATGACCGCCATTTTCTAAGATGGCGGCTAACTTAAAAATGTATTTTGGAACACCTTGTATTTTATTTTGTTTTTGGATTCTACTCTCTAAAATAAAACATATTTGTAATTGAGTGTTTTATAATATCTCTAATGGTTTAGGAGCTACGAGGGCTTAAAGAACTAAAGTGACCTGCTAAATCACGATATGAAATTAATGCTAGCTACTGGATCAGTTAAAAACCTCGTATCAATGAGATAAATACTTCAATGAGATACCCCATTAGAGATATTGAAAAACACCCAATAACAAAATTGTTTTATTTTTGAGAGTAGAATCCAAAAACAAAATTTAATACAGATTGTTTCATTCACATTTTTAGGTTTGCCGCCATTTTGTAAAATGGCGACCATATTGAAAAAATCAGATATTGTATGCCTGAATGAAACTTAAAATTGATCAAGTTCCAAGTTAAAGTCGTACAATTAAAAAGTAATCTATTGGATCACCCTGTATATGCAACCGCTTAGTCAGAGCAGGTTCAGGTATATTCCGTGATTTCAAAAACGGGTTAAAATGGACAATTAGAAAAAAACCACGATACCAATACCTTTTAGGGAGGACATCAATCAAAAGCGTCGACTCGCAAATTGGCATTTGATGGGAACGTGGTAAATTATGGCGTTGAGCGGTAAATTACACATCAGCTATTCCCCGCGCCGCGGCAACACTGGCTGGACTGTCCCAGATTGGCGTTGATTGGCGGTCAAGTATCAATACCCCCCTACGATAATACCACGCTACGCGCTACACTATTAGTTATAATAATACGAATTGCGTGCTCTGGCCCAGGCGCACCTCCGCGATGCGAGTGGTTCCAGGATTAGGCTACTATACAGGGGAATATACTTCCTTTCTGTGACTACCGTTGGTTACTGCACAAAGGGATGTACTTCCTCTCTGTGACTAATGATAGGCACTGCACAAAAGAGATGTGCTTCCTCCCTGTGACTACTGTTGGTTACTGCACAAAGAGATATCCATTATCTCTGTGACTGCTGTTGGTTACTACACAAAGAGATATCCTTCCTATCTGTGACTATTGTTGGTTACTGCACAGAGAGATATGCTTCCTATCTGTGACTGCTGTTGGTAACTGCACAAAGACATATCCTTCCTCTCTGTGACTGCTGTTGGTTACTGCACAGAGAGATATCCTTCCTATCTGTGACTGCTGTTGGTTACTGCACAAAAAGATGTCCTTCCTCTCTGTGACTGCTGTTGGTTACTGCACAAAGAGATGTCCTTCCTCTCTGTGACTGCTGTTGGTTACTGCACAAAGAGATGTCCTTCCTCTCTGTGACTGCTGTTGGTTACTGCACAAAAGAGATGTGCTTCCTCCCTGTGACTACTGTTGGTTACTGCACAAAGAGATATCCATTATCTCTGTGACTGCTGTTGGTTACTGCACAAAGAGATGTCCTTCCTCTCTGTGACTGCTGTTGGTTACTGCACAAAGAGATGGCCTTCCTCTCTGTGACTGCTGTTGGTTACTGCACAAAGAAATGTCCTTCCTCTCTGTGACTGCTGTTGGTTACTGCACAAAGAGATGTCCTTCCTCTCTGTGACTACTGTTGTTTACTGTACAGAGACATATCCCTCCTCACTCTTATTAAAACAACATTTCATGTCATTTCGGGATCTGGAATTGGTTCCGTCCTCAGGTGAGTTATAACCTTAAACAAGACAATATTAGTACATAATGCGGATTAAGTTGGCATCAAGCTCAAAACAAACTGATTAATAATTGTTAAAACTTACAAAAAATATCGAGCATCAAAACTCCCGCACACATAATTTTTGTTTGAGTATTAGTCATATCAAAATGTAAAAAATAATAACCTAAAAAATGTAATCATTGTCAGAGATCAAAGTATTTTGAATAAATAATTTTGTCGAAATAATTCATTTTGGGTGCATTTTTAAAACATCGTAATTTAAAAATCGTGCTATGCCTTCTAGCCATTTTAAATTTGCGGATTAGGAATCATGGGGAACATGTGCTAAAACAAAGGAAATAGTAAAACCTATATTAAATAAATCAGTTGTTTAGATTAAAAACCATACTTCATTCAATAACTGAATATGAGTAAACAAAATATATGTAATGCGAATCAGTAGGCTGCTAGGCCTACTGAAATAAAGAGAATATAATCTACGATTCTGAAACGATCTGAAATGGTTCAAGGTATAGCGGTGTTCAGAAATGTTAAATTTAGGTATATGGGAAAAGTCAAGTCACTTCGACTACTGGGTTTTGTAATTCTATAAATATCAAGGACGTTATACCTATCAGTGTTGCCAAATCCCCGGATCAATACAATTGCAATTACGAGTGTGTAATCTACCATGTACATTTTACAGCAAAATGTGACACATTACTTGTCACTGTTATTTATTTAATTTTTTCTGTTTTACTTAATATCATAAGTCAAACTGAAAACAAGTTTCAACTGGCAACACCTTTTCTTTAAAATTAAAAAAAATTAAGATAGTGGTGGATCTCCTTAAAACAATTTGTAATAAAAAACTATAAATTGAATATTTCAATAAAATCATTGTTTTATCCTTGTTTTAACTATCCATAAAATGCGTCTGAATATTTTACCTAAATAAAATTACGTCAATTTCCACTCCAAAGGTCTATGTAACAGTGATTTTACTTCAAAAGGCTGGGTAACAGTGATTTTACTCAAAATATTCTATTTTTAATTTTTTACCATGTTTTACTCCCTATGAATTTCATTATTCATCTTTTATTTACCTAAAAGTTTTCTGAATATAGTTTCATTATTTCCTATCGACATAATGCCAAGATATTATAACGTGCCAGATATTGGTGTTTCACTATGTACTTCTCGGTATGCATACTTTCGAATATACCTATACTAGCTTAGTTCACTAACACCTTCACCCTCCATGCTTGTAGTCTGTTTTGGTTAAGTTTTAGTGTCATTTAAGTTATATTGTAGTTCTAGTTCAATAGATTTCGTAGTGTATGTCCTTCTGCTCCCGTTTTTGGTATCGTAGAAATCCTTGATTGACCTTAGTACGTTTTTTGGAATCGGTCTTTTTTTACTAGGATGTTATATTTGTGCGCTTGATCTGAAAAACTATTTAGTGACGCAGATTTTTGGAAAGTTAAACAATATTTTGAGGGTGAAGGAGGAAATATAGGAAAAAGATCAGCGGTTGCAGTTAGAAAAGGTGAAATTAATTTTCCAATAGTGATTTGTTTTCTCTTTTCCGCCAAAATTTTAAATTAATAAGTAATCTATTATTAGTCTCATAATAAATAAGACCATGTTATTTTTCTTCTTTATGAATTAAAAAATAGTCGTCAATTTATATATAAAAAATATGTATATTTTATTTGTAACTAAAAATAAAATGTTCTGTAGATAACTCTGTAAAATGGTATCGAGACCAAATTTTAAAACGTGTATTCTTACAAATGCTCGGACGAGTTCGTAACAAATATATCGGTCAATGGAGTAGTTTAGGGGGGTTTTGTACCCCAAAATGGGGTTTTTTGCGTTTTTCGTGTAATTTTAAATTTATAATTTAAATTTGACCATTGAAATCAGCTTACTACACAATTAAGTTCTTAAAGTTTTTCTCTATCTCCAACGGTTACCGAGATATTAAAAAATCTAAACACAGTACGTTGTATTGTGGGGCTCCAATGTTAATCTTATGGAGGATAGGGAAAAATTAATATTTCCCATATTAATGAATATTTTGGATAAAACTTGATATTTAGCTTCATGTGGTAGAGATCTAGCCATTTATGCTTAAAAATAATAGTTTTATGTGTTTATCATGGCAGAAACCTGCATATCTTATATTTTTGGAATAGGAAAACTCCTTTATTTATGGACAGATGTTGATGAAAGTTGGTATAAATTTTAAGATAAAAATTATTTATGGTAGAAATGCCTAATTTCAGCGTTCCTCACAGCAGCAAACCTGCACACTCTTTGCCATGTCAATCTTGTGGAGAATGAGGAAATAATATGAGCAAAGATTTTTTTTTTTAAAAGGTGAAATTAATTTTCCAATAGTGATTTGTTTTCTCTTTTCCGCCAGGCCCCCGTAGTTGGTGTGGTAGAATGCCTGGTGTCTTCTGATTCGCGGTATCTTGTAATTTATCCTAGAGCCTCAAAGTTGGTGTTGTAGAAATCCTGATTTAGGTTAAGTTCTAGAAGAAGGCTGTGCGCCAAATATTAGCATACTATTTACTAACAAGAAGTCTTTAGGAACGTACATACAAAAATGAAGTTTCTAGCTCATTGGAAATTCTACTTCATGGCCAGTTTTGTAAAACCCTGCGTTTTAAGAATACAAAGAATTAATTGTACATTTTACACTATGATTGTTGTTTTACTCTATTATCAATGTACATTGCATATTGGTTAGTTAACCAATGACAATGACTTTGACTCGTAGAATTACTTACAGACCGCCTAAAATGTAAAGAAAGCCCGATATATAATTTATTCAAACACGTTAACTATGTTCAGAGCGAGAAAGTCGTTTTTCAGGTAATTACACACTCGGTTTGACTATAAAACTTTCTTCACATCAGATTTTCTTATGGACTAAATTTCATTTAAAATCTTGTTATTTAAATCTTTATATGAATACGCTAACTTAATGGTGGTAAATTAAATAATAAGCAAAATTTGTTTTGTTACAGTCCAAAAGTTATTCAATTAGAGCCGAATTGTCTTCTTCCCTAGTTCCGGCGGAAGCCCGGAAGCCGGTAGTCGCCGCAGACATTGACTTCGGCAAGGACACAAGGATACGCCAACGCTGTGGTCGCCTTCAGCTAGATTTGTGGTCGGTGACACAATTATCTCTATTGTCTCCGCGGGTGGAGGAACGGGAGGCGGGAACCGGGCGTTAACAGGCATCCGGCTATACAATACAGTAGCGGGGTGCTCGCATTCATCCGGCCATATGGTATCCGGGTGCTCGCAATCATCCGGCTCTACAGTAACCGGGTGCTCGCAGTCATCCGGCTATACAGTAACCGGTTCCTGACAGTCATCCGGCTAATCAGTAAACGGGTTCTCGCAGTCATCAGGCTATACGGTAATCGGATGATCGCAGTCATCCGCATAACGTATATCATGTCGAACAGAATAATCCAAATATATTTTAAAGCTGCAAAAATATAAAACCTAAGTAAAAATATATAAAGTCTTTCAAAACATAAAATCGGTGCACCTCTGTGTATTTATATGGCTGACATGCCAAGCGGTGTACAACATTGAACAACTCATTTCTCACAGTTGCGATTGTCATTTGAGCCTTCCAGCATTGACCTGGAACTCAAATGATTTACTTGGACCATGAAAAGTCCTAGGTTGGTCAAAAGCGAATGGGTTGAAACTTAAAAAAGGCAAATGCACTGGGATGCACTCAGCACCTCGTGACCTCATGCAGTCCCTCAATGACATTGGAGTTAATTATAAGCTGTATATATGTGTGATAAAGTAAAGACTCTGTATGTGTTGTTTTGACATGGATATGTCTTAGCTCTGGGGGAAGCGTTGGCTATTTAAGACCTCGTATGACAGGTTATGCAGTCCTCAATGTATTGAATTTTTAATATGTTAATAAGCGGCTGTTTAGATGTATGTAGGATTTATGTGATAAAGTAAAGTCTCTGGGTGTAGTTTTTGATAGCAACCTTACTTTTCCGGACCATGTCACACACGCTTCTCAGCGAGAATTGGGGTAGGATGAGGTTGAAAAGTTTGCTCCCAGTGTCTGCTAAGTTGCGCCTGATGTAGTCACTAGTCCTGTTGGTCTTCACTTACTGCCTCAGTCTATGGAAACAGCAATTTCGGAGAAGACATGAGCAGAATTCAAAAGCTGCAAAACTGTAATATTCGTTTCATTTTCTGATTGAAATACTTTGATCGTGTCTCTCCGTTTAGAGATGCTGCTGGGATGTTGATGGTAGATGCCGTTTGTAGGGCCATGACGTGCTACATGGTGCATAAAGTTCTGCTTCAACAAGAACCTCAATACCTTTGTGAGCGGCTCTCCTTCCGAGAGGAGGTCTCACAATGTAGTACCCGCCATGGAAGGCTCCTTCACTTCCCAACAGAGACTTGAAATGGGAAGGGGAAGTTTATCTTATTTCGGCCCGAAGTTGCACAATGACCTCCCCTCTGAACTTGAAGGTTATACAGGCAAAACTTACAGAAATAAGATAATTGAATTATTAAGACCTGTCTAACTGTTTTATGGCTGTAATGGTTTCTATTTTGTTTTCGTTATTATTAGTTTTTTTATTGTTGTAATATTATTGCTATACTTGTTATTAGAACTAGAGTAAGATTAAATATGACGAGAGTTGTTCTGTAAAGCAATTGTAACTTTGCATCTTTCAGCCACTTTCTCTAATGTAAACAATAAATTAAGAAAAACTTTCAATTGCCTAGTCCAGCAACCCAAAAACCTTCTTAGTGTTAGGCTGAATTTAGTTGAATAAATTTATGACTGTTATACAAAGTAACAGCTGATTTACTCGCAGATCGTTAGGATTTCTATTCCAAAACATTTTTTAGTAAAACGTTTAAATTTACACATTTAAAATACAATAAATTATTCTCTGTAACACTAAGAAACTGTAAATAAATAAAAATAATATGTTGATATACTACTCTCAATCCCGTTTTAGTTTTTTATTTAAATCTTTTTTATTCAAGCTAATCCCAAAATCACAATGGCAATAAAAATACTCTTTAAAGAAGAAGAAGATATTTAAAGATTACGTCTATGTTAGCGAAATGTTTGATGTTTATGATTAAGGATGTATTATCTCATGTTTAAGATTAAAGATTAAATATTTAAGATTAAGATTAAAGAAGCGTAGAAGGGGCTGTAGAAGTAATACAAACTAATATCAGTATATTAATAGTAATATATAATACTGTATATATTAAAAGCTATATAATAGTATAGTTCAATAATAATAGAATAACTAATAGAGTTGTGGTTTTCCGCGAAATAAAATATCAATTTTAGAATTAGGGCATAATAATGTATTTTTGTAGAACTATTGATTTATAAATTGTAATAATTCTTACTTTTTTTAATATTTTGCTATGGATGGTTGCATTTTTGAATTCAGAGGAGGGAATATAACGGTGAAATAAAATTACAGTATATTTTAGCAGTAGTAACTTTACGAAACACAATCTAATGAAGAATGCATTCATTGTAAATCAGGAGTGTCGATTGCCAACCACGCAAAACGAATAAGCCAATCCGTCGTGATACCAACCACGCAGACCAAATACAACTGCTAATTACGATCAGCATAATGCGTGTCAACGCGTAAACTTTATACTCGATGGGTGAAAGCACATTTGAATGATTTAATAGGTCGATAGCGTTCATTGCTGGAGGTCCAGCGATCGCTAATATTGACGGCAAGGTTCCGAGAAGCCCAATCAACAGCAAATGAGTAAGTAGCGAGCGCTGAATGAGGCCACCATGACGTATTTGATAACATATTGAAATAAATTGGCTGGGACTATTAACTGCGTAGCTCTTAAACACTTCGTTCCTAATTGTTCAAAAATGCATTTCATTTTGATATGTATAGTTTTAGCTATGGAGGGGAGGGGGTAATGGTAATCCATTAAACCAAAATTTTAAACGGAAGTAATATAAGACCAGCTGTTTAGAGAAACTGAAAAAAACATTCCCTTTAAATATATCCATGACCTAAGTAATTTCCCAAAGGTAAGTAAATACTCCTTTTTAAGTGTCTCTAATGTGCTTTGATATTTCGTTTTAGTTCTCCTACAAACACAATAGTTAATCCCCTCACTACAAGTTGATTTCAGTTGTCGAGAAAGTTAAGCTGTATCTAATTTCCGTGTCATATCCCTAAAATCTGATAAAATGAACAGCTTAAAAATAAACAAAAAAATTACATGATTTTCTTAATTCTTATGAATATTACATTCTTTCTAATTCCTTAACTAAAATGAATACTATTCTAAACAGGAAATCATCTGAATGAAATTTCCTTACTAATTTTAACATTATTTATGAGCTAATTGTGTTTATAATATAAAAAGCGGGTGTAATAAATTTAGCCCACAATGGTAAATATCCGACAAGAAACATAAGGTTGAACTACTGTTGAACATATCGAACTGGTATTAAACTGAATGACAGTGGTGGGTCTCAGTCTATATATGATTTTTGTCTATAAGGATGCGAAATATTTGGTAAAAATCATATTCTAAATATGTTTTGAGTTCATCCAACTGAAGAGATTTGAATCTAGTGTTTGATAAAAAGTGAAACTAATTTAGCGTTCCTAAAAAGGATGCTAACGGAAACTTTGACATTGATATATCTTAGCTCGGGGAGTGTTAGCATTTGGCAATTTGCGAGACTATACAAATATTTGAAACAGTAACGTCATATGGTTAGTGACGTCATTTGGTCATAAGGACAGCTGTTTATGGAGAACTGAAAACATTCCCTTTATTCATATCCACCTAACCTATTTCCCACTGGGAAGTAAATGCAAAAATTGGTTTAAATTGCTACCACCACCATTGGTGCCGCATTGGTGTTTAGTTCCCCAAAACAATTTGAACTTTTTGCAGCATTTCCCGTCATTCATTAGTTAATTGTAGGCTATTATATTAACATACCTTATACCGTCTTAACAGTCCTGATCATCCATCTATTATGGACGATGCGCATTTCGGAGCGTTAGCTCCATCTTGAGGTCCTTGGATACATTTAATTGTCCATCTTAATGAATTGTCAAATATAAATTAAACATTAACACATATATACACGTACACTACACTATAAAAAAATTAAAAACAACATGTGACGGCCGGCGAAAGATCCCGACTCTATTGATTTGGGATAGGCGGAATAGGGATAAGGTGCGAGTCATTATTAAATATGTTAACCTAGATAATACATTAAAAAATAATTCAAGAGACATAATAATTAATGAAATATTATTAATACTGTTGTCAGCATTATAGTAGGCTAGTATTATGAATTTATCAACTGTTTTAAGATTGATAGGCCAGAATAAATGGGGAAATGTAAAATAAATGAAATATTACTTTACTTATTGATACTGTAAATTCATTACATTTTTATTTCACCTGCAAAGAGCCACTTACTCCACTAACTTCAAAGGCTACAAATACACAAATACATTTTTACATTGTTGTGCGTGGTAGCCTTATACAGTAATATAAAGTATACATTATATACATAATTAAAAACTAAGAAATTAACAATAATAATTATTTCAATGAATATCAAAAGTCCTCATAACTGTATAAATTGTTTTACTTTTATTCATTAAAATAATGAATTTGATTTATTATGTTAGTTTATTGTTACATAATAAAAAATAATGTTTACATTATGGCAATGGCCCATATTTCTATAAGTTTCATTTTTAATTTTCCATAAATTTATAGTTTTTTTAATGCTCTTTATATGAAAAATTTTAGTGTATTTGGAGAGAACATTTTATCATCGTCAGATTATGTGAGATATGTTACATCATCATAAATAAATTATATGTAAAACACTTTTTTGGGGCACAAAACCCCTAAATCTCCCTTCGGGTTGAGTGATATGCCAAGTTTTTGAACACATGTAGAATAAAAATGTAGGATTACATATCTAAATTTGGTCTCGGGCGGACCATTTTTACGAGAGTGGCCGTTTTTACAGATTTATACTGTATATATACAGAGTGTCTGTTAAGTCTGTAACCAAACTCCATAGTGTAGATTATTGGGTCAAAATAAGCTCAAATATTCCTATGGGGATATGCCCTAAAATGTATATTTACCCACAATATCAGCATGTATATTTTTATAAAATATTTTCTATCTCAGTTGTTTTTCAATCGATTATTTTGAAACTTGCCACGTGTCTTTAGATCTAAAAAATGTCAACGTGATTAAATTTATAATTTCAAAATGGTTGCCAGTTAAACTTTTTAAATTACAATTACTTAAAAGTGGCTGATGATTATCTTAAAAACGAAAAAATCTTATGTTAAAAAGTTCAAATTTAATTCCCTATAATTTGACACGAAAATTATGAAAACCTATCAATAAATAACAGGGATTAAGTTTTTTATCAATATTATGTGTGTACGAGTTGTACGTTATAAGCTGAAACAGTGGTTTCTCGGCTGGCCCAACTAAGCGGAGTGGAAATGATAGTAATACTATTGTACACACTTAATACTGGTAAAAATACTGAATCTCCGTTGTTTTTTACCAATTTGTACAATTCTGTTTTCATTGGATTGGGGATGAAATCTGACATAAACTTTTATTCTTAGTATTTTTTTTAAATACAGTAATAAAGTTATTAAAAAAATAAATTACCACCATTGTGAGATTACAAACTTGATTACGTTGGTATAATCTATTTAAATTGGGTCTTTACTATTTAAAGACACATGTCAAGTTTCAAAACAATCGATTGAAAAATTACAGATATGAAATATTTTGTTAAGCACACGTAATGGTGAATTATACGTTTTTTGACATAAACTATTCCCATAGAAACCTTTTTGTTCATTTTGACCTAAAACCAAATTACGAAGTTTATTGATAGACTTTACAGACACCCTGTATATAAATTTGAACGACTATTGTCTTTTTGGTACCCCAAAACATAAAATTATAAGAGTCTCCTAATTAAGTCCACCATGCCACATGAGGTCAATAGCTTCTTCTAGGGGAATTCGCTAAAAATTGTCAAAACCAAAGACAACCAAGTAGAGACAAAGAGCGAGGCACGGCCGTGCGAGTGAGGTAGTGGGCAGCTTGCATCGTACAAGGCTGTGATAAAACTGGACTGGCGGCTGGAACACTTTCACTAGTTCTCTGGTGTCGCCCCGCGTCGCACTGCCACACTGCCGCACTGCTACTCACACACTCTCGCTCCCTCCTGTACGCACTGTGCACTACGCACTACGTATACTCCTAATATAGTGTTTTAATATACAAGTTTTATTCGATAAAAAATAGTGATAAATTCTACAAATAATCTTACAAATATATATTAAAATAATTCGTAACTATTTTCACTCGTAAAACTAAAAGTAAACTTAATAATTTATTTGATATTTCTATGTACTCAATTGAACTTAGAAAAATTGTAAAAAGTGTACATATGAGAAATTCCTTACGATTTTTTTCACAATAGATACATATTTACACTCATTCATTGACATTTATAATCAACTATCTGTTGTAAAATTTGTTTCCACAAAAAATTTAGATATATTTGGTATATAATCAGTACATAATTGAAATACTCCGGAGGGAGTTGGGAGTTGTGCACTTCAGTGGAGTTCTTCGTTACAGACGCGCGTTAAAGTCTCCTCCGCTGCGATACAGAAGCCCGTTCCATGTGTGAGAACACCGCCTCCTGGACATTGTTGTGATATTAGTGATAACCACCTGATACTATGGTGAGTAATTGACATTGTAGTACATGTCCACTGACTTTACCCTTTAATGCATTATGTAAAAATGTTTGTACAGTATTTACTTCCCTGCGGGAAATAGGTTAGATCATGGATATGTCTAAAGGGAATGTTTTCAATTCATCTAAACAGCTGTTCTTAAGTTAAGTTATACATTATTATAAATAATAATAATGAGTGTAGTACTGATTCATATCCTACTTCAATACTATTATTTCACTCAGAAATGACGATCAATATTTTAATGAGTGTTTTAGGAAAAAAATACCTCTAATGATACACAATGTAAACATTTTCATAAACAATGACACACTGTTAACCTTGATTTCTTTTAACAATACGTTTAAATAATTATGTGTAAATAATAATAATGAGTCTAGTACTGATTCATATCCTACTTCAATACTATTATTTCACTCAGAAATGACGATCAATATTTTAATGAGTATTTAAGGGAAAAAAATGTCATTAGAGGAATGATACACAATGAAAACATTGTCATAAACAATGGCACACTGTTAACCTTGATTTCTTTTAACAATAAGTTTAAATAATTACCCAACAAGGCTTGTTGTTAATAAACTGAGTAATAAACCTTTCAAGTGTCTTCGGTACGATGTAGGTATTATAATATATATATATGCGAGAGATAAGAATTAGTAACTGAATAGTAGAAATACATATAATAGAATAAATATTCTCTGACACCGTTTTTAACAGCCTTTGAATGTTTGGAATATCATATAAACTATTATGACTATTTGACATATTTTGGCTATCCAACTGAGAAGATATTAACTAATGCTACAGCCTCCTCAATGAGCTTCCACCAGTTTTAAAGCATTATAATTATACAATTTTGGAAACATAATGAACTAACTTATTCATTTTTGAACTAAACATAAATCATGTAATTTATACAATTCTTATGTTGGCGTTAAGAAATGACGTTTCTAAGATAGGGAAACAAGTGTTGTAGAGGTACTATCATGTTCAGTAAACAGATTTCATGGTCTATAATACTATATTCATGCTGGTATGTCCCGTTTCAATCAAAAATTTAAATTAGATGTACAAGTTAAATTAAGAGTCTGCATCAGTGGTAGCCATCTTGAATTTTAGTCCCGTAAGAGCAATGTTAAATTCTGGCGGAACATACCTTCACTTTGGCGTCTGTAGTGGCGTTAATTATCAAAGTATCAATGTAAAACTTTGGAAGTACATTGATGAGATGTGACTCAAGAGCATGACCTTGTAATATTTTCGAAAATTTAACTTTATATAAAAACAAAAATCCAGGAATATTTTACAAAATAAATCATTATTATTTTTTTATTTTTAAGAATTTCTGTAAGGTGGTGCCCTGGAAGACTGTAATACCTTTAATTTGACACCTCTTCCGTTAATTTATGACAATAGGTCAAGGAGATATAGGCGCCAGAATTTAACATTGCTCTTACAAGACTAAAATCAAAGATGGCTACCACTGATGCAGACTCTTAAGTAAAAACTTGTCAATTATAATGTTTCGTATTATGAGAACGATTTTATATCCTCTTATTTTCTATTGCATTCTGCAATAGGATTCTTCGAAAAATGGGGTGACATCATGATGAATGGGAGAGTCTGATCTTAAGAAACACACACCAATAAATAACATACCCTGAATTAAAACCACGATGTTTTAACTTTAAAAATGTTTTACAATACTGAAAATGTACTTCGAAACGAATCGAGTGGTCAGAATCGTCATGTTTATCCGAACTCCTCACTTACTCTAACATTTACGAGTGCAGTTAGCCCTTCCCTTGCCCTGTCACCGTATGGTAATTCCTCCCTAGAGAGCTGTGTTGCCAAACGACCAGCGTCGCCCCCGCCCCGTTGCCCCCGCCGCCGGCGCGATACAGTCAGTCCACGAGTCAATGCATTCACATTCAAATGCCCCCACAACAAATTCACAGAGCGCGTGCCAGAGTGCCAGTGTAGCGACAGTGAATTAGCACTGTATTGTAGAGGTGCGTTCGTTGTGTGACTGGCAAATCTATACTTTCCTCCTACAACAAACCGATGTTTGCATAATTGACTATTTCAGTTGTACAACAAAGGACGATCGTATAGAAAGTTATCTATATTTGACTAATTTTCCCCCAAACCAAGTGATTCTTGTATTTTGTCCCGGAATCACAAAATATAGTTGTTAAAATGCTCTTTCCAGTCAGTAAATTGACAATGATCACGCAATCGTTATTTTCAATTGTTATTAAAAACTATTATTGGCTTTTAATATCATCAGACTAAAAGTTCCTTGACAGATAACGCTAATATATTGTATTGAATCAAGTGCTTAGTTGCTTTCTCAAATGAAAACGTATTCTAACAAGGATATAAACAGTAGCTATCTCCCCAGTGTTATATACTGCATGGATTTAAAGTATGATTTTTGTTACTGTTATTCGACTTTAATTTGTTTTTATTTTGGTCAAAAAACTTAAACGCTGGTTGTATTAATAACTGCACTGAGACAAAGTTAAATGGCAATTTCAAAACATAAGGAATGAACGAGGGTGCTAGAAAACATCTTTTTTGTTTCTTTCAACGCCAGGAAAATTTTGACAGTCGGAGAGTGGTTTCACACAAACGATTTATGGGAAAGCAGTCAAACCCCAAAATGGACATCCCAGGATTTAAACCAGTGACCTCTTGCGCTGAAGTAGAAGGCGCTAGACCGAAGCTATTAGGCGATCATGACAACTAAGAGGCTATTAAACATTAGTTTTTAAACCAATTACTGTATTTACGACAACAAATTCGACCATTGTTTATGGAAAAAATACTGTATTAGTAAAATGAATTTTGCAAAAAAGATTCTATGTTTTTAAGTGAGACCATTAAATACTATTAATCTCATATATTAGCGAAAACTTTACAGTGATCACGAGAGATTAGTTACTAAAAAATGGCTTCCAGTCGAGTTGTTAGTACTTGAAATGACGTAATTATTGAATAAAACTGTATTGAGAACTATGCAAATTTAAATCAAAACAATGCGTTTTATGGTTGATATCAATATAATATTGCAAACCGCACATTTCTCTCTTACTGTACGATGACGAAATTCCTACGTATTTAACTATCGTATATAACTTTTTGGTTTGCAAATGGCGTCGCGGTCTAGAGTCTAGAGCGATTCGTCAGACGTGTCAGCTGTCGAGCCATCGCTCAGAGGCTCAAGTGGTGACGTCAGTTGTGAAACTGTGAAATATTGTACAACTTTGCGTATCGGTATGCTCTCTGCTGCAATTGCAAATACCTTTCTTAATTTCCTTATAAAATAAAGGACCTTATCATATAAAATGAATTATTGCAAAAAATGATTTATTTTTTAATATGATTAAATGCTATTATCCTCATATATTACAATAATTACAGTGATCAACAGAGATAATTTTACTAAAAAAAATTTTCAGTCATTTTAGTACTAAACGTAATTATTGAATAAAATTGTATTGAAAACTATGCAAATTTAAATCAAAACCATGTGTTTTATAATTGATACCAATATACTATTGCAAACAGCATATTTCTCTCTTACTGTATGATGATGAAATTCTTAAATATTTAACTATCATAGATAACTTTTTGGTTTGCAAATGGCGTCGCGGTCTAGAGTCTAGAGCGATTCGTCAGACGTGTCAGCTGTCGAGCCATCGCTCAGAGGCTCAAGTGGTGACGTCAGTTGTGAAACTGTGAAATATTGTACAACTTTGCGTATCGGTATGCTCTCTGCTGGAATTGCAAATACCTTCCTTAATTTCCTCATAAATAGGACCTTTATCATATAAATTTGTTATTTTGGAGATATTGCCAGTTGCGTAAAATGTTTATAACGTATTTTTTACTAACTTATTTTTCCATTTCACATAGTATATTTCTCACTATATATGTAAAACTATAAATTAAAAGAAATCATTAGAATCAACTGTGTTAATTTTAAATAAAAATTTCTGAATCACCTATATAGTTCACGACTTCCATTGTTAGTACGTCTACTGTAGTTTTAAAATGTATAAATGTACATTTAACATTGAATGCATAGCACATACACACATTAATTCTAACTATTCGAATTTGTTTGTAAAATTTGAGATAAAAATTAAAATAATGGCCCAAAATTATGTGCAAGGGCTGAAATTACTAATCAAACTGTATGTCAACATAACCTTAAACTTTTATCAATCTTGGTGGGAACACCAGACATCATATGTGTCCTCTGGCTAGATTAGTGTAATCACGGTTGACCAGCTGGCGGCAAGGGCGCAATTTCCGAAACGAGACACTCTCAATCAGCTGACTTGTAGGTTATGTTTGTGATATGTAAGTGGCCAGTAAGTCGAGACGTCCTTGATATTATGTAACGGGAACGATATCAAGGTCCCAAGCTGGTGACTTTGGCTTCGGGTTTCGCCCCCGCTGGGAACTTGGTACAGGACTCTGCATATGTAACCTGATTCTTAGCTGGTATAAATAAACTTGTTTTGCTCAAGGTGAAGATGTCTTATAGAGCGGTGTATGCATAAGCTATGTAGATGCTCGGGTGAAGTTTAGATATTTAGGTTTGTGTTTTAACGTAAATGAAGTGATCCAATTAAATTTTTCAAACACCAGAAAAGATAAAATTTCGGAAATAACACTATATTTCGTTAGTTGAAGTTTATATAATATTATAACACTCAAGGTTTTGACAACACAACATACTGTTATATACCATTAACATTTTTGAAGGTAAAGTTCTTATGAATAATAAAAGTTTCTGGAAAAATACATTTTATAATCTGTA
The DNA here is from genome assembly GCA_023375725.1 of Nephotettix cincticeps. NCBI lineage: Eukaryota > Metazoa > Arthropoda > Insecta > Hemiptera > Cicadellidae > Nephotettix > Nephotettix cincticeps. The sequence goes on from CM041786.1 coordinate 134,374,966, forward strand.
AATATTCAACTGAACTGAAATAATACGTGTTTTTATAAAATGTTAATCAAAAATTAATCTTGCCAAGTGAATCATCCCCACCACATTTCGTCTCCTCCCACGCACACCTACCCTTGTTAAGAGGACCACAAATCATGGATAATTCGACAATGTTTGCTTACTCTCTCTACGATATCCAATCATTCTAATTGAAACATTGAAACTAGAATATTGTTTATTTCAGAGTAAATCATAATGTAACTTGAAGTAGCCTCTTTATTACATCAATAAGGTTCATATCTATATTTAGTAGATGGACGAAGATAAACTGACCCCATAGCATAAATAACAAGATAGTGACGCAAGCACGAGGAGTGCAACACCGTAGCAACAATGGTCAATGACGAGCAGAATCATGAATGACGTCAACCTTGTGGTCTGTTGCGATCTGCCTTGGCATTAGATCTCCTGTCAAATGGTTCATCCCTCTATTGTTCTCAGTGAACTATTCTGAAAAATATCACATTAGGTGGATGTCATAGTATAGGTACAGTATATTATAGTAGCGACTATCCATTATTAGATTGATGGGGAAGCTTTTGAATGTTCCTGAACAACAATATGGATGTTTCCTTATGTTGCGTACTTTTAGGAATGTGGCAGCTTATTTGATTCATTCTTTACCACCCCACGTAGATCAGAGTGTGCGTGAGACATGTTGCATTTGAAACAGAAACTTTAGTCAACCCCTTTGAGTTAAATCAAGATTGTATTTACTTCCCTTAGGGGAATAGCTTGGATCATGGTCTGAAAAGGCTCTAAACAACTGTAATGATAACTATTACTTCCGTTACACATTTTGAGCCTCACAAATTGTAAACACCCTCACCTCCCCCAGAGCTTAGGCATATCCATGTTTTTCAATGCAAAAACTAAACACGATTTTAATAGTGGTTTAATAAAACTCCAACTTTACTACAATTTGTAACAACCTTTTTGTAGCCTATAACAACACAGTTATAAACCCAGATGTTCATATAAACTGCCGTGTGTAAAAGTTTGTCTCACAAGTAGATAAGTACCAGCTCTTCCATTCACAACGGTATCCACCCAATTCCCCGGCCTTGTGGTCTTGACCGAGCTGTTCTGATTGCTGTCTACCCCTCCTTACTCTGTGCCCCGGGCTGCCAATTCGCCACAATGACTAGACCTGTTCTCTTCATATCTAATGATTTCAAGGCGTCTATACTCTATGGATTTTTGCTTTCTCTCACCAAAGGCCGTTGGCTTTTTGTTTCGAAAGAGAGCATGAGGCGAGGTTTCATAATTAGCGGCTGGTGCAGCTGTGACAATTGACAATATTGGAATGAGACCGAGCTCCGAGCTCTGATTGGATCTGAGCTGTGCGGATGATTGAAATATCTAAAGGATACGAGGGACCTGGTCTTATGTAACAGCTCACACCTCACGTAGGGAGTGCCCAGGAGCGTACATAGTACATCCATAGTCAGCATTCAGAAATACTGAAATGGAATTGAAGCCAATCTGAGAAAATAAACTTCTCGAAACTTGGGAAAAAGACTTAGGAATGCTTTCTATTGGGTGTCAATCTTATTTTGTTCAGCCAATCTAAGTTTGATCATTGAATAATCAATCCATTATTTTGCCTAATAACTAAGATAATCCTTGTCAGTAACAAAGCTACATTATATAATCACATCCATCCATCATTATTCTCACCCTTCGATTATATTTAGGCCAACTTTACAACGGAGAGTATCGGTGTAATGTTCGAAGCTTTTTTCGCTCTATACTAGTTTTTTACAATTATTTAATTTCTTAATGTTTTTAAATAGTTTTATATTTTTAATATTAACATCATTTTTACAACCGAATGATAATAAATATTATTAAGAAATAATTCTATTGAAAAATAAATAATCATTAACAAACGGTTAAAACAAAGTGCACTTTTCATATTTCATTCCACTTGTCATTTATTACTTCTACATATTTAACTGTTTATAGACAATTAGTTGTTTAAACTTGGTATTTACCTCATTTATTGATAATTTATAAATATATGTTGTCATATAAATGCATATCCCATGTAATCATAAAGAATAGACGGACTTTCTTTATTTATGAACGATGAAAGTATTGTTAAAAAATAAAATTTTTATAATAGACCTACTTTCAGTGTTTACAAAAAACCTGCACATCATTATAAGGTATGAGTCTCATGTTTGGACTTTTAAAAATATTCTTATCTTTTTATTTTTAAAACTTACTTTATATTATTGTGGAAATTCGCTGAGTACGCAGGTTTCTGTCTATTAATTCTAGACTTGTTTATTAGAAATAAATTTATTGAAAGTCCTACGATGTTTATAAACTTCTCACAGTTGAATAGTTAACTTTCCAAAGACCTTTACAATTATTTACAATAACTGTGCAAACCCATAAAGGTCGGATTGTTAGCACTTTGGAGCTGTTTGTAAAAATTGAGCGCGGTTTATGATAACGATGTAATTACGTTTCATTGTCACTAAAAGCCGGAAATATCTTTCCGGAGGCATTACCTCTGTGGGTCTAGGTCTCGGTTACAAAACCGTTTGTGGTTAAACGACACCGCGAGTGAACTTGCCCTTCGCGACCCTTACCTCGAATGGTTCACATTTAAACTGAATTGCATAAAAATTTTCCTGGATATGTGGTTTGTGAGGTTTAGACCTCACAAACCATCTAAGGATAGTTAAGATTACTGTACACCAGACCGAAATAAAGAAAATGAATTTTTTACATGCAAAAATTATCCTTATTCGATTCAGGCAACACAATGGAGCCTGCCGAATGTAAAATTCATTAGAGGTTAGTGAGCTAAAATTTTCGATGTACTGTATTGACGTATTCCATCAGATACCACGGGTAGTACTACCTCGATATAAAATAGGTCTTACCTGGTAATACTGGGTGTCTTGCTAGCCTCTTAGACTCTAAACCTGGGATGCCCATTTGCGTTTCGGCCCCTTTTCTGAGAGGTGTTTGTGTATAATCACACTCTGACTATAATGTTTAGTTTGACCTAGTTTCAAGAAAGATTTTTTACACAATTACCTTCTATTTATCTATTAGTTCTTGCTGTTCTTAACTGTTTAGAACATCAAGGCGTATTCAGACAAATAATACGAAAAAGAACATCAAGAACTTAAGTCAAAAATAGAGGATAATCATATCTATGGCTGTTAAATGCCTCTAGTGTTGAAAGAATAAAAAAAACCCAGAAAACCACAAAAAATCCCAAGACGTCTGGTGGAATACGTCGATATTGCGTAAATTTAAACAACTGCTTCATTGGCTTTTATATGTAGGAGGTTAACAAATCAATGGTAATATGCAGGTATATTAAAACATTTTGGATTCAAAAGACATATTTATATCACAAACTAGTCTCACATTTATGTAACAAAACTCTTACTGTTTATGAATTATTATTGAATTATGAACCTGTTTTGACGTCCTCGTATAACATCCTCCTACGTAAAAGATCAACGTCAAGATTCATTAAGATTCCACCTGGCACGATTGTTGTTGTTTAGAACAAGACAGGTGGGATGGCAGTATGATGCACTGCGGTAGATATGACAAAAGACAATACACATCGCACAGATAATTGGTGCAGAATGTCTCCGACACGCCTGCCGTCCTTTGTTTAGAGTAGATAATCAATTGAAATCAAGTGTTTCAGGTTAATCAAATCATTAATTCTTGAATGATTCTTTTGAAAATGGTTTCGCATTTTTAAACATTAGGCGGTTTCATCAAAGCTAGTTAAGTAGGCCTGCATGAAGAGTGTTCGATCCATTCTGTTAAAAAGAAAGTGATGCAAATATAGCATATGCTGTCTGCTGCTGATGAAGAGTTGAGACTTAAGTCTGATCTAAATCTAGATGGCTGATAGACCATGCTATGGGGTTTCTCCCTCCAAAATCACTCTGCATTTTGCATACGAAAACAGTAAACTATTCCGAAGAATAGTGGTGATAAATTTTCCATGGAAGATCAGCATTTAGTCCAATAGACATTTCAAAGTTGATGGCAAAGAAATGGTAAACTGCTTACCAAGATCGTTTGGTTACACGACTAAGAAATTAATTAATTTGGAATAATGTTTAGTGCTATACATAATTATGGTCTATCCAATTGAACTAGAACAGCATATAAGTATCTACAGCAGCTACAGCTAGATCAGCTGTAGCTGAGATACATTTTATTTTATTATTTTACAAGCTACTTTTAACAGGTGTTTTCAAAATATATAATATTTAAAAAGGTTTATCATCGTACTGCCCAGAAAAAAGCATTTCTAAGTTCTTTAAATCGTCCGTACAATCGTCGTGTTTAGGTAACTTCAAATAGGAAATAAACAAAATTTGGCTCATTAACAGAAACATTTTTTATGGCATATTAAAAAGTTTTGTTAGATATGTTTTGATATTTTGTCATTGTCTTTTACGGATTTTTCTAGTTGATAAATAAAACTAAAGAAGTAATTGTTGCGTAATTACGTGACATTACGTACATTATGAAATCATATGGTCTCACTTAATCGTATTTCCGAAAAAACCGGTTTGCGTACCAAAAAGAGCTTCTTTCGCTCTTAGTTTTGTAAAGTACTATTTTTTCATGGGCAATAAACTCAAAATATAGAAAATAATTTGGAAAATATGACTAATCGTCGTATAAAGAAACATTAGACTAAACTTAAATCGTAACCAGCACTAGTTTTCATAGGCGATCTTACGGAAACATGAATTCTACTGTATATTGAAAAGATGCTATGGCCATAAATCAGATTTGAGGTATAGAACTACAAAACAAAGAACCCAGCATGTGTTCCTATCTCAGGTTGAGGGCGCAAGCTTGTTATGCGGTTCATTAGCAACACAAATCTGTTGAGATGGAAAGTATATTTTGACAACGCCAGGTAGAGGCGAAACACTAGCCCACGCACAAAGATGGTCATTACCTTTCAACAATCAACATTCTTGCCGCCCACAGAGCACCGCTCCACGCGGCCGCTTCCGCAACTACATTAACATCTAGTTCGGCATCCTTGAATAATACCTTTGTAGGACCGTAACTAACTCTTTTAGAACCCTTTAGAACGAATTTTAACTGTACATTAAATATTTATTTACATTTAGTAAAACATCTTTTCTATACCATTAAGTTACTATTTTTCATTTGTGAAAAATAGATAGGAGGTATTTCTGCTCCATTTATGAGTCTGCAGTTGCAGTACTTCCACCATCTTGTATTTTAGTTCCACAAAACGATTTAAATTTTGTGGCAGCATTGCTGACCACTCGATAGTTCCACAATTATGGTTGAGGTTCAAATTAAAGGTAAATTGGTAATGTAATGAATTACATTTTCCATTTTTTTTTTAAGAAAACTACGGAGCTTGTTAGTTATTGGACTTAATTGCATAGTAGGCTTATTACATTTTCCGAAAAATAATAATAATGCAATACCCTAGATAATGAATTTACCAACAAGTATGAATGATACTTCGACCATCTCTTTACGACGGTCGTGTAACCAGTAATATGAGTACTATCACAAAATCGTTTTTATGGGGATGAGAGTAGATGCGAAAAATTTCACCGGTAAGGCAGACGCTTAGTAACAGTTGTAATTTTTTTAACTGGACGAGGTGATGATCATTTTTACATCTACAACATGAAATTGGTTCTCTCCATCAACGACGAAATTATAACTTAATATAAATATACGAAGGATTACAACATTTTAAAATATTACTTTATAAAATTCAAAACACAAAAAATTACGTAAAAACGTTTCCTGGGAAAAAACTATTTTTGTTGTTATAAAACCTGTTTAGTATCTTCCACCTCATATGGAATTAAAAAACAAAAAGAGACCCACACGCAGAACTTTTGGCGAAATTGACGACTGAACAGTTATATAATGGCAATTCTACAGTCTTTCCGAGAAAATGGTGGCATTGATCCTGGTCGGTAGATTGGTTTCCATATTTGGGAAGATGAGTTCGACTTCGCAGGGAGAGGATTGTGACCGAGGTATGACAGAGTGGCTCTGGGTCACCCTGCGACCCTGGGACACCGTGTATGACCATGTCAAGGACGTACGTTCAAGTTTTATTTTCATCAAGAACTAATTTCATCTGGAAATCATATAAATGTCTTCTATGTCAATGTGAGAGCTCTGTTGCCGAGGAACGTATATCGTTAATCTGGGTTGCGTGGTTTGTCAAAAAGTTACCTTAGGTTAGTACCCTTTTTGATTTTTTTACCCCTACCATAATATGGTCTCGTTGAGTACCGATAAACCTCAATATTTATATGTCAAAGTGCAATGCATGATAAATGCAGGATTTACAAACAGTCCCACACTGGTTTAGTATTATCTGAACGAACTAGCAAAACGTTATTAAATATAGACTACATCTTTGTGAATGTAATGAATTTACCAACAAGTATGAATGATACTTCGACCATCTCTTTACGACGGTCGTGTAACCAGTAATATGAGTACTATCACAAAATCGTTTTTATGGGGATGAGAGTAGATGCGAAAAATTTCACCGGTAAGGCAGACGCTTAGTAACAGTTGTAATTTTTTTTAACTGGACGAGGTGATGATCATTTTTACATCTACAACATGAAATTGGTTCTCTCCATCAACGACGAAATTATAACTTAATATAAATATACGAAGGATTACAAAATTTTAAAATATTACTTTATAAAATTCAAAACGCAAAAAATTACGTAAAAACGTTTCCTGGGAAAAAACTATTTTTGTTGTTATAAAACCTGTTTAGTATCTTCCACCTCATATGGAATTAAAAAACAAAAAGAGACCCACATGCAGAAAGCTTTTGGCGAAATTGACGCCTGAACAGTTATATAATGGCAATTCTACAGTCTTTCCGAGAAAATGGTGGCATTGATCCTGGTCGGTAGATTGGTTTCCATATTTGGGAAGATGAGTTCGACTTCGCAGGGAGAGGATTGTGACCGAGGTATGACAGAGTGGCTCTGGGTCACCCTGCGACCCTGGGACACCGTGTATGACCATGTCAAGGACGTACGTTCAAGTTTTATTTTCATCAAGAACTAATTTCATCTGGAAATCATATAAATGTCTTCTATGTCAATGTGAGAACTCTGTTGCCGAGGAACGTATACTCGTTAATCTGGGTTGCGTGTTTTGTCAAAACAAGTTACCTTTATGTACCCTTTTTGGTTTTTTTACCCCTACCATAATATAGCCTTGAGTATATAAACCTCAAGATTTATATGTCAAAGTGCAATGCATAATAAATGCAGGATTTACAAACAGTCCCACACTGGTTTAGTATTATCTGAACGAACTAGCAAAACGTTATTAAATATAGACTACATCTTTGTGAATGAAAGTGTTCATTTAAAGATATTTAGAAAAACGAGTCAAGCGAAAAAAGCGTGTAAGCGTTATTTCAAAAATTATTATTATATATAAATATAAAATTTCCAAAAAAATTATACTTTTCTAATTCAGAAATATCTGACAATTAATTAGGGGCTAAGAAATAGTATTCCATTTTTTGACAGTTTTTGGCCATTTCAGTGTTCCCTCCCCTTAATAATAATTCTGTATTTTCCCCAGTCCTACTAAAACAATGAAGGGGGGTTAATCCACAAGAAACAATTTTAATTTTAATAATGACACAGAAATTTTACTTTAACGCTTTTTACTTTATCCCCTTATACATTGTATATGGAGAAAGTATTGTTTTCGTCAAAATTTTCGAATTTGAGTTGAGATTGGTTGTATCCATTTTGAGGTCCCCTGAATCCAAAAAAGTAGGTTTCGACGCGATGTTTGTCCGTCCGTATGTCTAGATGTATACAGAGCCACTGCCTACCCCATGTATGTGTATCTATTTACAGTATCTCAAGGTGTTTTTTCATTTTTCATTTATTTGAATTTTTGATTTTTAAGGGTGGTTCATCCCTTAAAACCCTTAAAAAAGTGAAAAATTCAAATTTCTCAAAAACGTCTCTAACGATTTTGATAGTTTATAGTGCACAGAGTACTAAATAATTTGACACCACCCGCATGTCTGTAAAAATGACGGTTCAAAGGTTATTGGTTTTTAAATGTAAAAAATCCAATTTTTAAATTTTCAGCGAAAACAATAAAAGTAAAGTACAACTTGACTGGCATCATTGAAACCAGCTTAAAAAACCAAACAAATTAGTATTATTATTTACTTAGTTAGAGAAAAGTTAAATTTACTGTCCATGATAAATGCAGTAGGATGTCTGAAAGCGCCCAATGTTATTCTTATAGAGAATATTAAAAAATCCATTTGTTTTTTATTTTCCAACAGTTTTCCTTAAAACTTGGTATGAAGCGTAAGGTCAAATCACCCATCAAAACCAACTAAAAAAGCTAGGTATTACCGGCGGGAGTCCCCCATATTCGAACAAATTCGAACAAATAATTTAACTTTGTCTCTCTTATTTTTATTTTCAGAAATGGGATGATTATTTTTGAAACAATAAATTATTAAATGATATTTAGATAAACTTTGAAGATCATGATAGTTTTTTTACATTGTCTTTAAATTTACTTAAAGGAGAAAGTATGTGTCAGTCCACTGATACCGTTTATTTAGGTAGAGGATGGAAAAAGTGAGCACCTGACTAGACTGTGATTGATGTTCTTCAGATAGGTGTTATCAGCACTTACAACACTTGGCCATTGCGAAAGCGACGGTGATGTCGGGGAACACATACTGTAGACTGTAGACGTACACAGCTGCATTGTTGTCAGCTGAACCCCACGGCGTCGTGATCTGGGTCGTATCGGTAGCTGGGAACCGGCGAGCTACTCCGATACTCCATTGTGTATATTCGTTATCTGTTATCTATATTCCAACGAATCATACTAGTTTGTGCTCATGAGTCAAACAGGAATTGTTAAGTGACGTAGAAGAAATTGTTAGGTAAAATTTTCATAATTGCGAACCGATTCCGGAACGCTTTAAATAGAAAATAATATTACATATATTACCTTTCTGAATTGGTGACCTACACAGGGTAGGTTTTAAAACCAAGTATTAATGAAAAATAACTGATTGGGGCGCAATCGAGTAGTCTTGTTACTGACTACGGATGACAAATTCTATATTAGATTAGATTATTTGAAATGGCGCCCAACCATAAGGTAGGTATTTTAAGCCAAGTATGAATGAGGATTGAATGTAAGATGATTGTGGCGCGATCTTGTAGTCTTGTTACTGACTAAGGCTGACATGTTCCTTAGACAGGACTGTTAATTAATAGCCCAACAGCCGATGGCAACTAAGGGACCTACAGTTTAACGTTGAATCCGAACCACGGCCTCTGAATTACGAATTGGTCTAATTATGAGGATGGTCTTTGCGTATTAACGTAGTATTATAGTGCTGACGTTATAGCTGACCTATAGTGCTGACGTTAATCCACACAACAGAACACCACACCCACCGACCATCGCTCACAACTATCCACAATTCGTGAGCTCCAAGTAGCTGGATTACAGGATGACGCCACCATCTGGTTGGATGAAGACAGCCTGATTGGGATATTTATTAATAGCCTAACAGTCAATGGCATCAAGGGGCCTACAGTTCAACGTAAGATCCGAAACACAATTAATTTTACCTCTGAACTACAAACTGGTCTAATTATGAGGATGGTATTTGCGGATGAACGTTGAATTTAACTGTGCTGACGTTAATCCATTCAAGGAAATATTCCATCCACCGACCATCGCTCATAACTTGACCTCCAAGTAGCTGGCTTACTGGAAACGCCACTGTGTCGCATCAAAACCAAGTTTGATGAGTAGTCTTGCTCTAAAATGTGATAATCATAAACAGCTTCCATGCTATCATAACTATTAATTATTGCCAATGTGTTGTTCAAGTTGTAGTGTTGTTTATACTGAGGATAAAATTAACCTAATATTCTCTCATCGAAATGAAATTTTTCACCAGTAGAGTAAAGATTCTTATAAATACGAGTAGTATTCACTACCCTTCCCCACCAGAAAAATGTTTGTATTTACTTCCCTGTGTGAAATAGGTTAGATTATGGATATGTCTAAAGTGAATGCTTTCAGTTCATCTAAACAGCTGTTCTTATTCTTTTATATTTAAAATTCAATACAATAGTTCTGGTGGTTTCTATGGAAACCTGTTACATGTTTTCCATCTTAAAAATCACCAACACCCCCCAGAGCTAAGACATATCCATGTCAAAAAGGATAATAATTATGACTCAGATACTGGAAATGCAACAGCTGAGTTCCATTTGCTCGTGTTTACACTTGCCATTTCTTAACAACTTACGACTTGTTTAGATCTTAACCTTGGACCCGATCTCTCTGGCTCTTAGCATAACACCTGCGACCATATCCTCCTCTCTCTCGCTCCAACGGCGTACCTTAGTCGCAAACTTGGCCTCTCTCTCGCACTCGCCATACAATGACACAGAGACCTAGTTTAGCCAGTGTTTATATACTGTGGCTTAGCAATGCACAAGTTCGAAGGTTTTGTTGTTCATTTTGTGTGTATAAAATATATGCTCTCATTCTATTTTTGGTCTATACTTCTATTCTCCCCCTAGATTTTACATTTTATAAATACTTTTGAAAGGCCAGATTAGATTAGATCACTTTATACTTCAATAGTATGTGCATACACCAAATAGAACCTATGTAAAAAGTATATTATTACTGGAACTAATAACATTTAAACAGAGGCAACATGTAGGTACTAAACTGAACAAAAGAGGTAAGGCTACAGACATGTAAGCTCACAACTGAGATCACAGTTACAGTTAGCGAGTCACAGTCGGACCTCAACTGCTTCGACCCGATCTCTCTGGCTCTTAGCATAAACCTGCGACCATATCCTCCTCTCTCTCCGCTCCAACGGGCTTACCTTAGTCGCAAACTTGGCCTCTCTCTCGCACTCGCCATACAATGACACAGAGAACCTAGTTTAGCCAGTTTGTTTATCATACTGTGGCTTAGCAATGCACAAGTTCGAAGGTTTTGTTGTTCATTTTGTGTGTATAAAATATATGCTCTCATTCTATTTTTGGTCTATACTACTATTCTCCCCCTAGATTTTACATTTTATAAATACTTTTGAAAGGCCAGATTAGATTAGATCACTTTATACTTCAATAGTATGTGCATACACCAAATAGAACCTATGTAAAAAGTATATTATTACTGGAACTAATAACATTTAAACAGAGGCAACATGTAGGTACTAAACTGAACAAAAGAGGTAAGGCTACAGACATGTAAGCTCACAACTGAGATCACAGTTACAGTTAGCGAGTCACAGTCGGACCTCAACTGCTTCGACCTCAATCCGCTCAGACCGGTGCAATATATTCATCCTTTACTCCATGTAAGACCTGATACTCTACTTGCAATGGCAGCCAGCCAGGGCCAGTCTTGTGAAGTATGTTTTGTCCATTCCAGAGCTTGACATATGTCCATCAGTCTGTGCAACTGGAAAGGAAAAGTACAAACTATATAACAGGTTTGTTCTACGATGCAGTAAATACACACCTAAATATTCATTGCAAATGTTTTCTCTAACATAACATAACATTTTCATGTTGTACCCTGAGTATTCAGGGAGATTGTGATTCTGATCCGTAGCTCTGTGTTCATGTAGTACCCTGAGTATTCAGGGAGATTATGATTCTGATTCGTAGCTCTGTGTTCATGTTGTACCCTGAGTATTCAGGGAGATTATGATTCTGATCCGTAGCTCTGTGTTCATGTTGTACCCTGAGTATTCAGGGAGATTATGATTCTGATTCGTAGCTCTGTGTTCTTGTAGTAGGCCTATCCTGAGTATTCAGGGAGATTGTGATTCTGATCCGTAGCTCTGTGTTCATGTAGTACCCTGAGTATTCAGGGAGATTGTGATTCTGATCCGTAGCTCTGTGTTCATGTAGTACACTGAGTATTCAGGGAGTATGTGATTCTGATCCGTAGCTCTGTGTTCATGTAGTACCCTGAGTATTCAGGGAGATTGTGATTCTGATCCGTAGCTCTGTGTTCATGTAGTACCCTGAGTATTCAGGGAGATTGTGATTCTGATCCGTAGCTCTGTGTTCATGTTGTACCCTGAGTATTCAGGGAGATTGTGATTCTGATCCGTAGCTCTGTGTTCATGTAGTACCCTGAGTATTCAGGGAGATTGTGATTCTGATCCGTAGCTCTGTGTTCATGTTGTACCCTGAGTATTCAGGGAGATTGTGATTCTGATCCGTAGCTCTGTGTTCATGTAGTACCCTGAGTATTCAGGGAGATTGTGATTCTGATCCGTAGCTCTGTGTTCATGTAGTACCCTGAGTATTCAGGGAGATTGTGATTCTGATCCGTAGCTCTGTGTTCATGTAGTACCCTGAGTATTCAGGGAGATTGTGATTCTGATCCGTAGCTCTGTGTTCATGTAGTACCCTGAGTATTCAGGGAGATTGTGATTCTGATCCGTAGCTCTGTGTTCATGTAGTACCCTGAGTATTCAGGGAGATTGTGATTCTGATCCGTAGCTCTGTGTTCATGTAGTACCCTGAGTATTCAGGGAGATTGTGATTTTGATTCGTAGCTCTGTGTTCATGTAGTATCTTGAATATTCAGCGAGAGTATGATAGTGATTCGAGTGCATTCTGAGTATTCCGGGAGATTGTGATTCATGATAGTAGCTGTGTTCAGGAATTTCTATTTGTAATTATTTATACAAGTGGTAAAAAAGTATCTATTTATTCTCTTTTCCTGTTAGGAGAGTGAGATTTGTGCTGTAGTACCTGGTATTCTTTTATTCTGATCCATTACTGTATTGTTTGTACCCTGAGTTCAGGGAGATTGATGATTCTGAGTACCTCTATGTTTCATAGTACCCTGAGTATTCAGGGAGATTGTGATTCTGATCCGTAGCTCTGTGTTCATGTAGTATGTACTGTGGATTATATTGTAGTTTGTGTTTGGAATTAGATTGTGTTTTTGTGACCTGATATTCAGGAGATTGTGATTCTGATCCTGTATAGTTCATGAGATTGTGGTATTAGATCAATTTGTGATAATATGGTTCATAATTTTTCAAGTATTGTGAAGTACCTATATTCTATATATTTTTATTTTGCATTATTGATTTATATATATTTATATTTTTTGATTTTGATATTGTTTTTTGTCTTGGAGTACAGCGGGTATTTGAGAGTACTATAGTTTCGGGAGATTGACAAAAAAAGTATAGGTACCACAATACGAACTGTGTTAGCTTATATTGTGTCCAAGAGAACTATGCCTATAAATATTTTCTACAGAATTATAAAAAATTACACAACTTCAATTGCCTTTCAGTTAATTTAAAGCTAAACGCATCGAGAGACAGGTAGATAAATTAATCTCTTTCCTCATCTTAGCTATACTGGTTCTGAAAACTTCTTTTTATAAAGTTTACAAAACATTTTAGAAAGCCGTATTCATAAAGTTTTATTTTATAACCTCATATATATACACATAAAATGCGCAAATATCAACCACGGCCTTATTTCCATTTCCAGGGTGTCCCGTCACGTAAATTCTGCGTTGCAGACAGTCTCCTTGACCCGGGTAAATCCATCACCAACGCATCAGCTGTATTTATATCCTCTCGTCCGACATACGTGACTCAGTTTCAAAATTCAGCCCGAGAGTCGCCTGGAGCTGAAACGTGGACGGAGAATGGGTCTTGGACGCTCTGGGTCTGCAACATGGATATTGGCAGCACAGCTTACATATTAATCTGGAAACAACTCATAAATAAAATGTAATATTATTACTTGGGTATCAACTCTAACAGCTCATCACCGTGACCTAATATAAATATAATTAAAAAAATAATAATTCATAATTTATTTGCTTATAAAGTTTTCGCCAAGTTCAATATGTAGTCTATATAAAAACATACATTAACATTAATAATTGTTTGCAGCTTAAAGCTATGGTGGTTTAGGCCACCTATTTTATAAATGTTTCTAGACAGTAATCTGGTAACCAGTATGGACACACTACATATTTTAGTTTAAACCATTAAATACTATACGGAGGATACGAGTATATTGTTGTGGTACTTGCTTTAGCTTACTACTTCGATTAAGTAGTTCCAACAAGATTCAAACCGGCCGCTTTGTGTAAGATTTATTTGAGGGAAAAAGAAAGATTATTTTTACTATTGCTATTTATTGAGTATTTTATTTTTTATTCTGTAGTTTTTGTAAATATATTAGTATTTTTATTTTAAAACGACAATGATGCTCCCAGGCCGAAGAATCTTTTTATGATGAGTAAATTGTTTAAAACCATTATAGAACTCTTGATGTTTCTAAAAAGTTTGTATTTACTTCCCTGTGGGAAATAGGTTAGATCGTGGATATGTCTAAAGTGAATGTTTTCAGTTAATCTAAACGGCTGTTCTTATATTTCAAATATTGGTCGTTCAAATTGCTAACACACACCCCCCCAGAGCTAAGACATATAAGGTTCTTAAAATATTCTCTCTTAAATCACAGTATCGGTAATGATAGTACTCTTGCCTTCACAGGTATCACAAAATCTATATGTACGTAATTTCAGAAAGTTAATAAAACCTTGACTTTTGGTCGGCCGCAGCAACCTGGCGCTGGCGTAGATCGCAAGCGATATCCACCTTCGTCCCATTGTCGCCCACCCGAGGTGTGGCCGCCATATGCAATATCGGGTAATCGACTGCGAGTTTGACCATGTTCCGCTGACGAATATCGCGTTGCGTAACGCCGCCATCACGCCGCGTCGATCAGCTGATTGAAAATGTATCCCTCCTTAATATTTCTTTTTTCAAAACTATTATTCAAATTAGGATACTTGTCTGTTAGGGGAAATACAATAAATATAAAAATCTAATCTAATGGAGAAAAGTAAGAAGAAGGCAGATGCTATTCGCACGTCAGACTTGCACCATTACCACACACGTCCGTTCCACGTGACGTCAATATTTCTTAGGTAAACGTGTTTATTCTTTGATAAACTAGTGTCCAGGAACATTAAAGGTTCACCGTCCTCATGCGACGCCGCTATGACACATATCGTCTTTAATTCACCACAAAAACCTTAAACCCTGTGTTGGGCACTTGAGTTTATTACAGGAATAAAGGTTACGATTTCGGTATTGCCAGTTCTGCTTATATTCAACCTAGTAAAGATTAGTAACAAAATTAGGGCTTGGGCCGTTCCTTACGAAAACTTCATAAAAAATCCTAATTATTAGATGAGATTAGATCATTGAAATGGCAACCATACACTACAATGTAGGTATTTTAAGCCTAGTTTGATTGAGGATTGAGTGTTGGATGA
Source organism: Nephotettix cincticeps (assembly GCA_023375725.1). Taxonomy (NCBI): domain Eukaryota; kingdom Metazoa; phylum Arthropoda; class Insecta; order Hemiptera; family Cicadellidae; genus Nephotettix; species Nephotettix cincticeps. Next base: position 134,390,431 of record CM041786.1, read on the forward strand.
TTGTGGCGCGATCTTTTAGTCTTCTTACTGACTAAGGCTGACATGTTCCTTAGACAGGACTGTTAATTAATAGCCCAACAGCCGATGGCAACTAATGGACTTACAGTTTGACGTGGAATCCGAACCACGGCCTCTGAATTACGAATTGGTATGATTATAAGGATGGTCTTTGTGGATTAACGTAGTATTCAATAGTGCGGACGTTAATCCACACAAGAGAATACCACATCCACCGACCATCTCGTACTACTATGCACAATTCGTGACCTCCAAGTAGCTGGATTATACAGGACGTCGCCACCGTCCCAGTCAATTGTGGCGAAAAATAGCATACAATATAAAACAACACATACTGTGTGCTTCTACTATCTGTGCGTATTGACATGGATATTTCTTAGCTTTGGGGGGGAGTTTTGGCAATTCGTCAGACCATAACTTGAAAGTGGATGTGAATTTGGAAATGACGTCATATGGTTCGTGGCGTTAAATGGTTAGACGGACAGCTGGTTAGAGGAACTGAAAACATTCCTTTAAGACAAATCCATGATCTTATTTTCAACCCGAAATTAAATAAGTTTTTATACAAGGACCGGTATTTTGTATTTCTTCAGTCACAACACATTTAGATCTACTTTGAGTTATCGCAGTAAAGAGTTAACCGTGTGTGAAACCGTCAGAATTGGGTTGCCATTAGACTTGGTAGAGTAGCTGAGCAGGTGGAGTCACGGAGAGGCGATTACTGTACACTCGGCAACAGCTGACACGCGCCGACGTGCTGCGACTGGCGATGTGAGTTGGCGGGGGGGGGGTAGCGCGGGATCATAGGATGAACACGTGCCAACTGATTGAGTCGCGTGTGATAATTATTTCGAAAATAATTTATGGAGTACAAATATAAAGGTGCCAAAAGCATATTATGATAGCCTCTGGTGATATTTTCAAAAACACTTTCTTTACTGAATAACATCCAGACTCTTCTTATTTGGCAGTGATACAATGGCATAATAAAAACACATGCTTATTTAAACAGGAAATATTCACCAATACTGAAAAATCTAATAGAAATAAGTGAACGTGATTAGTTAATATACTTTTTGAAAAGAATTACAAGTGATATTGGTCGATAATTTTCAACATATCTAAAATAACCAGACATATATAGGAGGATTATATCACGGTATTTTTCTATTTTGTGGAAAACTGCAATATACTAAAGAAACTAATATAAACATAAATCAAAGTAGTTCGGTTCGAAATTCCGTTTTCTTGCAATATTATACATTGCGCCATATCTGATTTTAGGAAAATTACTAAAACCATTTCAGTTTTAAAAGTGTGTTATCGTTATAAATACACTGCAGAAATAAAATGCAAACCAAGACCAAGAAATCACTGAGAAATGAGTTCAAGACGATTCTACTGATGAATTATAAATTAACGATGAAGTATAAAACCACTATTTTTGTATATTACTATCTCATTCTAGAGTTTTATTTAACAAGTCCACGATGAATTCACTACTCGTATTTTTAAAGTTAGAAAAATACTTTTTAGTAATGGATAATTAATTTAGTCCATTAGGTAGAACATGACCCCTGCCTATGAGGGCCTGTAGACTGTGGTTGGAATTTATTGGTTAATAATGCAGTATATCAGAACTTAAGCATGCCAATGATTGTCAATAGGAAATTAAAATACACAAAATAAAAAATGTTTCTCTGGTGACGCTATCACATTGCCAAACCATCTGTCATCCTATTACCTGACGAGTTGTATGGCAAACAATATAAGTTATTTATTCCATTATTTGGCATATACATTAAATCGACTGTTGAACTCCACGTCAATTAATTGCAAAACCGGTGGTATTTGATTTTGAAGTGACTCGTGACACGCGAGTTAAACTTAACGACTGGTGCACTCAAAGGGGGCAGCGCAGCAAAACGCAATAGCGGCGCTATTCACCGCCAACACGTGCGAGAGGTGAACTAGTAACTCGCTAACTCACTTGCGCTGCCAACGTGGCCGTGAGTTGCATCACAGGCCACCGAGCGAATAACTTACCGACGATTTTCACTTTTGACATATTCAAATGTGGTGCAATAGAGTAATAATTTTTTTATAAAAAAATTTTAAAGTATGTATAAATCAAATCAGGCAAATACATTTTTGAATAAAATAAAATAAGTACTGGTAGTCCGGTATTATATGATTTTTCCATATACGATACATTTTAAAGTTTAGTTGATATAGATTTCAATACTTGGCAGACGAACCAGTCGACAAGTGAAATTTTTAAGTATATTCTTCGAAAATTTATGAGACACTGACCAGACTACGTGGGTATCAGGGGAGTATGAGTGGTGAGTGTGATGAGTGTAATGGATTTGATTATACATGGCTTTATTACTGACAAAAACAAGCTGATTTATCTGTAAGGTATTTTGAATTTGCACTTATTATTAAATACCTCAATGATACGTCTTAGCTCTGGGGGGCGAGGGTGTTAGCAATTTTCGAGATGTAAATTTGAAACAGTGACGTCATACGGTTGTGGACAGCTGTTAAGAAGAATTGAAAATATTCCCTTTAAACATATCCATGATCTAACTTATTTTCAACAGGGAAGTAAATACAATCATTTTTCTGTAGATATTTAACTTCAAATTCACCTCACTAGCATAACTGTTAGCGTCTAACGTAACATAGAGTAACGGCTAGTCTAACTTTAGTGCAAGATCGCTGGGATGCACACAGCATATGATGACTTTGGACCGGTTTCCTTAAAAGTGTTGTATTCTCACATAGAAATGCCGTTGGCGTTGACATACCAAAAGAGACATGACGAGTTACAAACAACATATGAGGGATGGATAAAGGGAATGTTTTCAGTTCATCTAAACAGCTGTTCTTACAACCAAGCTATGACGTCTCTAACTAATTGACGTCACTGTTTCAAATTTAGGTCGCGCAAATTGCCAACGCCCCCCCAGATCTAAGACATATCCATGTCAAAATATTTTTTATAGTGAACTAATCAAAATACTATTGAGAAACATACGACAGATAAGAATTATCTGTGATAAATGAATGTATTATGAGAAGTTTTAAGAGTTCAAGAGAACAGAGCGCGGTGATATATTGTAACGTCTGGCCGGGCGCCGCCGCCGCGTCCTTTGCACCCTTGACCCGCATACCTAGCATTAACATACGCCACAGCCACGGCGATCCGTAATATCGGATTAATTTATATAATTACATGTGACAAAGCCGCGCGCCCCAGTTGCGCGGCGAGGTCGACGGAGACAATAGTAACTGCTGGGATTACAGGCCGATTTCACTTCTGCCAAGAATACCGGAATATTTTAAAAACGTAACGCCATGGAATGGACGATCTCTAAAAGATTTAACAGTTAAACCAACTGATGTGTACAATGTTTTTTTTAAATATTACATGTTCTCTTGAGAAATTTATTTTTGAATACCTTAGAAGATTAGTGATGGCGTCAGATTTCACCCGTGACATTTCGATGTCCTCGGCTGTTCACTTTAAAAGCGAGGTCTTGACGTGGAATTAATTAAGAGTGTTAGTACCGGTTTTTTAATGAACACTTTTACTTGAGTCTCACCATTTCAATGGTTGACTCAATCGTAACATATTCGTCTATTCCTGAATAATTAGGTAAATAATATTGTACAGGAAATTAATTTCTTCACTAATCAGACTAATTTGTTTGTGCCTTGTATAAAGAGTGAGTTGACTTGTGATATGTGATATGATAATGCTAATGTATCTTCATTAGTGACCAAAGCTAGCTTATTCATTTTCCGGGGGTTTGGACCAAGTAAGCACCCTGCCCCCCAGTAAACTGTGCGAAATATAAGAAACCTCCGTTATCTTTTATGTGCTCTGTGTTTCTCTAAGCGTGTTTGTTTTGTATGAAGAAAGTTGACCAAAGCAACCGAAATGAAATGAACGTTTGCTTTTATGTGTGCGCGTGTTGTATTTCGTGTTTTACAAGCCAAAATCAATAGAGAGAGATTCTTTAACTTTGTATGAAAAATTTAAATAACCAATCGTCTACCCTAACAGTTACGGTCAAATATAAACAATAAAATATACAGTTATTTATTATTACTTTTATTAGTTCTAATTAACATTTTTTATTCATTTAGAGGAACGCATTCAAGCAATGTTCGCCTCGCCTCATTATTCACGTGTTAGGTAGGGTATTCCGTCAAGTCAGGCCTGCTGTACCAGATACGACGAAGGAGGACACATGCCTCCACGAGGCCTCAACGAAAGGGAAAGGAAGGAATTCTGCGCACGTGTGTTACAGAACTGGCGCAGTGAGTCTGACTCTGACTCAGGCTTGGCGCAACCCGCCCCCGTGGCCGCCGGACCGGATGTGGACGTGACGTCACGATGGCGAATGACCGTCTGCGGCTGGTCACGCGATCATCAAAGAACAAGTCAATTTTTCATGATAGCCGCCGTTAAGGCAAAAGTTACACTTTTCCGAAACAAAATTGATTCATTTATTTCCTAGTGGGGAATAGGTGTCAAAAGTGGGGAGTAGGTGTCATGGATGTGTCAAAAGGGATGTTTTCAGTTCCTCTAAACAGCTGTCGTTATAGCCATATGACGTTTAAAATCTTGGTCGTTCAAATTGCCAACACACCATGTCAAAATATTTTTGTAACCATGCGGCGAGGTACAAGTTAAAGTGCTATGTTTACTACTTATCGTTTAATCCTATTGGTTTCGACGTAGTGAAACCACTAATATTCTTAGATTATGAAAGTTTCAATGTTAAAGCTTTTAAGCCTTTGCACCTATTGATTTGTTTACAAAATTTGTGTCCGCAAGGCTTTACATTCTTAGCTCAAATGACCGTTCTTACTAACCTAATGACAATGTAACATTTCAGTATTTTATAATTTCAGCTTTGAATTTTTTATTCATTTTGTTTATTACATTATTAAGGAAATAATAATTTAGGTTTACCGAAGTAATTAACGGTAAAGGGTTGTAAATGCTCCCTAAAGTGGTTCTATCTTTAGTATCAACAATCAACATCGGTAATTGAGCTATTAAACGATCTACTTGATCTACAGTCGATTAGACCTGGATTTGGACTTTTCTCTGTACGAAATTTAAAAATATTCACGTAACAGCAGACATGCGTAGTAAGCAAATTTCGAATAATTTATAGATGAATTGAAAAGATTCAAGGTTAAATAAAGAAGTTATATAGTTTATTTTCCATAGGAATGAATAACAAGGGGATTGGGTAAGTAGGATTTCATACATATTAGTGAACCTTTACTAGATAAAAGCTGTTTGACAACCTCTCACAAATAACAGGACTTGTCAAGACGACTACGGTAAATAGCTCTATTTCATCTAAAAACTCGCTAAAACATACAAGAGTTATACAAGATGTGAAGAAGGGTGTATTTTAGCTGTAACATTTTTTTAAATAGCTATTTAATCATGAAATAATTTATCATTAATAATCAACTCTAAACGTTTCTAGGATAAACTGCGACACAGCGTTTTGCCTTCCTCTCTAAGCGATCGCACGTTGTCTTTACGACCGCGACGCAGTTAGCAATTCTTTGCGGATGGCGAGAATGCCACTCCACTGCCGTTTATGTATTTCTCAAGAGGCTGAGGCTATAAATAATGGAAAGAGCAGTCGCTCCATGATTAAGGAACTTGGTAAATACTACAAAGTGACCTTGAAATACAGTTAAGTTGTACAATAAGATATTAAACAGAACGGAGGAAACGGTTAGCCATATTTTCCTGGATTTCATGAAATTATCTTTCGTAATTGATTGAATATACTGGATTTTAATTAAACGTTCCTTCCACTCTTGGCATATCAAGATCAATTTTGGACAGTTTTATGAAAGGCACACGATTTCGAACCTTAATAGTAAAAATGAACATTTATTTAGAGCATCAATGTAAATTACCAAAAAAATTTTAAGACTAATTGAGTAAAATTACCGATATAGTATTATCTAACCGTTATTGTTTATACATTTGGTAGTGTCTAATTTATCCTTTTCTTTGTATTTCAGGTCAAGGGTAAAGTTTTAGGGGGCTTTGCAAGGGTTGGTTGCTTCCACTAAGATCAACAAGTTTGCAAACGCCTCTAAATTCCTACAAAATATAACCTAAAATGATAAAAAATCTAGTAAAACAAAATCTTAGTAAAATAGTTTTTAAGAACTTGAATTTGGATATGAAACATCTAAAATTATATATTGGAATTATGGAACGTAAAAGCTAAACAAGAATATTAAGTTTTTGTAAACATAATGTGTTTCCTACGGCTTTGTTTAAACAATACGGTCGCCTACAGGGTCTTGCTTGTTTTTAATAATAGATTATAACGAACCGGTTATGTTAGGTAGTCTCCAGCCATCCTGGAAACTGAGTTATGAGTTTTAAGGTTGGCAACACTTGCTAGTGGAGCTTGTAGGTTGCTGGCGGCGTCGAATTATGTAAACGCTCTAAAAATACATTTTACAATCGCTCTTTACGTTCTTCTTGCGTTATGCCTACAGGCCGCCATGTTGTCTTGGATTTTTACATGATATTTTTAAGGTGGATAAGAAAAGGTAGGTGAGCCGACACAGATGGATATGAAAGACTGATCGGTAACTTTAATACTTACCAGAGAGTTAGGGGTAGCAGAGCGCTGGTTTTGTGGGATTAGGGTTAATGAAATATCAAATCAACCATTTGTAAATTGTTCCGAGGACAACTCAATCAATTATAGAAGCCGATACAAAAGTAGGTGGTCACTCAGTACTGATTAAATTAATTGTTAACTCCTGCATTTCAATGAGGGCTGTTGACAAAATTTGGAATTCGTGACACTACCAACTCAACCACTGACTCACTTCAACTGAAACACAGACAAAAGAAACTATAACTTCTACTTCTGTGATTGAACACACGAGACACAGGCAACTGCTGCATGAATCTCTAAAGCAGGGCCGTCGCGTGGGTGGGGCTGATGATCGTCCCGGTGGACGCCGTGGAAGCGGCTGCTTTAGGAGCGCCACTAGAGACACGGCAAAAAGTTATAAAATAATTGTTTATATAGTTTAGGTTTAGATATAGGCTTACAAAACTGAACATAGAATCGTCATTATTTACATTGTACTTTGTGCATTTATCAAACAATACACGTTTGATACCTATCACTTAATATATTTGCAAATATTTTGCTGAATTAAATATTTTTACAAACTTGATTATCCTTTATATGAACGAGTCCCTGCAATTTTCTAACTCTATTTAGCCCGACCTTGGGACTAACGGCAATCCACCTCCCAACGTCGAACAACGGTCCAACGAGCATTGTGGGATGGATAGGGGGCGCCTGACATCTCGCCTCGGATGCCAAAAAACTACGTACACGACGTCTCTGTATAATAGTAAATCAAGATGTTTATATAGGTAATTTAGAAGGCTATTATGAATATTTTTGAACTCAAAGTTCTGACGATAGACATAAAACTTGTCCTTATTCTTGTTGATCAGGGGATTTAGCACTTGGGATCTTATCCCAACTCACAGAAAAAAATCCTGTCGGCGCACGTGAACCGAGGCTTAATGTGCTAGCCACCGGAAGGAAAGTGAGTGCTCCCATTATCGCTATCCCTCCAGTGGACTTACGGTAGTAAACGTGAGAAGGAAGAAAAGGTCGGGTTCGGTTGGCTGGCCGTACCGTGTCGAGAGGAGGCACCCCACCCTGCCGGGTCCATAACTTCTAGGGAGTCTGGAGTCTTCAGTTAGGCTATCACTCGAATTTGGTTCTCCTGCACTAACCTCAGTGTCTCCAGGTGAAGGGATTTTTCCCCGCATTGGGGATTTTTAGCCCTAAAAGTTAGATGTGAGGAATTGTGTGGGGAATTTTCATGTTTTTCTTAAAAATGAATAAAAATGGCCAGTTGAATGATAAACTGTGGTTGTCTCAGCCGATTGAGGTTTATGAACATTATTAACATCAGTAATTGTGCAGTACTGTAAAATTGATATTTAATATTCATTTGTGTTTATACATTTCTAAAAGTTATAAAGTGTTAATTGGTGAGCTATTAGTGATGAGTGAAAGTCAGTCTGACAGAGAAGTTGGAAGAATCTCTAACTACAAAACACAGGAATCCAAAGCATCGTAATTTTGTGCTTAAGTGCAGAAAATAATGGGAGTAAAACGACAAATTTAAAATCTGGTTAGGGCTCTGTAAAAAGAGATTTTTTTATACTGTAAAATATGCGGCGATGAAAATAAGGACAGGTTATCTGCTGTTAAAAGATTTATTCAAACGAAAAAGCACACATATATGATTATTAATTTTTGTGTGACTATAGATAAATTACATTATATATTATATTACACGTGTATGTGGGTGTACGCACATTGGGAACTGTGGGGAAAACTAGGGCTGCTGGTGGGGAATGTTGGGCTTATGAACGGTGGGGATTTTTAGTGGTGTCAAGTGGGGAAATTTAGTTTTTGACCTGGAGACACTGACTAACCTACCCATTTGGGGAACAAAATATTACGTTCACTTGGAGTACCTCTATATAACTGCCTCCGGTTGTGACTATGTTCCTTAATGTACCTCAGTATTGGTATCTAGATTATCAAAGGGCTAGAAGTCCCACTGGGGGTTGTCTTAGACTTTAGAAATTTATATTTGATAAGTTATGCGAGTACGAGTACAATTCTCCGGTGGCACTTCCTTATTGGCCGTGACATACAGGCCGGCCTCGCACTTTCTCCCGCGACAAGACGGTCCGTCACCCGCGGGCTGATCGCTCCGCTCCGTTTATGCAACTCGGCGCCGCTGATTGTGAACTCGAAACCGAGCCAACTTTGGGATTGACAAAGGAAAGTGGTTCTGCAGCTTCTTGGCGGGGGCTCGTGTTATATTGTCACGGGGAATTAAGAGAATGGTGTATGTCGGTAGTCGTCGACGCCGACGCGATGCCTGTCTGATAAGCATGGGCGTAGCCGGGAACTCACGGACAAATCTGGGACTTACTCGGTCGGTGGGGGTCTCGGATAGCTTGACTGTCACTTGTTAACTCGTCTAAGCTGTCTTCTGGTAAATTGTCTGATTGAAACAGATTTTGTGCTACAAATGAGGAAAAATCACAAGAATAAGATGGTAATATTTACGTTCAGTAGTCAACAAAATTCCTTAACTTCAGTGCTATGAACCGATATATTTCGTTAGTTTTTATCATAAAAAGTCAAAGAGTGAAGTAGTATCCATCGAACGATTAATTGAAACTGTTAATTGTCGTCGTCTGAATATCGAGCTCCAATCTATAAGCTGATTTTGAAACTCACGGAGTCTGCTGTTTCGACGCTAGAGAAGCTTTATACTTGAATAAACTATTTTTTCTAACGGAGTACTGTGGTCCAGTTAGTTCGATGACGAGTGAAGCGTTGAAAGCTATTTGGAAGTACTCAGATTTGATTCCCGATCATAAGCAATAACCGTTGGGCTTGAAAATGCGTGGCATAGTGGTGGGAGGGCCCCACCTAATATAAATTAAAATCGACTAGTTTAGTCTCGTAGTTGGTAGTTCATAGTTTATAAGCATTATTATAAATCATTAAAATAATTAAATACTTTACAAACTGACAAAAAAAGGGGAGAAATTATTTGGATATAATTATAAAACAATATACTTTCTCCCATTCCTATTCTTTTATTTCATTAATAAACAACCTAATTAGGAAATAAAACTATCTACTTTCAAATTTCCTGCTTCAAATACATTTAATTAAAATAAATTCTGGTCCTTCACGTTATTGATGCACATTTCTATATTTTGTTTTATTCATTCTTTTTACATGGACATAACAGCTTCCATTATAACGAAACAATATAAACAATGAAAGTTAAATTGCCAAGTAAGGATGATTTAACGTTGACACAATAACGAATCGATTAACTCACATTTGGCAAAGTTTTATTTCAATTTACCGATTAATATTCTTGGAAGAGTGGAGTCGTGATATGAGTAGCCTTGGGGCTTTGGCATATTCAACGTGTTACCCTTATAGAATATAAACAAATACACACATAAGATGTAATAAAACGAAATACCCCCGTCGCAGCAGATCTGCGTACTCAGCGAATTTCCAAATCAATAACGTAATAATAATATTGTCAAGTTTTATCAATACCTGTCGATAACTATATGAGTTAGTAAAATAAGTACCATTTTCACAAAAATTATGGGGAAGCCCATGAGAAATCATATGAGATTAGATTACCATTTGAAATAGCGACCTACCCAGGTAGGTATTTTAAGCCAAGTATGAATGAGAAATGATTGTGCGATGATTGTGGCGCGATCAGGACTGTTAATTAATAACCCAACAGCCGATGGCAACTAAGGGACCTACAGTTTAACGTGGAATCTGAACCACGGCCTCTGAATTACGAATCGGTCTAATTATGTGGATGGTATTTGCGGATTAACGTAGTATTCAATAGTGCGGACGTTAATCCACACAAGAGAACACTACACCCACCGACCATCGCTCATAACTATCCACAATTCGTGACCTTCAAGTAGCTGGATTACAGGACGTCGCCACCGTCCCAGTCTATAACCTAAGCAATACCCATTAATTAATTGTAATCCAGCTAATGGAAAGTCACGAATTGTAGATAGTTATAAGCGGTGGCTAGTGCATGCGATATTCCCTGTTATGGATTAACGTCCGCACTGTTGAACCCACCAATGTCTATGTTCATCCTCATAATTAGACGAGGTCGTGCAATTCAGAGGTAAAATTGTGGATTGTGGATCCGTGGGATCCCACGTTAAACTGTAGGTCATTTGGATAAATGAACTACAAGATCGCGCCACAATCATCGCACACCCATTTCTCAGTCATACCTGGCTTAAAATACCTACCTTGGTAATTCGCCATTTCAAATGAAAATTTAATCTTGTTACGAAAGCAACTAAACCGGTACTGTACTTGAGTGGTTCTCCTGGGCCTTTTTTCACGTGAATATTATTCCGACACAATTTATATTCACACGTTTTATTCATTAGTGACCGGTGTCCACAGAGTAGGCCTACATGCTAAACGAGTGTGAGTGTGGCACCTTGACCACTCAGACTGAGGTAAACCAGTTTTTAGCGTTATGCATGACGCTGTTGCCCGTTATCTGTGTTTAAAAGCCTTCGCCCAAGTTATGACTCAGATATACATTGAGGTAAACACACTCTCTAAGTGCATAAATACTGAGGTCGCGAATGCGCTACGAAAATATTATAATTTATATTATACAATTAACTACAATTCAAAATGCAAATCAATATTATTAAACCTTGAATGCAGTACAATATTGCTCCAGAATAAATTTTATTTTCCATATTATTATCATTCCTTTAAAATTAGTCTTCATAACTAAGAGTGAAAGTCGCTCTTTTCGGTACGTAATAGTGTTTTAATGTAACGGCATTATGTTTCTCTTTTAATGACAAAGATTATGCATTTTTTCATTCGAAAGTTATCTCAGGGTCGGATTCTTTACCAAAATAAACGATGAAATTTCGTTGTATGTTCGTAATTTTGTTCAGGAAATTTTAGGAAAATATTAATTATTGTTGAAAGTTGAATGATTTTATTTCGCCATGACCATTGAAACTGTTCACTTGAACGAGATAATTTTAAATGTTCGCTCTAGATATTAGAAATACGTAGTAAAAATTTAAACTAAAATGATAAAAAGTTACGTTATGAAAAATACTGTAAACATTTGACAAGATTTAAATGTCCAAGATGTCTTGAGTCAATCTTGTTTTGGTGGTGTTATTTATGTCTGACATTATACGAAATAGCACTGGGTACGTTTTACAGGTATGTTTTCTATGTTTATATTAAAAACTGATTTATAAAATTCAATGTGTTAATTGGTTCAATGTTAACTTTTTGTTTGATTGATATAGAATGTTCTCTAATTTTGACCTAGATTTGTTTTAAGCTCTTGTTTCGAAACCAATCCAAGCTGATCTAGAAGACACAATGCCCCGAGCCTCGCCATCGCGTTGTTTACAGACAAGTGTGCGCGCAGGGTCGCGGCCGCACGCGAGCTCCGATTTTGAAACACTTTCCCTTTCGCCGTCAGCGCCCCGGCCTTTGTCCTGCCACGCCCTCGTCGCCGCGACGTGTAAATGTATTAATATTAAAACGTCATCGATTATTCGGCACGCGCCGTGACGCTCGTTATGCAAATGTAGCTAATCGCGAGTAACTGCCGGGGAGGTTCGGGGGGTTCAGGGGAACAGAGGGTGTCCAGGAGATCCGATGTAGCCCCCGGGGTTCGGTATCCAGAGGTCCTATGGGGTACAGGGGATCAGGAGGGTGTCCAGGAGATCCAATGTAGTCCCGGGGGTCCGGTGTCCAGAGGTCCTATTGGGTACAGGGGCTCAGAGGGTGTCCAGGAGATCCAATGTAGTCCCCGGGGTTCGGTATCCAGAGGTCCTATGGGGTACAGGGGATCAGGAGGGTGTCCAGGAGATCCAATGTAGTCCCGGGGGTCCGGTGTCCAGAGGTCCTAGGGTACAGGGGCTCAGACCAGAGGTCCTAGGGGTTACAGGCGATCAGAGGGTGTCCAAGTGATACGGTGTCTCCCCGGGAGTCCGGTGTCCAGAGGTCCTAGGGGTACACTCAGAGGGTGTCCAGAGATCCTAGATCCGGGGTCCGGTGTCCAGAGGTCCTATGTACACGAGATTCTAATGGTCCTGTCCAGAGGTCCATCGATATAATATTATAAGTCTATTTCTGCACCATAGACATAAGTATTGGTCTTCTTGTCCAGACCTATAAACATATTCAAAAATTATGTTTTCCAGATATACAATCAGACTTCAGGAATCGATCGATATTAATCCATGTATATTCTTATAGAATTTCTATTTATGTTAATCTGCATTATCGATGACACTTAGTTTTGTACATTTACCTACGACCATAAACATACAACATTTGGCTTCTAAAATGTCTGTCTTCTAAAATATTATCCAAAAAAATATTGGTCTAAAATGGGAATTTAAATGTCTTCGGTAAGCCGACACAATGGGTTTGGCAATACAGCTGATTCATCTTGAACTATTTTCTTTACCCTTGTGTTACAATGTCTAGATCGATTTTGTAACTAAAGGGTACCACAGTTTTATAGAGTCATAGGGAAAAGTGAATTTCTTTTTACTGACACATAAAATGAATTCTAGTGGAATGATAATGGAATGCTATTAAGTATATTTCATTAAAATCACACTTACGTCATCTTTGGTTAAGCAATCAAAAGAAAATATCAGTCTTGGAAAGAATTTTTTATATATCGTTATTACCGATCTGGGCAATGATAAAAACATGTTGTTTTATCATAGTTTTTACAGACCCTAAGTTTAAAAAATAAAGATTTTTCATTTTTCAAATGTTTAAAAGCTATAGATGGAGTACTATTTCATGGGATAAAAGTGTTCTAAGGAAGTCAATGATTTTTACTTTTTATATCAAACTTCAAAACCTATCCTAAACCAGTAAAGATATTATGTTGAAACCGTTCAAATTAATATGTAGGCTACATAATGGACTCGCATATTAGTTAACGAATCGTTATCACCCCTTCCTAATAAGCGAATTCAAGTTTTAGATTTTAAAATTTAATGGACTTGCATTTATTAGAAACGTCTAGATTAATATATTGACTAATAAATATCCTTCTGTCAACAGGCCAACGAGTTTTTTTATGTAGAACTAGTTTGGATGAAGGTTCCCTACTGGAGCCCGTGACTATAGTAAAAAAAGATATTCCACGGCGAAACATATTATAAAAAGTGCAACAGCTTCTCGGTATGTCACTAGTGGCCAGAGGTTCTGCATCCGGCCAGCCACCTACTGACCCAATTTTGACGCCCTTGACCACACCCACCCAGACTGATAATCGGCCCAAAACATCCGATCACGCGTCAAGGATATCGGCTCTATATCTTGATTTGTCGGCGGCGAATCGGCAACAATGGAATCAGCTGACTAACTGTAACTTGTACCAGCTGATTGTGGTTGAACAGCTGACTAAATGTGAAGGTCTGTGATTCACCTAGTGACCGCTAGGGTGTAGTGCGGAGTGTTTATGGGGGCGAGGTTGCATTAGCTGATTGTGGGTGTTCAGAGCAGGTTTGCTTTACGAGGATCGTTGTTCTACCTACTTAGCCTTCCAGGTTACGGAACAACCACTTTCCATAACTTAGTTGATACCAACTCCACCTGGTAACCTCCGTTTTAAAATGTATATTTCATTAAAACTCTCATTATCTGTTCAACCAAATTCAAATTTTTTAGCCAATATTTAATATTTGCCTGGAAATCTCGATGGGTATGGTAATGGAAAAGCCGTAGCATGCAAATTTTTCCTTGTACAATTTCTGATTAATCGCAATTGAACATGGCTAAATTTGGATGTAATTACCACTTAGAAGAATGACGGGACATGATCGTTCGCTCGGTAATCAGTGAAGGTTCATTAGTACACTATGTCTAATGTTCAATTTGTCAACCTGACCCATCAATCGAACTATAACCAATAAAAACTGGAAAACTCAAAAGTTTCGTTTAATTACCCAATTCATGACAGCTGGTTGGTTTCAATCTTACAAATTCATAGTGTGTAACCTGAAAATGAAACGTAAACACTTCTTTCAATCAATATTCACTCTGGCTGCGTGGTTCAGTGGTTAGTTCTTTGAGCTATTAGTTAAGGGTGCTTACAAATGAATCAGCTGATCATTCCCAGTAACAAAGCTACAAGTCATCAAATCCATTATGCGCACTCACCCTGCACTCATATTCGTGTTAAATACCCGCCTTGTTGGGTCGTTGTCGTGAATATTAATATGAAGTGACGCCACAAGAAGGATATGTCATAAGTTGCCCAATCCTGTCGATAATTTTCAATTCGAGAACGTAATAATTTAGTATTATTACAGTTCGATATCTACAACACTGGAATGCGCTCTATGTGATAGCTGACCTCCATTCCCGCTTAGAAGAAATAGTCTTATGATGGAGCGATTTGTTTACATTTATGCAATGTCCTTACATAATACTCGTACAGTAGCAGACTAGAAGACTTCCAGAGTTCAACCTTTGAAAAAATTCCTTCGGTGATGATAATTATGATTATGATGAAGTCATGCCTTTATTGAATGCAACATTATATTTGGTGGCATATTCTCCTTTTTACCTAATCTAACGTGAAGGTATTCTGTTACAGGCGGTCCCCAACACCCTGGGGCTCCTGCTGGCCGCCTTCTTCCTCCATGCCACAGGTGAGTCATTCACTCTCCTGTACTCTCAACTTATTCTTAATTTTGTTTTAATCTAGTATTATATTTACAGCATTTTATTCTGTTAGAAAGTACTTCCAATTTAAATCTGGATAGTATTAGATTTAACTTTACGACAATTCAGCAGTTCACACAATGTATGTACATTATGTGAACATACATTTCATTATTAAAATTAACTAACTTGGCCTAAGTTGTCTCCTTGTCTGGTTTTCAAAACCAAGAAAGAAGTTATAAATAGAATAAAGTAGCTGTCAAATTTCTAGTAAGTCCTGGATATATTGTAAAACTACGATTATTACTGGAAGCTCCCTGGGAAAGGTCCCTTTCTTGCTTAAGGTGTTTCATTGCCCTAGTCGTCATAGGGAAAAGTGAATTTCTTTTTACTGACACATAAAATGAATTCTAGTGGAATGATAATGGAATGCTATTAAGTATATTTCATTAAAATCACACTTACGTCATCTTTGGTTAAGCAATCAAAAGAGAATATCAGTCTTGGAAAGAATTTTTTTATATATCGTTATTACCGATCTGGGCAATGATAAAAACATGTTGTTTTATCATAGTTTTTACAGACCCTAAGTTTAAAAAATAAAGATTTTTCATTTTTCAAATGTTTAAAAGCTATAGATGGAGTACTATTTCATGGGATAAAAGTGTTCTAAGGAAGTCAATGATTTTTACTTTTTATATCAAACTTCAAAACCTATCCTAAACCAGTAAAGATATTATGTTGAAACCGTTCAAATTAATATGTAGGCTACATAATGGACTCGCATATTAGTTAACGAATCGTTATCACCCCTTCCTAATAAGCGAATTCAAGTTTTAGATTTTAAAATTTAATGGACTTACATTTATTAGAAACGTCTAGATTAATATATTGACTAATAAATATCCTTCTGTCAACAGGCCAACGAGTTTTTTTTTATGTAGAACTAGTTTGGATGAAGGTTCCCCTACTGGAGCCCGTGACTATAGTAAAAAAAGATATTCCAACGGCGAAACATATTATAAAAAGTGCAACAGCTTCTCGGTATGTCACTAGTGGCCAGAGGTTCTGCATCCGGCCAGCCACCTACTGACCAAATTTTGACGCCCTTGACCACACCCACCCAGACTGATAATCGGCCCAAAACATCCGATCACGCGTCAAGGATATCGGCTCTAAATCTTGATTTGTCGGCGCGAATCGGCAACAATAGAATCAGCTGACTAACTGTAACTTGTACCAGCTGATTGTGGTTGAACAGCTGACTAAATGTGAAGGTCTGTGATTCACCTAGTGACCGCTAGGGTGTAGTGCGGAGTGTTTATGGGGGCGAGGTTGCATTAGCTGATTGTGGGTGTTCAGAGCAGGTTTGCTTTACGAGGATCGTTGTTCTACCTACTTAGCCTTCCAGGTTACGGAACAACCACTTTCCATAACTTAGTTGATACCAACTCCACCTGGTAACCTCCGTTTTAAAATGTATATTTCATTAAAACTCTCATTATCTGTTCAACCAAATTCAAATATTTTAGCCAATATTTAATATTCGCCTGGAAATCTCGATGGTAATGGAAAAGCCGTAGCATGCAAATTTTTCCTTGTACAATTTCTGATTAATCGCAATTGAACATGGCTAAATTTGGATGTAATTACCACTTAGAAGAATGACGGGACATGATCGTTCGCTCGGTAATCAGTGAAGGTTCATTAGTACACTATGTCTAATGTTCAATTTGTCAACCTGACCCACCAATCGAACTATAACCAATAAAAACTGGAAAACTCAAAAGTTTCGTTTAATTACCCAATTCATGACAGCTGGTTGGTTTCAATCTTACAAATTCATAGTGTGTAACCTGAACGTGAAAATTGAACACTTCTTTCAATCAATATTCACTCTGGCTGCGTGGTTCAGTGGTTAGTTCTTTGAGCTATTAGTTTAGGGTGCTACAAGTCATCAAATCCACTATGCGTACTCACCCTGCACTCATATTCGTGTTAAATACCCGCCTTGTTGGGTCGTTGTCGTGAATATTAATATGAAGTGACGCCACAAGAAGGATGTATCATAAGTTGCCCAATCCTGTCGATATTTTTCAATTCGAGAACGTAATAATTTAGTATTATTACAGTTCAATATCTACAACACTGGAATGCGCTCTATGCGATAACTGGTCTGACCTCCATTCTCGTTTAGAAGAAATAGTCTTATGATGGAGCGATTTGTTTACATTTATGCAATGTCCTTACGTAATACTCGTACAGTAGCAGACTAGAAGACTTCCAGAGTTCAACCTTTGAAAAAGTCCTTCGGTGATGATAATTATGATTACGATGAAGTCATGCATTTATTGAAAGCCACATTATATTTGGTGGCATATTCTCCTTCCTAATCTAACGTGGAAGGTATTCTGTTACAGGGGTCCCAACACCTGGGGCTCCTGCTGGCCGCCATTTCCTCCATGCCACATAGTCATTATTCTGTATATCAATTATTCTTAATTTATATTAATCTAGTATTATATTACAATTTTATTCTGTTAGAAATACTCCAATTTAATTGGATAGTATTAGATTTAACTTTGATTCAGCAGTTCACACATGTATGTACATTATGTGAAATACATTTTTATTAAAATTAACTAATTGGTAAGTTTATTCCTTGTCTTTTATATCTAAGTTTCAAATTTCTAGTAAGTCCTGGATATTTTGTTAAAAACCGATTATTAGGAAGCTCTGGGAAATTTT
Source organism: Nephotettix cincticeps (assembly GCA_023375725.1). NCBI lineage: Eukaryota > Metazoa > Arthropoda > Insecta > Hemiptera > Cicadellidae > Nephotettix > Nephotettix cincticeps. The sequence continues at coordinate 134,408,592 of CM041786.1, forward strand.
CTTGCACAGGTGTTTCATTGCCCTAGTCTGGTTCTGAACTGGTTTGGAGTGTCTAATTTTTTTTACACTATTTACTATTTTCTCAAAACTATTTTTCTTTCTATTTTCTAAAGCCTAGACGGATTTATTCTTCCTGTATCTTCACAATTTAAAAGAAATACAAAATTTATATACAAATGTCTGAACACACAATCAAATTTGTATGTGAAAATGTGGTTCTTACATTTCAAAAAAAATTCTATTTAATGTCTAAGAAGTAATTACCCAAAAGTTGTCAAAAATAAGTATTAAAGAGTCTAGTCGCTGGTATCCCTTTTTGGCTGACTGGTTTGTCTGGTGTTAGAAAGTATGTTTTATACTTGTGTTTGGATGTTGTGATGGATTTTTTGTTCTGGTACTGTTGGATGTTGTACGTTTTTTCTGTTTTTGTTTGGAATTTGTATGGTTTGGTGTTAGGGATTTTGGGGGTGGTAATTATTTTTTTTTTTTTGAAAGTTTAACTTTGAAATGGATCTTAGTGTTGTTGAATTAGTTTTTTTAATATGGATTAGTTTCTTTTTAGTTTGTTTTTCAATTCACCCATGTTGCTAGAAGTCTAAGACGTATCCATGTCAAAACAGTAATTTTTGTTGCTCAACAAAACAATTCAATTAAATAAAATTGCAAAACTGTTTATAAGGAGCGGCTGGTAAAGGGGCGTAGAGGGAGACCTCCACCCACCCAGCTGACTCGCGGCCCAACAAGTAGTTAATTAGGTGAAGTAATTAACAGCTGGCCCTGACACGGCTGATCATACGTGTCTCAGTATCTCAGAGTGTATGTTTCACTTCTTTGCGACCTCTTTAATTCAATGTTGTGATATTTCTTTGAAAACGATTTACACTGGTAATGAGGAGGCTTTAAAATATGAATTGGACACTTCAATCAAAAAATTGCTTCAGTTATTCAAGATTCATATATTGATAACTGCATTCGGTTCGTCCATATGCATAAAATACGAAGCGTGACAAAATTTTCTGATTTAAAAAAATAATGAATAAGATTAGGCTAGATAAAAAATGGAAATTGTAAAATACAAGTATGAGACAGTCCCAAAGAATGAGTGTCGGAGGGTGGAAATGCATCGATCAACCACAATCAAATTAACTGAAACAATATATACATTTGATCACGAAAATATAATTTTTAAGTTTTTTTATATGTAGTTAGAGCCGTGATGAAAACTTATGATAATATTAACATTGGTTATTTTACAACACCACAGTTCTGTGTGAGTTTGATAGCTTCATCTAACTATTTTGATAATTTCTAATAATTATAAAAAAACTCTGGATATATTTTTTGTATTATTAAAGGATAGTTCTGCAAGAAATTGTTTTAAAGCTGTAATTCAACCATAACCTTAACGACGCTACGCAATGCAACCATTACAAAACATCAGGAACGTTTTAACGTTTCTCTGTCAAGGCTCCAATAAAAAGTAAATTTACTGTCATTCCAGTAAGTACGTTCTTTACTCGAGGTTAAAGTAGCTAAGTGCATTATCAGTTCAAAAATAGTAAAGCTTTCAACACTTTTTTATGTCCCATAAACGAAATGTGTGGCATAGGTCCGTGCATTTCAGTCTCACATTTGTTACTCAATGGTCATCACAAACTATCACGCGTTGTAAATTTAAAGTTATGAGATCTGCATGCGTAATTTCATAATGTTGAACACCATTAAGCATAAAATCGATGCAATAAACACCAACATTTTTGGCACAGTTCACTGTAATTACATCTTAAAACAGGATCCATGCAAAAATGGCTAAATTTTAGCCTAATTTAAGTAATAAAAATAATGCTCACCCAATAAGAGTTTTATGTTATTTTCCTACCAGGCCAGTGTAAAAAACTCAGTTTTCGGAACTAGCCTAACCACTTTTTCTACTAGGTTAGTTACTTTCTCGGGTGTTATGAAACCTTTAGACTAACCCGTATTTCAAAATATCATTGATTTTCATATACTGTTGTTAAGTTTAAATTTACAAAAACTATGACTTTATATAAACGGTGGAATGTCCCAACCTACGGTGTATCGGACATGCCAATCCTGACCTTTGATTCCGTTGATTTTTAAGGCGATCGGAGAAAGTCGGTTGGCCAACCTGTGATTCACCTGATCACCGGCGGGAAGCCCGACACACGTAACCAATTACAATTCAATGTCAGCCGTAAGTGGTGCAGGAGTGGTCCCAGAATGCAACCTTGCGGTACGCCGTGTACGCCGTGACTCTGACGCAACGGCGCGAGCCACGGGTCCAGACGGACAGACGGAATACATTATTTGCAGAACCAGTCCTATTCTTGCGTAACCCCGGCTTCGTTCCGACAACATCTGGGTCTATGCGGTTTCTCACGCACTTATATAGGGTATATATTGCCATACTGACGCACTATGTTGTTGAACTCCAATAAACTTATTTAAGAAACATACCTAAATAGCTCGGTGAAATTTGCGTACAAAAATCTTGAATGAGGTTTATGGTTCATATATACAGGGTGTTTCAGAATTCCCTACCAATACTCTAGGGCATTGTTCCTGGGTAAGAAACATATCCAAATATTATATTTAAATTGTTCGGAAGTCCTTACTTACAGTCTCCGCCTGTTTTGAATGTTATTAATAGGTTATTTTAGATAACTTCAAACAATAATAAAATGTCACATAACCCGGTCTTGGCATAAGTTTAAAATAACTGTAGAGGAACTGACTACAATGAATAAAATAATATTTTCAGGCAAGAATAAAAGCAGATGATTAGTTTGTAAAAAAGGTATTTTGACTTTTATCACAGCTGATATAAAAAGTTTGGGGGATTTGAGTGAATTTTAAAGACAGTAAGCAGACGGAGACTGTTGCATTGTTGTGGTAGACTTTAGTCGCATGCCTTGACATGCACTGCAACTAACCTCTAGCAGTCACCTATCACTAAAGCTGCCATATCTCAGTTAATATTTGTCTAATTTAAAACATCGATTGGTGTCAATCGATTTTGTAATTACATTACCTAAAAAAAGTTATTCTTGTAAATTTTCTGTTAAATCAACGGTTCCCGAGTTATTTGAAAAACAAAATATTTTAAATGTCCGCCATTTTGTTTTATGAATTTGAGAAATTGACATTTTTGTAGTTTTGTCTAGTTGTCATAAATATTTGTGCAAAGTTTCAATTCCGTACGTTTAACCGTTATTCATAAAAAATATAAGTGAAAAAAACAATATGGAGGCTGTGTGAAAGGACTTCCGGACAATTGAAATATGATTTATTTAGATATGTTTCTTACCCAGGAACAATGCCCTAGAGTAGTTATTTGAGCTTAAAAATTCTAATAACAATTTTCTAAATATACACGCTTTACTAAATTTTGTCTCTCTTCATGTATAAGGCAAATATCAAACTCTATACAATATATCTAACTACGAGTAAATATCTGTGTCTTAATTATTACTAAATATAAATGTTGCCTGGCGTAAAAATGCTTTGGTAAATATTGTAACAAAAAATAAAACTAATTACTTTACACTTAACTTGCCTAAAATATTTGTTCTCTCCCATATCGTATTTTTAGTGAAAAGTATTTTGTTGATAAACCATTCATTTCCATCCAATCACCAAAGTTGTAGTGGGTGAATCCCCTTTGAATTAATAATTGATGGATTGCTGACCAACCTAATAAGACAATTTTTAAAGAAAAATACCAATAGTTAACGTTTCTAAGACATAAATATATCGTATTTCAATATACCAAATATATGTAGAAGATTTATGTAGAGATCTCCACTTCACTGGCTGTGGACGGCATTTGGGTTTAAGGTCATAAGGCTCAATGCCAAACAAAATCTGTTACTTACGGAAATATTTAGATAAAATTTAACAATACCAGTCTACACGTATAAACAAAATTAGAGCTTTGTCTATACATTGCTTGGAGTCATATTTTTGGACATTTCACGTTTTATACCCTAATAAGACGAAATGGGCGTTTCCTTCGATATCTGTCTGTCTGTTTGTCTGTAACACTAAGAAGGCGAAATTGTGTTCGTCAACCGTCTTCTCCTTTTTCCATTATTTTATACATGTTTAACCCATAGCCCAGTAAAATAACAAAATGAACCCTTAAAATCCCAATTTCAAGCGAAATATACATTTTTAGGTTTACTGTGAATTTAATGTATGTAAATAAATGGATCTAAATAATCAACTGTTGGGAAAAATCTGTATTTACTTCCCTTTGGGAAATAGCTAACATTATGGACATATCTAAAGGGAATGTTTTCCGTTCCTCCAAACAGCTGTCCTTATAACCACATGACGTCACTTTCTTTTCAAATTTTGATCTGATGGATTTCCAATACCCCACAGAGATAAGACATCTCCATTTCAAAATCTAAATTATTTTATTTACGTTGGTATTATATTTTAAACGTGTTCAGTAATTTTACCGCTCGTATATTAAATTGTTATCCTGACGTACCTAAGTTTTAATGGTAGGATAAATCAATTTAAAAAAATACCACTACATACTGGCTATTTATAAAAAAATCTATTAAAAGATTATTGTTAAATAATGCAGTTCTGTTTTCGTTTCATTTAATTGTTTACGTTATTAGGTTGATATTTTGTTGAAATAATAAGTATCTTGCTGTCTTAATCCTAAAACCTGACAAGTCGCACATCTCGTCCGATTGACGAGTTTACTGCTAGTTCGGTATAATGGTCTAGTGTAAAAATAATCTAGTGATCTAGCAAAGTGGTGGCTAGTGGTATAGCATGGTTGGTATGGAGTTGTTGACCGCAGTTATATGTTACAGCCGCAATATTGTTAAATTGAAACAATCACTGTGACTTTTTATTTCAAAACATAAAAATATTGTAGTTGCTGTAATTTAAAAGGGTCTTATAATCGCTTTAGCGATCTATCTGATTAAAAATTCAATTTTGTTGTGAAGATATTTGAAAATTTAAAAATGAATGAAATTTTACCCTTGTATCTATAAAAAATAACATGTGACAACATAACCAAAACGCACACTCGATACGCGGCGAGCGGTTTCGACTGCTGCCAAATGTCACAATGATTAGATGACACTTCACAATCATTGAAGTAATAAATCAACAGGTTGCCCAACAGACCAAAACAATATAATATTCGTCAGTTTAGACATTCACGAAGGGCACGGTAACACTATCTGTTGGAAAACTTTGTAACTACGACAATAAATACAATAATTACGCAAACGTCGAGTCAGACTCGTATGTCTTCTTCAAAGGGTTAAATTTTTATTTAAGTATGCTTTAAGTTTAACAAATTAGTTGACTTAAAGTAAACAAATTTAACAGATTATAGTATATAGGACATAAATGAGAACTATTGCCAACCGAACAAAGTTTCCATACATCCAGCAACGTTGTAAGTTCTATATTTAAAAAATCTACACATACATTAACAAAAGCACCAGGGTTACCTTGCGAAAATCAAAACTGATAGTCTCTCATTTATCTCCATTGCAGACAAACGACAATAGTGTCGCTTATGAGCGAGGGAGCCTTGGACTTACTGTAGAGTGAAGTCGAAGTAATGCATCAGCTGATTAGTCTGATGATTTGACAACAGGTTGCGCCACGGTATTAACATAACCGTTCGACATTAATTCGTTTTGTCACAAGCCACAGTCAAGTGGGCAGAATACATTGCGTTACAAAATTGCCTCTACTTTCTCCATTGATCCTGTGGCGCCCGGACGAATACTAAATTGAATTTAGAACCGGCTAAATTATGTATTGTCAATTGTTTATTGGTCGATGATAGGTTATCGAGTATTATTATGCCAGAATAATTTAGTGCGCAAAATGGTTTTAACAGACAAGTATTGTCTTAAGAGGTTTTGTTTCCTAAAATTAGGTATTAAATAATAATGATTATGTACTAACCATACTCTGAAAATTAAATAAACTAGTCTTTACAGTCACGAAAACATCTATATAAACACAATTACAGTTTTGTCTGTACATTTTTAATCCAGGAAATCCGAAATTTCAATTTCTGTCTGTCTGTCTGTAAAACTAAACAATGTCTTTTGTAACGAATCTCTGTTAAAACGCGAACACTCACAGTTATAAAAGTTATTTTTATTAATCTATACGTCTTGAAGAAGAGTTTGGTTTACTTTAAACACATCGACGCACTGTGTAAGTAAAATAATGATTTCTCAAAAACAAGATCTTGTGTGACAAGCTTGGTCCAGCCATACGTGGCTGTAGTTACATGATATAGCGAAAAATAACTCGAATAAAAAAATAATAAACATGAAGAGTCGAACACATGGTAAGGTTCAAACAGCTGATTGAGGAAAATATTTGCTGCTCACCTTTGCACATACTGTACTTAACAATTCAGTTAGAATAGTATGAAAAGCTTCTAAATTATGCCATGCCAATCACGCGAGTAAATTTGGCATATTATATTTTTTTACTATACTTGTTTTATTAAGTTACTGCTTATACTCTCTTTATACGCATTGCTAAGTTCACATAGTCCAACAATACGTTTCTGTTTATTTGAAGTACCTCTGTGTACCTCATACAGGAGCGGTCCCAGAGTGCAACCTTGCAGAACACCGCGATGAAGTCTCCTACTCTGTGTTCATATATCTTTCGGGCCTCTCTTGATTACATGAATTAATACATGATTTCGATCAACACTTAGTATCCTAATAGCTCGGATTGTAAAATTAAATCACACAATGGAAGATAATGGATGCAGCTGGTTCGAAACCGGTTTTATAGTCACAGTCAAAATTTACATCTCACTGCACTCATTACACTACTTAGGTAAGTTATTGAAAAGAACAACTTTCACCATTTTATTGTTTCGAAACTCTGAATCGTGTGCGTTTTATTGCTGTATCAAACATCGTCCGTTCGACAGAGGGCGGGGCCAACCTCTGGTCGTAACTTAACAGGCCACTCCGCCGCGGTGGACTAGGCGGTACTGTAACATCGGCGTCGCTGAGAGTGTAAAGGCTAATGGACGACCTGCGGGCCGCTGGGCAACTCGTACAGGGACAGCTCGTGATGTAGGTTGTAGACTATGTAACTTGTACCGTGTCTACTGGGGCGGTAGCTCTCCGGACTATGCACAAGGTTGCACTTATAGTGAAGGTTGGGTGTAGTTCAGCCCAATAAACATCTGGCCCCTTTATTCAATACTTATATCCCTTTTGTTCATCTACAAAAAATATTGATCAATAAATATGTGGAAGATTATTTTTTTGTTCAAACCTAATTTCTGAGCTCTTCGGCGCACGCTACTGCCATAAAAACAACATCTGGTATTTCCTCCCTGCAGCCTTAACCAAAGTTAGACTACTATTTAACCCCATACATTAACTGGGTGATATTATTCTATACGTTAAACATATTTTAAAATTGCGTGTCAAAAGTAAAATGGGGGTATTGTCACAGGCAGAAAAAATCATAGCAATGATTATAAAAGATGCACATGTTTGTTTAATTTTAGGTGACTAGGTTTTGTAAAAGAAGTATATACGAGTAGAGGACCGAAATTGAATAAAAACTATCTATGGTTGTCTCTAAATGACTTTCTGACTGGTCCATCGCAGTTCAGAGGTCGAACATAACTGAGTGCAACAAAATAAAGTCACAATATCGGTCTTTTGGATATGCAAAGTGAACTCTCTTGCACATTTTCTTCCTCCTTGTCTCTTCCAAGTGTATAACTTCGACACCCACTCTGTACTGCTTGGTTCACTCTGGAACATATCGCTTCATGCGATTCTGATTACCTGCCACTCGGGCATGACACCCAGTCTTAAGGAATCCATGGGCTCCCTCTCTCCCGGAGTGTCCTCTCCAGCCTGAGGCCTATTGATCTTTAAGAATCTTTTCTTCCCGGTGGCTGTATAAAAGATCGACTATGGTCGCAGTGCCTGACCAACTTTGCTGGTTCCTCCTGGAGCCTTGGAGAAAATGTGATTCCTGTCAGATCTCGCTAGCCTATGTGTCTCATGATGCCTAACACTGCCTTACAATCATGCCGTTGATGCATGGGCAGTTGGAAGGGTTATTCAAAAGTACAATTAAATTCAATACACCACAATAGTGAAGTCAGTAATTAATTATTATATTTGTTTGATAACATGATAAATCATGTTTAAATAACACATTTTCCCAATTATTTTAATTAAACTATCAAACAGTTATGACATTCAAAACTTAAAACACTAAATAATAAGATTTTAAGACACTATCTTGGTTTAATTGAACTGCTCTTTATTAAAAAAAAACTCTTGTATAATTTTTAAATTTAAAGGGGGAAGGAGGCGGATAAATTGCATTTTAAACTGATCTTAAATGTTCAGATATGTTATATATTTTAATAAATATATAAAAACACATTTATTTAATAAACGTTTACTGTTACAACACTGCACGCACCTGATCTCTGATCAGCTGTGTTGTCGATGACTCAGCTCCAGCCATATGCACTTGGACACCACTTATCAAACATATGACATGTTATGTGGTTAGGTTAGGTCAGTTGCCTAATGCTATGTTCTATGCATCCATCAACCCTAATCAACTTTCCAATTTTGATAAAATTAGCCTACCTACTTAAGAGTATAGCAGTACCTGACAAAAGATATGCTGCTATTACGGTTTATTGACCTTTGGGTAAAGGTGAACTATATATAGTCTATATACTGCCCCAACGCATTAGAGGTCCAACTCGTTAATTTGATATCAACTCCGCGACGACACATAAAAGAGCATTAGTGTCAGCTGATCCCATTGATCGTGTTACAACTATACAGTGCTGGGAACATAAAGGTTACGAAACGCAAACTCAGGGAAGGTTCAGATCAGTTGGGCAACAGGTGTTGGACCGATGGTTGTTGGATTGTGGTGTTACGAATGTGAAAAATTAATTTATATTATTAACTAGCGGTTAGCCTGTGTTCAGAAGAAAGATACTAATTATAAGACTAAATATTTACCTGAAATTAAAATAATTAAAAAGCAAAACAAATATATAGAATAGTAAAATAAATTCTCAGCTTATTTATTTAAACATATCGTTACCCATCACCCGTTGCTGCGATGTATAAAAAAAATTAGATTTAGATTCGCTGCCAAATATGAAACATTTTATAATTATTATTACCTATCTGAAATGATGGCCTATCCAGGTACTTTAAGCTAAATTATGAATAAGAAATTAGTGTATTCATGTTGTCTTGAAACCTTTAAAACATATGACAGACTACATCATCTTACACCGGGTACCTTTGGTTATTTAACAACCTGGTAAATACACACACTCGCATGCCCCCCCACACACAAAATCAAGTATTCGTTAATAATATACAATATCAACCCTTATACGTTTCAGATAGCGGAAGGAAAATATAAAAATATACACCAGCTTATTACTATAATAAACGTAATACTTTTAATATATTTTTATCTGGCCAACATATAAACATATGATTTTTAATCATAATACATAATCCCCAAAACTGTAAAATATTATGCTACCTGGGGCGGAGCCCTTTGGACGGATTTACGCCAAACTTTACAGAAACCACTCTTGAGTCATGCTTGCTAATGCCTGAAATTATTCATTACAATTTTTTGAGTGGTTCTGGAGTTCATAGGCAACATACAAACATACTGTATCTATGAAATATACGTATTAGATTAAATTTTAAAAAAATGTGTATACTAAGTAAAATTTTGTAAAAATTAAGAGTATATTTTAAAAAAGGTTTCAATTCAATGAGCGGTGTAAACAAACTAATATTGATTTTTATCTGAAAAGAGGTTATTTATTTCTGTTAAGTCACTTAAATAGATGGAATGTTTAGTAACACGTGGAAAAATGTTACCAATATTGTTAACAACAGGGGATTATGGGTCAAAATCCTTTCCAGAAAGATGTAATGAAAATAAGATTAACTATAGCGGGTGCTCCCGTTTTCACGGAAAAGCATTACACCTTGCACAGCTTTACAGACAGACGGAAATTGCGATTAGATAAGACTAATTTCGGCTTTTCTTTGGTATAAAACATAAAAATATCAAAAAGGGCATAATGTGAAAACAACATATGGACAAAATTATAAGTATACGCAATTTATATTGATTTCTTTCAATTACTGAATATGCCTAGAAGTCAGAAGAAAACAGCTTTTACATGAAGGATTTGTCGACATAATTAGGGAAAAATCACTTTGACCTGAAATCATTATCAAGTTGCATCAAGGATTAAAACAGTTCTCGTTATTGCAGATTTGTTGCCGTCTGGGAGTCAGACAAGATTCCTGAGAAATTACGTAACCAATGATTACGAGCGCTTTTGCTCTCTGTCTGTCTAATATTTTATTTCCGTAATGATCAGCTGACAGCTGATAAATATTTTAAGACCGTTATCCCCAGATTTGGTTTACCCTAAACTAAGTTGAAGTAGAGCACATTAGATAAATATCTACCAGCGTAGAATATAGCAAGCTTATTAGCGAATGAAAACATTTTATAACTCGATAATTTCAAATATTTTGTAGGTTAGCACCATAAAAAATTAAATTTTCGAGAAATAAATTTTATTGTGATAACCTACAAACAATTTTAAATTAGTGAGATCTAATATGCTTTCATTTGACTGTGCTGGTAAATATTCATCTATGTTCATCTATGGCGACGTCCTGTAATCCAGCTACTTGGAGGTCACGAATTGTGGATAGTTGTGAGAGATGGTCGGTGGATGTAGTGTTCTCTTGAGTGGATTAACGTCCGCAATATTGAATACTGCATTAATCCGCAAAGACAAACCTCATAATTAGACCAATTCGTAATTCAGAGGCCGTGGTTCGGATTCCACGTTAAACTGTAGGTCCATTAGTTGCCATCGGCTGTTGGGCTATTAATTAACAGTCCTGTCTAAGGAACATGTCAGCCTTAGTCAGTAACAAGACTACAAGATCGCGTCACAATCATCCTACATTCATTCCTCATTCATACTTGGCTTAAAATACCTACCTGGGTAGGTCGCCATTTCAGTTAAAAGTATAAGTATAAAGTATAAGTATAGTTTAAACTAACTATTAATTGTTAGTTACAGGATGACGCCATCATCCATAGACTTGGATGGTGGTGTCATCCTGTAATCCAGCTACTTGGAGGTCACGAATTGTGGATGGCTATGAGCGATGGTCGGTGGGTGTGGTGTTCTCTTGTGTGGATTAACGTCCGCACTATTGAATACTACGTTAATCCGCAAAGGCCATCCTCATAATTAGACCAGTTCGTAGTTCAGAGGCCGTGGTTCGGATTCCACGTTAAACTGTAGGTCCCTTAGTTGCTATCGGCTGTTGGGCTATTTATTAACAGTCCTGTCTAAGGAACATGTCAGCCTTAGTCAGTAACAAGACTACAAGATCGCGTCACAATCACCCTACACCCATTTCTCATTCATACTTGGCTTAAAATACCTACCTGGGTAGGTTGCTGTTTCAATAATCTAAATCTAAATCTAAAACTACTAAGTTAAAACACATTTGAGTTAGGTAAATCTTCCCAGTTAAAGTCCAAACTGTTGTATAACCTATTTAATTATTTTACAAACAATATTTCAGGATCAATGTTCACATTGAAAATATACAGGATATATTTCTGTGAAATGAATACAAACAAATCGTCATTTGGTTTTTTAGGTTTAACTTAGGTATGTTCAGTAATAAAAGTTAGTAATCTAATTCTAAGTGAAATTTTCTTATCAAGGGTGATAACAAATTACGCACAGTAATTAATTAATGTAAGATTAATTGTTAAATTTTAACATTTAACTTTGGATTTACATTTGCTTTTTTAATAAAAACAAGCATTGACAAATAATACATTTTTCTTTCTAGAAAACATAGCTGTTAAGTAATAAAAAGTCATTGCCTTCAAACTGTATGATACCGAAACAACACAAGGATGTATTGTTGTTCTCTGCGCAAGGTACTCTCTGACTTGCCGACAGTAAGTTTTGATTCATCGAAGCCCAAACTAGCTAGTTCTATTTCAGGTAATGTAGAACAATAAGTAAGGAAATTTAGAAATTTAGGAGAGAGAAAGTACGTTTCAAAAACATTTGTCAATAATTTTTATTGACAAATATCACAATAACAACCAAACTATTGACAATCAAAGGCTAGTAGCGAAGTTGTGAGCAATGGTTGGTGGATGTGGTATTCTCTTGTGTGGATTAACGTCCAAAATATTGAATAATTCGTTAATCCGAGACCAGTTCGTGATTAAGAGGCAGTGGTTCGGACTCCACGTTAAACTGCAGGACTACAAAACTACAAGATCGTGCCACAATCATCTTACACTCATTTCTCATTTATACTTAGTTTATAATATCTACCTAGGTAGGTCGCCATTTCAAAAGGTAATTGATAATAGAAGTAGCCCAAGTCGAAGATTCGTGTACCATACCTTTTTATCTATTCGACTTCCTTATTGAAGCAAGGCAACATTTTTCAATAAATTTTCTTTATATGCAAATCGCACAGTGCAAATACAAAGAGAGTCTTATACAACAAGTGAAACGCGAATGGTCTGCAGATTATTCGCGACCGCCTCCTGTCAGATAATGGAACGATTAAGATGCGGAACCGATAATTTAAGCCAAGGGGGCGGAATACGAAGGCGGCGAGGCCCTGACACGATTATATGGGCTATTTGGCCCATGTCACCGCACCGAGCGAGAAATTTATCTCTCGAGTGTCAACAGTTGGCAGAACTTATTGCCGTGTCAGTGACCATTGTTGGAAAACCTGATAGCCCAGTGGCCTCTGACCTAGTGGGCGACTGAAACTATCGAGATATACATCGAATGATATATCGGATCGGATTTCAACATTTCAATCGGATGTTTGCAATATTATTAGTTGTATTGTAAAGAGAGTCTTACCAAAATAATGAAATTCCAAAATACTTAAAAAATCAATTATGTAACTGTTACAATAAAGCTAAATTCCTGATAAGTTTTCTAAAATAATACATATCCATGTTTTTCGTAGTATCAACGACAATCTTGATACATGATACATGTAGTTTAAATTGTTAAGGCGTTAACTGAAGAGAGTCCTACAGGAATTTCTTCAGGAAAATAGGGATGCTTACTCTGGCTAGTCTGTACATACTCATTCAACTTCACTAATTAACAACTTCAGTAAAAACTTCATTCTGCAAATTTAATTACATGTACATTCAAGGTGCATACGTACACGACTATCTCACAAGAGGTAGAGAGTTGTACAGACTATCCCAGAAGAGATCCAGAACTGAAATGAACTTGCCGTCTCAAACAGGAGTGAAGCTCTTAAACAACCTCCCTGAAGATGTCAGGCTGAAGGGAGACCCGAAGAGATTTAGGAGTCGCCTTAAGCGCTTCTTGGTTCAGGGAGAGTTTTACCATGTGGGCGAGTTCATGGACCACACATGGTAGGGTGACTGTTCCCCCGGGGGTGTCGCTGGGTGAAACCATATAGGTTATGTAACTATGCATAGTTACGTTATTTATGTACCTAACGACGTTTTCCACGCCATTGTATCATATTGTATTATGGCAATAGGAATTATTATTATTAAACGTAAGAGAATACACTAAATGAGTAAAACTTTAAACACAAAAAAGGTTTGACAATAATTTTTTATCATTAGGAATTGAGATTTTGTCATTTATGCGCCTAAATATGTATGCCACAAAAATCACCCAATTCTGTAAAAATGTATGAACTTTTTTTCTAATACACCTGAACTGAACTTATCCTTAGGCATAGGGTCTCTGAGGTGTATTAAAGGAACTAAGTAAGGTTTTTGTAATGGCATTACAGTAGTCACATAGGCCAGAAGTGACTGCCAACTCATGATTTGAAAGCTCAATAATTCTGTACTCCATTAGGATAAATAATAGTACAGAATTTTGTTGATAAATTTTTATTCGATTCACACATCTGAAAAACCATATTAAGTTAACTCAAAAACATAAACAAAAACAAACAAAACGGACATAGTCTCGCTACTCAACTGGACGCAGAGCCACCAACATAACAACGAAAAATAACTTTATTTTCATTACAATTACTATATACATATTAGAAGATGAATATTTTTCCCAAAATCAGTATATAGGTTCCACTTGTATCCATTCGTCGTTGGGTTATTAAATGAACGGTCTTGTCTCTGCCTTAGTAGCAAGACTACAAGATCGCGCCACAATCACCTTAAACCCGTTCCGCATTCATAACTTGGTTTAAAATATCTGGATAGATCGCCATTTCATAAAAGTAATGTAATGTAATTTGAATTTTTAACAATATTTTTTACGTGCAATATACTTTACTTAACCCTTTAGCATTAACCCTTTCAGTGCCAACGTCCGTATATACGGACGTTGGCAAAACACGAAAGAAGAGCCAGCGTCCGACCATCGGACGTCCCAAAAAAACAAAAATTGTTTTCTTTTGTTTTTAATTTTTTTATATTTGTGTTTAGGATATAAAGAACAAATTAAACATAATTAATTATTTAAGTTACATTATTTTTCTAAGTATTTTTGGTTGCAGTTCGTATCAACGTTTGTAGCTTGTTTACTTGTTTAGTTAGCCGATAGCTTTAAGAAATTTGAGGTTGTTATTATTGTTTGTTTAGTTACAATTGTAATAATGAAGTGTACTGATTCACCACTGTCGATGATAAAAAAAATCTTAGAGTGTTAAAAAGGTGACAGTTATTTTTCCTATGAGTGATTTGAGTGGAAGTGATGAGTAGTAAAGTTTAGGCTTTGACAACACGAAAAGTGATCCAGATTTTGATCCTAATAATCAGAATCTTTTAAAAATAATATTCAGAATAGTCTGATTCATTTTATTCATTTACACGGCTATAGACACAATTCAAATTCCATGTCTAATGTATACATATTTTGGAGTGAGATTATTTTTTTCAGTAACTTATGCAAAAACCAAAATAATCTATAAAAAGCCTAAGTTTTAATAAGCCGGGGTAACCTGTCAGGTCGTATGATGGACTTTAATCCCACACCTTATACGATTCTATCGGTCTCACTGTTAAATACTTCTGTTTGGTACATTTTAAACGTCCGATTACATTAAATGTTTGTTATTTTAAAGTGATCCAGGAAATTGTCCTTTTCCTGCATGTCTCGTCATTTGAGGCCAGCAACTTTTTAAAAGTCAACCACATAATTAACATCACACACATTAACTCTGAGGACATATACCCTACTGCACAGACGATTACTACCCAACTGCAATGTACAGTAACCCATTTAATCGGTACAGAGACAGGTTTCAGCAGGTATTTATGTGGATTTATTAGCACATAGTAGTGTAGATGTAGAACATTGACAATTCCTCAAGGTCGTGATAGCAAGACTATAACGTGACGTGCAAAGCCGTATGATACAGATTAGGAAATGCATTAAGACCAATAATTACCCTTCAAAATTAATTGTATAATAAGAATAACACTAGAAACAGTTTACCTTCATTTTTTTACATATTATTCGCCAAGTTATACAACTTTACACACAACAGTGTAATAAACGTTCAAAATAAATTTAACTCCATTTACATCAAAGGGTTGAGGAATCGGCTTAAGGTATTTATGTCCAATAAACCTATATTTATTAATAGTTAGCGTTTCCCGGCCCTTTGCCCTCTGGGGCGGAGCCCTTTGGACGGATTTGCACCAAACTTCACAGAAACAATCCTCGAATCATACTCAATAGACCCTGAAATTCAATATTTTGAGCTGTTACGGAGTCTATAGGCAACATACAAACATATACATACTTCCTATTTTATATATTAAGATAGGTTACAATAAGGTCTACCTTACATCAACAATTACCAATTCAATCAATTCTGGAGGCAAGAATGTTAAAAACTGTATTTATTATTTAACCCCGAATTTAAGTATGTTTTTGGGATAAGAAAATATTGAAATTCGATACTTTAACTTAATAGTTACTTTTTAAACAAATTATACGGAACTTAATTAAATAAGATGATTTGTATATTGTTCATTAATTCATCTTGATTAGGTGACCCTTAACGGCCAGTTTGCATTAACTAGTTTGTGTTAACTAGATAAAAAATTGTTAATTATTAAATAAGATAAACAAGTGTTGAATTGAAAAGCTGGTGAAAAAAGTTGTTTTGTTACGCCATTTGGTATTTTTAAACCTTTTGACAGGGAACGGTCCAAACCCGGTCTTTTTACCACCTAAGGTCGACCTGATGTATGGATGCATCATTAATTAACAGCCCAATGACGAAATGGCAACTGGGTCCAGGATCGACCTTTCCGGGATTCGATCCGGCGACCTTCGGACTTGAAGGTGGGGACTTGAGTGGTTATAGAGATAACCACTCAGTCAACAAGACAGCTATTTGCTATTATAACGGTAAACGCAAACACCATCGTTTAGTTAAAAATACCAAAAAGACCTCTAAATGACTATAATATAAAGAACGTTTCAAGTCATTCAATAAACGTAAATTAAATAAACATTCTAATTATAAAATATAAACATATGATGTTTCATCATAATACATAATCCCCCCAAAATATATTATAGTAGTGAATAAAATATTTAATGTTGTACAGCACATATTTACTTTATAGTGATACATTAATGAATGATTCAGACTGAATTGTTTAGTAAGGCATATTGCTAATTAATTGTTTACTTTCGAAGAACTTTTAGTATAGATACTTTCAAATTATTTAATCACAGCTGTTAATATTGGTTAACACTTAATTTTAAGACCTGACACTGCATCCTTTTATGCCCTCTGGGTCGGAGCCCTTTGGACGGGTTTTCACTAAACTTTACTGAAACCATCCTTGATTCATGCTTAATAATGTCTGAACGTTTCTCAATCTATTCAATCTTTCATAATTTCAATCTTTTGAGCAGTTTTGGAGTCTATAGGCAACATACATAGGCCTAACAAACATATAACATATACATACTTCCTCTTTTATATATTGAGATTTCAAGATTTGACACTGATTAGGCACTGCAATTCGTTGTCAATATATTCAAACGTTGTTGAAACTGTGGAAATGCATTGATCAGGTCAAATTGACATATCGAAGTAGAGGTGCGCGCTAAGCTTGTAGAATGTAGATAGAATGCACACAAGACGTTGCATGTGACCCCATGACCACGATGTCAACTCTCCGAGTCTACTATCGTGTCTCGTGTCTCGTGTCCTAGACAGAGTATTCGCATTCGCAACACAACGATTAAAGTGCCGCCTGGCGGCAACGATACGTAGCTAATCACTGCCTTCCAAATACGTCTTCGCCATTAGCCGTAGTTGTGAAATTGGCCGCGAGAGGCGTGGTGGTCCTTGCCAAATCTAGAGGGCTGTGGGTCGGCAAGAAATACAACATAACCTCATTGTTTCCCGCGGAATTCTGCATCCATTGTCTTCTTTAATTGGTTGGAGAAGCTGAACGACTAATTTGCAAATGCCTATGCTTAAATGGCAAAGTGTCAATTTTGGAATGTTTGTAGTAGATTAATTATTGGATTATTCTATCAAGCGCTGGTTGGTGGTCATTATTGCTGGAATGGTATGAAAATGATGTTATTAGTTGACTCCTCACAAACATAAGATAGTAAATCAAATTCAATGCAAGGCGGTGAATGAACAAAGGATACAACCATGGCAAGTGGTTGCGTTAAAATACCACACAAAATCCGAGTATTTGTAAAGGTTAATAGTCAGATTTTACAACCGCATTTGGTACATTCCACAGTCCGGGCCGAAGGGGGATGCAGCTCTGTAACATACACCGTCAACCGAAGCAGTTATTGGTCGGGAAGTAGCAATCTCCACAACCCCCAACATTCAAGGTTTATCCGTTTGGGAAGACACTACTGTCAACAGAGAAAAACAGATCAATAACTATAACTTAAATTAGATCAGATTATTGAAATTGTGTCTGTATCCCAAGGTAGGTATTTTAAGCGAAGTATGCATGAGAAACAAGTGTAGATGATTGTGGCACGATCTTGTAGTCTTGTTACTGACTAAAGCTGACATGTTCCTTAGACAGAACTGTTGATTAAAAGCCCAATGGTATATCTAATGGACCTGTAGTTTAACTTGGAATCCGAATCAATGCTTCTGAATTACGAACTGGTCTAATTATGAGAATGGTCTTTGCGGATTAACATAGTATTTAATAGTGTGGATGTTACTACACAAGGGACACTACACCCACCGACCATCGCTCACAACTTTCCACGATTCGTGACCTCCGAGTAGCTGGATTACAGTACGACGCCTTCGTCCCAGTGACACTTATGAGTAGGGCTATCAGATTTATTTCGAGACAACCCAGGACAGTTTGATGTGCGATCAGATGTCATTTGTCATTGAATTCAATGTCGAGCACAACGCTATGCGACTGACAGGAGTGACAAGTGATTCTCGCTCTTCTCTAGCTTCCTAAACAGTGCATATTGGTATCGTGCGACTCTGATGTTGATGAAAAATATATTATTACGATCACTTACCAATAATTTCAAAACAA
This sequence comes from Nephotettix cincticeps, assembly GCA_023375725.1. Classification (NCBI taxonomy): domain Eukaryota; kingdom Metazoa; phylum Arthropoda; class Insecta; order Hemiptera; family Cicadellidae; genus Nephotettix; species Nephotettix cincticeps. The sequence continues at coordinate 134,427,285 of CM041786.1, forward strand.
AATACAATGCTACACAATGAACAAAGGATTAAAATGCAAGTGGTTGCTGTTACTGTTAAAATACTTAAGAGAGTATTTGTAAGAGTATGATTTCCCGCAGGTCATTACAAGATCGCTCAGCCGCAAATTTACATACAGCGTACAAACAACTTTGAGAGTGGGCCTATCAGAGCCTGAGAAATTTCCATCAATTTTTCCGTCGTGTGGGATGCACTAGAGTAAAACAATACAAGATTTACATAAATACATTACAGTATATGTTGTGAAACTTATAATATAATCACTCAATCATTATTATTTAAATAACATTAATAGTAAAATAGAATTCATATCCTGTGCACGTAGTTTTCAGTAGAATGCAGGACGAATCATTTTAGTGTGATTATGGCATAAATGTTTCGTCTTAGGTCCATAGCTGTTTGTTTTGACAGCACTACTAGCCATGATAGCGAAACATATATAATTTAAGGTAAAATGGTTATCTAGGAATTACTTAGTATTAAAAACGTATATAATTACCTTTCAACACTAGGTATTATTGAAAGTCACATCTTTTTTAACACAAATTTTGAGTGTAAAATCAATCTGTAAATCTTTTTTACGATTATAAATATAAATTCCTTAGATAGTAGGGCTGATCAGATTTATACGATCAATTAATCAATCAATATTGATGCTGTCAAAATATGTCATTGTCATTGAACAGGAGTGATGGCACGGATATTGCTCTCTTTATATAGTATTCAACTCACCTAGCCCTATTATTCCTAAACATGCTCTAGCAGCTTCACTCTGAGTATTTATATGTTTGAATACAGTGTATCTACGTATGCTTACTTATTTAGGCTTTAGGAGACTCTCCATCTCCGAGCAAACGCACAGCTAATATTACAATTACTCCAAAATAATAACACAATTCTGCTAACAGCAGGATTACCAAATTGAGTGTTAATGGTAAAAAGCTTATTCGGTCATAAGAGAACTCCTCCTGTGGTTGAAAATTGAAAATCACAGTACAAATTGAAATATTGCTTAGTTTAGGTATTAAAGGTAACTATATTTTCAACAAAAAATATGAAAACCCCAAACAAGTAACATCCTCAGACCGGACAAAGCTACAAACCCCCGAAGTCTGGTAAACGTACTTATAAGCGAATTCGTATCCTTTAACCTAGATGGTTTATTAGATTATACATCCGTTAGCTCAATCTTTCAATTTCCTCAAAACTAACAACCATTACAGTCGGATCACACAAAGACCTGTACCCACATTTCCGTCTACACACGGCCCAAGCCTCGCTATCTGCAGAGATTGCGTCTACAACCAAATGCTTTTTCGTCAGTGTTTGCCTCGATCTCTACATAAGCGGCAATGTACGTAGTAATGAGCCCCCTCACCGTTCCGTTTTCTAATGACGTTTTAGAAAAAGTATTTAGTTTTTCCTCTACTGCCGCACTTTCCCAGACGGTAACGGGCTTGCGTCTACACGCAGGAAATGGACCTTCTTGTGTATTTTTTTATTCGGTACAATGTGGTATCTTGCTAGGGTCTACGTCAACAACTTCTCTAAGTATTTGAAATTTTTTTTAATTATAAAGAAGGTATGAATGAAAATAAAATTATGAATAAAATAAGGAACCTAAATGTAGTTTCAAAGGAGGATCGATAAGACCAATTTACTTCTTCTTTGTTATTAGGTGTTTAAACATTTTATTACCTCGATTTGTGTTTATTACGTATGGAAAAATTTATAATACTCGTATTTCCATAAATGATTTTTTAAACTTGTGAGCAAACCTAAATCCACAGTAAAAAGTCTTCTTCATGAACTACCAGATTTTTGCACTTTTCTCCTTTTAACAATTATTTTAGTCAATAATATGATAGTCATGAACGATTTCTTCGTTGCAGAAGCTGTGCAGAAGGCGCGTCAACTCCAGGAGGCCAACCCCGAGCTGCGGCTGGTGGGGCGGCTGTCCGAGGGGGCGGAGACCCTGCGCCGCCGCGACGCTCTTGCCCGCACCACGGCCAGCGTCGTGCACAAGCTAGGGCTGGACGGCGTCGAGGTCGACCTGCAGTGGGGCAAGGAGGGAGCCGCCAAGGTCCAGCTCGTCGACTTTGTCCAGGTACGTTTCATATCATCTGTATTTTCGATTTTCTTAAATTCAAATTTGCCAGCCAGGGTTCATCTAACGCTTTAAAAAGAATACTGTACTTCCCCATACCATTTTCAATTAAAGTCTTTGAAGAGTCCAGTTCACCATCTCTGATTCATTGAACGTTCTTTCAATTATATACTGTAGTTGCCCAACCAAGTTTCCTTAACGTTTTTGAAGAGTCCAGTTCACCGATTCTGGTTCATTGAACGCTCTTTGAAGATATGTTTTGTTCCAGGCCAAAAGGTTTGAAAAATTACATTTTGGAGTTTCTCAACTTGCACACAGATATTCAACCTTTTGATTTGTGACTATGAAGTAGTCTGGAAGTCAAACATATATACATATTTGTTTTAAAATAATTCAAAAAGTTTTCAACACTTCCTTGGTTATTGAACCGATATAGAAATAAAACACGACGAAGACACTGTAAACATCGCTGGTAAGATGTGGCAGTGAAGCCTAGGTGGATATGAATGATTCATAAGTCAGATTTATTACTAACAAATATTAGGTATACCAATATCGTTAATTAATGGCTTTGATAATTTTCTCATTCGTGACGTCCGTGCGTTTGTGAACTGTCGCCGGAATGACACTCCATGTGTCTTAACAGCCACGTGTTATTCAACCGACTTGGATAACTGACCAGTTCCACCTCTTCAATCCAGTCGTCAGGGATTTTATAGCGGTCAGAAATGTTATGTTAATACAGCCGCCGTGTTGTGCAATGACGCGGATCTGGCAACCGCAGGATTCGACCGCCTATCGGATTATTCCTCTTGGAACCAGTTGGTCTACGGTCTAGTAACCTGGTTGGCAAGTGGTGGCTACCCGCAGATATGTTTTGAAATACTCATGATACTTTTGGAGAGTTTATGAAAATATTAAATCGGAAGACGAAACAATTTATAAAACAATTCGAAAAAGAAAATCTAGATCTACTAGAAAACATGTAAAGAAACTAACTTTAGTAATTCAATGGTTATTAGTGCAACAAGGGAATAAAGTGAAACTTTTTGTCCACGAAGGAAACTATTATAAATTTCCTGAAGGGCAAAAAGTACTTAAATCCCGTGATGCACACAACATTTATCTCAACCTACACAACAAAAGCTATACGTTTATGATATATAATTTACCTAGGCCTATTTACCTTAATCCTTTGCTCCAAGAAGCTGCATTTCAATGATATAATCAATGAAGCACAGAGTAGGCTATGAAAAATAACAAATCGTGTTTTTTGTTATACAATTCTTTTGATTTCTCTGTAAACGAATTATCGGTGACATTTATGGTTTCTTTACTGATATTTTGTTCACTGCCACGTTCATTTTGTTAACAACAAAACAGAAGAATGCTGTAGACGCAAAATGTTGTTGTGTTCTACCACCGCAACAAACTGCATATTGCTCAATGTTCGCTATATCTTCTGGTGCACGGAGTGTTTCCGGATCATTCCTATGTTATTCTTTTGGGTATAATTTTCGTCCCTGGGTACTTAAAGTGTCTACTTTTCGTCCTTTGGTACTAGAAATGACAAAGAGTACCATGGCATGAAAAGTACTACTTTAATACTCTATTCCAGCGAGTACATTACGGCATTACGGCTTGTTGAGGAAATATACTTTTAAATGTATTTGTTTTGGATATGGTGGAGGTTGAATTGAGTTTACGTAGTACGCAAAGGGGCTCTTTGCCCTTCCTAGACTCCCGTTAACTCGACGTCCTACAAAACGTTGCTTAACAATCCGTCACTAGGGACACTAGAAAGGAACTGTTTAGCATACTTATTCGGGGCAGGCCTTTTTTTACGCCACTAGAGGTTTCCTTCTTGTGTAATCCATAAGCTAAGGCTGATCCAGATCAACATTTTTTTGTTCAAGGTTAATTATTGAATGCAACGAACTTATAAGTGTTCCAGATTACCAACAGGGCTAGGACTAACTGGGTAGTTTTGTTGATTAATAGAGTCTGAAGGATCTCCGTGCCACCTTAAGAAAAATTAAATAAAAATATGTTAGATCTTATGATAAATAGTACACCTCCATCTTGTAGAAATGTGTTGTGTTCTCTGTTCTGTTATTATGGAACTGCAACTCGGTAATAGCAATAAAACACATACAGGTACTCTCAAAACAATAATCACTCCAGTACAGCTCTCCAGGATCAGAATAACCATGCTTTAAAATGTCCAGTTACTTTTGAAATGGAATCGATTGTTGTAGAAATCTGACAAACCCGCCTTCGGGTTTAAGTTAAGCTATTTTTTTTAAATCAGTCGCAGATTCTTCCGCTACTGATTTCAGCCACCTTTTCAGCCTGACGAGCTGAATAAATATAAGTTTCGCTGTACGTCTTCATGTGGAGTTGGACTACTTGGTTCCACTCGCTGATTGAACGATGAACTCTCCTCTCCAAACCGTCAGGGAGTGACCCTAATTACAATCTTTCAGAGTTTTATTTCATATTGTTTACTACTCTGGGGAAATAGTAGCCATGTACATGATATTCTTCTGCTGCAAAATAAAGTTTGTAAGAATTATCACTGATTCTGGTAGACTAGACCTTTCTAAGCAATTGTTTGTGAGGCTTAAAGTTATGACTGTTATTAATCTATATATATATAAGATTAATATATACACCGTTATTCTACATGCCATGAATAATTTACCAAATCAGCAATTAAGGGAAAATATACATACGTACAACACCAGAAACAGTAAACTCATTGATGTATCTTTTTAACGGATAACGTTACGGTATAATAGGTTCCAAATGTTTTAACCAATTTTCATGATCATCCCTTTTCGACCTCAATAAATTCTTTGAATCCAGTCCAAAAACAATAATATGTTAAATTTGGTATTGAATAATACCTAGAGTAAACCGCACGAAAATGGACCGATGAGGTCTTGGGCAGAAGGCCCCCCTTCACCCTTGCCAACAGCAGAGTTGCTATTTTTCATATGAACCTCTCGTGAAATATGAAATCGTTTGCGCTCTAGTTACACAAATAGCTATTGTACATTCTTTGTATTTTTACTTTGGCTATTGCTTTTTGTAAGCCTAACGACAGTAAAATCTTATTTATTTTAGTTTTATTTTTAACGAGAGTGGCATTCAAAAAATACAATATATTACCGTAGTGTAAAATTCAGTGGCATATACGTGCACTAAAAATGAACGCCCTTAAATACATTGGAAGAAAAATAAGCGATTTAGAAGTGTCGTCCACATTTACGGCTGTTCCATTAGTGTTTGTTTCTTAATACCAATCAGTCTTTCAGAAACGGACTTCAACTGCAGGGATCTAAATATGTAGGATCGAGATATGGATTCATTCATGCAGACGCACAACAAAAGTGTGTTTCCAAATTTGTGCATCAGTGCAGGCAACCTGCCGCACTCGTTTTGTCAGACTGTGTCCTCGATATCTTATGTAGAGTAGTTTTATCGAGGAAATTAATTTGGAAATTAAAGAAAAGAGAATCGACCTAGAATACTTCGTTTAAAACTTCTACAGGCCGAATATTGAAGAAAAATCAATGGTCAGTCTATGGTATATTAGTTTAAAATTAGATCAAACTAGTTTTGTAGCACTTCCACTCGACCCCACACTCTACATGTAAACAACAAACCCTGTTGCATTGTGGATCTCACAAGAGGTCCGAGGATTATTTTACTACGCCCTTGGTAGAAGCACCAATTTTGACCCATTGTGGCTGTCGATGCCACCCCAGTGCCATCACATTTTTAAGCCGGGACGGCGTAGGGCGAGATCAAATCAGAAAACTCAATATGCACAATAAGACAACAGTGTCGGTCAGTGTTTTACGGTCTGTACGATATTGTATGTAAAAGGCTTGTTAACAACGAGAGAGCAGCCGCTGCTAGGTAGACCTACAACTGCATGTGTGTCCTTGCCAGTGATCACTCTCAATATCCTGGCGGATCCGTGTGGGAGCCTCCCTTGGCCGTCCGCTGCCGTCCTGGTGACTGGTGACTGGTACAATACGACACTTACCTGACCGATCACGGCCCACCGGCCGACCTTGGGCTGTGACTCAACGGAAACTGTTAACGTACGTACGTGGGTACACACAACTCATCGTATTCAACTTTGACATTTGAACAACCACTAAGTAATGGTCCTAAATTGTTTTATAAACTTCCAAAATTACCTTTTTTGTTTCTTTCTAATAACGCTGTAAGAACTTTAAAAGGTCAGAGATTACATACAACGCTTTACGGGAAAGGAGTCCAAACCGAAATGGTCAACCCGGGATTTGAACCCTTGATCTCTTGCAACGAAGTCCAAGACGCTAACACTAGGCTAGCAAGATAATTAGTTTTGATGAGTTACTAAACGATTTTTTGAGATTCATTTTCTCTGTTGAAGAGTTTAGCTGATTAATCATTTGTAATAGTGTGGTAGCCTATTTTTGCATACTGTAGCCGCTCAAAATACACAGACCTTTGTTGGATACGTACTCTACATCAAGCAAAACTTCGGATCAGCTAGCTTTGTAAAGGGGGAAAACTGACAAGCATCTGACAACTGACTGAAAAAGTAGTGTTCTGTCATAAAAATATACTACCATGTAAGTATTAAAATGTGTTTGAGACTTAAATTGACTATTTTTATTATCACATTTTAAAACATTAAACAATGGTGGGTGACATATGTCACACGCGCGAGTATTGATGTTAGAAATCAGGGCGAGTAACGGAGTGTTAAAATACCTTTTGGGTAGGTCACCAATTTAATCAAATGGATCTAAAAGTTTGTAAATAATTAAATAAATAAGTTTCTATTAATCAACAAAAGAGATATTGGGCTTAGTTTCCTCTGCTCGGTGTTCGATAAATTAATTATTGATTTTGATATAACTAAGCTGTTTGACGGTAACAATAATTTTTTAGGCACCTCACAGCAGCCACCAAACTTGAAGCAACGATGTGGCTGGTTAAAACACGTGTTGCTTAAACAAAGTATAAATGGGAAATGAATGAAAGTTGATTGTGGGGCGATCTTGTAGTCTTGTTACTGACTAAGGCTGACAGTCAACAGATAAAGAATCATGCCTTTTTATTTGGCTCTATACATAAAAACGAATGTATATATGTATTTATGTCCTTTATGCGTTGCCAAACTACTCATGCGAACGCCATGAAATTTTAGGAAGTTGCTTTATATTTTGTGTCCGGGAGGACTTTAGTAAAAAAATTAAAAAACTCCATAAGTATCCATTTTATGGCGTTTTAAATTTCTAATGTTAACCCTATGGGGAATAAGGTTAAACAGCTTTATTCGCCACGTTATAAGTTAACAGTTTTGGGGCTTATGTATTTATATTTTTTATTTTACATCTGATTAAAAGTAACGTGTTTATATGTTGTCCAAATAAAAAATAATTACAATGTTCATACATATTATTTGTATTACAATAATTAGCTGTTGTATATCTAAATATATAAAACAAAGTCAAAATAGTTACACGATTTATAACCCGAGAACGGCTAGGCACATTTTAATGAGCATTGCTTTTGACATGGATATGTCTTAGCTCTGGGGAGGGGGTTGGCAATTTGTAAGATGAAAATTTGAGAAAGGTTTCTGTAGAAACTACTAGAGATATTGTTTTGAATTTATAGTAAGAATAATAAACCTATTACTTACTGGGAAGTAAATACTAACATTTTTTCGGGTGAAGTTCACTAATTTTTAGGTTAAATTATATGATTCTATTTAGTTACAATTATTTTTATTTACAATCCATTCAAGTTAGTAGAACATTTGGTAAATTAAAATAACAAAATAGTACACCATGTTTTTTAAATGACAAATGCACAGCAGGTTTATGAACATTGCAAAAAATTAAGTAGATGTTCATATTATTCATGAAGTAGAATTCATAATAACTTTGAAGGTGCTCTGGAAATTCCGTCGAACAGTATGGTAGATCACTAAACACCCTAGACCTTCGACCTTCCTTCCATTCCACGGTCTCGACGTTAAAATGCATACTGAGGTCCCATTAGTCATTCTCTAAAACATTAAAACTATTTTAGGCGAACACAAGGCCGTCGTCTGCAAATTTAGTCAAGTTTCCCGGATGTCTTTTATCGAGGGTCCTAAAAGTGATATGTATTTACATTTCAAATTTTTCCAAAATCGGTTTCCTGTCTCAAAAACCGTCCGCGCCAAGGTCGGGGTCCTACGAATGGCCAACGGGAGCCGATGTCACAGGTCAGCCTGCTCCGGCGATGGATCAACCTGTCACGGGATGGAACAGTAAACCACCTTGAGGTCGGTGTAAAAGCGTAATTTATAGACGGACCGGCGGGTCGAAAGGTGAACAAGATCGGGAGATGGGAACTGGTCTCATTTGCCACAAGGTGATCTGCCAGGAATCCCGGGTGGGTTCGCCAACTGGTTATCCGCTTTTGGCTGCGAAGACATGCGAGTGAATCTGCCCGGGTGCTTGCGATTTAAGTTGTTGAAATTTGTCCCGAATCTCCCTAAATATACTTTTTTTGGATTAATAAAGTTTAAGACTCAATAAAACCGGTAGGATGTTTTGACTTTCGATCTGTAACAACCAGAAATTGCGGGTTCATGAAGACAGAACAATCGACATGGTTACTGGAGTTGAAAAGAGATGAAAACCATACCCGAAGCAAAAACTGGTTAGACCAGAGAGTATCCTAAAAGAATCCACTCTTAATAACGTCTGGAAAAAATCGTGCGAAGGCAAAGGAGAGGGGGCCTTCAGATATCTCCTGTGTTCAGTTCGAGAGCACACTCTTCAAGGATGTCCACTTTTCAACCCACTATAATTTCAAACAGCCAACTAAGTGATTCCTTGAGAAAACATATTAGCAAACATCCACAGACACGAGATGGGGCTGATTTTGAACTTATCCGGGAGTACAGAATACGCTAACGTAGAGTAACTATAACATATCGCTTCAATATGTTATAGTCCTGCGTTGAGACACCATAATTCGTTACGTTTAAATTTCTTTAACGCCTAACTTACGCAAGAGGTTTTAGTTCTAGTTTACCTACATTTGGAATTCTGCGTCCTATATATTAATTTTATGGAAGTAGTATTTAAAATGATGGCGATGATTTCATTCCACGAGGATAACCGGATTGACTTTTATGAGATGTGTTTCTCAAACTGGTTTAAAGTTTCTGGGCCTGACAAATATTAACCGATTACAAGGATAGAAATATTGGCAAATACACGATCCTTAAAATGCTGATCTTCTCAGAAGCGAACATAAATTATTTGATAGACACATTGGATTTTTAAGTGACGTTTCTCAAACTTGCTCTACTGAAAAAATTAAAATATATTTAAGGATAAAGTAAACTGCAATTATTCCATAGTAATTATTACATGAAGGAAGCAATCCACGTTTATTATACAGGGTGGCAATTAAGTCTTAGAATTTATAACTTAAAAACTGAAAGATATATCATACCAGAATTTGCATGTCATTTACTAGTAATAGTAAGTCACTTTTTGTGTACATCAATGGCGTTATGTAGCATCAATGGTGGACGGTCCAAGGGAGTAAGCTGAAAATCTGAGGTTGTTTCAAAACAAAATGGTGGCGGTTTGAAGATTGAAGATTATGAATTTCAAACCGATGCTATTTTGATTTGGATTTTTTTCAAGGCTCATTCCAATTCAAAATACCTAAATTGCACCGAATTGCATCCATATTGCTAATTAGAAATTTCCTTTATCTTTTTAATATATTCACCTACAAAGAATTACAAGGAAAAATTTGGTATAAAATTGTAAACCGAACGGTCGATCCAAAACAAAATGGCGGCGGGTTGAAGGTAATAACTTTTTTTTACTTTTTGAGAACAACCTTTTGGGATAAGGTTTACGGTATTGTTTTCTTTTAGTTAAGACCTTTAATGTCCATATCAACCTACGCTTACCTTTAATATTTTCAACTTACTCCTCATGGGCTCTCCATCATTGGTGACATCGGATCACCATGTAGGGCCTACAAAAAGATACTAAATAATATGGAAAATTTTCTTGTGATACCTCTCTTTATATATGAAAACCTAATGAGATTACGCTTCAATCCTTAATATCATGAAAAAACTTTAAAATCTAGAATTATATTTTCAATTGAGATTTTAATTAGTTATCCAACAACACGTTGACAATTATCAAAATCAGGGGTTGGATCGTTTCGTAAAAAACGTTTTCAATAAACAAAATTCCTCAATAAACAACATAAACAATAAACAAAATACTATAGCATATAGGGGAATACTAGAACACTTTACGAAACTCGATAAAAACTAGTCATGAATGTCAAATAGTCCATAAGAGTTAGCAGTCCAGAAACTGCACCTCAAGAGTATTGCTCGACGTAAAAAGGGATTGTTTCAAATAGCTCATCAAGCTCTCTCATGTCCAAATAAACCATCTGAACGTAACAGCTGGAAACAGATATGTGACATCACTAATATTTCCATGATAATTAAATAGCTAACCTATTTGCATAAGTGAAGGTTAGTCTCACCCATATTATGTATCCTGGTTTCAGCTTGTGTGATCTAATTTCACATCTACTTGCGAACTTGTTCATATCGTAAGAAGGATTTACTCTCTGTTTACCAACGACTGTATCATTTTTCAACGTTTTAAGGACCGGTCCAAACCCTGGTCTTGGTGCTACCTAACTTCGACCAATTTTTTATAAGATTACCCTTTTAAATGACAACCTACCCAGAAAGGTATTTTCTAACCAATTATGCATGAATAATGAGTGTAAAATGGTTGTGGCGCGATCTTGTAGTATTTTTACTGACTAAGGCTGGCATGTTCCTAAGACAGGACTGTTAATTAATAACAGCCGATCACATCTAAGGGGCCTACAGTTTAACGTGGAATCCGAACCACTTTTACTTCTACATAACTAACTAGTCTAGTCATGAGGGTTTTCACGTGGATACGTCTTAGACCTGGGGGGGAGAACTTTGGCAATTTACGCGACCAAAATTTGAAACATTTACGACATTTGGTTAGTGACGTCATATGGTTTTTGACATCATAGCTTGCTTAAAGAACAGCAGACAGCTGTTCTTTAAGCAAGCTGAAAGATGCAAAGCTGTTCTTAAAGATGATCTGAAAACATCCCCTTTAGTCATACTTATGATCTAACCTATTTCTCTCAGGGAAGTAAATACAAACGTTTTTATTTAAAACTAGCAGTAAGCCCGTCCTTTATACGGGTTGTAGAAGTCAGTTTAAAGAAGAAAGATTAACACACCAAAATGTAAACCTGAAATCCTAAACAAATCAGTACAAAGAAAATAAATCAATACCCACCTTTATTATTTAGCATTACTTTTCAATTAAATACATTAGAACACTTAACTATTATTAAAATTAGTTATACGTTAAAATAACTTTAATATAGCATGATTTCGAAATAGGTTTAAAATCAATAACCAATATAAACAAACGAATATTGACTTTAATTTAACAGCTTTTTGTTTTTATTTCTATTAAATCATTAAACTACAAAGACAACTTATTATTATCAGTAGGTGATTCATTGATAAGTGAAAGTAAAATTCGACTAATATCGCGTAAAATGGGTTTTTAAATGCTCGTTATTTACTTTTCAAGAGCCGACGGACAATTTCAACCTTTGAAAACCCTTCTCTGGAGTGTTGATAATGCATGAAATAAGTTTCATTGTTATCAGTTCTTCCGATTTTTCGGAGAAGACGCCGTAAAACGACTCCTGGAGCGTCATAGACGACGCAAATTGAGATAAGACTTGTTTCGGCTTCTCTAACGCACGAAACGTAAAAATACAGACAAAACTCTAATTTTATTTATATAGATAATTAAGAGCGAAACGGGCTACGCAAAATCTTCTCACCAACCCACCAAACATGATAGTTTGACTCTAGTTACGCATTCGTTTGGTTACATTAAAAACTGGATAAGCAAACGTAAACATTCCGGACACCATTTAATTTTGCGTTTTCACAATTACATCTCTTGGTTGTAATTACCTTGATTCAGAGGAGCTGTCCTTAAGGAAATGGTCATTTACTACTTTAAATTGTATTAAATTATCGAAAAAAGCATAGAGTAGCCTAACACGTAGCCATATTTTTGTAGAAATAAAATGTAAATGTAAAGACAGTAGGGAGGTTCCAGCAGTTCGCCAGGCTCCTAAGTCTAATGGACTCTGAGCCTCCAACCAGAGGGTGTGCGTAAAATGCCGAATGGCTGACGTGCCTAGGGATAAAATTTGTTCCTTTGTGTAATGTAATGTAGACATCTAAAATCAAACAAGTTTTATAACCTCATAAACAACTTATTCAATCTCTCATATAACCTCAATGTAAAATTATCCAGAATTGAGATAACCTCAATATTCAAGTAACCAATAATTATTGACGTATCCACCAATAATCAACCAATGACACACCAACATGGACCAATCTCAAGTAATTTCTCGTCTGACAAGGATAGCAAGTTGATCGTCAATATCAGTGTTTCACGCGAATTAATTGCTCTATCAGCACAGCTCGTGTATAAATAACCAGTTCGGCTCCTGAGTCCTGATTGGACACTCCGACACTCCTGTGTAGACAATCTGTCAGATATTGCGCCATTTAGTGTCAAGGCCACCTAGATTTCATTCAGTTACTTCACTTCTGTTAGTTTTATTTGTATAATGAGGCTATCGGCCAGCTTGTTAGAGATCTTGCCCGACATTTTGACAGATGCTTAAGCTGAGCATTTCTCACCGACCTGGTTAAAAAGTGTTATAAATGTGTTTAGACATATCCAAGTTAACAAAAAAATCTTTTTGAAGAGCAAAAGATTATTGTTAAGAGCTAATCCTGTAGTTGAGGGTCTGACAAACTGAAAAAGTAAACACTAAATTGAGTTTTCACATTTTTATATAAACTTTGATATTAATGAATATAAAAAATTATTGTAATTACTTCCCTATGGAAATAGGTGAGATCATTGATATGTCTAAGGGAATGATTTCAGTTCCTCTAAACAGCTGTTCTTATATCCATACTAGCCTAAGTACCCGTTCTTCGCACGGGCTAAAAAGGCTGAAAGGTGTAGGCTCTACTGATACATTTAAGGTATTGTTAATTAATTCTTCATTGTTTACAAAATGACAAAACACGAGTGTCTACAACATTTCAAAGTAACATCTGTCAAATATTGGGAGAGGATAAGGATTAATGTAATAGAGACAGTCGTCGGAAAAAACTTAAAATCTACCATTCCGCTATTTCAAATAATTCACTAATTTCGATCCAGCAGTTTATCTGAAAAATCAACTTTATTTCTTCTTCTTCCCGAACTGTCAAAATATAGTGCAAACGGATGTTGTCATTAGAAAATGTAAACATTGAAACCTAGGACGGTCACGGCAGCTCTTTCTTCTTCTTCTCCTTCTTCTCGAACTGTCAAATTTTAGTATTCACAGCTGTTCAAGACATTCAAGTAATTTTATGTTTTCATTCTCTAAAAATGTAAACATTGAAACTTAGGACGTTCACAGGGCGTAGCCCGAGAGGATTTTAAGGAAATGAGTATGCCTATGTGTTGCATGAGTTTAAGATCTACCTTTCTGTAAAATTTCAAACCGGTCGGTTCAGTATTTTTCGCATTTACTTGCCACAACAAACCCACAAACCCACAAACAAACATACAGAAACCACCTCTTCTTTATAATATTATAGAAGAAGATGACGGCACACCCAGACATATCCATGTCAAATAGTTTATATTCACCATTAAAACTAGACTTTGTGAATATTGTATGAAATCGTTAGTAGATTTTGAGTCTTTGTTCCAATAAAATCGCACTGAGAGGTAAAACATTGGTTCCTTAAGAGAGCAAATTAGTCAAACTTTAGTCAACAAGATAAGATAGTTACTTAAAGCAAACTTGTGTTGGTGTTTAATACAGTTTGCAAGAAGCTTGACTAATATACTACGGTACATAAAGTTCCGTATAAATGGCAGACTTGTTTAGTCGCTAAATTTACGACTGAATCAATTCCTCTACTTGATGAACTTTGATGCAGATTATTTAAAACTCGTTTATTTAAAATATTTTTCGTCATTCTGCTTGGAAATGATGAGGTAATCATTTCCATTCATGCAAAGTGAATAAAAATACGTATTTTATTTTTTATACGTATCCTGGGACATAAAATCAGCTGGTCATGATTAGGACTGGGATGGTGGCGTAAACCTGTAATCCAGCTACTTTGAGGTTACGAATTGTGGATAGTTGTGAGTGATGGTCGGTGGAAGTAGTGTTATATTGTGTGAATTAACGTCCGCACTATTGAATACTACGTTAATCCACAAAGACCATCCTCATAATTAGACCAATTCGTAATTCAGAGGCCGTAGTTCGGATTCCACGTTAAACTGTAGGTCCCTTAGTTGCCATCGGATGTTGGGCTATTAATCAACAGTCCTGTCTAAGGAACATGTCAGCCTTAGTCAGTAACAAGACAACAAGATCGCGCTACAATCATCTTACACTCAATCCTCATTCATACTTGGCTTAAAATACCTACTTTGGACGCCATTTCAATAATCTAATCTAATCTTAAAATTAATAAATCCTAAGAAAATATTGATTAATCTGAATCAGCTGTTTGAAATTTCAAGAAAAATGGGGAACCTTATTTTGAATTGTGAGAAGAGTAAGAAGTTTTCCAAAAATATAGTTCGCTCGGACCAAAAGATTTTTATCCTGGCTCATGTTCTCACCTCGGTCTTGACCTTGACCTTGGGTGAAAAAGTCACACTTTAGTTCCTAGTGACAAAATGTATTACTAATAACTATTCTGTGAGTTAAAAACAAAACCAATAAAGATATTTATTCTTTTGAACCAGAATGTTCCTAATTTGGTTGTTTATCTCTTACAGACTCTATCGAAAGAGTTGGCACAAGGAGAGGCGAAAGAGCGGACGAAGCGGTCGTACAAGATCCACGAAGACATTGTGGACGACGTCGTCACCCCCCGGTGGACGCCTCAGGCCAACAGGTTGGTGCGCCGATGTCACTGTTGACATATGTATGTCGGCATATGAGATGGAGACCATAAGATGGTTTGGATAATCATCGGGGATTTCTAAATACTTTTGTTTGGAAAAATTACTTTGACCTGAAACTCTTATCAAACTGTATCCAGGATTTAAAATGTTCTCATTGACACAGATCAATTGCAATCATTTTAATTCATACAAAATCCCTGAGGAATTACATAACCCAAATTTACGGGCGTTTTTGCTTTTTGCCTGTGTAATATTTAATTTCTGTAATGATCATTTATAGCCGATGAATTTCTAAAGACCGCTTTCCCCAAATTTAATTAACTTTAATTAATTAAGCTTATTACTTTATTTTCATAGTTTTTTGGTCAGTTTAAAATAAACAAAAACCTTCTCCAAAAGGTGTAGAAAAGTGAAAAAAGTTTCATTATAGTAGATGCTTTTGTTTTCACTGATTTATTTCCTTGTGGGTAATGGGTTAGAGCATGGATAAGTCTAAAGCGAATGTTTTCAGATCATCTAAACAGCTGTTCTTGTAACTAAACTATGAGGTCACTAACAAAATGACGTCACCGTTTCAAATTTTGGTCGCGCAAATTGCCAACAACCCTAGTGCTGAGATGTATCCATATCAGAATCTCTTATTCAGAATTATCAGATTCTTAACTAAAATCTAAAATCTTCTTTTGATAAATTATAATAGTGTTGAAACCGATAAACCTCTTCACAGTGAGAGGTTTGTTTGATCGTGGATCGGTGGATGCCACACAATGCAAACTCTTCAGCGCCGGGCAGCTGTTCAGGTTGTACCGTACAAATCTCCAGGCTCATTATAATGCTTATCGTTCCAGAGGTCTGTGCCTCTGCCATTGTCGAGGCCGTCCGGGTCATCCTCTCGATTAATAGCGAGGATTCACGGTCAGCGGCGCCGACGAGACAAAGTGGGCGGAACCTGGGAGTCTGCGATATTTACGAACGAGACAACTTAAGCAGTCTATTCAGAATAATAATGTTCCATTATTATTCTATAGAGTTGCTGGAATTTAAATCTGTTTGTACAATGACATGAATTTTAACAGAAAGACTCTACCCTCCGAATCTTTAGGGAGTTTCCTTTGAGTGGATATAATACTGCGGACCATCCTTGAGATAAAACTGTACAATCCCCGGTGTGTGGGACTTATACCCACTAAACCCCCCAACGCAGGCTGATGCCTATCTTGGCAAACCCTATTACAGGTAGGCCTATTACATCAAGATGAAGACTGGTATGTGAAACCAAAAATGCTACTGTATAACTTCTTATTGAATTCTTTCTGTCTGAAGATTAAAGTTGGTCATGGGATTCTATTTTCTTTCCCTTTAGGACGTTCTCGGCAAAAGCAGAGAGAATGCCCTAATTCTCAAGTGAAGTTGTCATGAGAGGTTCCCAGCTATTTTTTTAGTCAAACTAAACCATACCAGCAACACTTAAGTAACTTTACAAAACTTGCGCCGTCGTGGTTTTTGGTAGTTATAGGAAACCCGGATTTCATATTTAGCGGTAAGCCTAATATTGTTGCAACACGAATCCAATCTGTAAAATATCCATGGAAGAATTTTTAGACGAGATAGGTATCTTGAATATGTCTACTATTTGCATAAAACATTATATTATAGGTCTTATTAGCTCAATATTTCGACATTGGGTCTTCGAGTATTATGTATTTTGGGTCATATAGTCAAAACTTAATCTCGTGAATGGTTTTTGATCATCTGGGCAAGACTCAATCTCAATCGTGAATAGTTTCATAAACAGTGAGTATCTGCTGTGGCTTGGCTACAGCAATACACTCATTCTAAAATGTTAGGGCAAACTGAGGTCCATGTGTTCGCAAAAAGTCTTTCCCGTTTTATTTTCATCCATTTTTTGTGTCGCTTTATAACATTAAATGCTATATACGTTGGCATGTGTCTATTTAGAAACTAGCTTACATATTATTCGTAATTACAAGAGTATCATATACGGAAATATAAAAAAAACATTTTTAAGCATTCAATTACCTAATTAAAACATGAATAGCCCCCTGCGTAGTCGGACTTATCTAAAGTCTACTACAACAATGACACTTGTCATATTTGAAGGAGGCTGAATAGGAAATTAGAAAAGTTTAATGGATGATCGTGTGCCGGATGCTGTATTGCGTTAAATCCGTAGCGAGGTCTCACCACACAGTTTCAAGCCAAGATTAATAGATAGGTTGAAGCGGACATTAATATTTCAAAATATTAACTTTCTAATTTGCCGTAAAGGAGCGTAATTTTAAATTCCATTACCTTGACATGAATGAAGTCAAAACTGACTTCTCCAGTATTTTCCCAAAAGGTGGATAGAACGGACAGAATATCCGTCCAAGCATATTTCTTTTTTAGGCCTAGACTCGCCAGACTTGGTAATTCCTACAGAATGAACAACTTAAATAAAATGAGCCAATTACTATCAGCATTTCTTTGCTTTATCGAATAAAATAGTTACATTATTACTAATTTACTGTTTTAATTTTAAAAGTGTATAAATAGAGTTCTCGTTTGCGTATTCCTAGCTGAACGTAACTCGCTGTTGTTTGTTATACCACTAACTACTTTAAAACTCCTATCTTTAATACTAAAAAAAACAATTATTTTTTTGCGATGTTACAGCAGAACAAATAGGAGGAAGACACGAGATGCGGACGAAAAAAGCACAACCACCACAGAAGAAACGGAAGTGAGCGCGGAAAAGGAAGAAGAAGAACATGAAAACGAGAAAAATAATGACGAAGTAAAGACAACCGATGGTGTTTCGGAACCCTCTTCCCAACAAGAAATCGAAGAAGAAGAAGAGTCGCCGGAAAGCGGAAAACTCATAATTCTTCATCTGACATCACAGCCCCAACATCTTGCCAAGAACTTCGACCTGAAGAGGCTTTCCAAGTGAGTGGAATATGTTCAGATTAACAAAAGCAAAACCATTTGTAGTTTTACCGTCAGGCTCTGATTTTAGAATATAAAAATGCTTTAGTAGTTTAAACAATTTCCATTATAAGTCACTATTTTTTCAGCAGCTGTAAAATAGATACGAAATAAAAGTAACTTTAGATTTTACTTAAATTCTCCTAATAATTTACAATACTCAAATCTAAGACCAGAAGATGAAATGAGTCTTGTTTCAGTCAAATTAACTTTTAGAATTTCATGTGCTGATTGGCTGTATAGTATATATATATTTTATATTTTGTTCCCAGATATGTCTCATTCTTCACCTTGGCGAGTGACAACCTCACTGACTCCTCCGAACATGGTCTGGCCTACCACCCTAGCAGACTCATGGGCATTGAGGACATCCTGAATGCGGTAAATTAATGACAAACATTGTTGTGGATAGGGGTACAGTTGATTCCATGATAAGATGAAGTTTGTCTCTGACGTGACAAATCTTTATTCCGATAGAATAATAATTCAACAATCATTCAATACTGTACATTGGGGAGCACTTGGTGTGGTACCAATAGTGTGTCAACCTCCATCCTGTAGCACCATTGCTTCAAATCGGACCCCAGTGTTGCCAACCAGTTTTTATCGTTAACAATAACCTAAATGTACTCTGTCGACTCGACTATCTGCGAGTCACGAGGAACCCTCTGGGCCAAACAATACACAAATGTATTGTATCGGTATCACTCATTTTTAAGGCAATAACATTATTCTTTAATTAATTCATACTACATACTGTACTTGTTATACAGCTGTGTGTTATAAATAAAAACAAAAAATGTAGCTTAATTACTTTCTCAGGGGTCTTCTTGTTATTTGCAAGCAGAATCTTAGCTTGATAAGTGTCTTGCACAGATATACATTCTGTGAGGGCGGGCAAAGTCGCTGAAAGAGGCTGACATTCTAATAAAATCTGTAACAATTGTTACTGACATTCACCCTGGCAGTCATGTTTGAACCTGTTTTGAAACATTTAACTAACTACTTATGGTAAATGTTTTAAAACAGACCTGATGGGATGTATTGTTATAAAATACTGCATTCCTGGTTTGGGGCATCTGGCATAAGGGTGTCCTACCCATCTCTTTCTAGTAGAAACTCTGTACATGAGGGAGAGAGAGAGAGAAAAGGAGTGTTTAAAGTGAAAAGAGGCTATCAACTAGTTGGAAGAACCTAATTCCGAAATCCTATGAAAAATGCAAAAGAATATATCTTAAAACCTAGTCTACACTAATAGAAATATGTTTTTTCCCAAAGCAGTCTAAAACCCATTACAATGGGCTGCCGCTGTATAATTAATTAAGGTTTTTGTACAGAACTACAAAAGAGTCCCGGTAATCCAAACGTCCGGCTAATCCGAACAACCTGATTGGGGAACAGGTTTCAGAGTTAACAACGAAGGAATGTAATCTCAATTATAATATTTTAATCTACAGCATTGTTACACTAACTTTACATTACCACGTACACAATGTTAATAATGTACAATAACTTTCTTTTTGGAACATAAGAATTCAATTATCATCTTTTAACGTAATAAAGACATCCTATTAGCCATTACAAAGTTACACAATTGTCTCATAACATAAAAATCAAACATTCAGATGTAGCAGTACACTGTAGTTGAGATGGTCATCTCCAGCAATTATCGCGTAAAAAGTAGGCCTACAGATGGAATTTTTTTTATCATTGTTCTTTTAGAACGTTTGGATGTAAAATAATGGACTTTATTAATACTTTTAATGAACTTTTCCCTGCACCTCCAGATAATCCGAACAGTATTCGGTCCCAATTAGTTTGGATTATCAGGCTTCTGGTAATTTAATCGTAGACAGCTAGCAGTAACCCTGTCCGTTGTACAGGTTGTATGAGTCAGTGCAGCAAGATACCTATCACCATATCAAAATATAAACCTGAATTCTTAAAAAAATTAATACTCCTACAAAGAAAAAATGTAATCAAACTAATATTTTGATACCTGATGGTTATTTCTTCCATTGAATTACTTTTATAGATCACACGTTCTGTAAAACTTAGATCAAATTATGTATAATATTGCTCAAAATTGGGTTTCGTGAGTTTCATTATTTTATTTTCACACGGTATACATCAGTTTACAGAAAACTTCTCTATTAGGTATAGAATAACGAAAATGGGTTTCATAACTGGATGCTTCATGCTGTGGAAAAGTTTCATGGGAAAGCTTTACTTGTTAAGCGTTACAGAAATAAATTGAGAAAAGACTCATTTTGGCGTTCCTGGAGTATGAATCGTGAAAATAACTAAAATTATCAAAGTACTAAGCAATGTATAGATAAAACTATATCAAGTAGATATAGTTGACACTATATGTCGAAATTTTACATTTTTTATTATTCAAAATAATAAAATATATTTTTAAATTATGCTGTTATGTATTAAAAAAAATTATTGAATAAATGTTTACGTAGTCAATATTTTGCCTCAGGATTCCCTGATAGATCTAGTCACCGGCCTGGGAGCCCCTCATGAGAAGCTTGTGCTGACCATGCCCGCCACTGCCCTCCGGTTCACGCTTCAGGACAAGGAGAAGAACATGGCCCAGTCACCCGTCACTGGTGCACCCTCCAAGATCTCCAGAGCCGACGTAAGTAAAGTGGTCAAAACACGGACCACTAACTCTCCCATGCGACTTTCAATTATCAAGTTATATTCGACCCAAAATATATGTTGGAGTATAGAACAGAAAGTATTTTTCCAATTCTACAAAAAGTGACATATTTTACCTAAATAAAAGATAAACTTTCAATAATGTATTGTTATGAGTGAAAAATTGCAATATCTAACTAAACATAACATCTCTCGATCCCAATAACATACAACAAAACATGTTCACTAGAAAACAATTTCTATTCCTGATTGCCTGTTCTTGCGTGCCTTATATTAATAACAATTAATAATAATAATATTAATAAACAAACTTTTCCAACATTAATTATGTAATTAACCCCATGGGTTAAACGATCTTTATGAGCACCCCATGTAATTCGGAATAGAAATGTGGATAAAAGAAATCCGTTAGCACATTGTTACGTGATAATGTTCTATGGGTTTTATTCGACCATTATTTTGACACGTTATTAAAATCTGTCTATCGATAACGAAACTTGTAGTCACTCATAAGTAAGTGTTTGAGCGTAGTGATTATAGTAGTGATCATTTCCTGTAATACTTTCCAGCTCTGCAAGCTGATGTCACAGGGTGACTGGATGGTTGAAAGGGATGAGGACTTGACTGCTCCCTACGCCTTCCACGACAACACATGGGTTGCGTTCGACGACCCAACCAGTGTATCCATCAAGGTAATGTTTTGAGGGTTAAAATTTACTGGGGTGCAGACCCTCAGATGATGTTATTGATGTACAAATCATTTGTACGATTGGTATTGGGGTTGGTACTTCATTTTTGGAAATTCTTCCAAAAGTGTAATAAGCACACAACTGGACAAAGCCCAAAACAGGGCGCTGAGACGATAAAACAGTGCCTTGGTTTGATAAAATCATCCCCCTAAAATGCCATGGAGGTTGAATCAAATTTATTAGATTAGATTAGATTATAGAACTGGCAACCTTACTTCAAGGTAGGTGTTTTAAAGCGCTACTGAAAATCACGGTTCCTGCTCATTTAGTGTAAAAAATCAAAATATTATTTTCCCAATGTTCTTTTTGAACAGAAATTTGCCACATTTTCAATTATTGAAGATTTTAAGAGTATTTTTAGGTATAAAAAATCATTTTTTTCACCTGGATGAGCCATTTCAATTAATTATAATTAGTTAATAAATCCTATTCAATAAAAACATTCACACAATATACACTATTTACTGCTTAAACACAAAGCTATTGAAATAGCAATAGCTATTGCCATTCTTTACACTCTATATTTTACATCTATAATATAAAACGTCCAATCAGTTTCTAATTTTATCAAACTGCAAACGTGTTCTCACATGTAAATTATATGTAAAATATTGTAAAATAATTAGTTTTTCGTACATTAGGCTTGCCGTGGTAATAACAACCCTTGGCCAAAATAAAGAGTTAAAAAGAAAAGAAAAAAAAGATTATAACTATTAATCTCACTCATTCAGCCTAATGAATAGAGAACATCATGTTATGTTATTAATTTCAAAACAAACCATATGATACATTTTATGACATAATCAGTGTTTAGGCTGAGGTAATTTTTGAAAAATATTTTGTTTTTTTAAGACATTAGCTAACGTTACCATTAGAGTGGAAAACTAATTCAGTATTCACTTTTATATTTCACAACACGACTTATAATTTAACGACCAAACCAGTCTATTTATGGTAACATTTGGAGTTCTGCCAGACATAAGACATATAAGGTGATTAATACATGAGGCTGTGTCATGATAGAATATAAAAAGTAAGACTATAAAATAATTTAATCCAGTATACCAAGAAATCCAGTTTGCTTGTAATAATCACCAAAAGTTTTCAATTTTTATATAAATAAAAATCCACATTTCTAGGAAACCTTGAATGAGTTTTAGAAAATATTTCTTCTCCCGACTTCTCTTTAGGTGATTATTGTAGAATTTAGGGTGTTTCATTTGGTAATGTCAGTTGAGAGTATGAGGTCCTGAAATTAAAAAAAACCCTAAAAACTATTTTTTGGGGTACAAATCCCCTTTTAATCCCACCTTCCATTAGATTGATGTCTACTCTTTAAGCCCTCTATGTTTAGGAGTTGGGTAGGTTAGAATAGTTTTGTATTTACTATTTACCATACCAGTATACCAGTATACCATAGGGTGGAACTGGATCAAGACAACAGTAGAACTTGTGATCAAAATCAGGATATCTAGGATGATGAACTTTAAGCAGCATTAGAACTTTTAAGAAACAATGACATTTATGACTCTTAAATTACAAGACACCAGGACTTCTAAGCACCAAAAATGAACACCCTATAGAGGAAAGCAAGTTGTTTATATATTTACTCGCTTACTCTTACTCACATGGCCTTTGGTACCCAAGTTGGGTTTTGTCCTCGCTAACAACTGCTCGCCATCTCTCCCTGTCCTGGCTGCTCCTGCTCTGGCCTTCCTGGTGGTCTGAGATTTGATATAAAATACATTTATTTATATGCTGTCCAACGTCTGGTGGATGAAGCTGAGATCACTTGTATGGATATTCCGTGCTACTCAACATTACCAAAAAATTTTAGAATTGTGTTTCTTCATTTACCACGTTACCGTTTCAGGGCAAGTATGTCATCCTGAGGGACCTGGGAGGAGCAGCTGTGTCTGGAGCTGACCTGGAGGACTGGAACAGCAAATGTAATGCCTCAGCACGAGGGGCAACTCTCCTAACAACTTTGCACGACACATTCACACACATCGCTCGTAAGTCACGAGCTGCACAGTTGGTCGACCTGCAGGAACAGCTTCACAGCGCCGGACAGTTCTCTTACTCAGGTACATACAAATAACAAGTAACAAATATTTGTCTGACCAACAGTTATTTTCAATATTTGTAATATAAAAGTTTTTTACCCGTAAATCATCTTTACCGCTCTTATTAGCAAATTTCCTATGGAGAAGTGAGCTATTCACATGACTCGCATGGTCACAGTTAAGCCCAGGACCATGATAGAAGTTAATTTTATTCAACCAGCTGAAAACGTTTTGAGGGTGGTTCAAAATTTTATGTAGACTCTTATGTATATAGGTATATTATAAGCACATATATGTCATTACGATAACGGCTGTAATTATTATCTGACTGTTATAAAATTCTGTGGAATTGTTCATTTCTGTAATATCTTGAACTCGTTTAGCAACATAATTGGACAACACTTTTAAGGGGGGGGTTGGTCACCCAAAAATGGATTTTTCAATTTTGTTAAGTACAATTTTTGTAAATGTTTACATATTTAACTGCCTCAATATAAGCATATCACCATGTATGTGTAAAATAACGCAGCAAACCTGCATATTCAGTACCATTCGATTAACTATGATTGGAATAAAAAATGTTCCATAAAATTCACTCTACTCACGCCAGCATGCTGCGTTTGATCTAGTTTAAAAATAAAATATTAATGGTTATCACTTGTTAATTCCTTGTTATATGAACAAATATTACAATCAGACTCAATTAAAATGTATATTTTCCATACAGTTTTCTTAAACTCACCCAGACCATCATATTTCTCCAAACCTTGTAAACTAAGCCTCAACAGTGCCACCCACCTTCATGCTCTCACCTCCAACAATCCTGGAGAGTCTAACAGACCTGTAGAAATGAAAAATGATCAACTTTTAAAGTAGGGGTCACACAGTTATGTGGGTGGGTGATTTGGCATTGCTGTCAAATATGAGTAAGGTCCTAAATGAAGGTTATTAGACAATCTCACATCTTATTGCACAATTTGACGACAATGTGTTTACCATGTTACCCCCCTAATTTCTTGGCCGCTACTGTAGTATTATAGGGCTCAATTTGTTGATCATTCAAAATGTAATAACATTTTTCAAATTATTATTATTCATCAAACTTATTTTTTCCACTATATTATTTAATAATACTTATTTTAACTACTTTTTAATGATCCTTACAAACCCTATGTAAGCAAAGTGTTACTGTAACCAACATTGCTGCTTCGCATCTTGTTGCCAGTTACATGAATTATGTTATCTTCTTTATGTTTTCATCAACCCTACATATAGATTGTAAATATATGTCGATTATTCGGTAGTATTAATAGAAGTATTTTACTCACAGGTGACATTCATCTAAGTCCGTACCGTATCGTGCGAGTGGTAGACAGAGCTGGAGCCATCCATGTTGTCAGGAAGGAGGCAAAGACAGAATTTGAATGCTCCAGGCAGGGATACTTCAGACATCCTAGTGGATGTAACAGGTATACTGACATATCATGTTTTTTTTAAACATTATAGTTAATAACACAATTAATTTTACTTTTAAATTATGCATGAAAATGCACTTTTGCCTAAAAAGTCAGAGAGGATCAGAGGGGGATAGCTGCATGTGTTTCTAGACCTATTTTTCCATGCACTTTCCAATATATTCAAAAAGTTTTATTTCTGATGCTAAATTACCTAATTCTACTAAATTATCATCTGTAAATATTACATCCATAAACCATTTGCCTTTTCCATTTGCTTTGTAGTCAGAAGAATCAATGGAAAGGAAAAGTCTGAGCTTTTATACCTGATTTTAAATAAGAGGTATTTTGTTCAGTATTGTTGTGTTGTAGTGTACAATTATTTAATTAGTTTTTAACTATATAATAAATTTATCCACTGATATTTATACTTCCGATAAAAAAGAGCTTTAATAAATCCAAACAATCTCTAGAAAGTAAAAAAGTGCTTATGGGGATTATAGGATTCAAGTACTTCTATCGCCAATAATTAAATCAGGATTGAAGCATAATAATTGAAGTAGTGGAAAGTTTATGTTAATAACTATGACATACTCTGTCTGATGTTGTAGGTTCTACCGTTGTGTCAAGTTCAACCAGTACAGCCCTGACTTCACTGTCTTTGAGTACGACTGCCCAGCTGGTCTAGCCTTTGATGAGACTGTGGAGGTGTGTGTGTGGCCTGGGTCGCTGGCCGATGGAGGCGCATGTCAAGGTACAGGCTTGGATTCAAAGTATTCATTCACCTTCAAATACATTATACTCTAAGGCTCTGAATCAGAAGGTATAAAACCTGGTTCGACAATCAGTAGACTTTTTTCTTCCTTTGAAGATCATATTATGTATCTAGCCCTTAAATATTAAAACAATTTAGTTTAGGGAAAAAATGATATGGCATAGATTACCATAAAAAAACAGTGATGGGGAATCTATGCTATATAATGACTGATGTATGTGATAGTTACCAAATGGTAACGTAGGTTTTCAGATTAGAGATTAAAATGAGTTTAGAAAATATGTTGGGGAGATCCTAGTACCTTGGGTCGGTTTCGTTCTCTCATTCATGACTCAAAAGATTTTATATTTTGGATTTATTTTCAAGATTAATGAATTAAATATGTTATTCGGATAGCCCGAGTAATCAAGTTTTGTACTTAAGTAATTTAATATCAAGAGTATAAAATAGGACATTATTCACATAAATTACATTGGTATCTTAGCTCTGTTCAAGTTCATAAACTTAAAGCCCAGAAATTAACATGGGGAATGATATCTGTCCTCTTCTAACAAAAACTTGAGACGGAACTTCCCTCTCATAATTTTCTTGGGGCCATACAAAATCACGATACTTATTTATATACGCTTTACAAACTTAACCACAGAATAACCTTCAACTACATTATTTATTTGACCAATGTAATTTTGATTGTGATTTTTTGCAAATTTTAAATAATTAACGCTTTTATTCCTACATTACTTTCCTCGGATACGAAAGAAGCTCACAAATTCTTTGATGACGAATCTTAAATTTTATTTTTCTTTTTTCAAATCTAATTTCTTTACTTTTGTATTTATTTTAGTTAAAAAATTTGGCTTAATTTTTTCACCTTGATATTGGGCCATCGTGGTTTTTACTTTCTCCCTTTATACATAGTATTGGAGGAAGTATGGCTTTCTCAAAATTTTCAAATTTGAGTTGAGAGTAGATATATCTGTTTTGAGGTTCCCTGAATCAATAAAAAGTGTTTTTTGAACTGATGTCTGTCCATGTACTAACCCGGAGACCACATTGATCATCAGAATTTTACAAAATTTGGTACATGGGTGCTCTTTGGCCATATCTCCAGATTCTTTTGACTTTTTAGAGCATACCCATGATTATCTAAAGACTATTTCACATATCAAGGAAGTGTATTTCATCCACTTATCTCTCTGCTTTTGTAGGTTCCAGTGAGATCGCCCCAGTGCCCCGCCAACGCTACGTCTGCCCCACCACCCCTGGCTACTACGCCGACCCGGAGAACTGCCGATGGTTCTTCGCCTGTCTTGACCATCATGGAGATGGGTCTCCCCTCACAGCTTACGAGTTCCGTTGTCCCTTCGGCCTCGTGTATGATGAGCAAGCCCTTGTCTGTAACTGGCCTTGGTTGGTCCCTGGATGTGGTGGCTCTGGAGTCTACAGCGCTAGGTATCTCGGCAATACTTTTTCATTTTTGTATTGATTGCCTTATGTAACAAAGTGAGCTAAACCATAAGGGACACCATAGAACTTCACTAAGCCTACTGGTTATCTCTCTGGTAAAGAATCCTATGTATTTTCCAGAAACGTTTTTAAAACCAACTCTAATGGGTAAAAGCTTAATTAATCGAATGGATTAAGGAAGTATGTGTTTTTGAAAGCGGGGTTTTATGGGGTTTCAGGCAGTATAATGTTGTTTACATGGGACTTTGAGGCCATAACTTTTCTAAATATGCATATACAATAAGTTAACCACTATCATAGTACTATACTTAGCAGGAAGATCAAAAGTCTTTTGGTCTACAATACAATTACTATGGAAAATTTTTATTGATAGTAAAAATCCCTCTATTAAATTTAGATTTTTAAAGTGAAAGTTCTGTAATTCTAAATTTTATTTTGGTTTCTGCTCATTGGTCAGTTTTCTTTTTGATCGTGGGCAGTCACTCATCTCCATCAAACTATAATAGCACTAGAACGTGCTCTCAAATGGAAAAATAGCTTCAAAATTGTGGTAGACCTATTGACCTATATTATAAATTGGAAACACGCCTGACTATAGAGCTTCCTCTAAAGTCAGGCATGTTACTAGATGCGTAAATAAACAAAAATCTTCAGTTTTGTCTATTTAATGTTGCAAAGTGTATGTAAAACTTGATTGTTAACAACTGAACCAGCCAATCACAGTCATCTGGTCACCATTATAGGAGCAATACAATTGTCACTCTTTTAAACATATTTATTCCAATAATGTAAATATAGTTTCATGCTCCTATCCAGACTACTGAAATCTTGCAGGAACTTCTTCATAGTTGTCTTTACATCAGCATTTATCTTGAGTTGTACGTTTTAACTGTTTAATATGTATTGTTGTTGAAATTTTTGAAATATTATTACTTGTCACCAATTTATTGTTGTGGTGTTCAGATTCACCGTGGGAGACTTCTTTGAGGGCAGGCATCGACCGAGCTACGCATCAGTTTCTGACTATCATGTGTCAGGTGGAAGAATAGAAAATGTCCCTGGCGGTGTTGTGCTTGGTATGATCCAGCCTATTGCTTAGTAGCACTTCTAGTCTATGAAGATTAGATGCTTAAAGAAATTACTGATTATACTCTCATAATTTATATTGAATTTGATTATAAATCTGATAAACATAATGAACAGTGATAACTTGACTATGAAATATTTCTAAGTTACAGCCCTGAACCAAATAAAAAAATGTTTATTTACTTCCCTGTGGGAAATAGGTTAGATCATGGATATGTCTAAAGGGAATATACTCAGTTCATCTAAACATCTGTTCTCATTATAAAACTATGACGTCACTAACCAAATGACTTCACTGTTTCAAATTTTCGTATTGCAAATTGCCTACACCACCCCAGAACTACGACATATCCATGTCAATATATTTTAAAACATTTCCCCTCTACAATCTTTTTGTGGGAAATAGTGTCATGAGATGTGGTTGTGATTTCAAATTAATAATAAAGGCAAACTGCTGATTGTAAAGTGATGAGATGCTTTGTAACCTGTAAACTGTAACTGTAAAACCCAGCTGGTTTATTATTCATAACTTTTTATTTAAAAATTCCTTTATATTCCACTTATAGTTAAATAGTTATTTGTACAACAAGGGATTGAAGTGAAACTTTTTGTACATAAAGGAAACTGTTGTCACCCGTGGGTGACAGTTTCCTGAGGGACAAAAAGGACTTTAATCCCATGATGCACCACATTTTTCCTCCACCTACACATACAAGTAACAAATTACCTACTGTTAAACTAACCTGAATCACTATAATTTTCCAAGTTGGCTAACATAACCTCAAAGCAATCAATGCTATCAGCTGAGTTCAAGATTTAGTACTTCTATCATTTCTCCACTGCTATTATTTCTGATGGTCCATTACAGATTATTCCAGATTTCTCCTAAGTTATTCTTATGGGATTACTTTTTCTACCTTGGGACTAAAGGTATTACTTCACTACCATACTCTGCTCCAAAGAGTAAAGTGGGGCTTTACATAGGTGGAGGAAAATAGTATTTGCTTTTCTTTCCCATTAAGTGTTTGCTTTTCATATACCATAACCAACAGCTGTATTCTATATTTTCACCAAACATTACATATTTGTTTAACACACAAATAATTTGCATCATTTGAATGATGTAAACTAATACAATATTTTGTTCCAGGTTCTGCATTATCTGGAATTGGCTCAGGCGCATACATTGGATCTTATGCATCTGGAAGCAACACTGATGCAGGAAGCGCTGGAGTTTACGGTGGAAGTCCAAGCTATGTCTCAGCTGGTAGTCTAGCAAGTGGATCTTTCCAGAGCAGCTCAGTCAGTGATTCTGGAAATGGATACAATGCCGGAAGTGGAGCAGCCTATATCTCAAAGCCTAGCTCAGGATCTTACGTCTCTGGAGGTATTGGTGGTAATAGTGGATACGATTCTGCAAATGAATATTATAATGGTGCAGGAATCAAGTCAGGAGTTTATGTTGCTGGCAGTGATGCTGCTGATGGTAAATATAGCTCTGGTGTAAAATACACAGGAAGTGGAGTATACACTGGAAATGGAGCATACACTGGAAGTGGTGCATACACTGGAAGTGGAGCATACACTGGAAGTGGAGCATACACTGGAAGTGGAGCATACACTGGAAGTGGAGCATACACAGGAAGTGGTGCATACACTGGAAGCACTGGAAGTGGAAGTGCTGGATACAGAGGAGCTGGAAAATACTCTTCAAGTTATTCAAGTGCAACTGGTGGATTGGGAGCTGCTTATACAGGCGGGGCTGGATCTACTTACTCCTCTAGTAACAAATACGGGGGAGCAGGTGCTTACACTGGAATTTATGGAGGAGGTTCTTATTACGATCAGTCCGGAGCTTATGTCGAGGATAACTCAGGAGCTTACATTCATGACAACTCTGGGGACTATATCCATGATGGCGCTGGAGACAATGGAGGTCTTTATAGTGGAAAAGCGTCTTATGGAGGGCAGTACTCCGGAGGATATGTTGCTGGAGGAGCTTATGTCCCAGGGGTATATGACAATGGAGCATACAAAGGGTCCTACTCATCAGGAGGTCAGTACAAAGGAAGCTATGTTGGTGGAGGGGAATACTCAGGGTCTTATGACACAGGAGTATACAATGGTGAAGATTCTATTGGAGGAAAATACAAAGGAGAATATGATGCAGGATCATACTCTGGAAGTTATGATACTAGTGGTTACTCAGGTAAATATGATGCTGGATCGTATTCTGGAAAGTATGACGCAGGATCTTACTCAGGAAAATATGACACCAGCGGTTACTCTGGCAAGTATGATGCTGGATCTTATGCTGGAAAGTATGACACAAGTGGTTATTCAGGAAAGTACGATACTGGGTCATATTCAGGCAAGTATGACTCAAGTGGATATTCAGGAGCTGATAAAAGTTCTTACTCAGGAAAATATGATGGTGGGGCATATTCTGGGAAATACGATAGTGGTGAAGCTGGAAAATACACTGGAAGTGCCTACTCTGGGAAATACGATGGTGGTGCCTATTCAGGGAAATATGACAGCGGTGCATACTCTGGAAAATACAGTGGTGGATCCTACTCCGGTATCTCTGACTCGCAGGACTATCATGGAGGAAACTACAACTCAGGAGGTTCAACATCTTATCAAGGTGGATACAAGATCAGTTCTGTGCCTGCAACAGTAGTTACAAGTGGGGAACAGTATAACAGTTTGCATATTGCTGAACATCAACCTAGCGTAGGACTGGTCGGGTTGGATGCTGTTAAGGTGTCGGGAGGAGATCATGCTGATGGTTATATCAGCAGCTATGTCACTCCAGCTCCTGTTCCAGCTGTATCTGTCACCCCAATTGCCCCAGCTGTGTCTAGCTACTCTACAGCAACTCCAGTTCCTATATCGGTCTCAACTTATAAGCCTTCCACTATTCAGCCCACAACACCTCGCCCTGTCACATACTACCCACTGCCATCAAGTCCCGTACTGCCAGTGACAACCAAAACTTTGTCTTCTTACTCCACGGTGAAGCCACCCACATATGTTGCAGGTTATGAACAGCCTTCATACATAAAAACAGTCACTCCACCACCACCAGTGGTATCTTACCCGTTACCAACAATTGGTGTCGCTAAAGCTCCTGTGATACCTCTGAACCCAGTATCTTACACCTACAAACAGCCTGTAGTGAAGAATGAATACGTTTCAACAGGGTACCAGTACAATAATGCCCCAGCACCTATTGGTGTTTCATATGAACAATCTTCTTACATCAAGCCTGTCACACCGGCTCCTTACTATCAGAAGGAATTTGTTGAATATGGATATAAGAAACCTATCCCACCTGTTTACTTGCCACCTCTTCCTTCTTACAGCTATGAATACAACCCAGCAACATATGTGAAACCTGTAGAAGTTAAGTATTCCTACCCTAAGCCTGCTGTTTTGAAGACACCGATAGTTCCTCTGAACCCGATTCAGTACTCTACTCCAGCCCCGGCAGTTTATGCACCAGCTAAAGTTTCCTACTCTGCGGCTGAATATTTACCTCCAAAACCTGTTTTCCCTGGCAAACTGAATACATACTCAACCCCATCTCCTCCTGTGTCCTTTGAGTACTCTGCTCCAGCTGTTAAATATACACCTACTGTTTTGAAGACTCCAATAGTACCTCTCAACCCTGTACAGTACACTACTCCCGCTCCTATTCATTTTGAATACTCTACTCCTTCTCCTGTTAAAAGCTACTCATACTCCTCACCATCTCCCTCAGTAAGTTACACACCTGCTCCTGTAAAGCCTTTGAAACCTATAACTTACACAACCCCAGCACCTCCAGTAAGCTATGAGTACTCCACTCCAAGACCTGTCCAACCTGTCAGGCCTTTAAAACCTGTTTCTTATTCTACTCCTGCTCCTTTCATTCAATACAATGTTCCAACTGTACTGAAAACACCGGTGGTCCCATTGAATCCAGTCCAATACACAACCCCTGCTCCGGAGCACTTACAATACTCCTCAGTGCCACTCAAACCTGTGAGCTATGTGAAGCCGGTGATCTACAGTTCACCTGCGCCTGCGGTCAGCTATGAATATTCTGCCCCAGTAGTGAAACCTGTCATTCCTCAGGTTGTAAAGACTCCAATAGTTCCTCTGAACCCTATACAATACACAACATCAGTGCCCCAGTATGAGTTCAAATACTCAACACCAGCTCCTGTTGCACCCGTTAGTTACACCAAGCCATTGAAACCCATTGCACCAGATGTATCTTATTACTCTACTCCTGCTCCAGCTCCAGTTAAACCAGCTGTTTCATACTACTCAACTCCAGCGCCACCACCTGCACAACCAGCTGTCACATACTATTCTACTCCAGCTCCACCTCCAGTTAAACCAGCTGTTTCATACTATTCAACTCCAGCGCCACCACCTGCACAACCAGCTGTCACATACTATTCTACTCCTGCTCCACGTCCAGTTAAACCAGCTGTTTCATACTACTCAACTCCAGCGCCACCACCTGCACAACCAGCTGTCTCATACTATTCTACTCCAGCACCACCACCTGCACAACCAGCTGTTACATACTATTCTACTCCAGCTCCACCTCCAGTTAAACCAGTTGTTTCATACTACTCAACTCCAGCACCACGTCCAGTTAAGCCTGTAAGCTATGTTCCAGTGCAACCAGTAAGTTATGAGAAACCTCTGAGGCCAGTGACATATTCAACACCATCGCCCGCCATCAATTACGAGTACTCACGCCCAACAGTGACTCCAATAGTTCTAAAAACACCAATTGTTCCACTGAACCCTATTCAGTACTCTACACCTGCTCCAATCCAGTTCCAATACTCAACTCCACCACCAGTTCCAGTGAAACCTTTAACTTACACAGCCCCCACTCCTCAGATCAACTACGAGTATGTGCCACAAGCCCCGCCTGCGGTATTGAAACCTCTCAAGCCTATTTCTTATTCTCCTCCCAAATATCTACCTCCGGCCCCTGCAGTGCCTTTGAAGCCCCTAGAACCAATCACATACACCACTCCGGCCCCTGCAGTCACTTATGATTATTCTTACCCCGCAGTGAAGCCTGTGGTACCATCGATCCTAAAAACTCCTGTAGTGCCACTTAATCCGATTCAATATCAGACTCCAGCACCAACCTATTTTAAACAATCTACTCCTGCACCTTATAAACCTGTTTTATATTCTACACCAGCTCCTGCAGTGAGCTATGAATATATTCCTCCAGTCCCAGCAAAGCCATTGAAACCAATAACTTACTCGGCACCTGCTTCAAAAATCAGTTATGAGTACGTGCCACCAGCACCTGTGCAGCCTGTCCAGCCAATCACTTTGTCGTCTCCTTCTCCGTTCTCATATAACTTCAAATACCAGCCGCAAGTACCTGCAGTGCTGAAGACACCTGTAGTTCCACTCAACCCTATCCAGTACACCACCCCGCCTCCTGCGGTTGTTCAGTACTCAACTCCCACTCCGACAGTGAACTATGTTAAACCATTGAAGCCTATTGTATATTCTACTACAGCAGCACCACCAACGGTTAGTTACGAGTATTCAACACCAGCACCTCCTTCTGTTACTTATGGTTACAAATCAACTGCTTATATCAAACCAGTTCCTACAGTTTTAAAAACACCCGTGGTTCCATTAAATCCTGTGCAATACAGCACACCAGCTCCTATAGTTAACCAGTACAAGTTTGGAGTTGCTTATGAAACTCCAGAGATTCAGTATGAGCCTGAGGTAACATATAAGCAACAAAGCTTTGTGAAGACCAAAGTTGTCAAGGAAGGGTATGACTATCCAAAGCCTGCTGTAAGGTTTGAAGAGGTGCCAAAGTTTGTTAGTACAACTCCAGCTCCAGCAGTAACTTACACCTATGAAACTCCTGAGACAACACCAGTTTACAAACAGATTTACAATTATGTCAAAACTCCTGTAGTTTCTGCTTACGAAAAGGTGTTGAATGCCATCAGCTATAGCACCACGCCTGCACCTCTACCAGTACAACCAGTCACTCAGTCCCCTGTGTCTTATGCGCCTGTCAACATCGGCCCATCTTACAACAGACCGGCGCTAGTCAAGACTCCATCCATCCCTGTAACACCAGTAGCTGTTGTACCGGAATACCAAAAGGTCTTGAATGTTGTTAAAGCAACCACAACATCATCCCCACTCTATGTCAACCACTACACAAACAACTATGAATCCGATATTGTACCAATCTCCACTCCAAAACCAGTGGTGTACAGGAAAAAACCAACTGTTGTAACAGAAACTTCATATGTTAAAGATTACTCGTACGAAGAAAATATTGATGACATATATGATGCTGTAAGAAGTGACTTTGGAACTAAAATATCTGGAGGGTTTGAAGAAGGATATGTATACAACCAACAGAAGGTTGAGATTCCGGAAGTAAAAGTTTACACATCTACAACTCCTGCTCAAGTTCCAGTCATCAAAGAAACTTACAGGGTGAGAAAGCCTGTGAAGACAGTTATTAAAACTTATGAACAGCCTTCAGTTGCTGTTGGATATGAAGCTGGAAGTTATGAAGGAGGATCATCTTATTCAACCACAGGAGCTCCAGCTGTTGTCAGCTCTTCTGAAGCTGTGTTTGGAGAGCAGTTCCATAAGGAGACATCTTTCTCTGGATATACAGGAATCGAGGGAGATTCCATCAAGTACGTAGATCTGGAACAAGCTATTCCCGACATTCCTGTTTACACCTCAACAGTCAAACCTCAAACAGTAAAGGTTACCACAGCTCGAGTGAGTCTTCCAGTCGTTACATCTACAAGGCCCGAAGGAGGGTATTACGTCAGAAAACAGAAAGTTCGAGTCCGACCTGTAGTTACCACTGAAAACTACCCTGATGTGTACTCATCTACCTATACACCATCTACCGTCTCTACAACTGCTTTCACCCCAACCTACTCTTACTCTACAACACCCGCAGCTGTTGTCTCTTCCTCAACTACTGTTCATCCAGAAGATGTAGTTGACATTGAAGGAGAAGAAGAAGACGGTGTGAAGATCCTGGAAGGCTTTAACCAACAGTATGGTGGAGTTGTAAACAAAGGATACGTATCCAGCACAGTAGCCAGCATCGAAGATGGTGAAGCCGTTGTGGGTATCCTGAAGAAGGGTAAGATCACTTATGATGGAAGAAGGACTAAAACGAAGGTAGTTGTTGTTTCAAAACTCAGCGATTTTAACCCTCTCCTGGTTGGAAAATTAGGAGCCGAATGCAGTTGTGATGGTAGGTCCAACACGGTAACTGTCAGAAGACACAAACAAAGAGGATCCAACAAGCTATTCACTCCTTCCAGAGACTCCACCATTCCTGACCAACAGTACGTTGACACTTACCAGACCAGCACTACCACTGCTGCACCAATTGTCGTCAAGTCTGAAGCATCCTACGAGTCTTCTGCTTTTGAGTCCTCTTCTTACAACTCCCCTGTTGTGGAGATCAAACCAATTAGGAAGAAGACCAGATTCTACTCTACAACCACATCAGCACCCGAGTTGCCCGAGGACATTTCAGAGACCAACTATGTCACGGCTGGGCCGGACCGTGTTAGTGACAGGATAGAATGTAAGCGAGCTGGACTGTTCAGACACCCTAAGAAGTGCAACAAGTTCTACTCTTGTGACTGGGACCAATGGAAAAAGAAGTTCACTGTTAACGAGTTCAAATGTCCAATCCATCTTGCATATGATGCCAATCTTGGAGCTTGTAACTGGCCATCCAAGGGACCTGCATGTGCTGAAGATAACCTTCTAGTGTAAATATTCTGTGACCAATAATCAAATCAAAACTGCCAATAATTTTTGTCATCAAATCAAATTTTTTACTAGACAACTATTGTATTTCAGAAAATAGAACATCAAAGTAGTTGTTTTAGAGATGTTACATTAACTTAAAACATCGGGTTAAATAAATCCCTAATAGTAGTCATTATATGACAATTGAATTTACTCTATCCGTTCTGTCCTTTCTATTGTGATTGTGAAATCACAGTTACCATTTTATTAACTTTCTTTATTTCAAAGTGCCATTTAAAATTATAAAGTAGTCTTTAGTTCTTGTTGAATTGGGTCGTGTAATTTACATAAAAACTTATTGTTTAAACTTTTAATCTATTTGAACTGACATACATATTTAGTTCTCAAAAGAAACTGCCATCTCATTGCCATACTACTCTTTATTTATGTATATATTTATATTGACTTGCCACATGAATCGTTTGTAGTTATACTAAGCGTTTAAATAATTTCAATTTCCGGTTTTATATTTTTTGTACCATATTAATTTTAAGTGTGTGTGTGTTTTAAATGCTAGTATATTATTTTAGGTATTAAATGTTTGCTTGTGATTGATTGTTTTCTGACTTTAATTCAACTGCACCTTAGATTACTTCCCTCCCTATTAGAAAATATTGTCAATTAAAAATTGTCAACTTTAACCAACTTACCATAACCCTTCCTTGGTGCTAAAGAAATTATTACTCTATCTTCCTACTGGCAACTCAGAAGTGCACCCACTTTCAACATCTCAATAAGAGAAAACTATAAATAAGGTGTGATATCCAAATATACCTTTTTAGTGAGTTCTATATTTTTGTATTTGTATTCCCTTTGCTCCTTTGTTTTTTTCTAAAGTTTTTGTCTATCCCCAATGGTTAACGAAAACTAAACACACATGTTGTTGTATTTCAGGGCTACAATATTAATCTTGTGGAGTATAAGGAAAAATGAATATTTAATTTATTAACTTATATTTTTGGATTAAACTTGAGAATAGGATACCTCTCTTATATATTATGGATGTTGATCAAACCTGTATATATTATTAGTGATTTGGGAATGCGCTGAGTACTCAGGTGGTCTCAGCAATGGGGTGTTTATTTTAATACAGTATTGTAGTAATGTGTACCTACTAATACGTAAACAGATGTTTTTGAATAGTTTTTGAAAGACTACTAAAGGTAAGTTACTCATACAAAGTTTCAACATACGGACCACGGAAAGACACCACTCTAAAACTACTTTTTTATAGAAGGGACACTACAATGAATGTATCCAGAAACTCAAATTTGGAAATGCTGACGAAAACAATACATTCTCATTATACTATCGTATAGAGGGAGAAAGTA
Source organism: Nephotettix cincticeps (assembly GCA_023375725.1). Lineage (NCBI taxonomy): Eukaryota > Metazoa > Arthropoda > Insecta > Hemiptera > Cicadellidae > Nephotettix > Nephotettix cincticeps. Next base: position 134,465,003 of record CM041786.1, read on the forward strand.
AAAAACAACAAACAAGCATTTCACTCTTTTAGCGAATTTCCCATAGGGAAGAAGCTATTACCGTAGGTCTCATGGCAAGACTTAAGCCCGGGACCATGTTATTTTTTCTTCTTTAGGTGCCCAGAGACCAAAAACAATAGTCGTTAAAATTTATATATATATATATATATATATATATATGTGTCTGTGAACACGATAACTCTCGTAAAAATGGTCCGATCAAGACCAAATTTGGTAGAGACGTGTATTCCTACAAATGCTCGGACGAGTTCGTAAACTAGACATATCGGTCAATGGGAACGGGTAGTTTGGGGGGGTTTTGTACCCCAAAATGGGGTTTTTTGCGTTTTTCACATGTAATTTTTTAAAATTTAAAATTTTATTTTTCACCATTAGAATCAGCTTAAAAAACTGCACAATTAAGTTCCTTAAAGTTTTTCTCTATCTCCAACGGTTACCGAGATATTAAAAAATCTAAACACAGTACGTTGTATTTTGGGGCTCCAATGTTAATCTTATGGAGGATAAGGAAAAATTAATATTTCACTTATTAACCAATACTTTTGGATAAAACTTTATATTTAGCTTCATGTGGTTGAGGTTCATCCATTTATGCTTAAAAATCATAGTTTATGTGTTTATCATGGCAGCTAACCTGCATACTCTTTTCCCATATTAATCATATAGTGAATAGGCAAACTCCTTTATTTATGGACAGATGTTGATGAAAGTTAATATAAATGCTCAAAAAATTAATTGTTTACGCTAGAAACACCTACTTTCAGCGTTCCACACTGCAGCAAACCTGCATACTCTTTCCCATGTTAATCTATGGAGAGTAGGCAAATAATACTCATATTTATTGACAGATAATGATCAAACTAGTCATATATTTTTATTATTATGTTATTGATTTGGAAATTCGCTGAGTACGCAGGTCTGCTGCGACGGGGGTATTTTAGCCTACTGCGACAGGCTAAATAAACTTTTGACTCCACCGGATTACAGTTTCTTCCTTATTACTGGATTTTTTTAAGCACGTTGCAATTAAAAGCAAATCAGATGGCGAGTGGTTAGGTTTTACATGTTTGCATTCTCTATCAGACGTTCGCCTTGTTACCTTGAATTGATACATGTTACACATATATCCTAAATAGCATGTATCGAACTAAAAAAACACTGGAACGCTTCCTACATGTTAAACAACTAATTTCCCTCAACCTAATATGCAAATCCGTAACTTATTCTCTAGAATAGAGTATTAAAGTTTCATCCCAATTGTCAGTTCCATCAGTGCATCAGTTATTAAAGTTTCGGACTACTGTATCCGACATTTTTAGTACCAAGAGACGAATAGTAATTCCATAAGAATAACATACGATATATCCGAAAATACTCTCTACATCAATAAATATAGCTAAAATTGAGTTACATATGCCTACGTGGCAGAACAGTCTTTCGCGTCTACTTTATTCTCCTACTAGATAGCCATTTTACGGTTGACAAAATGGACATTGGCAATGGAGATTTTGGGTGGACGATGCCCAATATCAGTGATAAAGCCAGTGACGTCACCGACTTTGTGCTTTACGTCATTGAAATACAGCTTCTTGGAGCAAAGGATCATATGAAGGTAAATAAGCCTAGTTCATTTATATCAATAACTTATAGCTATTGCTATTCGTGTAAAAAAATTAGAATGTTTTATTTTAATGATTTGTTGCATTAATAACACATTATTTTTCGGTTCATAGTGCGAAAGTCTGAAGTTAAGATTTTTTCATCAATCAAATCTGAAATTTCGCCGCATCAATATAGATAACTGAGAACTTCATCACAAATCAGGGGGTTTTCCTGATGATCGTTGAATCTGCTATTAATCTATTTTATACCACTATGAAATACATTTATGAGACCGAATCAAAACACGTCAAAACTAGTCAGCTGTTTACTAAAAACTAGTACGGAGTCATTCAACAATAGGTAATCTAGTTCCCAGCCACTTGTGAGACTGTAGATATGACAACCACATCCTATCCTCATGTAATCTTATCAAGAAGAACATATAAAATTACTACATGACAATTTTTAGAATTGAAGAACCAACTACAGTACCTACCAATAAACTCAAATTCTGATCCTTTTTAATTTTATTTATCTTGAACATAAATATCAACAATAATATTAACTTATCAGTATTGCCATGTAAATCATTTGTAATTTGTGTTTAGGAAAAGACTATCTCTTTTCCTTGTTGCTATAACTAGCCTAACGGTTAGAGTCTTGGACTTCAGTGTAAGAGGTGACGGGTTCGATCCACGGGATGGCCACAAAATTTAGATGGGAATTCCATAAAATAATAGTGCATTTCGAGGCTGCATAGCTAAGCTGAGCCTGCCATTGGCAAAACAGAATAAAAAACACAATTATTGAATAATTACTATTAATAAACTCTAAAAATTAACAAGGAGGATAATGAACATGTTAAATTAACACGAAACGAAACACTGAGAAAACAACGACATCAATACATAAATAATATAAATAAGGCTGATAAAAAAAGGCTTATGAACAGCATTTTGGCATAGCCACATATTCCCCTCCCAGTGAATTAAACGATTTGACTGACGAATACAGTATTATATATTAATATATTACAAGTATTGAATAATTACTACAGTATTAACAAACACTACAAATTAACAAGAACGACAATGAACATGTTTAATTGACATGAAAGGAAACACTAATAAAACAACAAATAAATAAATAATATAAAACATCTGATCGAATAAACTGGTTAATAAACAGCGTTTTGGCATAGCCACATATTTCCCTTCCACTGAATGAAACGATTTGGCTGCGAATAGAAGGTCCGGATCTTGTGAATACCAGAGTCTTTTTACTCTCTATCTTTATTATTTATTATAATAGTTTTTTTCGGAGTTACCAATTTACTTGTTGCTATCACAAGTCCACACAACAAATTAACAAGAAAGAGAACAAAATCAACAAATAAATAAATAGTATAAAACAACTGATCAAATAAACTGGTTTATGGACAGCATTTTGGCATAGCCCCTATTTTATATTGTTGAGGTTTCGGTGTTCTTGCAGAAAAGGGTTTAAACTTTTAAGGTAAAAGTATGCCAGGAATATTATATCGAATTGTAATTAATGTATTAAACACACGTCAAACAGTATTATACTATGGTAAAATACCCTCCTACTATTTTTACTATGATCTAAGCGATTGTGACATATCCACTTTACTGGTAGCCCTAAATGAGCTTAAGATAACTGAAGGAAAGAGGTTTCTAAACATACTTCACAATCGCCATTGGTGTATGTGTCAGTTACACAGGGCAAATCAGCTGTCCAGACAGTAGTCATAAGTTGTAGATTCTCCCACCAGGGAGCGCCAGCCTCGCGGCAAGATCGTGAACAGTACGACGTGATAAGGTATCACCTGTTGTCGGTTCATCGGTGGATATCACGATCTGGCTGGTCGGGACAGTCGTGCTTGCCGTACAGTGTATACAGGCGTACAATAATTATCGTATCATACGATAATTTAGACTTATGTACGATATATTACTCAATTAATTGTTTTCGACTGTACAATTGCCCTGCTTGTATTTTAGAATAGAAATTATTAACGTAAACAATAGTTTTACGGCTCAATATGCCAAAATACGGCCAAAATATGGATTTGTGTTGGACGACAGACATCACCTTACACAACGCCTTACAGTACAGTAATAGTGAGTTTGACTTTTAAGGTCGTGGAACGGCTGAAATTGATCGTGAGATGACGGTTGATCAAATAAAATAAAAAAAAAAAAAAAAAAAAAAAAAAAAAAAAAAAAAAAAAAAAAAAAAAAACAAAAAAAATAAAAAAAAAAAAAATAAAAAAAAAAAAAAAAAAAAAAAAAAAATAGGGGGGGGGGGGGGGGGGGGGGGGGGGGGGGGGGGGGGGGGGGGGGTAAAAAAAAAAAACTATTGCGCTCTTGTATCTGTTTTTTTTTTTTTTTTTTGTTTCAAGTGCAAAGATTGGGGCTTAGTTGGGTGTAGGGTAGATTAGATTATCATTAAAATGGCAACCATACTACAAGTATGTAGGTGTTTTAAGCCAAGTACGAATGAGGTTTGAGTGTAAGATGATTGTGGCGCGATGTTGTAGTCTTGTTACTGACTAAGGCTGACATGTTCCTTAGACAGGACTGTTAATTAATAGCCCAACAGCCGATGGCAACTAAGGGACCTACAGTTAAACGTGGAATCCGAACCACGGCCTCTGAATTACGAATTAGTCTAATGATGAGGATGGTCTTTGTGGATCGACGTAGTATTCAATAGTGCGGACATTAATCCACACAAGAGAACACTACATCCAGCGACCATCGCTCACAACTATCCACAATTCGTGACCTACAAGTAGCTTGATTACAGGACGTCGCCACCGACAATATTTGACATTCCTTCAAAAGCTGTTTACTCAGTATATAACAAAACTCATATAAGTATTGTACAGCAATAAATTTAAATGTGATGCTTGAGTGCGTTTTGTATTAACTAATTAAAACCCATACAAAATTGCAATGTTCTGGATAATTCGAAACTTCCACAAAGTGTCGAGTTAGTATGGTTTTACTGTAGTTTTAATTTGGAACAGTTCGTAAGTTATGCTGAAAATATTTTCAAAAATTACAATTTGTTTGTAACTAATTGTACATGTTACTTACTTTCCCTCTCCATAGCTATGTAAATTGGAGTTGGTTTTTGGTTTATAGGGAAGAATATTACCGTAACTCATAAGACTAAGCCACCAGTCTATTTTTACTTTTTCTGCCAAAACATAGTTGTTAAAATTTTATATTTAATGTAATAAATATACTATTTATATATAGTGTGTCTGTGTGTTGGTGTGTGTGTGTGTATGTGAACACGATATCTCGTAATGCAGACCAAATTTGTAAGGTATTTACAAATGCCACGAGTCGTAACTACTCAATCTAGTTTTTTTTCCCCAAAATGTTTTTTTTGTTTTTAACAGTATTAAAAGTTTTTAATGATATTTTCCCATTGGTCAGCTTTAAAATACTACAATTAAGTTCCTTAAATGTTTTTTTCTATCTAAACGATACGAGATATTAATAAATCTAAACACAGTACGTTGTTTCAATGTCTTAGGATAAAAATTAATATTTCCCATATGATCAATAATTTTGGAATAAAAACTTGATATTTAGCTCATGTGGTTGAGATCTATTATTTATGTTAAAAATCATAGTTTATGTGTTTATATGCAGCAAATGATTCTCTTTTATGTTAATCATATAATAGGCAAATAATTTATCACAGATGTTGATGAATATAAATGTAAAAATAAAAAATTGTTTATGGATAAATGTACTTTCTTCTCTGTGTTGTACACTAAAGTAACATGAGTAGGATAGAAACACCACAGGATTACACTTTTTCCCATGTTAATCTTTAGAATAGCAAATTATTCTCAGTTTATTGACAATTTTATAAAACTTTCAAAAATTATTATTATTATATTTAATGATTTAAATTCGCATACGCATCTGTGCGACGGGGTTTTAGTTTCGTCAATGACCCACCGTAATTTCTACTCTATCTACCAATATTCTTACTTTCTTCTGCACCATAGTGTTGATCGTCCAAAAGACAGTCTACTATTAAGTAGAGCCAGAGTTAAATAGTTGTCACCCATACAGCGTAGATGCTATCGATTGCACCCGATAGAGTGAAAACCTGTGCATTTTTTACAAAGATTTAAGATATTTTTAGTAATCTTCCACTGTGTCTAAGTCTCTCTCAAATTCATTTTTTCCCATAAGAAAGTTGGAAAGGTTTTTTTCAAGTATCCAATACTATAATACGAGCAAGGTTTGTATATTTGCACACGGATCTCGAAAACGGCACTAAGGAATTTCTTTAAATTTTGGAAATAACTAATTTCCGAGTAGAAAATAAGTTCTAGATAGGTCTAATGTCCAGGAAAATTCGTGTTTTCTTGTAATATTAAGTTTAAAATCTAAAATTTAACATTACGCTTATGGAGAATAAAATGTAAACAATACAAACCAAAACAGCTGTTTATAACCGTTTGACAGTTCTTGATTGAAGACGGCGGGGAACAATATGTGAATAGAGGTTTTTCATAAATATTTATTTTATGTATGTAATAAATGTAAAATTATCAGGTTACTAAACAATTTGTAAAAACTTAAGGGTAACATAACTGTGCGAAATAAAAGCAGGAAAGAGTATTTCCAAAATCTTCCGTGTTTTGATAGAAAACGTATTTGTTGTATTGCTTGAGCCACTGTAACAAACCAATTAATATGTGTAAATTAAATTTCTCTTTTGCTTTTCAATCCTCATTCCGTTTATAACAAAAATCAGTTGATCACAGGCTAATAATAACGGTATGGATAATTAAACAGTAAATGATCGGTTAAAACAATTGAGGTTGGCTAAAACACCTTAACCGGCGTCTCTCATTTGGCAGACGCCGTGGTCCAGCGGTGGTGTGTTGACCTCGTAACACGAAGGTCACGTGTTCAAACCCCATCAGGGGTAATACTTTTTGTTCAGTGCTATATTAACTATGGTGTATTAAATCGGTTTTATTTAAACCACATAAATGTTTTCATTGAGTAATAAATGTGTTTTAATTTTTCTAATTAATTTTTATAATACATGTATTATTCTAAACGAGCAAAGCTCGGTCACCAGGTACTATTTATTATATGAGGCAGACTCGGCTGTAAGAAACAATATAAACTATATCATATTATATACGTTTTAATAAAATTAATGAAATTAGGATTACTTAGGAACGTGAAAATCTTTAATTAATTTATTTTATAATTCCTTCTAGCAATTTCCCATAAGGAAACCGCTAGAACCATAGGTGTATGTGTGTGTGTTTTTGCGAAAATAACTGTTGTAAAAATTGCCCAATGATGACCAAATTTGCCAGAGATGAATCCTATATTTAATCGGATGAGTTCGAAAATCAGGCAATTTGGTCCATCCGAAGCTCGGTTTTTGGAGATTTTTTCATATACAGTATAATAAATATACTAAAAATATAGATATAATAAGAGTAAAGAGATAGACACAGTACGTTGTTTTTGGAGCTCCAAAGTCAATCTTATAAAAAAAGTTTAAAATTGATATCTCACACTTTTTTTAAATTAATCGATAAAACTTTTAATACAGCTTCATATAGATCTAATAATGTATACTAAAAATCTAATTTTTCTATTTCTCATGACAGTAAACCTATTTATTCATTTCCCATGTTATTCTTATGGAAAATAAGCAAATTGATATAACTTCCTTAGTCTATTATTTGAAGTATTGAGGTGCATCTTGGTATACAGCTTCACCATGTTTACGACTGTAGGCGAAAAAATACAAATTATTTTCTTCCTCGTGTTAGCTAACCTACTTATGTTTCCCAATTTCTTATGCAAGATAGGTAAATTTATATCTTTCTAATCTATAACTAAACAGTTAGTATGAATCATCAAAATTGATTCCTAAGTGAATGTAAATTCGCTTGTACGCAGGTCTGCTGCTACGGGGGTTACGCAACGTCCCCGGGCGGTGACATGGCAACAATGTAATTATAACCTATTGTTCCTTACATAACGTGTCAAGTTTAGACAACTTCAACACTCGAGTAGATGAAGCATGTTCTTGATGAAGCTTATCTCTCTGATAACTCGCACCGATCAACGGAGGAGAGAGCGCTTCGACACACAGGCCTACAAAACGTGGCTGTTCGTTTTAGAGCAGTTTTTTTTCAAAGTTTTTACGCTGCCTTTGGATTTAATTGAAAAATTGCATAGTTTTTAAGTTACTAAAACTGTGACCTATTCAGGAAGGTATTTTAAGCCCAGTTTGAATGAGAAATGAGTGTAAGATGATTGTGGGGCGATCTTGTAGTTTTGTTACTGACTATGGCTGACATGTTCTTTAGGCAGAACTGTTAATTAATAGCCCAACAGTCAATAGCATATCTAAGGAACCTACAGTTTAACGTGGAATCCGAACTACTGTCTCTGAATTACGAACTGGTCTAATTGTGAGGATGGTATTTGCGGATTAACGTAGTATTCAACAGTGCGGACGTTAATTCACACAAGAGAACACTACACCCACCGACCATCGCTCACAACCATCCAAAATTCGTAGCCTCCAAGTAGCTGGATTACAGTACACGCCACGGTCCCAGTCATATTTTAGCACATGATATAAGTTAAGCTGTTGTAAAAAGTATGACCATTTCTAGACTACGGCTACCTCATAATACCATCTTTAAAAAAACACTACTACGTGGCCGACATTTTTACTTTCTCCTCGTATAGCCTACGTAGTATTATCTGGAGAAAGTATTTTTTTGGTCAAAAATTAACAAAATTAAGCTGAGAATGGAAATATTAATTTTTTTATGCTCGCTTAATCCAAATGGTGTTTTCCCAAATGACGTCTGTCTCTCCTTGTTGGTTACATTTTTGTGAAATTTTATAATAACCAGAGACGTTTTTATTTTACTGAAAATTTTTTAAGGTAGTTGACACCTTTTAAAACGTAAAAAAGACAACTTCCTAAAAAATGGCTCCAACGATTTTGATTAAAATGTAATGGTTTATAGCTTGGGGTCCTAAATAATACGACACCACCAGGATGTCTGTAAAATTACGGTTCAATTGTAGGGACATTTAAATGCAAAATTTGTAAAATTTCTAACTAATTATTAACATTAAACCAGCTCAAATAACTAGAAAATTAGTATTTTAAATCATTAAATCATTAGACCGATGGTTTCAGAGAAGTTAATACACTAATAATACACAGTTAATCACTCATCACACTCACCCTGCACTCGTATTCGCCTTGGAGTTTCCACGTATAAGAATAGTCTACAAGTTAAAGTGTAATAAGAATCAATAGGTAATAATATTATAGAACGAGATCGCACGCAGGACGCTGGCGTGAGTATAGCGAATTTCACAGGACTTATATTATTCCTGTATAAAAACAAGAGATGAATAGAGTTGTTAAAAGCTCATCATATCTGACGTTTATTAGTTGTTATAAAAGTTATGTTAAGCTATTACGGAAATTAATTTTAATCTCAAAAAGATGTAATGATGAATTATCATTGAAGTTCCAAAATAAGCCAAAAACTGTATGGAATATTGTAGAAAAAGAAACTGGTATGATTAGGAAAAATAGGGATACAGAGTGTTTGCTTATTATTGATGAAAAAATTAGTGACAAAATATTACACAGAGTATTTGAACAAATTTTTTACTGAGAATACCGATACCTTAATGATTTTAGTAAGTTTTTTAACGATATTTTGTTTCAATGTTTTAGAACCAGCTGTTAAATATTCTCACTCTTGCATGGTATTTTAAATATGTTAACAGTATTCTCCAAATTTTTTGTATCAGTTTAAGTTATCGACGTGTAGTTTATTTGATATAAGGAATCCGTAAAAAATAAATCATAATCTTAAACATTTCCGAACAAGCAAGTAGCGATCAAACATGTTAATTATGAATTGAAATCATTCAAACGGGCTATCTTCAGGTCTGCTGCGACGGAGGTATAATTTTTCCATTTGGGGTTTTACCAGCGTACTCTGTAAATAGCCACAAAACGTAGATGACTTTTCATCTGAGGTCAAGATTAACGACCAATGCGTAGCCGAGGTTGGAAAATGAGAAAGGGAAAATGCACTTTTCATGACTTTTTAAATTTACAGCTGATTCACTCTTATTCATTATTTTCTTATGATTTATTCGTGATCTAAACGTCAGCTGATTAATTTTTCGTCCTTGGGCGGAAAAGCGTCTTTTTGGCCTGATTGAATGTATGGAAAACAACTGTATTTCAAACAGTATGACTAAAACCATATGTTTTAAACATTCAACGTGAGTTCCATACCGTATAAGGTTTACGATGTCGATAGAAACTTTACCGTTTCTACCACCAAACTTGTCTACTATTATAACTATACTGTCAGACAGGCTGAGTTATAATAATTAGTAATAGTTTCCACCTTCAAAACTGATGGGCACCAGATAAAGTGCAGCAAGGATCGGATTTGGATTCAGTTATGATTTTTTGACATGGATATGTCTTAGCTCTAGGGTGTCAGTGATTTTTAAGATGGATAATATGTAACAGGTTTCCATAGAAACTACCAGGGCTTTGAATTTTTAATATAAAAGAATAAGAACAGCTGTTTAGATTAATTGAAAACATTCCCTTTAGACATATCCATGATCTAACCTATTTACCACAGGGAAGTAAATACAAACATTTTTTCATTGTGCTATCAATTAATGATGCTTCTTAACAACATATCGTCATCGGGTAGTACATGATTGAGGTTTGGATCTTTCCTTACCAGCGTTAAAAATGCCAAAAGGCGAAAACCCACAAAAAACTAGAGTAGGCCTAATTCCTCCCTGGGGTGGACTCGCCTGTTCGCTGCAGCGGCCAGTCACCGGTGTAGCTGGAGTGGCCCCATGACGCCACTCCGAGTGGTGGGAGCTGCTGTCAGCTGTCACCAGTCCCCAGCCTGAGTCTAGTTGGTAGTTGGTAGTTCAGCCTCGGATTCACCGCGCGACCTAACCTAACCTAACGTCACCCTTGTCACAGCCCGCGCCCAAGCCTGTCGCCAGAACTCTCGGTCCATGTACTGTTATCTCAGCCACACCGGGACTATACAAGACATCGGTTTGAACTGTTTCATCCAGGTGGGTTGTTACGTATACATTTACGTCTTGTATTATTTCGTTACAAAACTTATCTTCGCAATAATAATTGTAGACTAAAAGCACCAATCAATTTATCACGTTTTTAGGCTAGTTTCAATTATTTATCAGTAAACGATTATAAATTCTTGTAGAGTCATACATTAAAATACCTTTAGGCCTAAATCTAGGGTAGATGTTTTAAATATTTTAAAATCTCGCCAAAGAACGTTACTTTACATGTATTGTAACAGATAAAAAAGTTTATTTCAAATATTTCTTGAGTAATTTAATTTTTTCATGAATATGTCTAAGCTCTGGGGGGTGTTAGTAATTTGCAGGATGCCAAAGTGTTACGGAAGTGACATGCTTATGAGAACAGCATTTTAGAGAAAATTAAGACATTCTTTCAGAAATCCATTATCTAACCTATTTTCCACTAGGACGTAAATACTGTACATTTTTTTAAGCACCAAGTAATTTATGCTTCCAGCTTACATGAAATGACTGTAAACTTGTGAAATTAAATAATAGTGAAAATGTAGAAAGTATTGAATAGTTTATTCTTGCCTTTGAAGACAATGGTCAACAATTTTAAAACAGGACAGCCTCCTCACGATCATGTGTTTAACTGTTTATTTCGTATACGTTAATATTTACTTTCTCCCAACATACATAATATTGGGAGAAAGTATTGTGTTTGTAAAAACTTTCGAATATGAACTGAAATATCCGTCCCTGAACATAAAATGTTTGTATTTAATTCCGTGCGGAAATTAAATAGATCGTGGATATGTCTAAAGGAAATATTTTCAGTTCTTCTAAACAGCTGTTCTTATTCTTAAACTAGCAGTAAGCCCGTCCTTTGTAAGGGTTGTAGGATTCAGTTTAAAGATTATCATACCAAAATGTAAACCTGAAATCCAAAACAAATCAGTAAAATAAAAATGAATCAATACCCAGCTTTATTATTCAGCATTACTTGACAATTAAACCGTTATTATAATTAGTTATACGTTAAAATAACTGTTTAATATTTGCCCAATGATTACCCAATATATTGAGCAAACCCATATAAAAGGCAATATTTTTAAGGACCCATATTTTTGTATTGGGCGATAACAAATATATAAAATAACTAATATTGATTTGACAGCTGTTTGTTTTTCTTTCATTTAAATCTTTAAACTACAAAGACAGCTGATTATTACCAGTAGGTGGTTCATTGATATTGAAAGCAAAATGCGACTAATATCGCGTAAAAAGTGGGTTTTTAAATGCTCGTGATTTACTTTTTAAGAGGCGGCGAACAATTTCAAGCTTTGAAAAAAACCTTCCCTGAAATGTAGAGAATGCGTGAAATAAGATTCATTGTTATCAGTTTTCCCGCTTTTCCGGAGAATATGGCGTAAAATGCCTCCTGGAGCGTCACAGACAAACAGACACAATAATTGAGGTATGACTTGTTTCGGCTTCTTTATCACACGAAACGTAAAAATAACTAAAAATTGAATAACTCTGAGCAGTGTACAGACAAAACACTAATTTTAATTATATAGATATAAAAAATTTAATACAATAGCTTAATTAGTTTCTATGGAAATCTGTTACACATTTTCATCTTATAAATTGCCAACACGGCCCCCCCGAGCTAAGATATATCCATGTTAAAAAGTGGATCCGGAACAGTGGTGCATGTCTGTGTACCTGCCCCGAGACCACACCGTTAGTCCATTTGAATTTTGATTTTAATTTTTTGAATTGTTTAATTTTTTTATAATTTATTTCTGACCTCTAAAATCTATATTCCAAATTTCTTGTAAACGGTTCTAAGTGGTTCGATTAAAATGTTATGGTTTGTAATGGCTAGAGATCCAAGTAATAACACCCGCATGTCTGTAAACTAGACGGTAAAAGATTATGGACTTTTTAATGCTATATAATATATTTTATAGTTTTCCGGTAGAACCCAAAATATAGTCTATACATTAATTTTTCTACCACAATAGAAATCAGCCCACAAAAGTTTATAAATTGACGATAGGTGCTTTGAGGCTGCAACTATTGCAGATAAATGTTTTGTAAATTTAATGTACAATGTAAACATTTATCTAGGGGGAAGTCAATGTTTATCTTATAAGAAATCCGAAAAATCAATTCCTTAACCGTTTTGTATGAAACTTTGTTATGCAGCTTAAGTTTGCATTATGCTATAAATTCCACTCGAAAGGTTCGTTATTAACTTGCTGGAATAAAAACCAAAAATTGTTTGAAAAATACTCGTTACATTTTACATTAACAAGTTTAAATAAAATGTTACTTAAATATCCACATACATCCATGTAATTTTTTTAAGATTTTTAACGTATGTCCAATCTCTGGTGGGGGCGGGAGGTTAGCGATTCACAGCAAAAATTTAATGGACGTGACGTCATATATTTATTACAGCTGAAAACATTCCCTTTAGACATATCCATTATCTAAGCTATTCCCCAAATGGAAATAAATATTTTGTGGAGAAATAACTGATAGAGTTTATTTATTTATAGATCATAAAGAGCTAAAATTTGAAACTTGACAGCACGAATATCGACCGTTGAAGCTCTCGATATAAAACATTCCTCAAATCTTCGGCTTTATTGAAACTATTAAACTCCGTCGATAAATATGAAATTTAATTAATTACCGTAATGAAATCCACAAATATTATGAAAGTGTAAATAATTAATTAGGAAAGCGTCGTTTTCAACTCAGTGATAACCATTGTAAACTGCTTGCTTTGAAGATATAAAGCGTTTTAATGTAGTTTTGTAATCATATTCTTTTACCGACATTTTAAGATTTTATTAATATTTACTAAAATTTACCATGTCTGTACAGATTATAATCCTTCATTAGTAGATAATTTTTAAGAGTGAATAAAATGAGTTCTTAAGGCGGTAAAAGTAAAATGTTTAGAGACATAAACCAGTCTGAGTGTACTGTATAATGGCCTACAATAGTATACAAATTTCTATTTATCAACTCAAATGGTCTATAAAATATAAAATACGATACGATACTGCACTTGTGACCATATTGTCGTACAAATAATATGAGTTCAATGTAAATAAACGTAACATATATGAAGATACATACATTCCAATGTACATCAAAACTTTCAGATTCCAATCATTTTATCATGAAATCATTACATACCACTAGAAAAGTTATATTTGCTATGTCTACTGCTTCATCGTCAATACATTTTTATAAGTATGTAAAAACTTTAAAACGGTATCTTGAGGATAAATAATTTTTGTTATTAAGAACGTTATGATTATGATGTTTTAAGAACGTTATTGTTATATCATAACTCATTCTAACTACGCATTTAGGACAGCTCAATAAAAATTCTTTTACCACTCTCTTAAAGACATTTACAAGCATTTTAATGCACGATAAATAAGAAGGTCTAGTAAAAGGTTTATCTGAGGCGATAGCGCAGGATTATGAGTTATTACTTGATAACGTATCTAGACATATCAAGTAGTTTTTGACAAGGAGACATCGTGGCTTCATTAAGTCAGTACGGCGCTTGCCTAGTCTCATCGCTATGGACGTCATTCATTCAGCTGATCCACTACCGGGTCACCCCAACTATCTAGTACTATAGCAATAAATGCATTAATATAGCCCGCTAACTTCACTGATTACTAGAAAACTACCCGCCATTTTCCGATATGGGATACTCCTTTTCTTACTCTGTGCTTGATAAGAATCCGTCAGGATAGTCGTAAAAAGTTAATACTTTTGGATGAGAGTTGAATTTTCTGCTCGGTATTCTTTAATACCTTTATCTATGACCATTACAAGAAGTACCAATAAAGATACTGAAAGTAACATCATTAAGAGGCTCATTATTAAACGTAAATTGAAAATCGTTGCATTATTATTTCATAACGATACAGGTTCTAAACAAATCATAGCTTAGCATTTTGACGAACTGCATATCATTATGGATATATTGAAATGCAAAATCAGCTGACTTATCCTTAAAGATAGTACGTTTTAGTGACTAAGCTCAAATGTGAATTTTAAACCATTCACAAAATGAATGGTTTAAGCACTGAGGAGTTCAATTTAACTCCGGAAGAGATAAAAATAGAATCTAATGTTGTAATCAACAACATATTACCTGCGAAATCTAAACCTGTATACGAAAAGCATAACCAGTTTTAAAGTGGAAAAGTAAAAATAACGTGCGTTCATATATTGCAATGGCCGGAGATAAATGAAATGTACAACTCTTGTTTTTTTAAAGTCTTAATATTGTTGGTCGTAGATAAAATAGCGTATGCAACGATTGTATTATGCCTTGGAGACACTCGTGAGATATTTAGATCACTTTAGGGCCATAATACAACCGTTGCATAAACTACTAAAATCTTAAAGCTTCAAAAAAGTTCGACATTTAATTCCTAGACGGCGTTTTTTATAAACTTTACGATCCTATCAACAGTTTTTCTGCTTATATTTAGAATCTATTCGATCAAGTCGTTATTTATAAAAAAAAGAATGTGTAAAATATTTTTTCTTTTTTATTAATTTGAGTATGATGTTTAGTTAACTAATTTAAATGTAAACGGTTGAGAAATAGAGATTAGCTGAATAAATTGGAAATGAGATTCAGGCGAAAACCTTCGATTGGTTAAAACTGTTACTTTTTTAAATTTGTTAATCAAATCATAAATTGGCTACATACCAATAATATTAAAGAATTCGACATATAAATGTGATAATTCACTTAACGTATTCACACGCCAATGTAAACTCTAGACTCTAAATTGGAAAAACTACGATTATTTCGTAGCCATTTTATACTGGGTTGGTAAAACGTCCCAGAGAAGCTTGATTTTTTTAAGGAGTCAGTTCGAAATCAGAAATAGAAGCATAGGTTAAGTACATAGTAGTACATAGGTTAAGTACAGGTTATAAGTACATCGAATTTAAGGTATTTTAGCAGAATATAATGCCGTAAACCAGACTTAAAAAGGACAATGACATCCTTTTAAATAAGGCTTGAATTTAGTTTTTTAAGTGCTCAAAAGTATTGAAAAGGTTTAGTATTTTATTAGTTACAAGCTTTAATTATGTTTTGTCATTCAAGATACAAGAGTGAAACTTTGTAAATTCCATAGGGTGCCGACAAACTAGTTCTATCATTGTTACTAACTCTAATACCTCCAACATATTCAAAACTTGTCAGCACCTAAAATTTCAAATTAAAACCATCTCTGAATGGCAACCATTTAGAACTCGAATGGTAAATTGGGATTTCGGCATTATACTCTGCTAAAAAGCTCTTTAATTTTATGTACGTATGTTTCACATTCAACCTGTGTTGTTACATTCAACTCACATGCAATCGGTGCTTCTCTTTAAGATTTCCTACTAACTCCTTGTGGGTCATCCCCCATAGGAGGTACAGAGTTTGTAACAACGTTAAAATTAGTTTGTTGGAACCTAATTGAATTTGAAAAGTTTTAGTCTTTTTTTGTCTGATAGTACATGACTAAACAAATTCAAAACTTGTGGCAAATAAATTACTAAAGCTATTTAATTATTTTTGGTAACTAAATATTTAAATTAAATCCCGCTTTAAATGGCTGCCATTTCTTTAGAAGTCGGATTTGCGGCATTGCATTCTGCTAAATACATTTTATTTTATACACATATCAACCTAAGCGTCTGAAGTTGACAGTCGGTAATAAGAATAAAAAATGGTATTATAGGCTCCAATCATTCCGTTGAAATAGGTTTACTTAGTACACCCTGCAATCCATAAAGGTCCAATCTTCTTATCACAAGGTCACAGGCCTCGGCTGGAGTTGTGATAACAGGTCACATGATCATAGAGGGGGTCTTCGTTCCCTAACCTAGACGATGATCACAAGTATACTGTCCACTTTATCGAAATTCAATCAAATTAACAAAATTTAGCCAATATTGACACTATGTAGATGCGCACATCGATACAAACATTTTCCTGGAAGATTTTATTCCATATATTTTGAGACTATCAAAACCCGTAAACGTGTTCTTGAACTTACTCACTCTCTCCTTCATGTACTTAGGTTTAACCGGTTTCGCCAATAGGTCAACAGACATGAGGCCACATTTATGCAAATTTCAACCTGATAGCTTGCTTGTAGGGGTCGGGGACATCCGACCAATTGACCAACTCATTTTCTTGAACTACTGAATTCATTTTTCATAAACCCTGAGTATCATTTGTTTTCAACAACAAACTTTGTTTTCAAACTTCGTCAAGTGTTCAAGTGGTTTGATCATTCATCAAACTACATGGTTTGCAAATGACGCTACTACACAAAAGACACCAAAATTATTTTGGTTACAAAATAATTTTGAATATAGTTCTTGATATTTATGAAGATTATTTTTTTTATCAAAAATGGAGCTCTTAAATATCAGTGACCATATTTTATCCTAAGATATAATAACATTTTAAATTATTTTCTATTACTTATTTTACTTTTTGGGCTATTACGAAAATATTAGTTTCATTAATAAACGCATTAAGATTAAATTTTTAACATGAATGTGTCTAAGCTCTGCGGAGGGGATGTTTGGTGTACGCAAAAGTGTTACGGAAGTGAAGTCATATGGCTATGAGAACAGCTGTTTGGGGGGGAACTGAAAACATTCCCTTCAGACAATGATCTAACCTATTTCCCTCAGGGAAGATAATTATGTACATTTTTATTTTATCATATTTACTTTTGGTTTTGGTATTTTTGTTATGTCATACTGATTTTTAAAAGTTTCTGTTAAAAATTAAAAAAAATTATGTACAACGTAAAATGATTTTATAAATGAGCTACCTTACAAGAGGCGCTGTTAGGTAACATGTATATGTTTTCCTTGGTAGCTCCTTTGAGATGAACATTTGAAAATAAAATACTGTAATTTTTAATAGTGCTTTAAGACAAGGAGTTTTAAGCTACGGTAAATTTGTATAATACTAAAATACTACACATATAGAGTGGTTATAAAGTCTCCTACCGCAACCTTTTTCAAAAACTTATTTAAAGTATTTTGTAATGATGGAATTCATTTTACCACTTTTAAATAACATTGTCTTTCCCTTTGAATACAGTTTTATAGTATAAATACGGTGGCGTCGTCCTGTAATCCATTTATTTCGCTACTTGTAGGTCACGAATTGTGGATAGTTATGAGCGATGGTAGGTGAATGTAGTGTTCTCTTGTGTGGTTTAACGTCCGCAATATACCAAAAACTACGTTAATCCACAAAGACCCCCATAATTAGACCAATTCGTAATTCAGAGGTCTTGGTTCAGATTCCAAGTAAACTGTAGGTCCCTTATTGTTGCCATCGGCTGTTGGGCTATTAATTAACAGTCCTGTCTTAGGAACATGTCGTCCTTAGTCAGTAGCAAGACTACAAGATCGTGCCACAATTATCTTACACTCAAACCTCATTCATACTTGGCTTAAAATACCCACCTTGTATTTTCAATAGTCTAATCTAATATAATCAAAAAGGTTGTACCGTTTTCAAGATCCTAGATCTAAGATGTAGGAGTCGATATAAATTTTCATGTGAAAGCCAGGCATCCGACGTGTTAAACATATTGTTAAACATTTTCCTCCCATTAACAGAAGTACAATCGAAATTCTAAAGGGTTGAGGTTTCTAAGACATCCGTAGTTTTACGGTGTATGATGTAACTTGAAAATTAAATTAATGAAAAGTTTAAAATAAAGTTTTTTCGTCGACTCCTTAAATCTACAGATGTCTTGAAAACGGTTAAACACTTTTGAATTTAAATTGCACCATGATTTTCAGGAGGAAAAACAGTAGTAAATGGGAACGTGACTGGCTTAACAAAAATGTTATGACGACTCCTTCATCGTAGACCTAAGATATCTCAGAAACGCTTCAACCATTCTTAATTCTAATTGTACCGCTGCTTAAAAGGGAAAGAAAGGCAGCTTTATTCGACATGTCACATGAAAATTTTACGTGAAAATTCACGTGAAAATTTTATGACGACTTCCTTCAAACGGTACAACCGTTTTTTAAATTCGATTTCGGGATTATTTTCTGGGGGGCGAGTTAATGTTATTTGATACGTCGCATGACTAGCTTCTCATAAGAAATTCTAAAGTTGACTCTTACATCTTCGACTCATGTAACTCCCAAAATGTTAAATTACTAAAAAAAATTATGTTTCATGTTTTCACTGAAAGCCATTATAACCAATACAGCATTACAATCAGAAAATACCCCCGTCGCAGCAGATCTGCGTACTCAGCGAATTTCCAAAACAATATAATAATAATAATAATAAAATATGACAAGTTTTATAAAAATCTGTCCATAAACATGAGAATTATTTGACTATTCTCCATAAGATTAACATGGGAAAGAGTGTGCAGGTTAGCTGCTGTGAGGAACACTGAAAGTAGGCATTTCTACCATAAATAATTAATTTTTATTTTAACTAATTATACTAAGTTTCATTAACATCTGTCCATAAATAAAGGAGTTTGCCTATTCCCTATATGATTAATATGGGAAAAGAGTATGCAGGTTTTCTGCCATGATAAACACATAAACTATGAATTTTAAGTATAAAAGGATAGATCTCAACCACATGAAGCTAAATATCAAGTTTCATAAAAAATATTGATTAATATGGGAAATATTAATTTTTCCCTATCCTCCATAAGATTAACATTGGAGCCCCACAATACAACGTACTGTGTTTAGATTTTTTAATATCTCGGTAACCGTTGGAGATAGAGAAAAACTTCAAGGAGCTTAATTGTGTAGTTTTTAAGCTGATTCTAATGGTGAAATATAAAATTAGAAATTTCTAAAAATTACATGTGAAAAACGCAATAAACCCCATTTTGGGGTACAAAACCCCCCCAAAACTACCCGTTCCCATTGACCGATATGTCTGGTTTACCAACTCGTCCGAGCATTTGTAGGAATACACGTCTCTACCAAATTTGGTCTTGATCGGACCATTTTTACGAGAGTTATCGTGCTAACAGACACACACACACACACACACACACACATATATATATATATATATATATATATATATATATATATATATATATATATATATATATATATAAATTTTAACTACTATTGTTTTTGAACTCTGGGCACCTAAAGACGAAAAAATAACATGGTCCCGGGCCTAAGTCTTACCATGAGACCTACGGTAATAGCTTCTTCCCTATGGGAAATTCGCTAAAAGTTCGCAACTACTTCAAGTTTTAGCAGATAAAACTGTCGTGTTTTACCTCCAAAGATGATTGGCCTCGACGTGCTTGAGTATGAGTATATAAGTACAAAACACAACAATACAACATGGAGGTACATGGTTGTACAATACTTGTACATCCATGACGAATTGCAAGCAATCGTGCTTGTGTTAGTGAATAGTCGGGTAATTCTAGCGCAAAGACTGTTCCACACCTGTTCACATGCTGCCATTTGCACTGTATGGCCGCCACGCTGATCCGCACATTCTTTTATCACGTTCTGCATGTAGTATTCGAATTCGTGTATCCGTAGTACAGGGGTACAATTAATTTTACCTAATTTAATTTATAATAATAATGTATAATAAAATTAATATTTTGACATGGATGTTGGATATGGATAATCAAGGATAATACAAGGATAATCTCTACTGGGACGGTGGCGACGTCCTGTAATCCAGCTACTTGGAGGTCACGAATTGTGGATAGTTGTGAGCGATGATCGGTGGATGTAGTGTTCTCTTGTGTGGATTAACGTCCGCACTATTGAATACTATGGTAATCCACAAAGACCATCCTCATAATTAGACCAATTCGTAATTCAGAGGTCGTGGTTCGGATTCCACGTTAAACTGTAGGTCCATTAGTTGCCATCGGCTGTTGGGCTATTAATTAACAGTCCTGTCTAAGGAACATGTCAGCCTTAGTCAGTAACAAGACTACAAGATCGCGCCACAATCATCCTACATTCATTACTCATTCATACTTGGCTTAAAATACCTACCTGGGTAGGTCGCCATTTCAGTTAAAAAGTATTAAAGTATGTCTTAGCTTGGGGGGGGTCAGCAATTTGTAAGATGAAAATTTGCAAAGTCATATAGTTATAACGACAGCTGTTTAGAGTAACAAAAAACATTCCTTTTGACATACTCATGATCTAACCTTTTTCCCACAGAGAAATAAATTCAAACATTTACATGCTACTGAAGGCAAACAACTATGTTTAGATCTGTAAAATATGTTGTGATGGTGCTAACCTCAAAATTATGTTTACGCAAATGTATAGTTTGCTGAAATGAAATGAAATATGATTATTTATCCTTATGGTAATTTACATGCCAGAAAATTTAAAATAAATTTAATGAAAATAAATAATAATAATTTATGGCAAATAATAACCTAAATAATTAAGTATAAACTTAGCGAATACGTAAGGAAATACCTGCATGGACAGGAGCCTGTGCGTAGGCCTGAGTTGAAGCACTAATCATATTTATAATGGCCGACAGTAATTAGGTTTGCAAATTAGTAAAAAAATCAATATTAAAGTTAACGTTGAATAGAAAAAAATATGAGTGCAAAAAACAAAACAAAAAAATTTATTGGAAGAAGAAAAAACTAGAGATAGACAACCATGACAATGAGACTGCCCGCAAAAAAGAAAAGAAATTGAAAAATTAAATTAGACCTGAAACAAGAATAACTGTTTAAGAACTGGAATTGTTGTTATCTTGTTTGGAATGCAAAATTTGATTATCATTGTTTAAGATTTTACTGTTGATATTAAAATGGTAAAAAGATTGAACTGTTTAATCTTTGCAGAGAATAAATTTAAGCGTTCATTCTGTATGATTACTATAAGTTTACTTAACCTTTTATAGCAGAATAATTATTTCTTCGCATTAGATCAAACTCGACTACTTCAAACTCAGAGACAGTACTGTTTCTAGTAAAACTCATTTGAGTTCTGAAAATGACAAATTTTTTCTTCTTGCGATCAAAACTTATAATAAAATAATCACTGTTTAGCCTTTAATATTATGCCATTATACCGAAATGGTATAATTTTAGGTTACTGGGTTTCATTTTGACTCAAGCTAGATACAATAAATGTCAACAGCTATGATTTTTATTTCATAAGTTTGATTTAACTAAAAATTCCCGCCAATCCATTAGTGGAAATTGAGAATCGATAATACCATTGTGAGGAGCCCGTCGAAAGTCTATGTTATATCCACTAATTTTTTAAAATATAATTCACACAAATAAAATATCCACCATTAAAACCTTTAAAATGCAAATCTTTATGGAAAAATGAATTTAAAAAATAATAATTAGTTATATACGTTAGTTAGTTATCTTTCAAATCAAAAGTATCATCAACAATGATATTTTGCGGTATAGGACTGAAAAAATCATCATCATAATAGGTTTAATATTAATAGCCCTAGGAAGAAAAAGAAGAACTTTAGCTCTTCAACACATCCATTAAAACAGCTGTTTTTGAAGCCGTATAACGAAAAAACGTTTAATATTTAGTCAAACTTTGCCAACTAATTGACTTCTTGCTTTATATCGCAATGTTTCTTTAATTTAATAAAATGAAAGAGCCCAATGAAGCGTCTCTCTCTGTAGTTGAACAAGCATGGCTGAGTTGTTAACCGCACCAGGTATCTACAGCTGATTTGTCAACAAAGCACAGCTGATTTGAAGGTCGACTAAACGCTTTCACCTTGCCTCCATGATAGACCATGGCATACGGGAAGTTATTGAGGATGGGGCGTAGAATTGTTACTGACTGGGTGTATTTTTCATTTACTTCGGCGTAGCTAATTTAATACAAAATTAAAAATTACTTGTATAAAAGCATGTTCTTGAAGAATCCAAGTTCAAAAATTATACCTTAGAGTCTAATTATTGATTTTAGCTTAATTTCCTACGAATCAGTTTCATTATCAAATTACATGAAATATTTTGTAAGCATTTAATAGTAATTAATTTTATTCGTAATAATTTTGATTTTCGATTTTTTATAATATAAAATAATTAAAGACAAATCTTAGAAATAATAAACAAAATATAAGTAAAAATATTTTAGGAAAACTAATCTCCTATTAATAAGTATTAAATATTTGTTTCAGGATGGTCAAAAACGGATTTTTGCAGTTTTTAAGCAGAGGTAAGGAGACTATGTTTTAAGTGATGGTAAATTATTTGTAATATATGAGTCCAAAAGGCCAATCCTCAAATAAATTAATATGGTGTCGATGGAAAAATTTGAAATTCATTAGTCTGTCAAAAATATAGACTAATTTGGAAGACTACCGCTTTGAATTGCGCAAAATCAGATTTTCTGAGTTCACCTTGGGTGCGATAGCGTAAAACAAGATTTTGGATACTCCTGTGTTGGAAGAGCCTTTTTATGAATGCGTTTCATACGGACAATAAAAATCGGACTGTAAATGTTGTATTGTGCGTTCTAATTTTTTCGTACGCTCCAATTGTGACATGGATATGTCTTACCTCTGGGGGGTTGGTGTTGGCAATTTTTCAGATCAAAATTTTAAACAATGACATCATTTGGTTAGTAATGCCATATGGTTAGTGACGTCTTATTTTGGTTACAAGAACAGCATTTAGATGAACTGAAAACATTTCCTTTATGCACATCCATGATCTAAGAATCTAACCTATTTCTCACAGGGAAGTAAATAGGCTACAGACATTTTTTTGTCTTGCGTTTGCAAAGGATTGTGGGCGGAAGCGAAGTGTTACCGGTTGGCTGTTACTTTTGGTTCAGTATATGATTCTTAAACAGGAGCGGTTTGTCATAATATTATAAATATGACTTTTACTATGTACTTTGTGATTTTGACGGGAAATTTATCTCAAGTGTCATATGACATTGTAAACTAAGGTACGGTCCAATGAACTAGCTCATAGTTTGTTTCTTAGTTTAATTTAGTTTAATATCATACATAATTGTGAATAAAATTATACTGTAGAATAATTTGCTTTTTATTTCTATTTGAATTCAGTACAGCATAGTGTACGGTTCTTTCTTGTATTACCTAGTACGTATTAAATAACGTCCAACACACATTTGTATTATATCCATGTTATGTAAGTTTTTTTTATCCCAGAGATGAATACACTACCATTATATGTCAACTCGCAATTACTGTCACTGCCCCTTGAATCTTGAACAAATTATGTCAAATTATTTTTGTAACGTGGGCCGCATAGAATTCAAAATTAAATAATTTTATGTTCAAGTTACTTTTGCGCGGTGTATTTTCCGAATTTAATTCGATAAAGGGTATAAATAAAAAAGTAGGGTATGAATAAAAGGGGGACAGCCGACTGTGCAGTCTCTTCAAACTTATCATCTCCATATAGAGCACTATTTCAGGAATTTTGTGCACTTATCTGGAAGATTCTCGTTAGGACATACAGTAGTAAACTTCCTAATGTGTTATTAATAGACTTTGTCCGGTTGATCAGACGTTATCTCGCGCCAGCCGGCAGAGTTCGCTAGTATCTCTCGTCGTCGATTACTTAACATCCGAGTGTGCTTGTTTTGTTTATTGCGGTTTTGAGGTTATGTGGATATGTTTCATGGAGTTAGAGCCCCTTTTGCCGAAGAAATTGTTTGGGAGACAGTCCCGGCGATCATGTAAGTATTTTTCTTGCGATTTTTCTAGGAATCGTTTTACACCTTAAATTCTGAAAGTGTTTTAAACAACATAATAGTTCTATTTGTAAACAACTAGTAGTTTTTAAGAAGCTCATAATCGTGAAATCTATAAACTATAACGCACATTTCAACTCAAATTCTGGTGACTCTGTTCAGATTTTATATGGGAAAGCATATATAAATTTGGATAGTTTAACTATGGAATGATGACAATTAAGGGGGGGTTTCGTAGAGAATACTATAACTGAATAAAGCCAATTAAATCCGACTTTAAATGTAAGGTTATATTAAACGTTTCTTTAAAAGTGATGCATTCACCTACATGTTTAACACAAAACTGAATAGTAACTACAGCTAATTGTTACTTGAGGCTAGTCTTCCAGAACGTAGACACAGAGGTTTTAGAGTCCGAGAGTCTGTCAGGACCTTTTCACGCCGAGCAACGTGGAAGCGCAACCAGTGGCAATGTCACGAATAACAATGTGCAACAGTAGAAAGACGTGATCACGCCTTGATGGTTTCGGTAAATTTGCATTTATTCAAATGGAGCATCAACTACTGAGCGTGGTCGACACGACTATCAGCGTCTCCAACAATATAGTGGCCAGGGATGCGGTGTCCCAAGTCACCTGTTTATTTGTTTGTTGTTTGTTGCACGTCCATGTCGTTTCGTTGTTGCTTTATCTTACAGTACTAGGGACTGTTGTAGCGTTGACTATTCGTAGCTTCAATGATGGCCCAGTGCGCAATACTCCGTTTGGATCAATGTAGATGCATAGTAGCCATCATGAAATTTAGAGTGCAGAGTTTAGTTTCTTGGCAACCATTCGCTCCACGGTAGCTTATCGAAGTTTACCGACATGACTGCAGCCGTCAGACTCTCTACAACTACACATTGTAACGTCCTTTCTACGGCATTAATATGAATTAATTATACAATAGTATCACAAAAGTATCTCAGTAAGCCTATTGCATATGGTTGAAACATCTGAAATTGTTTTCTCAAAAGACATGCCATTTCGTTGCGAAATTAAGGAGACGATCAGTCCCGTTGAAGCAAATCGTTCCTAGAAACATTTAAGGTTTCTCCCTCCAACCCCTTTCTCTGC
This sequence comes from Nephotettix cincticeps, assembly GCA_023375725.1. NCBI lineage: Eukaryota > Metazoa > Arthropoda > Insecta > Hemiptera > Cicadellidae > Nephotettix > Nephotettix cincticeps. Next base: position 134,490,714 of record CM041786.1, read on the forward strand.
CTCGGGCCCAGGGCTGCTACTATTCGGGGGCTGCGGTAAGCACTGCCTTCAACTCCAGGTGTCATAAAACTGGCAAAACGATGACAGTAATGGTTTGTTACTACCATCAAAACCTTCACCCCTTCAGCTCAACTTTATGACTGGTTATAAGTCAGCTGATATTTTACACCCACTCTCTCAAACATTACAATCATCAATCCTTACATCACAGAGAAGCCAGTTGTCACGCTATTCAAATTCAAACTAAACATAGTACTCTGAAAATCAATTTAACCGAGAAATTCAGACACTATTAGTTGATATCTACAGTTTTATTTTGACATGGATATGTCTTAGCTCTGGGTTGGGGGGGGGTATTGGCAATTTGTAAGTTGAAAATTCATAGAAATTACTAGAGCTAATTAACTGTATTGAATTTTCCATAAGAATAAGAACAGCTGTTAAGAAGAGCTGAAAACATTCCCTTTAGACATATCCATGATCTAACCGATTTCTCATTGGGAAGTAAATACAAACATTTTTCGACTTTAACATCAGTCTAAACGCGTATAAGATGTACCATGTTATTTTCATATCTTCTCTTCATCCAATACAACATTTCCGATTTCTGATTCATTTTATCTAAAATTTATTTTGATGTTTTGTTGGGCAATAATGATCTTATGATGATATCAATGATCATGCATAAGATACTAGATTCTTTTTGTAATATCAATTATATGATGTGATTAAGATATATATCTATATAAATAAAATTAGAGGTTTATCTGTGCATTGCTCAGAGTTATTCATTTTTTAGTTATTTTTACGTTTCGTGCGTTAGAGAAGCCGAAACATGTCTAATCTCAATTTTTGTCTGTCTGTGACGCTCCAGGAGGCATTTTACGCCGTCGTCTCCAAAAACGGGAAAACTGATAACAATGAAACTTATTTCATGCATTCTCTACATTCCAGAGAAGGGGTTTGCTTGAAATAGTCCGCCGCCCCTCAAAAAGTAAATCACAATCATTTAAAACCCCACTTTTACGTGATATTAGTCGCATTTTGCTTTCAATTTATCAATGAATCACCTACTGGTAATAATCAGCTGCCTTTGTAGTTTAAAGAAAGAAAGAAAAACAAACTGCTGTCACAGTAATGATTTTAATGTTTGTTAGTTTATATTGGTCATTGATTTTAAACCCATTTCGAAATCATACTATATTAAAAAGTGATTTTAACGTATTATAATTACGTAATTATAATAAAGGTTTAGTTGTCAAGTAATGGTAAACAATAAAGCTTGGTATTTTATTTTTTTACTGATTTGTTTTAGATTTCAGGTTTACATTTTGGTATGATAATCCTTTTTCTTTAAACTGAATCCTACAACCCGTACAAAGGACGGGCTTACTGCTAGTCATATATAAATAATTAAGAATTAACATTACCCGCTTGACTTGTCTTTAAATTGTATAGAATATAGACCGGAAGACTGTAGTGACCAGTAATTGGTCTGAGGCGTTAAAACATATCGTACGTAAGGGGTGCCTAAAAGTAACCGCAATAGCATTGCCGAGGTCTGAGTTTTTGTAGCAGGCCTGCGGGTTTCTTTCTGCACCACTCTGCCGCGCGGACCGCTGACCCGGCACGTTCTGTTCAAGCGTTTTTCTGACTGTTTTTGCGAGTTTTTTCTTTTCTGCCTCGTTTTTTATGATGACAAGTTTAAGTGAATAACCTACCACTGTGGATTTTTTTTACTAGGTAAAAACACTGCGGAAACCGTTCTAATGTTGAAATCTGTTTACAAAGATGATACTAAGGGGGAAAACCCAAGTGTATGAGTAGTTATCTCGATTTAAAAATGGCGACATGTCGTTCAATGTCAAACCTCGTTCTAGATGTCACTCAGCCGCCCGAATCGACGAAAATTTTGAGAAAATTTGAGAGGCTTAATTGTTTTTATGTCCATGGGTCGCAACCATGATTTATCGTCAGTTTTACCTTTTAAGGAAAATGTTGATCAGTTTTGAGCTGGAATATCTTTAACCGAGGTAAAAGATATTCCAATGATTTCTGACAGTTAATCAATTGTTTGTCGACGGTCTGTGAGCACAATCTCTCGAATTCATTCAACATTTTTATCACTTTGTTCACTTAAACTTGCCATCATAAAAACCAAGGCAGTTGTAAACCGGCCTAAATAATATGCTTGTATTTACGTCTCTGTGGGGTATAGGGTAGATCATGGATATGACTAAAGGGAATTTTTCAGTTCACTAACCATATGATGTCACTGATTCAAATTTTGGTCTTGCAAATTACCAACACCCCACCCCCATAGAGCTAAGACATATCCATGCTAAAACAGTTACTACAGATGAACAGAACGTACCATGTAAACGGCTCACGCGGTTCTGAACTGCCATAGAGTACTACACAGAAACTCATACTATACAAAAGCTCCGGCCACGACAATGTAATTCTGGTTACTATTCGGTACCTCCTCGTACTTCAGTAAAAATACCGATACTACGAATGATCAGGAGCAACTAGGAGCAGGGAACTGAGTAGAAAATTTATTTTTGGACTTTACATATTTAAAACTGTTTCCTTCCATCTTGAAACAGCTGAAATCTACTAAAAATATGAGAATTGACAAGCTGGTCGATATTACGTAATCTGTGTCCCGTTGTTGAATCACTTGACACTCAAATTATGTCACTAACTAGCGGCGTGACTTTTGACCTGATGCATTGTAATCGCACCCCAATAACAGACATATTCGCACTTCTTGCTCTAATGTTTACACTCCTTACACTAGTATTCGCACTTCTTGCTCTAATGTTTACACTCCTTACACTAATATTCGCACTTCTTTACACTAATGTTAACAATCGTGACAGTTACACTCCTTACACTAATATTCGCACTTCTGCTCTAATGTTTACACTCCTTACACGTTTTACGTTAACGTTTACAATCTCACTCCTCCTGAGGTCCTTACACTCATGATTAAATTTTACACTCATCCTTAATTAATTTACACTCGTAGTTATTTTCGATAATTGTATTTTATAACCTGAATTGACATTTAATTTTATCAATAACAACAATAACGTGTATTTATTAAACCATTTTGTGGAAAACTTTGTACAAACTGTCATGAAGCATCAATGATTTTTACTTTCCTCCCCTACCGTAGGAGATAGTACTACATTGATATAAGGAAAATTGTTATAAATTTTAGCTGAGATTACATGTATTTGCTTTAAGGCCCCCTGAATCCAAAAACCTGGTTTCCGGATGCCTGTTTGTGAGTTTCTTTACGAAGGAACTGCTGATGATTCGATTTTTATGATATTTTTTACTAGACAGTATAAATCAGGCGTTTATTTTTTAAGACTTTATTTAAGCTCAAAATTATTAATTAATTTTTTCCTTATTTCTTTACTATTTTGAATAAAACTTGATAAGCATCTTTTATAGTTATTGCATATCCAATAACTTTGGCTGAGGGTAAACAGAGCATCATAATCGAATCTTAACAGAGGGCGCGTGAACTGCGCGCGCGTGTGTTTGTGTGTGTCTAGTGTAATTTTTCAAAGTTTTTTTAACGAGGATTAGAAAATGAAAGTGTATTATATACCAGTGTTATCGGCCGAAATTGGACCACAAACATCTCTAATCTTTATAAAAATAAATTTATAAGCATACATTTCTGAAGAAATAATACGTGTCGATGAGTAATTGTTTAAGGTCATAAAACAGAACGATTCCAATCATAATCGTATGTACATGTATTTTATTCTAATTGAAAAGTATATGTTTAACGTTATTCGACTACAATAACAATTAATTATCTCTTGTGCTTTATACATCGTTGAAAGTTTTGCTTCTAATCAGTGTAAAATAGAAGACCATCCTAACAATCTGGCTTTAAAGCTGTTGGACAATACTCCGAATAGGTTGAAATATATAATCCGTGGTCTTGCCAATCGTTTTTGACATGGATATGTCTAGCTCTGGGGGGGTACAGGTAATCCGTTAGACCAAAATTTTATACGGTAACGTCATATGGTCGTATAAACACAGCTTTTTAGAGGAACTGAAAACATTCCCTTTATACGTATCCATCACATCTATATAAATAAAATTAGAGTTTTGTCTGTACATTGCTCAGAATTATTCATTTCTCAGTTATTTTTACTTTTCGTGCGTTAGAGAAGCCGAAACCGGTCTTATCTCAATTTTTGTCTGTTTGTCTGTGACGCTCCAGGAGATATTTTACGCCGTCTTCTCCGGAAAACGGGAGAACTGATTACATTGAAACTTATTTCATGTATTCTCTACATTCCAGAGAAGGTTTGTAAATGCTTGAAATCTTCCGCCACCTCTTGAAAAGTAAATAACGAGCATTTAAAAACCCACTTTTACGCGATATTACTCACATTTTGATTCAGTTTTTAATGAATAACCTACTGCTGTCTCTGTAGTTTAAAGATTTAATAGAAATAAAAACAAACAACTGTCTAATCAACATTAGTTAGTTTATATTGGTCACTGATTTTAAACCCATTTCGAATTCATACTATATTAAAAAGTTATTTTAACGTATAACTAATAATAATATTGGTATATATGTTCTAATCTAAATAATAAAGCTGGGTATTGATTTATTTTCTTTGTATCGATTTGTTTAGGATTTCAGGTTTACATTTTGGTATGATAATATCTTTCTTCTTTAAACTGAATTCTACAATCCGCAAAAAGGACGGGCTTACTGATAGTATTTCCTCTTTCCCTTAGGGAAGTAAATGCAACCAATTAGGTAGTTATGTTTTCCTTAATGTGTTAATAAGTTAGCTAGAACAATGTTGTTTAACCATTATAGTGAGTTTTAAGAATAAATGCTTGAATATATGCTTGAAGTATTCCTTCTCCTATAACACAACCCGCGAGAAAATCTATCCAGTAGATGTCTCACAAGTTATTTCGAATAATTCGAAATTTTTCCCTTTCATATATATAGTATTGATTGGCTATTCTTAACCTTTAGGGCTTATGCAATAAATGAATTCGCCTCCACTTTTTCACAATCTTTCGTCACATCATTTCTATAAATTATGACCCATATATTGCACCTTGAATTATGCGTCTAATCATTTGCGAAAAACGTTTTATACAACTTAAATTTGTTTTATGTTGAAGATTCATGAAGTTAATACGATCTTTCTATCGTTATAATATAATATTTTTACCTTTTACCATTAGCATTTAACAACAGCAAAACTAACGTCATCGACGTAGTAGTTAGTAATAGACATGACAATGGACTAGGCCAAAGTCACATAAGAAATAAGATAAAAATAATTAAGATAACTAATAGAGATAACGCTATAATACCTTCCTAGGATCATTAGTGTAAAACAAATAACAGATGTATTAGTATAACCTTACCCTTAATTGTCAAATTAGGTCAAAAGTATGATCTAGAAAATTTAAAAACTCTATCTTTATTTAAGTCGTTCTTCGATTGCAGTTTGTACATAGAAAACCCAAATAAGTTCAAAGGCTATCCATATCCATTCGAACATGTTTTTTATTGATAGAATATTTATATTTCCAATAAATTATGTATGGTGACTTCTGATACTTGTCTAAAGAATATCTACTACTTGTCCACTGTTTTTTCTTATCTTTTATACTCTTCTTACTACTACTTGTCACTGTTTATTTATACTTTTACTTGTATTTACCTTATACTGGATTACTGACTTGTCCACTGTTTACTCTTCTACTACTTGTCCACTGTTTATCTTATACTCTTCTACTACTTGTCCACTGTTTACCTTATACTCTTCTACTACTTGTCCACTGTTTATCTTATACTCTTCTACTACTTGTCCACTGTTTATCTTATACTCTTCTACTACTTGTCCACTGTTTATCTTATACTCTTCTACTACTTGTCCACTGTTTATCTTATACTCTTCTACTACTTGTCCACTGTTTATCTTATACTCTTCTACTACTTGTCCACTGTTTACCTTATACTCTTCTACTACTTGTCCACTGTTTATCTTGTACTCTTCTACTACTTGTCCACTGTTTATCTTATACTCTTCTACTACTTAACCACTGCTACTCAGATAAATATCTACTGCTGGTTTATTTTTTATCTGAAACGTGTCGACTTCTCGTCCTCTGCTAGTCCTATACTTGTCTACTACTTTCCACTGTTTGTGTGATTTTTGTCTAATACTTCTCCACTGCTTGTTTGAAAAATAACTACTTGTAGTCCACAACTCGTCTGATAAATACTTTTCTGATACTTCTCTACCGCTTTGCCACAGCTTGTCCCATACTTCACTCTTTCACTACCTTTATCCTATACTAATGCCAATACTAGTCCACTGCATGTCTGATAAATATATACTATTGTTTCATTGCTTTTTTGATACTTATCTACTATTTCTTGCTGGCAATCTGTTGGGGAAAACACGCGTCGACGAACCTTCGATCATAATACTAATCTATATCCTACTCGTGTTACAGGATAACCATATCTTTAAAATGTCTTAAGATTTTTATCCTTCTTAATTTGCGATAAAATACTGTTTACTACTTCGCATGAACAAAAATCTCAACTCCAGCAAACGTTTATAAAGACTTATATTTTTACATACCTTGGGCAATACTTTAACGCATTCATAGTCTACCTAATTATAGTAGTTGTAATTGAATAGTAACTAATGAGTCATTATTGAGCTACTTAATAATGTACACATTCTGAGAACTATGTTAGGAAGAGAAGCTTAGATTATGGCTGGATGCTCAGGTCGCTGGGAAAGCTAGCCGCGCGTTAAACACAGTCTCAATCCACAACAAACTGAAGCGGTTACAGTATTGTTGTTTTAGCGACGGTATTGTTCGTCTAATGGTGTAATAGTGTGGATAAGTGTTACCGTTTACCGACGCGTAATGAGAGCCAGTTTCAATGTTTCCTCTGCCTCTGCCGCGGCCATGGACGTTTCCATAGCGCCCACCTCCCTGCGCTGGACCACCCAGTGTGAGTACTCTGCAAAACTCACCCTCTAACCTTCCAACTCTTCTAGAAACTTCACCCCTCGCCCCCTGTCACAACCCTAGTAATCACGTGATTTACAAGTAAAATGTAAAATATATGTATTGGGGGGATTGTAAAGTGATAGTAAGCTTTATTACTAACCCGGAAAGGGGTTTCTAAAGTGCGAGACAAAGTCGGCCTTAGACAACAATGAAAGTCAGCTGTTGCCTTGAGTGTGTAGCTTATAAAACTAATACGGAGTATAACTGTCCGGCAAAAATAACGTTCACCACAAGATTAAGATAAGCTTCTTATCTAAACTCCCCCCCCAGAGCTAAGACATATCTATGTCAAAACACAACAAAAGAACATAAGTTATTTTAAATGGAAACAGCAAGTTTCCAGCCGGATTTTACTATTTGTCATATGTTAAAGCATAGGATGACGAAAAACGAGTTTCTTTAGAGTAATAATATTCAGTAAAGCGTTTACTCCCTTGATAGAAAGTTATTTTGTGAAGTTCAGCTTTTCAGATATCGATAGTATCACATGTCGTTTGTGGATCGCTCGAATACCTAAAAATGCTGCAAGACACAAGTAAGTAAAAAAATCTGACTGATATGATGATTTTGTCGGAAACCCATCAATTAATTAGTCTATTCACCTTACCTAACAGGAATAAAGTCAAATCGAAAAAATTCTAATTTTGATTAAGGTCATTTCCATATAACTCAAATGATTCATATGCAACACTATAGTTTTAATATTTTTATTTTTTCTCTTCCTCCTTTCACGTTCGTCCGCCGGCTGACAACAACAGTGGGCTACACTCAGGAATCTGCCCACATAGACCTTTCCTCGTTGAATTGTGGCCAAATAATTGAGATTTGTATTATTTTTATAGACAATATTTTAGTGTAAATGTATTATTGTGTGATTGTTTGCCTATTTATTTCGTAAAACATGTAGGCTAGCGAAAAGTTTTCGAAGCCTTCGAGTAAATATCATTTTCCTCAACCTACTATGCAAAGTCATAATTTACTCTCTGAAATAGAATAATAAAGTACTACTTTTCACCCATGGTAATCTCTGATATTTCAGTACCAAGGGACGAAAAGTAGACACTTTTAATAACAAGAGACGAAAAGTAGACACTTTAAGTACCACGGGACGAAAATTAATCCCATAAGAATAACATACGAAGTATCCAGAAACACTCACACAAATGAGTACACCATACACCGTACACCATATCTACAATTGAGCAACATACAGTTCGCTATGGTGGCAGAACTTTATGTTGCGTCTAAGGTATTCTGATTGACGGCCATTTGTTTTTTGGCAAAATGGACAGTGGCAGTGAACATTTTGGGCTAGGAAATTAAGTTTTAAGTTTGTTACTGTGTTCTAAAAACAAAAGTTTAGATTTATTTATAAACTAGTGTCAGGAGATACGTATAAGAATCTGAATACTTTAAAGTAGAGTATTATCGTTTTGACATCGATATGTCTTAGCTCTGGGGAGGGGGGTGTTATCAAATTGTGAAACGTAAAAGGTGTAACCCAAGCTACGCCATATAACTAGAGAACAGCTGATTGAGGAAATGAAAACATTCCCTTCAGACCTATCCATTATCTAACCCATTTCCCATAGGGAAGTAAGTGCATATTTTTCTGTTGAAAATTTATTCATATTAACTTGTTCATATTATTTGTTCACCCTTAAAACACTTTTTATTGCTAAAATAATACATTCCATTTCCTCTCAATCATTCCCTCCAATTATTTATGAAAAATATTGTATCATGGCGCGATCTTGTTACTTACTAAGACTGGCATGTTCCTTGGACAGGACTGTTAATAGCCCAACAGCCAATGGCATCAAAGAAACCTACTTTACATGGGGCCCGAACCACAATTTTGCCTCCGAATTACGAGCTGGTCTAATAATGAGGATAGTATTTGCGGATGAACGCAGTATTCAATTATGTGTATTAATCCACACAAGAGAATAGCCATCGCCTATCCACAATTCATGACCTCCAAGTATGTGGATTATTTGACACGCGGCCGTCCTAGTCTGAACCATAGAACTACAACAACTTCTATGGTCTGAACGAGCTTAGGTTTTAAACGTCTTGATGGCTACTGAATATCCCGGAGATTACCGGAAATTGATATTAAAATTCATCATTTATTCATAGTAATGATAGAATTGGTGTCTAAAAACAGTTTTTGTGTGTTATACTATCAATCTTCTTAGCTGATAAACACTCACAACTTTTTTACTGTGGATTATCATTCCACAACTTTTATTTGGCATTAACTTTGTATTGTTTATATTGCTTTCGAATACAGCATTTAAAAATGTCTAGTTGGCTCTAAATTAATGTAAAATTGTACTGCGTGATTTTTTACTCACGTGACCTAAACACTAGTCGTAAGGTAGGATCTCCAATTCAGTAACGAAACAAAGTACGACATAGATGGTTCAAAAGTAGTATATTCCGAATCTCATTTCATCATTTCAGTTTTGTTCAACTGTATTGTATATTAATTGGAATTAATTTTAATGAAGAACTACGTAACTAAGTTACATAATAATAATGTCAAATTTAAAAAGTACAGTTCCCTAGCAATCGATTGAACAATAACAAAATCTCACTTTAACATCGTAAAAGTAGAGATTTTTACGATGTTTTACAGGGTGTCCCGGAACTCTCTAAAACCCTGTAATGGAAACCTTTATGAGTGTATGGGTGAAGCCATTACCCATTTAAAACTGTTCACACTTCACTCTTGACTGCTTGCGTCATGTTCACACGTATCGTATAGAATATTATATGCAGCTTTGAAACCATGGTTGTAGTACTGTAAGCAACCAAATTTGAACGAGATTCCTTTTATGTACCTTCAAATGGACTTGTACACTGGCCACTTGACTAGCTTCACCTCACCAGTATTGTCAAACGTTTCGCCCTTGCTGTGAAGTGGCATCATCAGTGGCTGGGATGAGACTGAAGGGTTGTTTTGTTTGTTTGTCCAGGCAGGTAGGCGGAAGGGTCAACTGCCCTGGTGGGGGTGGGGATGACCCCCATTTCCCTGGGTCCCCCCAAACCCTGAAGGGTTTATAAGGGTCTATAAATCGAAAATTCAAAAAACATTTAACGCCTGGAGATACGGTGAATATTTAGTTTTGAAACGTTTAATTGCCGATAAGAAGATATCGAACATAACCTGAAACGGAAACGTGTCTCACACCTGTGTGGCGTTGGCTGTTCGGTTACCTTTCTTTTATCAGTTATTGATAACGGCACGAGCCGCGCGAGTCAGTGATGTACTATCTGTTCACGTGCAAGCCTGTGCTGCGAGTTGCCAAACTCGCCGCGCGTCGCGCCACCGGCGTCTGCCACCGCTGCGAGTACCGCTGCCGCCACTGTCGACGACGTGAGTCCATCAGGATACAAGATACAGGATACAGTATTGTTACTATATTATCTACAAATACGGACAAGGTGCTAACCATCTTGGCATAGTTCGATGGAAGGGTCCTAGTGATTGGTCATCAATTCTGCGGTTGTATAGAAACTAGGGATCTCAATCCCGGGATTTCGGGATTGAATAAAGCCGATCCAGGGATTAGTCCCAGGATTACAGTTTTTATAAATCTATTTTTTTGTTTGGTGAGGACCCCCCTAAAAGAATATGATATTAAAATTATGAATTATCAACAGTTTCATCTTATAAATTCGCAAAATCTGGTAGCTTTAGGACTTTTAAACAGATCACGAATGGTTATTATTAATATTAACGGCACGTACTACTCACTTTCGCTACACAAACCTCTCCCGACTCACACAGCTGTTTGCTAAACGAAAGCCCGATAGCAACTAAAATTGTTGATGTAGGACATAATGAAGCAAAAAATATCAAAATAAAGCCACCTGTGCGGCCTAGGAAGGCCTCAATTCGTAGGAATTATCTGCAACGGAAGTTCAAAAAACCCAAAAGCGACCGGGATCCCGGGATTGAGAACCCTAACAGTAACGCATTTATGGTCCTTTCGCTGTGGAGAATGGGTGACGGGCTTCCCTGCAACCTCCCTTGTGCCTCAGCACTCAGTCCTGTAGTACGGTATCTTCTTGCTTGTCCAGCTGGCAGGGGCTGCGCGAAGATAACCTTATTTATTTCACGTAGGTATGCCGTATTGATGGGTTACGCTCTCTGACGACGAGAGATTGATCTCGTGCCGATCTTTCATCCTAGTTCGTATTTATTTGTTCGAACTAAATCGTTGTTTTTTGAATTCACAATACATAAATAAACCGTCTCCTACTGACATCGCCAATCTTGGAATTTTAAGAATTATTGGGAAGAGATAGAGGTTGCAAAATTCCCTATCTTGAAGATACGTGATATAACGCAAAATTATTGTACAAAATATGTTTAAACTCCCACTTCAAGTCAATCGAAACAACTTGCTGATACGAAGTCGCTCCATGTTTTCCCCGTTCGCTTTTCAGAGTGTTTCTTTACAGTATAGGCCTACGTATTGAAATTAACTAGTTCAGCCTGACCCTCGTGCGTCGTCAATTGATAATTAGTCAAATACTTATCTCAATTTTGTACAGTGCGTGTTTACTTTGAATTTTTACATTAACACTAGGCTTACACATTATTGAAATGTGTTTAAAGTTTTAGAGCATAAAGCGGAAACAGAAGGAGTTTCTTGACATTTTCAAATTTAAAATTCGAAATTTGTTGTACGGAAAACTTTCCAGATATAAAACAACTTCCCAAAATTCCACGATGATCGGATCCAAAGTTAACTACAAATAAACAAACTAATCAATGACAGACATATACATATAACCTACTCTATTTTATGTATAGAGGATAAAAGGAACTCTTGATTTTATTGTTTGATTGGCAGTAAGCCTGTCCTTTGTACGGTTTGTAGGATTTAGTTTAGAGAAGAAAGATTAGCATATCAAAATGTAAACCTGAAATCCTAAACAAATCAGTACAATGAAAATAAATCAATACCCAGCTTTATTGTTTAACATTACTGTGCAATTAAATAGATTAGAACATTTATACCAATATTATAATTAGCTATACGTTAAAATAACTTTAATATCGTGTATGATTTCGAAATGTGTTTAAAATCAATGACCAATATAAACTAATACCGAATTGAAAGCTGTTTGTTTTTCTTTCTATTAATCTTTAAATTACAAAGACAACTGATTATTACCAGTAGGTGGTTTATTGATAATTGAAAGAAAAATGCGACTAATATCGCGTAAAAAGTGGGGTTTTAAATGCTAGTGATTTACTATTTAAGGGTCGGCGGACAGTTTTAAGCATTTAAAAACCTACTATGGAGTGTAGAGAATGTATGAAATAAGTTTCATTGTTATCAGTTCTCCCGTTTTTTTCGGAGAAGACGGCGTAAAATGCATCCTGGAGCTTCACAGACAAACAGACACAAATTGAGATAAGACTTGTTTCGTTTCGGCTTCTCTAACCTACAAAACGAGACAAAACTCTAATTTTATTTATATAGATAAGCAATTAATATTTTTACAAATGAACGATTTACCGTACGTCGCATGTACTGTAAAATCCCAAAGTTTACTCGAAATATCATCACTTAGTCGTCAAATATAGGGTTAACCTAAAGCAGCGCTTCAGCTCATGAAGACTTAGAAAATACCATTGATTTCCAACATTTGACTTTATTACAGTATTACCTGCTATTATAATCTATAATCTATGGGAGTAACTTACGAATAGTTAACGTTGTTATTTAGATTGTCATTTCTGACATTTTCCACCACGATTAGTAAAGCAAAGTTTCACAACGTTTTGGGATATGTAATTTGATCCCATCTCATGTAAGATAGAACCTAGAACAAAACAAGATTAGTGCATAATCAGGGTTAGTCTGTATACAGCTCAATCCACAACGTTAAAGCAGTCAAAAACTTGCAAAGAATACAAAAGAAACAAAAGTCACACAGTAGAATGTACAAAACGCACCAGAGTACGAATAACAAAGTAGGTTACTCCATACGTTACAAAGGTCATACGCGATGAGCCAGTGCGTTTTGAGAGGGAAGGGGTAGATTTAACTAAGATTTAGAGGGTAAGTTTAGTAATAGAACTGGCTGAATGCAGTTGGTTCGACGTAACAGCTGTAAAATGCTCTTAAAGATTAGTCATTCGTGTCCGTATTAAAAAAATGTTCAATATCCTGTATCTGTACACAAAACACAAACTTATATAATATAAAAGCCTTCTCAGACCGATTTCGACGTATGTAATTCAACAATTTCAACCAAAATTGCTCCCACTCACCGCTAGCCCTCCTGCATACGAATACGTCAACAACAGAACAACACTACACCTGAAAATTCCATTCATCGACGAAATCGTCAATAAACTGTATAGAAACTTACACGATAGGTCTAACATCACTCAAACCCCGCGTCGAACAACTTCTTCCACACAACGGTACACGAAGACTACGACGAAGATGGAATACTTACTTGACTTGTGAATAGTTTTTTTTTGTTTTGACAATTCATAACCAGTGGGCCTAGAACTCGCATTTCATATATTTTCTCATTTCTTATTTTATGTAACATTTTCTGAGATAATGATTTAATATATTGGACTAAGTATGAAATATTTTTTTAATATCCTGTATCTGTCTAAAATATTTTTTATTCACTACGATATAGTTTTTATCAGTAACGAGCTTAAGTGGTAGTTTTCTATCCGCATCCCCAATCGTTTGTGAAGACCTGGGTGAAGCAGTCCAACTCGGAAACGAAAAACACTCTGGGTCATAATACTAATTGGCAATGTGTTTAAACTTACAAAGCAAAAATATTAACGTAAATATGTGGTACAGTAAAAGGCTATACTTTATTCAATACTAGCTAACCCGGCGAACTTCGTAACGCCTAACAGTAAATACGTGTTAACTTTCAGATTGGCCATTTCTGAAGTCGAATAGCATTACGTCTTCGTTGTGAAAATTATTCTTGGTTTCGGCATAGTTAATAACAGTTCTGAAACAATAAGCATATTAATAACATTACCACAAAACAAATAAATCTGAGTGGATTAATTCACAATTTTTCTAATCCAACCTAAAACCAAACAAAACGTAACTGTTATTCGGCTTTTATAGGAAACATATACAACAGCTGATTATTATAAAAAACGTAATATGTATAAACACCGTGATTATTTTTTATTTGGCCGACATAATTATAAACACGTGACTTTTAGACAGACAGAACATTAACTATTAACGTGATGAATAAATCCGTTAATTTTGTACAGTACACATTTACTTCATAGTTTTACATTAATGAATGATTCAGATGGCATTAGATAGTAACGCATATTGCTAATGGAAAGTAATACAACAGCTGTAGCTTAAGAAATCAAATGTTTTTATTGTAGAATATTTGGAAACAAACTTAGTCCCCATAAGTTTAACATTAGAAATTTAAAACACTATAAAATGGAAACTAATTGAATTTATGGAAACTGAATATGCCTAAAGCATGACCGGAGCAGAGACGAATCCAAAAAATCAAAAATCATTAAAATCGGTCCAGCCGTTCTCGAGTTATAATGCGTGTAACTAACACGACTTTGTTTTATATATTTAGATTACATTTTACACTAATATTTTACAAAAACACTATATTTATGATGTATATATATATATATATTTTATAATATTTTTATACATTTAAGATATATTTCTGTTTCTATATCCTAGGATTAGTTTCGATTCAATTAATAAAAGCATCAATTATTGTTGTATGGTTCACTTTTCCTTTTAACAAGCACTGCAAGTAACTTCATATAATTAATTAGATCCCTTTTGTCATCTTTTTAACGAACCGTGTCGATCGTCATTATTTTATGTTCTGGTCGATAGAGTTTGTTAAATTGGAATCAAATTCACCTAAGGATAGTCTTCATAAAACTAAACCTACAGCAATGCAATAAATAATTATAAATCTGTCCATAAATACTGTAGTGTCTTTTTCTTCTTGTAACGTGAAATACATAAATACTTTTTAACAATTTTGGTTAGGTATTGTTGAGGTGTAATTTGTAGAGGTTTCTGTAAACATCCAAATGATCCTTGGGGAGGGGTTCTGGTTTATTTACTCATTTTTTTTGTTTCATTATAGACTAACAAATGCGATATCTCAATTTGCTTTTTAGCCATGATCTTATTACCTGTGTGTTATATTGAGTCCTCACAAAGAGTGTATAATCAACACACCAAACCTGTGGTACCTCTCACATGTCTAGTTAACAAAACGATTCCATTGACTCTGAATTGGTTTGTTCAGCCTTCTGTGACTTTCCATTCTATAGTAACTCATTTGTTGGTTTCAACTATTCATTTTCAAGGAATCGGTATCTCAAAGTTACAATATGTCCAAGTTTATCTGGCACCAAGGAATCTTATTCTTACATAATAATAATGAGTCATTCACATTCCTTTGCGGAAATTTCACCGGCTTTTTTTGAACAGTGCTAGCTTTGACTATCCATTAATAATCATAACATTCAGTTAGCTGTATTCAACCAAGAGAGGGTTCTCTCACTTCTGTGAATGTTCAGGAACAGATGAGACAACCCTCTATCACCCTCTGACCAACTGACAGGATTTATTCTAGCACTTTTATCCATTCACTATGTAGTGCCCTTGATCAAATTTCATTGATAAGTGTAGATGGGCCATAAAAAGGGAAGCTTTTTCTTTTGTGAACACCTGAAAGCCTTATTTGTTATCCAATTTCAAATTTGTTACTGGTATACAAACCACTTTTATGTGCAACACGGAAACACCTTAACCTTTTTGATAACTTAAACCTCCTTGAGTGAACTGACCGGACCTCATGAGTCGCTTTTGTTACAGCATGCATACCTCAGCGTTATGTCCTCGGTATCATGGGTCTCCTGGGCATGGCCAACGCATACATCATGAGAGCTTGCCTGAGCATAGCGATCACAGCCATGGTCACGCACAAGCCTCCGGACTCCACCTACGTCAACGAAGAAGAGTGTCCAGCCGCAGCCGATGACAATCCTGGGAACAGCACAGTGCGTGGTGTCATGGCACAGGTAACCTAACCAACCACCAACCAGCTAACCTAATCAATTAATTTTGAAAAATCTACTGCACATGATCATTTGGCTTTGGACTTGTAGATTTTGTGTGTATGTGTGTGTGTGTGTGTGTGTGTGTGTGTGTGTGTGTGTGTGTGTGTGTGTGTGTGTGTGTGTGTGTGTGTGTGCAAGTGTGTGTACCACTGTCAAATGATCAAAGGTACTTTGGTGTAAGATGATACAGTCTGTCTCAATTTTTCATATATGCCTAAATGTTTCAAGTCCACATGAATACGTCCATTTCTTACAAATTTTGGCTTAAAATACCTGGATAGACTCCAAATTCAGAAAGGTAATAATAATTTATAGTATGTATACATTTTCCAGCGAACCTAAATCTAATAAATATCTTTTGTTCAGACTATGGGCTGTTTTATTTTTCTTTAGTGTAATAGCTAACAGTGTGTGCATACAATACATGGTATTACAAAGAGAGTTAATAAGAAGATACCAATAAGAATTTAAATTTAATGGCACGCCGTAAAATTAAAACAATTTTCCTCATTTGTGTTTCAACCAAAAGTAAACTCTAGCTAGCAGACATAGAAATTTCAAAGGATTTGTTTTGAATTTGAAGTTACTAAATTAATAATATATTTACAATGTAATTATGGTGTTTCAGGGAACTTACGACTGGGACGAGAGAACACAAGGACTGATCCTGTCCAGTTTCTATTACGGGTACATAATCACACACGTCCCAGGGGGTGTTCTTGCCCAAAGGTAACCTTCGTTCATAACTATCCTGCCAAGTATAAATAGGTAAATGATTATGTGGACAACAGTGAATTGGCAACCTAGCCAAGTATGAATGAGAAATGAGTGTAAGGTGATTGTGGCGTGATCTTAATTGTAGCCTTGTTACTGACTAAAGTTAAACTTTATTACTTAGACAGGACTGTTAATTAAAAGCCCAATAGCAGATTGCATCTAGGACCTGCAGTTTAATGTGGGATACGAACCACAATTTTGCAATTACAAGTTGGTCTAATTATGTGGATGGTCTTCATGGATAAATATTGCAGATTTTAAACCACACCTGGGAACAGTTTTATGTTGATAAAAAAGTAAATAGCCTCTCAAGATGTAAAGCTTGTAGAGTAGGTATCTGTAAATGTCAACAATAGAAGAAAAAATTACTTTGGTTGTGTAAAAACTACCAGAAGAATCAATGAAAAACTGTTACCAGATAAAATAAAATATTTATCACAATGCATACATATCCTCTCCAGTTTCACGTATCTCCGGGTCTGGGTGCACAGGCCTCTCCATCTTCTAACTCCACATACTGCCATTGCAATCTTCTTGCTTCTATATCTCAACAATCCACTTTCTTCTGGGTCTTCTTCTGTTCATTTGAAACTCACTTTTTTTGGATTCTATTATTTTCCATTCTTCTTGACCAAATCACTTCAATCTTAATTTCTCTACTCGTTCTCTCAAACTATCTTCTACTATTCCTCTTCAAACTCTTCATTCCTAATTCTATCCAATCTTGTTTTACTTTTAATACATCTTATAAACTTCATATCCCCCTCCTGATCTGTACTCCATTCCCTGTTATATTCCAAACTTCTACACCATAGATAACTATCAGTATATAATAAGTATTGTACATAACACCTTTTGCTGTTTTTGGTATATTTAATCCCAGACTAGATGTCTAACATTTTGATAAAATCCTACACCTCTCTCTAATCTAGCCATTATCTACATAACTAGCCATTGTTCAATAAACCGTGCCTAAATGTAAATTTCTCAACCAACATAAGCGGTTCCCCCTCTACTTTTAAAGGTTGTTCCTAGTTGTAAAAGTTGTTCCTTTTCATAAAGTATATTTGTATATACGTGATACTGATTACAGTCGGTATGGTTTTATTACAGGTTTGGAGGGAAGCACACTCTAGGCCTCGGAATTTTCAGCACAGCTATTTTCACTCTTCTGACTCCAGTCACAGCAGAGGCCATGGGTGCATGGGGCTTGATTATGCTGAGGTTCCTCATGGGGCTGGGAGAGGTTTGAGCTATTCTTTGTTTTTTCTGTATTTTCAACAACTATATATGTAGTGTTCTCCTTTCACTTGTATTTAAGTAACAGATTTTCATGCACAATCAAAGATACCAGGTGTTTTTTAAAAGTAAGTTCTGTTTTGATGTAGACTCTAGTAGTTCGTACACATACCGCAACCTATACAGCAATTGTGACGCGCTGTCAAAATGTTTAAGATCATCGTTTCAGAAACACTTTTGATCACAGATTGACAAAAATCTGTCAATAGATTAGATTTCTCAAACTAATCTAGAAGAGATTAGTTTAAGAAATCTGTTATTGTGAAGTGTGTGTTCTCATTAATCCTTGCTCCAAATCAAAGCCATAAAATTGTATATAATCAAAGAAGAGCGACCGCTACAGTCGTCATCATGGACATTATGATGTCACATTGCCACGGCATGACCTTGCCTCTGAAGTCTAATATCCACTTAAGCACTTTGCTGTCATTATTAACATGTTCACCGTACTCCTCCCGAATTTGTCTATGAATTTCTGTAGCAGACAGGTTTCTTACAGACAAAAACCATATCCCTGGGCGAATCTAAAACGTGGGGGATGAGTTTATAATCATAAACATTTTGATAGCATAGAACAGAGCCTTACAGGTAAGCTACAGAACTTAGATTAAGTACAACTGTTCCTGAAGCAAGCCAAATCATAAAGCACATGTTCATTTCAGTATGTGTGTGTGTTTTACTAGCATCTATAACAAAACGGAACTTACTTCAAACACAACAAAGAAGTCAGTGACAAGTATTCAACAAGTAGGAGTGTCACAAAATTTTAGACCTCGGCAGTTTATATCAGAGCATGACATGTTTTTCAGGTTTAGGTTCTATTCTATAAACTATGAACTTATTTTATTTGTATTGCACCAAGCAATATGGTACTGGGCCTATACTAGTAGTTTATTTATTAGTTTTGTTTGGTACAAGACTTGCAAAAACATACAAAGGAACACATAAAATTGAACAAAGAGTTTTTGGGTAAATGTTATAAATATTTTTTACGATGACGAAAGATAGACTGGACAGACGTTTATGGAGAATTATTTAAATTTGAGAAAAGGGTAGGTTGTAGTATTAGTATAATATTGTAGCACAATATTAGAACAGTAGAATTCCATTTAACCGTGTTTCCGTATTAACCGAGCCTAACTTGGGTGCATAAAACATAAAATATTTGCCATAAAACAGGGGTCACATCCCATTTGATGTTTTTCGCCACCCTGCCTGTACGTCACATTTGTGAGTGCGGGACAAATTTTAGACATCTCCTGACTGAAAAAGAGGTGTTTGGCCTCGTGAGTTACACACCCATCCCTCAGACCATTATTATATAACTTTAATGCAATTTTATTCATTGGCCATAACCATATTTTGCATTAAAAAATATAGAAAAAGTACTCATGAAGTTTTTATTTGATATCTAATCGGTACATTCTAATCAGTAGTTCTGTGTTAACCAAGTTTTTGTCTAACCGAGGTTGTTACAGTCTACAATAACCATTGAATACTAAGTAGTATATATATATACTGTATTATATATAAAATGTATATAATCAATGATGGGACTTTACTGTATAGTATAATTTGTAATTTAAGTAAATGTAGTTTGTAAATAGTCACATTATTGTGCTTATACACCAGTTTGTGTTTTAACTACAAAAAAATTATTGCTGTGAGATATTTCACCTGTTTGTGTGAAGTGTAGGATGAACAGTAATACTATAAAATTGAGAGAGAGAGAGAGAGAGAGAAAAGAGTTCTCTCAATTTATTTGAAATTGTAGAGAGACAGTCGCTCTATAGTATAGATACAATGTGTAAAATTAAATACAATATTATATAATTTTCAGGACAATATTATTTTTTTAAATTTATTGTGAGAACTTCTATCAGTTCTCAATAAAGGTACAATAGAATTCATATAGATTCTCAATAGGTAAAGGATAAAATATGCAATTTGGGAAAAAGAAGCTATTATTACATTTTTCCAAGTTATTTACATTTTTGACATGGATGTCTTAGCTTTGGGGGGGTGTTGGCAATTTGCGTAACTAGAATTTGAAACAGTGACGTCATAGTTTGGTTTTAGGAACAGCTATTTAAATGAACTGAAAATATTCCCTTTAGAAATGTATGATTATAATTGAGTTTTATGACTCAAAAATTAATTACTCCCCTCATATATTCTTGTTTTATTTGAGAAATTTTCATTTATGTCCAAATAAATCAAACTAAAACTGTAGAGTAGAGGTAGCTTTTTGAACTAAAGAAAGGAGAGTATATGTAATTCTTAAACGATTATGATACAAACTCAACATGAATGTGTGGTATTTTTACAATTGTATACCAATTAGTAGCCTACAGTTACGTAAAATTAATCAGCATGCAGTTGTATTTACTAAAACATCAAGGTGAATACAAACCATTATTTTTATTTGACTATTGTTATCAAATAATGAGAGAAGCAAAAGAGATAAAGAGGCATATGCCCTACAATTCGAGCATCAGGAACATGCTAAGCAAATAAAGTTGGCAATTTCTATTTTTATAATGAGGCATAGCTTTTTTACCCATTCACCATTCTAAACTATAATATGCTATCAGGTTAGTTAACAAAAATGGTTGGATTATTATTTCTTTATTAGAAGCTTTATTTTATATGTCAGATCCTTTGTTAAGAAAGGTTTGCACTGTTTACATGATGAAATTACCTTATTACCTCCATGCCAGCTGAGCGAGTATGTTATTGGTCATGAATTTCTATTGATGAAATTGATACTGGCTAAAGAAAAGTAAAGTTTTATGATTATTATTGATTTACAAAAAGTACTTGCTTTTTGGGACAAACATTGGGACAGAATCCTTGGAAATAAATATCTGTTAAGTTTTTTAAGAGATACTAATGCATAGACTAAATGAAAAACCAAATGAAAAATCAAACACCAAAATAGGCAACATTAATGTAACAATTTTATTTTCAAGTGTGGGAAACCTTAAGAGCCTTAACCTTACAAAAATATTTCATTTTAGCCCCATAACAACAATACAACAGTTGGGATATCAAATTAAACATAAAATTTTAACGACTTTTAATTAAGGAAAAATATAATTAGGTCTACCGCATAAACATATACAAAAATTAACAAATGATTATCTGTTCTATAATTTTTTTGATAGAAAAATAAAAACAAAATCATGTAATTTCCTATATAACCACTTTACCTTTACCTTGACACATCCACCATCTTCTTTTTATGACTAGCGTGTGGTCAGTAATTAATTCATAAAATACATAAAATTACATAAAATTAACACTGTTCTTATGGGACTAAAAATTTAAAATGGCGGAGGCACAACCGAATCTTAAGAAGCAGACTACAGATCAACTTTATGCCCCTGCTAAGATTTCTGATTACCATACCCTATTTCTATATAGACCCTATTAGGGTACATTCTCACCCTAATTTTCATCAAAAGATTATTTGTTTCAGTTTTAGAGATTCATTTCATTGACTATGCAGGTATTATGAAAAACCACATATATGGACTTACACATAGGTACGGTACTTTTATTTCTTAAGTAAATTTTTTTTAAACATAAGAGCCTACCCTATATAACTATCATATTATTATTCAATGTTTAAAATACAGTACGGTATAATATTTAAAAATTTATTGTTTCAAAAATAATCATCCAATTTTATTTAGCAACAACAAGAGAAAACAAGTAAATAATTGCTAGAATCTTTAGGGAACGTAACATTCCCACACCATACGGTACCAAGCATTTTTTAATGGGTTTTCTTGGGTGATATAACCTTAAACTGCATGCCAAGTTTCATGGAAAACAGTTGAGAAATAAGACAGAAATTTAATTTTTCATATTCTCCATAAAAATAAACATTGGGCACTCTCAGACAACATACCTTTGTTTATCACGGATAGTAAATTTAACTTTTCTCTACAGGTATTGTTAGTATTTTTAACAAATTAGGATTTTCAACCAGTCTAATGATTGAATAGAAATACTAGTTTGTAAAGCTTTTTGAGTTGGTTTAATTGAGGTAGTTAAATAAACTGTAGTCAATAAACTACTTTTCACTCGTTTACGTTGTTTTGGCAGGAAATTCAAAAAATTATTTTTTGTTTACAATTAAAAGCCCGTATTTTGAACCATTAATTTTTCCAACATGCGGGTGATGTCATATTATTTGGGACCTTATAATAACTACATAGCATGAAATTTTAATCGAAATCCTTGGAGCAATATTAAGAAATTTGTATTTTTCACACTTTATTAAGGGTAGAACGATACTTTCTTCATGTACTATGTATAAGGGGAGAAAGTAAAAGTGCTAAAGTACTCATTTTAGTATAATTTATTTGTGTTAGCTAAGTGGTAGGGTTTGTTGTCCTTCCCTTTGTATATAAGAAAATTCTAATATTTTTAGTACAGATTATGTAAAGCTCCTTAAATTGATAATTAAATTAAACAATAAGATAAATGAATGGAATCAAGAGATAAAGACATTGAAAAACTAAATGTTTATCACCAACTGATAACGCTTCTATAACATGTGTCCTCTGTCAAAACTCCAAGTGTTGTCAAAGGGAAAATTGTAAGTGGTTTTGTAAATATGGGAATTTATATCAAGGAGAGCTTTATGTAAAATGTGATGCATAGGTACTCAAATACCTTCCTCATCCGCACAAGTACACCGTACCACAAACTACTCTAACCATCTAAATGCACATTTGATGGATTTTGAAAGTAATATACACATTCAGGGCTTCTTCAGTATCAGTGCCAGTCTGCTATTACACTATTATTTTAGCTGAATATTCTGACAATTCATATACAGTAACAAACAGTGTCTCAGTTAATAAATTTCCCACGTTTCCTCAACAAAAATTTTTCCATACTTGCAAACCAATAATTATGCAATACTTGCATTCTATTTAATATGCTTTTAGCAAAGTTAATGTAGTGACCAAACCATGAAACTATCCAATGAAAATGTTTACAAAATATTATCAATAGAAACATGAACTATTCTGCTGTCTTGTGTACACTACCATTTACATATTCAAAAATGTCTTTTTCTGATTTAGGGTGACTTTCAATTGCCTTTTTCACACACTCATTTGTGTCTTCTTCTTCCCCGAGGGCTTTATGAGCTTTTGCTTTATATAAGAGAGCTTTTAGACTTTTCTCGTCAAAGCATCGCAGGACCAAATCACAATCCTCAATTGCTCTTCTGTACAGTTTCAGTTTTAAACATGTCAGTGCTCGACAGTGGTACAGATGGGAGCTTTGCCTAAACTCATTTATTGCCTTGTTGTAGAAAGAGAGTGCTTTTTCAAACTCTCTCGCCTTGAATGCCTTTTCTCCCTGTTTTTTGAAGGTATCAGAGGACTCTTTCGAAAGTCTTCTTTCTTCCGCTCTTTTTTTTGCGTCAGCTTCACAAATTCTCATAAACGCTTCTGGACTCTGAGTCTGGGGTTGGTTGGGATCGCTTGACATTTCATCGAAGGCCCTTTGATTGATAACCGTTTTGCAAGTTTTTACTCTAATAGAGTCTTCATTTATTTCTTCTTCGAGTCTGTCTGTGTTTCCCAAATATTTGTCGACCATTTTAATTGTATCTTTTGCGATTTTTTTGTCTTTTGATGTTAATCCCGCCATTAACTTGTTAACTTCTTCTACCTTAACCATGAAGTTTCCAAATTCTTCATCCATCTCGGAGCTTTTGGTTTCAAACTTGTTCAACAACTCACTCATTGTGCTGTTTTTAGTTATCTAGTAAATAAAAGAACAGACAATAGTTTTTCACTGGGTAAACAAACTGAAATCTGGTGATGTGTTTACTGGTTACCTTGGAGATTTTATTGATCCCATTCTGTGAGGATATTTAAAATCATTTACACTGTTTCTTAGGACTGCTTGATTGAAGTAATATAATTAAAAAATAATGTATACCTAATATTGTAAACTTTTAATCTCGATTATATCTTAATTATGTTTTAATTATTCTTTACAAATAAAGATTTTAAACATATTATATTTATATATAGTATTCAAATAATATGTATACTCTTTACATTTTGTTCCTTTTAAAAATAATCAGCAATCATTAGTTTTATACAACATGGGTTGTTTAAAAAATTAAACCAAAAATGTGTAATTATTAATTTTTTTATGAACCTCATTCAGCTGAATTGAGGTTACAAAAAATCTGTATTATAATGTAACAGTAGCGTAACTCTTATCCTATACCAAGGTTTTCATTATTCTGTAATAATGAAATTTATAGCCGATGTAAAACCGTTTTTAATTTTTTGGGCGAAATTTCCTGTGATTTAGGAATTAATTAAAAAATATATATTTTTGATGATAGAATCGGATTGTCTTTCAAAAAAATGTAAAAGTAAAATAAGTAATATAAATTAGGCTTCTAAATTACTAGTATATTACTTACTAGTGATGTTATCTATTGTAAATATTTTATCCATTTTCTAAATATTTTACATTGTAGGTGACTATAAAAAGGTTAAACCAGTCTCCCATGAAACCTCTGTTGATCTGAATTCAACTTGAGTGAACCCTATTTGCATATTATTTGCTGAATTTACAGAAATAAATTACTCTGTTTCAATAGGGTGTATAATTTTATTGTTGAACTGATATAAACGTGTGAAACTAGTTGAAGGAAGTTATTTCAGGGACTACTTCAGATCCCAGGCTTCAATTATTTCATTTCTATAAATATCATTAAAACATTCAATTATTTGACTGGGACGGTGTAATCCAGCTACTTGGAGGTCACGAATTGTGGATAGTTGTGAGCGATGGTCAGTGGGTGTAGGGTTCTCTTGTGAGGATTTACATCCGCACTATTGAACACTACGTAAATTATCAAAAACCATCCTCATACTTAGACCAATTCGTAATTCAGAAGCTGTGGTTCGGATTCCACGTTAAACTGTAGGTCCCTTGATTGCCATCAGCTGTTAGGCTGATGGCTGTTAGGCTATGGCTGATGGCTGTTATTAATTAACAGTCCTGTCTAAGGAACATGTCAGCCTTAGTCAGTAACAAGACTACAAGATCGCGCCACAATCATCTTACAATCAATCCAAGCAAGGTTGGTTGATGGGCCACTTTACAGTCTAAATGAATATTTTGACTAGAAGATTTTGAATCATAAAGTTTTACTTAGTTCATGTATTACATCTCAGCTTCAACATGGCTTGCTCTGTGTAGAAAAGATTTTAGTATTGCATGTAATGAGCTGTAGATTGTAGTAATGTTGCTTGATGTGATTTTAGATAAGGTTTGACCATATTAAGTTATTTTAATTAGGTTATTTTATTTTATTTATAGTCGTAAACAATATTAATTATGAATTTGTTTGCTTTATTTTGACCTATTTCCAAGTTTAATATTATTGTGACTTGATAGAATTGTGGATGAGATCTATTAAATATTGATACATTGGCAATTATATTTTATATTATACATATATATTCTTGTATATACGTATTTATATTTTATCATATGAAATTGCTTCAGCATCAATAACTATCTCTTGTCTTATCCCGTTCCTCAATAATCGTGGCATCCTTGAATACCCAAGGCTGTTAATTGTAGGCATACTCATCTGTTGTAGGGTACAACATTCCCCGCCCTGAGCACTCTCCTAGCGCAGTGGGCTCCGCCACTGGAGAAGAGCAAGCTGTCCAGTCTGTGCTTCGCAGGTTCGAAAAACCATATATAATATTATGTAAACAAATTCTAAACTGTAAACATAATTTTTTCATGGATATATGTCTAGAGGAATATTTCAGTTCCTTAGTAGTAACAACAGCTGCTGTTGTTATAACCATATAATGTCACTTCCGTTTCAAATTTTGGTCTGACGGATTGCCAATACCCCCTCCCCCTAGAACTTAGACATATCCTTGTCAAAAGGAGGAAAGTTTCTATCTTATTCATGTCTAGTTAACATACTCACTCAACTCACTCACTCAGTTGACCTCAAAAGACTATTACAACTTGAACCACTGCATGTATAATTTTCTAGACTAAATATTATTAATATGTTTTCTTTCCAAAATATTTTAAAATTTAATTATATTATATCATTTACCTTAAGATAATTTTGTTCTGTAAATCACTTAATCTTTTTAGCGAATTTCCCATGGGGAAAAACTATTACCGTTTGTCTCATGGCTTTGTCTCTAAGCCTAGGGCCATGTTACCAAGAGATAAAAAACAATAGCCATTACAAATTGTATTTAATATATGTATAAGTGTATGTATCTGTGAAAATGATAACTATCATAAAATAGTCCAATCGAGACCAAATTTATGGGAGAGATTGTATTCTTACATTTACTCGGACGAGTTTGTAATCCAAATATGTCGGTCAATCGGAAGACGTAGTTAGGGGGGTGGGTGGTTTTTACCCCAAAATTGTTTTTTTAGGTTTTTCATATATAATTTTTAAATATTTTACACTTTTCTTTTGCTGTTAGAATGAGCTCCAAAAATTACACTATTTTTAATACTATAAAGCTTTGCTCTATCTCCAACAATGTTAATCTTATGGAGGATAAGGAAAAATTAATACTTCATTCATTAACCTATATTTTTGGATGAAACTTTTAACTGGTATTTAGCTTTGTGTGGTTGAGATACATCCATTTATGCTTAAAAATCATATTTTATGGATTTATCATGGCAGCTAACCTGCATACTCTTTTCCCATGTTAATAATATCTGAATATGCAAACTGTCTTATTCATCCACAGATATTGATAAAAATTGTCTCATATTATTATTGTTGTATTATTGATTTGGAAATTCCCTGAGTACACAAGTCTGCTGCGACTGAGGTATTCTAAATAAATTTGTACCCCTAAAACTTAAATTGAGTTAATAATAAACCTTACATAATTATACACTCTTACTAAAAACCGTATTGGTGTTAACGCCAACCAAAACCCTTGGTCTGAGAGACCCCTGTACCATATGATAACATATAGTTATCAGTATATAGTTTTAGTTATATAGTTATATATATAGTGTATATAGTATATAGTTTTCAACCCATATGATAACAATTATACACTAATAAATTTTGAAATGACTTGAAATAAGTATTTAAATATGTAACTATCGTTGAAGAACTAAATATGCTTTTTTTCAATAAATTTTTATTAATATTTTCAAAAGTAATATAAAAGAACAATACAATCATTTAGCTTGTGGACCCAATTTTTATTTCTAACATCGTCATATGAAGCAAAGATATCTTTTCAAACACCAGAAACTATGTAAAATAGTAATTATAATAATATAAAATAAGAAAACCATACATAAAATTTGTGTGTACGTACTTTTATGTATCAAACCCTCAGCATGAGAGACCAGCCATTCATACAAAGATGGACTGTCAAGGTCAAAGGATGCCCCAAAACTGAACAAAAAGTGGTTTGGCTGCTAATTGGAGAGGTGGTGGAAAGGTATTAGCATGATGGTAAGCACCTCAAACAGTTTTGCCAATAGAAAAAAACAAAAACCCTATGGGGCCTGTGAGACCAGGTTTCTGTATAAGTGTTAAACTATCTATATATTTAAACTGGCCTTAATCAAAACCATTTGACTTTTTTGGCCCATTTATAGTTGTTCCCTGCGTTTCGAACGAGCTTTTACTGTAAGAATTTTGTCTTACAATTTACTTGACATGTATGATTATATAATCAAATATTTACATAAACAATTAAAAATCAAGTCTATGTGTTTGTTGAAAACTGTTCTATAAACTTACCATACCTATTTTTTTTTAATTCGCCTCAATCAACAAGTGCCTCAAAGTAAACTATTCAACCCATAAACAGCTGGACCTGCTTGTTCTTCGAATACAGGATGGTAAGCATGGTGTGACTCATCATCTGCTGTCTAACATGATTTCTCCTGTGCAGGTGTGCAGCTAGGAATGATCATTGCCACCAGCCTCGGAGGCATCATCATTCAATACACAAGCAGCTGGGCCAGCGTATTCTACGTGTTTGGGTTGGTCGGCGTGGTGTGGTTTGTCATCTGGTGTCTCGTCTGCTACAACGACCCAGCATCCCATCCTTTCATCACTGAGGAGGAAAGGACATATTTGGAAGAGACCATAGGCTCAACAAAGCGTGACAAGGTATGCATCTATCATTCATACAAAAAATGTTTCCTATAACAGAGTGTTTCCTAAACTGGCTGGGTGGTGTAGTGGTTATAATACCCGCCTTCAAAACTGAAGGTCGCCGGATCGAATCTGGACCAAGTCACCATTTCTCATTACGCTAGGCCCTACTAATTATTGATGCTTCCTAACAACAGGTCGACGTTAGGTAGTAACAAGACCGGGGTTTGGACCGTTCCCAATCAAAAAGTTAAAAATGCCACTGGCGTAGAAATACACAAAATAAAATAAAAAAAGTAGTTTTATATTTGTAAAACCAATACAGTAGAACCTTCTATATCCAACAATGACAGGGCTGGACCTTAGCCAAATCAGCCAAAAATTCACATTTGGGGAGGAGCAAATACAACACGCTGCTTAGAAAGAAAAACAGCACTGTAATATTGTTAAACAACATTATTGTACTGTACATAAAACACATCAATTTAAATATCAAGAAAATGAAAATATTTATATGTAATTTCCTCAACAAATAGATAAAGTCCTCCACGTTTTAACAGGCTCAGCAATGATGGGAGTGTGGGAATCACAGATAGAGAGAAGGATACGGTGTCAGATATCGTGAGAATTCTGTTATCGGGATGTCGGATAAGGGAGGTTCTACTGTAAATATAATTTTTTCAAAAACAACTAAAAATCCAAACCTTAATTTTATTTAGGTTATTTATATTTTTATCAGAGAGCCGGGTTACAGAGTGATTATAAAAATTCACTGCAAGTTTAACATTATTGTGTTTGTTGATCTAGAACCTGGGGAGCACGCCGTGGAAGACATTGCTGACCTCAGCTCCGGTTTGGGCTCTGATCATTGGAGAGAGTGGGCACGACTGGGGGCTGTACACCATGATCACGGACTTACCCAAGTACATGAGCGATGTGATGCATTTCAATATTGCCCAGGTAAGGCCATAGTAGTTCATGATTTTTAAAAATCAAATAAAAAAGTTAATAATTTTAACTAAAAAAATGTTATCTAACTATACATTTTTCTTATACCAGTTATACCTATTACATTTATGAAATGACGACCTACTTATGTAGGTTTTTCAAAGCCAAGTACTGGCTTTTAAATACCTATACGATAAATTTCTCAATCATAAATGAGAAATCAATGTAAAATTATTGTGACACGATATTCTGGTCTTGTTACTAAGTAAGGCTTACATGTTCCTTAGGCAACCCTGATAATTAATAGCCGTAGAGCAATTGCCATTTAAGGACCAACATTTTTATGTGGAACTGAACCATAATTTTACCTTTAAATTATAAAATAGTCTAATTATGAGGATGGTCTTTTGTGGATAAATGTAGGATTTTTTTAGTGAAAATATTAATCCACACCAGAGAACTTAAAATCAGCCATCGCTCATAACTACCCACAATTTGTGACCTCCCAAGTAGCTGGATTACTTCTACTTGGGAGTAACGTTGTACCAATATGTTCATGGACACACCACCTTATAATAAACCTTCTCAAAATTTACAGATTTTTTTCCATTGTTACTAATATGGGTCATACAACATCACACTCTATTTTTCAGTTTTATTTACACAACTTTAATAATGTAATAAATACTTGTAATATGTAATAATGAAATGTAATATTTATTCAGGGCACAAGACGGGCTATTTTTTTCATCTAAATTCATCACTTAACCATGTATATTTCACTACAGAACGGGTTGGTATCAGCTATACCCTATCTGACCATGTGGCTTTGCTCTATTGCCATTGGGGCTCTAGCAGACTGGTTGCTCGCCCGAGAGATCATTACGATAACTCCAATGAGGAAAGTCTTGGCCACTGTAGGTAAGTGATTGAACAACCTACATAGGTAAAGTATCTAGATAACTGTAAATGTACACATTTAGTTCAATCTGTATGATCTATACATAACTCAAAGATAATTTGTGTAGCACACATAATGCATAGGATATTTATATATTTTTGTTATGATATTAGTGTTATGATATTCTGTTTGTAAATTTAAAACATTGCATATATTTTTGATTGAATGGTTAGATTAAAAGTGAGTTGAACACATCATATATTCCATTTTTCCTCAAACCTCAGAAATAACCAATAATGAAAGAATTAACTTTCATATAATGAAAAATCACCATCATTGTGTTAAAAAAAGGATCAAAGACGAAAGTTTTTCGACTGCTGAGGGAAAAGTCTAATGAGGTAAATTGTTTATGAATGCCTGAGTTATAATAAACATTCTTATTTCACAGTTAATATGCATTAGGGAATTCATAATTTCCACACTGTGTTTAGGACACTACATTTAATGATAAATAGTACAGAAAAATAATAAATTCATAGGTATTTTTCAAGACATTAAAATTTGTAAAATTAAATTTCAGGAGCAATCGGGCCAGGTCTTGGCGTCGTGCTGGCGTCCTATGCGGGCTGCGATAAGTTCCTCGTGACTGTTCTCTTCACTTTCGGGATGGGACTCATGGGATTTTGCTACGCAAGTCTCCGAGTCAACTCACTGGACCTAAGCCCCAACTACGCAGGCTCCATAATGGCACTGGTCAACGGATTATCATCCGTGTCCGGCATGGCTACACCGTACCTCGTCGGCATACTAACACCTAACGTGCGTAACCTATTCCAACATTGATCATGCTTATCGCATCGTAAAGTTTCCTTGGCTCACTTTATGTTCATGGTCTTATTACTGAAATACAGGTCTTCAGTTGCTAAAAGTCGATAGGCAATTGGGCTGAATAGGGTTCAAGGGGAATGAGACTCATAGGACTGGTGATAAGTTTGATTTACTACTCTTCACGTGTTTTCATGTTACTATTCAGTAACAGTTTGTGGGGTAGAACTCAGGGGTTGGTTTACAACAGGTTGTACAACGTTGTGGGCACTACATCGTCATAGATGTCCCCTTATTCTTCAGTTCAACTACCTTATTTGCTCTTATTACTCTTATTACCTTATTTGCTCGTATTTGCTCTTATTGAAATGAAATGAAAAATTCTTTATTTCAACAGGGAAAAACTTTGAACCATTTTTTTTTAAAGTGGGTATTTTTATTTGTCTGGAAAGAATGCTTGAGAAAATTAAAAACGTTTAGAAACATTGTTCATATCATTACTGAAAAAATTTTAATAGGACCGGATTCTATTTATATTATATACTGATTTTTAAACCACTTTTCTCTACACAGAGGGTGAGAAGGCTTTCCTTATTTTGGACCGACTATTTTAGATAAAGGATTATACTTTATACTGTTACCAAGAGTAGAATAGCTCCAAAATTAATAAATATTGCTGTAGCAAAAAAATTAATATAGCTGTAGTGTGCTAACCAATAAATTGATGTTTGTGCAACTAAAAGTTCATAAACATAGTTTTTACAGTGTTAAGCCAAAAGCTGTAAATTTGTATCAATTGTATCCATCCGGAAAAACTGACTCTCAAATCATATATGCTCGTCTGGTTTAGTGATAAGTACAGTTTGTAACATTTACAAAATCGTGAAATTCTGATGCGTAATATTTAACCTAGTGTATTACACAATTCTCGACTGAAACTACCGATTTATTTCAGTAATATCTGTTACAGAGATCTCTGCGTGAATGGAGAGTTGTTTTCTGGATAATGTTTGCTGTTTTGTTCTTCTCCAACTGTGTGTTCGTGTGGTGGGGCTCTGGTGAGGTGCAGCCATGGAACGACCCCAAGAAAGCGAGAGCAGCGGAAAACGGAAAACAAAAACCGGAGAAAATTAACTTAGGCAAAGATACAAAGAACGACAATAAAAAACCTCTAGCACAAGTGTAATAAACTTTCATTAGAATTCATTCATGATAATACTAATCAAAAAACCCGGTATAAAATGAAACACTTGTTGTAAATTATAACTTTTTTAAGCTTATTATAAACAGTATACTTTATATATTAAGATTATGTACATAATTTTTGTAAATATATTTTAAGATGTTAGTTTCTAGTAGTTATTTTATTGTAAATTAATCAGCTCATGAGTTTGAAGAAAAGTTTAGTTGGGTTTGCTAATACATATTTCCAAAATTAGCAAACCCAACATTAAATATCAGTTTGGAGCCAGGGCTTTGATGGAACACTAAACACTCTACAGTGATTAATCCTGGTGTGCACTTGGAGTGTCTAAGGCTTGTCACTGACAAGTGCAACGTTAAGCCAAACAGAAGTTAAATTTGCAAATTTGAATCCCCACTATGAGAAATTCTAATTTGGTTTGCAATATTGGTAAAGTGGAGAGAGGGCCACATAAAATAAACTGAGACTGTTAAGGGGGACATTTTTTTAAAACTGATTATTAAAGAGGAAGAGGTGCATAATGTTTTATTATTCAGTTATTGCTTAAACTCCCACCAGTTGGTTGAAAATCTAATGACATTAAAAAATGTATTTTTAATACTTTTTTTAAACAATACTCATTAGTTTTAGTTGATAGGGACTAGGAAATCCCTCGAAGATACAAGGAAAGGAGGTGGAAATCTAGTGGATTCCTAACATAAGATTCAAACCTATTATTACTTGATTTCTTTAGTGCTTCATGATTAAGATTATAAAATTCAAAGATTACTTAAATTACGGCAGAGGCTCCAAGTACTGTAGTTTGTTTCTTTCTCCCTTCACCTCATTGAAATATTTTTGAAAAAACATTTTTAATACTGATAGCAGTGCTACAAATTATTCAATTGGTATCAAAATTATAACACTAAAAAATGTATATAATGATAAGATGTAGGCTACATGTACAAACTCGAAGGAGAATAAATATTTTGCATAAGTTGTTTTATTATTTGGATTCCAAAGTGACAAATTCTATTTCAGAAAGTAAAGTTCTAATACTGTATAATTATTCACGAGTCAAGGAAAATGAATTGGTGTGTTGCGTTTAAACTTCAACTAACCCAGAAAAATGTAATGTGTGATGTGCACAAAAAGTGTCTTAGTTGCACCAAAGAAACTATTCTGGATTTACTTCCATTTAATATGAATGCATTTGTTAATACCCCGTCGCAGCAGACCTGGGTACTCAGCGAATTTCCAAATCAATAACATAATAATAATAATATATGACAGGTTTTATCATTATCTGTCAATAAATATGAGTATTATTTGCCTACTCTCCATAAGATTAACATGGGAAAGAGTATGCAGGTTTGCTGCTGTGAGAAACGCTGAAAGTAGATGTTTCTAGTGTAAACAATTTACATTTTGACCATTTATATCAAGTTTCATCAACATCTGTCCACAAAAAAAAGAGTTTACCTAAACTCTTTATCCTCCTCTGTTGTCAAGAAGGAAAAAGTCTGTTGTCAAGCCAATTCTTAAGCGAGGGTCCAAGTATGACTGTAACAATTATCAACCAATTTCATTGACATCTTGCATTAGTAAGGTTTTTGAGAAGATTTTTCTCAAAAGACTTTTGGCGTTCGTGGGGGAAAACAAGATTTTATCACCTGCACAGTTTGGTTATACTAAAGGTAATTCTACAGTCGATGCAATGAATAGTATATTGTCAATCGTTGAATCACTGGATTCTGGAAAATCGGCAGCTGGTATTTTCTACGATTTTACAAAGGCCTTCGACCTCATCGACCATTCAGTGTTGCTTTCCAAACTGTGGAATTTGGGCGTGAGAGGTCTCAGTTACTCTTGGATTGACTGCTATTTAACGGGCAGAAGTCAAGTTGTCCAGATTTCCTATGTTGATTCCCGTAGGTTTTTGCGCAGAGTGCAGTCTTCCTCAAAAACTCTAAGTATGGGTGTTCCTCAAGGTTCCGTCCTTGGCCCTATTCTATTTATACTCTTCATAAATGATCTACCTGGCTGTATTTCTAATTCGAAAATCAGCTTATTTGCCGATGATACCACACTTGCAGTAGATGCTAATAACAAATCTAGCCTAGAAATCAAAAGTTTCATTAAGAGTAACGCTGTGGTTCAATGGGCAAATCAAAACAAATTAATTTAAATCAAAGTAAAACGAAAATTGTGGAATTCAAAATAAGCCAAGCAGGAGCTCCTGAACGCATTGATTACTTCATTGGTGACGAATACATTGAGCCAACCTCAGTCGTTAAGTTCTTGGGCGTCCAAATTGACAGTAGTCTAAAATTTCATGCTCATATTGATTTTGTCTGTCAAAAGCTCTCTTCTGGAATTTTCGTTTTAAAAACACTTTCTAAATTTTCAGACACACATGTGTTGCTCACAACATACTATGGCATTATTTATCCTTTCTTAACCTATGCCGTTGCTGTTTGGGGGCATGAGTCTCAAAGAACAAAATTTGTCTTTAAATTACAAAAAAAGCCATCCGAGTAATTTTCAGAAAACCACGCAGGTACTCTTGCAAGTCACTTTTCAAAACTAATAAAATTTTAACTTTTTCTTCAATTTATATCTTAAATACAATAACCTTTTTTCTTAACAAACATTACAAATTTTCTTCAAAATTAGCTTCAAATTATAATTTAAGAAAACTTTTAATGCAAGAGTACCTAAACATAAAACCAGTTTTTTTCAAAATCAATTTTTCTACAATGGAGTTTCACTTTTTAATGCTCTTCCAAACTCCATTAAGGCAAAGGCAAGCTGTCCCGAATTTTTTTAAAATATGGTTAAAAAATTTTTAGTTGAAAAATGTTTTTATAATGTTAAGGATTTTATTGGTTATAATGACAAATCCTAGTTATTTTAAATAGAAAGAAATACGTTGCTTCATTAATAATAATGAAGCAACGTATTTCTTTCTATTTAAAATAACTAGGATAAACTATGTATAAACATAGTTTATTATGACTACTTACTAATTTTATTGACACTATTATGCAGTTTCTGTTAACAACTGTTAAAATAAAGCAATTTGAATCTGAATCTCCATAAGATTAACATTGGAGCCCCACAATACAACATACTGTCTTTAGATTTTTTAATATCTCGGTATCCGTTGGAGATAGAGAAAAACTTGAAGGAACTTAATTGTGTAGATTTTTAAGCTAATTCCAATGGTGAAATATAAAATTAGAAATTTTTAAAAATTACATGTGAAAAACGCAAAAACCCATTTTGGGGTACTAACCCCCCCCAAATTACCTGTTCCCATTGACCGTCTTCCCTATGGGAAATTTGCTAAAATCTGAAAACTATCACCATAAAATATGCACTTAGTATAATTACTTATTCAACCATGGATTTGAAAAAAAAACCTTTCTCGCTAACCTTAAAAACTAAGTTTGACAGATGTCTAAAATATTGAACGTATTACTTCGGTCAATGCAATTTAAATGAGAATCAAACAAACAATTTTAATGCATTATAATAATTTATTACTACAAAAAAATTACATAGACAATAAATATGGAAAAAGTAAAAGCATATGTGCAGTTATAAGTGAATAAATAGATTGTATCACTACAAATGTGATTGTGAACTAATAAAAAATAAAGCAAGAGGAGAAAAAAATACCTTAAACCTTGTTTCTGAAGGTTAGTCCTGCAATTCACAGTATCATTAGGACAAACATTGCTAATAACTTACGTAACAGATATATTTTAGAATAATTGAGATATTGGAGGATAATTGATTATTGACTTTGACTTGAGGCTGTAATAATAAACCTAGATAATTAAACAAATTTTGTCAACAAGTAAACAGAAAAATTTCAAGGCACTTTACAGAAGAATTTATTAGCAAGACATAAAAACTATTTGTTTACAAATCTATAGAATTATAGATTCTAAATAGAACAAATAAGAAATAAATGTGTGCACACAATGTCAGGCACATCAAGAATTATAAATAAACGCACATTACATACGAAAATCATCACAAAAAAATTAGAGTAATAAATAGTAATATAACAGTTTACACACAAGGGCGATTTAGTGACAACATAAATACAATCAACAACAAAAGAAATACTTGACAAGGTTTAGCCGAACCTCTTAAGAATAGATTTTTTACCATAATTAACAAGAAGCACGCTCTCAAATTGCCATCTACCAGCATGGCTTGGGAAAATAGCTCTCTTAAGATGGGGTCTGTTTAAATTTATGCTATAAGGTATCAAAACTAATAGTTTACATAAAGAAAATAGTTCATATACAGTGGAATTCATATTATGATATCAACTAACAATTAATTGATAAGAAATATGCTGTAGCAAACCAGCCTGCCAACATTTTTTGGCAGAAAATTGAGAAGGAGAATGTGTTATTATTATGATTCAATGGAAGATATATATTTATATTAAAAATACTACAAAATAAAGTTGATATTAAGTTAGAATATTTTAAATTATGAACCAAGACTAATCAAAGACTTATAACTTACAACAAAATTAACATAGTTACATAGCAAACCAATTGAAAATATTTTTTTTATTAAGGAGGGTTAACGATTTTCTAATTCATTTCACCCAAAAAGATATCTGAGTATGGAGAGTATATACTCATTTTTAACCTTAAAAAAGTGAAGCCTTCATATTTGCCCCTTGACAGAATTATACATTTCCACAACAATGTAGCAACCAAAAAACTTGTGTTAAGTCAAACAAATTTTGTTCAGTATAATCGTAACTATCATAAGTTGAATTTTTCAATTTGTAGTGAAAATAGTATTGTAATTAATTATAATATAATTATTAAAATCAAACAAATGATTGTTTAATAAACAATAAATAAAATATTTAAATATACCTATTTTAAATTTTACTACATTTGTTGTTATAAGTTTGAAATTTAAAAGGATGGTAAAACTTCAATTTTTGTGCATTTGTACAATAGTTTTGTTATCATTTTTTTCCTTCAAAAAACCTCAACTGTTCATCACCATGGCCTGTGCAGAAAATAAAGGCAGTGAATTACGTAGCCGCTTGAGTCACAAAGGCTAGTCAGAGGTGCCTGCCCAGGATCTGACAAGTGGCGCAGCCCATTGCTTTAGATCCAACAACCTTTACTTACTGTGCCAGCATGTTATCCTTGAGCTCCCAAATTGGTAAATTAAATTTGTTATCAGTAAGGCTTCACTATTTCAGGTTATATAAGTACAATATATAACCAACATATATAACATATAGTACAATATGGCTCATTAATTTCACCGTTAAAAAAAATGTCAGGATTATCACCCAAAACTGGAACAGTTTACAATTTATGTATTAACTTATCAACAGTCCATAGCCTAAAATATCTAAGTTTTCAAGCATTTAACCACAAATCATACTCCCATTATATAAAATCAATTCCAGATACATCAATCAAAGTAACAAATACAGGTTCTACTGACTTTCAACACTGACAGCTTACAAAATGCAACTCTACAACATATATAAAACACCACGCTAAACAGATACATTATTACCAATGTAGCCTATTCTATAAAAATTGCATTGATCACAAAATTTATTAACTTTAGTTCAACCTTAGAAAAATAAATCTAACTTCTTTCATAACCTTATGAGTATATTCAATGCGTTCGCTTATACATTTGTGCATAGCACATAGTTAAGTAGGCTATAGTACTTATATTATAAATAAATACTTAAGGTGAAACACATGCATTTTATTAAGAGTTTATGATGAGTTGTTAGACACATATAGGTTAAAGGTACAGTATATAAATTAAATTAAAGAATATATGTACAACTCAGTATGTCAGAACAAAAAAATCTCAAAAGATCACTTTAAGTAGTTCTAAAATTAGAAAATCTTCAAAAAGATTTCAGCATCAGATATATAGAATTTATCTAAGCATATAACCTATATAATTTACAAAAATATCACTTGAATGGAATCTCGATATATATTGAACCTGAAGGGACAGGTCAAGATAACAATCTATATCTTTGAAAAAATTCAACAAGTTAAATGCGACGCAGGTCCAATCTTGTCAACAGAGGAAAGTCGATTGATTAACATTATGACTTGATCGGGATGATGGTCAGTGTTTTAATAGTTTGCCAATGAAGGTGACTAGTGGACTAATAGCGGCATTGTCGCAAACCAAATCAACAAAGTGTGTCCCATGCCTCATGAATTGAGTTGCGGTATCTTTCTAAAGTTCCCACATCTGTCTCTTAAATTACTGGTAAGTAAACTCAAAAATCACTGACCCTGAAATGACACTACTGGTAAGCATGCAAAAATAGCATACTAAGAAGATTTAAAATTGATGTTGCGTTCCAATCGGGTTGGTACTGATTTTTAAACTAATTTTTGCTCAAAATTTTCAGTGCCGACCTGATTGGTCCATATTTTTCTTGAGATGAATCATTTTAATTCAGACAACTTTATAACAAAGTTATACCTTAGCAAAAAAATATAAATAAAAACCCTGATAGGCCTCTGAAATAGGCATTGAAGTTGACCTGTTATTTTATAACATTATTAATTGAATACAACGACAATATTACAATGTCGAACTTATGTGAATGCACAGATAAACCAGAAAGAAAATTGACATATTTTCAGTTGGTCGTTAAAACATGCAGAGATCGAAATGACCTCTGAGGATGGTCAGGTTCTTGGGTAATGAGACATTTTGTAACAGCTAGGCCTATGAGATGCAATTTGATTAATTTCAGTTCAATATACCAAGGTTCTAATGTGCTTACTTTAAAATTGGTAATATAACTTATGTGAGCTGGTATCAATAGTTTCTACATTTAAGGTAGAAATTTAAGAGCAGTATATCACCTACATTCTAAAAATGTCAGGTTATATAAACATTTGGCCAGGTAAATGGCTTTTCTAAGTGTTACTTACTCACATTTACTTCATCGTTTACACTCTGCATGAAAAAATTGTGCTGCAAGGCCTTCAATGCATTTATTCGTTCTTTGGGGTTAAATAAAATCATTTGATCCAGTAGATCTTTCCCTAATTCTGAAATCTCAGGCAGGACCCGCTGCAATGGCATCTTGCGGTGTTGTTCAAAACTAGAATACATCAAAGACGAGTTTTCTGGCCATTCCTCTTCCGTAGGGGTTCCGATGATTTTGAATATCTTGTGCAACTGGTCACCCTCAGAGGTACCACAGAAAATCGGGGATCGCTTGTACAATTCCCCCATGATACAACCACATGACCAGATGTCCACAGAAGATGCGTAGGGTAACCCAAGGATGATTTCCGGTGACCGATACCAGAGAGTCACCACCACTGTTGTTAGCCTCATCTCATAATCGTACGTCTTTGCCAATCCAAAGTCTGTAAGTTTCACTCTTCCATCATTAGAAACTAAAATATTCTGCGGTTTAAGATCTCTGTGGATCACGCGATGGGAGTGTAGAAAGTCAACTCCTGAGAGAATCTGATACATTATGTCTCTTATTTTAATTTCACTGAAACCTGGAGGTGGACACCTATCAATGTACTTGGAGAGATCTTGGTCCATATGTTCGAACACTAAAAACATTGCAAGAGCTTTCTCCTTCTCAAGACTCTGTCCGTGACAGACATCTAGCAGCCGAACAATATGAGGGTGTTCATACCCATCCAGCTGCTTCAGCATCGCTATTTCCCGCAATGTAGAAATAGGAATTCCTTCATCTGTGCTGGGAATCACTATTCTTTTCAAAGCTACAGTGCCACCATTATTTCTCAAGTCTCTACCTTTGTAAACAAATCCATGGGAACCGTTCCCAATAAGCTTAAGCTGTTCATAGTTATTCTGCCGGAGAATTTCATTGTCTTGATCAAAACCGTTTTCATACTTTGATCCTGGCATGTTGTAGGTTTAAAAAATGGTTTCTTGACAGAAATTCTGAAATTGAATATACATTAGTTTACAAAATGTTTTGTATATAATTAATTATAGTGAATTCACAACTGTCAATAGGCCAATA
Source organism: Nephotettix cincticeps (assembly GCA_023375725.1). NCBI lineage: Eukaryota > Metazoa > Arthropoda > Insecta > Hemiptera > Cicadellidae > Nephotettix > Nephotettix cincticeps. The sequence continues at coordinate 134,531,153 of CM041786.1, forward strand.
TTATTTACAAAATGAGACCAAAATTAAACAAAATCAAAGCATCTCAGCAGAATTAGAAGAAATGTTTTTATTGTCACAAAATCATCTGTTTACAAAGTCTAGTAAAGCTAGAAAACTGGTGAAATTGACGAGAGTATCATGAACACAAGGCATGTTAAGCAGTGAGTTATTGAAAAAGTATCTCAGCCCCAAAACTGTACCTCATAGAACAATAAAACAGAGTGTAGACACAATACTGTGTAGCCATACTAATATAGTTTTAAAATTGAATTCTCTAATTTCAGAAATTTGATCAAATTTCATATTTATTCTTTTGGTAACAAAGAAATTATATATGATTTCCAGGTAAAGTTCTTGTCTAATTTAATTTCCAAAAATTTGACACTGGTACTTTCAACAAAAATCTTAAATCTACATCAAACAAAAAATTTCAGATTTACAAAAACTTTCTTTATTTTAAATTTTTTTTAACTTCATAGGGTATTAGAGCCACTAATGTAGATACAGTATTTGAAAAAGAATATGATTAAAAATATGGCTGAGTTCCTCAGTTATTTATTTTCTGTATGAATGTTTCTGTATGAGCTGTGGTATTACAATCTCTTAACAGTCTACCTTGATCTACCAGACCAAAGATGTGAATGTCTTAGTCAGTCTTACGACCAAAACATAAAAGCCAATGCATGAGCCCAGGTTTCAGTCCCAGAGCTAAGCCGGCTATTCGTCTATGCACAAATAGAGACCACTTATCCCAGAAAATAACCCGTAAGTGAGGTTCCTAATGATGTGATCAATTCAGGATAACCCAAGGAACATCACTGGGTGAACATTAAAATGGTTTCTTGGGTAGCTAATTCATATTAGATGATACCCTGTCATTACAGGAAGCGCTACTTTATATTTCAAACACAAGGTTACAAAGGCAACGGTTTTGATACAGTACCTAGTAAGTTGTTGTCTATCTCCTGCTAAATGCTGTCTGTTTATAGTGTGCGATGTCTTGAAAAGATAAATAACAAAATTTTAGCACATTAACTGATGGTCATTTACGTTACGGAATTTCAAGTTCCTAAACTTATGTTTTCACAGTGATTCTACGAGACTAATTGTTCAGTATGCCGATACTAGGAGTAATATGATTTCAACGATTGGAACCGGATAGGCCTTTTTGATTAAAAATATCTTGTATAGCCACTTGGTGAGTCCAGTCTAATAATATTAAAGAATTAAAAACGTGACCCAGTTCCTTAAAGACCACTTTTTTAACACTACCATAATTGATTAGCCGATCTGCCTAGCAACAATATCAAAGAGAACTTGGTTTTTTTATATTTGTTTATAACAGTAGGCTTAACTTTTCTTAAAATGTTCTCATTCACAAATATTTCTTCCGGAAAATAGTTTTAATTAGTAATTATACGGTAATTATAGATTAGGGGATTTTCAATCCTTAATATCCTAAAAATGAAAAATATACACAAGAAACAAAATGCGATTATTTAACTATTTAAGTTTTTAAATAGCTTGACATGTTACACGGCTCGAAACTTTACACAAATTAGCAACAGGTGGGTTGAGGTTAAATTTCATTCACAAATGGATGTTTTAAGACTTGGGTAAAATAATCTTCTCTAAGCTGTAATCAAAAATTTAGAGTACTCACAGTTAATTTTGCTTTGTGCCATCAGGATGAATGTTATATTAACTAATATTATAATTACACTTCAATATTCCACATGCGTTCTTTCAACATTCAACTTGTACCCGCACTAGACAAAAAATAACTAACCGTAGTCCTCCTAACCTAGTTCGTAAGTTTTTCATCTTTTAGGCTAGGGTGTTAAAACCATGCAGCCTTGCAGTACACTTTTTTTGTTGCTTCCACTGATCTAAGTTTAACCTGGTTTAACCCTTTGCGGTCGGTTTTTGTAAGTAACAACCTACATACATGTTGACATCTAATTTATTTTACTAGTTTTTGATTATTTTCCAATCAATTTATGAAAGAAAGGATTTCTAAGGTTCCCGGGAAGTAGAGGAAGGATAGGAAAGTATCTACTTAGCCAGGAACCTATCTGGCTGACCTAACTCCATAAAAGTGGGGGTGGAGGGGCCCGCGGATGAAGAATCCCAGGAGTGGACAACAAAATGTGCTCAAGTTGTGTGTGTAGCGGTTTCTTTAAATATTCCTTTTGGTCTGATCTAATCTAATCTCCTTAAAAATGGTTATTTCTCTATATTTTTTCTTCATTAGGCTTATGTGCTTCTACTATGTTTGTTTCATACAATCTGAAGGTTTCCATGAGACAAGTATTCATCTAGTAACCATATTTTGTGCATGTCCAGAATAGATGTTCTGTAGTCTCAGTTTGTTTTAAGGTGCAATTTAAAAAACAGATAGGCGTGAAATACCTATTCTTTGTAAACAAGTACTTATAAACTCTGGCATGACAAAATCTTAATTTACATATGTTTATAACCAACAATTGTTATGTTTAATTTGTCAAATTTGATACCCTGAAGCCAGAAGTATAAGTGTTATTATACAGTAATATAAGAACTGTATTAATTAAACAATAACTACAAGCACATCTTATAATAAGGTTTTATTATTAAATTCTTATTATCGAAAATAATTATTAAAAATCTGGAACGGCCGCTCCACCCTAAGGACAGCACTGGTACCATGCCAGGTTCAACGGCCACAAGGTGCGTATCTTTCTGTTCCTACCAGGGAAACGAGAACAGCAATTCCGACATGGTGAAGGTTGGTACAGCACGTCTGTAAGACAGTCTTTGGGCATCTCCTCTGCACCTGATTTCCGAGGGTTAGAATGGATGGCGCCCCTGTGGCGGCTACCGTGCCCTAAATGCCTGAACAGGTATCCCATATGTCACATTCATGATTTTTCACATAAGGATGTAGTATCTCTCAACCGTGATAGATTTAGTAAAAGCATACCAACAGACACCAATAAACCAGGATTATGTAAGTGAAACTGCTATTACAACTTCATTTGAACTTTTTGAATTTGTATTCATGACTTTTGGGTTGCAAAATGCTAGACAAATCTTCTAGGGGTTTATTTATGAAGTTACACAAGGCTCTAGGCTAAGACTTCGCCTTTAGCTATATTTATGACGTTTTCTTTTTAACGCCTCAAAATGTGTTTTTGGTAAATATGAGGTTACAAAGTTTCAGCTGAAGGTGTCTCCATACCCCAGGATCCTGCTGCTGCACTCCAAGAATATGAGCTACCTAAAACTAAGCGTGGTCTGCGCAGATTTCTTGGAATAGTAAATCTGTATCATGGATTCTTACCTCATACTATGGAACTCCAAGCACCCATGCACTCTAAGTGGTGAGAAATCTAAGGGTTTTCATCCCATACCTTGGACCCCACAGTTCCATGTTTGTAAAGAAAATCTCTCTTCGGTAACTATGTTATTCCACCCTAAACAGGACGCACCTCTCGGCGTTTTCACGGATGCATCCAAAGTTAGCTTAGGAGCCTGTGTACAGCAATTTGTGGAGAACGCTTGGCAGCCTCCTGGATTTTCTCTAAGAAACTTTCTCTCAAACAGTTAACCTGGTCAGCTTACTATAGAGAAATTCTTGCAACCTACAAAGCCGTGCAACATTTCCCTTGTCTTCTGGAAAACACATCATTTACCATTTTCACGGATCATAAGACATTAATTTTTGCATTCCATCGTCATGACAAGTTACCACCCAGCTTATCTGCGGTAGCTCACATTCATATCAGTTTTCAACCGACATTAAACACATCAGTGGTTCCCAAAACATCACGATCTATGTCCAAGGAAGCACATGAAAATGTCTATGGATCCGGTGAAATCTACACATATGTGCTTGGATGACTTAACCCTAAAAGTTGTAAAGTCATAATTCACGACACATTTACAAATTCAATAAGTGCCAGGTGGAGGCATCTGTCGTCAATTTTAGTGAACTTATCACCTTTGTGACCGTGTTGCCCTCTGGGGGCAAGAACCCGAACGTGCTCACGAAGTGTACCAGGCTGCCACCGGGCATGTCTTATAACCAAGTAAGCGCTTTCTACTCCTATTCAATGGTGGCTGAACCGGCTAAAGCGCTTCGCTGACAGGCGTAACGTTCTAGCTATTCGGAAGTGCTAGGATTTGAATCCCGACCATGAGCAATCCCAATTTGGCTTGCAAATGTGTGGTATAGCGGAGTGGGAGGCCCACCAATAAACGGTGGCCGTCTTGAGTGGAAGTTGACGTCATTTGTAGGCTTAATTGGGTTGCAGTGGCCACCTGCTTTGTTTTTTAGTAAGTGGTTATAAGGGGGGGGCATGTTTTGTTTTTTTTGTTTATGCTTAATATTTCAAGAAGACAATAGTAATTATTTTTATGTTACAGTTAAAAGTAAAAAGCTTGCCACTTCTAGGGTTCTACGGTTAAAACTTTAGATTTAGACTACAACATAAATGTGTAGTACCATCATCAAAACTCATGAATTAAAAAATATAACAAGTAACAGACCACCGTCATTTAACAGGAAAATATAGAGGTACAACACATTTATGTTGTAGTCTAAATCTAAAGTTTCCTCAAAATATTTCCATATTCTGTCATAACAGTTCAAATTATGATTCTCATGTGTATATAAAGGAATTAGCCAAAAAATATGATAACATAGTTTTAATTGCTAATACAGTTGAAAATTAAATTTAATTATGTGGTTCTTTATAACATTAACACGAAGGTAAGTTGTCAATAACATGTTTGTGCCACTAATTGTCCCCTCGGGCTATTTTGCCGCATCCATAGTCCACTCCTCCTACCCATCCTTCCTCCGAATCCTCCTGGTATCAAAGTAACTATTTATCACTACTAACAGGAGTAGTCTAACTCCTGTTTTCAAGTGCCTAATGATATTTACATTTTTACAAAGGATTATTTCTATACAAAAAAACTGGTTAAAAATAAATGATGAGAGAATTAAATAGAAAATGAAACACATTACTTGGCCTATTTTGTACATTTAGAAAATTGCAACCTAATGACACTAACACTCATTCCATCTCTGACCTAGCGGAAGTGGAACAAGTAGGACCACACGACACTAAGGTCAAGCCACCACTACCCCCCTCCACTCGCCCGAGCGGTCGCTACTTCCCCTAAGTGTCCACTAGGGGCGCTGGCAGCCCAGCGTCTTCTCTGCAGCCGAAAACAAAACAGCACAAGAAAAAACAATTTTTATTAAAATTCCCGGCAACCAATGTTACACTTTGCCTCTGTGCTTAAAGGTATTTTTTTTATTAAAAAAAAACTTGAATTAAGAGAAGAGGGCAAGGAAAATGGGATATCAACTAATTGAGTGATGCAACATTTTATAAAAACACTTTAATTAAGTTTAGCTTACCATAAAATAAATATTATAAGGGATAACAAACATCATATTAAAATTAAGAGAAAATTAGGCACCTCCAAATGCTCACATAACACCTTAGATCCTCGGCACAATGAACTTATTTTTTGGATTTCTTTTTTTTCATCTTCTTTTCAAGTTCCTACAAAATAGATACAAGAATTATTAGGGTTGTCAGTTTACATTTATTTACTCTAAGAAAATAAATCAGGTTCAGCTTCACCATAGGCGTCGAAGTGGGGAAGGGGAGGCGATACCTGCCCCTGACTTGTTGGAGAATGTAAAAACTATTCTCAATTTCAATTAAAAATTATAAATGGAATAAATTATGTTACCAAAGTGTCATATTGAGAAAATTAAATAAATGAGCTATGCGACAGCAAAGCAAATAAAATAACATATTACATGTTATCACAGACAGCAGGGATTTGTAGAAGGAATGGATCACCACCTTTTTAATAACTCAGGGGTGCAGGGACAGCAGGGTTCTTTTTTTATTTTTTTTAATGATTTTTTTGTTTATTTCCAGCCTAACTATAAATAAATAACAACACAAACATCAGTTCAGTTCAAAATTCATTGCGTTTGATATGGTTCTTCAGTGAAGTGGAAAGTGGCAACGCTGGTGTGGGAATTTTGACTTGTGCAGATGGAAACACTGGTACTGCCAACAGCTTACGTTGAGCAACGGATCAATGCGTCAGCTGTGGATGTAATGTATATGAGGTAATGGTGTGATTATGCGTTCAAGAAACCAGTTTAAGCAAAAAATCAGAAGAAAATAACAGATTAATTTTAATTTGTACAGTATTGTAAAGCCAAGATTTTTATTCTTCTTAGGTTATAGTAAGTAATACGTTTGAGATAACCTCATTAATATTAAGTTAGAGGTCCGTTTTTTCATACTGTAAAATAAATGTGTAAGAAATCAATTTGAAGTGCTTTATAAATTAAATGTGAATTCCTATTTATGGTGACACATTTAATTTATCAACGTCACCAAAAAGTCCAGTGAATTGGAAACAAAAACCTGTTATTTTTGGGAAAGAACGCTTTAGAATTATCTTAAAATGTGATTTATAGATACTGTGTTCTATTACAAGTTGTAATTTATATAATTATACAACCGCTGTATGGTCTGGAGTTTTTTAAATCCGGATAGGGGTCCGGATAAGAGGGAGTCGACTGTAATTAAAACTCTAGTAAATCGTTTTGTACTTAGTTTGTATTCTGGTTTTTCTATTGCTTTTTGTAAGCCTAACGACAATAAAACCTTATTTATTTATTTTAATGCTAAAACTTAGTCCTTCATTCCTATGGTTGATTTTGTTAATACTGCTGATATGTCATAGATGAATGATTAACGTATACTCACTCACCACTTTAACCTGTTCTGCTCTCTGAAGACATCCAGTTTCTAAACTTTTGAGACGTGCATTAGCCTGCAAATATTGAAAATGTTTAATCCACTTTAAAGTATTATATTTTAAGTATAAAGTATCTTTAATACATATTTCTCTTCGTAAAAAAACATTATTGGGATGTAACCTGAAAATAAATTAATTATTCTATTTATTACATATATTAATTTAATTATTACACTAATAAAACAGTTGAATTGCAATAATAAATTCATATTAGCCTCTAAAACAATCATAAGAAATTCAAAAGTAAAACAGGAAGCCAAATTGCAAGTCTAGTACAAGTAAACGCAGTGAACCTTGGGTCATTACAGGTTATTGAAACAAGAGTTAGACAACATTAGGTTGACACATTCACTGCTGAAAAAAAATTATAACACTTTTAGCGAAGCTGAAAAATTTTATTAGTGAAATTACTTATACCTATATGGAGTAAGAAGTATGAAAACACTGTTCCTGTTGATCAATCGTCCATCCGGTTCACAAAAAATGACGTCATTGTTGAGCGATCTCAATCGGCCTCTCAGTCCAGGGGATGGTGTGGCGCGGTCACGCCATGCCATCCCAGAACGGTATAATGGTTATTTTAACATATTATACAAATGATAAAACAACCTAAATAAATAGTATAAAACACAGAATAATTAATAACAAAGGACACAAAACGATTAAAAATATATTGTCGCCACTCCCAAGGTCACGTGAAACAGTGGTGGCTATTTGGCAACAAAAACATTCAGTACATAACCTCAAAACAAGGAACAGTTAAAATTATAGTTTATTTACATCATAGGATTAACGTAGTACAGAATAAGTATAAACTGTATACCCTAAGGGGTTGAATTTGAAGGAAATATTGTTCAAACCCTGGTTTAAAAAAATCAGAGCGAGCGAACCGAAAACTGACACCACCATGTTCTAACATAGTAACTTATCAACATGCTGACCGACAATAATCCTCCTCTGGAAAAACCTAGCCTCACAATAACAGTTTTAGTTCTCAGGAGGGCGCCAGTGACTATGTAGGGTATGGGAGCAGGCTTGGTGCGTCCGCGCTACAGTGAATGTGTTAAGCAGGCAGTGCTTACAATACTCTGAGCACGGAATGTGAACCCCTACTGACGAGTTGTTTAATCATAAACCAAGATGAATGGAAAATATTGGGTAATGGGCAAGGAATTTGAAATTCTGGAGAAAGATGGCAAAGCAAATTTGTGGCCAGAAAGAGTGCGGAATGAAACCCGAAGACGTTAAAATTGGATGAGGTGGACCGAATAGCTCCCTCTAATATCCAGTCTTAGAAGAATCCATGACCATAATTTCTTTTTCTACCAATCTCTATGCGTGGCACCACAACTACCTGGGGAAGAGGAGCGATAGGTACTAGGACAAGTGGACTTTAGGGTACGACCCTTCACCATCGGCGAGATCACGTACGGACCAAACCTCACCCTACCCACGGAGAAACTTTGGAAATATCTTGTGTTAAGCAGAAATACTTAATATATTAAATTCATGGAGAATATATCCTCAAAATAACAAGACAAATTATTATATTTTTTTGAAATGTAAACAAAATAAAGAGAAGATTTAATAGCCTTAAGGGCTAAATCTAAATACAGTAAAGTCCGGTTTATTCAGATTAATGTGTCCGGGAGCCGATCCGGATAGCCGAAAATTCGGATGATCTGAAACTATACTGAAAATATACCATTCAGACATCTACGTCGCATAGACAACGATCGTGAATAGTGCCTGCAACATTAGAGCTCTAGACTGCATATAACCTCTGTACACCAACATAGCCGCAAAATATCACAAGTGCTTCACGTGTTAAAAATTTATTTTTTACTTTGGTTAAAAAGTTATTATTAGTTTTGTATAGGAATTAAAACGATCTTCTGACGTTATAACAAGATTCTTCCTTTTAAAACCATTCATGACCACAGATTCAGTATGTACTTTAACCGTAAAAATAATTCACAAACAAACAACCACTGTACATCTACCTCAAACACCTACACTTCGACAGTTCAGTATTGAAATGTCAAAAAGTGACCGCTCCCGCAAGCGCTAAGTGCTTGAAAGCTTGCTCTGCTTGGAAACACCTCCAATATACTGAGTGTGAGTTCATCATGTTACGCTTTCATCGTTAGTAACACCTGCTGCTTTTGGCAAGGTACTGCAGTTTGACGTTTTGATGTTTAACAGCTGATTTTGTGTAGCTTTATTTTCACCAGTCGACAGCTAACGTCATTTCAAGCGAATGTTTGTGGTTGTTTTGAAACAAAAAAACTATACATTATTGGTTGATTTTGTTTGTCCCTGTATAGTAATTAGTTTTTTTTATTTTTCGTGACTATAATTAATGAATGTTAGATTAGGCAAGTATTATTATAAATAATGCCACGATTCAATAGATTTAATCTTTCCTAAAAGAGACGTGTTGTAGTTAGGTTCGGTTTGGGTTTAGGTTGAGTTGAAAGATTGTGAATCAATACACTTAAGCTTCTTTGTTTGTTGATTGTTTACAATACTGTACATATTAAAAGAAATCTGTTTTTTTCTTCTGCTTTTTTTGGCTTAAACTGTTTTCTTGGACGCATAATCACGCCATTTCCTCAAAAACATTGCATTCAAAGCTGACACGCCGATCTGTTGCTTGATGCATGTTGTTGGCAGTTCCAGTGTTCCTCCCATTTGCACGAGTCAAAATTCTCACACCGGCATTGCCTATTTCCGCAAAGAACCATATCAAACGCAATTAATTTTGAAACTGAACTGATGTTTTTGTAGTTATTTATTTATAGTTAGGCTGGAAATAAACAAACATGTTTAATCATGTCGATTTCTGCCATGAGAAATGTGACTGCGTGCTGATGACTCATTTCCATGAAGTAGTCCGAACCATCCGAGTATAGACTAGAGGGACTCGATTGTACAAATTTGAAATATCACTGTCAAAACTACATTAACTGATACATAATAATTAAGTGAATAATGAATAATTTTACGCTTTTAATTTTACGTCGCTATATTTTAGCTCCTTCCTGCGCATAGTACTTAACATGTTAAACCTAAGTAACTATTAACTTACATGATTCACTATCTTCTCATAATCAACCTCGAATGCTTTCACATGTTTTTCTATCTGTTTCGTGATTGAACGAATGTCTTCTTCAAGAGCCTTATTCTCCTTCAGAGAGTTAGACATTTTGCTTTTAAGATTTTGTTGGTTTTTTAACTCACTGAAACACAGGAAACATTATACACAAATTTGACCCATAAATATACAGGCCTGATATATATTCATAATATGAGTATGGATTTTACTATTCACAAAATGATACTTCAGCTTCTGGACTGAACATATAAAATCATATCCCATTGGCCTTTAAAGTGCAGAAAATTTAACTGTGTCACTTGAGTGAAACATAACATACATCTGAACTTTGACAGACATGAATTGTATAAGATAAATTTAAGGGTATTATCAGCAACTTTGCAGTTTTTTGAGATGGCCTCTTAATAACTAACAACTTAATAGTTAATATACTGGCAAGGTATATATATATAATTAGTTAGTTTATCAGCATGGTAGCTCAAGGGTAATGCTCTTGCCTAGTTACTCAAAGTTTGCATGATTGAAACCATCGGCGGGCGACCCCTGTCAGCTCATCACCTCTATTGAGCCTATGTGACTAATTAAACTACAGTAACTCGCTGTTTTGAATTCTCTGTACAGGTCCTAGGCCCATGGCAACCAATAGGCCAATTGGCAACCTCGATTAGCCAACCAATAAGTATAAAACTTATAATTAAGTTATAAAAGTATAATTAAATAAAAATTGTGCAAGTAACTGATTTGTAAAAACTGTTTTGTATGTTGTTTAACGCAAAATACTGTATCAAGGGTACATCACAATTAGTAATTTCAGAGTTAAATGATTATGAAAAACTTCAAATGTGATGTGACTTCCGATTCATAGCTAATTTTTTGTTTTATGCACCCAGGATAGGTTTGGTTGATACAGAACCGCAGTTAACTGCTCGAGACTTAATTAAACGGAACTTAATTAAAATTAATACAACTTAATTCCACATTGTATGAAATATTTAAAGTTTATATAAACCTTCATAAAATTAAAATTGTATGTACTGTCTATGCTAGCCAAGTATATTATATACTTGGCTAGCCTAAAATTTTAGAAAAACTGTACAAATTAACAGAATAATTAGTAATCATGTACCCTCATTACGGTATTTAATTAAAATGGTTAAGAAAAAGTTTAATATGCTAAATAGTATTTTTTTTATTTGGAGGCCAACCTTCCCTACCAGGCATGCAGGTTAAAATAAAAACAATGTAACTTACTTTTGTAATGACCTTCGTACAGAGAAATAAACTTAACAGATTAAATGGAGGAACTTTTAAATGTGACACAACCTGGCAGATTTACTGCAGCTATTTTGAAGCAGTTAAATTATAAATTGCATTTTGTGACCCCCAGATAATAAGGAGTTGGCTGCATAAATTATCGCTGCACTAAAAATTAATAACTGTACCTTTCAGCAGCAGCCAAACTTTGAGTTAAGCGATCCTTCATATTTTTCCATTTCAAACTCAAAGCTTGCAGTTCTTCTTGGCAATTGGTTTTCTTGTTTATGATTTTACGAAGCGATGATGTTAATTCTTTTAGTTCTTCTTGACAACCAACAGTTTGTTTCTCAATGTCTGACATTATATGAAGTAATTTCCTTAAAAATAGGAATATTTTCTTAAGTTCTAAATTAAAAATTAACTATGTTCATATTTTGTAAAATAATTTCATGTAATTTTTTACAAAACAAGAAAAAGCATATCAATTCATATAAGCTGTATTTTTTATTCCCACAGTACAACTCTTTTAATGACAAGCGATAAAACTTAAAACATGTAATATTGCCTAACTGCTTGTTCTAGTTTTTTTTTGTTACCCAACAAAAAACTATAATTTAATTACTTTCATAAAATAAGGACTGATCTTTCAGGATATTTTAACCTGAATATGAGTGAAGGATATGTGTGATGATTTTGATTGTATGATTGTATCTTTGATTTTGTTTCTGACAAAAACTTTATCATTTATCAAGATCAATAGTTAATAGCTAGGCAAATGAATGTATTGGTTGATTTTTCATAATGTATATTTTTATTTATATATTTCATTTGTCTACAACAGTAGAACACCATTTACAGTCGACTCCCTCTAGTCTGGACTCGGATGGTTCGGACGCTGGATGGTCCAGACTACCTACTTCTTGGAAGTGAACCATCAGCACGCGGTCTCATGGCATAAATCGACAGGATTGGATGTGTTTGTTTATTTCTGGTCTAAATATAAATAAATAGCATCACAAACATCAGTTCAGTTTACAATTGTGTTCGATAGGGATCTTCAGTGAAGTGGGAAATGGCAATGTCGGTGTTGGAATTTTGACTCATGCAGATGAGAGGGCAAGCGCTGCCCTCTCATCCTACTATGGTAATTTATCATCCAACTAATAATATTTATGACACATTTAATTTATCAACGTCACAAAATAAAATACTACGATCCAGTGAGTTGGAAACAAAAACCTGTAATGTTTGAGAAAGTAAGCTTTAAAATCGTCTTAAAATGTGATTTATGTAGATACTGTACGCTAATACAGATTATAATTAATATATTTATAAAATCACCCGATGGTCCAGAATTTTTTAAATCTGGACAGGGTTCTGGATTAGAGGGAGTCGACTGGACAAAAGGATGTAACACAGGTGAAAACACAATAACTAGTATGCCAAGGTAACATAGACAGTTTCAAGTGATCGATAATAATAATATCATTGAATAATAACAATAACGTTAATAATAAAATAGCAACCTGGTACCTGTTTTCGTAATCATCTACATAATATTAAGTAAAAATTAACAAGTTACAAATCTACAAATTAAAAGCTTGAAAGCAAAATGTTACATAATAAAAATACTGACTTAACAAAGAATAAAATATATTATGAGTAAAATTAATTATTCAAATCTACAAATCAGCTGATTCAAACGTACAAGTTACGAGTAAAAATTCACAAGTTCTAATATTTTTTGTTTCATAAAGAAAGAAGTTGCCTGTTGTAGTATTATCATACACATTTTACAAGTATGATTCTAAACGTCAGATTGAGTTTATTGGTTGCTTAACAATATATTTTACTCTTATTTACAAATAAAGAGTATTGAGGAAAAGCTACTCTCAGTTAAAGTCTTTCAAACAGTGATCTATTCCTTAGAAAAGGTAATAATTGACAAATCAAAATTGCCTTGAACACGATGTGTATCTCATATATTTGGAACCTTTCTTTTTCACATTTTGGCACCCGGTACTGTCCTTTCTAATTATTCAAAATAACAGCATTTATAAAGCCGATGTTTATTCTTTCTTTGTACAGCTTTTACTACTCTCTGCAGCCTTTTCTCTTCCTCACTTGAGGAATCAAATAACGGTAGAATTCCTTTTACAATAATTGTGAATTGGACAACTAACAGGTGCAATTGGGCTTTAAATGAAATTGATTCTTTTTTTTAACTGCTGAAAATGGCATACTTAAAATACAATTTATAATATCTACCTCTGGTGTTCTATCAGTTTGAGAACTTCCTCCAGCTGAGATGCGTTGTTCTCTGCTGAGCTGAGCACTTCCTGTAGATTTTTCTGAGCCTCCATTTTGCTCTCCACTATATCCCGCTTCTGTTCAGCGACATTTTTCATTTCCTTTTCTTTAAGCCTCAGTGTTTCCAAGTCAGTCAGAATAACAGTGGGAGAATTGACAACTTGATTTGAGTAATCTCTAATCATGGTGCTAATCTACAGAAAAGAGATAAATTAGCATTGTGTATAACTATACCCTTTTCCCAATAATCGGAATACCTGCCAAAGTTTAAAAATTAAATTCCCAACATTCATAAAAAAATTGTTATTAAACATTTCTTACCAAAATCCAATATTAATACTGTTTCTTTTAGTGGTCTCAAGTAGAAACAAATTTCTGATTTCTTTTGTCAGAATCCTTAATCTTTTAGTCCATGTGCAGTCCTGTACAGCTATAATTTACATTTACATAATGAAAGTTTTTTGAAAAATTGCATGGTCTTTAATTGCCACCTCTGGTTGGTAATAAGGTGCTGTTTTCTGCTATTGGCTGATTTGTGCTGCTACCTGTCGTCGAATCGAGCTAGTCTACCTAACCTAATCTGTATTTCAAGTGGTTAATTGGTCAGCCACAATAAAGGTACAGTACGATATTTTAATGAAAAAAGAATTTGAGTTACTAAAAATTGAATTACACAATACAGTGTGTATTTTAACTAGAATGTGAATGAAAGATAAGTGTATACAAATCATGTTACATACAAAACATACTACTGAACTCTGTAGGCCTAAATTCAAAGTTTTAAATAAAACTCCACTTTTGAGCTAGGTAATTAAGTTTAAATCGGTTATCTGGACACTGTCATGCATCAATTAGTCCAGATAATCGATGCTCTTCTAATGTATATGTACATTTTTGTAAATATGTTTTCTGTTCTTCAAGATAAGTTTATAACATGCAGTATTTTCTTATTCAGTATAAAAAATGGACAAAACGTATGTTTCAAAATTTTTATTTTGTCTCATTTAGTTTTTTTTATATAAGCAAAAATAAAAAAAAGTTTTTGGATTTTTTTAAATTATTAACCAGGGTTCTTCAGAAATACTTGGTAAATAATTTTGTACTATATTCTGAGATATGATATTATTTTTTTAATAAAATGATATGTATAAGTAGATACTTTGTTAAAAACATTTTTTTAGATATTTTAAAATAAGCTTGTAAATACCAGGAAACAGCCTGAACCTCCAAGAATAATATAGTGAACCACTGGAGGGTTAATGTGATCGAACATATTGATCAGTGGCAAAACTTTGATTGATAGAGATAAAGAGTAAAAGTGTTTTATCATAGCACTTCCTATAAATGGTAACATAAATGGCTTAAATTCCTATAAATGGCTTCAATGAGATGGTTGAAGACGCTTTGTATTGATTTTATAAACGTGTACTATTTTCGAATAACACACACTAGGAGAAGGCTTAAACCCTCAATATGACTATATATAATTTCACATTATTATTATAAGGTATAAATTACTGTTTTAAAATAGGATGGTTTACTTGGCCAAATAGTTATCCAACCAAAAGCTCGGTCCCGAGGTGGCCGGATAAAAGGGGTCATACTGTATAATAATTCCAATACGCCTTTAATTTAATTGGATGAATTCGGGTGAAAATAAGCATCATAGAAATTCAAATGTATGTACAGTAGTTTTGAATCTATCTTACCTGAGATTCTTCTTTGATGAGTTTTTGTAGAGCCGCTTCGTCTACTTCAATATTTTCACTAGCCTTCTCGGATTGACTTTTTAACAATTTCGTTTCCATCATCAGTTCTGATGCCCTTTGTTTATGTTCAACATATTCTCTTTCCAGCTGAACAAGAGAATATGTCAGAGATTAAAGGTAATCAATGATTTGTTTTAGGTGAACTATTGTTATCCCTTTATCAATGGAATTGAATTTTAGTCTAGTTTTTTCTTTTATTGAAATACTGTTCGGTAATTAACGATATATGTAATTATAATGTGGATGAAGGTTTAGTTTGATTGATTTTATATGTAATATAATTTTAATATAATATAATACAGGGTCAAATTATTATGTATTATTCTTAATGAAAATGTCACATTGGTAAAATATTATTTCATAATCTATTCGATCGTGCAAGAGAGACAGAGTTAATATCCTCCTCTTAAGAAACCACCAAACCATATGACATCAGGTGGCATGATCAGCGTCTCCATGGATACCAAAATTGGGAATTTTATGATTGGAGGACTAGACCACGGCCATGTTGCGTGTCTCCCGGCTTCTTCCTGAAAAAAAAAGGGTCAGTTCCCCCTCGAGTCTTCGTTCAGTTCCGAGGTGTTCTCGCCAGTGCTCTACTTTTTAACAATTTCGTTTCCATCATCAGTTCTGATGCCCTTTGTTTATGTTCAACATATTCTCTTTCCAGCTGAACAAGAGAATATGTCAGAGATTAAAGGTAATCAATGATTTGTTTTAGGTGAACTATTGTTATCCCTTTATCAATGGAATTGAATTTTAGTCTAGTTTTTTCTTTTATTGAAATACTGTTCGGTAATTAACGATATATGTAATTATAATGTGGATGAAGGTTTAGTTTGATTAATTTTATATGTAATATAATTTTAATATAATATAATACAGGGTCAATTTATTATGTATTATTCTTAATGAAAATGTCACATTGGTAAAATATTATTTCATAATCTATTCGATCGTGCGAGAGAGACAGAGTTAATATCCTCCTCTTAAGAAACCACCAAACCATATGACATCAGGTGGCATGATCAGCGTCTCCATGGATACCAAAATTGGGAATTTTATGATTGGAGGACTAGACCACGGCCATGTTGCGTGTCTCCCGGCTTCTTCCTGAAAAAAAAAGGGTCAGTTCCCCCTCGAGTCTTCGTTCAGTTCCGAGGTGTTCTCGCCAGTGCTCTTGACGGAGTCGCTGACTTCCCGCTTCCCTCTTTTTTATTTATTCTAGAGGCCTCCATACCTCAAATATCCTCAATTCTCTTTCAACTCTAAAAAGTAATTAAAGGTGTTTTTTAATTATCTCTTATCCCCTCATTAAAAATTAGAGTCAATGCTTCAGGAACCTTCATTGTGCGGTCAACCGTGGCTGAAAGTTGAACTGTGCAGTTTTTGTTCCTCAAGATACGGATTTTCCACGATTGGCTCATTTAATGGTGTGAATTAACGTTTGTTGCTTCTTTTTGTTTCATAAATTCTGTGGACATCAGCCCGTCCTGTAACTCTTTTCGTGGATAACATTTCTTCTCATGATACCTCATGAGAAGAATTTGTTTATATGCATGCCTCAGACTAACTCACAGTTTATTTAATCACAAGGTACTGTGTAACATATTTTATAATTTGTGTGAATTTTGTTTGAAACTTGTTCCCAAGCCTCACGAACTCTATTCATTCTCAATGGTCATTTTTTGGGAATTTTTAATATAAAATTCCTTCGAACTCATTAATAATTTTTAACAATTATCACCCGAGCAACAAATACCCCCATCGCAGCAGACCTGCGTACTCAGTAAACTTCCAAATCAATAATAAGACAATTTAATAATTTATGATGAGTTTCATCAATGTATGTGGATAAATAAGTTAAATACTTGACGCAGAAGGAAAAGTCTAAATAATTTTGATCATCAAAATTTTGGTTGTGGTGAGCTGCATGATTGAAAATTGGCTTTCGTAAATCTTTATGAACCATATCAAAATGGAGGCCTGTCATTCTAACTCGTAAGGAGTTAGATGTTTGGCCTATATTTTCTTTTTGACAAAATTTTGAGGGCTGTTATGAACTTAAAGCCCTTCACAAAATTACACCACATCAAAACCTTAAAAGAAACCAACTTATTTTAAGAAATTCAGAATTGGCACACCAGTTGGTTTTAAAATCCAAATTTCCTACAGGATTAAATCTCAGATAGTTTTTAGCAGATATTAAAAAATCTAAACACAGTACGTTGTATTTTGGGGCTCCAATGTTAATCTTATGGAGGATAAGGAAAAATTAATATTTCACTTATTAACCAATACTTTTGGATAAAACTTTATATTTAGCTTCATGTGGTTGAGGTTCATCCATTTATGCTTAAAAATCATAGTTTATGTGTTTATCATGGCAGCAAACCTACATACTCTTTTCCCATGTTAATCATATGGAGAATAGGCAAACCCCTTTATTTATGAACAGATGTTGATGAAAGTTTGTATAAATGTTAAAAATAAACATTTTTGATTGTATAAATGCCTACTCTCAGTGTTCTTCACAGCAGCAAACCTGCACACTCTTTCCCATGTTAATCTTATGGAGAATAGGCAAATAATTCTCATGTTTATGGACAGATTTTTATAAAACTTGTCAAATACTATTATTATTATATTGTTGATTTGGAAATTCGCTGAGTACGCAGGTCTGCTGCGACGGGGGTATTTTATTTATTCTAGAGGCCTCCATACCTCAAATATCCTCAATTCTCTTTCAACTCTAAAAAGTAATTAAAGGTGTTTTTTAATTATCTCTTATCCCCTCATTAAAAATTAGAGTCAATGCTTCAGGAACCTTCATTGTGCGGTCAACCGTGGCTGAAAGTTGAACTGTGCAGTTTTTGTTCCTCAAGATACGGATTTTCCACGATTGGCTCATTTAATGGTGTGAATTAACGTTTGTTGCTTCTTTTTGTTTCATAAATTCTGTGGACATCAGCCCGTCCTGTAACTTTTCGTGGATAACATTTCTTCTCATGATACCTCATGAGAAGAATTTGTTTATATGCATGCCTCAGACTAACTCACAGTTTATTTAATCACAAGGTATTGTGTAACATATTTTATAATTTGTGTGAATTTTGTTTGAAACTTGTTCCCAAGCCTCACGAACTCTATTCATTCTCAATGGTCATTTTTTGGGAATTTTTAATATAAAATTCCTTCGAACTCATTAATAATTTTTAACAATTATCACCCGAGCAACAAATACCCCAATCGCAGCAGACCTGCGTACTCAGTAAACTTCCAAATCAATAATAAGACAATTTAATAATTTATGATGAGTTTCATCAATGTATGTGGATAAATAAGTTAAATACTTGACGCAGAAGGAAAAGTCTAAATAATTTTGATTAAATCATTTTGATCATCAAAATTTTGGTTGTGGTGAGCTGCATGATTGAAAATTGGCTTTCGTAAATCTTTATGAACCATATCAAAATGGAGGCCTGTCATTCTAACTCGTAAGGAGTTAGATGTTTGGCCTATATTTTCTTTTTGACAAAATTTTGAGGGCTGTTATATAGGACTTAACTTAAAGCCCTTCACAAAATTACACCACATCAAAACCTTAAAAGAAACCAACTTATTTTAAGAAATTCAGAATTGGCACACCAGTTGGTTTTAAAATCCAAATTTCCTACAGGATTAAATCTCAGATAGTTTTTAGCTTATATAAATAAATGATTCAACTCAACTGTCTAAAACCATATGATTTCAAAATTTTTATTGTAAACTCTTGAATTTATTTATGTTTTTATTTAGTTTTTATGTTGTACACAGTCACTATTTATATTTGCTTGAAAACGTTTTTTATTAAAACGAAAATTTGCAAAACCAACACTCATTCATTCAGTACACAACTATACAATTTTTAAAGTAGTTATAAAAGTCATTTGGCACTTATGAAGAATATATGTATATATATATATGTGTGTCTGTGAACACGATAACTCTCGTAAAAATGGTCCGATCGAGACCACATTTGGTAGAGACGTGTATTCCTACAAATGCTCAGACGAGTTCGTAAACCAGACATATCGGTCAATGGGAACGGGTAGTTTGGGGGGGTTTTGTACCCCAAAATGGGGTTTTTTTGCGTTTTTCACATGTAATTTTTAAAAATTTATAATTTTATATTTATTCATTAGAATCAGCTTAAAAAACTACACTATTAAGTTCCTTAAAGTTTTTCTCTATCTCCAAAGGTTACCGAGATATTAAAAAATCTAAACACAGTATGTTGTATTGTGGGGCTCCAATGTTAATCTTATGAAGGATAGGGAAAAATTAATATTTCCCATATTAATCAATATTTTTGGATAAAACTTGATATTTAGCTTCATGCTGAGGTTTCATGTGGTTGAGGTCTATCCATTTATGCTTAAAAATCATAGTTTATGTGTTTATCATGGCAGCAAATCTGCACACTCTTTTCCCATATTAATCATATAGTGAATAGGCAAACTCCTTTATTTTTGGACAGATGTTGATGAAAGTTGATATAAATGCTCAAAAATTTAATTGTTTACGCTAGAAACACCTACTTTCAGCGTTCCTCACATCAGCAAACCTGCATACTCTTTCCCATGTTAATCTATGGAGAGTAGGCAAATAATACTCATATTTATTAACAGATAATGATCAAACTAGTCAAATATTATTATTATTATGTTATTGATTTGGAAATTCGCTGAGTACGCAGGTCTGCTGCGACGGGGGTATTTTATTTATAAACAGATGTTAATAAAATTTGGTATATGGTTAAAATAAAAATGGTTTATTGGAAAAATGGCTGTGTTCAGTGTTCTTCACAGCAGCATACCTGCATACTCTTTCCCATGTTATTATCTTATGCAGAAAAGGCAACATGTCTTATTTATCAACATACTTACTCTTACTCCCAGGGCCATCTATAACTCAGATTATAGTTAGCCGCTCCAACAAAGCCTCTCCAATTTGACCTATCCTCTGTGGCTCAAACTCTCTGTATATCTGACTTGGCCTGGTACCAACATCTCCCATGAGATCACCCTCCTTCAGGGTTATGTTTAGAGATAATCCTCAGTAAAGACCCTTCTTCCCTTCTCAGACCGTGCCCAGCCCATCTTAGTCTTTGACTCTGGACCTCATTCACAATGTCTGCTATATTATACAGGTCTCTAATTTTGCTATTGTGTTTTCTCCTCCACCCTCCTGGTCATACATATATCCCTCCTAGTTCCATATATCTACCTCGAATCCTTTTTTTCTAACACATTAGTTTCTTTTCTTCTTTCTTGTTTAATATCCAACTATTGCTTTATACAGCATAATTTTAGTTTTGTGTGTCAGGGATTTTGATGAAAATAATGTATTGCATGCATATAAAGATCAGTTTTCTGAATTCATCTGTGATGTATTTCAATTTCTTTTGAGTTTTTGTTGGATATTGTGACTCTGAGATATTTGAATTCTTGCACTTGTTCAAATCATGAACATTGACTCGAATAGGTCGTATTGGGTAGTTCTGGTCTCCTTTGAAGTCTTTTGTCTTTGCATCGTTTCTTTTCAGCTCTATCATTTCTGCTTGTCTCATGAAGATATTGGTCAAAGTAGTCAGATCCTCTAGCTTTTCTGCCATTATAGCCACGTCGTCTGCAAATGCCAAATGCCAGCACATTCAGTTTGTTTCCAACTTTGACACATAGGTTCATTTCTGCTGTCTTCTGAAGTGCCTTCTATAGAGCCAAATTAAATAAAATCAGGGAAAAGTATCCCACTGTCTGACTCCTGAGTTTACTTTGAAGGTTTCGTTGTTTAGTCCATTAATTCTCACAGAGAACTTGACCACTCAACACTCATTTTAGACACGTCAATAAGTTTTCTAAGGATCCCAAATTTTTCTAGTTGTACCCATTGTACACTACGTTTCGGGAGGTAAGGCTACTCCTCCCATTATCAAGTGACTTTAATTAAAATCTACTATTCTACAAGAGAGAAATACTCCCGTCGCAGCAGACCTGCGTAGTGAGCGAATTTCCAAAACAATAATATTATAATAATAATATATGACAAGCTTTATAAAAATCTGTCCATAAACATGAGAATTATTTGCATATTCTCCATAAGATTAACATGGGAAAGAATGTGCAGGTTTGCTGCTGTGAGGAACACTGAAAGTAGGTGTTTCTAGCGTAAACAATTTATATTTTGACCATTTATATCAAGTTTCATTAAGATCTGTCCACAAATAAAGCAGTTTACCTAATCTCTATATGATTTATATGGGGAAAGAGTATGCAGGTTAGCTGCCATGATAAACACATAAACTATGATTTTTAAGCATAAATGTATGTATTTCAACAACATGAAGATAAATACCAAGTTTAATCCAAAAATATTGATTGATATGGGAAATATTAATTTTTCCTTATCCTCCATAAGATTAACATTGGTGCCCCAAAATACAACGTACTGTGTCTAGATTTTTTGATATCTTGGTAACAGTTGGAAATAGATAAAACTTTAAGAAACTTAATTGTGCATTTAAGCTGATTCTAATGGTGAAAGATGAAATTGGAATTTTTTTTAAATTACATGGGAAAATGCAAAAACCCATTTTTGGGGTACAAACCCCCCCCCCAAACTACCCCTTCCGATTGACCGATATGTCTGGATTACGAACTCAATAGTCGTCAATATATATATATATATATATCTGTGAACACGATAACTCTCGTAAAAATGGTCCGAGCGAGACCAAGTTTGGTAGAGACGTGTATTTCTGCATTTGCTCAGACGAGTTCGTAAACCAGACATATCAGTCAATCAGAACGGGTAGTTTGGGGGGGTTTTGTACCTCAAAAATGGGGTTTTTGCTTTTTTCAAATTTATCCTTCACTTTTAGAATCACCTTAAAAAACTACACAATTTAGTTCCTTAAAGTTTTTCTCTATCTCCAACGGTTACCGAGATATTAAAAAATCTAAACACAGTACATTGTATTTTGGGGCTCCAATGTTAATCTTATGGAGGATAAGTGAATGATAAGTAATGAATATTTGCTAAAACCAAATACTGTTAGGGTCAAATGTGTATAACTTACTTACCTCCTTTTTAGCATCTTGTAGTTGTCCTATGGCTATGAAATTGTTGTTCATCATCTCTTGGTAATTTTGTTTCTCTTTTACAAGCTTAGCAAGCAATTGCTTTCTTTCAATAATTTTTTTTTCCTTCTTTAGTTCAATTATTGAAAAAAGACGATCATCGCACCACTGGTAATATTCACAAAACGCTCTAATAACTGTTTGTGTTCTCTTGGGCGCTGTAACATTAAGTTACATCACACAAGTAAAACAAAGGTTCTTTAACAAGGCCCCAGAATAAATCTGGATCGGAGGAGATGTATTTCCGACGTTAGAAAATTTGTTATAGTGAGCAAACTTAAGATTTTAAACAACCACTCTTAGTGAATTTCCTATAGAATAGAATAGAGCTATTGCTGAAACTCTATTGGATTCTGGGAAGTCTATGTGTACCTAGCCTATGGTACAGCTAGGCTGGGGGCCACTTTTTTGTTTTAGGGTCCTATGACTGCATATATATATAGTACCTGGTGACCGAGCTTTGCTCGGATAGAATAAGACATGTTTTTACAAGTTAACTAGCAAAATGAAAACAAATTTACTTCCCAATGAAAACATTTATGTGGTTGAAATAAAACCGATTTAATACACCATAATTAATATAGCACTGAACAAAACGTATCGCCCCTGGTGGGGATGGAACTCACGGCCTATAGTTCTTGAGGCCGACACGCTACAACTCGGCTACGACGTTAGTCAATTGAGCGATGCCGTTTAACGTCTTATAGCCAAAGCCGATCATTTACTGTTTAATTATCCATACCGATATTATTAGGCTGTGATCAACTGATTTTGTTATAAACGGAATGAGGATTGAAAAGAAAAAGAAAAATTTAATTTACATAAATTAATTGGTTTGTTACAGTGGCTTCAAGCAATACAACGAATACGTTTTCTATCAAAACACGAAAGATTTTGGAAATACTTTTTTCTGCTTTTATTTCGCACAGCTATGTTATCCTTAAGTTTTTACAAATTGTTTAGTAACCTGATAATTTTGCATTTATTTAATTCATAAAATAAATATTAATGCATAACCTCTATATTGTTCCCCGCAGTCTTCAATCAAGAACCGTCAAACGGTTATAAACAGCTGTTTTGGTTTGTATTGTTTACATTTTATTCTCCATAAGCGTAATGTTAAATTTTTAGATTTTAAACTTAATATTACTGTAAAACACGAATTTTCCTGGACATTAGACCTATCTAAAACTTATTTTCTACTCGGAAATTAGTTATTTCCAAAATTTAAAGAAATTCCTCGGTGCCGTTTTCAAGATCCGTGTGCAAATATATATACAAACCTTGCTCGTATTATAGTATTGGATATATATATATATATATATATATATATTATTTCTGTGTTATGATAAGTTAATTTTAATTTTTATACTTTTTTATTGACACCTAAAGACGCGGGAAGCGAAATATAGTGATGAAACAATTATTTCTAATTTTTTTATATATATGTGTGTGTGTGTGTGTGTGTGTGTGTAAGATGTAAAATTTTATTAGTAATAAAGTGTAATATTATTTATTAGCAAAAGAATACATGGGAAGTCTCAAAACATTTTGACCAATAGGTCTACCAGCCACCAGTATCAAACAATTTAGTTTTTTCGGGATACATTATTAGAAATTAACTATATTAAGCTGTTTACTCAATTTTATCACATATTTAACACTCACCGGGCGGCTAGCACCTTTAAACGCAGCACAGTAGAGTCGCACGACACGGCTAATGCCTTTAGACGCAATCAATCATTTCGCCACATTTACTGCACTCACAAAACCAATATGGCAGCTTTGTTTGAATATTTAGTGCCTGAAATCCGTTGCTAGACAACTTTGGCCAGTATTCGTTTGCTCCCGTACTGCTGCTTACTCTTATGTACGCAAGTCATTATAGCCAGCCGTTTTTACTTTCGCTCCATGCAAAAATTAAAAAATTCATTGTATTACCATGATTTAGACTGTTTAAATAATACAAATAATTGTAACTGTTTGAAGCTACAACTGGTTCCTGAGATTAAATACCTGGGACTAATAATTGACTAAAATCTCTCTTGGAAGAGCAATGTGAGTAAAAATAAAAAGAGTTAGTCAGATCTGTTAGGTGTTTTTACTTGTTACTGTGGTCGGATCCAGACTGAACTACAGATAGGTATGCTGGAAAGACACTTACGTCAACACACTTATATCCCATTATCATTCTCCAAAAGTCCTTCCTCAGAATCATAACTAATTCTCATATTACGGATCATTCATGGCCACTTTTTACGGAATTAAAAATACTAACAATTCACAATTTGTAAATTTATAAAGTCTTAAAAATATTTTTATTAGAAGCTCAAAACAAGTTGGTATGTTGGCCATGCCTTATGGGATACGGCACAATGCCGTTTTTGTTCCTAAAGCAAACCTAAAAATGATTCAGCAATTTATTCGTGGAATGCAATGAGGATTTTTAAATTAGTGACTGGTCATATTAATAAAAGTAGCTTTTTAGGTGTATTTTTAAAGCATCTTAAGTTGTTTTTGCTTAATTTAATAGATTGTGAAAATTTTATTAAAATAGTAACGTAAAGTGTTATTTATTCAGAATTTATATTTCATGTACAAAATAATTTCCTTGTTAAGGCTCCTAGCTTCTGGGGATTTTTCTTTTTATTTCCTTATGTTCTTCTATATTTTGCCCAGAAGTCAAGACTTCTGGGCAAAATATAGCATTCAAATGTAAAAAAATATAATACGTATTAAATGCAAAATATAGCATCCCTGTACTACGTCCCTCTACTCAACAGATATGGCACCATGTGACTTCTGGCTGTTCCCTACCTTGAAGTTACTGCTTCAAGGAACCCTATTTCGGAGCAGAAATGAGATAATGCAAAATGTGATAGCTCGTCTGACGTCCATTAAGAAGGTAGAGTTCCAGGCTTGTTTCCAAGAGTAGCAGGAGCATTGGAATGAGTGTGTGAAATCCCAAGTGGAATACTTTTATGATCACATGTGACAATGAGTATGTAAAATATCAATAAATTATCAACCTACTAATCAAGGTTCGGATAATTTTTTGAACAGACCTCGTACTTCCTATAGTAAATCTGCTAGAAATCACTAAAAATATAATAATTGTTAATATCTAAAATACTTTTTTATCATTAAAATTTTTTCAATTAAGTAAAACTTACTTGGAGATATTATGTCCAACATTCCAAAATCAGGTATTACATCAAAAGATCTAATAATTCTAAGTAGGTTGAGTTTCGGTATTGTAGAAGAGTAGGTATCAGTGTACAAACTGACATTCGGAATTTGGCTCTGGCTAAACTGGATCTGAAAAAACCCATTAATTAGGGCTAAGAGCTTTGACATGTAGTAAAATATAAAACCTAACTCGTAAAATTAAAACTAATTTTCATAAATCAGGTAGAACCAAACAAGGGAACTATTTCCCTCCTACCAGTCACATTAAAATTGATAGAAAAAGTTGTTTTGGAGCAACTCTACCTTTTCTAAGAGCGAAAAAACATACTGAGTGAGAGTAGTTAGTTTCAGTAAGAGTATGTTACAAAAAATATGGGTTTAGGCGCAACAATTCAACTAAACTGGCTCTCATTGACTTCATCAATGGCAGCATAGATGCGATGGAGGCTGGGGAGAAGGCAGTTGGTTGTTTTGCAGACTTGACCAATGCCTTTGATTGTGTCGATCCCGCCATCTTATTGGAGAAATTGGCTTCAATTGGAATCTCTGGTTTGGCGCTGAATCGGCTCAGATCTTATCTGACAAACAGGTTCCAAATCACTAAAATCCAACAAAAAAGGAAAAATTCTTTCAACTCCTAAACTCATCTCGAACGGTATTCTGCAAGGATCTGTCCTTGGACCTCTCCTGTTTTTGGTTTATATCAACAACACAGACTTTGTCCCGTTAAGCAGCATCTACCTCTTTGCGGATGACACAATGTTATTCCTCACAGGGTCAGACTGCGCTGGAGATGGAGTCGGAAACATCAGAAACATCTATGAGCTGGCATCTTTCTCCTCCTCCAACAAACTGAAATTTTGGAGTAGGGATCTGTTGTTTGGGCACCTCACCAAATTGGCCAGTGCAAATCTATCAATTCAGTGCATAAACGTTTGTTGAGATTGTTGGGTGTCAGGAGTGGGTTGAATTACCTTGAGCTAGATGTTCTACAGATTGCTGATGCTTATGGACTTACTTCTTTCACCCTTCGGAAGGGCAGGACTGTTATTGATTTGATCTTCATGTTTAAATTTGTCAATGGGTTGATCAACTGCCATGAGTTGCTGCAGATGGTTGATCTCGACATCCCTCAGAGAACCCGCCTGGCACAGACCTTGGTGAAACATCATCATTTGACCGTGTATGCCTACCAAAGTACCATGCCACGACTTATGCGCTTGGGGCATGTCTCACAGATTGAATTCTTTGGTGTGACTCTACATTGTCGTCATTTTACTAACTAACTTACTTCAAGTCTTCAAGAAACGAGTCCTTTCTTCTGAAAATAGTAGGCCTATATAGTCTTTTTTATGCTGGATTTCTTATTATATTGTCTGCAAACATTTTATTACCTACTATTATTTATTTCAGCATACCTATAAATCTATGTACCTGTGTTATAAAATGTTTTGCACTGTTAGTTATATCTAGTCACCTATCTTATCCGTATATGTTTGTATTATTATTACCATTCATTTGAACATGTCGGCTTATTTATTCAGGGTTAACTTGTATTCATTGTAGTTTATCTTCTATCTATTCACAAATTATCAACTACTATTACCTATTACTTTACATTCATGTCTAATTTGCTGTTACTGTGCACTTCGATTGTTTGTTTACATCATCACTTTATGTTACCTGCATCGTAGCATCCCTATTGTTATTTATTTGAGCATGCCTGTTTATTTACTTGTATTTATTGTAGGGCAGATCATCTTACACTAAGATATTTGTTATTTATTTGCAACATTCTATTAGCTATTTTGTCAGCACGCCTGATTTGTTACATACTTTGTACTTTGATTGTTAGTTTTCTTATTGTTTTTGTTCATAGTTTGTGATTGTTATACTATTTACTTCAATAGTTTATTCTTTGAATTCCAATTTTTTTTATTGCAAGGCTCTCTTTAGCGCCAAATTATGCAAAAAATTAAAAAAAAAATTTAAGCCAATTTTATATTAGGTACTCTAACTGTGTCTCTAAATGATAAACTGGTCTAATTATGAGGATGGTCTTTGCAAATTAACGTAGTATTCAAAAAAGCGGACGTTGATCCACACAAGAGAATACCACTTCCACCGACGATCGCTCACAACTATCCACAGTTTGTGACCTCCAAGTATCTGAATTACAGGACGTCGCCACCGTCCAAGGTAGCTTACAAGCGAGTACTGTATACTCGCTGTTGGCGCTAGGCCACTGCGCAGTGACAAAAATCTGTTTGCAACCAATAAATACTGACTGGATTCTGTAACTACGTCATGAAATGAGTTGGCAAGTGACAAAAGTGGATTATTCTGCCACCTATCATCAATTTGGATGACTAAATTTGACTTAAAAGTGTCATTATGAGAATATGCGAGTATACTCGCTTGTGGCATTGAGTACGTGAGTGAGTTATCTCGCTTACGGCATTCAAAGGGTTAAATGTTGTATAACTTACATAAACAAATTATTACTGTATCAATTCAATCCATCATCAATAAATAGCTTATCATCAGTAGGCCTGAATTATTAAAAAAGCATAGGCCTATTTAGTTTAATTTTTATTTAGATATTATTAAATACTCAAAACTTTAGTTTAGATTTTATCGTTTTATAGGCATGAATGATGAAGATTGAAACAAAGCCAGACCTAGGCAATACCTTTGAATGAAATGTGTGAAAGAATGTAACAGCATTTGGGGACCAGATAAATCAAACCATAGGGGGTTCTGATTAGTAATTAACTCACTGGACTAAATTAAAGGGTTTCAAGGGTACCTACCCTTCTTTGTTCAAAGAAGGGTAGGTATGTATAGGCCTACTTTACTTGTTCAACCCATTCCTGTCTGTTGGATCTATGCAATTTGATCTTTATTATTTAGTCTACTCCAGTATAGTCATCAATAATACATGTCAATAGTTTGGAAATATCTTGTTTTTCATGTAAATAATTTCTTGCCTTACCTTACCCAACACTTACTTGTGGAATTGCTGCAATGTTCACTTCAAACTCAGATAGCCAGTAGGTATAAAAGCTGGTAACAAACTCTTCGGAAGGTGTTCTTAGGTCTTGTAATGTACAGGTGAAGCCTGGAAATAAATTTTTCAGCTCTTCAAACAAAAGCTGCTCACTTTGATTCATTTTGTACTTATGTAAAACTGGACACTGGTAATACGGGTACTGGATTCAAATTATTATACCTAGTACAACAGGGGCTTCCATTCAAGTTATAACATGTACAAACAAAACCCTGACGTTTAAAAAGACAAGTTTACGTTTCATTTGAAATTGAACCTTAAAGCTTAGACCAGACCTTCAACCGTCTTCATCGCTTCATTTTAATTTTCTTTCCCGCGCCTCAAATCAATGTGTCTTCAGCAAAATTTTTCCCTTTTAAGATTACAGATTTCCCTTTTCCTTCATTCCTCTTTGAACTGAACCTTATTCACGAACCTAAATCATTTAAACATATCTAGTAATCAAGTTAATAATCAGTTATTTTCAATCAACGAAATGAAAATAAAATATTTGTACCAAAAGATCAAGTTCAAGTTTTTTTTGGACATGTAGACAAAAATGCACAATGCATTTGCATAAGCCAAGTCAGGGTTTTTCTTTTTTCTAACGGGTTTAGATGCTTAACCCACGCCGTCAACTACCGGGAGTGGGGGACTCACACCCACTAAAAACTCCCCTTCTCCAACTTCTTCTCCAAGGGAATAGCCTGAAACTGGTTTTCACATTATCAAGGCAAATCCCGTAGTGTTTTGTCCGTTAGGAACTACTTCTACAGCTAAACTGCAATGAAGCCGATCCAAATCGGACTTCTTGGCTTGCTGTGACGGGGATTTTTAAAAAGTTACGCCACCCAGGGTGAAGGAGATGAGTTATGACAAAAATGCATATGACCAAAGATGTAGAGCTGAAAAATCAATATCATATAGTTCAATCCGTTTTTGATAGGACCAAAAGTATAGTAAAACCTTTGACCAAAAGTTCAGAAAGTATAGCCAAACAAATTATAATTTCTTTTAGGTTGTAAAAAGATAACAACCAAGAAATCCCAATACCTAAATTTTGCTAAGAAAACTGTTTATTTACAAAGATAAAAGGTTTGACGTTAATAGCTCATCAGAAAGTCACGTACAAAAACCCTGTTTTTAACGTGAGCTAGAACCCACCATGGGGTACCACAGGGCTCTGTCATTGGGCTGCTTCTGTTTTTAATACTGATCATAACGACCTGGATCTTGACGGCCGTTCACCTCTATTTGCTGCGACACCACCCTGTGGAGGGGTAAGTCTCCCCGACCAGCTGATTGAGGTTGATGACTTGTGTGGGTGGGCCGGTGGGCCAAGGACTGATTCTGCAGGAACAGACTACAGCTTAATGAGGATAAGACGCAGATTCTCACCTGCTCTCTCAGGGACGGATTTTCCCTGGAGCCTGACGAGGTGGAGCCTGTCAGACTGATGGGATTTTTGATCGACACTAGGCTCACATGAACCAATCATGTGACTCATATTTGCCTCAAATTGTCAAAAGTTCTTTTCTTGCTACACAAATTAAGAAGTTCCGTTACAATTGATTATCTTGTTACATCATATTTTGCATTTTCCATAGTTATATTAAATATGGCCTAATACTTTGCGGTCATTGTGTTCGGTGAGCAAACGAGTCTTGTTGTTGCAAAAAAAGCGGTTAGGCTAATAACATCAGCCGGGAAAATTGACCACTGTAAGCCAATATTTGTAAACCTGCGAGTAGCCACTGTTTTTAGTCAGTATGAATGCAATGGACTCACTCTTCTATTAAAGAAAACCTTAGCAGTTTTAAACAAAGAAGTGCCGCACACTGACATAGAACTAGAAGAGCGAATGATCTTGATATACCGAGATGTAGACTCACTAAGACTCTAAATAGCTTTCCAACCCTGGCAATCAAATTCTTTAATGCCCCCCCGATCGAGATCCCACAGTCTGGCGTGGGTGAATTCAAGAGGAAGGAGAAGGATTTGCTGTGACGAACGCTCTCTACAGCCATGAGGAATTCTTTGAAATTTCATGGAATTGAATATCCACCGCCATTCTCAAATTCCTGTATGTAGGAAATTCGTTTTTTTCTTAAAAAAAGTTTATTAGTGTTGTTTAGAAGTAAACATCAAGAATTGACTCAGTCAATCCAGGTACAAGGTCACAGACGAAGAAGCGGTAATTATTTGAGTTATATAATGGACAAACTCAGAAATGAAAAAAGTCTAGATCGTTATTTTTGTTTCTTTGAAAGCTTATTTTTATTTGGAGAAGTCTGAATAAAACTCAACTGAGTTCTTAAATTTAAATGGTTCCATCTACAAAATTAAAAATTTATATAAAGAAGTATGATTTCATAATGGACTTAACCCATCTGTAAGCTGGCCTTACGTCTTCTTTACCCTTGCAGAAACACAAAAAACATGCATCGGCTGTCCAATTTTTATGGATGAAATGGGTAGGCACGTTAGGGTGGCGGGAAACTTGGCGGTCCGAACAAGTGGGGAGCGAGGGTGGTGTGAGGGGGGGCAGAGCTACATCGAAATGTGAGCAGACCAAGGGACAAACGACAAAGAATGAAAATGCAGACGTATCCGCGTGCCGCTTTTAAGCTCAAACGGATAAGACGGATTTATCCACTTGCCGCTCTTGGTGAAAATAACATGTGCGGATATGTCCGTCAAACGCTCGCGAAGGGTTAAATCAGGGTAGTTATCTACTCACCAACCATTCAGAACCCAGTCATGATTTTGTGAGATGGTCAGCAGGGCGCGTGTTCATCGCATCATCACCAACAGCTCCTCGTCGTTGACTTTGACCTAGATCTAGGAGTCTTCGTACTGATAACATGGATTGGTAAGGCTTATGCAGAACCTTTTGATATTGATTGTCAGAGATTAAATTTCTTTCTAGTCGTGTATTAAAAGGAAATCAAAAATATTTTCCATTTTCTTACGACTTGCCCAATTTTCAGTTTTTTTTATTAATTTTCATAATAGAAAGCACAGCTTTGGTGAATGGTTGGTACGGATATATAAAAAATTAATGGAATGTATTTGTATAAATTGAGTGTTTTAAAGGAGCATGAAAGGAAAGATCATTAGTTTAATTATTGATGAATTAAGTCAAATCATTTCAATCTAGTCAATCTGCTTGTTTTAATGTTAAATATTTACAACATGATTCGGGAAGTATCCAAAATCCAAATACGACGTATGATCATAAAATAATAATGAGTATCTAGTATAAATACACTGTGTTTGATTACCAATGAATTTGGAGTAAAAAATAAATCTTTACGTGTGTAATGTTTTTGTTGCTTATTATTTTGTTTGGATCGATTTTTATTTATAAAAGAAGATACAGTAGAGCATCGATTATCTGGACATCGGTTATCTGGACGTCTGGTAGGTGAAATAATAATATTGAAAAACATGTACGAGGATTTAATGTATTAAATTCCCCACGCGGTACGTTCAGTGTAGTGCATTCCTGCATGCCATGCTTATTGTTTCAAGCCTAGTGCTTGTTGCAGTTCAGGCTTTAGCCACTGAGTGCGCATCATCTTTCATGTCCGTCTAAGTGGCTGGAGCAGCGTCAAGCTAAATATGAGCCAATTCAGCTCTTGTCATTAAAAAAACTAAGAGATTTAGCCGCAAAAAAACGTTTCAGTGTTCTCAAGTAGAAACAAACATCTGATTTTTTTGGTCTGAATTCTTAAATTTTTTAGTCCATGTACAGTACTATACAGCTATAATTTACATAATTAAAGTTTTGGGAAAATGTAATGGTTTTTAAATTGCTTCCTCTGGTTGGTATTAATGTGCTGTTTTCTGCTATTGGCTGATTTTTGCTGCTACCTGTCGGTGAATCGAGCTAGTCTACCTAACCTAATCTGTATTTCAAGCGGTTGATTGGTCCACCCCAATCAATGTATAGAACTTTATTTTAATGAATAAACGATTTGTGTTACTGTACAAACTGAATTACACGACACAGTGTGTATTTTACTCAGAATTTGAATGAAAGATAGGTATATACAAAACAAATAATGTTGCATACAAAACATACTACTGAACTCTGTAGACCTAAATTAAAAGTTTTCATTTTGTCTTCACTTTTGAGCTGGGTAAAATTAAGTTGTAAGAGGTTATCCGGATTATCAGTTATCCAGACACTGTCATGCATCAATTAGTCCAGATAATCAATGCTCTACTGTATTTATTTATTATCTTCAGCAGTATCCAACTAAAACAGATAGTCTTAGAACGATTTCTATAGTCTTATATTTGTTTTGTATACATATGTATATATATTTAGAAAATCAAACAAATAATTAATAATGATTTTTTTGTCATAGCACTTAACAAACTAAACTGCCGCTTTTAAGAATCCCAGGGATTACTTTTAGTTGCAGTTCAGAAACTCACTAATGACACTCCCACCGGTATGTTTTGCATTTATTTGTCAAATTAGTCAATTAAATCAAACTTAATAAACCTCTCCACAATAGAGACTGTGATATAAAGTTTCCTTTTTTCTTATAAAGTTGCTTTAGTGACATTCTTATCCTACAAATTTTGGTCATATAGTGAAAAAGTAAGAAGAAAATCCCACAATACAAAATAAGTGTGAAAAATAATATTTTTATAGTTTCAAGACTTTAAAAAAATCTATTAATTAGAAATTATCAGTAACAACTTCTTAACTTTTTCAGTAACAACGTCCTTTATATATGGACGTCGTCAAAACATGCAAGAAGAGTCAGCGTTTGACTACACAAACGTCCTTAAAAAAAATTTTATTTGCCATATTTATATTATATTTGCTTTTAGGCTATAAAGAACCAATTAATTAAATATAAATATTTAAGTTAAAAATTTATTCTAAGTATTTTTGACTGCAGTCCGCATTAACGTCTATTGTTTGTTTACTTGGTTAGTTAGCCAATAGCCCCAAGCAATTTGAGGTTATTATTAATGTTTGTTTAGTTTCTTTTGTGTTTATGAAGCGTAGAAATTCGCCTGTCAATGATAAAAAAATATTTTGATTGTTAAAAGGTGACAGTAATTTTTCAATGAGTGGGAGTGATGAGTAGTCAAGTTTAGGTTTTGTCTTGTTAGGTTCAAGATACTATTAAAGTCAATTAAAAAATAAATCATTTATCATCTATCCATTTTTGGTTCAAACACTGAAGCTCATAGGTGAGTTTCCGTTATTACTGTATCAGCCTCAGCCTCGTAAAACTAGTGTCTAAATTTCCTTGATGGTCACAGCAGGCCCAGGAATGGGAGGTAAATGACAAGATAAAGCCTTGTAAAAAAAATGTAATTTAATTTAGGACTTTACTAAATTGATAAGAAAATATACACATAACATTCAATATCTCATTTTTCAGCCACATACTACTCTGTCGGCAATTGCAAAACGGAAGGATCAAACGGTTGTCCCTGGAATGGAGAGCCTTCTGCGTTCCATGCTTTCTTCAACATTTCTATTTTTTCCTAGGATGAACAGATTTGAAGTTATCATTGTAGTCAACCATTCCTTGAATGAGCAGTTAATTATTATTGCTTTAACCTCTTAATCATAGGGTTGATGATTGAAATGTTAATAAAGCATCAACATTACTATTTTCTATTGAAAAATGAATGAGCTTAAGTTTAAAACCCAGATATTCAATCACTTCTGTTGAAAATGTTTTTTAAATTTCACTCAGAGGTAAAAAGAATTTGTAGTAAATGGTGTAATATAATTTCATAACAGAGAAGATACTTTCTGCAAGCCTTAGTTTATATTTCCACCACACACCATGTACTAGGTAAACCAGTAAAAAAACTGTTTGTTAAGAACTAAGAGAACCTAAATAAAGATTGACAGTTGATGGTAGAAATTCTTTCTCGTTGAAATAACCAGCACTTTGTTTTAAATCTTCAAATAATTTTGTTCCAGTAACTGTGGTTCAACACACCTTTCAAACTCCTCAGAAGCATTCCTTTCACTATTGTCTTTTCAGATTTCTTTAAGTTTTTTAAGTTTTAATCCAAATGTCAAGACTGCAACACTTTTCTAATACTCAAGATCTGACAGTAAGATATAAATAATAAATATAATATAAGTACGTTAGTACCTTACGTTCAGGAGTCACAACACCCAACCTCTTTTGTTCCTCTCGAACTAACATTTTCTCTACCTGCAAAATAAAAGTGTTGTAAAGACTTTAGGAAGTAAAAGTTTGATCAAAGAGAAAATGTGATAAAACATGTAAAAACTCAAGCAATCAAAATATTTTATTAACTTCAATGCAAATGTGTATCAATGTTTGACATGAATCACAATTCATAGTTGTATAGGAAAAAATAAGCACATTGGAACCAAGAGGGTTGAACTGAATTGATTTTGGGGTTAGTTCTGTTCTGATTCCATGTATTTTTCATATTTACAGGTATTTTACTAAAGGTTAAATCTTGTTAGGTTCATAACCAAAGGCCCAAGATCCACGATCTTGATGCATGCCCAACATATCACTGGTTTCATCATCGAAAAAAGGGAGAAATTAAGGGATTTGGACCATTTCCCTCATAGGTGAAAATGTTGTTGACATTGAAATTGAAAAAATGCTTAGGTATTCTCACATTACAATAAAATAAAATACAGGAGTTGTTAATTTCGAATTAAACACAATAGTTGGCATTTTACATCAAAATAAATAAGATAATTTAGGCTTATCATTCCCAAAAAACAAATGGGCCGTTTACCTGGCTTGTTCTGTTCGTCTGTAGTGACTGTTTTTGGTAGTGCTGTTTTAAAATGGTGCTTAGTTTTTTGTTATTAGTTTGCTTAAGTAAACAACGCGCCACCGTGAAAATTTTTGTTTCCTACTCAGTAAAAACGCTACTGAAACTAATGTCACAAACTGCTTACAAACATGATATTAAAGAAAAAACTCAAGAGTTTGAGTAGTTTTCTCAATTTAAAAATGTCGATTGATAATAAACCTTGTTCTGGACTGCATCGACTGCGCAAATCAATGAAAATGTTAACTTAACAGAATTAGAGAGGCTTCATTTTTTTATCTCTGAGTTGTAACTAAAGCACCAAGAGAGGTTTGTTTTTTTTATCTCCGAGTCTTAACTATAGCACCATGTTTCATCACCAGTATTACCTTTGAAAAAAAATTTGGATCTGTTCCAAACTGTTCGTTCAGTTTACGACATGTTTCGACTCGAAGTGCTTTTTGATCATCAGTCAGAGGTCGACTCACAAATTTTGCAGCAATGCGGTTCATTCCTAAATATTCAGTTAAAATTCGCTAAACCGAGAACCAAGATATTCCACTAATTGCTGGCAGTTGATGAATTGTCTGTCAACGGTCTGTGAGCACAAGCTCTTGAATTTGGAAGCTCACAGCACATTCCATCATGATGTTATGTAAAACAAAGTTTCACGACATTTCGGGATCTG
Source organism: Nephotettix cincticeps (assembly GCA_023375725.1). Taxonomy (NCBI): domain Eukaryota; kingdom Metazoa; phylum Arthropoda; class Insecta; order Hemiptera; family Cicadellidae; genus Nephotettix; species Nephotettix cincticeps. The sequence continues at coordinate 134,567,352 of CM041786.1, forward strand.
GAATATGATCCCGTCCTCAGGTGAACTATGAGATGAGGTGGTATTAGGTGAGGTATGAGAGTTCACCTGAGGACGGGATCACATACCAGATCCCGAAACGTCGTGAAACTTTGTTTTACATAAAATCGTGATAGAAAATGTCCGCGATAAAAATCTAAATAATATCACAACACAAGTTATTCACTTAAACTTGTCATCATAAAAAAAACAAAACAGACAGCAGTGAAACAGCATTAGCAAAACAGTCACTACAGAGAAACAGTAAAGTGTCAGGTCAACAGTCCGCGAGGAGAGTTACACTAGACTAGACAGGTGCTAGGGGTAGAGCCTGTATTACAAAAGCTCCGCCCATGGCAATGCTGTTCCAGTTACTTATGGGTACCCCCACGAACATTTATTGGCTTAAGTCACAGTTTTAAAATATATTTCTTTGGTTAGTTGTTGCTTTCAATCTATAAATGGTTTGGTACTTTGAAGACCAGAATATTTTGTATATTTCCATATCACTAAAAACAAAGATCTAATTGTCTGAAAATTTATTTTTCAAATGCTTCCTCTCTGTAATTACCTGCATCTGATCATCCACAGGAAGTTCACTGACATGTCTGCTCACGTCGAAGCGACTAGTGTCCAGCCTTTCTTCTGACCTCAGAACGCAGTCCCACCACTTCTCACCAGCTTTCTGGAGGTGAATCTGGGGTAGAATCAGGAATAAAGATTATTCAAACAATTGCAACAACATAAACTTCATAATGCAAAAAAACAAAGATACAGCATGTTCCTCTCTTCCCTTCTTGCTTAACCTCGCACTAATACAGGAATAGGTTTAAAAATGTATGTGAATACACACACACACACACAAATATATGTATACAGGGTGTTCATTAAAGTCGGGGAGAAACTTCGAGGGGTGATAGTACTCATCAAAATAAACAAAAAATCACCTATAACTATTTATCGAAAGATCCTTCGTTTAGCTGCTAGTCGCCATTTTGTATTTTTTACAAAAAACGTTATATATCAAGAACTATTTAACCCTTTAAGTGCTGGACGTTTTTGGATATTATTTTCAAAAAGTGCTGGCAATTATTTCATGACATATACCAAAAGTGCTGGGTAAAAATGGTGATTTTGTAGAGTTTTATAAAAACGGTCATAACTGGCTTAAATTAAAAGCTATTAGCTTGAAATTTGTTTTGTTTAGTAGCTAATGAAATTCCTCAAATAAAAATGTATATATATATGCATTAAAAATGTTTACAAATATATATATGTACGAATATATATAAACATAAATTTTGTATATAGAAATTTTTAACATTCAAATAAACAAACAATGTTAAAAATCTAAATTATGGATACAGAATACAGTATCTTTTGAAAGTACATATTATTTTAAGTAAATACTGAAAATTTCAAGCTAATTGCTTTACAAATAAAAAAGTTTTGTTAATAAATACAAAAACTTACCAAGGTGAAAACCAGCAGATTTGTGGAGAGTTTTATAAAAACAGTCATAACTGGCTTAAATTAAAAGCTATTAGCTTGAAATTTGTTTTGTTTAGTAGCTAATGAAATTCCTTAAATAAAAATATATATATATATACACATATGCATTAAAAATGTTTACAAATATATATATGTACGAATATATATATAAACATAAATTTTGTATATAGGAATTTTTAACATTCAAATAAACAAACAATGTTAAAAATCTAAATTATGGATACAGAATAAAATTATGGAAAGTACATATTATTTTAAGTAAATACTGAAAATTTCAAGCTAATTGCTTTACAAATAAAAAAGTTTTGTTAATACTGTAGATACAAAAACTTTCCAAGGTGAAAATCAGCAGATTTGTGGAGCCCAAGTACACTATCTAACCAAAGTCTTTGTAATAAGTCAAATGAAATGTATATCTTGTTACTCATGGTCTATATTTAATATTTACACTATATACAGATATTTTATTTATATTATATTACTTTACATACAGCTACTTATATTAAATTGTTCATCGTCACTACGTCCTCTCGCGAATTCGGCTAAAGTGTTCTCACTCACCGGCAATTTAGATCGGTGTTTGTCACCCATACTTACTAGAAATTAAGTAAATACACACAAAATAGTCACAAAAAAATAATAACCTCAATTGTAACAACAAATACAAAGATTTTAATGCCGTCTCTAACAGCTGTAACGTCGTTGTTCACTACTGCGCAGTAAGCAGCAGACGCCACCGCCATATAAATTCCCGTCGTCATTCCGGCGCGTATACTATATGAAATATTAAAATAAATGTTATGTTCCAATAGATAATTTATTTCTCTTTATTTTGATATGTTTGCCATTGGTATACTCCAATAAATAACGGAGATATGACGAAAATGGTAAAATCCGATATATCGGCACTTAGCGTTTTTCGGCAAAAATCGGCGGTCCGATATATCGGATCTTAGCATTTTTCGGGAATATGCCGAGATCCGATATATCGGATCTTAGCACTCAAAGGGTTAAGATACAGAAACCAAACTTTGCACACATATTTATTGGTCAAAGAGACAAATATTTTCAAAGTATCATTTAATTTGCTTTTTTATTTTCAAAATGGCGGCGGTAAAAAATATTTTGATTAAAATAACAAAAAACCCATTGACTTTATAAAATTTTTACAAGATACAAAAAGTTTGGAATTTTAATTTCAAATCGAACGGTACTTTTAATTTAATTACATTTAAGTCCTAATTACCTAATTTTATTACCTAATTACCACTATATAATTTTAAAATGCCTTAATTAATTATCTAGAATATGGTGAATAATATAGTGGCATTTTAAACAAACTTAATACTAGATAATGAATGGAGTCATGAAGTACTACTAGAATCGGTCCAGCCGTTTAGAAGGAGGTCACTTACAAACACAAGTACAGAATATTTTTATACATAAAGATTAACAAATAAAACCAATTCCACCAAAATGTCATTACCTATTTTTTTGTTTTCAATTTTTTACTTCTGCGAGGTTAGAAACATCACAACAATAAAAAAGCACAGCTGATGATAAATTACGAACTACTAGTGGTAGATTAAACTCTGAAGGCTGCCAAACATATAACTAAAAGCTCTGAGTGGTATTGAATGAAATATTTCAGATTCTCCTTACAGAAGTGAGGACAAGAGGTCTCTATCTCTGTTCTTGATGGGTAATATACGTCTTTAACCATTGTCGGGTTGGTTTAAAAAATAGTTTTTTCACTAAAGTGCTCACCGTGATGTGGCTGCCTGGAGTAAGTGTCCACACTGACTCCTCTCGTAGGTGTTTGTAGTTGAGATCTCCGTCCACCAGGGTGCGCCACTGATGTCCACCAACGTCACGCACACCCACTGTTATCCGGGTGGCTCCCACCTCCACCCGCACATCTCCTGCTCGGGTCACCCCTTCTGGTACTGGCACCTGGATGTAATATCAGGTTAAAAATTGAGGAACAGATTATATAGTTTGGTCAATTAAATAGCAAATAAATCTCGGTAAATATTTCCAATACGGTATCCTACCAATCTATATCAAATTCACCTTAGACTTACTTATTACACTTTCTAATAACCTTTTAACAATGTTTCTGTCCGCGGAAGAACCCAATTTCGATGTTTCGTACGATTTTAGGCTGTATTATGACCCTCTCAAACCATACCGTCTAGCTAAGGGATCGGGGTTCTGGGTTCTGGGGGAAAATAAATCACTCAAATACATTTATTCACTCTTTAATAACATAATTAACAATAAAAACACCAAGGAACACAGTTTTCCCAACGTTTTCTGGCCAAAATAAGGCACCCTTCAAACATAAGTCAACCTTGTTGTCTACAACAATCGACGTTCTGAGCTGGGAGAAACGAGAAATATTTGGGAATCAGGGATATTTTTGGGAATTTGGGATAATTTTAGGGTAAACAGGAGATTCTCGTGATTTACAATTTTGAACTGGAAAAGCTTGTTTGATTGTAGATTTAAGGCGTAAGGTTAAGTTTATGTTAAAAATTTGTTATTTACTTTAAATTAATTTAACTTAATTTCATCAAACTGAATTAAAAATTAATTAGTTGGGAATGTACTCAACTGAGCTCAACTATATTTAGTATTAGTTCATTTCATTGTCAATCAGCTGATTACAAATCCGTTATTCTTTCAGCACAATGTAATTGAAATATACAAAGAGGTACGGCAAGTACAGAAACTACTTCTAACCACTCACATATTTGTTTATTTACACAAATAATTGAAGGATATTTATTTTGTAATTGGTTTGATGTATAAAATATAACAGTTCTTCTTTCTTGTAATTAACGTGTTTAGATGTTGTAAAATGACTAGTTGTTATGTTTTAGACTGTCAATTAAAATACATTGGGTTTCTGCCGTATCGTTGAAAAATATAACTAATTGTGAAGGTTGTATAAAGGCGACCAATACACGTTGCGTTACATTGTAATAGACGAGATATTGCCCACATACAATGCTCTACGGAGTTAAGTTAAGTATAGTAATAACTATTATTAACGAGAAAATATCAATAAAGAAATTAATAGTAATAACTATTATTAACGAGAAAATATCAATAAAGAAATTAATAGTAATAACTATTATTAACGAGAAAATATCAATAAAGGAATTAACTTAACTTCTCAAAACGCTGTTTGTCGGCGACTAATACATGTTGCGTTCCTTTGTAATACACGAGATATTGCTGACATACAGCGCTCTAAGGAGTTAAGTTTTTTAATATTTTTATGTCGTTAATAATATTTTATACTACAAAAATTAAGTACCCTCATGCAGACCTTAAAGGATAACAATACAACCTATGACTTCACTCTAAAAATACTAAACGTACTGCAGTATGATGTAATCTGTTGTAAGTAGGCCAGTTAAAACAAACCTAATCTGAATTATGTTAGAACATATTCCTATCCTTGAATACCAAATCTAAAAATACCAATTGTAATATGTTGGACAAAAAAAGGATGTAGAAATGTGTGTGAAACTGTCTATTGAACCAGCGACTTTTGCCATTGATAGCGCTTAGCGTCGATAAACTAACGAGACTTTGGAACCATTCAGCAGCAATTTTCTTGCCGAATTCTCTCTCTATATATAGAGATTTACCCACCGTATCAGGGTAAAACTTGTACTGTTGAAATTAGGTTTCAAATTGCATGAGGTTGGTCAAAAAATGGTTGGGTGAATATTAAATTGTGTTTCAAAACAGTACCTTATGGCAAGTTATACATGGGTTATGAAAAATGTCTTCAGATTAAAATAGCATAGATTTTGTGTTGTTACATTAAGTTGTAATGTATTACATTTAGTTAAATTGGAATAAATGAATCATTTTGCATAGGTAATAGATTTAAGGTACCTAATAGTTTTCATTTTTTTCTTTACATCACATTCTTTGAATGTCACAACATAATTAACTAATAAACGTACTGCTTTAATTTAAAATGTGTGATTAATTATCATACCTAGTTTAGTATTTAGGTGGATACAGCTCACTAGCTGCCTCAAAGAAAACATGGGCCATGGACTTGTGGGCATACCTCTTGACAAACAGGTATCGAGCTAAGTAACCAACAAAGTGTTCTTTTCGTTTGCCGCTTTTAGGAACTGAACGTCTAGCCTCTCTCCAGGACCTCTACACAGTATTTGTATTTGCACCTGACTGTGGACCTACAAAATTCTGTGAATGATTCACAGTCAGGTGTCGAAACTGATACTGCTCGAGTTTCCTGTATGCCCTTCAGCAATCCGTAATCACTGTGGTCCCAGGAAGAACCCAACGACGGATCAGTCTTATCAATGTCCTTGCTGTACGATCAGGTACAGGAACAACAAAGGTTCGCTGTGATCCCCGTTCGATTCCTTCTAGGACCCACTGACCATCGATGATCCAGCCTCGATTGTATTTTCTCTTGCCAAATTTGGCTTCATCGATTTCTACAATCTCACCCGGTCCACCGATAGGCTCACTGTGGCGAAGAAAGTGATCGATGTACACTTCTCTAACGAACGACTTCCAATGAAAAATAGTTTTGGTGGAAAAGGAATAACCTTCAACAAGAAAAGTTTGAGGCGCATCTAAAAGAATTATCTGCAACAACAAGCGCCACAATCTTTTCAAGGGCAGTCTTGATCCTGCCAGAAAGCTTCCCGTTGTTCCATAACCATGCCAGTTACACTTTGTGGCCTTTTGCTTTCGAATCGATACCTTATTGTGAATGAATGACCTATGAATGAATGAAAAACTTTATTCCATTATCTACTACAATATTAAAAAAAATAAATTATAAAATCTCACCAAATGGGCAAATGCCTGTGTTTCGGAAGACAGTCAATCACAATTTTATTAAACTAAAACCTGTCAGGCATTGTAGAAAACAATTTAAAACAGCTAATGCTTTCTTATTGCTATCTTTAATACTATATAAAGTTACTAATAAAGTTGTATAATGGTAAAGAAAAAACTATTTGAAAAGTATTAAAAAAGATAATAAAGATGATAACCTGTAGTCAAGGGTAGCCCTGTTTAGAGTCACAATTGACCCACACTTTGGACACAAGGTTCGGTTTTTTAGAACCTTGTGCTTAATTAGAAATTTCACTATATCCTCTTCATTGAAATCGTGTAGCGCTTCAAACTGCCATTCACAATCGAAACAGCGAGGATTCAGTACTTCCATGATAAAGAAGATCTATGAAGTCTGAGATGTTAGTTAAGTAAAGGATACAATATACAGGTGTGTAGGGCTTATATTTAAAATTAAAACTCTATAACCAGTTAGTATTAATTAAAAACCTGTATAACAGATTTCTAATAATAACGTTAAATAACAAACAAATTAAAAGATCATCAAATACAAAGAACAAAGTTTCCTCAAGGCAATGTCTGCCATCATAGGTCCAGGTAATGTGAGATGTTAGTTAGGTAAAGGATACAGTACACAAAGTTTGATGGATGACCTATATTTAAAATTAAAACTTTATAGCCAGCTTGTAAAATAAAAAAAAAAACTGTACAATGGCTTGTAATAATGAAGTTAATAATTATAATAAACTAAATGATCACAACCTCAAAGAGAAAAGCTTCCTTAGAGAAGTGTCAGTGACCCCAACAATAGTTTATGCAAAATATGTATTGCTATTCCATCTTATTGCAATCCCCCCCAAAATTAAATAATAATTAAAATGTTTCTTTCATTGAAATTGATAAAAAAAACACAAATTTAATTCATAGTTGAATTAAATTGATTTATTTATTGGCAATTGACTTTAAATTATTATAAACAATTTAATCAAATTGAAGTATAAAATTTGTACCGAATGTTTTCAAACAAAGAAATTGGGGCAATAAATCATACGCTAGATTCAACTATCTTTTTAATATTAGTTAATTTTTTAGGTAAATCAGCTGATTTAAACCCGCCCAAGGTAATAGAAATATACAAAGAGGTATAAGTCACGAGTGTATCGTAACCATTTCTGTTTACGTGACGCTTAACCTCTCTGTATATATTTTATACTATCAAAAAAACCTAACTTAACTCCGCAGAGTGCTGTATGTCGGCAATATATCGTATATTATGATGGAACGCAACGGGTATTAGTTTCCGACATACAGCGCTCTGCGGAGTTAAGTTAGGGTTTTTATTGATATTTTCATGTCGTTAAATATATTTTATGCTATATAAAATAATATTTAATATAATATTTAAAATTTACTGTTAAGACAATCAATCACCTGTTTTAATATTTAGTCTCTGTTTATTATTGTTTATTGTTCTCATTTCTATTTTCTCAAATGCTTGAAAACGTTTATATAGTTATTAAACGAAAATCCGCATAACTTTTCATTTTCATTTTTCATTTCTTCTATCAAACAAGTTGAATAATTGTATTAAGTCATTTGACACATTTCTACAAACATCAAGATATATATATATATATATATATATATATATATATATATTCATAATATAATAATATGAATCCCATAATTGCATCGGCATAGTGAAGTGACATTATGAGGATTGGTGCTCTGTGGAATAATGTTTCATTATTACTCCTCAGTCCTCACCTAGTCAGCTGTTACCAACGTTGTTAAAACCTCTGCTAAAATAAGCCTATTAAAACCCGGATTCTATTAAAATATCCCGTTTCTCTCTACCTAAAACCCATACTCGTAGACAAAAAATCCCTGATTCTTCAATATTTCCCATTTCCCCGGCCCAGTAGTCAGATGCCTGCCGACCTCACTGTTGACTAGATGTTATAGAGTGTCGTATTTCGGTCCAAAATACGTCGGGAAAACTGTGTTCCTTGGTGTTTTTATTGTTAATTATGTTATTAGAGAGTGAAATAAGTGTATTTGAGTGATTTGTTTTCCCGCCCAGAACCCCGATCCCCTAGCTAGACGGTATGGTTTGAGAGGGTCATAATACAGCCTAAAATCGTACGAAACGTCGAAATTGGTTTCTTCCGCGGACAGAAACATTGTTAAAAGGTTATTAGAAAGTGTAAAAAGTAAGTCTAAGGTCGATTTGATGTAGATTGGTAGGATACTGTATTGGAAATATTTACTTAAATCTCGTCTCACTGTGTCTTGTGTAAATATTTCCGGCATCTGTTTTCAAAAGTGAAATTGAAACGTTAGTATCTAAATTGTAGACAAACCAATTAAAGACATACATAAACTAACCAATGTGACTCATAGTTAAATCCCACAGCCACAAAATTCGAGTTAGTTCATTTCCCCTGAATGTGCAAAAGGTTGTACTTTTCATATCCAGGGCAAATTTTCGTTAACATTTTTATCAATGTTAAATTAAAAAAATAATAACTATGGTTGATTAGATTGCAGATATGCCTAGCTTTTAAATCATTCACTGAGACAAGTTTAAAACATCTTAAGCAGTGCTGCATGATTGTGACACCAATTTTGAATTTCAGGAGTCTAAATCCAGGTGTCAAACTCATGAGTTAAGACATGTAGTTCTACAAAACTGTAATAGGTACCAGTACGACCATAAAAAATATATAATTAAATAGTGGCAGCAAATAAATATGTCACTGAAATACGACCGAGTGTCTTGCAAGCTTGTTTGGGACAACTTACTTTAATGTCTACCTCGAGGGCTGTCTGAGACCACCAGTAAGCTCCACAATCGGCTCCGTTGTATGTGTCACTGCTCAAGTCCTTACTGCTACGGAAACAGAAAACATATCGAACTTATTTAGCTCTAGGTTACAAATTTTTTTCAGAACACATGGAGGTAAGAGACAGTTAGCTCAACTCTCTCAACTCATAGAATAATAAGGTAGGCCAAAGACAATAGTCACATTATTAACCCTAGAAGTGGCAAGCTTTTTACTCTTAACTGTAACATAAAAATAATTACTAATATCTTCTTGAAATATGAAATATCTTCTTCTAAACAAAAAAAGGTTAAAACATGCCCCCCCCCTTATAACCACTAGCCACAAAAGCAAAACAGTTGTCCACTGCAATCCCAATTAAGCCTACAAATGCCGTCAACTTCCACCCAAGCCGGTCACCGTTTATTTAAGGTGGGCCCTCCACTCCGCTTTACCACACATTTGCAAGCCAAATTGGGATTGCTCATGGTCGGGATTCGAACCCTAGCACTTCCGAATGGCTAGAACGTTACGCTCGTCAGCTTAGCGCGTTAGCCGGCTCGGACAATCAATGCCTAGGAGTAGAGAGCGCTTACTAGGTTATAGACCTACCCGGTGGCAGGCTCGTGTACTACGAGAGCAGTTTCGGTTGTTTGCCCCCAGAGGGCAAGACGGTCTGGTATGCGATTGTGTCGAACAAGTACACTAAACTCACAACAGATGCCTCCACCTGCCAATTCTTATTGAATATGTAAATGTGTCGTAAATTACGACTTTGCCATTTCTAGGGTTAAGTACATAATTTCAGAGGTGATTTCATTTCACTGATTTTACCTAAAGTGCTTTACATTGACATTGGATTATCATGAAAACTTCTTTAAAAGTTTGCATTAAACATCTTAGAATTTTAAAACCCAATATAAATATATCTTATTGTTATAGGATCTAAACCCATCAACTGGCTATTAAACTGCTTTTATTGGCAGGCCATAATTTGATGATTTGCAAGGGTATTTTAATTTTTAAAATATCATAAAAAATAGTAAATATGGTAGAAATCTATATTATAACATAGGCTATCATTTTCTTCACAATTTACCTTACTTTAGAATGAAATATATTTTATGATGATATTTTTAATTTTATTTTTATATTCATAGTTTATAAATGAAAAAAAAACATTTTTTTAAAAAGTGAAGGGGGCAGACCATCTCCCCAAAATAGTTAATATGGTATACATTTTATTTCCAAAATATACAAATTGTCATAAATTTTATCTAGTTTTAAAAATATACAGTTTGATTGACTTTTACACATCTATATGTCTATAATAACACCGTAACCGAGAATTGGCAATTTTTTCAAAATCGGCATTACCATAGTAACACTTTATAATAGTTGGCAAATTTACTCAATTTTTCACTCTGAAACAATATTTCTCTAATGTCACTATATCGATCTAAATAGTCTCTATCCATTTCAAAACATTTATATAAAAACAAGAAACTTCATGATAAAATATGATAGACCTACTTATTCAAAAACACAACAGACTATTTTGATTTCAGGAAGGTCCCACCACTTTCTTATTACATAACTAAATATAGATTACTTTACAGCAAAGCGAAGCTAAAACAACACATATATAATAGTCAAAACATATATTTACTTATTTCAAGAAATAAGTAAGCAATTTTCACTCATAACCAAACTAAAACATAAACTTCGGTGAACGTAAACAGAGATCTCATTGATGAACGACACATTTGAAAAGTAGCATTGTTTTCTTTTTCTCTTCTCCAGCTGAACAAAATTTTATGTCTATTAAATGGTATATATTGATAGATTGTTTCATCTGTAATCAAATGATACCAATATATCGTCAACCAAACATTTATTTTACTATAAAAAGTGGATAATACGTAGCGATGTTTGACCGTCGCGAAAGTGACGGTCACCAGTTGTTGAGAGTGATAGACTGTCGCTTTTGCGACAGTCACCAGTTGATGGGTTAACAAATAATAAGTAGGCTCAATATGCAATAAATCTCTCTCGCACTTCATAAGGTATGCTCCAATCCACCAGACCACCATTCATATGTGTATGCATGTATAGGAGATAGGTGGAATAAAGAAAAAAAGTAATAAATGACCTTGGTTTGATAAAGAGTGTAATGATGTAGTGAAAAAAAAGAATAGAGACAACAGAAATCTGGACAAGATCAACTGAAAGAGAACTGCAAAAAGAAAAAAACAGTAAAATTATTGAGGCTAAAAAAGAGATCGAGGATCAATAGAATATTAGTCAAAGCAGAAGAGAATAGAACATCGAACAATGCAAGAGATTTTTGCCACACCTTTCCTTTATTGAAAAGGTTTCATTCCGAACACTCATGATGTCTTGGGTAAAACTGGAAAAATCATAATACAAAAAGAGCAAGGTTCAAAGCTTTGGAGGGAATACTTCCAGGATCTTCGAATTCTAGAAATTATGGAGAGAAGAAGAAACCTGTGAAAAATGATTGTATTTACTTCCCTGTGGGAAATAGGTTAGATCACAGATATGTCTAAAGGGAATGTTATCGATTACTCTAAATAGCTGTCCGTTTAACCATATGACATCACTAACCAAATGACGTCACTGTTTCAAATTTTGGTCTCGCAAATTGCCAACCCTCCTCCCAGAGCTAAGACATATTCATGCCAATATACCAGAATGCAGAATCTCAGATTATCCTCCCAACATTAGGAGTAACAAAAGTAATAAGACATGATAAAACAAGGGTTCAGGAGATGTTATAGCTATAAAGATGCTGAAAGCAGGAATGAAATGTATAGCAGAACAAATCATAAAAGTATGGGGTAAGTTGGAAAATTTAGTTGTTCCCATACATGAGATTGGCATTAAACAGGAATTTAATAATTATGGAGGTACTAGCTGACCCGGCGAACTTTATAACGCCTAACAGTAAATACATGTTAACTTTAAGATTAGCCTTGTTCTGATGATCTGGCGAATACTGTTACAGCTTCATTGTGAAAGATTAGATATTTATATTTAATACTTTATTTCACAAATATGTCTACTCGGCACCTTATAAATGTATGCATTTATAAGAAGCACTAATCAGTGAACTAGTAGCACCTGGAGGGTTAAAATGCCGTAAAATGGAAACTTATGGAGTTTTAAAAAAACAGTATCAGTGGACTGACACATACTTTCTTCCTTAAGTAAAGTTAAAAAAGACAATCTGTAATACAACTATCATGTTCATCAAAGTTTATCTAAATATGATTTAACCATTTATTGTTTCAAAAATAATCATCCCATTTCTGAAAATAAAAACAAGAGAGGCAAAGTTAAATTAACTGTTCAAATTGTATAGGGGGAAACCCCCCTCCCACCGGTAAGACCAAGCTTTTTTGAGTTGGTGTTGTTGGGTGATTTGACCTTACGCTTCATACCAAGTTTCATGGAAAATAAGGAAGAAATTGATTTTTTAATATTCTCCATAAGAATAACATTGGACGCTTTCAGACAACATACTGCAATTATCATGGACAGTTAATTTAACTTTTCTCTGGAACCGTTTGTCGTAGACAAATAATTGAAAATACTAATTTGTTTAGTTTTTTAAGCTCGTTTCAATGGTGGCAGTTAGACTTTACTTTTATTGTTTTTGCTGAAAATTTAAAAATTGATTTTTTTGCATTTAAAAGCCCACAACTTTTGAACCATCATTTTTAAAGACATGCGGGTGGTGTCAAATTATTTTGTACTCTGTGCCTATAAACTATCAAATTTTAATCAAAATCGCTAGAGCCGTTTGTGAGAAATTTTGATTTTTCAAGTTTTTAAAGGGTTTTTAGGTGTGAACTATCCTTAAAAATCAAAAATTAAAAAACACTTTTTTTTTAAATTAAAATACATACATATTAAATTTTATCTAAATCGGACCGACGGGGTAGGCTGTGGCTCTATACACATCCAGACAAACGTACACACAGATAGATAGACAGACACACGGATGGACAGACATCATATCGAAACCCACTTTTTGGGTTCAGGGGACCCCAAAACGGATATATACACTCTCAAAAAAAAATTTTGACGAACACAATGCTTTCTCCATGTAGGCTACTATGTATAAGGGGAGAAAGTAAAAAAATGTTGTTTCTCTAAAACCTTCCTGGACACATATTGAGCAACTTCCTAAAATTTCATGGGATCGAATGAGTAGTTTGGCAACGCATAAAGGACATACATACAATCATTCATTTTTATATATAGATATATCTCTTTTAAAAGTAGCCTTCAAAGTTTGATCAAAAATCATGTAGACAAGATTATAAGAATACACATAAACTTTCATTGGAGAATTCAGGCTGGCTATACCAAAAGGGAAACCTATCATAGATCGAATTTCCATTTTGAAAAAAGCAAAAGAAAAATACTGTGATTTCAGGCAATCCTTTTATTGTAATTTTATAGAATATATAGAACCTAAGTAGCCTGTCACCTGCCTTAGCTGTTTCATTGAAGTAACTTGTTTTATAGTTGGCGGCACAGGAGGTAAAGGCTCGGTCTCACTATCAGTCGTCATCACCTCTTCCTCGTGAATTACCACATTAGCCAACTCACTCTCCGATGATAACCTGCATAAAGGCAGTTTGTAATAAATCGTGTGTGAAAGAGCTTTAAACCGTACAATTGTTCATATTAACACAAATATTACACGTAAACTATTCATGTAATTGTATGAACAAACTCAGAAAGCACCCCACTGAGATCACTAACTTATTATATTGCATATCACCAATCCAAAATTAACATGAAAAATTTGCAACTGAGTTGCAAATATTATATTATAAAAATAAATATAAATATTATATTCATATATAATATGAATCCGGGCCGGCAGCATAGTAGCCACACACTTCAACCACTAAACCACAACGGAACTTGTTTACAGCAGCCTCCTTAACACCAAACAGAAGGTATACTACAGTTTGCAACACCTATTCTTCAATTTAGAAATAGTAAAATACACACTGAGGAATATGTAATTGTTTGTTGTTTAGGTTTTATTCTAAAAACATTACTTCTAACGTAAAGGTTCCACTATTTGAGAATCATGTAATTTTTAAAATTTACGTTAAACAATTGCAGCAATTAGGCATTAGGGACAACTGAAATCCACTAGATCGGCGCAAGTGTCGCTTATTCGTCACGAATATGTGATTGTTTCATGCAAGCTTCCTGAGTACCGTTACGTGTTTAAGATAACAGTTTAAAGATAAAATTTCAAGTCTGATAACAAGGCCTTCAAAATAACTATTTTATAAGTTTATTGGATAAAAAATTTGGCTTTAAAAACTATTTTCTGTAGCATGTGAAATTTTTTTCTTGTTTAAAAATTTCACTTAGGTTACAAATAAAAATGTCTGTAAATCATCCACGTTCCCAAAATTTAAGCTCAAAAGCATAAGTAGTTTTCCCACAATCCTCGTATGAAAACAAATTTGTGAATTAATCACTCAAATTAATGGTTTTCACTAATAACATGAAAAAATTATGCTAAAGCATATTTATGATACAATCAACATATAAACGTTAAAACTAAGTTTTTTAAGATTTTTTTCGCTCACACCACCTTAAATAAAAATCACCGATGAAAGTTATTGGCTATTAACCATTTTCTCTAAGCCAGCAATTTTATTCTGTTACAACTTATTGTCAGGATCTAATAACTTGCTGATTGAAAATGTTAAAAATAATCAGAAAATAGAGTTTAAAAGGTTTTTTTAGATTCTAAAAGTGATTATTTCAGCAATATAATTAAATTATTGTAGAAATATAGAGACAGTTATCTTTCATTTAAAACAAACTTCATGTTAAACGTTTGATGTAAGTTTCAGGTCAACAAAGAATGGCAATATTGAGAGTTCCCCCCATGTTAATCGTCATAAGGAATTGAAGATAATAATATAATACCCCTGTCACAGCAAACCTGTGTACTCAGCGAATTTCCAAATCAATAATATATTAATAATATAATATGTCAAGTTTTATCAATATCTGACGATAAACATGAGAGTTATTTGCCTATTCTCCATAAGATTAACATGGGAAAGAGTTTGCAGATTTGTCGCTGTGAGGAACACTGAAAGAAGGCATTTATAGCATACACAATTTTTATTTTGACAATTTATACCAAGTTTCATCAACATCTGTCTATAAATAAAGGAGTTTTCCATATGATTAACATGGGAAAAGAGTATGCAGGTTAGCTGCTGTGAGGATCACTGAAAGTGGGAATTTATAGCATAAACAATTGTTATTTTGACCATTTATATCAAGTTTCATCAACATCTATAGAAATAAAATTAGAGTTTTGTCTGTACATTGCTCAGAATTATTAATTTTGTAGTTACTTTTACTTTTCGTGCGTTAGAGAAGCCGAAACCGGTCTTATCTCAATTTTTGTCTGTTTGTCTGTGACGCTCAAGGAGGCATTTTACGCCGTCTTCTCCAAAAAATGGGAGAACTGATGACAATGAAACTTATTTCATGTATTCTCTAGATTCCAGAGAAGGTTTGTAAATGCTTGAAATCGCCCGCCACCCCTTGAAAGGTAAATAACGAGCATTTAAAAACCCACTTTTACGCGATATTACTCGCATTTTGATTGCGTTTTCAATAAATTACCTATTGGTAAAAATCAGCTGCATTTGTAGTTT
Organism: Nephotettix cincticeps; assembly: GCA_023375725.1. NCBI lineage: Eukaryota > Metazoa > Arthropoda > Insecta > Hemiptera > Cicadellidae > Nephotettix > Nephotettix cincticeps. Next base: position 134,583,289 of record CM041786.1, read on the forward strand.
AAAGATTTAATAGAAATAAAAACAAACAGCTGTCAAATCAACATTAGTTAGTTTATATTATTGGTCATTGATTTTAAACCCATTTCGATATCATACTGTATTAAAAAGTTACTTTACCATATAACTAATAATAATAATAATGGTATCAATGTTCTAATCTATTTAATTATAAAGTAATACTAAATAATAAAACCGGGTATTGATTTATTTTCTTTTTATATTTGTTTAGGATTTCAGGTTTACATTTTTGTTTGATGATCTTTCTTCTTTAAACTGAATCCTACAACCCGTACAAAGGACGGGCTTACTGCTAGTATATTATAAAGAACGTAAAGAGTAATGATAAAACACTTATGAATGCTCTAAGCTTCAAGAAGAAGACAAACACAAATGTTTTCTGCAACATTAAAGACAGGTAGACAGACAGACAAAAATGTTTGTATTTACTTCCCTGTGGGAAATAGGTTAGATTGTTACTTTTGATCATATAGACCAAGTTAGTTGTGCTGATTAAACTCTCACCACAGTACCCCACACATTCACATCATCGTTTCCATAGCAACCAGGGTAAGTTTAAACCATTAACATTATAAAACTATTTCAAGGTTCGGCCATAAATTGATTGATATTATAGTTGCTAGGTGATTAAGAAGGAAATTTAAATCTTTAATGTTTAGTTAGTTTTTAAAAAATGTTAAAATAATTATAGCACCAATCACCGGAGTTTGTGAGTCAAATATATGTTTATATTTTGCATAGTATTTTAGTAATAAGTTATAACTTTTGTTTTTAGAGAATTTTAAATTTTACAATGCAGGTTTTATTACATAGCCTCCCTCCGTTTGGAGGAATTAATTGAAGGAAACAAATATTTTAGAAAAAAATGAAATTAATTTATTTTAGTTAGAAAGAACAACTATTTATCTAACTAAATTTTGATGCTATTTTATTATTTAATACTAAAAAGTTACGTTTGTTTTGGTAAAAAGAAGGTTTCATTTTATTGAAATCCGGATACTTGGACTTCATAGTAATTTGTATCCTCAGCGCTCAATATTAGATTGAAATGTGCAACATTTCTATTTACATCAAACAAGGTTTATTTCGGGAAAATCCACATCCATAGACTCAAAACTATAGAGATTTCTCGTTCCAGGAACCTTTGAAGAAACTTTTTTACAAGAACGTGTTACATAAGTGACGTATTAACTAATGATATATCTAGTTAAATCCTACAGTTAATTTATGTTACCTATTATAATGTTGGCACCCGATGTTCACAGTTTAAGTTATTACCTTTCTGTACTTTTATGACTGTACTTTATGAATACTTTAGCATAGTATTCATCTTTAGGAAAAGTGTTTATTTGTGTGATTACATAATTTTCAACATGTCAACAATAATGTTATAAATATTGTTGCATACTCCACCTCATGAGGATTACTTAGGGCGCATATTTTGGAATAGGACATTATTACGGGACGATTTCCACACATTTGGGATGCCAAAATCTTTCCTAGACATGAACAACATTTTTGTAACCTTCCGGTTTACCCTGAAGGAATATTGTAAGCAAAGTGAATAATACAATAAAATTTATACTTTAAATGAAATTTCCACTACCCAGGTAGGTATTTTAAGCCAAGTATGAATGAGAAATGAGTGTAGGATGATTGGGGCGCGATCGTGTAGTCTTGTTACTGACTAAGGCTGACATGTTCAGAACTGTTAATAGCCAACAGTCAATGGCATAACCTAAAGAACATATAGTTCAACATGGAGTCAGAACCAAACTATGAACTGGTTTAATTATGAGGCTTGTCTTTGCGTATTAACATAGTATTTAATAGTGTGGACGTTAATACACACAAGAGAACACCCACCGACCATCGCTCACAACTATCCACAATTCTTTACCTCCAAATAGTTTAACAGTTTAACAAATAATCTAATAATAATACGAACAATACTGCCACCATATGAATTCACAGCAAGAATATTTTTAATTTAGTCAATTTAATTAAATATGCTGTTAATTTAACTGTTTAGGTTAAACTTAAACAGCTATTAATAAATAACTCATTCAAATGTTTAATGTTTCCAACCAGCTATTATTATAGTCAAGTAGTGTAGACCAGTGTAGAGTAAAAAATAAACGAAGGATTCAAACTTTGTTTGATCTGTCAGTAAGGTAAGTGTAACATAATTTTATTCTCATTAATTTTATCCGAGTTATTATTATAGCATAATTTATTTATTCCCTTAAAAGTTAATTACTGGTAGTGAATAACAATATTCATGTTGAAGTTAATATTTTGTTGTTCTCGACATCTTCTTATTACAGTTTGAAAAAACTGTTTCTTATCTAGACCAGTATTTCAATTACACAATACTTATTCAAGTTTATTTATTCTAAAGGTGTTATAGATGGATTTAAAATTTGACGAGTGAACGAAAAGTAATTTGAAGTAATTTTTAATCTTTTTAAAACCACCTCAGTAAACAAATCTGTGTACTTTGAAATTCTCTAATTTAAAATCAAGAAAATGTATAAGTTGAAATTGAATGAAATAGTCTGATTTAAAATGATCATATTATACAAGCATTTACAGAGGAACAAAGTAGATTTATTTATACATTAAAGGATTTGTTTGGACTAAAAACTATTTTAATTACGGTAAAAGAAATATACTAAATTCGTGATTTTAATTTTTTATTTTCTTCTTTACAGGGGTGTCCTATGGACGAAAATTATAGTATAAGTAGATTTAATTAGCTCCTTTTGGGCTTTTGGCTGCGTACCCCCGATGCGGGTGCAATGCTTTAAGAGCCTAGGGTAGAAATTTTAATTTCAGAGAAGAGGACGCATTGCTGTGAGGCCCTATACTCCGGCCCCTTGTCCACATTGCACACGGGTGTATTCCACCTGGGAGGCATAGGGGCCGTGATTAACATTCAGAAGAACCCCCAGCCCCTCCAAAGGATGAATTAGGTGAAGAGAGAATAGAGAAGGGGACCCAGCTCATGCCGCAAAACTTCTGTCAACATCGCCGGAGCAACAAACCAGCCTAACAGGCAAGACCACTGGACGCCCACAGCGAGGTGGCATCCTGAAGGATCCACCTTCTGGCCATTTCCTACACAGTAAATAGAATGAGACGGAACTCCTGAAGAAACTCAGTGCTAGCCAGTTTCTACACGTCCATGGAGAGCTGTGTCCATAATGCGGTGGCGTCCTGGTGGACCCGCCTTCTGACCATTTCCTACACAGTAAATAGAATGAGACGGAACTCCTGAAGAAACTCAGTGCTAGCCAGTTTCTACACGTCCATGGAGAGCTGTGTCCATAACGCGGTGGCGTCCTGGAGGACCCACCTTCTGACCATTTCCAACACAGTAAATAGAATGAGACGGAACTCCTGAAGAAACTCAGTGCTAGCCAGTTTCTACATGCACATGGAGAGCTGTGTCCACAAAGTGTTGTCCTGGTGGCTTCACCCTGCTGGTTTGTCGCTGATCGCCAACGACCTCGAGAGGGTTGGGCGTCTTCACCTGGGAAAGCCACTGATCCTATTTGGAGGTGAGCACAAATAATTTTTGGTCATCTATTTGTAAGCGCTCACACAACGCATGCTAAGAACAAGGTAAGGTCAATTTACTAGAAACTTTAGGTGGTTGAAAGCTTTAACCCAAATTTTAAATACTACTACTACTTTTTACTAGGGTCATGATTTCATTAAACAAAATTGCTGTGTATGGATACTAAATTTGGGTGGATTTCGCACTTAAGTTTTAAGTATAAACAATTTTGTGTTCTTAAAAAGCAAAGAGTATTATTGTAACTGTGTCAGAGTTTATTGTAATGTACTTTATTAATATCTGCAGTTCAAGAGAAGGCAAGTTTAATTTAGTGATAAGTTTAATTTAATTTAATTTTTGTTCATCATCATTGTTAATTGTTCATTTTCAATTGAAAATAACATTTAAAAATTACATGTATAAACCTCTATATTTATTTATTTATTTTAAAATGTACTAAATCATATGTTCCGTATTTAAAATTTTCTGTCTAGACAATCAATCACCTGTTAAAATATATAGTCACTGTTTGTTATTGTTTATTGTTCTCTCATCTCTATTTTCTAAAATGCTTGAAAACGTTTATATATTTATTAAACGAAAATTCGCATAACTTTTCATTTTCATTTTTCATTTATTCTACCAAACCAGTTGAATAATTGTATTAAGTCATTTGACATATTTCTACAAACATCAAGGTATATATATATATATATACATATCTTGTCATGAGACCCACGGTAATAGCTTCTACCCTATGGGAAATTCGCTAAAACCAAAAATGCAAAGGAAAATACTTATATTTTAGGATGGTTGAGCTCAGAAAAAAAACTACATTGATCAGTAACTGATATATTTGTTGAAAAATGTACAAATACTTATGAGCAAGACACCAAGAATCTCTGCAAGTGTTTTGATATGCAGAGATACACTGTATGTGATGATTGAAGTGGTGCAGTGATGCATTGATACCGAGTCACGCTAAGCTCATAACACTGTTAGATATCATTTTAAGCACTTACTCTTTAAACTTGTTGTCAGCCGCTGCTGCAATCCTTTGCCACTTCCTGAACGTGTCTCGGACAGCCACCTCTGCAACTCCAGGGAGAAATCCAACTTTCCCATTTTCATTGTCTTTAACAATGTAGAAGTCAGTCCTATAAATCAAATCTTGTTTATTTGTTGTAGGCATAAAATGCATTAACAATTAACTGTCATGATTTTAACCTGCGTGGCTACAATCAAATCATTTTCACATATACCTTACTTAGTAACAGAAAGGTCTAACTTGTAACATAGAGAGGAAAAGAAATAAAATTACAATGCATAAGACATGTTGCTTCTGATTTTATAAAGAGGTAACAATACAGGTTGTGGTAGAAGTTTCAAGATAATTTAACAATAATACAAAATTTCAATATTAAAAGTTAACAAATATATAAACTATACAAAACAATAAGAGTGGTTTATTTGTGGTTGTGTTAATTTAAATAAAAAATAAAGGAATTAGTAACAAGACCAACTAAAAAGGTATTTTGATTAATTAAAAATTATTAACAGACACAAACAAAAAATTTAAATTAGGAGTTGGAGAACTAATTTAGATTAAAGTTAAATACTTGTTAACCCTTACCGAGCCACACTCACTACGCAAAATTTTTTTGGATGGGGTTATAAAATAGATTTTAAAATTTTGATGTTTTCTACTTCCATCTGATGGTTAAAGTTGATTAGTCCCTATACAAAATTTTTTCATACATAAAAATATTTTTTCTACATGTTTCATGACCATATTTGTTTTGGCGCAAATATTTAGCAGTTCTATTTTGTGTTTTTTTTTGTTCTTTCTATGCCAGAGGCTTTTTAACAGAAACAGAGAGCGACTAAACATTCTTTTTGGGAAAGCGGTCCAAACCCAAATGGGCATCCCGAGATTTGAACCCGTGACCTCTTCCACCAAAGTCCAAGACTCTGACTACTAGGCTAGCAAGACATCCAATCTAGTCTTCTTCAAAATTCAGATCATTCAACCTAAAGTTAATTTTCAACAAACATCACATCACAGTCTAATCGACTCAATACATTTCACAGACCTTTATCCCACTATACGTAAATAAAAACTGTCTAAACTTGCACAAAACAATAACACGAGGATGACTCAGCCAGCCGGTAGAACAGATGTTTTGAGATCAGTGATGGGAAACCACAGTTACAAAAGAAATCATCATAATAATAATATATATTTATGTCATAATGTAACTATAGACAGCCAAGAAACAATTTTAAAATACCTAAATGACTTTTTGATTTTTTGACGTATATGTACCTCAAACGCTCGCGAATTCCAGAATAAGTTGTGTATTTATACGACAAACGCTTGAAAGTGATTAACATTGTTAGCGTATACGTCAAACGCTCGGGAAGGGTTATGAATACATATAATTGTAAGGTTGTCTGCCCATGGGGTGACACTACTCAAGTTTACATAAGTGGGCGTGATAAAGAGTGCAATCACAGTAAGAAAGTCATGTGAAATAATACCTATCGTGTTAAAATTTCTGGACACAACATTCCACAAAATTTAGGCCTTAGCTTAGCCCAATAGAAGTAATACGAGAGTTTGTGCTGACATTCTTATGAAACACCTCAAAAGGATATAAGCAAGGCCAATGTAAAATCTTGCTCAAGTATTGTTATTTTACACAGAAACAAACACAGTTACTCAGATTTCACCTGAGCTCTTACTTAAGGTGAATACAACAACAATGTATCGAGTGTTCAGATCCTTAATTTTTCAAGAAAAGCCATCATCTAGCTAGCCAAGCAGTTTCCGTCTATGACTTCGGTGCATAAGATCACATGTTCAATTCCCAAAGCGTCTACGAAAATTCGAGGAATTTGATGAAAAAATTCTGCTATCATTGACACAAATAAAAAAATTAAAAAGGAAATCAAAATCATTGAGCTCCATATTTTGTACATTTTGGGCAAAGTAACACTAGCCTGTAACATTTTAATTAACAAACCCTTCAGGAAAAGAAACATTTCAACTGGACTCAGAACCATTAGGTATAGGTACAGATTTAAGTAGTGTACTAATATAAAATTTTAAATTACTGTTAGTAACCTTAGCAAGTACAGTACCAGACATAGGCTATTTTGTGCTCCTACGTAGGTTAAATGAAATCAAATGGAAGTGGAGGGTTGACCATTGCAGAAGAAGTATTTGATCTTTTCTTTTTTATTAATATTCACAAGACACTGACCCAACTAAGTGGACATTTTAAAATTAATATGAGTTAAGGACAAGTATATGATGAGTAAATGGATTGGCAAAAGTATATGACATTAAGGTCACCTGCGATATTTTACAATTTCAATATATTATACTATAACAGTCTTTAGACTTTAATAGATCTATAAAATATCTCTAAAAGTGACATAATTTATAATTAATTAGCCTACTTTAATTCCGTTTTAAAGGCTCACTTTCGAAGTAAAGCCAAAACATTCCGCCATTACAAAACATTATTGTTCAAAAATAGTAATAGGCCTCTTTATATATCAAACAATTATTCTTAACTGAGTACCCTTTTTTGAGAGAAATTATTTTATTTAAAAAATTCACAACATGTTTCGGATCTTAGTCCATTATCAAGTGGTGTATTAACAAGAACATAACCTTGATGTAAATAAAATTTATAAATGTCATAAATTATGGTAAATCTTGAAAAGTAAAGAAGAGAGGAGATGGGTGTTATACGTATATTTGTTTTATGTTTTATTGTTTATTATTTTTTCTACTTGATCGTAGATTGGGTTGTATTTGTCGTGGTAACATTGAATTTAGAATATTTGTTGGATCTTTTTTCTTTACCACATATGTAGATGTTCACTTCTTCTTCAACATTTAATTTTTCTCGTTGCTTTTCAAACTTCAATACTGATAAATATTCTGTAATTTTTTTGTAGCTGTGTCCTGATGTTATTAAATGTTTTTAGTTTTGTTGTTAGATTTAAGTGCTTGAATGTGTTCTTTAAATCTTGTTTTGAATGTTCGATGAGTTTGTCCAATGTAGTAGCTGTCACAATCACTGCATTTATATAATACACACACACACATATATATATATATATATATATATATACACACATATATATATATATATGTGTGTGTGTGTGTGTGTGTGTGTGTGTGTCTGTGAACACGATAACTCTCGTAAACCAGACATATCGGACAATCGGAACGGGTAGTTTGGGGGGGGTTTGTACCCCAAAAAATGGGCTATTTGCGTTTTCCCCATGTAATTTTTAAAAATTTCAAATTTTATCTTTCACCATTAGAATGAGCTTAAAAAACTACACAAATTAGTTCCTTAAAGTTTTTCTCTATCTATAACGGTTACCGAGATATTAAAAAATTTAAACACAGTACGTTCTATTTTGGGGCTCCAATGTTAATCTTAAAGAGGATAAGAAAAATTTAATATTTCACTTGTCAATCAATATTTTTGGATAAAACTTGATATTTAGCTTCATATTCTTGAGATACATCCATTTATGCTTAAAAATCATAGTTTATGCATTCATCATGACAGCTAATCTGCATACTCTTTTTCCATGTTAATCATGTGATTGGGGAATAGGTACACTATTTTATTTATGGACAGATGTTGATGAAACTTGGTATAAATTGTAAAAAAAATTGTTTATGCTATAAATGCCTACTTCCAGTGTTCCTTACAGCGGCAAACCTGCAAACTCTTTCCCATGTTGATCTTATGGAGAATAGGCAAATAGCTCATATATATTTAACGTCAGATATTGATAAAACTTGGCATATAGTATTATTATTATATTATTGATTTGGAAATTCGCTGAGTGCGCAGGACTGCTGCTACGGGGGTATTTTTGTTTATCAAATGAAAAATGTTATTTTTTGTTTTGTAGCTTAATTTAACATATTTGTGTTTTTTAGTGTTCTTCTTATGGCTTTGTCCATGTAATTGTTGTATGGTTCACACATATATTTATTTTTTACTTCATTTGATTTTGGCGTTGTGAGTTGAATCTTCTCTTTTAGTTTTTTCTTTATCATGCCGCCTATCATTTTTGTTCTGTAGCCTATCCATTTTGTTCTGATATATATTTTATGGTGTTTGATATTTTAATGAAATTTTCTGTTGAGAGTGGAATATTTACAAGTCTGTGAATAAGTGAGTAAAATGTTGCTATTTGGTGATTCCATGGGTGGTTAAGAATGGTAGGGTATGATGACGTTTGTTGTGGTAGGTTTTCTGCATATGTCAAATGAGTGTTAATATATACTGTACATATAAAATATTTATTGTTAATACACCACTTGATAATGGACTAAGATCCTAAACATGTTGTGAATTTTTTAAATAAAATATTTTCTCACAAAAAAGGGTACTCAGTTATGAGTAATTGTTTGATAATAATAGTAGCCCTCATTTACCAACTCAATTTTATATGTAGGCCTATATATATCTCAGAAAACAATATGTTTGTAACAATCAGTATAATTTTACTAGGTTCTTGCCATCATATTGGTGGTGTATATTCTGATATAGCCTGGAGGGTTTTTTCAGAGTTAAGTTAGTGTGGTTAATGATACCAACCTTTCACAACTCCATGGAGCATTTTGTGTGGGTGTGGTTTTTTTAATTTTACGCAACCTATCGGCAGGCCTACCATAATTTCATGATTTGTGTTTTTTAACATTGGCTAGCCTGTTTGAAACTGAAGTAGGCCCTAGGATGATAATAGCTAAAGGTGGACAGCTTTACTTATACAAGTTAAACTATAAAAGTAGCATGTAGCCAAATTATTTTCAATTTCTGATTTAAGTGTCATATATGATTAAGATCAATCATCAAAACTGTGTCATGCTTTTGATCGGGATCCAACGGGCAATATCTTGGTTTGGTGCTGTTTCTTCTCTTTGTCAACGACCTTCCATTAGTTGTTCAGAGAGGGGTGATCTGTCTTTTTACTGACGACACCTCGCTTACTGTCTTCAGTCCGAACCATCCCGATCTTAACATAAATGCCTTTACCAAAGCCAGTTCCTGCTGCAGTGGTTTGAAGAATATCTTCTCAAAATCAATTCGGCAAAACACAACTTCTTGATTTTTCTATCAGATTCAATGTAAACAAAGAAAATTTCATTTTAGATGACACTGAACTTTAAACCGCTGCACAGGTCAAGTTTTTGGGTTTCTATCCCCATATCAATGCTGTATGTAGAAAAATAAGTTCAGGAATTTTCCGTCTTTGGCAATTGACCAATAAAAACGTCCTTATGACTGCATACTATGGTGTGATTTACCCGCGCTTAGCTTATGCAGTAGCATTGTGAGGTGGCAAAACCTTAAGAACTCAATTCCTTTCCCGTCTTCAAAAAAGGGAAATTAATTAGAATAATTATCCATGACTTCTCCTACAGACAGACGCATAAAGATGTATTCATATCATCAAAGATCTTAACTTTCCCTTGCATTTACGTCATTAAACTCTCACTTTTCTAAAATTAATTTTTTCCCATTTTCAAACCAGGATCACCCACTCTTATCCACTTTGTAACAATTCAAATCTCAGAGTACCATCACATTCAACTACCTTCTTCCAAAAGAATTTGCTCTTTAATGCTATTAATCTCTTCAAAACCCTACTCACCTATCTTAAGTCCATTACAGACCCAGGAAGCTTTAAAAGGCGCTTAAAACATTTTTAGCAAGTATATTGTATTATAGTGTCTGTTTCTTCCTCGCTGATAGGCAATCTTAAATAGGAAGTAGCCCTATGATTTCTTTTATAATATTTTGTAAAGTTTTGATAACCTTTGTATTTAGAAATTTTGTTTAGTTTTATGTCTGTAATATTAGTATTTGACATGGCTAATGCAATGTAAATTGTCAATTTTGATAAATAAATGAGTTATTGAATAACCAAATTTAGATACTGTGCATTCCTATGTCTGGCACTTACCTCCGGAGAAATATTACCTTCTATACAAGAAACCGAAAACTGAATTTAAAAACGGTAATATTTGTCCCTCTTCTTTTAAAATGTTCAATAACAGTTCGTCGTGTCTTTCTTCGCCACTCATGAAGACAGTTATCTTATACAAAGTAACCAACCAAAAGAATGCAACTTCTAAATAAATTAACCAATAATAGTTTTCCACACTCAGTTAAAAGTTATTGATTAAAAACAAAGTATGTAAGTCAAAATCAACCGCAAACACTGAGCATACCATGAATTAACATCTATTTCTATCCTGATCTTTAAGATCTTATTGTTATTGTTTATATTTATTTTGTAAATATTAAAAAATACAGTGAAAAAGAAAAATCTATAAACAGTGAACAAAGGCAAGAGTTGAGAACTAAAAATAATTTATATATAACATAGTAATAATTTTATCTAGCATTAAAATCAAAATTTGTATTTGTCACAGGCAGAAACGCATTGAAAATTAAATTGTCAAAGCTGGAGATGCCTAGCGTTTCAAGTCTTTTTCACATATACCCAACCTAGTTATACTGTTGTAATAGGTCTAACAATAAGTATATGAGCAAAGAAAATTTAAAAGGAACTTTTAAATCTTATTTGATAAATGTATGACTGTTAGTTGCTTATTCCATTATAAGCTATAATAACATTTGAACGCGCTCTCAAATAGAAAGTAGCCACACAACGTAATGAAGTATTGGGAACACATTAGACTTAAAACTAATAATTTTGTTTATTTAACGTAGCCAAGTGTCAAAACTTATTGATGACAAATAATCCGGCAAATCCTAACCATCTGACCGCAACAAATTATAAAATAACATTAAAATTATCACGGCGGATTTAATATGAAGAGAGCGTTTCGGTGTAAATGAAGTTTTGTTTTTGTGTTTTATCTACCGACTACACCTTTCACTATGTATTAACGTTTTGATGGGGAAATGGTTCAAATCCCTGTCTTTTTTAAATCCTACTCCGTCCTGCAGTTTGGAAGCATGTTTATTAATAGCCAAAAAATAACAACTGAGTTCAGATTTACTTAGTACAGATGACCTTTGCACAATTAGCCCGGCAACCTTCAGATTTGCACAGAAAGAAAAAATGTTTGAATTTACTTTCCTGTGGGAAATAGGTTAGATCATGGATATGTCTAGGAAATGTTTTCAGTTCATCTAAGCAGCTGTTCTTATTATTTCCTATTAAAAATTCAATACAATAGCTCTGGTAGTTTCTATAGAATCCTGTAACATGTTTTCCATCTTAAAAATCGCCAACACCCCCACCAAAGCTAAGACATATCCATGTCAAAATGTATATATTTACTTATCTGTGGGAAATAGGTTAGATCATGGATTTGTCTAAAGGTAAAGTATTCACTTCATCAAAACAGCTGTTCTTATTATTTTAAATTTAAAATTCAATACAATAGCTCTGGTGGTTTCTAAGGAAACCTATTAGGCCTAAGACACACGAGGCGTTTTTCGCCGAATCGGCAGACGAGCCGTCTGCCGACTCCACCGATGTAATTCAATTGGGCGAAACACACGAAAGAAGAGGCGGCGCGGACTCGGCACATGATTTCCCCGCAACTTTTCAGTCGGCGGCGCGCCGACTCGGCACATCATTCCATGCAAACAAGTAGAGCGAGACACAAGTAATTAGGCAGAAGAGTCGGCCGCCGAAACAGCGTCACTCCGTATGTGTCGAATGGGCGGCGGCCGACTCGGCGAAAACCCGCCTCGTGTGTCTCTGCCCTTCCATATTTTCCATCTTACAAAATCGCCAATACCACCCACAGAACTAAGACATATCCATGTCAAAATTGTTATAAAATCCATGAAATAATAAATTTAGGTATATATTATGTTTAGAAACTTTGATCAGGCTGGCCGTGGTTGTTTCTTGCTGCCATGACAACCAATAAATAAACAGTGGTTGAATTTTAAGAGCAGAATGGGGCGTTTGCGTGATGGAAAAGTAATTAGGAATTCTGATTTCAACGATTACAGTTCGAGAAGCTCACCAGTCCCTTAGAAAGTAAAGATTGTGTAAAATAAACTTATTTACGTTGTACATGTAAAATACATCCAAGTTTTTTCTGCTAGTGGTTCTATGGACTAAGCATGATAATCGAAAATAAATTTGTATTTCTGTAAGGAATACAACTCTAATCTGATTAATGAAAATTATAAAATCATAATGACAAACGTTGTAGACATTATGGAAAAGAATTCTGCCAGTAAAATTCCTTTGTGGTTGGAAGAGTTGACTAAGTAAGTGGCATTTAGATCAATTGTTTTGGTTGTCTCAATTATTTAAGCTCATTCAGTCATTTCAGTAATTGTCATGCAGTTTATTTTTCTTACACTATGTTTCATGTTTGATCCTTTAAAACATCCACCATAAGTGGCTTGGTTGGTATCTCATATATATGAATATGAGAAAATATATTTCTTAAAACTTCAGAGAAATGTTAACGTTACTGAGATGGTTCTCAAATCTCACTTTTTACCAAAAAGGTGTTGAATATTAAATTTCCAAATTGATATACAATTTTATACTTATAGGAGCTTGTCAAAGCCTCGGCCGCAGTCTTGGCGACCAGGAGTAGGTGGGGAGAAAGTTGACATCAATGAACGCCGTGCAATTACTACTCCTGGTCGTGTTGATGTCACACCAGTGAAGAAATCTCTCCTAACACTCCAGCTAGATGACACTGTCTGCGTCTCCCCACGGAGAGAAGGTGAGATAAATACATCATAAATTTGTGTCTCTAGTAACGGCAGATTACATTTCAAGGTAGAGGTTTGTTTTTCTTTTGTGAGTAAAAACTGTAATCATCAAAAGTCAACAAGATATAACTTAGACTAGTTTGTATTACTTTAACCCTAGAAGCAAGCTTTTTACTCTTAACTGTAACATAAAAATAATTACTAATATCTTCTTGAAATATCAAAGTTTAAACAAAAAAAAGCATAAAAAATGGCCCCCCCCCCTAATAACCACTAACCACAAAAGCAAAACAGGTGTCCACTGCAATCCCAATTAAGCATACAAATGTCGTCAACTTCCACCCAAGCCGGCGACCGTTTATTTAAGGTGGGCCCCCTCTCCGCTTTACCACACATTTGCAAGCCAAATTGGCATTGCTCATGGTTGGGATTCGAACCCTAGCACTTCCAAATGGCTAGAATGTTACGCTCGTTAGCCGGTTCAGCCACTCAGTGCATAGGAGTAGAAAGTGCTTACTTGGTTATAGACCTGCCCGGTGGCAGTCTAGTACACTACGAGAGCAGGTTCGGTTGCTTGCCCCCAGAGGGCAACACGGTCACGTAGGCGCGTCTAACAAGTTCACTAAACTGACGACACCACCTGCCCCTTCTTATTGAATATGTAAATGGGTCGTGAATTACGACTTTGCCAGTTCTAGGGTTAAATATATACACTTTGTACTTGTTTTGTTTGTACTTTGTATTACATTGTTAATAGGTTAGATTAAATTACCTTAGATCAAGATCACATTTTGAAATGGTGATCTTACTTCTTCCAATGTACAGGAAGAGAAAGTAAAATTAATCGATACCATTAGTTCAACTACCTTTGTGACCTTTAATCACCCAATTAAAATGATTTGATTTTAACAAATGCCTAGTTTCAAATTGACGTGCAAAAGACTAAAATTTCATCCCAAATTAACCCTGCTTGATAGTAAGCTCGACTGGGATGGTGGTGTCATCCTGTAATCCAGCTACTTGCAGGTCACGAATTGTGGAAAGTTGTGAGCAATGGTCGATAGGTGTGGTGTTCTCTTGTGTGGATTAATGTCCACACTATTGAATACTACGTTAATCCGCAAAGACCATCCTCATAATTAAACCAATTCGTAATTCAGAGGCCGTGGTTCGGATTCCATGTTAAACTGTAGATCCCTTAGTTGTTGCCATCGACTGTTGTGCTATTAATTAACAGTCCTGTCTAAGGAACATGTCAGCCTTAGTCAGTAACAAGACTACAAAATTGCGCCGCAATCATCTTACACTCAATCCTCATTCATACTTGGCTTAAAATACCTACCTTGTAGTATGGTCGCCATTTCAATAATCTAATCTAAAGCCCCCATACACGATCCGACACGGTCTGCTGGTTGCCACACATGAGCAACTAAGTCCACAGACAGCGACCGTCGTGTGTACCTTCTGGCTTATTCGGATTGCTTTGGGCCCTCCGAAGTTGTTTTTGAACGGTCACTGATCAGTTGTTATTCTAGAAAAAATGGCTGCTAGTGATGTCACTCTACTTTGAGAGATTTTTTGGTTAGAGGGATTTTTTGTTTGGAGGATCGTCCCAAAGGAAATACGAAGTATGTGGACCAAGAATTGTTTGCACAAGCATAATTACACTTCCTAAAACTTATATTCTAATTTTGTCATAAACTGTTGGTAAACTCGCTGAAGGTTGTGTGCATCATTAATGGTGGAGTTTAGTGTTTGGTGTTGTGGTCCTGTGTAGTAGTTGGAGGCATGGGGGGCTGTATCCTAAGTTTTCATTCTTATGATAAGAGAATCGGTCATACCTCGGACGATGATTCTCTAGTTCAACCATGACTTTCGACAAGGGATCCTATTTCGTCAGCTTTGCAAAGTATAGCACATCAGATATCAATGTCAGTGTCTCTGGAGCCAATACAAGATCAGACGGTTTCTTGGGAACCCTTAGTAGACCGCAGACCAGACCAGCAGACCACAACCAAGGTCTGTTGAGCCCACACACAATCCGACACGGTTTGCATATGTGTCCACAGGTCGTGTAGGGAGGCTTAAGTTTAAATACTTTAATCTTTTAACTGAAATAGCGATCCACCCAGGTAGGTATTTTAAGCCAAGTATGAATGAAAAATGAGTGTACGATGATTGTGGCATGATCTTGTAGTCTTGTGGCTGATATGTTTCTCAGACAGGACTGTTAATTAATAGCCCAACAGCCAATAGCATCCAAGGGACCTACAGTTTACCGTGGAATCTGAACCACTTTTTGCTCTAAATGATGAACTGGTCTAATTATGATGATGCTCTTTGCGGAGTAATGTAACATTCAATAGTGTGGTCGTTAATCCACACCAGAGAACCACAAACCACATCCACCGACCATAACAATCCACCGAGATTATAACTATCCACAATTTGTGACCTCCAAGTAGCTGGATTACAGGACTCGCCACGGTCCTAGTCTAATAATAAATTATAGGTATGAATATAGACACAGGCAAGAATCATTGGCAGATTTTCAGAAGTATGTAGTTTTAAAAATATCCATGGGTACAAAAGTAGGGTCTTTGTATTAATTATTTTAGTATCCTAGATCAGATATTTTTTGTAAAGTTTTTAAGGATTTTGTTATTATATACTTCTGTATTTATTATATATATATATATATATACCTTATTTCGAATTTCATATAGAAATAGTGAATTGGAATATCTAAAATTGCACAGACAGATTTTTAACTTGTTTGAAACTCTTGCCAATTTCAGGATCAGCAAGGTATGGCCGGAGAGCGGTTCCAGCTTCACCGTTAGCTAGTCCGGACACCGAGGCTACAAGACTGTTGGATTCTTGGGAATTGTCTCCGAGGAAATCTAACCATGTGACACGAGACAACCATCAGTCCGGAACTTCAATGGATGACTTGGATATAAAACCGGACCATATCCAATTCAACAACCAAGACACAGGATTGTCGGATGTCAGTCCAAGAGTCAAAGGTCGCTTGTCGAGACAAGATTCAAAAGTAAGGCACAGTGATGACGTACTGGAGGAATCTTGGAGTTCGTTGAGTCTATTTAACCACAAACATCGGGGTAGAATATCCCAGAGACCTGAAGGTAACAAGAAATGATCTGCAACATATTGTATATTCTAAATTTAACAAAGTGCTAACTAAAGCTAAACTATTAAAATGTTTTAGAATCAATTTTCAAATATTGACATGGATATGTCTTAGCTTTGGGAGGTGTTGGCGATTTTTAAGATAGAAAACATGTAACGGGTTTCCATAGAAACTACGAGAGCTATTGCATTTAATTTTTAGTGTAAAATAATAAGAACAGCTGTTTAGATGAACTGAGGCCATTTCCTTTAGACATATCCATGATCTAATCTACACATGTCTAATGTCACAGGGAAGTCAATACAAAATATAACCTTTCCCATGTTAATCATATGGAGGATAGTCAAACTCCTTTATTTATGTCCAGATAATGATAAAAGTTGGTATATGGTCGAAATAAAAATATTTTATGCTAAAAATGCCTACTTTCAGTGTTCCTCAAACCAGCAAACATGCATACTCTTTCCCATGTTAATGTTACGGAGAATAGGCAAATACTTTAATTAATCAACAGGTTTTGAATATTGATTGATCAATCTTGTTTTATATTTGTATTATTATTGCCATGTTATTGAGGTGGAAATTCACTGAGTAAGCACGTCTGCTGCGACAGGGGTATTTTAATTAGGTAAAGCATTTTGAAATACTTTAAGTGTATTATGAAGCCTCAACAAATGGCATTCAGCTATACCTTGGATGTATATTAATAAATCATTGTGTGAATGTTTTCCAGAAAAATATATGTAAATAAATGGCAAGTACACTCTTTAGATCCTCTAGATCCTTTTTTTGTTAAATATAAATTACGATATGTTTTGAAATGTTGACTATTATTTTTACAGAATGTGTTCATAAACTTATGTTGTTACTATGTTTACTGACTATAAGTTTACTTTTCTGTTGTAAGTTGAAATGAAACAGTAAATAAACTAATATTATTGTTAAAAAAGTTTCCATGTGGATAACTCACTTTAGTGGCATGGTCCAACTGCTTACAACTGACAGACAGCTTCCCCAGAGCTCCTATGTGTTAAGTTTTCAATTATTTTACTAGTTTCTCTTCCATTTTAATATCGGTGACACATGCATGGAGGTTATGTCAAATCACCAGCGGAGGTATTTTTATGTCATTAGACATTAAATAATCTGTATAAATAAGATTGATTTTAAAACATTTTATTTCCTTTAGTTTTCATGTAATATTTCATATTTGAAATTTAATCAACTTTAGTGATGTAACGGATTGAGAGGCAATGATGCTGGTATCTAAGCTAAAACTATATATTTTATCTCACAAACAACAGAATATTCCTTTATTTTAAAGAAAATTTGTTCCTGGAAAAATGTACCTCAGTTGATGATATGAGAAAAGTTGAAAGAGATTGAGAATTCTACTTATGAATCTTATGTTTATACTTATGTAATACCTTATGTTTAAAGTTCATTGAAGATAGAAATTCGGATCATTAATATAAGTAGAAGTTGTATTCTACAACTTCAAATTACCACGTTAAGATAACGGAAGATTAAGATTTACCATATAGTTTTGTAGAGGGGTAGTCATCTCAAAATAGATCATTGGTGTGCAACTACCTATGTTTGATTCCTGCCACTTTAGCCCTTGGTTTTTGTTGAAGGATCAGGGATCCAATGTGTACTATGGAAATACATAGCACACATTCTTCTTCATTGTGTCATTCTGTGCCGGGTACTGGAATAAAAGAAAAATTTTTAGCTATTACATTTTAATAGCTAAAAATTATTAAAAAATATTAACAAAGTGGGACTAATAATTAATAATGGGACAGTATCAAAAATATTTAATATTAACTATCAAATTACCATTAAGATAGTACAAAATATAAAAGTTTTGTAGAGGGGCACATCTCAAATAGATCATTAAACTACTTTGCCTGTCACATCTTCCTGCTTTTGTTGTAATGTCAGGATCCAACTATGTTTTCAATACTTGGAATACAACACATGTGTATTCATTGTGTTCATTGCAGCCTGAATGTCAGTTACATTTGAATGTGGTTTAAAAAAATATATTAATTCATCAGCTGTTTTGACTAATTTTTGCTAATTATATTAAGGATAATAAAACAAGTTATAAATAAGTGGGACTAATATTAACAAGGCAAGGACAATTTTGTGTCATTCTTTAAAACCATAACAGAGGTCAGTCTGTGGGAAACTAGTTCTGTTGACAATCTCTTTTATGTACTAATTTTACCTATATTAAAATGGTAATTCTACTAGAATAACTAATAACTTAAATTACGATCTTGCAGAAAGGATCTAAATGACATTTTTTATTTATAAATTTTTATTTTATTTTGGTACATTGGAAACCACAATCATTAATTCATCATTCACTCTAATTTTAAAGATCAGTACACAACAATATATTAAACATCATTTTGAACTAATTGTATTTATAATGTTAACTATTTCCTTAGAAATAATTCTTCATACAAACCATGGACAACAGTGTCATATTGCTTTATCAAACTTTCTGTATCTGTAACTATTACTATAGTGGAATGGAATATTTACTTAAAGTAAATTGCCCAAGGATATATAAACTAAATAGACATTTATTTATAAATTTTTTTTTATATATAAATATAGATTTATTTTCAATTCATTTTAAACAGACGTACAAACACAAAACATTCATACACAGCATTAAAGACAGTATTTAGACATTCTGTTGAACATATTATATTAATTTTAATATTATTCCAAGGAAGAATACTATATGCAGTGTAACTGCATGATACTTTGGTTTATCTGGATTTCATTATTTTTTGGGTGAATGTGGTTTACAAAGAGGGTGCTGTAATAGTATTATTCAGTTTAATTATTTTATGTTTATACATTTTTTCTTACCAGGTCATCATTTTGAACAAGATATTCATTTTCAATTAAAAACAAAATTTTAAGAATCTTTTATTGTCTGTAGAGTGTTTTTAGTCTAATTTAATTTTTAAAAATTTATTAATATTATAATATTTTTGTGATTTTTTTGTCACTATACAGTACATAAAAAAAAAAAAAAAAAAAAAGAAAAGAAAAAAAAATAAAAACGAAAAATAAAAAAAAAAAAAAAAAAAAACAAAAAAAAAAAAAAAAAACAAAACAAACAACAAAAAAAAAAAAAAAAAAGAAAAAAAAAAAAAATTAAAAAAAAAAATAAAAAAAAAAAAAATATAATTTTAATAACCACCAAGAACTTTCAAGATTCTTTGTTATAATTCTAGGAAAACTTACAGTGAGATGTATCTTTTGAATGGTATTCTATTCTTTAAAACTGTAGGCCCCTACATCATACAGCAGTGATTTAACTATATAAGGTGTTAATACTTGGTAACAAAATAAAAAATATATAAATAAGTCAAGAGGCAAAATTTGTGTATTCACTGTGTATCACAAATTCAAAGGCACTTATCAGTGAGCTGACACATACTTTCTCCCTCTAAATGCAAATAAAAAATTACTTACATTATACAATTGATAGGGCCCATAGCTGCTGCAAACTCAAATCCTAAAATGTTGACAAGAACAATACTTTATTCTTATGCTAACTAATACAGGTTTCTCTCATCAACAGGTCTGTGCAGACCCAGCAGACATAAACGTACTGCCTGAGTACGACAAGGACCCGCGGGTCGTGGGTAACCTCCTCGACCGGGTCAACAGGACACGAGACGACATGCACCTCTGGCTCACACCCTTCACTGAGGGCAAACACCACCGAGTCACCATAAACTTCCATCAGAGAGAGACACTGGCTATGTTGCGAATCTGGGTGTGTCTGCGTAATGTTTCTCTTTTATAAGTCATTCCTTACTGTCACCTATTTTATTGATATGGATATGTCTTAGCTCTGGGGGGGGGGGAGATTAGCAATTTAGGTTAGCAATTTTAATGACCAACATTTTAAACATAATAACAGCTGTATAGGTGAAAACATTCTCTTTAGACATATCCGTGATGTAACCTATTTCCCACAGGGAAGTAAATGAAAACATTTTAGCGATAGGGAAGAAGCTATTACCGTAGGTCTCATGGTAAGACTTAAGCCCAGGACCATGTTATTTTTTTGTCTTTAGGTGCCCAGAGTCCAAAAACATTAGTCGTTAAAATTTTAGCGAATTTCCCATAGGGAAGAAGCTATTACCGTAGGTCTCATGGTAAGACTTAGGCCCGGGACCATGTTATTTTTTCATCTTTAGGTGCCTAGAGTCCAAAAACAATAGTCGTTAAAATTTATATATATGTGTGTCTGTTAACACGATAACTCTTGTAAAAATGGTCCGATTGAGACCAAATTTGGTAGAGACGTGTATTCCTACAAATGCTCGGACGAGTTCATAAACCAGACATACTGGTTAATAGGAATGAGTAGTTTGGGGGTGTTTTGTACCCCAAAATTGGTTTTTTGCGTTTTTCACATGTAATTTTTAAAAATTTCTAATTTTATATTTCACCATTGGAATCAAATTAAAAAACTACACAATTAAGTTCCTTAAAGTTTTTCTCTATCTCCAACGGTTACCGAGATATTAAAAAATCTAAACACAGTACGTTGTATTGTGGGGCTCCAATGTTAATCTTTTTCAATATCAATATAATTAATATTTCCCATATTAATCAATATTTTTTTATGAAACTTGATATTTAGCTTCATGTGGTTGAGATCTATCCTTTTATGCTTAAAAATCACAGTTTATGTGTTTATCATGGCAGCAAACCAGCATACTCTTTTCCCATATTAATCATATAGGGAATAGGCAAACTCCTTTATTTATGGACAGATGTTGATGAAAGTTGGTATAAATGTTAAGATAAAAAGTATTTATGGTAGAAATGCCTAATTTCAGTGTTCCTCACAGCAGCAAACCTGCACACTCTTTTCCATGTTAATCTCATAGAGAATAGGCAAATAATTCTCATGTTTATGGACAGATTTTTATAAAACTTGTCATATTTTATTATTATTATTATATTATTGATTTGTAAATTTGCTGAGTACGCAGGTCTGCTGCGACGGGGGTATTTTAGCGAATTTCCCATAGGGAAGAAGCTATTACCGTAGGTCTCATGGTAAGACTTAAGCCCGAGACCATGTTATTTTTTCTTCTTTAGGTGCCCAGAGACCAAAAACAATAGTCGTTAAAATTTTTATATATATATATGTATATATATATGTATGTGTCTGTTAGCACGATAACTCTCGTAAAAAAGGTCCGATCGAGACCAAATTTGGTAGAGACGTGTATTCCTACAAATGCTTGGACGAGTTCGTAAACCAGACATATCGGTCAATGGGAACGGGTAGTTTGGGGGGGTTTTTGTACCCCAAAATGGGGTTTTTTGCGTTTTTCACATGTAATTTTTAAAAATTTCTAATTTTATATTTCACCATTGGAATCAGCTTAAAAAACTACACAATTAAGTTCCTTAAAGTTTTTCTCTATCTCCAACGGTTACCGAGATATAAAAAATCTAAACACAGTACGTTGTATTTTGAGGCTCCAATGTTAATCTTATGGAGGATTAGAAAAAAATAGTTTTTCACTTATTATCTAACATTTTTGGATGAAACTTGATATTTAGCTTCATGTGGTTGAGATCCATACATTTGTGCTAAAAAATCTTAGTTTATGTGTTTATCATGGCAGCAAACCTGCATACTCTTTTCCCATGTTAATCATATGGAGATTAGGCAAACTCCTTTAATTATGGACAAATGTTGATGAAAGTTGGTATAAATGTTAAAAATAAAATGTTTGATGGTATAAATGGCTACTTTCAGTATTCCTCACAGCAGCAAACCTACTCACTCTCCCATTTTAATCTTATGGAGAATAGGCAAAAATTCTCATGTTTATCGACAGATTTTGACCAAACTTGTCATATATTATTATTATTATATTATTGATTTGGAAATTCGCTGAGTACGCAGGTCTGCTGCGACGGGGGTATTTATTTGAGGTGATGGTAAATAAGTCAATTTTGTGTATAATATTAAACTTGTAATTTTCCTTTGTTTTCAAGTAATGTGTCTCACCAGCAATCTTCTACAGAATCTATATCAAAATAGGAATGTTAAATAGGTGCAGGAAAATTGCATCATACACAATAATTGATTCTAACTTAAGTATAATACAGGGTTATTAAAAAAGAATGGTGCAAAAGTAAGGTTAATTCCGTTCTTGCCCCTGAGCTGTGAGATTAAATCTAATGGTTTTAATTTATCTTATTGTCAGCAGCTCAAATGGTCACTTTTTTGTAACACAACCGGTTTCGTCACTTACTCTTGTGACATGTTCACGTGTAGTCAGCTTGAGGTTACCCTATCGGTCAAACGACGTTGTCAAAGTTTTTTAAACATTAAACACATGTAAAAAATACTTACTACGCAAAAAAAACATAATGCACATAGGTTTAGCGTTAAATGTTTTTGTATTTATTAAAAGCGTACGGGCCAGATGCGGTTGTTGGTGAGGGGGGACTCTCACCGCCTTGACCAGTGAATGTCCTACCAACAACCGCATCGGGTAATGAACACACATTGTAACGGGTAAATACAGCACCTGTCCAGTTACAACGTTAATTTGCCACGGATAGATCAGGGACACTGAGTTGACCAGGGGTCGGTTATCTTAATTTTGAGAAAAACTAATTCATTTATTTTATATGGTTTGTGAGGGCTCAGAAATCCTTCACCATTTAATTCACAGTCATCAGAGGGTGTGTATCATCCTCGCCCCACAAACCCCTAAACAAACTGGAAAAATTTTTTATTCTTTTATTATCGATTTGATTACTTTGATTTTCTCCTCAGGCTTATTCCAGCCTGGATCTAGCTGTATCAAACAACACCAGGCTTATTTCAGCCCTGTACTAGCTGAATTATTCTTTGCAACACCAGACTTATTCCAGCCTTGTACACTAGCTGTATTATTAATTAAACACCAGGCTTATCCCAGCCTTATACTATCGGTATTTATTATTTTATAAACACCAGGCTTATTTCAGCCCTGTACTCCTAGCTATATTATATTAATCCAACACCAGGCCTACTTCAGCGCTGTACTCTAACTGAATTAATACACGACCTAAGTGCTTACTCAAATTGTCTACTACAGAAATCAACTCAACTATAGTAATTAAATAAAAAGTCCCTTTCTCGGAAAAAATAAAATCTTGTTATTAAACAGATTAATAATTCTTTTATTAATCGAAACAAGTTAGCAAAGATGAACAAGGAGGCTATCTGGCTTACTAGACTTACTGCACTGTGGACCACGTGGTCTCCTATACTGTATCGGAAGCAAGTTACCTATAACCTGCAGATCCGAGAGCCAGCGAGCGAGTGTCGCTTGGACTCCCCTCGGTGGACGTCGGTCTCCAGGGCTCCCCACTCGTACAGGGCTTCGTGCACTACAGGGCTATCTCAGTGGCACTATAGTCAGCGAGAACATTTAAATTCAACTTAAATTAAAATTAAATTATACCCACCTAATTTTTTCTTCTCACAACACACACACCTATATATATATATATATATATATATATATATATATATATATATGTATATATATATAACTATGCAAATTCAAGAATAAATTTAATTTAACCAGGCATTTGCCCTGACAGAATTACAACAAGTCGCGTATACACTCATATCGAGGCGTCAAGGACATGAGCATTACACTGGACGGACAGCTGATATTCCAAGGAGAGATAGCAAGAGCGAGCGGAGGGATTCTGGGCAGCACAGATGCATTCGGAGATGTAAGTTAGCACTAGCCATCAATAGACCTTGTTTTTGACTTTTTCACTCAACAGCCAGTAAAAATAGTTGAACAACCCATTGTCTTCTGATAATGAAGTGAGTTAATCCTTTTTGAAATGAATAACTCCACTTTCAAGCTGCTTTGTCTCTGATTTAGGCCCGATTTCACCAAATGAAGCCCATTTAAGCTTACATTGGTTACGATAACAACAGACTCTTGTTAAAAGACATTGTTATGTATGGGATTAAAATCAAATATGAAAAGGCAAAATGCTAGAAAAGACTTTAGAAAAGTCTTTATCATTAAAGACTTTATAGTTTAATAATATTGTTATTTGTCAACCAAGGTGGCAGCATCATCGAGTGATTCACTTATAAAGTCTTAGTTATTCAGCGTTCAATTTAGATTATTAAAATGTACCACTTTGTCAGTTTTGACTTCTATCGAGAGCAATTAATAACTTCAATTCAACCTGCAAATGTACTTTTCTCATCTTAGTATCTAAAAAGGCAAAATTACATCTTCTCTTTTTTAGTAAAGGTTGATTCGCAGTTTACAATGTTGAATCACAGATATTGTTCACAATCAGTGCAATAGTGTAATAATAAACTCTTCATTATATCTTTGAAGAATTGAATTAGCCAATGTTAACCATTTGATAGGTTGTAAGTTTAGTAATAGTTTCAGAGTTTATGATTGGCGGAATCACTAACTGATGTCTCAATTTATCTCATTGAAGATTTGTTAATTCAGCGACAATTATACTGACTATTGCTGAAATCCAATGAAAGTATTTTCATGGACTGATCATTTTACAATGATCATATATTTCAATTTTCTTTTTTATGAAATTATAAATTAGATGAATGATCACATTTCGCATATACTGTATATGGTTAGTGACTCTGTTGACATTTTTAAACAGATTGGTAGAGGCTTAATTACTGAAACTCAGACTCAACTCAACTCAAACTCCCACACATAACCCTGTTTTTTTTATTATTTGTTTAAATATATATATGTTTCCAATATTTATGGCTATGTACTTAACCTCAACATATATTTTAGCAGCCTCAAATTTTAGGAGAGTATCACACATTGTGTTTTTAAATAATTTTATATTATTATAATATGGTATATGTCTATATTACAATATTTCTGTTATATATATATATATACGCGCACAGACTCCAAGACTGTGTTTCATTTTTAGCGATGAAATTGGGGTTGTGTAATAAAACTAAACTATACTAATAAAAAAACTTTA
The DNA here is from genome assembly GCA_023375725.1 of Nephotettix cincticeps. Lineage (NCBI taxonomy): Eukaryota > Metazoa > Arthropoda > Insecta > Hemiptera > Cicadellidae > Nephotettix > Nephotettix cincticeps. Next base: position 134,608,871 of record CM041786.1, read on the forward strand.
ATTAGACAATAGATAAAAGATATTTTACAACTCTTTGCACATTATATATCTTTTTCATAATATCTACCTACAAATTATAGATATTAAAGTGTTGAAAACCATCGTAAATTTGAAAAAAACCTTGTTTTTGAGTTTTTAATCTATTAGCTGGATAAATTTATTGATTATTATGTCTAAAATCATTAGATGATGTTACAGTGAAAAAATGTAGAAATAATGTAGCCTGGTCTGTCGCACGGAACGATAGGCCGGGTTAAGAACGCCGGTAAAACACCTCCTTCTACCTCCAGGTTATGCCTCAAACTGAGGGTTGTCTCTTTAATCGGTGCAAGGGGGCAGACACTGGAAGTAGCTTGGTGCACCAAATCTATTGCCAACCCAAACGGTAGTAAAAATGAAAATACCCAGTGCCTAGAACATGAGACCATGCGTGAGTATCATAGGGTTAAATAAAATTTAATCTGAAAAACATTTCTGCCTATATAAATCTATGTTACTCTGTGCAATATCTTAAGAATGATATTGAATATTTGAATTATTTCCTAAAAAGGGTGTTAGACTAAATGGGCTCAAAATTAATTTCAGACAATTTTGTTCACTACGGATGAAGACATACTGGAGCGGGTCTCGCAACATGACGAGGCATTTGAGAGCCTTCTGAGCGACACAAGCCAAGAACCAATGTTCTCGAAAATGCCAGAGCGCCCTCTCACAGCCAGCCTTGGGGTAGGTATCATCAGATTGATAACAGAAGTCAATGTAAAAAAGTATATACACCATATTTGACAAACTTGAATTTTGTGAATATAATATCAAAAATTATGTTCTTAAGCAATTAATGCATGATTTTTTCAGCATTTGGATTGCAAAACATTTTCAGTTACTTTTCAAACATGAACCAAACAAAAAGGGGGAAACTACCTTAGGCTGGATTTCACCAAAATCAAGCTAATCTAGAAATGACTGATGATTTGAATCCACCGTTAAGGAAATAAGATTTCACCAACGAAAACTAATGATAGATTCTTAAACGAGAGATTAGAGCCCATTGAAGTGGCAGTGAACTGTCATAAAACCGAGCTGAGCTGTGAATAACCAAACATAAATCAAAAATCCGTTTCCGGTGTTTCCATATATTTATTTGTTAATTATTATATAATAATTATATAATTATTACTCTAATAATTATTATTACTCTGTTAATTATATAACTATTATAATTAATTGATGGTTGCGAAGGAGATGAAGACAGAGGTTAATAAAATTTCTTCATGCCAGATCAAAAATATGTGCTATCGATAGGAATCGACCTCATAACTTTCAATACATCAGCATTCTACTCTACTGCCTGAGCTTCCAGGGCTGGAGCAAATGATTTTTGCTAGCAAGAATTATTGTTATAAACTATAAACTTAACTGTAGATTATATGTAAAGAGATTTTAAAGCAAAAAAGTTTTAGTTACCTTTTTATCTCATTTTCTGCTAGAGCATTAAATTCAGGAATTATATTTTACCTATATATAGAAATAAATAAATAGTATATTTATAAAAATATTATTTTTAAAATGTTGCTATTAACTTAGTTGTCTGTTGGGTACTTAAGTTCATCTTCGATGGTATCCAAAACTTATAGAACAGTACGTTTTGATAATCTATATCTAATAATTAAAATCTAATATGATAATAAAATAAAAGTATTATATAAAAATAAAAATATAATATAAAATAATATACAATTTAAAATACTAAAGCCCCAAATTAATAATTTGCATTATCGTACGAGAGACGACTTCTGACTCAACCGGTAACAAAAATCTGCCAAATATTCTTAATCTTCCTTTATTCTGAGATTTAACCCTAGAAGTGGCAAGCTTTTACTCTTAACTGTAACATAAAAATAATTGCTAATATCTTCTTGAAATATCAAAGTTTAAACAAAAAAAGCTTAAAACATGCCCCCCCCCTTATAACCAATAGCCACAAAAGCAAAACAGGTGTCCACTGCAATCCCAATTAAGCCTACAAATGCCGTCAACTTCCACCAAAGCCGGTCACCGTTTATTTAAGGTGGGCCCCCCTCTCCGCTTTACCACACATTTGCAAGCCAAATTGGGATTGCTCATGGTTGGGATTCGAACCCTAGCACTTCCGAATGGCTAGAACGTTACGCTCGTCAGCGTAGCGTGTTAGCCGGCTCGGACAATCAGTGCCTAGGGGTAGAAAGCGCTTACTTGGTTATAGACCTGCCCGGTGGCAGGCTCGTGTACTACGAGAGCAGTTTCGGTTGTTTGCCCCCAGAGGGCAAGACGGTCTCGTAGGCGATTGTGTCGAACAAGTACACTAAACTCACGACAGATGCCTACACCTGCCAATTCTTATTGAATATGTAAATGCGTCGTAAATTATGACTTTGCCATTTCTAGGGTTAAGGTTCTAACTGGTAAAATTTTGGCAGTTAATAACTAACAGCAAATTCTACTCTAATGGTAAGTGGTGAAATCTGATTTTATCAGTTACGTGGCTAACTGCAGTTAAAGATGGGTTAAATCGGGCCTTAGTCAGTCAGCAGAATGACTAAGGCCCAATCTTAATTTTTAGACATGGATATGTCTTAGCTTTGGGGGGGGGTGTTTTCGATTTTTAAAATGGAAAACACGTAACAGGTTTCCATAGAAACTTCTAGAGCTGTTGTATTGAATTTTTAATATAAACGAATAAGAACAGCTGTTTAGATGAACTAAAACCATTCCCTTTAGTCATATCCATCATCTAACCTATTTCCCCACAGGGAAGTAAATACAAAAATTGTTTATCTTAATTTGGAAATGTAAATAATATATTATTTATTTATTTTGTATATTTGCTGTATCTGTAACAAGTAATTTTTGGTTTGTGGAAACCAAAAATCAAAAGCCAAATTTATATGTTTACTGTACAGTTCCACAATGAATAAAGCAACAAGAAAAACATTTAACAACACTAATTATAAAATCAGTTTTAAAACAAGAAAGAATTCTTGCAGATAAATTCTTAATTTATCGACAGATAACAGATAACGACAGACAATTTTTATCAATAAAACTTGTCATATATTATTGCTTTGGAAATTTACTGAGTACGCAGATCTGCTGCAGTGGGGGTATTTTTTGGTCTATTTTGTATATTTGCTGTATCCGCTCTGTTTGTCTTTAATTGATTATATTTGTATTATTCTTGTTATTTTGTCTGCTGCTCCCATTGCATTATTATTTTTTTGTAAACTAGTCATCCTACACAAATGGAATGTATCCTCAGCATGGAAGCAATTAAAGTAAATAAAGAAATAAATAAATGGTTTGAAACCAGTGGTGGGCGACTTTTGCCACACCATGAACGGACACCTCTAGTTAACCCTCGTGACAAATGCTACTAAGGTACCTTGCTGTCTTTATTTTCACAGCACAGCCTTTAAGCCTTAAAAAAAGTTAAATTGTAAATGTATTTTGAGTGATTGAAAATATGGATAGATTGTTTTCGCCTAAAGAAACAAAAGTCCAATGATCGAGTTGATGTTTATTGTGTCAGGATGTTCGCCCGCTGACCTGTGCGCCAGCCGGCACCACACTCACCACAGGCTCTGTCCTGTGTCGCAGGGCTCTCACGCTGTCATTGGTCCAGAACTGGGGCTATGCCGGCCTCGTGGGTCTCGCTGGTTTACAGGTACAACCTCAACTTTGTATCAAACTGTGAGGCTGTTTGTAGTTTAAAATGAGTTATCATGAAAAATGTATAAATATATATACAATAAATATAGGGTTTATAAAAGTACTTCACAGTAAACTATTTGCACTGTGTTGTAATTTGAAGGTGCTCGGCGAGACGGGAGAGCCTGTGAACATAGCCAAGATCACCTGTTCTCACTCCCCCTCCAACGCCCACATACACAGGTCAGTCTCTGGAGCATGCCTCATAACAAACCATAACACTATAATTTTTCATTGAGCGCTTGTTCAGTGTATTTATAGATCGATGGACGGATCCACCATAAGAGTTAAGAGATATGAGGATAATTTTTTTTGGCCCGATATGTTTGTTTTGTTATGATGTATGAGATCAAAAACTATTTACTTAATTCATCCCAGTGCAAAAGAAAGCCAATTTATATTATTGGCGGAATTATTTGTTAATGTTAGATAACAGTGGCATTTGTTTCCATATTTTCCAAGGAAAAAGTCCAAATTCTGGATTGTTTATTAATTAACCAACCAGTAGTTGCCCAATGGCAAATATCAGTTGTTAATCATTCAATGGAGTAGCTAATGCTTGTTAAAATCCTCCGAAAACATTTATATTTGGTAACACTGGTTTTCATGTGGCAGTGTATAAAGTTTTGTATGTTTTTGGCCAGACTGCTTGACGGAGTCAACGACACGACCGACCCTTCTCACATGTGGACGGCTCCCGTCACCGCCCCACCGCCCGCACTGCGACTCACCCTCCCCTCCCCCTTACACATATGCGCTGTGGTCGTGTGGAACTATAACCAGTCGCCAGACACATCCTACTGTGGAGTGAGTGTCATATCACCTCACTCACTTAACTTTCTAACAACATAATCAGTGTTGAAATTTCAAAATAATATAAGTTAACTCATTTACGGCTAAGCCTATTTTTCTGAAGCGTATTCCCCATCCTGATTGACTCACCCTGGCAAGTAGTTAAAGGGGTGGCCGCTGCCACCTTGTACAGCACGGTACAATAGAGCTTATGCTAACATGATATACAATGTAATGGTATTATTGACTAGTGCTGGCGCAAGTTTCAAAGTTCTAGCTCTTATCCTGTAGCAGTAATATTCCAACAAAACATTCACTGCGAGTAGATGAAAGCAAATGCATCCATCAGGATGGGGATTGAGTAGGTCCGTAGCTGTGAACGTGTTAAAAGAATTGGAAAAAGTTTTTTTTGTTTAATTTAAAAACCTTCAACACAATCAAAATTGGGAGTCAAAAATCTTATTGTATAATTTTTGTTATATATTATATTTTTTATAGAAATGAGTGTATTCATGTGGACTTGAGGCTAAATCCCCTTTATTTTTTTAGAGGATTATAAAATTAATTTTGAATTAAAAAATATGGCCACCATTTTCCAATATATCCAACAAATTGAAAATTTTTTATGGAACACTCTATATTTTATGATCGTTTTCAGATAGAACAGGTAATTTAAAGACGTTTTTACTCTTAATAGTTTTGACGTACATGTAACCGTTTGCGAGCTACTGTTAATAATCATCATGAAAACTATTGATTATCAGATTTGCATTTACCTTGTTACATTTACGCCAAAATTATTAAGAGTACAAAAGTATTAAAATTACACGTTCTGTCCAAAAACACCATAAAACATAGGGCGTTCTGTTATAAATTTTCGAGTCAGCCATATTGGAAAATGGTGGCCATGTTTTTCAGATTCAAAATTAATTTTAAAATCCTCTAAAAAAATAAAGAGGAGTCCCCTATAAGACGTTTGCTGTCACATGCATAGTATAAAAGGTAGGCAGCTATTGGTTCACTTTAGGTGAGACACCCTGTATGTATGTATGTGACTTTTAATCAGACAGAAAATAAAAAAATAAATACATAATCCCCAAAACTGTAGAATAATATCGTGGCGAATAAGACTGTTTCTTTCTCCCCTGATACATAGTATATGGAGAAAGTATTGTTTTTGTCCAAATTTTCAAATTTGCGTTGAGTAAATCTATGAATAATATATATTGTGTCCCTCTTATCATTTTGTTCCTTTACTGTTTGTTGTTGTAAACACTGTGTGTCCATTTAGTTGACGATTTGTCATTGATGTAAGCGGCTGAGAGTTATTCGAGGATGTTCACTACCTGGTGGTGATAGGTACCATGTGGTTACCTAACTTTGAAGCCATTTTTTAAAGATAAATGATGTTATAATCACATTTATATCTATTATTATGAAGTACCTGGTGACCGAGTTTGTTCGGATAAAATAAGACATGTGTTGTATAAGTTATTTAGCAAAATTAAAACATATTTATTACTCAATGTAAACACAGTTTGTATGGTTTAAATAAAACCGATTTAATACACCTTAATTAATATAGTATAAACACTTTTATTACTAACTTGCATAAACTCTGAACAAAAATCCGATCTCATTACCTTCTGCACGTGAATCCTTCACGCTAGCACTTAGCCACAGAGTCTGCTAAACATGGATGTCGTTTAAGGTGTTTTAGCCAACCTCAACTGTTTGAGCTGATCATACTGTTTATTTATCCATACAGTTATTATTAGCCTGCGATTATTGTGTTAGAAATGGAATGAGGATTGAAAAACAAAAGAGAAATTTAATTTACACCAATTAGTTTGTTACTTTGGCTTCAAGCAACATAATGAATAAGTTTTCTATCAAAACAGGAAAAATTTTAGAAATACTTTTCTCAGCTTTTATTTCGCCCTTTAGTTCTTACAAATTGTTTACTAATTTGATATTTTTTAATTTATTACATGCATAAAATAAATATTCATGCAAAACCTCTACAGTATTCACATATTATTCACCACCATCTTCAATCAACAACTGTGAAACAGTTATAAACAGATATTTTGATTTGTAATGTTTACATTTCATTCTCCTTGTGTAATTTTAATTTTTTTATTTTAAACTTAATATTTCAAGAAAACCTGAATTTACCTGGACATTAGACCTATCTAAAATTTATTTTCTACTCGGAAATTAGTTATTTCCAAAATTTAAAGATATTCGTTAGAGCCGTTACGCAGATCCTTGTGCAAATATATATATATATATATATATATATACAAATCTTGCTCGTATTATAGTATATTGGATTTATACCATCAAAATGTAATTTTTTTTAAATAAAAAAATTTCAGGTTTTGGATGATTTAATTTTTAATTTTTAACCTGATTAATTTTTAACCAGGTAGGTATTTTAAGCCAAGTATGAATGAGGAATGAATGTAGGATGATTGTAGCGCGATCTTGTAGTCTTGTTACTGACTAAGGCTGACATGTTCCTTAGACAGGACTGTTAATAGCCCAACAGCTGATGGAAACTAATGGACCTGCAGTTAACCGTGGAATCTGAACCACTGCCTCTGAACTAAGAATTGGTCTAATTAGAGGATGGTCTTTGTGGATTAACGTAGTATTCAATAGTGCGGACGTTAATCCACACAAGAGAACACTACATCCACCGACCATCTCTCACAACTATCCACAATTCGTGACCTCCAAGTAGCTGGATTACAGGACGTCGCCACCGTCCCAGTCATGAGTATTTGAATTATGCCCCCGCATTTAATGTGCCTAAAATTGATTGTGGACTAAACAATCGAGATAGAATGGTAAAGTAAAAATATTTCTCAATCGCCCCTGAGGAACAATGTACAAATGTTTTCAACCATTTCCGGGTACAGGGTGTTCCATAAACTGAGGATAAAAAAAGGGAGGATGGAAATCTGCTTCCCTCATGCAAGCGTGCTGCATGCAATCTAGTGTTTGATTGAATAGTCATGCTGATGCCTAGATATAAATATGGACATGATGATCAGCAATTTGATGACAGGTGAAGAAGTTGTCTCTGAGGCTGGACAGCTCAGAGCCGCTGACATTCACAGTGCGTAAGGCACCCGGTCACTGCCACCACAGGCTCGCCCAGGTGTTGCCTCTCGTTGCCTCCCGCTGTGAGTCCGCCCTTGAGTGTATCGACAACCTACAACTGTCTCCACGAGGTGCGTACAAATCATCACTCTTCAATATTTCATAGTCACAAATACAACTGTTGAAGAATGTTTATTGAATTCTTGTGAACTTTCCACCCTGCAGCTCTTCTTCAGCTCCCAAAGAATCTTTTTTGTACTGTTCCACACCTTCTCATCCCGGAACCGTTTTACACATTACTCAGTCTAGATCTTGTGGGTTTGCGACATTGTCACTTATCACACAGCAAAAAGCCATTGGTGATTGTCGGGGTTTGAACCCAGGACCTTAGGCACCAAAGTCCCGCACTCTACCTAGACTCTACTAGACCAGCACGATCCCCAAGGACTAACTGAGTCAATTATAGTTATAGTTGATCTTTAAGATGAGAATTTTAGTTTTAGGTAGCCCTGGTATGAGGACAGTGCCATCCAGGACGCATCATAATGACTGGAAACCCTAAACTTTTTACCATGATCTCTTAAGATTCAACCTCCTCTACTATTACATGCTATGGATACTTCTTTCGAAATATCAAATAAAATTAAAAGGGATAAAGTTGAACTTTGTTTTACAAAAGTTTTGTTTGCAACACATAGTTGGTCTAACGCTGGACTACGAGCCCCCTGAGCTGCCGCAGGGCTTCGTGTTCCAGCTGCAGCTGTTGTCCACCTGGGGAGACCTCTACTACATCGGTCTCAACGGCCTCCATATGTACAACGCAGCCGGCAACCTCATCACACTTGCTCCTGCAAGTAAGTGTGTGAAACGTTAAACACAATTTGGGTCAGCTTTTTAAGTTAAATATTTCCTAAAAAAAATAAATCAATTTATCGTTTATCCTTAAAAAGGATTAATTATTATAGGAGTGATTATTTAAAAATGAAGGAGATTAGCCCTTCTTGGGTTATTGTTGGATATATCCGTGTTGTAAATTTTCTGCTCTCCTAGGAAGACGGATGGATATATCTGTCCTAACGTATGAAATATTGTAAGTCATAACCATAGTTAATGTTTTTGTAGTCAAAATATCTTGTCCCAGTGATCCAAGTTTTGCTGAAAATGTGATAGACATGCTAGTATAAGTGTATTTGTGGGGTGTTTAATATTTGTCAGCAAAAATGATGATATGGACTGTGTTTCTGACGAATCTGACATAGGCTCACTATGTAGCGTTATTGATGAAAATATGAACATGGAAGCGGTGGTTAACATGAAGTGTGGATTATTGACCATTTATTGTGGGAGTGGGGTGAAACAACTTAGATGAACATATGTAATCCCACTGCTTAGAAAATGCTGAAGATTATCAGTAATATTCATATTTCATAATAGTTTTTCCAGGTGGTAGATGAATATATACATATGTCATAATTTTATTTTCCTTATAACAAAAGTAAAACATTATTTCAGCATTAAAAGCGGTTTTTTGTTATCTATCAAATTTTTTGAACGATTTAATAACATAACTTTATATCCTCATCTTTAGCTTTAAAAAATCACGACCATTTAAAATCTTAATTCAACAGAAAAATATAATCTTGATTTGTGTATAATACAAAACAGAATCAAAATATAAAATATTCATATTTCCCTACTGCAAATTAACTTCTTCAATCAGAACACTTTAAAAAACATTTTTTGGGTTAATCTCAATCGTTGCATGTCTATTGGTGTAGATGTGAATGCCCACCCTGACAGTGTGAGAGAGCTAGCGGGGATGGAACATGATGTACGGACCGTAGACAAGCTCATCGATGGAGTTAACAACAGCTGTGATGGACGGCATGCATGGCTGGCACCGATACTTCCAGGCCAGGTGATCCAACAACTCAACCATACATATATTAATAATGAATTAAATTAGGTGATGGTAGTTTTTGTAATTTTTTTAACTTTCTCCCCTTATACATAGTATATGGAGAAAGTATTGTTTTCTGATCAAAATTTTCGAATTTGAGTTGAGGGTGGAAATATCCGTTTTGGGGTCTCCCTGAATCCAAAAAAAATTTTTTGACGTGATATTCCGTCCGTGTGACTTGAGTCCGTGATGTGTGTCTGGATGTGTACTGCCACAGCCTACCCCATGTCCGATTTAGATGAGATTTGGCATGTATATATATAGTCACCGTATCTCCATGCGTTTTTTTCATTTTTTGAATTTTTGATTTTAAGGGTAGTTCACCCCTAAAAAAAAAAAAAAAAAATAATAGCACGGCCTAACAAAAAAAAAAAAAACAAAGTATAGACAAAAAAAAAAAAACAAAAAAAAAAAGAAAAAAAAAAAAAAAAAAAAAAAAAAAAAAAAAAGAAAAAAATAAAAAACAAAAAAAAAAAAAAAAAAAACAAAAAAAAAAAAATAATGTACAAAAAAAAAAAACAAAATAAAAAAAAAAAAAGGAAACCCATGAAAAACAGAGAAAAAAAAATAGATAGCAAAAAAAGCTATTATAGAAAAAATTATCCAATCACTTAAAAAACGTGAAAAATCCAATTTTCTCAAAACGGCTCTAACGATTTTATTAAAATTTGACAGTTTATAGTGACAGAGTACTAAATAATTTGACAAATATCTGTAAAAATGACGGTTCAAAAGTTATGGGCTTTTAAAAAGTCAAAAAATCAAATTTTTAAATTTTCAGCGAAAACAATAAAAGTAAAGTATAACTTGACTGGTACCATTACAACCAGCTTAAAAAACTAAACAAATTAGTATTTTGAATTATTTGTCTACGACTAACGGTTCCAGAGAAAAGTTAAATTTACTGTCCATGATAAACGCAGTACGTTGTCTGAAAGCACCCAATGTTATTCTTATGGAGAGTATAAAAACAATTTCTTGCTTATTTCTCAACTGTTTTCGATGAAAGTTGGTATGCAGCGTAAGGTCACATCACTCAACAAACCAACTCAAAAAAGCTTGGTATTACATTTTTCATACAGTTGAACAATTAATTTAACTTTGTCTCTCTGTTTTATAATCAGAAACGGGATGATTATTTTTGAAACAAAAAAATTATTAAATGGTATTTATTAGAAGAACTTGAAGAACATTTGGTTATACAGATTGTCTTTTGAACTTACACTAAGGAGAAAGTATGTGTCAGTTCACTGGTACCGGTTTATTTTATTACTAACTTCAAGCACTTAGACATCTATGATGTGAAACTCCAGATTTATGCCTATGATTGGATCCAGTATTTTATTTTTATTATCTGTGCAAAATCTCTATGGCTTATCCTCTTTGTAACTCATTTTTCTCCCTAAGAGAGCACATATCAAAGATAGAAGATATTCTCAAAATGTTGAACCTTTCTCTTAGATTCAGTTCATGGAATATTACTGAAAATTAACATGCCTGTGATATTTTTGCCTTTGAGTCCAAAATGGTTGATGCATTGATAACTCCCACCTCTGAATTCTCACTATCAATGGTACCAATTATATGATCAATGAGAGATGGCGTTGTACCAGAGACTCTTGTGGGTTCCCTAATGAGCTCATCGAAGAGTCATCGATTTGAAGGCTTTTGATAACAATCTGTCAGTAGAGCATTTGGAATAAAGAGATTCACATTCAAATATCCTAGCAAAACAACAGTATCAAGTTCCAGAGATGCGACAAAACATAGAGAAAACAGTTAAAACTCGACAGTTAACAACAGTTGACATAGTGATGAGACACAAACAGAGTTTTATTCCCTTAAGAGAATACTGTAATGCTGCATGTGATCAGCAGTTATCAACATTTGGAAGCTGAACAAAATATAAATTTATCCCTTGGCAATGTACAAAAACAATACCATACAAACAAAGTAACACCACCTATACAAATGATGTTCCCTTTCTTTTGGCAGAAAATAATGTTTTTCAATATTAAAGTTCTCGAGTACATATCCAGGAGATTGCCACAATTTGGGTATTCTAAGATAATCAATGTTGAAATACTCAATGACTTTACAGCCAGTGGACATTGACATGGGCAATCCTGAATCCAGATGTTGGTCTACTATATCTTCTGTCGTGTCGATTTACTAATATTATATTTGAAATATTGTGATAAAACGTGTTATCCAGGTTCATATAGTTAAGTTCTGATAAAATATGTTGAAAAATCAGAAATATTTGGTTCCTCAAGACATCAAACCTGTTTACTCACTACCTACTGGATTTCCCATAAGTTTACAGTATGTAATACTATTCAAAACAATAATTATTATATAATATAATAATAACACTATATTTTCTCAACTACAAAATATTACAATGTTTAATTATTTAAAACACTAAAATAAGAATCCATACCGGTACTATTTTACTACCTTAAAAAAATAAATTATGGCCATTATAACACATGGCAAAGCTGAAAAAAGACGAATAACCAAACTAAACAGGTACTTATTATAAACATCCTTTCATCCTTAAACTTATAAATATAACTTTAACTCTAAATTATACAGTAGATGGGCTGTTTTAACACCACTAAGGTACATTTTTACGATCTCAGTTCTTTAGGTTAATTTTGCGAGATTTTTTTGATGCAAAAATGTTTATGATTTCATCATAATTGGTCAGAGCGGCTCTCTTATGTTCGATTGATATAAATACTAAGGTTAGTTAGCCTCCCCTGTCCCATTTGTACTTAAGTAGTATTTTATGAGTTTTAATTTAATAAAACTTCTTTCTCCAGAGGCAACAGAAACTGGAATCATTAGAAACATCGTCAGTGGTGTTTGGATAAGCTTCTTGAAGTTTGTTTGTAAATAATAGCCAGTATTGATAGATGTGTAGCATTCTTCAAACATTTCTCTACTGCAAATGAAATTTTTAACTTCAAACATAAATTCTTCCTTATTCAAATTCCTAATGTAAATGGTTGACAATGCTTCTGCCTTGTTCTTTAAAATCCTTGACTTCCACATCAAAGATTTTAATACAGAAGAACTTGAATAATTCGAACCTCAAGGGACCAGAAAAAAATTCGAATTATCCAAAAATTCGAATTAGAAAAGTTTATGCAAGTGGTTGAAATAAACAATCAAACATCATGTTTTAACATTGTATATTAAAAAAGTTAGGTTAATGAAGATATTATTGATTAAAAATCCTAATTTTGTTAAATGTCAATAATGTGTTTGGAGGGATCCCGAAACTAACTATTACAAACTTTTTCAAATCCCTTCTCTACCTCCTTGATCGCCGCTATTTATTCTTGCAACGTCAGAGATTTGTAGGTTCGCTTTGACGAAGCCATCATACACACGACGTGTTAACATGAAAGCAGACGACGAATATCGGAACAAACCACCACCGATGATACACACAGATGTCAATGTTGTGATTTATGAGCAGTAGTGGACTAGTGGGGTGGGCGCGTTGATCTAGCTAAAAATAGTCTGAGGACAGGAAGCCCGAACGTCGTTTCCTGGAAAATCGCACACAATGACTTGTTCACTTATACACACACTATAGATTTCCGCTGTAAAAACTTCGAATTATCCAAAATATTATTCGAATTAACCAAGATATTTTAACATTGTTTTTATATAAAATTCTAGGGACCAAGACAAAACTTCGAAATAATTCGAATTACAGAAGTTCGAATTATCCAAGTTATACCATTTAAAAAAAAATTTTATTTACTTCAAAAGAACTTGTTTATTATATTAATATCAATGACTTCTAGAATCTTTTAAAAAAAAATCTTCAGAAATATATCAAAAAATAAAATAGTTATGATCAAAAAAAATATGTTTGCTCATTGTCATGGATGGCCACTACAGTTTTGGATGGACCATCTTTTTCAACTGAAGAATATCCGATGAGACCTTCACTCTGTTATATTACACACAACAAAAAATCTATAAACTTTCTATTACCTCAGCAGAGTTTACTTTACATAGCAAACTATCTGAGACATTTGCTCATTGTGGAATGTCTAGAGAGCACCAAACATTAAAGAAAATTATTTGCTTCCAAAACTTCTTCAGTGATTTTTATCGATTTTGTTGCCATGATTTCAAAACTCGTCTGAACTGTGAGAAAATAAGTAAACTTGACCTTCTTATGCCGGTCAATGTATTGTTTAAGAGAACTCCATAATGGTCTCATTATGGAGTGCAAATAGCACAGTCAACTGATCATCACAAAAACAAAGAACCAGACATATAGTTCAGTCAACTGAATGGAAGAGATTGTGCCTCATACAGCAAAATAGCTATAATTAGCAGTGATTGTGTACTGTCTCGTTCATTGGCGTTGATGGAGAGGCATCGATGACACGCTGAAGCTAATAATTAAATATATTTCAATTATAATCAAATTATTGTAAAGTATGTTTTAAAAAGTAAACTGTAAGTGTAATTTATACACACACAAACAAATTTTTATCGTACCGAAACAACGTAACACATAGCATTAACTACCCCAACGCCCCAAAATTAAAAAACCTTTTTTACTTTTGAATAATTTTGACTTTTTTCGCGAAATCCTGCCACCCGGGGCACGTGCTCCCGGTGGCCTCTAGTTCCGGTCCTGGTCAAGGTTAACCTATGATCGCTTAGTTTGTATAATAATAAATTCCTAAATTAATTGAAATTCACTGATTAATAGGTCTACTGCTGAGGGAATTATAGTAACCTTATCATTGAATTGTGCCTCCTTATAATTTTTACTTTATGGAAATATTGTTTGTTTCAGTTAAACAGAGTGTACATTGTGATAGTCCTGTGGCTGTGTCTGTCATAAAAATCTGGAACTATACAAAAACACCTTCTCGTGGAGTTAAGGAATTCGGGGTAAAGTATTTCTTCTTTCTACAACTACAAAATAATTAGATGTCTTCATTATATTGTATGGATTTTTCAGAAGATAATTTTATTTACTAACTGATGATGCTAACTGGGTGGAAGTACTCGTATACCACCAATAGACTAATATGGAGATAAATATTTCAGATATCAAATAATTTTTCACAATATAACTTACACTTATATATTATTATTACACAATATTTAATGCAAAAGTCACAAAAAGTGACACAGTTTTATGTGTGTTAACATGGTAAAATGAATTATAGTTTTATACTTCAAGTCACAAAGAAATAGGTTGCTTTGTCCTGTGTAAAGTTGTTTGTTATATAAAAATTTTTTATGAATTGCACTTCAAATGCATCTATATAAAAAGCATTATTTATATGACTTGTTTCAGTATGTTTTTTGTGAATATGTCCAATATATTTAAATGTAATTCTTGTAACTTATGAGCCTACAGTAGCGCTCAAATTAATTGGAACATCAGGGAAATTTTGCCCTTTCTGTTGTACGACAGTTGGCATCACTGTTTCCTTGTTTTTTATTACAACAAAATACAGTAATAATTTCAGAATACAACATAATCTCAAAACCACTTAGTACATATGTGAGTCTTTGTGTTGTATTCATTTTCAGTGAAATATTCTTGGTTTTAATTGTTGTGAGTCGAGTTTTAATTGGCAACAAAATTGTTCAGCTCTATGCCACGTATCCATAAGAACTGATACGTTTTTTAGTGAAAACAAAATAGCAGTTCCTGAATGGCCTGGTAACTCTCCTGACTTAAACCCAATCGAAAATCCAAGGGCTATATATAAGAAAAGGATCGCTAAAGAAGACTGTACAAAAAAACATCCATGATTCCTGCAGTGATCAAAATATGGTTCCATGATGGTGAAATAAAGCATGTATGCAAAAAAACTCATCGAATCAATGCCAAAACATTGTTAAGAGTTTTTTGGAGCTTAGTTTTCCAGCTACTTGGAGGTCACGAATTGTGGATAGTTGTGAGCGATGGTCGGTGGGTGCAGTGTTGTTAATAACACTGTGTGAATTAACATCCGCACAGTTGAATAATGCGTTAATCCACAAAGACCATCCTCATAATTAGACCAATTCGTAATTCAGAGGCCATGGTTTGGATTTCACTTTAATAGTTGGTCCATTAATTGCCATAGGCTGTTGGGCTATTAATTAACAGTCCTGTCTAAGGAACATATCAACCTTAGTCAGTAACAAGACTACAAGATCGCGCCACAATCATCTTACACTCAATCCTCATTCATACTTGGCTTAGAATATCTACCTTGTAGTATGGTTGCCATTTCAATAATATAATCTAATCTATTTAAAAATATCAACTCATAAAATATGGTTTGAAAACCCTTTTACAGTATGTCGTTTCTAATTTTTATATTGTATTTTAGAACTAAATAAAATGTAGTAACTTATAATTACTTTTTTATAGATCTTAGTGGATGATCTGCTAGTATACAATGGTATTCTGGATACTGTAGCGAGTGACAGTGTTATAGCTCCAGTACACACTGTATCGTTCACACACAGTCATCTTAATTACAGGTACAATTTCCAATATTAACATTATACATAGTATAAGCTTATACATTTAAGAATATACATATTTGCATAATATTTTGACAATGTCCTTACAATGTCCTTCCTAAATTCTAATTACCTATGATTCCTAAATCAGCCATAATGTGCATCAGCACTGTGCAGACAGAAAGTCCATTCAATAGTATTAGGGCTGTTCGTTGTAGCCTCATCAGAGCAGTGAAGAGGGGTCCCCATTCAGGAGCACTTTGGTCCAATCGCCTGTGAGCATTTGTTGAAATAGTAGGTCGATTTTTGCGCTGAGTTATTTTTCATTCTGTCACCGCACCATCATGGAGCGAACCATCGAGCAACACTATGCTGAGAAATTTTGCTTTAAACTTGAAAAATACACATTAGAAACCCTTGCCCTCATTAAACAGACTTATGGGGGTGATGTCTGAAGCCCACAAGAGTTTTAGGGTGGTACAAAATGTTTAAGGAAGGCCGGGAACTAGACGAGGACCGCTTGAACCAGGCTTAGGTGTCCAAAGTGAAAGATGTTTATGGACTTTGACAGGTGTTTAACCATCCTCCTCATCAGTGAGAAGACCAGCCTTTCTGTCAACACCGTTTTAACAGAGGATTTGGCGATGAAGTGCTGTGTCACAGTGTGATTCTTATACGACAACGACTGACAGAATTTGACGTTCCAACATTACTTCAATTCCCCTATAGACCAAATCTGGTTCTACCATCTCTGTAGGGGGAGCCATCTGGCTCCACCAGACTTGTTCTTATTCCCACAAGTAAAAAGGCCGTTTTCACTCCACTCGAGGTGGTTCAAGCGGCAACGACAACGGCTCTTAACAGTAGGGTTGGGTCGATTTCAAACATCGATTCTCGATTCCACCTATTTTCAGAGTTGGAATCGGAAATGATTGTCCAAAGTCAATTCTGATTCTTTGATTTCAAGCGTTCGTTGTTCCGCTGACGACGACTAGCAAAAGAAAGAATAATGTTCGTTTTCCTCGTCACAATGTCGTAATAAGATTCAGTAGTCATTGTTTTAATCAAACTCGGATCAGGAAACCAATTGTCGCCCTTCTGATTAAAAATTATCATTCACTTTCAGTTTATTGTTGTAGCCACGTAAATAAACACCAATATTTCATTTCAAAGCAATCAGATATCTGGCTCCGAAACGAAATTAACAAGTAACTAGTCAAATTCAATAAATATCCTAAATTACTTATATACCATATAAAAAATGAGCAATAACACTCAAACTTTTCATTTCAGATTACATCGTCAATACGAAATATCTTTGCTCGAACACAAAAGTGCAGACGAATGATATAAATTTGTATACTTTTTAAAAACATGAAAGAACGGTGGTTCAAGATTGCAACATACCTCGTAATAATTCTTATTTCAGTTATTGATAAAATTTAATACGATATTGAATCTCGATATTGAATGTCGTCGTCGTTGCCGACTATCAGAATACTGTTAATTATATTATTCCGCGAAATGGTCTTTTTGACAAGAAAACAAGTATATTCATTTACTATTATAATTATTAAAGGGATTGGTTGTTAAGAAATAGTAAGCCCATCTAATACCTCTGTTTTCATACAAATAATTGGTTACAATATTTCAATACAACGGATTATTTTTCTGAATCAGATAATCATTTTGCAGGTATAATTGTATCGCGAAAACACTTTTATTACCCATATCATCTGCCGCTGTCTGATCATGGATTCCTAATTAATTCTTTGTCTTTGTCGTCTGTTATTATTGTGCAACAAAGTTTCTGTGGTGAAATACATTAATTTTATTTATTGTGTTGTTATCAAAATACGGAACATTGCAATATTATTCTTTCCTAAATGGCGTAGTCTGCCGCTGTCGTCACGCTGTTGACTGTTATTGTTGTGCACACATAAAACACATTTGTTTACAGTGTTTATATTTGTGTTCTAAATAGTTTTTAATTGAGAAATACATTAATTAGTTGTTATTTATTGTTTTTTTTATCAAAATAAGGGATTATTTTCGAAACAGTGATATAAGGGAATTGCTTGGACTCAAAAATGAGTTTTTGTGATTTTTGCAATTTTCATGATTTTACCACTAGCAACAGTTTATATTAATTTTGTTATTTTATTTAAATTAACCTGTACCTGGTGACTGAGCTTTGCTCGTATAGAATAAGACGTGAATTATACAAGTTAATTATAAAAATTAAAACACATTTATTACTCAATGAAAACATTTATGTGGTTTAAATAAAACCGTTTTAATACACCATAATTAATATAGCACTGAACAAAAAGTATTGTCCCTGATAGGGATGGAACTCGCGACCTTCGGTTTTAAAGGACAACGCGCTACCCCTGGACTACGACGTCGGCCAATTGAGCGACACCGTTTAAGGCCTTTTAGCCAATCTCAATTGTTTTAGCTGATCTTTTACAGTTTAATTATCCATACAGTTATTATTAGCCTGTGATCAACTGATTTTTTAGAAACGGAATGAGGATTGAAAAGCAAATGAGAAATTTAATTTACACCAATTAATTGGTTTGTTAAAGTGGCTTCAAGCAATACAATGAATACGTTTTCTATCAAAACACGGAAGATTTTGGATATTTTTTTTTCTACATAAAATAAATATTTATGAAAAACCTCTATTCACATATTGTTCCCCACCCTCTACAATCAAGAACTGTCAAACGGTTATAAACAGATGTTTTGATTTGTATTGTTTACATTTGATTCTCCATAAGCGTAATTTTAAATTTTTAGATTTTAAACTGAATATTACAAGAATACCAGAATTTTCCTGGACATTAGACCTATCTAGAACTTATTTTTTACTCGGAAATTAGTTATTTCCAAAATTTAAAGAAATTGCTTAGTGCCGTTTTCGAGATCCGTGTGCAAATATATATATATATATATACACAAACCTTGCTTGTATTATAGTATTGGATACATAAGTATATATTTTTCATTTCACCATTAAATTTTAAGCAAATTTGCTTTTTTAATTTTTTTTACGTATGTTGTGTATATATAAAGTACACAACCGTAAACATAAACAAAAAAGATTTTCATACATGTATTTATTCATTTGTTCATGTAAATAGTAACAATTTACTAAATATTTATATTTATAATTTAAATACTTTTTTTAACATTTCTTAAATCTTCATTTTAGCACTGAACAAAATTATATATCTTAACTTCTAGAATTATTAAAGATTTTGTTTAAGGCTTGCAAATCCCTATAAACCTGGTGACACTGAAAAAAAAAATTGGACACTAGGGTTAAAGCGTTACAAATGTTGGTGGAGGTTAAATCAATGTCTGGAATCGGAAATAAATTTTAAAGAATTGGCATCGGAATCGACCCATCCGTACTTAACAGTATTCCAGAAAACGACTTCTGGCAGGCTATTGACAGTAGCAGACACACCAAACTAAATGTGTCGAAGTAGAAAGAATGTATTTTGAAGAGTATTAAGGATTTGATAAATAATATGTACCTGCAATAAATTTTGATTTTTAAAATGAAGCCCAATACTTATTGAATTAACCCTGTTTTACATATATTATCTGGCTGTAGCGTACTGTCAAGTCCTGCATTACTGACCACCGATAGAAAGGGAGAAGCTAGCCTGAGTAGTACTATTTATTTACAATCATACTATGAAAAGAAATGATTTATGGTTTTATAAAATTTGGATTAAGGGAAATTATAATATTAACTCCTGAATGAGGATTTTAACAGAATAATGAGGTTTCTCAGGCTTCTCATAACTACAGTACTGAAAAGCACATAAGCATTTTTTGATACATAAACTATGATATTTTGTTCACAGTGTCAGCGGCTGTGGAAAGGAACAAGACCGACTGTCCAGCATCACTCCTGACCAGTCACAACGACCTTTCACTTCCATACAGACATGACTGGTTACAATGACCATTCACTTTCATACACATGTGACTGGTTACAACGACCATTCACTTTCATATACACATGACTGGTTACAACGACCATTCACTTTCATATACACGTGACTGGTTACAACGACCATTTACTTTCATATACACGTGACTGGTTACAACGACCATTTACTTTCATATACACGTGACTGGTTACAACGACCATTCACTTTGATACAGTGACTGGTTATAACAACCATTCACTTCCATACAGACGTGACTCATTACAACGACCATTCACTTTCATATACACGTGACTGGTTACAACGACCATTCACTTTCATATACACGTGACTGGTTACAACGACCATTTACTTTCATATACACGTGACTGGTTACAACGACCATTCACTTTGATACAGTGACTGGTTATAACAACCATTCACTTTCATATACACGTGACTGGTTACAACGACCATTCACTTTCATACATACGTGACTGGTTACAACGACCATTCACTTTGATACAGTGACTGGTTACAACGACCATTTACTTTCATATACACGTGACTGGTTACAACGACCATTTACTTTCATATACACGTGACTGGTTACAACGACCATTTACTTTCATATACACGTGACTGGTTACAACGACCATTTACTTTCATATACACGTGACTGGTTACAACGACCATTCACTTTCATACTAACGTGACTGGTTACAATGACGATTCACTTTGATACAGCGACTGGTTACAACGACCATTCACTTCCATACAGACGTGACTGGTTACAACGACCATTCACTTTCATATACACGTGACTGGTTACAACGACCATTCACTTTCATACACTTGTGACTAGTTACAATGATGATTCACTTTAATTCAGTGACTGGTTACAATGCGTACATTCAACTTACACAAAAATGTAACCAAGCAGTCACGATGACCTTACCTCCATACAAACATGGCCTTTCACTTACATACAAATATAGAAAAGCAGTCACAATGACCTTTCACCTCCAAACAAACATGACCTTTCACTTTCATGCAAATATAACCAAACTGTCACGATGACCTTCTCATACAACATCCTTTCTCATATACAGTCACAATACTACTTCCACACTATACAAACCAAACATATATCAGACAATGACCTTTCACCTACAAACATGACCTCACTTACATTAACTAAGCAGAAATTATGAGCTTTCATCTCCATACAGTCATGACCTTTCAATTATATACAAATATAACCAAACAGTCACGATGGCCTTTCACCTACATACAAAAATGACCTTTCACTTCCATATAAATATAACCAAGCAGTCACAATGACCTTTCACCTTCATACAGATATACTGTAACCAGTCATTATGACGTTTCTTCTTTATACAGATATATAATCGCAATATTCTTTCACCTGAATTCAGAAATAATCAGTCTTGATCGCCTTTTACCATTTTATAGACAAGATGATTTCAAAAGTCTTGTTAAAGAATTAACTATGTCAAGCTATTTATATTTTCAAATCCTTGCATTTCTTTTTCTATCCTAGTCTCTTAAATCACTGGTTCAGTCACTCTCAAACATGTATGAATAAAGACTACATTCAGAGAGATAATTTCCCATAAAATCAGTATAGCTAGTCAAAGCACCTCGTTTTAATCCTCAACTAAATGATGAATAATGAACGCTAATAGAGCAAGATTTATTTTTTTACTGCTTGCAAAAGCTGTTTATTGCCACTGTAACCAATAAGACAATTTATTAACCATTACAAATTTCCTTATTATGACTTGAGTGAACATGAACTAAATATAAAATAGTTACTAAATGTAAACTACTGTTAAAGTAATATTTCATATTGAAGTATTCCTACGAATTCATCCGTGCAATTCGTACGATAAATATTATGTAATCTAAAGTACAAATCTATTATATGAAGGAATTTCTTAGAACTAATCAATATAAGTAAATATTTCTGTCGAGATATTTGTCACAATGTTATTGCATCATGGAGTCATGGTATTATAGAGCTGTACATGTTGTATATAGAAATGATTTATTTGATCTAAGTTATACTTGTGCTATTTTTTTATAGTTAGTTGTAAAATATAGCAAATTTAGCTTGGCAACGTTTTGTTCTTTTACTTCTCCTGTTTCTTAGTTTTCCCTCCTTTACTAATTAATAATAAAAATCTAACTAGGTTTGAAGCTGAGTGATTAGTGTGAAAATCAGATTCACACATCCATGTTCTCCATCAATTCAGTTCTCCTGGAACTGGGCTGTTCTCACATGCATATTTTATAGTTTCTGCAGTCAGGCCAGGTTAAAGAGATGAAGAGCCTAACAATAATAATATATTGTTTATTCTGTTTGACAATGTATACATTGTATAGAATGTGTCAGATTTACAAAACTAATATAAGAAGTTAAGTTTATACACAATGAAAATAATTAAAACAGTCAGGGGACAGTGAAAATCCGTCCCAGCAATGCCAATAATATATAGGGGAGTTGCATTTTTGCGGTGAGTCGCAGATCTGTGGTACTCGCCCACCGAGTAAAAAGCTTCGAACACCAGTAGGCACTTGAGCCTTGTTTTGAGTAGGTTTTGATTTGCAGCCTTGTCAAAGTTGCATGGCAAATTGTTTACAAAATGAATAGTACATGAACAAATGAATTGTTCATGTACTACCGTCCGGTGTCTCTCTGTAGTTTTCCCTACCTCTCTAGTCTCTTGACATATGTGTGGATGTCACATCCTCTTGTCAGAGCGACTTTTTTAAAAAGAACAAAGAAGTTTCCATAATATACAGGCAGGGCAAGGGCGGCAAACCAACCTGCTTAAAGGCCTCCTTGCTCGACTCTCTGTGATTTAAATTTGCCATTATTCAAATGGCTTTTTTCTAAAGTTTAATCAGCCGAATGAAATTTTAATTTGCACAGCCACCCTACAGAACTATGCCATAAGTGACATGGGAATATATGAGACCGTAGTAAGCCGTCAGAAGTACATTACGAAGGCAGAACCTAGAAAGGTACTTAAGCATGTAAATGCCAGATGACACACGCTTGCAAACGTTCAATGTGATGGTGGCGTCATCCTGTAATCCAGCTACTTGGAGGTCACGAATTGTGGATAGTTATGAGCGATGGTGGGTGGGTGTAGTGTTCTCTTGTGTGGATTAACGTCCGCACTATTGAATACTACGTTAAACCGCAAAGACCATCCTCATGATTAGACCAATTCGTAATTCAGAGGCCGTGGTTCGGATTCCACGTTAAACTGTACGTCCATTAATTGCCATCGGCTGTTGGGCTATTAATTAACAGTCCTGCCTAAGGAAGATGTCAGCCTTAGTCAGTAACGAGACTGCAAAATCGCGCCACAACCATCCTACACTCAATCGTCATTCATACTTGGCTTAAAATACCTACTTTGTAGTATGGTCGCCATTTCAATAATCTAATCTAACCCAATCTAATTTGTGGTCTTCCCAGGTTAGACCTCTGTCAACGTAATGCCCAGAAATTTGGAGCTACTTACTTTATTTACCTCTGCCTCGTCCAGCATTACTGTGGGACAAGGTTGTGTGTTCGTTTCTCAGACAGAAATTGATAAAAGACGATTTGTATATTTTTTCTATTAAAAACTATGATGTTTTTATTATGTAGGCCTACAAATGTGCCTACAGGATTGTGTAATGTTTTCAACCTAAAACTCATGATGGCATGCTGGGTTACTAACTTTGATGAATAATTAAGAATATTTTGGGGGTAACAAAGATAATTTTTAGTGCATTAAAAATAATTTTTCAATAAAAAAAGTCTTGTAAGGGTTTCTAAATATCAAGGCTACCCCCCTGGAGCAAATTCTTTGTGAGCCCCTTAGTCTACTTACAGTTACCGGTACCTACTAAAGATTTTACCCAACCTCTAATAAATAAAAAAATACACATTTTTAAGACCATATAACCAGTGTAACCAGTAATGATGTCACAAAATTAACATTGTTATTATGGAGACTAATTAACTGCTTCGCCAGTAAGGTAGACTCCTACAGAAGTGAGTAAACGTCTAGTTACTGGTAATAATACAAACTGTTTCTTTATGTAAAAATAAATATTTGCACAAATTCAAATTCAGCTAAACTCTAAACTGAAAAATGACAAACAACATATAAAAGCTCTAATTCTTGAGGGGAGATGGATAATCGATTTTTTAGTTTTTTTATATTTTTGCTCTGTGAAATTTTAGCTTAGATTTTAAATCATCAATATTAACATTTGCTCAGTTAATCAAAATATTTTTGCATTTATTTATATTAAATAATGTGTTTTCAAGTAAGTGTAAAATGTATTGTAACCGAATGTTTTTAACTTATAAGGCAATTTAGCTAAAACAGTTGGTTTACTCACACATGTACCATTCGTTTTCCCACAAGTATAGCTGATCAATTTGGTTGCAGGATAATACAATATACCACGGATTATACAATATGGTATAATAACGCTCAAACCCCATGAAAACCCATTTTGTATTTTACGAATACTATTTTAAAGAGTTCATTAGTCTTTAAGGCAAGACACAGAATTAATTTCATTTAATTCTCAAAGTTTCCATGGTAATTATAATAGCAATAAAAACCAAAATCCTAGGAAACGGTCTTTTCACAAGTCTTTCTACTGTGAAAAAGTTGGACTTTCCCTGTTTTAGCGAATTTCCCATAGGGAAGAAGCTATTACCGTAGGTCTCATGGTGAGACTTAAGCCCGGGACCATGTTATGTTATTTTTTCTTCTTTAGGTGCCCAGAATCCAAAAACAATAGTTTAAATTTTTATATATATAATTTTTAATATATATATATATGATATATATATATATATATAAAACATATGAACTATGTACATTAATAATATATATATGTTTGAATTGTAGACTAATTTGTGTTTTTATAACTATTATTATATCATTGACGTTTGTTAAGAATGTGAATCATTGTCGACACAATAAATATATTATATTATTATTTTATTATTAGATATAAATTATTTTATTATTTTATTATAAATATTATTATATGTCTGTGAACACGCTAACTCTCGTAAAAATGGTCCAATCAAGACCATATTTGGTAGAGATGTGTATTCCTAAAAATGCTCGGACGAGTTCGTAAACCAGACATATCGGTCAATGGGAACGGGTAGTTTAGGGGGTTTTGTACCCCAAAATGGGGTTTTTTGTGTTTTTACATGTAATTTTAAAATTCTAATTTTATTTCACCATTAGAATCAGCTTAAAAAACTACACAATTAAGTTCCTTAAAGTTTTTCTCTATCTCCAACGGTTACCGAGATATAAAAAATCTAAACACAGTACGTTGTATTGTGGGGCTCCAATGTTAATCTTATGGAGGATAGGGAAAAATTAATATTTCCCATATTAATGAATATTTTTGGATAAAACTTGATATTTAGCTTCATGTGGTTGAGATCTATCCATTTATGCTTAAAATTTAACAAGTTTATGTGTTTATCATGGCAGCAAACCTGCATACTCTTTTCCCATAATAATCATATAGGGAATAGGCAAACTCCTTTATTTATGGACAGATGTTGATGAAAGTTGATGTTGGTATAAATGTTAAGATAAAAATTATTTATGGTAGAAATGCCTATTTTCAGTGTTCCTCACAGCAGCAAACCTGCACACTCTCCCATGTTAATCTTATGGAGAATAGGCAAATAATTCTCATGTTTATGGACAGATTTTTATAAAACTTGTCATATATTATTATTATTATTATTTATAATTGATTTGGAAATTCGCTGAGTACGCAGGTCTGCTGCGACAGGGGTATTTTCTCTGTTTTTCTTGTTCACTGTTTAAAATTTAGATTGATAAATGGATCACTTAAGCAGCATTGTGTAAGTACATTTCATCTAGCACTATAATTTATCAAATTGAAAAAATTAGTTTAGTTTGTTTAGTTAGCATGATTGGTTATGTGCTGTATGCTGTTGGAAGTTTACTATTCCATTAACCCTGGAACTGCCCATCGCCATCAGTTAGATTATGGCCGAAGTGCAGCGTTTGAGAATACTATCAGCCATTATAAGACTGATTTTTTATATATTTATTTTTAATACAGGATACACATTTATTTTTTGTATCACTTTAATGCCAATGCGTTTGGCTGCCTGCTCATATAAAATTGTGTTGGCACTGTTGGCAGCCTGCTAAAACTGTAAAATAGAACCAATGCAACTGTTTCGTTGTTTGTAAACATTGTGAATAATGTGTACCTATTTTGTAATTTTTGTGAACTATTGCATCAATTCAGTAAACTAAATTTTCCTTCTACATAATTAAAATTTGTGCTATTGACTTTTTTAAATTTGCAGATAGATAACCCATAATGTTTGTACTATATATAGGTTTTTATTTTTTCCAATCTACATATTAAGGTTTTGTAGAAAAATATTTGTAATTATTTTACAAAATATGTATTACCATTCATTTTCTTGTTATTTCTTGAAAATATTGTACATAAACATTACATAATTTTTAAAATATACAAGTAAATTACATAGAAAACGCTGGCATTTGTAGAACTTCTATGGACAGTCCCAGTGTTAACGTGCTTTGTTAATGTTGCAGAAACTCAAAGTGGTGCCAGGGAGTGGCTGGAGCCGTTGTGGTGGGAGGAGTGCTCGTTCTGGTCTACAGAAGTCATCCTCCGGGGGAGATCCTCGACACCGCCGTAAACATGTTCAGGCGAACATGTTCATGTTGCAGAACAGGAGAGAGTCGAGGAGTTGGAGGAGGAGTTAGAGGAGGAGGTCGGAGGAGTGAACTACGCGGCATTCCCTGATAGTTAATTAAAGTAAGTACAATTACCTCTTACAGTAAAACAAATAATACAATTCAGGAAAATGTTTTAACAGTTATTTTCTATGTCATATAAATATAAATTTTAATTGAATTGAATGAATCTAAATTTATCTTAAATCTTAATTTCACAAGCTTACTCTTAGTTACATAATTTATTTAACATTGTTGAATGATGAAAACGAATGGGACAACCAGCGAAGTTTTGTTTTAAGCCACGTTAAAACTATACGATAATAATATAGGTTGAATGGTGATAATTTATTTACATCGTGATACTCTAACATGTTTTATTGTTTCAGAATCCACCACAACCCTTGAAAAACCAAAGCGGAACTCCACTCCCCCTACGAAGATCTTGGGGGAGGGAGCACCACACGTCAAGGTGCCTTCATGAAAACCTTCCCCTACTAAGACCACGGGGAAGAAGAGAGGTACTAGAAAACTTTCCGGATCCCTCCGACAAGCACTCATACTAAGAAAACTTTCTGGATCCCTCCGACAAGCACTCATACTAAGAAAACTTTCCGGATCCTTCCGACAAGCACTGATACTAAGAAAACTCCGGATCCATCTGACAAGCACTCATACTAAGATAACCCTCCCCCTACAAACACCTTGGGGGAGTAAACCATCACCAACGGTGTGAAGAAAACCTCCCCTACGAAGATCTTGGGGGAGTGAACCTCTGACAAGCCTGTGCTCAGACATGCCACTACAGTACCTCGTTGTCTTTAGTTCACCCCACAGGCTTATGGTGATGGGCAGTAGAAGTTTTGAAAACGGAAAATAAGAGTATCTGACAACAAGATGAATGTACTCCTTTCAACAACAAGATATTGGCCAAGGAAAAGTCGAAAATGTGGAGGCGTTCGAAAGTTATGTTATAAATGTTAATGTTAATGAATGTTGTACCTAACACGACTTTGTTTTATATAGCCTATTTAGATCATAAAAAGATCACAACATGCGAAACGCAGTCGCCAAGTAAATATTGTCAAAAAGGGCTAAATTCTAGTAAATGATGTCAAAATAAACTCAATGGCAATAACCGAGAAGACAAAAATTCGATTTTTAAAATTCTAGTACTTTTTGGTTTACAAAAACGGGTTTTCAACATATTTTTTTTATAGTGTGAATATGTGAGATGGATATGTTTTTATGATATAAATCTTTTCTTCCCTAAAACAACTGAATTTGTGTACAAGAACTACAATATTATGAATATTTCTTTAAAATATTAAGGAAAAAATTCATACTTTTATTCATCTTGACTCATGGATAAATTTTCTGATGTTAAACACTTTTATAAGGTTTGCTTTACTAGGTTTTTTAGGTTTGGTTACTTTTGGTAAGGTCAGTCGTTATCAGTCAGCCGACCAGGACAGACTGCTTATCAGTTGTGCTAGCGGTTATCTAAGCCGGGCCAAAACCTGCTCAGTCACGGATTTAAGTCTAATTTTATTTTTTTATTTTCCTCCTTAAAGTGGTAAATTTTAACATTTTCTATAAATATGCCGGAGAAGTGTAAATACCCCCGTCGCAGGAGACCTGCTTACTCAGCGAATTGCCAAATCAAAAATATAATAATATATGACAAGTTTGGTCAAAATCTGTCGATAAACATGAGAATTATTTGCCTATTCCCCATAAGATTAAAATGGGAAAGAGTGAGTAGGTTTGCTGCTGTGAGGAACACTGAAAGTAACCATTTATACCATCAAAAATTTTATTTTAGCGAATTTCCCATAGGGAAGAAGCTATTACTGTAGGTCTCATGGTAAGACTTAAGCCCGGGACCATGTTATTTTTCGTCTTTAGGTGCCCAGAGTCCAAAAACAATAGTCGTTTAAATTTATATACAGGGTGTTCATTAAAGTCGGGGACAAACTTCGAGGGGTGATAGTACTCATCAAAATAAACAAAAAATTTCCTATAAACATATGTCGAAAGATCCTGCGTTTAACCGCTAGCCGCCATTTTGTGTTTTATACAAAAAACGCTATATATCAAGAACTATTTAAGATACAGAAACCAAACTTTGCACACATATTTATTAGCCAAAGGGAAAAATATTCTCAAAGTATCATGTAGTTTGTTAAAATATTTTCAAAATGGCGGTGGTTAAAAATCTTTTAATTTAAATAACATAAAAACCATTAACTTTATAAAACTTTTACAAGAAATAAAAAAGATTGCAATTTTAATTTCAAATCAAACGGTACTTTGGTGAACGAAATCCGTCCATGGATAAGCGACAAAATGCACTTTTAAAGTTAGCTTACAGAGCCCATGCGCCACCGCGGCGCGGGCGTGGCGAAAAAGCGGCCGGCACAACAAAGAATTCTTCGCCACGGCCGCGCCGTGGTGGCGTGTGGGCCCTGTAATCTAACACTAAAATTGCGTTTTCTCGCTTATCCGTGAACGGATTTCGTTCTCTAAAGTACCGTTCGATTTGAAATTAAAATTGCAATCTTTTTTATTTCTTGTTGTTTTTTATTTCCCCCCAAAACTAACTTCGGTGTTCCAAATACGACGTAATGCCTGAGAGGTATCATTTCTCCATTTATCTAAGATGACAAAATTTATTACACTCCTATTATAAGTTTAAAACTATTACAGTAATATAAACGTAGTTAAAGTAGGATTAAACTTTTTATGGTAAATAAAATATGATATGATGCGAAAAAAACATTAAATTAAATTAAGTATTGATCTAAGTTATCAAGAGATATTTATTATTGTTGTAGATATAGTGTGTTAGACATTTCTCGACGTTTGAAGACTGATCCATCGAATCAGCATAATCGGACAGTTATATTCGGATTTCGGAATTCTGATCATTCGATACGATATCGATATTTCCATCATAATAAAATTACGTTCAGTGAGTGACTCGCTACTTTGCAGTTTAGGCTATATTGTTTCATTGTAAGTTAATTTATTCGTAAAGAAATTTTAAGATAAGCTCTTGTTATATTTCTCATAATTGAATTTACTATATGACTGTGAGCTGTTTTTATCGTTAATAATTAAGTATGTTTATTGGATTACTTAGTTGTTAGGCCTAGTAGAGGTTATGCTTTAACTTACACTTAAAATGAAATTCCAGGTAGGTATTTTAAATATGAATGATAAATGATTGTAGTGCAATCTTATAGTCTTGTAACTGAATAAGGATGACATGTACCTTTGCAGAACTGTTAGTTAATAGCCCAACAGTCAATGGCATATCCAATGGAACTTGCAGTGTAATGTGGAGTTGGAATTAGAACTAGATCTTGGAGATTAACTAGTTTTTGTAGTATTCAATAGTGCAGATGTTAATCAATACAATAGAACACAACACCCACAGACCATTGGTTATTTTGCTCACAACAATTCACAATTCTCTCATACAATTAATTATTCACAATTCTTGACCTCCAAATAGCTGGACTACAGGAAGGTCCCTTTCTATGTATCCTTTCCTTTGTGTTTCTTATTCATATTTTTGGCCATTTAATACTAAACTTCTTCAAAATAATAAAATAATTTTTTGTGTTATTGGATATCTAGATGATTCAACCTTGGTCGGTCTGTAGACAAATGAACTTGTACAAGTAGGCCTATTAAACTTAATACTTCTAAAGACAGCTGTCTGTTGAGGGTAAAGAAGTAGAGAAGATTTATGATTTTTGGCAGTGGGCTAAAAGTATAAAATACTAGTTGATGCCTCTAAACAGAGGTATATGGATGCCAAGGCGAATTACCGCAGAGCTAACCAAAGCAAAACTCAAGGCTAGTGCTGACAATAAAAGTCGTAATATCTTTGAAATCAGCAGTGATCTCATCAATGAAGTGCTATCTGTAATATAATGTCCACTTACCCTTTGTTGTATGTTTATTGTCTGGCATTTTTCCTGAGTCTCTTAAACTATCCAAAGTAGTGCCTGTTTTCAAAAAAGGTGACTTTTTATGACCTAAGAGCTATTGACCGATCTCCGTAGTACCAATTGTCTAAAAAATGTTGGAAAAGGCTATGATACACCAGGTAACATACTTTTTTGAATCCTTCAACTTGTTTTCAAAATTACTATTTGGCTTTCGAGGGGGCCTGTCAACTGTGGACGCAGTCTGGAGCCTCTTAAAAAGTATGAAATCACACTCTTCACCATGTGTGATCTTTCAAAGGCTTTTGATTGTGGTCCACATTACATCCGTCCCACAAAACTGAATGTTTTGGCATAAGAGGTGTTGAGCTAAACATTTTTTTGGACCTATTTGGCCAACCAAACTTGGAAAGTCTTATACAATAATGAGCTCTCTGAGGTGGTGGTAGTGAAGTGCAGCATGCCCCAGGGACTGGCCCCTGGTCGATTATCATTCTTAGTTGTAATCAATGACTTACCTTTGATTGTTACGTGCGATTCCATAGTTTTTGCTGATTATTCTACATTCTTTTATAGTAATCACAGTTTTGAAATCCTTCAAGTCTGCATGTCAAATTGTATTATTGAATGTAAAAACTGGTTTTTAAAACAATGGTTTCCTTCTTTATAATAGTAAAACTCAGTCTATTCTTTTTAGCTTGTTGACATGAGTCCAGCATCCTTCATCTGAGTGATCATGTGAAACTGTTGGGTACACACCACAATCCTATATTAGACTGAGGTGTGCACATTAGTTATAACTGTACTAGGCTCTCTAGAGTACAGTTATTTATTTGCTCCGTAAGCTAAAAAGTGTATTCCTAGACGTTACTTAAGGATGGCCTACTTTGCCTTTTTCAATAGTATTTTAAATTATGGTATTTTATCATGGGGCTGTGGTTACGATGTAAATAGAATTTTTCTCCTACAAAAGAATGCACTTAATTTCTATAACTATAGAGCCCGTTGTAAACCTTTGTTTATCCAGGAAGAAATACTGTTTTTAATTTGTTTATTATTGTGTGTTTAGTTTTTGTAAAAGAAAATTTAGATTCCATACCATTAATATCTCACTCTCACACTTATTTTAGCGAATTTCCCATAGGGAATAAGCTATTACGTTATTACCGTTAGAGTTAAGCCCGGGACCATGTTATTTTTCTTCTTTAGGTGCCCAGAGACGAAAAACAATAGTCGTTACATAGATACATTCAATCTATATAAATAAAATTAGAGTTTTGTCATTACATTGCTCAGAATTATTAATTTTGTAGTTATTTTTACTTTTTGTGCGTCAGAGAAGCCGAAACCAGTCTTATCTCAATTTTTGTCGGTTTGTCTGTTTGTCAGTTTGTCTGTGACGCTCCAGGAGGCATTTTACGCCGTTTTCTCCGAAAAAACGGGAGAACTGATTACAATGAAATTTATTTCATGTATTATCTACATTCCAGAGAAGGTTTATAAATGCTTGAAATCGCCCGCCGCCCCTTGAAAAGTAAATAACGAGCACTTAAAAACCCACTTTTACGCGATATTACTTGCTTTTTGATTCGGTTTTCAATGAATAACCTACTGATAATAATCAGCTGTCTTTGTAGTTTAAAGATTTGATAGAAATAAAAACAGACAGCTGTCAAATCAATATTAGTTAGTTTATATTGGTCATTGATTTTAAATCCATTTTGAAATCATACTGTTAAAAAGTTATTTTAACGTATAACTAATTATAATAATTGTATATAGTTTTAATAAGTGAAACATTAATTTTTCATTATCCTCTATAAGATTAACATTGGAGCCCCAAAATACAATGTACTGTGTTTAAATTTTTCTATATCTCGGTAACCGTTGGAGATAGAAAAAAACTTTAAAGAACTAAATTGTGTAGTTTTTTTTAAGGTGATTCTAATGGTGACAGATAAAATTTGAAATTTTTAAAAATTATATGGGAAAAACGCAAAAAACCCATTTGTGAGATACAAAACCCCCCCAAACTACCCGTTCCGAATAGACAATAGACAAATTTTATTAACACATATTATTTGTTTACAATAAATGCTCACAAATTTGGTGTTTAGTCAAAATGTGTTAAACTAAATAGCCATGAGCTAAATCTAAAATCCAAAATAAAACTCAAGAAGTTCCGAAAACAAGAATCGAAAAATCTCAAAACTAAGTACAGTAAGTTGTCTCACACTCTTAAAGGCATTTCAAAAAACTCCCTTATCGAATTAAAAGGGTTTTCAATTAGATATAATTTTAAAGATTTCCTAAAACAAGGGAGTTTATTTTGGCTGGAAATATATAAAGGTAAGTTGTTAAACATCTTTATTCCTGCATATAAAGGACTCTTTTCGAAAGCTGCTGTTTTGTGTTTTGGAAAGGAAAATTTATCTCTATGTCTTGTGTTGTGACTATGCCAGTCTCCAGTTTTTGAAAATTTTACAGAATTTTTGTAAGTTAATGTCAGAAGTTCTAGCAGGTAAAGAGATGGAACCGTCATGATTTGGTTTTCTTTAAAAAGCTGTTTACATGAGTGCCGAGAAGGAACTGAGAAGATGACTCTCAGTATCTTTTTTTGTGACTTCAAAACTTTGCTAAGAAGTGGTGAAGCTCCCCACATTGCTATTCCGTAACGGATGAGACTCTCACAATAGCCCTTGTACACGTCAATCAAGATTGGAGTCCTGCATGTAGGCTTTAGTACTTGGATTGTAAACTTTGCAAAACTTAGGCGCTTCAATACATGATCTATATGAACATTCCCTGACAAAGAATTATCAAAGAAAACTCCCAAAAGTTTAACACTTGAAACAGATTGAAGACTATTTAATGAATTCACATCAGGCTGGTTGTTTCTTAGATGGAAGTTTACTGAGTTTGTCTTCTGAAGATTTAATAAGAGACCATTGTCTTTAGACTATCTATCGAAAGCAACTGTGGCAGTTTCTTCTTTCTCTTGCAAATTGTGTGAGCTTTTATCTGAAATTAAAAATGACACATCATCAGCGAACATGGTGATATGTGATGTCTCTTCACATTGAAAATCATTTATATAGATTAAGAAGAGTACAGAAGACAGAACGTAGCCCTGCGGAACGCCAATTTGAATTTCCTTCCAAGAAGACAGAGATGTTCCAGAAGTGTTGTTGATTAGAACTCTTTGTTGTCGATTGGAGAGGAAGGAGTGAAACCAATCAGAAGCAACTCCCCTAACACCATAATGGTTTAGTTTGGAAAGAAGAATAGCGTGGTTCACGCAATCAAAAGCCTTTGATAAGTGGCAGAAAACACTAAGTGTCTTCCGCGACTCATCAAGGCTTCCTAATACCTGCTTTGTAAAATCATAAAGTGCAGTTATTGTGGATTTTGCTTTTTGGAAACCATGTTGGTTGGAGTTTAAGATGTTATGTCTGTCTAGATGAGAGACTAATCGAGTTCAGTTGATGACTAATGACAGTGGCGTTGTCCTGTAATCCAGCTACTTGGAGATAACGAATTGAATGGGTCCCCCGGAAAACGTTCCAAGCGGAAAAAACCTAGTTTCCAGTTTTCAAGTGTAGAAAGTTGAATTTACCGGAGTCCCGTGTAGCGCGTTAATTCTGACAGACAAAATCAGGGCTGCAAACTCAAATATCTTTAAAACCAAATATATCAATGTGTAGTTTGTGGCGTCTTGAACTTTGTCCACTAAATATCTCTGTTTTGGAAATTTTGTTCCTTGGAACATTTTCCGGGGGACCCATTCAAATGTGGATAGTTGAGAGCGATAGTAAGTGGGTATACTATTAAATACTACGTTAATCTGTAAAGACCATTCTCATAATTAGACCAGTTCGTAATTCAGAGGTAGTGTTTCAGACGCCACGTTAAACTGTAGGAAGTTTGGTATACCATTGACTGTTGGGCTATTAATTAACAGTTCTGTCTAAGGAACATGTCATCCTTAGTCAGAAACAAGACTACAAGGTAACCCACAATCATCCTGCACTCGTTTCTCATGCATACTTGGCTTAAAATATCTACCATGTGGAAGGGTCCCCATTTCAATTATCTAATTTAAATTTGGTACTATTTTGAATGAATTGGAGACATATCATTTTACCTATTTGTTGTTTAATACATCGTTCAGCATTGAACCGAATACTGTTGAAGCGGAGGGTTTATTTTGGTTTTTGTTTTTTTTTGTTCCTGTGTTGTGTAATTAATTTATAAATAATTTTGATTTCATGACAGTAAGGAATAGATGTTGGATAGATGTTGGAATAGATGGATGTTGTCATTAAAATCTGTAGGTCAATTAGAACTGAAAGTAATCTATTGAAATAACTATGGTATGCAGCTTAAGAATTACTGAAAATGTAGACAAGATAATTAATTGTGTACTAAATTCACTAATAATCATAATAATAATATTTGTTTTCTATGGTTTTAAGGCTTTCATTTTGATGTCCTTGTAGGTGTCCAAGTTAGTTTACTTGATCTGTAATAAACTTAAATCTACATTTTATTTTTCTTATCCCTTTTTCTGCATGTGGTAATTTTGCTAAAAGCATAACAGTCAAAATAATGTTTAATATTTACCTTTGGCCTTTTTGTTCATACAGAAATCCTCAGCCATGGCTGACAGTGGGAATATAGCTGTTGAAAGTGGGCGTATTGTCAAGATGGAGGTGGATTATAGTGTGGTATGCGATGAGAAGATTCCTGATTGTAAGAAGATTGCTCAAGAGGGAAAAATACACGATGCTCTCGACACTCTTCTGGCCTTAGAAAAGCAGACTCGCACGGTTAGTGAAGGGCTGATTTTTTGGGTGACTGTTTTTATTTCTTCAGGATAAAAAATTTTTCTATTTATAAATAGTCTCCAAAAGTCCAAGTAAGGGCAAGAAACCCTCTATTAATTGAAGTTTTCTGTAATATGTTATGATTCGATTCAAAATATTGATACGGTATTTAACTGTAACGTGTTTCAACAGAAAATGGTAATCCTTTATTCTGTTCATCTCCCTCTCCTGTTGCGAACCATCTCACTATCTCAGTCTTGAACTTGAGCCAGAATTTGAAAGTTTGTATGCTGTAGATACAGAGTATTCTGTAGCCTTTTGAAGTGCTGATGAGAAACCTGTTGTTTACTTTATTTCCCACACCCAAAAATCTTTCCACAGCCAGGGGCAGTAGAGGGATTTCACTAAACAAACGGTTAGAAAATTAAATTTAACTTCTGCACTTCTTACATTTTAAACTACTTATTACTTTACATTTTAAAATTGCAGTATTAATCATTGAATTATATATTTTAATATTGATTGTTAATCTACAATATATAAAACACTGAAATTTAAGAAGCAATCAATTGTCCTAATATTTATTCAATTAAATTAAATTAAACATTGGGGAGGATGAATCTTGATAAATTGAACCTCCATTAGTTGTAATACTCGATAATATGACATTTCCTCGATGCCCATGAGATGTGATTTATTGAAGTCTCTCTTTAACAAGAATGTTAGATTGTTTACTTACTCTCCATTAGAATAACATTAGGATCATGAGTTAGCTAGGTTTCTGCCACAACAAACAATTAAATTAGATTTTTCAGTATTAAAACTTAACTCTATAAAGCATTACTAAGTTCTACCTCAATATTTCAAGTATCAAACAAATTATAAATTTTTACTTTTTTACACCCAAACTGTTCTACAGAAGTCAATGTAAGTTTTGGTACTTACCATAGGCCCTTATCCCAACAAGGGCCACCAGTGGCGCACATGGTACTTGATTTAACCGGTCTGAATCAGCATTCAAGTGGCTATAAAACATACTCTAGCGGCAAAGCTGTGAACTGCGTGAGTTAGTTCCAGCATTAACTTACAGGCGGCGGTGAGTTCACTGTTCAAAAAGTTCACTAAATTGATGATAGTTGTCACTACCTGTCAGTAACGTAACAATGTTTGAATTTTGCAAAAGCAATGTTCACAAGTTGTTGGGATAAATAATATCTAGTAGGGACAAGCAAGAATAAAAATTATGGTTTAAATGGGTAATCATTCAGGAAATTATGATGTGGGACACCAGTGGTATATGTTGGGACGAATTTATTAGGCAGCCTAAATAATTTTGATTTGAATCTTCAACACTGATTTTCATAAGCCTGTCCTTCTCGACTTGCGTATTATTTGGTATTGTTTCAATAAACTGAATAAGCTAAAAGTTTACAATCCTGTTAGGTACAATCTATTGGAAAAAATTTATGATAGATATTGGAATTTTACAGGGTGCGGATATGGTGTCCACGGGACGGATTCTTGTTGCTATCGTCCAAATATGTTTTGAAGCCAAGAACTATGCAGCACTTAATGAACACATAACACTGTTGGCCAAGCGGCGGTCTCAGCTGAAGCAGGCCGTGGTCAAGATGGTACAGGAGTGTTGCTCTTATGTGGACCTGATGCCGACCAAGGAGGCCAAGCTCAAGCTGATCGACACCCTGCGCAGTGTCACCGAGGGCAAGGTGCTGACCCATGCTTTCTTGTGTTTTATTTGATATTTAATCGTGACCACGCTGCAGTGAGGTTAGATTATTTTCATTGGAACTCAGGCTAAGTAATTCAGTGTGGTTTAGTTATGAATAAATTTCTCACAATAATTCAGTCATGTATTCTAAATCACAATTATTCCCAAATCGTACTATTTAGTTATAAAATATGAACTTGGCTGAAGGTTGATTAGAACTGCTACCTATTGGAGTTGCCTTTCTTTCTCCCACGTATATGACAATAGAAGAAGAAAGTGTTGATAGCACAAAAACAATCAATTTCATGGTTTGTGTGTTTTATTGTCTCAAATAGTATTATACCACCGTCCATTCTATCAAGTTTGGTAATTTTTACCAATTTAGTAATTTTAAATAAGAATAAAAAAAGTTAACGTTTTTCAATTTAACTGTATTAGATTATCTAGCAAAACAATATTATTCATTAAGATAGATTAGTACTTTGAATTGTTAGTCTACAGGGTGTCTACTAGGCAAGAAAATCAATGTCATGATCACAAAGTCAACACTATTCGTCAGATATTATGTATTTAATTAAATATGGCTTGTTGTAAATATAGTTATAAGTGAAAACTGTTAGAGGAACTGATATATTGTTTATAGATATACGTGGAGGTAGAACGAGCCAGGTTAACCCACAAGCTGGCACAGATGAAGGAGGCAGAAGGAAATATCACGGAGGCAGCAAACATCATTCAAGAGCTCCAGGTTGAGACATATGGTTCCATGGAGAAACGTGAAAAGGTGAGCCAACATGATAGAGAAATTGTCAGATATTCTTTACCCTCCGAGCGGCATTTGACTCACCTGTGTCGATGATGTAGCGTATGGATGCTCAATTCATATTCGATACAGATTGTAAATGATATTGCCGTAAGTGGAAAATTTCAAGCTTTCTGTTGACGTTTTTCCCTAGATGATAACTCTGTGTGCAAAAAAATTGTATCAGTTTTAAAATTAAATAACCCAAAGCAGCTGGTTGTTACTTTGTTAATGCTCTAGAGTAGTTGCAATTTTACGTTTGACTTGTATTTTCAATGAGTTATTTGTTCAAATGGGCAGTGTTTAGAAGTAATTTTAAAATTCTTATGAGGTGTTTAGAATTTTTGTGACGATATACAGATTTCTGATATTGACGGGAGTGACATTGATTTTGCTGTTAAGGGTAAATTCATACTTTTGAATATTTTTATATTTTTTTTATATCTTTTATCATATATTTTTTTCATGATATAAATTTTTTTCAAGCCTATGCATGTTTGTATATATTCCTAACCCTTATTAAATTTTTAATAAAGTTGCTATTTTGGATTCTGTTCACAACTACAAATAAAATATTTTCAGTGATTACAAACTTTTTGATAAAACGTTTTTTGCATATTATTTAAATCTCTTAGAACGTGTTTTGGGTGTGATATATTTCAAAACAATGATGCGGGTATGG
Source organism: Nephotettix cincticeps (assembly GCA_023375725.1). Taxonomy (NCBI): domain Eukaryota; kingdom Metazoa; phylum Arthropoda; class Insecta; order Hemiptera; family Cicadellidae; genus Nephotettix; species Nephotettix cincticeps. The sequence goes on from CM041786.1 coordinate 134,647,757, forward strand.
CGGTAATCACCCATTATTGGCCATTACAAAGGAGTCAACAGCAACAAAAATCACTAGGATAACCTAACAGATAGAAGATCAGTTGAACACTAAGTAGCGCAGGCACCATCACATTGGCGCTAAGCCATTTCTCGAGAAACATCGACGACACCAACCTTAGAATTAATTTGTAATTAATTTAATTTTGAATTAATTTCTTTCAGAGCATAATTTACTGTGCTTAGTAAATTACGCATCAGTTCTAAATTATTCCTTTAAAAAAAATATTATTTTACTCAAATATTTTAAGAAATATCAAATATCCGTCATATGACGTGGAGTCTCACGGGGAAACGCACATCACATGAAGGGCGTACTCAAATGAGCCCATTTGTCGTTACTCCTCAACAGGTTAAAACATCTTGTGCATCATGTTTTTCCATGTAATATGATAATAATAATAATAATACTGTCAAACCTCGATATAGCCAAGGGACTGAATACTAAAAGATGTTATAGCAAGGAATATGTTATAATGAGGTTCATTAAATTGCGGTTGAGTCAACTAAGATTCCGCTATATGGAGGTTCTGACTGATGATTCAGGTTGATGATTTGTTTACATAATTTATATCGAGGTTGAGTTGTTGACTATACGTTATATAGAGATTGAATGCATAATATAAAGGTCTGTCATAATAAAATTATAACTATACTAGCTGACCCGGCAAACTTCGTAACGCCTGACAATAAATACATGTTAACTTTAAGTTTGGCCATGTTCTGAAGTCGAATAGCAATACGGCTTCATTGTGAAAGGTTATATATCCTGGATCGCAGCATAGAGAATAACAATACTGAAACGGTAAGACATATTAATAACATTCCCATAAAAAAAATAAATCTGAGAGGATTAATTCACAATTTTCAAATCGAATCCAAACCCAAACCAAACCTAACTGTAATACAGCTTTTATAGGAAAGATATACAACAGCTGATTATTATAATAAGCGTAATAATATAAACATTTTAATTATCATATAAACACGTGATTTTTATCAGACAGAAAATGAAAATATAAATACATAATCCCCCAAAACCGTAAACTATTAATGTGGTGAATAAAGCTGTTCATTTTTTACAGTACACATTTACTTCATAGTTTTACATTAATGAATGATTCAGATGGCATTGGATAGTAAAACATATTGCTAATGGAAAGTAAACCAATCAGCTGTAGCTAAGAAATAAAATGTTTTCATTGTAGACATTTTGTAAACAAACTTACTCTCCATAAGGTTAACATTAGAAATTTAAAACGCCATAAAATGGAAACTTATGGGGTTTTCGAAAATATTTTTTCACTAAAACCTTCCCGGACACATATAGAGCAACTTCCTAAAATTTCATGGTGATCGGATGAGTAGTTTGGCAACGCATAAAGGACATACATACAGTAGAGTCCCGTTTAACTGAGTCTCACTTAACCGAGGTTCCGTGTTAACCGAGGCTTCTTAAACTTTTTTTTTTGTACTTAAACTTTTGCTAAGCTATACGACTGCAATCGCAGTTCCCCGCGGCCCGCATGTATGGGAACCGACTTTACGTTTCCGTTGACACGCTTACTAGCCTGACTGTACAGTAGGCAAGGTTGTTGACCGCCTATCCCTACCCCTCATATTGTTTGCTCTCTCGTTTCTGTGTTTGTTTTTTTAGCTGTCACTTCAGTCTTCTGGTGTTTATTGTGTTGAGAGGTTGCTAACGAGTTGAGTGCGATACAATGAGTATGAAACGGAAACGAGTTGTCCTTTCGTTAGAGGAAAAACTTTGTGCAATTAAACGTTTGGATAAAGGTGAATCTTTGAAAAAAGTGGCTAGTGATTTAGGTGTTGGTGAAGTGACTGTAGGGGATTGGAGGCGCAAACGGGAACAGTTGGAGAAATGGGTATCTCAGCGGACCCAGTCAACAAGTGACAAACACGTTGCAAAGAAGAGAAAGACTATGAAAGGTAGTGAACATGAGCAAACGTCAGAGGCATTATTTTTGTGGTTTCAGCAGATGAGAGGTAAGGGTAGTCCTTTATCTGGACCAATGTTACAAGCCAAAGCTCAGGAATTTTATCATCGCTTACAAGATGGACAAGAAGACTTCACAGCTAGTATCGGCTGGCTAGACCGTTGGAAGAAGCGATACGGTGTTAGGCAGTTAAATGTTTCAGGAGAACTTTTATCAGCCAATACAAATGCAGTTGATTCATTTGTAAAAGATTTAAATGACTATATTAAGACAAAAAATCTAAGCCCTCAACAAATCTACAACTGTGATGAAACTGGCTTAAATTTCAAAATGCTGCCCAGCAAAACTTTAGCAGCTAAACAGGAACAATCAGCTCCAATCAGCTCCGGGACACAAGAAAAGTAAAGAGAGAGTTACTGTTCTACTTTGTGCCAATCAGGCTGGTGATAACCAACTTAAGTTGTTGCTTATTGGAAAAGCAAAAAAGCCTAGGGCTTTTAAAAACTTAAACATGGCTCTTCTTCCAGTAAAATACGAAAACCAAAAAAGCGCCTGGATGGACTCGTCAGTTTTTAAAAAGTGGTTTTTCAATGAGTTTGTGCCCAGTGTAAGAAAGTTCTCAGACGAAAATAATCTGCCCCGTCAAGCTCTATTGTTATTGGACAACGCACCGACTCATCCAGATGAAAGCGAGCTGGTAAGCGGTGAAATCAGAACTCTTTTCTTGCCGCCAAATGTAACCTCTTTAATATAGCCCCTCGACCAAGGGGTGATTAAAAATCTAAATACCCCCGTCGCAGCAGACCTGCGTACTCAGCGAATTTCCAAATCAATAATATAATAATAATATATGACAAGTTTGGTCAAAATCTGTCGATAAACATGAGAATTTTTGCCTATTCTCCATAAGATTAAAATGGGAAAGAGAGAGTAGGTTTACTGCTTTGAGGAACACTGAAAGTAGCCATTTATACCATCAAAAATTTTGTTTTTAACATTTATTCCAACTTTCATCAACATCTGTCCATAAATATAGGAGTTTGCCTAATCTCCATATGATTAACATGGGAAAAGAGTATGCAGGTTTGCTGCCATGATAAACACATAAACTATAATTTTTTAGCACAAATGTATGGATCTCAACCACATGAAGCTAAATATCAAGTTTCATCGAAAAATATTAGATAATAAGTGAAAAATTAATTTTATTTAATCCTCCATAAGATTAACATTGGAGCCTCAAAAATACAACGTACTGTGTTTAGATTTTTTTATATCTCGGTAACCGTTGAAGATAGAGAAAAACTTTAAGGAACTTAATTGTGAAGTTTTTTAAGCTGATTCTAATGGTGGAATATAAAATTAGAAAATCGCCCAATCGAGACCAAATTTGGTAGAGACGTGTATTCCTACAAGTGCTCGGACGAGTTCGTAAACCAGACATATCGGTCAATGGGAACGGGTAGTTTGGGGGGGTTTTGTACCCCAAAAAGGGGTTTTTTTGCGTTTTTCACATGTAATTTTTTAAAATTTCAGCTTAAAAAACTACACAATTAAGTTCCTTAAAGTTTTTCTCTATCTCCAATGGTTACCGAGATATTAAAAAATCTAAACACAGTACGTTGTATTGTGGGGCTCCAATGTTAATCTTATGGAGGATAGGGAAAAATTAATATTTCCCATATTAATCAATATTTTTTTATGAAACTTGATATTTAGCTTCATGTGGTTGAGATCTATTCTTTTATGCTTAAAAATCATAGTTTATGTGTTTATCATGGCAGCAAACCTGCATACTCTTTTCCCATATTAATCATATAGGGAATAGGCAAACTCCTTAATTTATGGACAGATGTTGATGAAAGTTGGTATAAATGTTAAGATAAAAATTATTTATGGTACAAATGACTACTTTCAGTGTTCCTCACAGCAGCTAACCTGCACACTTTTTTCCATGTTAATCTCTCTATAGACAATAGGCAAATAAGTCTCATGTTTATGGACAGATTTTTATAAAACTTGTCATATATTATTATTATATTATTGATTTGGAAATTCGCTGAGTACGCAGATCTGCTGCGACGGGGGTATTTTGGACTCTGGGCACCTAAAGACGAAAAAATAACATGGTCCCGGGCTTAAGTCTTACCATGAGACCTACGGTAATAGCTTCTTCCATCTGGGAAATTCGCTAAAAAAGTATATTACATAGAAAGTGATAAGTTCTAACAAAATGAAATGCTGTCTCTTTGTACAATTCAGGATTGAATTATCGAACAGACACTTCTGTATTGCTTTATCACTGACTGCCCCGTCACCGAAACTGGCCAAGAACGATAAGGGCCATCAATTTTAGAAGTCTGGGACAAAATAAGATAAATGTTTCTGATGCACATGAGACTTCTTCAGCACAGCATATTGCTTTGTATGCCAAGAACCAATATTGGAGCCTGTTGGATGTCATGATTCTGTGAACCACCAGGTTCTGTGTGAAGAATTCAGACATCTGATATAATATTAACATTTTCAGTTTATAATTAATGTGTGGCAAATCATCAGAATTCTTAATTATTTTAATTGACCTTGATCTGAATAATTTGAATGATTGGAGTTCTACTGCAAGTGTTATGGATTTATATATTTTGAAACGAGCAGTGCGGAAGGTATCTTATGTCTACTAAAATAGATCCTTTGTCCCTAAACAGTTTTTTTATTTAGACTCGTCCCATCCTTTGTTTCGTTTCAATGTATGTGGGTGTATTTCATTTCATGAAATTTCCAGTTTAGTCTGTCTCATAATATATATATTTATTTGTTGTAAATTTTTATTATACATGAGTTTTTCTAATATGACCGTAGCTCTTCATTTACATGCTGTACTTCATTCATTCATTAGAAGGGGTGGACGCTTACAAGGTGCTTCAGCCAAGATGTCTCTTTTGCATACCCCTAATTTCTCTTTCCTAGAGGATCAAGAATCTTCCAAGTGAAGAGACCTGGAAAACTGCAACAACCTCTCGATAAGCTCATCAGGAGGGAGGAAGCTCCCTTTTCCAAATCGCCTAGTGTGGAGGACCTCACATCTGCCAGTTCTATACGATCAAAGAGTAGATGAATAGCAGTTTCCTCCTGCAGATAGCATTTCTAGCACAGAGGGCCCCCCTCAAAGACCCGCATGCGCACTTGACGCTTCCTTAGATTACCGTGACCAGTGACGATACCTGTGACAAGTTTGGTATTCTTCTTCCTGCCAAGTTTAAGGAACCTCTTCACAGATTAAGAAGACATAGATTAAGCTTACTCACTTCCTATAGAGTGAGATCCGCCCATCTTCTCTTATGGCAATCCTCTGCCCAGGAATTGATAATCTGAAATGCTGCAGCGCGGGAGATACCATAAAAGAGTTGTGGCCCACAAAAGGAAGATGACGAAGCCCCTTTGGCCAGCCCAACCACCTCCTTATTGCCATCCACCCCAGAGTGTCCTAGAACCCAACATAGAGTGACTTTATTGTGTTTCCCCTGCAGGACAATCTTTAAACTGTCCCACACAACCTTGGAGCTAAACTCAACTGAGTCCAATGCTTCAAGGACCGCTTCACTGTCAGGCCTTAAAACAGTCAAGCTGTCTAACCCTTTCAATAATGATACCCGAGCACATGTTGTGTAGTTCATACACTGAAACAATATTTTATGTTACATAATACATAAAAATGATACATTTTTCAATGGTACACTTTATTCCATTTAAAACATTAATTTTGATTACAGGTTGAGTTGATACTCGAGCAGATGCGGTTATGTTTGGCGAAAAGCGACTACATCAGAACGCAAATCATATCGAAGAAGATTAACACAAAATTTTTTGAAGATGAAACTGCATCTGATCTTAAACTCAAGTATTACAAGTAAGTTGAATCAGCATTCAGTTCGATTAGGTTTTAGAACCATTAGTACTAGTAGATGATTGATAGTGGGCTTGACAATTGATATAAAACTAGTAGTTTTCTATCTTGATTCCTTTTTAACAGCAAATAATTAGCAATAGCCTTTTTTATCATAAAAAGTACTATTGAAACAAATGTTATTTACATTTTGTTACTGATTGTGATTGAGAAAACTTTGAAATTTATATATAACTTGCTTATTAAGGTTGAAGAAAATTGTAAACCAGTGTGTTGTAATAATTTTACGATTATAGATTACAATTTTAGTTGCATACTATTTCAGACCGAGTTTGTAATTGAAACCATGAAAAATTTACATTTTGAGAATTGTATTTTTTCCTGGGGTGGTTAGTTACTTTCTTATAGATAAAAGCAAGAAAAAAATAAAAAATTATGACAGTGATCAAAATTAAACTGTCACCACAGCAGCGCCACCAGTCCTCTATTGTATGACAGTAACTCAGGCAGCGCTTGTTTAGTAGTAGGGTTACATTTCCCTCTGGACATGCACTGCCCCTAACACTTGTTTTTGAAGCCGCAGTACGGTGATTCGTAATAGATTGTGACCAATCCTGCATTTCCACTTGTGACATTGCATTTATTGGGAGGCACAAACAGACATTGACATTTAACACAAGAACCATTGTCAGTTTTGTTTTTGCATTATGTTTGTATAAAAGTGACACCGTCTAACCCTTCAACTTTGTTCGACATACTGTGTAAGCAGTGCCAACTTAAATGCTAACAAGTGTGGTAGCAAACTGCTACCACAATATTAGAAGCAGTGTGAATGTCCATGTACCTTGTTGTCGCCTGAGCATGACGGCAAACAGTAATCCGGTTCTCGCTCTCAAAATGTACAACCGGTTGCCTGTGGTGGTTAGGTGCCTTCCGGTCAGCCCTTTTAAGTTACGTGTGGGGACTTGGCTTAAACGAAATAGTCTGTACTCAATTGAGGAGTACTTTGCCAAGATATCTGTGAATATTTGAGAGCCCCTTGCGACCAAAGATTTAGTTGCCAAAGTATATTTTATAATGTGTATGTGCTAGTTTTTCATTTCTTATGTATTTTTGACGCGATCAACCAGTGAACTGGGCCACGATCAAGGATTTGGTAATGGTAATGGTAAGCCCACCGCGGGTTGTCGTTCACTGCACGCATTTGTCAGTAATGCAGTTTGCTGCTACCTTACAAGATTTTTTAGAACTATTTGGAACTTCTCAATATTGGACAATACTCTCTACCTTTCTAGCATAATTGTTTTTGCCATTTTGCTGTTTTTGAAAGGGAGAAAACTTAAAAAAATCTCTGATGGAAGACCAGATGAAAACCACTTGGTTTGTTTTTGTTTACTGTTGTTTGATGTTATGTGAGGAGGCAATGAATGTTTTGTGTTAGTTTGACAGTGTTTTGAACTGAAATATAATCAGTTATTATCTCTACAAGTGTTTTATGTTTTGTTAGGGAAGTGTAGTGTCGTAATAGTAAATTTTAAATGGTAATTTTTGTTTCAAGAAGACATTTTATGGTAAACTGACATTGTGAGTGCCTAGAACTAGGTGATTTTTTTTTTTAATAAAATATTAGCCAGTAATAGATTTAGGCGATTGTATTGTGGTTAGATGAACAGTTATCAGTTACAGCTCAGGTTTGCTAGTTGTCGGTGGTCCAAATCCCAAAATTATGGCGTTGGGCATGTTGAAGGTCTCTTAAAATTCTGGACTTAAAGGGTTAATATGAAGTAAGCAAGACCTTCTTATCCTTGGTTTTAGAAAATAGATTCTGAAACATATTTTATAATTTTTGTTTATTAGTTATGTTAAAGGTACATTTTTCACAAATTATTGATCAATCAAGGATTAGACACGATAAAATGAAATAGGAGTTGACGTTTTATTCATGAATAATCGATGCTATTCCTGGTCAATTAATTGGCTAGCTGATTTATTTTCAGAATTTTTTTTAAGTGTTGCACAATAACAAGAGTTTGGCACAATATATGTGAGTGCAGAAATTAGTTAAGCATAGCTAATAAAACTACTTAGTTAATGTTAAAGTTTGGTGGTTGTCGCAGGCTGATGATAGAGCTGGATTGTCACCAAGGGCTGTATCTGGCGACTTGCAAGCACTATCGGGCGGTGGCGGCAACAGCTAGCGTTCAGGCAGACGCGGAGCTGCGCAAGACTGTTGCACAGAACATCATCCTCTATCTGGTCCTGGCGCCGTACGACAATGAACAGAGCGACCTGACCCACCGCGTCCTGGAAGACAAGGTGTTGGATGAGATACCGTCGTACAAGTGAGTGACACCCACTCCTATCATCAGATCCTCTACAAATTAACCCTTCCCAGACTGTAGGCTGATATATCCGCTAAATTTTGGGGCCTAGTGGACGGTCAGCGAATATATCCGTGGATGGTAAAAAATACGAATGTACATATATGTATGGACCATTTTTTATGTATAGGAACTCAAACTAATGATTAACATTACATTATTCATGTAGATTCTTTTTTTCTTAAAATTTTAATATGGCATAAATACAGTTTATTTCAACTACAGTGGAACGTGGATAATTCGAACTTCTGTAATTCGAAAACTTCTTTATTTCGAAGTTTTGACTTGGTCCCTAGAATTTGAATATAAAAACAATGTTAAAATATTCTGGTTAATTCGAATAATTTTTTGGATGATTCGAATTTTTTGCAGCGTAAATCTGTAAAGAGAACAAGTCATTGTATGCGATTTTCCCGGAAACGACATTCGGGCTTCCTGTCCGTTAGTTATGTTAAAGGTACATTTTTCACAAATTATTGATCAATCAAGGATTAGACACGATAAAATGAAATAGGAGTTGACGTTTTATTCATGAATAATCGATGCTATTCCTGGTCAATTAATTGGCTAGCTGATTTATTTTCAGAATTTTTTTTAAGTGTTGCATAATAACAAGAGTTTGACACAATATATGTGAGTGCAGAAATTAGTTAAGCATAGCGAATAAAACTACTTAGTTAATGTTAAAGTTTGGTGGTTGTCGCAGGCTGATGATAGAGCTGGATTGTCACCAAGGGCTGTATCTGGCGACTTGCAAGCACTATCGGGCGGTGGCGGCAACAGCTAGTGTCCAGGCAGACGCGGAGCTGCGCAAGACTGTTGCACAGAACATCATTCTCTATCTGGTCCTGGCGCCGTACGACAATGAACAGAGCGACCTGACCCACCGCGTCCTGGAAGACAAGGTGTTGGATGAGATACCGTCGTACAAGTGAGTGACACCCACTCCTATCATCAGATCCTCTACAAATTAACCTTTCCCAGACTGTAGGCTGATATATCCGCTAAATTTTTGGGCCTAGTGGACGGTCAGCGAATATATCCGTGGATGGTGAAAAATACGAATGTACGTATATGTATGGACCATTTTTTATAGGAACTCAAACTAATGATTAACATTACATTATTCATGTAGATTCTTTTTTTCTTTAAAATTTTATATGACATAAATACAGTTTATTTCAACTACAGTGGAACGTGGATAATTTGAACTTCTGTAATTCGAAAAATTCTTTATTTCGAAGTTTTGACTTGGTCCCTAGAATTTGAATATAAAAACAATGTTAAAATATCCTGGTTAATTTGAATAATTTTTTGGATGATTCAAATTTTTTGCAGCGTAAATCTATAAAGAGAATAAGTCAGTATGCGATTTTCCCGGAAACGACATTCGGGCTTCCTGTCCGTAGACTTTTTTCCTGGTCACATGATACCCCTCCCCCTCACCAGTCCTCTACTGCTCATAAATCACAACATTGACATCTCTAGTCTGTCACTACACGGCACCGACGCAGTTCAGTACCGTGTGTATCATTGGTGGTGGCTTGTTCGGATATTCATCGTCTTTGTTTCGTGTTGGCATTTGTGACTTCGTCTGCGTTCATGTTAACACGTCGTGTGTATGAACTGGCTACAAATCTTTGACGTCGCAAGAATAAATAGCGGCAATCAAGGAGGTAGAGAAGGGATTTAAGAAAAAGTTTGAAATTGCTCAATTTTCGGGATCCCTCCTAACACATTATCGATATTTAACAAAAATTAGGATTTTTAATCAATAATATCTTCATTAACCTAACTTTTTTTAATATACAATGTTAAAACATGATGTTTTACTGTTTATTTCAACCACTTGCAAAAACTTTTCTAATTCGAATTTTTGGATAGTTCGAATTTTTTTTCTGGTCCCTTGAGGTTCGAATTATCCAAGTTCTACTGTATTTACAAATAACTAAATGTTATAAACAACAAAACAAAAGAAAACATTTCTCATATAAGGTCTACTAAGCCCAATTAGGGTGTAGTAGACCTTATATAAGAATATAGTGGAATATAGTATAGAGAATATAGCGCTTTGAGTATATAGTGTGAGTAAATTAGAATCTTTTAGTACTTTGTGTGTTCCTCAAACAATTCAGCTTATTATTAGGTATGGTTGATATGGTGAGTTGTATTAGCTTATCAAAATAGTGTGTGTCTATACAGTAGAACGTTGATGATCCGGATTAATTGGGAACGGACCCCATTAGGACTATCAAAATTGCCTTAAAAAGGACTAGCATGCACAATTTGAGAAAAATTATTTAAAATTGTACATTTACTTTCAAGTTGGTCCAGATTCGACCACTGCGGGATTTGATCCGGCGACCTTTAGTTTTGAAGGCGGGTACTTTAATGTATTTAATGATTCTTAATGTATCATGTATACTACCATAATGTAGTGGCAATTTGGATGTGTATGAGATGGGATATACTATTTGGAAGCTATTCGGAATCGGGTAACCCAAGTAATTTTTATGGATATGGGATCTAAATGATTCATTTAGTCATACATTTAGATGACATGAAAGGTGCAATAGTCTGGTAAGTTTACATTTAAGATGGAAACTGTGCTGCTAGGGAAAATAAGCTATAATACCCTAGAACGAGAACCTGCCTGTTGAACCAACTCACTTATCGAGCTTTAATGTACAGTATCTAACTTAATAATATTTAGAAAGAATATTGGACTTTGCCAACCTTAAACAAAAGTCGTCTGAGCATAGTCATTCCAAGACATAATTAATCGTTGATAGACCTACATGACCATAGTTATTAATTTAAAACTCCCCTAACCTCTCCCTAGCCATTCCTCCATAAAAACTAGTGCCACAAACTTTACTTACTTCACTCCATATGTTACGATAACGGTTTCCCTTTTGATTAGTACGCAGTGCCTCTCCAGGTCAATCGTTGGTGGGTATATAGGGCGAGTGAACGGTTACTCTGATTCAAATTTGAGAGGATCCTGTCACGGGATGGGTGACTTAGCTTTTTGGAGTCCAACACAGTTTTATCAGAATATATATTTAATGAGTCATAGTGTGGAACAGCAAAATACTGTTTATTTTTATTGATTGGATGTTTCAATAGTTGTCTTTTTGGTTTTATGCTAGAAGCTAGTACCCTTTATAGTTGAACTCGATTCGTTATATTATTGAGGGCTCTAAAAGTTAAAAGTTGCTGTAAGTTTTTCAGAAAGCTGGAGAAAAATTATATGAGGATTTTCATCCAATTTTATTACTCTGATGATATTTTTGGAAAATAACAATGTTAAATGACTAAAACCTTGTTATATAACAATATTAATTCCTAATCAAATGATTGAGCACCTTTTATCTCCTATTGAAATGTGAAGCCTATAAAAGTAAATAATACCTGTGAAAAGTTCATAATTGGTAAATAAAAAAAATCCACACATTTAATTTAGTCCACAGTAAATGCAGCAGCTTGATCAATTCAGTTGTTTACTGTGTTCTGTAGGGAGCTGCTCCGTTTGTTTATCAACCCAGAGCTGATCAAATGGTCGGGACTGTGTGAGGTTTACGAGAAGGAGCTGAAGCAAGGCTCTGCAACCATCAAGGCGACTGATGTCTTCGCAAATACCGAGGATGGGCGCAAGCGCTGGAAGGACCTGCGAAGCCGAGTTGTCGAACATGTGAGCAGTTGTCGTACAAAGCAGTCTAGAAATTTATGATTAGACAGTTTGTCAACATTTTTCCTCATGATTAATTTGTTTTTCAACTAGACCATCCCTGTTTTCACCTAAGAATATGATAAACATATTGGGTTGGCTGCATATGATTTTTCTAAAGTATTAACTCTATGACAGCTAAGGGCTAATTATTTCACCTTGTATATGCATCGTGAGAACTTCCAGAGGCCAGTTTTTTTGTCTTGCATTTCATCACAAAAACTTCAGCATCCGACTTTTAAGAGTCCTGCATTTCATCGCGAAAATCGCCAGCAGCCGTTATTTTCGGCCCTGCATTTTGTCGTGACAACAACCAGCAGGCAATATTTTTTGCTTTTTGTAAAAGATTCATAGAAAGAAAAATCACAAAATAAAGGTAAAGAGTTGTTTCCAGTGTCCCTAAATACTGCCTTTTGCTCAAATGAAGAACTAGAAAAGAATTTGTATTTCACAAATTATTTTCTTAACCTGAAAAAAGCAAGTTTTAACCTATTAGATCTCTAAACTCTCTTTTTAAATTTGAATATTTGTACTTTTATTTATGAACAAAATTTTCTGCCTATAGTCTTGAGTAAAATAACCATTCCAAACATAATTGAACTCAAGAATTGAATTTTTTGTGAACTCAAATTCAGACTATGTTTTGTATTTTTAAAGAAAAATTATGTTTCTTCTATTCTTTTTCCACTTTCATAAAATTAATATTACAACTTTTATGGATGTACACACACATTTAGTGTATATAAAGACTCACATAGTGTTGTAGAAAACAAAAAATTAATTGCTGTCTGACTACAACTAATGTCAATTATTTTAACTTTTAAATAACCGAATTGCCAATACAGTGAAACCTCCATAAATCGAACCTCAATAATTTAAAATCCTCGTTGAAACTTTTTTTTATTCCCCATGAACTACTCCATCTGTTCAAAGCTAATTTTACCTCTACAAATCGAACAGTTCACGAGAAATACTTTGATAATTTGAATTTTAATGGTATTTTTTGCCATTAAAATATGGCCTAAAAACCTCTGTAATTTGAAATGATGCAATTGCTGCACCTTTATAATTTGAGGTACAGGCAAACAACTCTTGACTATTCAAAATTCTTCTTATTATTATTAATTGTCAAATTATTCAAAAGTGGCCGTACTCTAGTTGGTACAGTGTTTAATTTATTTTAAAGTTATTTGTGATCAAGTGAGTTTTTGTTTTGAGCCAGTATGGAAAAACGTGTGTATAAGGCACTTACTTACCTACTACGAAAAAGTAAAAGTTAGTCTAAAATCTGTCCACTTAAAAATGACCATTAATAGTAAAGTTAGTTGAATTGAAGAAACATAAATTAAATGAAATATTTCTTCAATACGGTTTAACGGAAAAGCGGCGATGTAGTGATTGAGTTGCTACCCTCAAGACACTGTTTTGATGCAAGGAGTGTTTTACACATCCAAACAAGACTACAGCTGGCCACACCCTCAACCTGACAAGTGACATCACTGCTCTCCTGTCAGTGATTGTGTGGACAGCAGTTTTTTAAATTGGTTTTTGAGTTTACGTTTAACAACGTGTAATTTTTAACTAGATTAGTATTTTAATTCGTTTTCTATATCAATTTAACCCATTGGGATAGACACACGAGTTGGACTCGAGAAGCCGAACACGAACAGAATGCCAGACCATGAGTCTGTCACGTGATCGGTAAATACACAATATTCTACACATAGTTCAAACTTTTCCCAATAGATGGTGTTACTTTGTCCTGTAGATAACGTGTCTAAATATTGTTTTGCTCGGTAGGTCAAACTATTGAGTTGTTATTTCGCATTGTGAGACACCAGTATTTTTTATTTTATTTTTCTAAAATACATTTTTTAATGCATAAGTTTTTAGAAAATAAAAATAAAATAGTGCTATGCCCTAATAAATTACCAACAAATAAAAAAACCATCCAATAATCTCATACTCAAGCAGCACACTCTACCTAATAAACTCTACAGGCTATTTATTTGCTATGTCTTGCGTAGTATTTATTTACGGAACTTTCAGTGAAATGTTGTTGAGTCACATGAATCTTGAGTGACGAAACTGCTGATGGTGCTGGCAGCTGAATGCTAGTAACGGCAAGGCTTATCTGGAACTAGTATGTAACAGAAATAGAATATTAGTATGTTATAAAAATATTGTCTTGCAGCTAAAAGACCTGATGTAAATTTCCTTAAACTTGTCAAATGTGACTGGTGTGCTTTTACGATACTGAAATATACAGTCAGGACTGATTTTGTAAGAATGTGAATCAACCACACGGTGATTAGAGAAATTATTGTAACTTTTTAATTTTTCAATCTTTCCTAGATTTTAAATACATATGGTTTGTTGCAGAACATTCGGGTGATGTCTAAGTACTACACACGCATCACTCTTAAGAGGATGTCTGAACTGCTGGACCTCCCCAGCGAGGTATGTGCTTGCACACAATTTTAGACAATGGTTACAAGTTTAGACTGGGTGGCATGTAGCTTGCTTATCCTAACCCAGTACGTACAATATGGTGTTAGTGTGTTTATGTCACTGTGTCATACGAAATTTAATAACTATCTGCTTAATGGTGCACAATTGCTTTCTAGTCCCCTTTAATGAATTAAAAGTCTGTTTCTGTTTCACTACTTCCACAACGCCTTGTAGGCTATCTGTTGGTCCCAAACGTTTTTTTGTTAAAAACATCACATTTTGGATTGGATTAAAGATTTCCAAAAGAAGTTTGATGTAAAATATATTTATTTAAAGACTAGCAAAATTAAAAGTGACATCTGTTAAAAGAGTGAATATCTGTAGATTTTCTATTTCAAATGTTAAAATAAGCATAGTTTGATGTTGAAAATTTTGTTTAGAATAAAATGTAACAAATTCATTCTCATTGACATTTACTGAATAATAGGTCCTGAATATTTAAGACAATTTGTTACGATAGCATTTGAATAGTTGGAGTTCTGTTCTGTTTTTTTTAATATTGTATAACTTCTTGATAAGCATTATATGTGTTGGTTTTATTATAGGATGAAGTAAAAACTCACATCTGCCAACACTACTTAGTACACTTATATTGTAATTACATACAAACGTTAGGCCTAAATATACACAAAAGGTGTTAAATTGGTGATCGATTTGGTCCAATCACACCGGACATCATCAGGCCCAAACGGAGACTGAGAGAAACAAATTTGCGTTCCTGCTTAAATACTATTGGCTGCCGGAAGTTTCTGTCATGGCGTCGGATGTGGCGTTAATTGATTGCCTGAGTTCCGGAAACAGATTTCCACACTTTCTTGCAGAATCAAAGTGTGTTTATTTGTCTATTAATTTTTCTTTATAAACACCTAAATAACTCTTCCCATTCATTCATCCCATTTCCCTTTTTACAAGTCTTGATGATCTAGAGGTCTTCATCCATTGTTGATAGGTTATGTCCTTTTTCCAGCAAGTGTTTTGCGATGTTTGAGAGCGTTTTAGCATACGCTCACCTAGCAAAAATAATATGTCACAGGACGTACATCCAGTTCGGATTTGAGGGGTTCCACTGTATGATTTTTTGGAGAGTCATACATGAGGAGCGTTAAGGTTGTTCTTTTTTTAAACAATCTAATTACAAAATATAAAAATAAAATTAGAATACAATAAACTTTGAAGGCAAATTTAAATGCACAAAATGGGACTATTTAAGGCACAATTAAATTTACATATCTTCATCTAAAATGATTCATTAACCCTAGAACCGCTACTTATTTTGCCCTTAACTGAATGATATAATTATTATAAAGCTCTTCTTAAATTAATCAGTCAAAACATGCCCCCCTTAACCATACAATGGTAAAAGAAGCAAAACAGGTGTCTACTGCAATCCCAATTAAGCCTACAAATGCCATTAACTTCCATCCAAGCCAGTCACTGTTGGGAGGTGGACCCTCCCACCACTATACCACACTTTTGCAAGCCAAATTGGGATTGCTCATGGTGGGGATTCGAACCTACCTACGCTTTTGGCTTAAAACGTTTCGCTCGTAAGCTAGCACTTTAGACTATACTACTACTATATAGTATAGTAACACGGATGGAGAAAGCGCTTAATTGCATATAAAACATATGCTAATGGCAATTGAGCATACTCCTTCAGATAGTCCATGTCCCTGCTCTCAGGTTGCAGCACGTCTCTATGACAACATCCTCTGAGAAGTTCATAAAATTTGCAAGAGATGCCATTCTCTATTTAATTTGTAATTGCATCATGATGGCAACTTTTGAAGTTCTAGAGTTAATGACATTCAATCAACATGTCTTTATTTATAGGAGACAGAGGAGTTCCTGAGTGAAATGGTAGTCAACAAGACAGTGACAGCCAAGATCGACCGGCCGGCAGGAGTGGTCAGTTTCCGCACCATCAAGGACCCCAGCGATGTGCTCGACGACTGGGCGAGTGGTCTTGACTCCCTCATGCGGCTAGTTAACCACACCACTCACCTCATCAACAAGGAGCAGATGGTCCATCGACATCTCATCTCTTAGTTCGCAAGTCAACCTCCGACTCGATGCACATTTACTTCAGTTTGTAACAGATGTTCAGTGTCACTTGTTGAACAAGAGTTGCATTTTAAGTTCTATTCAAAAACTTTTGTTGATTGGATAAGATACTTTCCCAGTAATTATTTCTGTTAATCTCATCTCCTCCATATTGCTATTCAACCACCCTGTTAATGTAACTACTCTATCCTCTAAAGTTCTATATGTTTGAAATTCTTTTCCTTGAAAAATATTTTGGAATTTAATTTGTTTTTGAAGTTTTATTTGTAAATTGTACTTTAGGAGGCAGAATTTTTGTACGCTATTCTCTATTTTAAGATCTTTGTGATCTTCCCTTCTTACTAATATTTACTTTCATTTAAAGGTGATTAATGATGGTGGGACAAATTTTATTACTGTAAATAGTTTTTGATTACAATTTGTCTAATTAGTGGAAAAACTATGTCACTATAATAAGGAATTTAGCCTAATAAAGAATTTCTAAAGAACAAACCAAGTCCTCGTTATATACCCCCTCTTGTCCAGGAGTATATGAGAACCCTGTCACAGAAGACCTGCGTTCTCAGCAAATTTTCATATATTTAATAATCTCTTGTAGCACCTTACAAGGTTACTTAATAAGTTAAGTACCAGGAGACTGAGTTTAGCTTGGATAGAATAAAACATGTGTTATTTTAGTTAGCTAAAAAAAACACATTTTTTATGTACTCAATGTAAACCCAATTTATATGGATTAAATATAATGTTTACATAAATACTGAATAAAAATGTAGACCCCAGGCCGGGAATCTCATTACCTTCCGTACGTGGCGACAGAACATGATGTTGTTAGTTGCTTTCTTGGATTAAAAACTACAAAAACAAAAATGATAATTGTTTATCAAACAATTAACACAAACATTTTTTTACTATCTTGCTTAAACTCTAAACAAAAATATAATCGACTCGGTTGGGCGATCTCCGATAACCGATCTCATAACCTTTACGCATGAATCCGCCATGTTGGCAGTGAGCTAAGGCACAGTTGTACTGAGATGTGATTTACAGTGTTTTATCCAGCCTCAATTGTTGGAGCTATCATAATTATTTGTATGACTATTATTAGCTGCTAATTATTTGGCTAATAACAACGAAATGAGGATTGAAAGCAAAAGGGAAATTTAATTTACACCAATTGGATTGTTACAGTGGCTTCAAGCAATACATTGAATAATTTATCTATCAAAACACAACAGATTTTGGATCCTTTAGTTTTTACAAATTGTTTACTAATTTGATAATTTTTAAATGTATAACTAAATAAATTGTCGACGCTAGAAACACCTACTTTCAACGTTCCTCACAACAGCAAACCTGCATACTCTTTCCCATGGAGAATAGGCAAATAACTCTCATATTTATCGACAGATAATGATAAAACTTGTCATATATTATTCATATATATAGGTCTGCTGCGACGGGGGAATTGTTTACATTTGATTCTCTATAAGCTTAGTGTAATTTTTTTAAATTTTAAACTTAGTATTATAAGAACACCGGGATTTTCCTTGACAAAAGACCTATCTAGAACTTATTTTCAACTCAGAAATTAGTTATTTACATATTTAAAGAAATTTTCTTAGACGTTATCGAGATCCTTCTGAAAAAAATATAGATTATATATAGTACCTGGAGACCGAGGTTTGCTTGGATAGAATAAGACAATTAATTTTAAGGGAATAAATATAATAGTAATAACACAAATAGTTTAAAAACTAAATAATCATTTCGGTGACAAAACATGATGTTAGTTGCTTTCTTGAAATAAAAACAAAAAAATTATGGTTGTTAATGAACAATTAACGCAAAAATCTTTAACTAATCTGCATAAACTCTGAACAAAAATATATCCGCCACAGTCGGGGATCGATTTCGTAACCTTCAACGCATGAGTCTGCCGCGTAGTCAATGAGCTAACGCACAGTTGTACTCAGACGTGGTTTAGAATGTTTAAGCCAGGTGTTATTATATATGTATGTATCTAGAACTTATTTTCTACTCAGAAATTAGATATTGCCAAAATTTAAAGAAATTCGTTGAAGCCGTTTACAAGATCCTCATGCAAATATACAAACCTTGCTCTTATTATAGTATTGGAATTAAGATATGATAAAATAGCTTGAGTATTCTCACTTTAAATACAAAATTAATACTGAGAATGCAGATTTTTTTGCAGCGAACATTGCAGTGCAGGGAATGTTTATTAATTTATAATTGACAATGAAATGCAGTAAAATAGCCACATTCCAAATATACAAATAAAACAACAGTTCAAATTTAAAGGTATATTGTGGAAGATGCATTATAAAAAAATTATGGACCAAAGAAAAGTACTGCTTTAGAAATTTAAATGTTTTTGGTGTTGAGTTGGAAAATTGTTCAAATGAACTTCTAGAAATCAACAACTTTAAGAAATCTTAACTTTGACAAAGTTATAACATCATATCAGGTACAAAAATTTGTAAATTAATACTTTCTTAAAACATATTTCATTTACATATATTCATCACAAATTTCTTCAATATTTTATACAGTAAGGAATTGTAATTTTAAAACCATGATGATGCAAAGACAAGTGTGTAGGAAATGATGGAAATAAAATGATCTACTTATAAGATATTTATTAATTAGTATTAAAATGAAAATATACACAAAACAATATGTTTATACTTATATTACAAAAGGACCTGAAAGTGTACCGTTCTTAACCAGAACAGCCACGACAGCCGCAGTGTATACATTCAACGATGCGACCCTGAAAAATTACAGAAAAAGAATAATAAAATTTATATGAAAAAAATACAGAAAATATATGAAAATTTTACATCACCACACTTTTTTGGCTCTGCCTATCAAGATGGTTAAGGTTGAGATGGATAAATAACTTATTTAATTCCATTTTACAGTAATTGACCTACTCACAATTATTTTTAAAACTCCCATAGAAAACGTAATTCATAATAGTTTTGCCTCAATAAGTATCCATAATAAGGTTGGCCAACCTTGTCTTGTTTGAAAATCAACTTTAATGTTTAAAACTAAAGTAAAATTTAACCCTTAGAGCGGTATTCATTGATTTCCAGGCGTCACATGTCGGTTTTTCGACGGTATGCACTGTTTATGGAAACGGATTGAGCTCGCTTACATTCTAGTCTAGTTATATCATCTTTGGTATCACTGATCACTGTAAATGGAGAGTTCAAGCGATCTTCTAAGGTCTGGCTGCATTATTTATTATTGTACCTCACACTGTTTATTGTGAGATGCTTTTAATCAGTCCGAACATTCCAACATGCACCAATGGTAGTACCGGTACGCTTTGGGTTGAAAGTATTAATGTGTGTGTGATTATTTTCATGTCTACGAAAACTTACCTCTTCAAGTTTAGCCTTAGGTACACGACAAATACATGCAGTTCCAAAATTGGTGTCCCTAGCCTGTATACATCTTAGGCAGCACAAATTCTCATATCCTTGCTTCTTCCATTTAGCAATTAAGTTCTTGTCTGCAATGTTCTCATTCAAACAATACTCGTACAGCTCTGGAAACAAGTCAGTAATCAAACATTGAGTGTTTATTTGTTAAACTTGTTAAGAGGTCTGGGGGGGCATTTACATTATAACTCGATTTATTAATGACAATAAACACCAATCTACTGCAGTCGGTATTTAAAAAAAATTGAGTTTGAGTGTTACATCTGTATTAAAGATCAAATCAATGTACCAGGTATGCGCAATGCAGCAGTTTAGTTACTTGGCAGGTTTTTCTGAAATTTACATGATCAAACTGCTTTTGAATATACTTTCAAGTATTCCATGCAAAGATTTGAACTATTTACTAATTTACTACTTACTAAATTAATTATAAATCAAATAATTAGTTATTCGGTACTTTTTACAAATTTTAACACGCAAATTAAGTATTCAGTATCAATAGTATTAATTTGGTAACCAATTATGTTTACTATTGAATATAATTTTGTATATATTTTTAGTTTTTCTTTACTCCAAAAGGAATTTTTATGTAATATCAGCAATTTCAGCATTCAGCCTACTACTGGGGATCCACCCATCTGTGACGTACATCATTACTCCTTAAAGAGTTAAAATATTTAAAAAAAATATAACCTTAGAAAGGAATTCATTTGAGAGTATTCAGCTATGTTTCCTGAGATTTCAGGAGTTCACACTTTATGAGATGACACCAGTACAGAAGACAGCTTCTACCGCAAAACTGATTTTTAAACAAATGCCTACTTGATTAGGTTGCATGTTCATAGTTTTTTATACATTAAAAAAAAGTTAAAAATAGTGAGTATTGAGGTAAAATAATATAGTTGTTATTCCCTTTCATTTGACACCATCCTCGGAAAAATCGGTATGTAGCAAGAAGTCTCACATGTTTTTTCAATACATTTAAAATCTTGTCCTTTAATATATAGGAAACAAATAAAGGACTGTATTTTCTATAACAAAATATATTTAATGGCTAAAATACAACTTAGATTATTGGAAATTAAAGTGTTTGACTAATAACAAAGAAAGTTAAATTAAATGCATTACATGTAAGAGATAATTATTCTTGTCTTGACAATAATTGGTTATTTATTTTGGGGGTGACCGAATCCCCACGAATATTTTGGGTTCTAACGAAGGGTCGAACTTAAACGCTCATTAAAGAGGATTAAGAAGGGTCAACTAATCTGTATGATCAAAACTGGGCCAGGTAGCGGCCTCAAACAGGGAAATTTGATTCCCAGGCAACCAACATGTATAAGATTTGTGATTTGATAAGACATGTATAAGGAAATAATATGTTACATTACTAATTAGAACGATTTAAAAAAATAATTATTTTGGTACTTACAAATTTTACACAAAATAATGTTTATATTATTAGTATTACAGCATTGTTTAAAATATAACTAGATAAAATGTATTTAAAAATAAATTTAATAATATTTAATATATAAATATTTTAATATGAAATATCAATTTATTCTCTACCAATCCAAACATTGGGCCATAGTTTATAATTTTAATTTGGTATATATTTTGTTTTCTAAAAACAAAATATTATAATATTTATTATTTCCTTTCATTAATGACAATCCGATACGATAAGACATATTAATAACATTGACCACAACACAAATAAAAATCTGGATTGATTCACAGTTTTCAAACTTAAAACAAACCAAAAAACTGTATTTTTATAAAAAAAATTTTTAATCTAATAATACAACTGTGTAATCTAAATAAAATTGAATAAAAAATAAATGATCATTAAATTAAACATTCTTGAATTAAAAAGGTTATAATTATTTTTTTCTTGACAATAATTGGTTATTTATTTTTGTATAAACGAATATTTTTTCTAGTCGAACTTAAAACGCTCATTAAAGAGATAAAAAATATAATAAGAATGATCAACCCCACCGTAAACAAACGTGGGAAAAGGGAATTTGAATTACATAATTCTTAGTACATTATAAGTATTCAGTGATTATGTAAAGATATTGATAGAAAGTAAACCAACATGTAGCTTAAGAAATAATGTTTTGAATGTACAAAATTTGTAAACAATTATAAGATTATTTTTAGAAATTAAAACACAATAAAATGAAAATTGTATAAAATAAATAATGAATAAAATGAATACTAGTTTGACAAAAAAATACATTCTTTTTATATATAAATTTATAAATGAAGTTGACACAGAACATAAACGAATTGCAGAAATTTGTATTATCTGAGTTAATGACTTGAGTTCAGTTTTATTAAACTGCTTGTTTATTTTATTTTTCTGTACTAAATTTTTTTACTTTTTTTAACAATAAACGATAAGACATATTAACATGCATTGACAAACACAAAATCTGAGTGGATTGATTTTTTTTCTAATCCAACTTAAAAAAACCTAAAAAGAACTTTTTATAGGAAAAATTAATTTAAAATCGCAGCAAATATAACTAATCAACATAAAAATAATAAAAATGATAAGTATCATTATTGAAAAAAATGAATATTTTAAAACAAGTTTATTTAGCTAACTGACTTCTAAAATAACAGTTAATATGACATATTTTTGTATAACATATTTTTTAACATTAAAAAGTAACTAATATAAATAGATAAAAATAAATAATAATATAATTAAAAAATCGTAATAAACGTAATTATTTTTGTACATATTTATTCTTGAGTAGATTTTAAATATTTGAAAAAGAGGACATTTTGTTTATAAATCATTGTTGAATGTTACAAACTTCTTAACAATATTAATAAAATTTGTTAAAAATTTAACAAATTAAAACACATAAATTTTAAAAATAATGATGAAAATAATTTGAACAACCAAAGGACATACATTCTTTTTTTTTATTTTAGAGATTTTAAAATTGAAGTTGAACATTGACATAGAACAAATGACAATACAAACCAAAATCTGTTAAATTTCAGTTTTATTGAAGTACCTCGACATTGTTTATTTTTTTTTGAACCTACCTGAAAATGATTATGGTACAAAATACAATTTAAAAACAAAGATAGATTATGGCGAAATAACAGAAAAATATTTCACAAAACATATAAAAATATTAAGCTAACATGTAACAAACAATAATATAATAATTTTAACATTTTTTTAACAAAACAGTTTTAAAACATTGGATATAAAATAAATACTTTTCAAAATAGAAACAATAATAAATAAAACTTAATCAAAAATATACAATTAAAAAATATCTTGATTTATAAATTATGGATAAAGGTAAAATTTTTTTGAAATAAAATTGTTTGAATTTGTTTGAAATCAGTTAGTTATTTAGAACCTTCTTAATCCTCACTAATGAGCGTTTAAGTTCAACCCTTCGCCAGAACCCAAAATATTCGTGGGGATTTAGCTACGGCCATTTATTTTAACAATGCAGTGAAACAAATTAAACATCCAAACCTACCTCTGCTGATAGCTTTTCGGCGGTAGAATAAGTCGTAAATGTATCTGGACTTCTGATGGTGTATCTTGAATATTGGCCACAACGATTCCACCTTCCTCTTTCCTTCATGTGGTTCTGTTTCAG
This sequence comes from Nephotettix cincticeps, assembly GCA_023375725.1. Classification (NCBI taxonomy): domain Eukaryota; kingdom Metazoa; phylum Arthropoda; class Insecta; order Hemiptera; family Cicadellidae; genus Nephotettix; species Nephotettix cincticeps. Next base: position 134,671,463 of record CM041786.1, read on the forward strand.
CTGCAATAAACATACAATCTTATTATACAGTACTAAAAAAGACTACTAATACAAGATGGTTAAAAATAATACCCCTGTTGCAGCAGACCTGCAACACTTTTGACTGTTTCGAAGTTTCATCAACTTCTGTCCATAAATAAGAGAATTTGCCTATTCCCTATATGATTAACACGGGAAAAGAGTATGGTATGCAGGTTAGCTGCCATGATTAACACATAAACTATGATTTTTAAGCATAAATGTGGTTGAAACTCAAGTCCCAACCACATGAACCTAAGTACAAAGTTTCATCCTAAAATATAGATCAAGTGAAATACAAATTTTTCATTTTTTTTAGCTGATTATGATACAATTTAAAATGTTTTAAAGTTACATGAGGAAAATGTAAAAACCCCTAATTTTGAGTAGTATCAACACCCCCCAAACTATCCATTCCAATTGACCGATATGCCTGGGTTACAAACGTCTGAGTAAATGTAAGAATGCACATATCTACCAAACTTGGTCTCGATCGGATAATTTTTACGAGAGTTATCGTGTTAAGACATATATAGTTTTTAAGGACTATTGTTTTTGGCCTCGGGGCACCTCAAAGCGAAAAAATAACATGGTCCTGGGCTTAAGTCTTGCCATGAGACCTACGGTAATAGCTTCTTCCCTATGAGAAATTCGCTGAAAGTAAATTCCTTGTAAATTCTTGAGCTAATCCTCGTAGAAAAGAAAACATTTCCGTAGATTCTTTCTATATCAAATAAAAAAAGTTTCATTCTATAGGTATTCAGTATTATATTTTTACGGTGTTCTGAATAGAACATGAATCATATGATTTTTCATGACCATTTATAGTTACAGTCTGCTCTAGGCTATTGATTTGGCGTTGGTTACACTTAGTAGTGCTGAAACTCTAGTTGTGCTAGTTAGAATGGGTGTAAAGCTTAGGTTGATATTGCTGATGAACACCGATCTACATACTTATCATAAAGGATCGGATATCGCTGATTCGATCCTGAGTTAAAATCTTATCACACTTTTGTGATTGGATACTGGACTCAGTTGCCTTTATTTATTGGGCTAGTAATTAATGACCATAGCATATAAGACAGCTGATCTTTGTTAGTAAAAAAACTACAGGTCATCAAATTCATCACACTCACCCCTCACTCATATTCACCTTCAAAATACCACGAGAGAGCAAAATGGAATGTCTTATGAGTTCAGCGCAAATAATAATAGATATATTATCTAGATATTAGTATCTATTTGCTAATAGTAGAGCGCAGGCCTTTGGTGCCCAAGGTCCTGGGTTCAAATCCTGCCAATCACCAATGGCTTTTCGCTATGTGATAATGCCACAACCCACACAGGGGTGCGCAAAAAGCCGCTACGGCTGAAGTGCCTTGGGAGTAATCCGCCCCTTTCAATAGAATCTGAAGTCTTTTTTAGGGTTAGATTGTAGAGGCACGGTCTACAAGATTGTCCGCGTTTGCAGCGCTTGGTCTGTGGCTGGGACAATCACTAACATCACTGGACAGTTGAAAACAATGACAAGTATTCCATCAACAGGTAATACCATTCGTGGTCTGTGGCATAGGTCACAACAACCACTAGGACTGGTCTTTATAGACCAGTCTTACTTGCTTATGCAAGTTCATGATTTTGGTGGGCTGGGAGAGTGGCCTGCCAAAGATAGGATTGTCATATAACTGTATTTTGTAGGGATGGTTAGCATTTTTGGTAACATGAACGTGATACCTAAAGCAAAAAAAATATAGAATCACATCTCAAACTATCAGTTAAAACTTTTTCAGACCTAAAATTTATGGAACCCTACCTTAAGATATGGTGTTTAAGAAGGTAAGATATTTAGAGCCTGTTTACATTATATCTAATTGACTATAAATACTTAATACTTAAATTCCAAATATATCTGGCAATAAAACGTATCTACCTTCTCTCATTTTTTGTTCCAATTCTTCAAGAGTTGGTTCAATCAATTCCCAGCCTTCTGGTGGCGATTTCTTGCTTCTCCTAACTTTGGGCATGGCTTTTGTACTATTTAAAATGTATACCACTTGTTGAGGATTTTAAATTATCAAACTACAAAGAATAACTAAAAAAGTAAGAACAGCATAACCTTTAACTGTAACATTCAACTTGCTGAAGTGAAGTATGGGAAGTGTTGGTTAACACTGTTGACAGTTTACAGGACTGAAGAAGAAAAAGGTCAGAAGCGTGAAAGGATATTGATAGGACAAGAGTACACTAGTGCTAATCGACAAACTAATAAATAAATGGATATATGGACAATCAGTTGCACCAGAATATGGACTTCGTGGAGATTTTTAATTTCAATCACGGTTCCGGTTCAATGCTACAAACATTATCCTTTCCTATTAGTTTATCTATGACATTACTTACAGACGTGTTTACACTATAAAAAACATCACCAGTATCTTTTGAAATTCATGATAACGATGGATTTTTAATTATTTATTTTATAATTAATTGGGCTTTTACTATCGCTCTTGGGTTTTAAACTGGACGTTTCTGGAGGTGGAGAAACTCCTTTCGTTTTCAAGTGATTACGAAATAAATTACATAAAAAAACTTGAACATTCAATGTTTCTTCTATTTATAAACAATGGTATTAATAACTGTCCTATATCACTGTTATTCTTTCTTTCTTCTTTTCTCTATATGCCTTGGAGAGGGGTGGACCATGGCCTAACATGTGACAGTAGAGGGGGGTCTGAGGCAGCAAAATTAGAGTGACGCAATTCACATTGAACCCTTATCGTAAGTAATGTTTTAATTCAAATCACTATTCACTTTTGAAAAACCGAAGCTTTTTAAAAGAAAACAGTTAAAATCATACATACGGTATTTCGTTTTGGCAACTTACTTGAAAAATTAAAAAAATCAAGTCACTATTTGTTTCTAGCTACTGAAATATATTTATACAATAATACTGATCTAAAGTAATGATTTAAAAATGCATGGTATTACACAGTCCTTATTGTTTAATATATCAAACAAAGCAATGGTAGTTTATATGAATACCAAAAGATGTCGGGCAGATGTGGCTTTCGAACTGTCTGGAGGGTGTGGCGGGGAAAAGAGGGGAATCTCCTCTCTCCCCTCTCAGAATCAAAATTTCACAGCAACTTGTTAGTAACAGTTTGAGACTATCATTGGTAAGGGGTTTATCTCAATGATATGTGAATGTTCGTGACAGAAACAATGTGAACGTTGTAGTTTGTTAGTTTTCCATCTATAAATGTAACGAAAGAGTGTTGTTTATGTGATCTGACATGCCAATAAAGTTGAATAATGTGTAGCGACCATGAGTCATCTTCGGACAAGTGTCTTTGGTGTTTGTTGTGTTATGTTTACATTCACATTTGGGATTATGTGTTCATTAGCTGAAGAAGGTAATTTGTTATATTTATATTTACTGCTTTAGCAATAAAAAAGACTCTGAGTCATTTAATAATAATCTTTTCGAAATGATGACAAACTTATTGTTATTTTTTTGTGTATCTCGGTGTGTGGTAATGTTATATTGAATAGCTTTATAATACTACTGTACTATCATTGCACTGTTTCACTGACTTACATTGTGGTAATTAGACTTGATAAAAATAAGACAATTAAAATATTTCCGAAATCAATGAGAAAAAAACTAATGTTATTGAACTGACCCTGGATGGAACTTTAGTTCTAAATATTTAGAATGGTTATTAAATTTTTAGAAAATAAAACTTAAATGAAAATTAGTTGTTTGATTTTTTCAATATTATATTAACTTATTGCCCATTATGCCATAGGAGTTTATCCTACAATGGTTTTACTACTAACTGTGCCTTTTCTAGACTTATTTTCTTAAAAATCAATCAAATGTAATGCTAATAATACATTACATACATCATACAATAGCCTACTACAAAAATATAGCAAAGGGTACAACAATTTGTTGTGTTATAGTATTGAAGTCTTAATGTTACTTGTAAACTTTTATTGATAACATATTTATCCATTTGAAACAAAGTAAACTAAAATATAATATGAGTTGCATTCTTTCAATAACTGTTAGTGAACATGTTTGGCTGGGGAGAGGGAGGGAATTCATATGCAATTAAAAAAATTATTTTAAAACGTGAATTAACATTTAAATTGATACCTACAACTTGAATATCTTGTAGTAAATTCCAACAAACACTTAAAAAACTATTAATGGATAGGGTTTTAAGTAAAAAACCACCCCAGTTGATTTTGTAAGTGTATCTAAACACAAAAAAGGATTTAGCATACAGAAATAAGTTTTGCTACTTAACATAGTGCTGGCAATCCCAGCATTTAAAGTTTTTATGCGAAAACGTAACTTCAAAAATGGTTACTAAATACTTACGCTACTTATCAGAATTTTAATTGTAAGGGTCTCTCATTAATGAATATATTGTTTTGCTTGGTGACATTGACCCGATAGATAAAGTGTAGAATCTATGTGGTTGATGTGCTCGTTCATTCAGGAACTTAAGGAATCTACATTCAGGAATCGAATAGAAGTCTCTATAAGTTGGCCGAGGAAGTACTTTGCTATCTTACTTATTACTTGGGATGAAGTAACAATTAAATGTCTAAGCATTTTCTACTAGCTCAATACCCATCTGAGTCATGGTTCAAATCTTAAGTGTATCTATAGCAACATTCTCCGGGGACTCCCAGATTTACCGGAAATGGTCTAACCATCAATTAAAGAGCCAAGATCAAAGTTTAGTTTTCTGTTTTATCAATCCTCCAATCATCCATCCACTTAAAATGTAGGCTAATAAAGGCCTAGTTAATTAATTTTTTGTATTTCAAGAAGGTATTCATTGGAATTATTTTTCCTGCGCAAAACTTGCTTATTTCATATTTAAAACATGTAATGGCCTATGTAGGGCCTAAATGCTATAGCTAAAATAAGCTAAATATAACTAAATACCCCCGTCGCAGCAGACCTGCGTACTCAGCGAATTTCCAAATCAATAATATAATAATTATAATATATGACAAGTTTGGTCAAAATCTGTTGATAAACATGAGAATTATTTGCCTATTCTCCATAAGATTAAAATGGGAAAGAGTGAGTAGGTTTGCTGCTGTGAGGAACACTGAAAGTATACCATCAAAAATTTTATTTTTAACATTTATACCAACTTTTATCAACATCTGTCCATAAATAAAGGAGTTTGCCTAATCTCCATATGGTTAACATGGGAAAAGAGTATGCAGGTTTGCTGCCATGATAAACACATAAACTATGATTTTTTAGCACAAATGTATGGATCTCAACCACATGAAGCTAAATATCAAGTTTCATCAAAAAATATTAGATAATAAGTGAAAAATTAATTTTTCCTAATCCTCCATAAGATTAACATTGGAGCCTCAAAATACAACGTACTGTGTTTAGATTTTTTATATCTCGGTAACCGTTTAAGATAGAGAAAAACTTTAAGGAACTTAATTGTGTAGTTTTTTTAAGCTGATTCCAATGGTGAAATATAAAATTAGAAGTTTTTAAAAATTACATGTGAAAAACGCAAAAAACCCCATTTTGGGGTAACAAAAACCCCCCCAAATGTTCCCATTGACCGATATGTCTAACGAACTCGTCAAAATTGATTTGAGGATACACGTCCTAATAAATTTGGTCTCGATCGGATACATTTTTACAGATTATCGTGTTCACAGACACACATATATATATATATATATAAAAATTTTAACGACTATTGTTTTTGGTCTCTGGGCACCTAAAGAAGAAAAAATAACATGGTCTCGGGCTTAACTCTTGCCATGAGACCTACGGTAATAGCTTCTTCCCTATGGGAAATTCGCAAAAAATTAAAAACTGAAAAATAACTAATAAACTAAATTATTATCAATCCCATATTTGAACCGAAATGTACATATACAAATCAGGTGTTTAACATTATAAGGATCTGACTTGAAGTTTAATAAATATTTGAGTGAGAATTATAGGACCTATATGCGGATAACTTAAAACATAAAAGAAATTTTTTTCAGAGGTGTGAGTTGTAAAATTTGCATTCTGTTATTCAGTATTTTGTGGTTACCCGTACATGTAGAACATTAATACGTATTCACAGACCCATAGAAGAAGTTGTAAATGAAATGGATTTAACATGTATATTTTTATCATCTATTCTAGGGTACTGTAAACTCCCCTTAGTACAATTTTCATGACCATAATTTTATTTAATGTTCGTTTAATACAATGACAACTATTTAACTCAATAAATTAGTTGCATGGTTCTAAGTAAAATAATTTGTATAAATTATTTATGTAACTTTTGTGTTAGCTATCACATTCGAATGTTGAATGAACGTGGATGTGTTATTATTGTTGGTTAAACTTCCACAAAGCAGATTTCAACAGATAATTCTATGACATAAATTTTAATTTTAAAAGTTGTCACCGTTCCTGAATGTGTTTTTCTGCAAGATGGTAGGTTTAGGATAAAACTTGCAAATACTGTAATATTCATTCATAACACTTTTATTTTAATTTGTTTTGCTTTATTAAGTACGGTAGTAGTTTATAAGAATTTGTTCTGTTATGATTGTTCATAAATAATGTCTTAGATTGTTAGCATTCAAAAGAGAGTGCGCTATTGTTACCGGAAGTTAACTGATAGAGGATAGGAACAACCGGATGTCTGTATCATAAGCGCAGTCATCGTTAATTTTATTGTTGTAAAAATGACTATTAGTTATATAAGTATAGGTTTTATAGGTTTTTATTTTTAGTATGGGTTATAAGTATAGGTAAGTATAAGGTTAAAATATTTCTTTTCTTTACAAGCGGTTTTTAGATCCTGCTTAGATCCTTTCCTAGATTCTGAAATGTTGATGTGCACAGGCGGAGTTAAAGGTTACACGGTTACAAGATTGGTAATACTGTACTAATTTAAAAACTTTCAAGAGGTCTGGGGGGCATTCCCCCCATGTCTCCTCAACTCCGCCCATGTTGATGCAACTTTAATAAGTGTTGGAATTAATATTCGGTTATGAGCGATTCTTAACGATGACAATGCGTTAAAGCTCAGATCATATGTTTGTAAACATTCTGGGGCGATGTAAGGCACCGGTGGTAATCCATGAACCAAACGCAACGCAAAACGTAGAACATTTCTCACCGCTCCCAGGGACAAGTCCACCCACACCCAGAGCTCGCCGCGGCCGCGCTCTGAGTGAAAGTCGTACAACTAGATAACATGTCCCTACAGCCGGGGTTCGAGGGAAACTATTTCTATGCAGATTATATAGTGGCAACACTGGTGCGACGATCATATGGCATTTAGAAACTGTTATGAGGCGAATGCGGATATAACGATAAGGACATGAAATTAAGTCGAATGAAGTCAAAATACTTAACCAATCAGTTACTTTGTACTATTTTATCTCAAAGATAGTATGATAGTTTTATTTCTATACAAAAAGTACCCGATTGGATAAATTTTGTATCGAAATAAATCACAATAATTGTTTTACGAAACTCGTCTTCATTGACAAAGCGGTTATTGATTAAATACTGTATCTACATGAAATAAATGTCCAGGAATCACCATTGCACAGTTATATTTTCCAACATGTGTGTGAAAATATGGAATACACAAAATGAAACGCGTATTTTAGAAATCGCGAGTCTTGTCATGATTGAAAGTAGAGCGTTTTAACAGGTTTAGATCTTATCTGGCTGGCCGCCACTACAGGCCTTATTTCGCGCCTTCCCAGTCCAGCGCTTATGGCGGTCAATATGATTTTAATATTTAATAAACAATGGAGAAAGTTTCGTGAACAACCAATTTGCATTTCACAGTTTGAACTATTATATTCGCACACCCAAGACTCAAGCGCTCAGGGCGATGAAGGAGTATAGGAGTACAGTATACGGAAGTGACACCGCCGAATGATGATGTCACGCATGACTAAGGCGCTGGGCGTGTTACAGCTAGTTAGAGGTCGATTTTGTATTGTATTTTAAAAATAAGAAATTACGTTATGTTGTCATATTTTTGTAAAAATGTATTCTAATGTAACATTCGCCATTGTTAGTTAGGTTGCTGGAGGAGTCGATGAACTTCTCTCCATCACTCGTCAAAACCGGAGTCTTGTATAGTGACAGAACAATATTAAATATATACAACATAGAACTTTCTGCATTGGTGTAGTTGATAGTGTTACTCCAAAGTGGTGAACACGTTTGGTTTAAATCTCTATATATATATATATAAAATTGAATGTATGTCTGTCTGTATGTATGTCCTTTATGCGTTGCCAAACTACTCATCCGATCGCCATGAAATTTTAGGAAGTTGCTCTACATGTGTCCGGGAAGATTTTAGTGAAAAAATATTTTCGAAAACCCCATAAGTTTCCATTTTATGACGTTTTAAATTTCTAATGTTGTTAACCTTATGGAGAGTAAGTTTGTTTACAAAATGTCTACAATGAAAACATTTGATTTCTTAGCTACAGCTGATTGGTTTACTTTCCATTAGCTTTACTATCCAATGCCATCTGAATCATTCATTAATGTTAAACTATGAAGTAAATGTGTACTGTAAAAAATGAACAGCTTTATTCACCACGTTAATAGTTTACGGTTTTGGGGGATTATGTATTTATATTTATATTTTCTGTCTGATTAAAGTCACGTGTTTATATGATAATTACAATGTTTATAATATTACGTTTATTATAATAATCAGCTGTTGTATATCTTTCCTATAAAAGCCGTATTACAGTTAGGTTTCGTTTGGGTTTGGATTGGATTTGAAAATTGTGAATTAATCCACTCAGATTTATTTGTTTTATGGGAATGTTATTAATATGTGTTATAATTTCAGTATTGTTATTCACTATGCAGCGACCCAAAATATATAACCTTTCACAATGAAGCCGTATTGCTATTCGACTTCAGAACATGGCCAATCTTAAAGTTATCATGTGTTTACTGTGAGGCGTTACGACAACTAGTACTGGAATACGAGTTGCGTTCGGAAAGTTAGTTCCGCTTTGTTGTAGCCACTAGTAATTCGTCGTAATGAGTGTAATGAGTGTGTGTCGTGTAACGGCTTACTTCGGGACAACTGTGCGCAATTTCAGCACTGTAGTTAACCTTTCAATGCGGGACATTTTTTAGTACCAAACAGACCCTGTTGCGGTACTTTTTTTGGCGCTCACGACCTTTTTGTGCAAACAATTACTAAAACTCACACACATATAAATTTTAACGACTATTGTTTTTGGTCTCTGGGCACCTAAAGAGGAAAAATAACATGGTCCCGGGCTTAACTCTTGCCATGAGACCTACGGTAATAGCTTCTACCCTATGGGAAATTTGCTAAAAGAGATTCTACGATTTGATTCAAAAATGTTTTTAAGATTATCAACTCGTCCGTTGTACACTGGTCCCACGGGTCACAATTCTTACAGTTTCCTTGAGTTTGGGTGTTCAAAAACAATTAAACATTTTGAAAGTACATCACAGAACCGGACAGGTTAGCTACAGAGCTTAAATTGAGCACAGTTGTTCCCGAGCGAACTATATACGACGAAAGTACGACGGTATACGACGTACGCGACGCGGTAAACGCACGAACTCTGGGTGGCTCCGAGGAGGGATACGGTAGGGGTAATTGCCCATCCCGTGACTGTAGTGATTATTTTTTTAATAGTAATATTTCGGAAATAAAAATTTTCAGAAGTTAAAAACAATTAATTACAAAAATCGATGTGAAAATAAAGTTTAAAACTGTTTTAGATTCAGTATTATTTCAAGCTATATATAATATCAAATGAATATAGGTTTCATAACAATTGTAAACAAATAAAAGTATTGAAGTTGGTAGTGCCTTCATAGCTGGTGGTTGGTAATACATCATATCTAAAGTAGGTTTCTATGTTTTGTAAAATAAAGTAATGGACCTTATCTTGTATTTGGTTAACCTTTAACGTCTCTAAAATAATGCATTAGTTATAGCTGAAAATAATAATAATAATCTTTATTGCTGTCAAGACAAAATGAACATTTGTGTAGCAAGCGTTAAAAAACATTAAAATATTAAAATTTAAAACTTCAAGAAATCAATAACAACCAGGGAGTAAAATCAATAAATAATTTTGGCACAGTCAAAACAAGGAACCAGCCAGATCACACAAAAAAGTCAAAAGCAAGACTATTGTCCTACGAGCTAAAACAGCTCTTATTTCAAGCCGATGTTACCCCCCGAGGGATCCCAGGGATTTACCCCAGGAATCTACCTCTAAATTTGAGTTTTGCTATTATTCTTATGGATTTTTTTCTGAAAAATAAACACACGGTTGAAATTTCTGTGTGAGCAACCACCCCACAGAGCAATGTCATATGAGAGATAGCATTGAATCAACCCGTGGTAAGCCATTAGCAATAACTCGGTGGGATAGTGTTGAGACAGCCTTCTAAGCAAATATATTGCAGAAGATAGTTTCTTGCAAACACTGTCCACATGATATGTTTATTACAAAATTTTAGTAGCCTGCCTATGTGTAAATAGCTTTTTACATTTTTTTGGTTGGGAGTGAGTACCCTTAACTTACCCCCCTTGTGTCCCCTCCGAGAATAGATACTGGAGCCCTGCACGAACTACGAGTGTCTACAACGAAACAGAACATACCTCGAAAGTACGAGAGTGCCTCGTATTTCACTGAAATGGTTGCTGTTTAGTGAAGTTATTGAAGCGTCCGCTGCAGGTTGTGGTATCTGGTAGTGGATGGTGGTCGAGGAATGTAGCGCGGGCCAGTCACGGTAGACGAGCGTTCCCTGACCTCTAGGCCGCCGCCGCGGGACACTTCCTCCACGTCCACCACAGCCCTACACGCGCCTCGTCACAACCCTTGCAACAACAACCACGTGGTCGATACAGAAATTAGTGGGAACCACTCGAAACTAAACCACAACAATACAAGCATTTTACCGCCTCTTACCTAGAGCAACACAGAGGTTTGTGTCAAAGTGTCTATTCGCACGTTAAAATGTACATACGTTAGATTTGATTAGACTATCGAAATGGTGACCCTACCACAAGGTAAGGTATTTTAAGCCAAGAATGAATGAGGATTGAGTGTAAGATTATTGTGGCGTGATGTTATGCTCTTATACTCATGTTACTGAATAAGGCTGACATGTTCCTTAGAGCAACAGCCGATGGCAACTAAGGGACCTACAGTTCAACGTGGAGTCCGAACCACTGCCTCTGGATTACGAACTGGTCTAATTATGAGGATGGTCTTTGCCCACCGACCATCACTCACAACTACCCACAATTCGTGACCTCCAAGTAACTGGAATACTCAGGTTGTGAATTGTTGGGTTTTTTGTATGATTATCAAAGATACCATAACCATTTCGGAAAACGATGAACCTATACTGTTCCTGTAGTTTTTATAAGAAAAACGCGTTTTTAAAGAAATATTGACGTCATGTGGAACGGATGTGTGCGGTTATGCGGTCTGACGTGTGAATAGACCTTACCATTTAGTTAAAAAAAATTTGACTCAATCGATATCTTGGCTTATTGGAACAATCTATTGTTTTATGAACAGGTTTCACCAGTTTCGCCAACACCCCCCTCCCACAGAGCTAAGACATATCCGTGTCAAAAGTCTTAAAACCGAAACGTACAATTACGTTTTGACATCTAATTAAAATTAGAGCTTCGTCTGAATTGCTTTGTTTTGAAATTTTACTTTATACGTTTTACTTTTCATACCGTACCTCAGAAAAGTAAAAATTGGCATTATCTCTATTTCTGTCTGTCTGTCTGTCCGTAACGCTATACAAGGCCATTTTGTTGTAACGCTTCGCTCTTACTGCGACGAAACTTATTTTCAGTAGTTTATACCTTTTGGAGAATTTTTTTACTTTAGGTTGACCCACGTACAAAGTTATAAATCTAAAAACCAGTTTTGATCTATGTTTGTAGGATATGTGTTTTATGAATCCATTTAATAGCTATAAATAAGCTGGAACTGTACGAAAACTGTTATGGTAATTTAAAGCTTTCTGATCATAAGGTTTTAGGATAATTATTGTAAATGAAGTTTTGATCCGTTGGTAAAAAATCCCCGGAGGACTGTATTTTATATTGTAACCGAGGGATTTAATGTTATTCCATTCGGAACTACAATGTCCAAGGTGTATCAAATTAAAATTTGTGTACAGTAAATGTTTTAAGCTTATTTCAGGTCCGAAACTTTATTGCAGTGGGCGGGAAAAACAATTCAATTGATCCAAAACTCGACGAATCGTTCAGGAAACATATTATTTTCGCCCTTCCATCATATTCTTGGTGATAGGGTTGGCGTATCACGACTCACGAATATGAATATTTCAGATCAATTGCGATTTCTTGACTTGTGACCTTACCGAGCTTTCAGATCGCTTTAACATATTCCTTATACTGGATGATTATAAGTGACACACACAGTGTTGTATGATATGAGTGACGTGTACAGCATATACTGTGTGTTATACTTTCAAGCCAACTGGTTTATGAAACCATTTGAACCAAGGCTCTAGTACTCATTCGCTCTAACAACACTGTTTTAACATAAACATTGCATAGTTTATTCTCAAAGTGGTCGTTGCCACCAAACTATCCTGTAAATACAGGTTAAAAAGTGAATCACTTGACTAGATCAAGTAATTCATGTAATTATTGGTAAAGGGAGCTGTGGGATAGTTTGGTTTTTGCAACATTAAAGTTGGCAAAACTGAGTGCGCTTTCACCAACTGTCACCTGCTCCTGTAATTATTAACACTTTCTACTTAATGTCTCATCGTCAAAATAATTATTGCGCTATTATAACGTAAAATTACTGTTCTATAATCTCTAAACTCTTTAACTTATTTACGTAAAACTTCAAATTTTCATAAAACATAGCCTATACTGTATTTCCTAAAGCTCATTTGATCAATTCAATATAAGTTGAATACAATAATGTAATTTTATAGTCTATAGAATGATTTAAAGTTTCTATTCTATATAAAACTCTTTATTCTTATAGTAGTACATACCAGGGAGCAATGATCTGATAGTCTAAAAAATAAGTCCACCGAAAGCGTAGTTAAAACCTTATAATTTACCTTGTTAATTTTGTGTTTATTTCTCAGTTCTTCAACCTCGTATTGATCTAAGTAGGCTTAGGGGAGCGTGCTGGTCTAGGGGTTAGAGCGCGGGGCTTTGGTGCCCAAGGTCCCGGGTTCAAATCCCGCCAATCACCAATGGCTTTTCGCTATGTGATAATGCCGCAACCCACACAGGGGTGCGCAAAAAGCCGCTACGGCTGAAGTGCCTTGGGAGAAATCCGCCCCTTTCAGTAAATAAATAAATAAATAAGTAGGCTTAATGATTATTTAAACATTGCCAATATACAATACACACTTAACAGCATTAAGAGCACTTAAAGGTAAATCAGTGCATCTATCGGATACAGGGTGTCCCATAAGTAAAGTGCCAAACTCGGGGAAGGGTTATATGAGTCAAAATAAGGAGAAAATCAAGAGTAAAATCTTTTGGAAAAGGGACATTTTGCCGCCTTTTAACGCACCTTTCAAAGTATCTCGGTTATGTCTTGTTATATTCTCACGTTTTTGGCGTTTACAGATTATTGTCAATAATTATTTTTGTTTTTTACTATTTACCGAAACGTTTAATTAATAGTTTAAAATGACCTCCCTTTTTAAATTTTAAATTGGACCAAGTTGAGTTTTTCTAGTGTAGGCCTATTTCTCTTTTATTCAAACATATCTACCTCTCTTACCTTCTTATGTACAACGAGATCGCATGCAGCACGCAGGCGTGAGTTTAGCGAATCTCATAGAACTTATATTATTCTCATCATAGTAATCGAATAGTAGTGAGTGTGCAGGTTTGCTGCAATAGAGGTGTTCTCCATAAGAATATATGGCCAATGAGTACGTAAGTTTGCTGTACTAAGAAACATTACATTTGGGGATTTTATGGATTTAATGATAAAACTTAACTAGATGGACTTGAATACCAAATTTTGGAAGAATATTTATGTGAGAAGAATAATAAGTGAGTTATCGAATTTTAGTTATTCTCCATATGATTAACATTGGACAACGTACTGTGTTTACCATCTTGTATATCTCAGTAACCAATTGAACTACAGTCATGATTAAAAATACCAGATTGTGTGGTTTTTTAGCTGAATCCAATGGTAAAATGGCATTATTTAAAAAATATATACATCAATAAATTGAAAACCCCATTTTCGGGGTACAAACCCGTCCCAAAAGTGTAGTTAATGTAGTCGGAATGCGTTGTCCAACGAACTCATCCAAGATATTTCAGAAAGGAACAACTCTACAAAATTTTATAATAATCAGACAATAATTGCGTCCGTAATCGTGTCGACACATATGTATGCTTTAGAAAATTCGATAAAAATGCAGAACAGAAGCTAAATAATCCATTACCGCTATACTAAATAGAGCCTTTATCCAAATAAACTTAGAGGAAATTTTGAATGACGTTGTCATAGAGGTAGTGCTTGCTTGTACCGTCAAACTAGGCGAAGCAGAACCGAGTGACTCTGTGTACAGTGCCCAGACTCGGTGACCTCGCTCTCGCACGTTATATGGGTCAGAGGTCACGACTCGCGAGAGAACTGCGTACAGAAAATAAGGTAAAAGTATGATTGGTCAGTATACAGGGTGTTCATTAATCTTGGGGACAAAGTAATCACCAAAATCAACCAAATAAACGGTATCAATGGACTGACACATACTTTCTCCCTTAAGTAAATTTAAAAACTACAATCTGTATCTGTAATAATCATCCCATTTCTAAAATAAAAACGAGAGACAAAATTAAATTAATTGTTATAATTTTATGGGGGACAAACCCCCACGGTAATACCAATCTTTTATCAGTGGGTTTTGTTAGGTGATTTGACCTTACGCTTCATACCAAGATTCATGGAAAACGATTGGAAAATAAGAAAAAAATTGATTTTTTATATTCTCCCTAAGAATAACATTAGGCGATTTCAGTTAACGTACTGCGTTTATTAAGGACAGTAAATTTAACTGTCCTCTGGAACCGTTAGTCGTAGACAAATAATTCAAAATACTAATTTGTTTAGTTTTTTAAGCTGGTTTCAATGGTTCCAGTCAAGTTATACTATATATTTATTGTTTTCGCTGAAAAATTAAAAATTTGATTTTTTTGACATTTAAAAGCCCATAACTTTTGAACCTTAATTTTTACAGACATGCGGGTTGTGTCAAATTATTTAGTACTTTGTGCATTATAAACTATCGAATTTTTATAAAATTCGTTAGAATCGTTTTTTCAGAAATTTAGGTTTTTAAGCGTTTTTAGGGGTGAACTACCCTTAAAAAATAAAATAAAAAAATGAAAAAACGCCTGTAGATACGGTGAATATATACATACATACATGCCAAATTTCATCTAAATCGGACCAACGGGGTAGGCTGTGGATCTGTACACATCCAGACACACACACACTCACAAATACAGACAGACACACAGACGGACAGATATCACGTCGAAACCCACTTTTTTGGATTCAGGGGACCCCAAAACGGATATATCCACTCTAAACTGTGTTTTGAAGGTTTCCCCTAAAAATTCGTCTAGCCCAGCTACTTAAACTGTCTTGCGAAAATATAATGTATTAACTAACCTCAAACATTGTATTCATGTTATTTTCTTGAGATTCCATAATATTTGTCCCAGTGATTGCCTAATAAAATGAATTTATCAGTTCCCTAGGAATTTACCTTATTCGTTGATGAAAGGGGGTTTTTTGTGGAGTCCTTTTGAGTTACTGAGTTAGGCCTATATTTATTTTAATGTAGGTTTACCGCATATTTAATTTAAAAATCTTTGCTATTTACAAATGGAATTTTAATATGTTTGCTTTAATGTGTAAGGAATCATCTTGACGTTCTTGGCTCGAGAAGAGAATTTTAATTGCCGTGTGGGATTTTGTTAAGACATGTTCGTCCTACGGAGCGACATTGACATTCGGAGCAAGAAAATTGGCAACACTGAAATCACATACTTCAACAACAGCTGAGGAGGTATTCGGGCGTTAACGGCAACAATCGTTTTAAATCGGGACACCTCGGGTTTCTCCGTGTGCTTTCGGAAGAGTTCGTTTTCCATTGTTGTATGTTGCGTATTCGTTCACACTTTACACCTGTCTATTTCTGCGACAGCTGTTTATTTTTACCGCCTTCAAACAGCTGTTCCACTGATATTTTCAGACCAATTGCTTTGCAGCCCATGCATGTACTCAAATAGTGAGTGGTAGTCCGATAAATAAAAGCTCAACTATAAATACGAGTTGAGTACAATCGTACAATCATGCAAGTCTTCATCTTTTAAAAAATCACTCTAAATAATTGAACCATGGAAAATAATTAAACTTTGTAGTAATTTTGTTTCATATTATTTCTAAACGGTGTTTATTTCATACAAAAACTTAACACAGTTTATGAAATCAGCTTTATTTTTGGTAGCTTGTTGGCTCTGTCTAGTAATCTAGTTACCAAATTTTAATGTCATGGAAGATTGCCGATCGAATTTAAAATTTTCAAATTTCTTACATTTCTGTTCAGTTAATTTGTTTCTGTGAACCCCTATTTAGAAATATAAAGCTGTTTAAATAAAGATTGTTTTGTAGTGACAGGGTTCTTACGTGTCCTGGAAACCTTGGAATTTTAGGGATGTCCTGGAAATCCTGGAAAAAGTCCTTGATGTCCTGGAATGTAAATTTTGTCCTTGAATCCTATCGGCTGCCCCGTTTTGCTTATTTTGATAAAATAAATATTTTTTATACATTTGTCAGTTTAATTTTAGCTTTGAAATAAATTCCTATGTATGTTATGTAATTTCCTTTTTCTTGAAGAATTAGGTGAATTTACTGCACCTCATAAGTTTGAAAGGGGTGGGGGTAGTTCGGTGATTAACAGAATTAGTTAAATTGTTGCTGTAGTATTTATGTTGTTATGATATAGTTCAAATATAGGCCTAAATACAATTGAGCCTGCTAACACGTAATTTCTTTTTTTTCAGTGAAACAGTTTTTTTAATCGTCGTGATTTTAGTGTTGGCCTATTGAAATTTAGATCTTATCTGCCCTTTTGGTTGTGGATAAGTTATAAAATTCTTGATAATATGTTTACCATCCTGTGTTTTAATGAATTGACCAGTTTTATGGAGTGAAATTCATAAAACCGCCAGTTTTACCAACTTTTAATACAATTTTATGGTATGGCATTTTGGGTCTTTACCCGAGTTTTTCTAATGGAGTGTCCTGGAAAACTAACGGTTTTGTCTTGGAATTTTCCGTGAATTTGAATTAATGAATAAATTAATTTGGCCCGACCTAACCTCGCAATGCTCTTTCTTGTATCAATCAATATAGGCCCTAATAACGCACGAACTGGAATTTCGCCATAATGGAGGAATACTTATTATGTGACGTTTAATTATACTTACTATCAAAATGGCTGTGCTCGTGCATCCGACTGTTAACTTAAATATGAGTGTTTAGCTTCAGTATGTGATCTTTTGTCTATAAAAGTGCAATCTTATTCACGTCAACAGACAATACCGATCACGAACGATTAAAATTGGCTGATTGCAACTGTTTGAATTGCTTAACGTAATGTGCCATTATCGAAGTAACCGAATCCCAGCGAAGCCCCACTAGGAAGACGAGTCGCAGGCCGGTAGGCAAATGCAAATCCATTAGCACCCATGCGCGGCGGAACCGGACACGTAGCTTTCCACTTAACCTACATGCCGAAAAAAATGGAAATTAAACAGAACGTGCGCGGTCGGCGGGAAACTCACGGTTGTCGCGTGGAGGGAAAGCGGGCGGAAGTGAGGAGCAACAGCTGTTACATTGTCGGACATCTATTAAACAGCTGATTGCGGCGAAAGTGATTGAATCATAATTACGGTTTCGATCTCAATAATTGGTTTGTGTGGTGGGGCGAAATTGTTACTCACGTATTAAGTACAGTAGTTACGCTTTGCTACAGCGTAAATTCCTTTATTTAATCTTCTTTGTCGCAACCCACGCATACGATTTTTACCTATGTGAGGGTTTCTTTTAAAATGTTTTTTTCTAAAACTCCGTTTGTTTTTTAAATGGGTATGTCTAAACTCCGGGGTAGAGGGGCATTGGCAATCCGTCAGACCAAAATTTTGAACGGAAGTGGCGTAATATAGTTATAAGGACAGCTGTTAAGATGAACTGAAAACACCCTCTTTAGGCATATCCATGACCTAATTTCCAAATGGGAAGTAAACACAAATTTTCAATACAAGTTTTTACATTTGATTGCATTTTTTCACATTTGGCAAGTAAAGTTCCCTTGAAAATATTTGTATATGTTGTAAAACTATTGTGCTACTGTAAAAAATACGGAAGGGATTATTGTTTATGTTATTTTGAACGCTTTGTTTTTTTTCCGGGGAGGAGGTAATGCTAATGCACACCTCAGACCCACTAACCCCCTCCCACCCATCTCCTAGGACTAGCCTGGAACTGTTTTGCATATTACTTCGGGCTGGATCTGTTGATTGTTGACACCACTAGGGGTTTCCTCACCAGGGTGATCACAGTGCTAAAGACGATCGAGATTTATCTTTATCGCCCGAAGTATGGAATAGACACAGTGCTTGACACAGTTCCAGATATCCTACCCATGAAGCATAGCTCCGACCATGTTGTCAGGATGATCCGCCGATATCCTCAGGCTGACACTTGCTGAGCAATCCATCTGTCATACTCGGAAAAAGTGTGCTGTGCCGTGTCTGCAGTGTCGGGATAGTACAGACATGTGCACCTACCGACTATGCTTATCTTGTGCAGATAGGAGCGAAAGTACCCTGATAGGAATTGTGTCACGAAAAACTCGACCTCGCCGTGCTGCCTTTTCACCCAAGGGTGGATGCCTGGGGCTTTTTTTTAACTGAAATGGCGACCTACCCAGGTAGGTATTTTAAGCCAAGTATGAATGAGGAATGAATGTAGGATGATTGTGGCGCGATCTTGTAGTCTTCTTACTGACTAAGGCTGACATGTTCCTTACACAGGACTGTTAATTAATAGCCCAACAGCCGATGGCAACTAAGGGACCTATAGTTTAACGTGGAATCCGAAGTACGGCCTCTGAATTACGAATTGGTCTAATTATGAGTATGGCCTTTGTGGATTAACGTAGTATTCAATAGTGCGGACGTTAATCCACACAAGAGAACACCACAACCACCGCCATCTCTCACAACTATCCACAATTCGTTACCTCCAAGTAGCTGGATTACAGGGCTCCAACGTCCCCTCGATTCGGCCACCCATTCGTACTGCCAATGGTAACGCATGGTATAAACGTTTACCACTCCGGACACGTGGCTGTCCACCATGTTAGCCTACCAACACCTGGCGCGTCGTTGCTCTCCAGGTAGGTTTCCCCTCCATGCCGTGTGACCACAATCATTGTTCATCTTCATATCCGCTTTTCCCGCGTTTCCCACCGCCGCCGAAACTTTCCCTCCGTTTTGATATGAGAAGTTCTAAGTACATTAGATTGTTAGGGTCATTGTCACTCCACAACAGGGAAACCTCGGTTTGTTCTTGTGCATTTGAATATTCACGCGGATTTCGCATCTCAGAGATTTTAGATACATATTTCTAAAATACAAAATTTTCTTTTTATACTCAAGTAAAGAATAGGTATAAAAAATAGAGCGGCTCTTTCTTGCCAGTCGCATAGTATAGATTCGACAAACGTTGACACACAGCTATTCGGGCTTTGTGGTATTCCTTAAATCTTTCTCAGTATTGGCCGAATAAACTATCTTATGTTTTCGTCAATCTTCACGGCGCATTAATTTTTTTAAGCTCTGTAAAACAGTGTTAATGTTAATTGTTGATGAGCATTACAAGTTAGACGATGGTTGTAAAAAGTTGTTATCAGTCAGATCAAAGGTAAAGTGGTTATCAAGGAACCACATAATTAAGTTGTTTATTTTATTTTACGAAAAAATTAACCATCTCTTAATAATTATGATGTCACACAGTTTAATAATTAATAAGGTATTTATATTTTGTAATATATTCATTCTCTAGAAAACTACCTTTAATTTTAAACCTCAACCACGTTTTTACAACTATCGTGCGGTCAGTAGGCCCCTTAGAACTGTGCTCATGAGACTACAGTTATTCAAGATGGGGAAAGTTTTGTTAGAAAGATTTAAATCACATATAAGACATAAAATTATTTTCATAATATCTGTTCAGTCCGCATTTTTCCCGCCGGGGAAGGCAGGATTTCTGCTAAGTTTCTTTAAATGATCTAAGTCTGGAAGTATCAAAAATACGAGTTTATAAAAACAAAACCAAAACGCGGTCGTGGGCTCGTGGCCCTTGAAGAGTTATCAGTGACACGCTTTGGTCTCACGTTATCCGCCAGCACTGCTCTGACCTCGACTTGTCTCGTTCTCTTTCTACTTTGTGCCAAAACAATCGTATTTACACACGAACTGGACCAGCACAATCATAATATGTGAATATCAGCGCATGAGTAAATATTCATAAATAAAAAAAACGCCGCAACAAAATATCTCAGATAAATTCCATTAGATTAGATTATTTAAATGGCAACCATACCACAAGGTAGGTATTTTAAGCCAAGTATGAATGAGGATTGAGTGTAAGAAGATTGTTGCGCGATCTTGTAGTCTTGTTATTGACTAAGGCTGACATGTTCCTTAGACAGAATTGTTAATTATAATAGACCAACAGCTGATGACAACTAAGGGACCTACAGTTTAACGTGGAGTCCGAACTACGGCCACTGAATTACGAATTGGTCTAATTATGAGGATGGTCTTTGCGGATTAACGTAGTATTCAATCGTGCGGATGTTAATGCTCACTAGAGAACACTACACCGACCGACCATCGCTCATAACTATCCACAATTCGTCACCTCCAAGTAGCTGGATTACAGGACGTCGCTATCCATTTCTGAAATGAGTTACGAAATCGATAATCTTGCGACATAGGGCCTACGTTAATGATACCATTAATCTTTTACTGAGTAAATAATATAATTTACTCTAAATTAACTAACATTTTGCGACTATATAATGTATATGTTTAAATTAATTTTCTTCATCCCTGGAAGTAAAGGTTTGTTTAGGTAAATAAAAGTCAGTTTCATATTGAGAGACATTTATATACATTATTACTACAATATTATGTAAATTAAATGAAACAAAATCACGTTTATATAACTTAAATAAATTTAACAAGCAGAATAAATTATAGCCTAAAACACTAATTTTTTAGGTTATTCTCTGTCAAATTGCCAAGCTATTTATGCATTCTGTTCTCCTCTCACTTTTGAGGTTAACAATGCTTTTTAACCATTAGTTGTAATAAAAAATGTTTAATACAGTTTACATGAATCCGATATAAATATTGTATTAGAAATATCGGAACATGACGCAATTCTTCCGGGCAGATACGGGCTAGCTATGACAACTGCAACAGCAGTTGTGGTGACGTCATCGCTAGTTCTTGACATTGTCTGTCTTTTTTTTGGGCAGGTGGTAACTCTTTATGAGTTACCTCCTGCGAGGGTTATGTGGAGACTCCACCGTTAAGCGGTATTTACCCAAACTAAACCCACCTTTCCCCATCCGTCCAGACGTGTATGCGTAACTTACATACGAGCGAAAGGACTTCATTTGAGCGAACCACAGCATTAGCGTTTACCGCTGTAGCTGCTGGATTAAACATTGTCTGTCTCAGATCGAGTGGCAAGGTTTTCAACTTTTCCAATCCAAAAGTCAAGGGAAACTTGGGCCAAGGTTTTTTTGCGAAAACTACTTAAGTATACTGTATTATTTGATACACATATCGTAAAGTATAAGGCTCTAAAATGTAAAATAATGTAGGCCTATGTTACGTTAAGGTATATTGTCAATCCAGAAACCTTTATAAAATCAGATTACCAGTTTCGGCGTTAGACGCCCATAACTAATATTTAGGTTAGTAATTTGAAAAATGTTGAAATGGTTGATTTCGACGAAACCACACAAAACAAATAATTCTACACCCAACCGATTCCTGTTTGTGCTTTTAAAGGATCTTAAACTACAGTCTTGTGAGTACAGTGCATCACAACTAATGATAGGTCTAGTATGCTCAGTGTAGCCGGTCACGGACATGGCCAACTCATAACTGCATCGCATTACATCATTCTTCAAATAACTTGGCTAAATATTTAACAACGGGATTTCAATCCTGAAACTAGTCTTTTATTTTAAAGATTTTTTTAATTTTTGACAGACACGAGGTACTTAAATATTATCACATAGTTTGAGACAATAGGGCTACAGGTTAGGATGGTGCTGGAAACATGGCTGCCACTGTGACAAATTAATAACCATTTCAATGCGTTTTTCTTTTTCTTTATACAGTATATGTACGGGAATATTTTGCCACCTTTTTACGTAGTTACAGCCTTTTAAGCCCACCTCATGCCACATATTAATATTTAGATATGTCAAATTTTGTAATTATTATAGTACAATTGTTGTTTTTTATAATTTATTTATAGTTTTCAAGTTAACATGGTCCTCGATGTTAAGTATTTGTTTCACTTATCGAGGCTATTATGTAAACTATGTCATTGAAATAAAAAATAAATAAATCCAGTGGGAAATTAAAATGTTCACTCCTGAGCCATATTGCAGGAGTGACGAAATGTGTTCGCCCCATAAGAACAATGCTATTTTGTGAGAACATTACCGGATGGTTACACGAGAGTCGTAAAATGACGGCTTTGTTATCAGGTATATCGATTACCACGCAATTAAATCCGATATTTAAAAAACCATTATCCTTTTATAGAATTTTAAAAAAATTTAATGGCATTGGTTATTATTTAATATCTGTTATTGGACTTTTCCAACGCATCTGTAGTGCCGTGGCGCTCCGCTAGCTCGGAGGCGGAGTGTTGTGGTTATTTGTTACTTTGTTGCGTTATAAACATAGTTTTTTTTGTAATGTGCATGATAGATAGGTATAGTATTATTGACAAGATGATATAGTTATTATCTATAACTTGAAAACGGGGTGAGTTTCTCTATCTTTACGATATGAAATTAAAAAAAACGAAATATGTAAATCCCTAGATAACCACTTTAACTTTAATTTGACGCTTCGACCATCTTTTTACGAGTATCCATTGGCGAGTAACTCTGTCACAATATTAACATTGATATTATAGGACTAAATTCCATGGAGAATGTGTGATGGAGAAGGTGCTTAGAGTCTTAACGGGAATCAGAAGATTCTAACCGTTAAGGTATTGGGTAACTGGGTGTGTTTTGGAACAAATGTCGTAAATAAATCAACCTAACCTAACATTATGACACCAAAAGAGAAATAGGACGCTGTGTCGTGGAGGTAATAATAGTTTTGAAATAGCTGTACCAAAGCGGAGGTCAATAGGTACAGTCTATATAAATAAAATTAGAGTTTTGTCTGTTCGTTGCTCAGAATTATTCATTTTTTAGTTATTTTTACTTTTTGTGCGTTAGAGAAGGCGAAACCGGTCTTATCTCAATTTTTGTCTGTCGGTTGGTCTGTGACGCTCCAGGAGGCATTTTACGCCGTCTTCTCCGAAAAAACGGGAGAACTGATTACAATGAAACTTATTTCATGAATCCTCTACATTCCAGAGAAGGTTTTTAAATGCTTGAAATCGCCCGCCGCCCCTTGAAAAGTAAATAACGAGCATTTAAAAACCCAGTTTTACGCGATATTACTCGCATTTTGATTCAGTTGTCAATGAATAACCTACTGGTAATAATCAGCTATCTTTGTAGTTTAAAGATTTAATAGAAATACAAACAAATAGCTGTCAAATAAATATTATTTTATATTGGTCATTGATTTTAAACCCATTTCGAAATCATACTATAATAAAAAGTTATTTTGTCGTATAACTAATAATTATAATAAGGGTATAAATGTTCTAATATATTTAATTGTAAAGTAATGCTAAATAATAAAGCAGAGTATTGATTTATTTTCTTTGTATTGTTTTTTTCAGGATTTCAGGTTTACATTTTGGTATGACGGTATTTCTTCTTTAATATGAATCCTACAACCCGTAAGGACGGGCTTACTGCTAGTATTGTATAGACTCGCTACACTAGGGCCTACGCTAGCCAGCTCAGCACCCCTTCACACCAACAGCCACACAGATGGTGTCGACCGCTTAGTTTTCCCTGTTTCCATCTCCCCCTCGAGCACTTAATTTTCCCCTCTCACATTTATTACTTTCACCGTCTCCATTTCCTGTTTTAAATCCTCCCCAATCTCTGTTTCCTGTTTAAATAACCCTCTTGGTTGTAGGGTTAACCTGTCTCAGTTATTACGTGGTGTTGCGTTTGAGGCGAATTCACAATTTGTGAGCTGAATGACTTTATAGGCTAAATATAGTGAGTTTTATTTTAAGTTTTACCATAAACTTTAAGGTTCTGATCAATTGTTTCGTAAATCATAAGTTGGTTGAAAACAATAATTTGAAGAAGTTTTACTCCCGCCAGCAATGAAGTAGGAAACTTAATGAAAATATAATTTAATCTTTACTTCCCTTTGGGGCATAGCTTAGATTGCTTAGATCATGGTTATGTGTACAGGGAATGTTTTCAATTCCTCTAAACAGCTGTTCTTATAACCATATAACGTCACAGCTGTAGTTTTAACATATCCATGTTAATGCAGTATGCCCTTAATGCATTTTAATAATACATTATATTTTTATCTATTATTACTAATTATTTCGTCTAAAAGTTTCTTTATAAGTATTAGGGAAATATATGTCACGAATAAATAAAAGTAAAGTCGCGTGGGGAAAGGCAAAGTAACCACAGCCACATCACGCGTACAGTAAAATGCAGAAGACATTCCATGGAGAAAGTAAATGCAGAAACCGGCTCCATAAAAATGGAGCGGCCTCGACAAGTGTGTCACATGCAGATGATTCGGCGGGAAATACCTGCCCGGCCAGCTGATTGAGGCTTACCTCGCAGATGATGGGGAAAATGCGGTCAGATGTTGCAAAAATTAACGCAATATTTTATGTACCATTAAGCTATATATTGCACTGGTTCTTTGTCATAATGTCATATTAAGAGATTCGTTTTTAAATCTTTCAGAAAAGCCGCCAAAATAAAAGTACGGCTTTTTATTGCTTTAAACCCCCTCTATTTTGAAGAAGCAGAATTCTAATAAAGGAAATTTGACCTTCTATTGGACCGTAAAAATGTTTCCTTTCAAAACTTGTTTGCTTGTAAAAGTTATGGGTAAAATATTGTTGAAATAAGAATATTTATTTAAATTTCCTCTTCGCTAATTGATCGCCAGTTTCCGTGTACCAGTTGATCGCAGACGCCAAGACGTCCGTTCCGTGTTCCACTAAGGTTAAACTGGTTGCCGATACCCCGTTATACCCTTACTGACCTCTTGTTCTTCTTCTTCGTACTCTTGTTCTTTCTCTCTCTCTCGTTACGTCTTAAGTGGCCCAACCTCGTAAAAAAGGACTCACCGATGTCGACGGCGTTTCTCGTGGCTTACCTCAAGGTAGCGTATTGGGACCGGTTTTTTATGTAGTAGCCGAAGGGATGAACATTAGTCCTGTTCTTTTCTCTGTGACGCTTTCCTATCACTCAGCCGGCAATTTAGAGGCTTTCTCCAGTTTGGATTGTTGTTAAGCAATCAGGAAGTATACTCGTTGAATGGGAAAGTAGGAATAGCAATTGGTGACCTTTGCCATTATTGACGGATGGGGTTTGAGCACATAATTTGTTTTGTAGCGGAGGAAAACAAGTTGTCTCTTCACGTTAATGAAGGTTAATGTCTAGTACAAGTTTGGTATTTTATTTCCGATATGTATATTATTGCCTCCAGATTTCTTTTTACCAAACATAATGTGTTATGATTATTATAGAATATTTTTAAGTAGCTCATAATTGCATATTTAAAAGTATTATTTTACTTGCTCAACCATATCCTCCACAGGAAACCACACACAACTTTCTTGCACATCGAACATACCGTGCCGTGTGTGAGAATACACATGACACTGACAAACCGATTTTGAACAAATGCTAACATTCTAAATTCGTTGTGAGTTGCAGAACATTGGCGACCTCTCGCGACGATCACAGCTGAAATTAGCGTTGGTCGTGAACTAGAGCTATATCCGTGAGCCGCAGCCAGGTGGGGAAAGCTGACAATCAGTGCAGTTGCCTGAAGACAGTGGTTCATCGCTGTAATATTTACCGATTAAACCGTTAACATTGCGAGAAATTGTTGGTAAAACTGGTTGTTTTACAGTATTTAGTTAGAAATGGTAATAAATGGCAAGGCGTTTACGACTCCAATTATTTTTTGTGTCGGTGAAAGATACCCAATCAATTCGCAATTGTGCAGTATTCGCAAATAATGTAACACGACTTTTACAAATTTCAGTTCTTGTATAACAGTTGTAATTACTTTGAGTAAATAATAAAACATAAATGGAGAGGAGTGGATTTAATTGTACCCGTATAGTATTTTACTTTATTCGGTTTTTAGTTTTAACAGGGTTTGGTGTTTGCATACAGTTTTTTTCTCTGCATTGTCTCTCGTAACTGCACACCGGTCAAAAACAGTAAATTAGATCAGATACGGTTTACTAAATAGTTTTTATAGAGATTAACTATAATAGGGATCGTATATAAAGTGAGTTTTGGAGACTTTTCGGCTATCGTTTAGACTTACAGAAGAACAGTATGGAATGCTATTGCGGACTGTCAAGTGAGGCTCAAGTAAAGGTGACAATTCATATATCTAAATATATTTCAAAAATCTAATGTGTAATTGCTACAACGGGCTGCCAATTGCCGGCTCTCTGGTGGCAATTGCTACTGCGGCTTGTCAAGTGACGGCTCTCTGGTGGCAATTGCTACTGCGGGCTGTCAAGTGACGGCTCTCTGGTGGCAATTGCTACTGCGGCTTCTCAAGTGACGGCTCTCTGGTGGCAATTGCTACTGCGGCCTGTCAAGTGACGGCTCTCTGGTGGCAATTGCTACTGCGGCCTGTCAAGTGACGGCTCTCTGGTGGCAATTGCTACTGCGGCCTGTCAAGTGACGGCTCTCTGGTGGCAATTGCTACTGCGGCCTGTCAAGTGACGGCTCTCTGGTGGCAATTGCTACTGCGGCCTGTCAAGTGACGGCTCTCTGGTGGTAGTTGTGTATCACGGGAACAATAGCGCAGTTGTGTATTCCAGTTTTCCAGGACGGACCCCAGGAACGTGGATCGTAGCTGCGGCGCAGTTCCGGCACAGTTGCCCAACTCGCCGTGTGTTGTCACCGCCGCTGGTCTCTGTGGTTGGAAACAATTGTCACCGCTATTGTTTGCAATTGTGACATTTTAAACGCTTTTGGCGTACGGAGTATTCGCTCAGTAGGCCGCACTTCCTGTGTAAAGTAGCACACACAGCATGGTTTCAAGAATAGTACCTTGAAAACTTGACTAAAACCTCCACCTGTCTCAAATTCACATTATTTTGTTCAAGTAGAGTTGTTCTCGTACCTACTGGAATTAATTTAAAAGTGTGTGGTTTTAAAGGTTGCCGTTAATTTCCTTACGCTAATTAATTTCGTTCTATTAATTTTACCGTGCAAATTTAAAGTGATTTATACTGACATGTGTAACATCAACTAAATTTAGAAAATTCAGACTACCCCCGAGGTGGAGGAAGTAGCAATTAATTAAGGAAGGGTTAATTGGTGAAGAACAGCTGCAGTCGTCTCATCCGGGCCAGCCTCCTCGGACAATTATGTCAATTGACTGTTAAAATCCACCGGCTAACTGCGTTAAGAGACTTACATGCGATCGCGGTGACGTCACTGAGTGCGTTCGGTCTATGCAACGACCACTGTGTTGCCGATTATAAGGCTAAATGTGCCTCATGGAATCACATCTAATCTGATAAACATTGTCGTATTGAACCTGTCGCCGCACTCTGCCAACACGGCGGATGAATAGTATTCTATTCAATTCAATATTTATCTATTTAAGAAATAATGTACAAATAAGAAAAAAGTTACTTTTAAAAATACGAAATAATAATCTCCGCATGAGCCGAAGTCTGTGAGCAGGGATTTATTTACAAATCTTATCTGACTCCTAAAACTAAAACATTGCTTTTTATATTAAAAATAAATAAAAAGTAGACTAAAAACGTAATAAACGAAGCCACACAAGCGTGCATACTTACTAAATTCATTCTAATACTAATAGTTTCGAATATATTTTCTATGTACTGCTGAGACCAGGACATGCACACACAGACATACACATACAGGATGTCCATGAAACAGGACTTCGGTGAATGATTAGGTACATTAAAAGGAAGAAAAAGGTTCCAATGAAGGTATGAGCTAAAACACTTATTTCCTCAGATATCTGCCATTTTGTAATTTTCACAAAATATTTTTTATTTCATTAGTTTATTTACATTAACAAATAATTACCCCTGTGATAATGCCACACATTGTGGAGAAATTTACATCGGGAAGATACAAATATTATTAGATCTACGGGAAAATAGTAAAGGTAAATAAATCTTACTTCTTAAAAAGCCATGTTTGATGGGGATAAATTGATTTAATATGAAATCAGTTTGTCAATGAACCTCACGATTACTTTTCTGACAAGTGTTATTATGTTAATTTTGTAGAGAATTCGCTGTTCGAGGTAAACACTGTCCAAACAATGATAAATTCTGGGAAGTATGCATAATATTTGACAAAAAAGTATGCAAAAATCTGCAGCTAGTTGAGATTCATCATCGAGGCGCGACCCCCGTGGTCTCAGTGTAGGTGTTGAAGACTCGCTTTGACGCAACCGCCGCGCAGGCGACGTACTGTGTGGCTGTGTGTGGCTCGTATGACACGCTCACGTGCGCAGGATGTGTGGGTGTGTGTGGGTGGACCAGACCAGGCCCTGCAGAGATCATATTCCACAAGGATCTCTCTGTCGGGAGTAACAGACCGTGAAGAGCGTCTCGCGCTCTCTTCAAAGGCGTTCGGTCGCGGCAGCTGGGTGTTTGGACAGTTTGGTGGGACAGTTATATGGTCAGTGATCTTTGGACAAGTCTGAATTACAAGCAACGGTTGAACAGCGAAGCAAGTGCATTAGATGCACGGTTACTAGAAGACACTTGGTAGAGGGCATACAACAAACAAATGACGTCAGTGAATCGAATGTAAATAGTCCGTCCTACAACATGTGATTCTGACTAAAATAACTGTCTAATACAATGTCGTAAAAATGTATTTACATACGATTCATTGACCTTAGGTTTTCTTCCTAGCTTTTTGAAGGGGAGGCACATTTTTTGAAGGAAAAACTTTGCTCTATTCAATTTATGACTGGTTTTTATTTTCTGTGCTTTGTGGTGGAGCGAACTTTGAGAAAATGTTTGAAAAAAATTTGTTTATGAATATCAAGCGGATACACCCATAAAAAAGATATAACCTATTATTATTTTCTTACAGATAATTTAATGTAGATTAAAATGGTATATAATATGTTATAGTTAGTATATTTTTAGTATTTTATGTAAATTCTTTAATAAAAGACTGTAAAAGTGCCAAAAAGGGGTGAACCTCAAAGAGTCCAATAGTGAACCGTTTTAGGGTTAAACGAAAAATAAATAAATACAAAAGGAAATTTTATGCTTGATTATAGAAACTTTACAAGTTATCCTTAACTTCGTGGTGCCAAGAACATGTTAAATTGAGCCCAATAAATAAATGAAATGAAAAATATCGTGTTAGTCTATCTATGACTACGTCCATACCGGCCGACCCCGTCTACGTTAGGCCTATTGTTGTTAAGTCTATAGTGATCAGCCGGATCGACACCAATTTGATTTTATAAAGTACACAACAAGTGACATTTTGCGTTTAATGTATATGCATTTAAATGTGATACGGCGAAAGTTGGTTGGTGAATATAAAGGTGTATAACCGTATCCAAGTACAGGACTCGTGCGAACCACGCTGCACGCTGAAGAGTTACCCGGAGACTGACGACAGCCATTTGGTTATTGCGGTCGGGAGTCGGCGCTCTGTAACGGTTCGGAGTCGGAGAGGTGTGAAAGGAGGGCCGCAATCGGAACCATGGTAGAGGTGAAGGTGAAGTCTCGGGTCTTCCCTTCCGCTTCCGGCCATGTGGCGTTGGCGGGAATTCTCACGTCCTTGGTGCCAGATGTTGGGAGGGAGGCGTGGAACGATTTGAGGAGAGGGCGATCATACAAGATGGATTATTGGAAGCAGTTCTTGTTCTGCTTGAGATTTGATGAAACGTATTACTCAAGTGCTTGAGACCGTTGTTGATCACCAACACGCGCTACAGTGACGCACTCTAGCGACTGTACCAGCAACTATCGTCCGTTATAAGAGTTCGTATTTTGGGCATCGAACTACAATTGTACACTGGAACGCGCTTTCCAATGGAAAATAGGCACCAAAACTAGATATTGGTTTGGATACACACTTGCACTTCAGACGAATAGTTTTGTTAATTTTATTTTTCTCAGTCCCAAAAATTACATTATGTTGATCCTGAATGACTTGGAGGTCATGATAGTTGTGACAATGACAGATTAATATTACGATTATATCACTACACTCCCTGTCCTAAAACCTATTTTTATATATTTTTGACTGGGATGGTGGCGACATCCTGTAATCCAGCTACTTGGATGTCACAAATTATGGATAGTTGTGAGCGATGGTCGGTGGGTGTAGTGTTCTCTTGTGTAGATTAACGTCCGCACTTTTGAATACTACGTTAATCCACACAGACTATCCTCATAATTAGACCAATTCGTAATTCAGAGGCCGTGGTTTTTATTTTTTTGTTTACACCAGTAACATTATTTGTCCAAAGTGTTTTCTTTTCACGATATATTTCTAAAGAAACCATCATATTTTGGTTTGTAAAGGGGGCCAACTACTATTCAATATGGTACTAGAGTCCGGTTTCCTAGATTCAACCCGACTGTCAGTCGTTTATCAAAACTGACAATCTGTCTCGAAGTGATAGTGTGACTGAGGTGGTTGTCAGTCAATCACATGGATAATCCTAGCTACGGTCGACGTCGCTTGCCCTGAGCGAAACCGTACATGTGAACCAGCCTTTTGCTAGCGAATTATTTAACTTCCCTCGAGTCTCTAGCTAGCTACGTGAAAGGCGTCTGATAAATGAACGGCCCGCGCGGCTTTGAAAGTCAAGGTTGATGGAAGGTGTTGACACGACTCGAGGTATTGCCGTTGTATCTCCACTGTGCTGGTGACCTTAGCCCTCGGACCGTTCTGGTCCAATTGTCTTAATATATTACTATATAACCTATCTTTCAATCTTTAATATCGTCGCAGATATGGTTTTAGGTTAGATTAGATTATTGAAATGGCGACCATACTACAAGCTAGGTATTTTAAGCCAAGTATAAAGAGAAGTGAGTGTAAGATGATTGTGGCGCGGTCTTGTAGTCTTGTTACTGACTAAGGCTGACATGTTCCTTAAACAGGACTGTTAATTAATAGCCCAACAGCCGATGGCAACTAAGGGACCTAAAGTTTAACGTGGAATCCGAACCACGGCCTCTGAATCACGAAAGGGTCTAATTATGTGGGTTCTGTAGTATCCAAGTACATCCACGTGCGACAAAATCCACAATAACACATCCAAAGTTAGATGGGACATTGTCGCCACAATACAGTCAAAAATATATATAAATAGGTTTTAGGACAGGGAGTGTAGTGATATAATCGTATTGGATCAGAAATGTTTACGTCAGAACAGAAACTCCAACTCTGCAGGGACACGGAAGTGTGCGATTTGTCAGGCCAGTGTCCCACTGTACGCTGACTCTTCATCATCTATTCATTATTTTTGAGATAAATTGAAAGTTTTATTGTTTGTTTTGTAATTGTTTTCTTGTTGTTTTTTGGCTTACTCAAAAGTATTGTTCTACTTCCAGAGTATTAAAGCTCACACACTGGGGAGGGTTCACGTTGGGACGTCGTTTTGGCGTTTTCGTTTGGGTTTTTCATACAGGGGACAAAAGAAATACGGGGAAAAGGGGAAGATTTCCATCTCTGGTAAAAAAGGGAGTTCAGTTCTCAACCCGTTAATTACGAATGCTATATTGGTGGCGCGATTCGCGATCTAGGGCGTTAATCCACATCTTCATGCTCTCAATATCCACAAACGTAAGTGTAGCTGGATTTCTGTCTCATACGTTATTAAAAATATCATATTGGTTATTGAGGTAGTTCATCAAAGGACGGATGTTCTGCATTCTACTATTCTACAACAGGAGAGCAGAAGAATTTACGCAGCTTAATTCAGTCTTCACACAGTCAGCTCACATGAATGAACGCGACGTGCGATCCCTGTAATCTCACATTGCAAAGACAAACGGTTTGTTTAATTAATTACATTAATTAGATTATTGAAATGGCGACATAGATAGTTAATTATTAATGAGGATTGAGAGTAGAATTATCAGACTTATTGTGAGTACACTCATGTTTGTTACCATGGCATTAGGGTCAGTTTAAGGTACGAACTCATCCTAATAGCTACATAGAATGGAATCTCAAATAGAAGCGGATTAACGTAGTAATCCATCACAAAAGCTCGACCATCGCTACTACTCGGACTCCACCCGTGTCCAGCTCAAATACGAAGAAATAGTGAAGTGGGTGGTATCGACGCTCTTAAGCAATATGTTCATCTTGGGAGAGAGCTATTGGTCCCTAAAATACAACGTACTGTTTTTGATTTTTTTATCTTTAACCATATGGTTAAGAAAGAAAAAACGTTTAAGAAGAAGAGCCTTAAGCTAGCGTATCTCAGCTGTAACAACTGGTTTCAATATAATATTGAAAATATATATTATGAATTAATTAATATTGTAATTAAAACTAAATATTTAAAATATTCTAAAATAATAAATATAGTCAACAATAAATAAATAATTACATTTAAAAACTTTCATTTGAATAATATTAGTTTACATTACTTTTAAAGGATATTACACTACTATTTCTTTATCACAGGTGGGATTGAATTATACAAGGTGGGGCCGAAATATGAAAAAGCCTTCCTTCCACACTCACGGCGTACTCTTGGAAAATGCATTTTAATACACTTTGTAATTAATTTTTGGATGTTTCAACTAACTGCCCTAATTATTAATGTTTTTAATGTCAAGTGTAGCTTGTCTTTCCGAGTGCGGCGCTCCGAGACGTCCTGCCTAGCTATTAATTTTTCCAGGAGATATTTGGGCTCCTCTAGGGTTAAGGTGTTAGGTTTCTCTATGTTTCTCTAGTTAGGTTAAGGTGGTTAAGGGTTTAGGGTTAAGGCGAATTTCCCTATGGGAAATTCGCTAATACAAAATGTAGGGGAACTCTTCAGAAGTTGTTACGTGTAGTCTATGGGAGTCAGCTGCGACACAGGCACCATATGGACCACAAGGTGACTGACTGGTCTGCGAAATCCGCGTCGGTGGGGCCCGCGTAATGAATGCATTTGAAAGCGAGGTCAACCTTATACGGTATCGATAGTTGTATCGAAACCACGCCCTGCTCGATCCGATACTATCGCATTCATTGTTACGTTAGTTGTAGCGGTTCAGTAGTTTATGACGCGGGGGTCGGGAGGCGTGTGACACGGAAGTAGGCGGCCAGGGATATAAAACTTAAACAAAACTATTAAACCAAGTTATTATTGCAGTGCGGAAGGATAAACTAGAGGAAAAAATAAATTGTTTATGAAGTTCACAACATATAAATTTACAGTATACTTTTTAATTAGTACAATAAACTAGGTATGATAAACAGAAAAAAATATTTATTACCATTAGAAAGAGAACATTTCAAAGTTAGTTTAGTAAGCTAAAGATGTCCTATATTCGCCCCAGAGGTCACACTGCAGACATCTGTTCCATAGTTAAATTCTTCCCAGCCTTTCAGACTATTGAACGTGATCAACACATTCTTCAACTAGCGATAAGGTTTTTGATTTGCACAGACTACCAATGTTTATGAGTTTCCTGTGCTAATTATAAATATTTCCTACGTGAAGGGGTTTTTAAGTTCTAAACCGACGTTGCATTACAATAACTATGTGTTTTCTCTAGTTCAAGCAAAAAATATTTTTAAATGCTATTATTTACCATTTTTAAGTAGGCGGAGGTTTATTCTCATCTCAGACGTGCGCCATTACTTAGAAAAAATGTTTGTATTTCCTTCCCTGTGGGAAATAGGTTAGATCATGAATATGTCTAAAGGGAATGTTTTCAGTTCATCTAACAGCTGTTCTTATAACCAAACTATGATGTCACTAACCAAATGATGTCACTGTTTCAAATTTCGGTCGCGCAAATTGCTAACACCCCCTCCTCCACAGCTAAGACATGTCAACTAGTATCTAGGAGTAGTAGAGATTCATCGATGGCCGAAATGGTTAATGGTATATTATAATTAAACAAAGAACCTAACCTAACCAGTATCTAAATCTACTGCTTTGGTTACAAAGACTGTTCATTCAACATTTACAAAGAAACTGGAATTGGAACGGTAAGAGTCATTATTTTGACATGCGAGCAGTCAAAGGAACACGAATGAGGGTAATGTAACAACGAGCCAACAATCAGCCGATATACTAAAACCTTAGTTCATTAGCTACACATTAATGTCAATAAAACGGATTTAAATTATTCTGTTTAAGTTTTATCTCTACATATAAAATTGAATGTGTGTATGTATTAAGTCCTTTATGCGTTGCCAAACTACTCATCCGTTCGCCATGAAATTTTAGAAAGGTGCCTTATATGTGTCCGGGAAGGTTTTAGTGAAGAAATATTTTTGAAATCCCCATTAATTTCCATTTTATGGCGTTTTAAATTTCTAATGTTAACCTTATTGAGAGTAAGTTTGTTTACAAATTTTCTACAATGAAAATATTTGATTTCTTAGCTACAGCTGTTTGGTTTACTTTCCATTAGCAATATGCTTTACCATCCAATGCCATCTCTATGAAGTAAATATGTGCTGTACAAAATGAACAGTTTATTCGCCACGTTAATAGTTTACGGTTTTGGGGGATTATGCATTTTATATTTTTATTTTCTGTCTGATTAAAAGTCACGCATTTATATGCTGGCCTAATAAAAAATATTTACAATGTTTATATATACATATAATATATATTACGTTTATTATAATAATCAGCTGTTGTATATCTTTCCTATAAAAGCCGTATTATAGTTAGGGTTTGGGTTTGGATTGGATATGAAAATTGTGGATTAATCCACTAAGATTTCTTTGTTTTATGGGAATGTTATTAATATATTGTCTTATTTGTTCAGTATTGTTATTAACTATGCCGCGACCCAGAATATATAACCTTTCACAATGAAGCCGTAATGGTATTCGACTCCAGAACATAGCAAATCTTAAATTTCATGTATTTACTGTCAGGCTTTACGAAGTTCGCCGGGTCAGCTAGTTGATTTATAAACGGGGATAGCTTACTTATTCTTGAATGTCCATGTATATCTGGTATTGTAGTGCGTTTACGTTTAAAAACAAATGGATTGTTTTCATATTCCGGCTCTTCCCTCGCTTCCTCGCTCCCTCCTGGCGACCTGGAGGCACAGCGAGCGGTATCCCCCAGGTCACATCTCGCGACCGCAGAGTACTCCGCGGGTCAAAGAACTCTGTTTGGCAATGTCCATCATCAAACGGGACTTTGCGTTCTTTTGTGTGTCCGTTCGTTTGTTAGTTTGACAGCATCACGACTGCGGTCATTTCGATTTAATAGTCCAGAAATTCCATCATTATATTTCACGTCGTTGTTGCTTCAAGTCCGCCAAACTTTAATCGGAATCAAATGTCTTCATTGGGAAGAAAATGGTTTGGGTCTTTGCCATGTGGTTGAAAACAGTGAGGGGTTGAACCATGTGGTTGGTGATGCAACGAAAGCGTTCTTCTGACACTTAACGCTCGTTACACACTATACGACTTTTGTCGTACGACAAAAAGTCGTACGACTTTTTGTCGTACGGTCTGCAACCGTGCGCCCCTTTCATACTATCCGACTTTTAATCGGACGAAGTCGGCCTCGTATCGACTCAGTCTGAGTTTGACATGGAACGCGAGCGGATAATTGCGGTGTATTTACTGTATCGTCGTTTAAAACGAAGGCGACGCAATCGTCTACACTGGGTCCATCCTATAAACACGAGAAGGGAAGATGTGGGGTTATTTAGAACACTTTTTGAAGAACTGAGAAATGATGATAAGAAATTCTTCAACTATTTTAGAATGTCAATAGGATCTTTTGATGCGCTACTAGACCGATTAAAGAATGTTCTCTTCAGAGAAAATACAACATTCAGGAACAGTATTTCACCAATAGAAAAGCTATCCATAACCTTAAGGTAAGTAGGCCTACATGAGCGAAATGATGTTCTAGTGTACTCTAGCAGTTAGAAAATAGTATTATAATGAGATATATATATATATATATATATATATATATATATATATGTGTGTGTGTAAATACTATAATATATAGTATTGTAGTACTTTACAAACTGAAATTCCACATCATGATCCTAATGTTTTTAAAATCACCGTTTATTATTATACTTATTATACTTGTTTTTTTATGCAGTATGTCTGCATTACTTTTACTTTTTCATTTTAAAATATTTGATAATAAATTGTAGCTGTCCTAGCTTAATTTAGGTCTTATATTATGTCCAACATTTAATTATTATTATTATTAGTTTTTATTTCTGCGTACTCGTAGTGTACGAAGCTGTATATACTTAAGAACTCGTCCCGCGCACAGGTCTTTAATGACCTATGCGAGACTATTTGTTTGTTTGTTTACATTGCTTCTTGTAAAACTGTATATTATTTCATGCAATAAATGATTTGATTTTTTGATTTTATATATATATATATATATATATATATATATATTTCATACTTAAAACCAAAAAGATAAACTTCACTATTTTATTAACAAATTTAAAGTTTTGGGTTGGAAAAAAATAATGGTAAGTTTTAAAATAAAATTTTATTTAAATAAATGCATAAAATGAATGCTGTTATATATTAAAATCTCTGAATCCAACTCCATTTCACTGAATAAACTGTTTTAAAAAACTAATAAAACTAACTAATAAAACTAAATAAAACTAATGATCTAACTAAAAACTACCAACAAAACGAAACGCAACGCAACCCAACAACGAAACGCACAGTTCGGGAGCTCCAGTCCGACTAAAAATCGGGTAGTGTGAAAGGGCCCATTTGATCCCTTGGTCCACTGCAGTCGGAATACGACAAAAAGTCGGTCCGACTCCAGTCGTACAATCCGACTGTTTTTCGCTGTCGTACGACAAAAAGTCGGACCGATTTTCAAATCGTATAGTATGAAAGGGGCTATAAGCTCCAATGGTCGACTGCAAGTCCGACTTTTTGTCGTACGACAAAAGTCGTATAGTGTGTAACGAGCGTAAGATTCAATTCTTTCTTTTTGAAAGAAATTCTTCATAGTTCAAAAAACTATAGGGCCTATGTGAAATGTAAAAGACAAACCTAAAGTAGATTTATTGAAACATCGGTTTAAATTATTATATAACCATTACAACACCATTAGTTGCACGTTGATGAGAAGTCAACTTTGATACTCCATTAGAATTAAGCTACTTTTAGCCTAATAGGTCACAATAATCTAGTATTATCAACTATACATCTCTTCCATGGTTATCTAATATAGCTTTGACGCTAATGTTGACTTTTAAGTTATTTTAATCAATGTACTCCATTACTCTTTTCTATGTTCTCTAAAAAGAGTGTATGATCATTAAACGGATAACATGTAAAGATGAATATATTGCCTTTGAATCGTAATGAATTATTGGTTACCCCGTTACGTAGACAAAATCCCTCTTTGTTGGGTCCAGCTCAGCCGGCGTAAAGCTATCATTGTGACGCAGCTGGAAGGGTGTTTGTTTCCGGATGTTCTCCCGTTGCGCAGGAAGTGTTAGGGTTTCATGATAGTTGCATTTCCGTATCCGCCTCAACAATTAACCATTGTCACAGATCAGCGCGTCGCCACTCGGCACATCGTCTCAGATTCCTGATCACGACTCTTTGAGCATCTGTCGTTTTTCACGAATTTAATTGTATTTATTTGTAGCCTACTTTAATGTTCTCTATTCATTTCTCTAATATTTTTCAGATAATATTTTATAAACCATAAATGTTCAATGTTAAACAAAGTTGTTTACAGTTTTTTTTAAATAATTAAAATATTTCAAATAGTATAACTTCGGTTAAAGTAAGGTCTGAGACCTTATAATTATTCTTCATCAGGGTATTTTGTTTGTTTAACTGTTTGCCAAATTTTAACTATCACTAAGCCACTATTAGACCCATCCGGTTCTATGAGCTGCAAACGATTAGAGGTTTTGTATGGGAACAAATAGTCTTTGTAACTCAACAAATTGATTTTCCATAATTTCTACTAGTTTAAAGTTAAAATTTCAATAGAATACTATTATCTGAGGAAAACTGTATTACCTCACTTGAAACGTAATTTTTTGCGACCTACCAGTCACAATAACATACAACAATATTGTTTAGTAGAAACACGTGCGTTTCTGATTGTCTGTGGTTACTCCTGCTCACATGTTTTGACATGGATATGTCTTAGCTCTGGGAAGGAGGGGTTGGTGATCTGTAAGATGGAAAAAATGTAGCTGCAGAGAAACTACCAGAGCTGTTGTATTGAATTTTTAATATAAAAGAATAAGAACAGCTGTTCTGAACTGAAAACATTCCCAACAATATCAATGATCTAACCTATTTCCCCACAGGAAAGTAAATAAAAATTTTAATATAGAAACTCTTTGTCAATTTTAATCTTATGGTTAGAGAGTACAACGTACTTGAAGAACATCCCAAAATAAAAATATGTAAATATTAATATGTGTGTTTGCGTTTTAAATTTATTTCCGTCATAGAACAGAATGGTGAAAGCTTTTCGTATGGAATACCGCGCCGTCTGGTGACTGTCATACGAACGACGGAATCTTCGTTTCTCGGAACGAGAGGGATTGGTGTAATTATAGTGCAACTGAGCGGAATACATTACTCTATGCCCTTGGCGCGGTGCTGCACCAGTCACGTGTTAGTATTCCAGTCATCTGGAGACAGGTAAAAGGGGGCAGTTGATTGGTTGCATACTCGGTGGCCTTTGGATCATATGTGGTGCCAACAAGTCCAGTCGCGGTGCAAACATGTGTTATATTCCCATTACCTCTGTGTCTTTTCTCACAACCTATATGGTTGTGCACGAGTTGGAGAAAAGTTAAACTGGTCCTGCAATACGCTGGCGTAGACTGGAAATAGTAACTAGTCACGCCTCTTACAATATAACTTTTAAAGAAAAACATATACGTAAAATACATATTTATGAAATAGTTTTGAAAGGGGTAATTACATCAACCGAAGTCTTCCACGGCCGCGGAGTGTGGTGCGCCTTGCATAGTTATACTGGTAGGCCCCGCCCTTCATTGCTCTCCCGCCTTTTAACTCCATCTAATTTATTCCCTATTGTTTCATTTCACTCAGCCTGTGTTGTCTTCCTAATCTTCCTAAATTAAATACGATTTAAATTATAAGACGCCTATAGCCTTCGTTTGTCGCTGCGATCTTTAATGAATCGTTTAATGTGTAAACTTAAATTACCTGGGTACGTCGCCAATTCGACTCATATTACTGTACCCCTAAAGCTTAAGCCATCTAAAACAACCTGTTGGTTTGAACTTTTTACACGACATTTTTACACCGTCCCTGACGCCAGTCCTGATGCAATTGCAGGTAACCAGTATATATCCGCACTAGTGTGGACATGAGATCATATCCACTCCCTATCCCTATCATATCCCTAGGGTGGATAAGTAACCGGCCAATCACATGCGTGGAACGCTCCAAATCTATATGAAACTAACCAATAGTATGCGCTGAGCGCTCACTCAGCGAGTCTAAGACTTTTGGCCACTGCACCTATCCCATTTGTTATCGCAGGGAGCCATTAAAGTGTCAAACCCCGTGGTCCGGAACTTTGACAACTGCTGTTCTGGCGGGGATTTAAGGTATCTCGTTAGTTCCGGGCGGGGTTGAGGGTGAGGGAGAAAGAACGATAGAGAAGGGCGAGAGAGGAGGCGGCGGGCGAAGACAGACAAAGAATAACAAAGCACAACTAATGACAATCCATTCCTTTCCATTTTTTAAGTGTGAGGTTACTAACCGTCAAAGAACTGTCTGTTGTCTAATTTGAACTATGTTTAGAGGTACAATATTTTGAATTGTATCCGTCTTATTTAAATCCATACCTTATTGGGGAAAGAATTAACGATTAATATTTCCTAACCCAACCAAATTTAGTTGTGATTTCTCTTTTCGTTTTAAAGTCGTCCTAAGACCTTATTTGCTCTTACATCGCCGGATTTCGGAGATTCCGGGTCGAGGGAGGGACTTTAAGGGATAAGAGTGATAATTGGTGGGATTAAACAAATAGGCAGAGATTTTCAGGGAGAATTTTTGGGATGAAACCGTTGTTACCAAAAGGTCACGGTCGATAGCTAATTAGGGTTTCGACCCTCGGTGGGGGCTGGGCAGTTGCAAAAAATCCCCACTCAGCTTATAGACGGTAGACGTTCCTACAACACTAACTTCCGGTTTTGCGCAATGAAACTGAGGTTACCGGAAAAGTTATGTTTACATTTATCCCAACGGGAAAATGAAACACAACCTAAATGACTTTAATATTGTAGGAAAAATCTTGTGTGTAATATGAGTGCAAACAGTCATGGCCGCCCTCGAAGTTCTGGCAACACTCAGCTGACGCCTCGTGCTGCCATATGGACCTCTTGTACGATATGACATCGTTCGCGCTCTTGTTGCACAAATAGCTATTACCTGCAGTATGGACTTCCAACCCAGACGGTGCGTGTGTACGATACAACAATTTAACGACACAAGAATACAACACGAGAGACAGTCAGAGGTACATTTTACAACCTCGCCGGCCGAGTTGAGGTACAAAACCCGTGTCCAATTCTTACAATAGCATGGACAGTGTACTACAGTTGGTGTACGCAGGTTGTCAGTAGTCGGGTGGTCGGGTGGCGACCTTGTATCCCGTCGTCCACGTGGGAGATGACGAGATGTCGAGATGGCGACGTCGGACTGTGCCACGCGGCACTGGCATTTATTACATCGATAACAGTAACAATCCAAAATGATGGATGGGTCCAGCATCCAGACTGACGCATTCGTTGATCAAAGCGTGGTTATCAGTTCACTATCAACAGATTTAATCGTTGGGATCTTCGTATGACCGCTTCTTTTTCAGTATTTCAAATCTAGTCTCCATCGGCTACCAAGCAATTTTTTTAATTTAAATGATTGGTGGTTCTATAAAAAAATGTATTACTTGTAGTAATAAAAATGTAGTAACTTAGCGATGTGGCCATTCATACCGAAATATGTTTTTGTCCTCCGCAACCATGCGCTCTTATTCTTCTCTGATTTCTACCTGCTCCCAGGATTTAGTAGTCTGTTGTCTGGCGGTCTCCCCTCAAATACATCTTTGATCAATGTTTTTTTCTGGACTCCTCGCTATGTGACCCACCCGCCTCAATAATAGCTTTTAGGTTTTGATAATAGCTACTGTGTCCGGATGTTGGTATAGGTATCTAAGTTCATGATTTCTTCGAATCCTTAATTCGCCATTGTCATTTATCAAGACAAATATTTTTCTGAAAACTAAATTTTCAAATACTGTATATTTCTTTACTGTATTTTTGATTTGAGCTAGATTTTCTGTTCAATAAATGAGGACTGTTTCAATTGGTGTTTGTTACATTCTTTAGTAAAAGTATTTTCCGAGTAACCATGTGGCCAAACTCTAGTGTCAGCAGAGTTTCAGGACGCCCTAGGCCTCTGACGTGCCTTCCGAAGCACGTTGGCATTCTGATATACAAATTTCATATGCGACATGACCAGGAATCCAACCCATATGTTTTGGGAGGTAGTGCAGAACTCTACCCATTCAGCTATAACTGCCACATTATAAGTTTAAAACGTATAAAAGATAAAAAAAATTGTAGTGTTGTAGCTCAACTCCAAATTTTAAATCGTAGGATTAACGAATTTATGTGACGATGATTTCATCACCTTCTTGGAGTGAAGGAGAGACGTTCGCCTAGTTAACTCGAGGTGTACGGCAAGAGATCCGGAATACAGTAGTTCTAAGAATTAAAACGCCGCAAGTAATTGAGAGCAATTAGTAATTGATATCGTCGTGTCTTGCGGTAGTCGTACCTTATTGGCTTTATGACGACACAATGCCCCACTTGTGGCAGCCCGCGCCGTCCGCATACCAACTCCGCCGTGCCACGGTGCCAGCCACGGCCCGTCTAAACCAACCACAATGCTGTTGTTAGTGTCACCGACGGTTGTCAATTCATTTTAAATTTTCCTCTGGTTGCTATTCGTGATCTGAAGGTCGACGTTTGGTATTCTACAAAGATTATGCTGAATTGCCCGTCGAGCGTGGCTCTCAGCTGATCGGCTCCTCGGGAGCTTCACTTCCGGACTTCCGGCTCAGATACGCGATCTGGCCTGGCTCATGCCAGGTGGAGGAAATCCTCTTAGTTGAAACTCTAAAGCTCCATCGTGGGGTACAATCCTATGTTACCGGGTACCATTCGGACATTTGTAGGAATCCAACTTTTTAGGAAATTTTAATTTTCAATAAGCTATTACTTGGACTACCCACCATTGTTTGCTAAGGCGTTCAATAAATTTCACTGAAATTTACATGTGCACTAGTAAAGTGAGTTTAACACCTTTCAGTTCGCGATAGTAAAACTAAGTCTAGCTTCTAGTAAACAAGAAAGTAGCTATTGACAAAGTTTATGTCAACTTCCACTCTCATCTGAGGTTCCGAGGCTCTAAAAAGCGAAGTTTTTTCTGTAATTTTTTATTTGATACTCCAGAATAGAATATCTAGCAAAGTTATAGCTGTGAAAAATGGAGATTATTTAATTTGCAAATTCTGAAATAACGAATCGTTTTTCTAAACTGTATAACTCTATTTCTATAACTACAACCATGAAAAGCTCTAAATTTGATGGATGTTGACGAGCTACTACGTCTATTAACGAGATGAAAGGATCGTTGTCGGCAGACGCGGAGAGTTGTGTGTTATCGTAGGTCTTTGACCAAGGCGTGTAAACAAATATTGTAAACGTTTCGGGCGGTGCGGCCTCTTCATCTGCTCTTATCTTTGCTCTATTGTAAACATTCTCACAGGTGCTCTCCTCTCTGTTTGGACGAGTGGCAAGAGTGGCTAGCGGACCTCTCAGACTTGAGGGAAGCATAACTGTAAGACTTGTGCACTATCCACTCTTGGGCTTCCTTTTGCTCTCTGGTCTGGTGGTTATGAACTACAAAACCCATGAAACTAATTCTGTGGAATTGTCTTCATGAAACTTGTAAACGAGTTGTAAAAATCGTTATTGCAAAAGTTCGGGGTTCTAGTTTCCTTCCTTCTAACTAATTGCAAAAAGTTGTACAACGGTCAAAAAATTATTCATCACTCCATTTTCCATCAGTTTGAAATTTACTAAATAAATCAACTTTAGTTTATTTAAATTATTGGTCTCTTTGTTTTAAAGAGGTCATGAACGGAAACACAAAAACTTAAAAGTGAAATGAAATCAATATCTTACTACTGCGTAATGCGGTAGGTGGGCACTGTCGGACTCAAGTTGGGTTTAGAGGCCCCCACAGAACAAAAAACAATAGTATTTATTCAGATGAGCTAAAAATCAGATATATCGGATCCTCTGAAGGGGGATTTGTACCCCAAAATGTGGCTGTAGAGGGTTTTACATATAATTTGTCAAACAGTTTTATTTTTAACCATCAGTAAACCCATCCTTTGTACAGGTAGTATGAAACTCGTAAACAAATAAATAAAGAGAAAGTAAATTCTCAATTAGTTTGTTTTGAAACAGAGAATATATGTATCATTGGTAAAATTCATCATTTTTATGATAACATTTTAATACTACAGTAGTTCATCTTGTATCCAAACAAACACACTAATGTTGATTTTTAACTTAATAGCTAATTTTCTTCTTTCTATAGAATAACTTAAGGACCACGACGTGTTCTGTGAAACGAAGAAAAACAGGTATTGCTAAAGGCTAGGTTTAAATAAGTTTGATTGCTGTGAGCGGCTGCTCTCGTCATTACGAGAAGCGTTACAAAAAACTTTATTATCTTAACAGAAAGACAGACAGCAATTTAAATAAAACCTTTT
This sequence comes from Nephotettix cincticeps, assembly GCA_023375725.1. Lineage (NCBI taxonomy): Eukaryota > Metazoa > Arthropoda > Insecta > Hemiptera > Cicadellidae > Nephotettix > Nephotettix cincticeps. The sequence continues at coordinate 134,716,153 of CM041786.1, forward strand.
TCGGGGTTTCTTGGTTATGAAATGTAAAACATGACCAACAACATCATTATAAACAACGTACAGACAACACCGTAAATTTTATTTATGGAATAGCAGTAAGCCCGTCCTTTGTACGGTTTGTAGGATTTAGTTTAAAGAAGAAAGATTATCATACCAAAATGTAAACCTGAAATGCTAAACAAATCAGTACAAAGAAAATAAATCAATACCCAGCTTTATTATACCATAATCATAATTAGATATACGTTAGAATAACGTTTTAATATAGTATGATTACGAAATGGGTTTAAAATCAATGACCAATATAAACTAACTAATATTGATTTGACAGCTGTTTGTTTTTATTTCTATTAAATCTTCAAACTACAAAGACAGCTGATTTTTATCAGTAGGTTATTAATTGAAAACCAAAGCAAAATGCGACCAATATCGCGTAAAAGTGGGTTTTAAAATGCTCGTTATTTACTTAAGGGGCAGCGGACGATTTCGAGAATTTACAAACCTTCTCTGAAATGTAGAGAATACATGAAATAAGTTTCATCGTAATCAATTCCCCCGTTTTTTCGGAGAAGACGGCGTAAAATGCCTCCTGGAGCGTCACAGACAAACAGACAAAAATTGAGATAAGACCGGTTTCGGCGTCTCTAACGCACGAAACGTAAAAATAACTAAAAATGATTAATTCCGAGTAATGTACAGACAAAACTGTAATTTTATTTATATAGATATATTTTATTTATTTACGTATGGAGTAGCACCAATTTGGAATCAGAGCTAAAAAACAAACAGTTTAGTTCTATGTCAAGCGGTTAATGAAATATAGAACTGGTAAACATTGTATAGTGTGTTTTGGGGCTTCGATGTTAATCTTATGGGGAAAAGGCTATGATTTATATCTCACTTATTATTAGTAAAGGTCTAATAATGTTTGTTGGAAAAGTTTTAAACGGAAAACATGGAAATACTGTGAAACAACTTTATATTCAACTTCATGTAGTAAAGTTATGATAACATTTGTTTGACGTTTATTTTTTTATCCTCCTACTCACTCATTCCCCCATGTTATTCCTTGTTGTCGGTTGCAGAGGGCTGCGGCGGAGTGCGGGGATGCCTGAGGTGCGACGCCCGCAACGCCAGCGACGTCAAGTGCCTCAAGTGTCGCCAGATGATCATCCTGGGCACGCGGGAGTGTGTCGACTCCTGTCCGCCGGGCTACTCGCAGGAGTGGAGCACGCTGGTCGACTACATGGGCAAAGTCTGTAGAGGTGTGTGAGACGATCCTTCACATTGGTTCCCAAAACTATTTATAAACTCATGTGCTGTAGTACCACAAGATACACGATTAGTTTTTTAGTCTTTCTACGCCTCTCGGCCCATTCGGGGAACGGTCCAAACCCCGGTCTTGTTACTACCTAACGTCGACCTGTTGTTAGGGAGCATGTAGTTGATTGATAGCCCAATGACGAAATGGCAACTGGGTCCAGATTCAACCCTTACTGGATTCAATCCGGCGACCTTCAATTTTGAAGGCAGGCTGCAAAAATGGATTTTGTGAATCTTGTTTAAAAGGACCAACAAATTATTAAAAATTATTGACTCAATGTGATTGAGTTGCTTTGTGCGAGGGTGGAGGGATAAATAAACTTCAACTTGGCTTGAATTTTCAACATAACAATTCAAATTGCCTTTCCTCAGACTAGCTTTGTAAGAGAAAAATTCCTCGTTATTTTCGTGCGTTGGATTTTTCATTCATGATCATTTTACTTTCTTCCTCTATACGATAGTATAAGGGGAAAGTATTGTTTTCGTCAGCCTTTTTGAATTTGAGTTTCTGGTGGAAATATCCATTTTAGAGTCCTCTGAATTGAGAAAGTGCGTTTTAGGGTCTGGTATTTGACCTCTGAAAACCTTTACAAAAACACGTAAAATGAAAATTTCTCAAAAACTGCTCTTACAATTTTGATGAAAATTATATCATTTAGGAGATAAACAAAATTATACTACGTGCATTTCTCAAAACATCGGGGTTTAAAAGTTATAGGGGTTGAAAAGTAAAAAATATTTTTTTGTCAAAACAATAAAGAAAAACAATAAACAATAAAGTGGTGGTATTCTGCCACCATTGAGACCAGCTTAAAACTAAACAAATGAGTATTTTGAATTATTTGTCTATGACTAACGGTTCTAGAGAAGAGTTAAATTTACTGTCCCTTATTTCCCAACAGTTTTCCATGAAACTTGGTATGCGACCTAAGGTCACATTACCCAACAAAGCCCACTAAAAAGCTTGGTATTACCGTGGGTGGGGGGTCCCCCATAAAATGCTAACAATTAATTTAACTTTGTTTCTCTTGTTGTTGTTTTCAGAAATCGGATGATTATTTTTTATTATTTTTATACAATAAATTATTAAATGATATTTACATAAACTTTAAAGAATATGATAGTTTTTATTACAGATTATCGTTTTTAAATTTACTTAAGGGAGAAAGTATGTGTCAGTCCACTGATATCGTTTATTGATTGATTGTAGCGAGATGATTTTCAGGATGTTTTTGAGTGTTTTCCAAAATTTAATGTGGTATTCAAGAATCCCAGTTCCTCTCTGTTCTTTTCAGTGCCTCTATATTGGATTTTAGACCATAAGATCTTCGATAATTCTGTGACAGCACTATTAGCCCCACAATTCTGTAGTTGTGAAAAGGTTTGTTGAAATGTGCAATTAAAGTATTTTTGTGGTCGTCTAAAAAATAAAATTTGTTTCATTATTTTCCAAAAGTGGACCATGAATACCACGAAGCTACATTCGCTGTTAGTAAGTAATAATGATTGCAATTATTATTTTTATAGTAAAACGTAATTAAAAAACATATTCTCTAGATAACCACTTTCATTTTATTTTACCCCATTACGTAACCGTACGACTATCGTGTGACCAAATCGTGTGACTATGCTGCCACAAAATTAATATTATTTTTATTGGACTGAAACTGAACATTCCGACGCTAAAATTGACTCTTAAATTAAATATTGAACTATAAAAAACAATAATTGTATTAAGCTCGATACACGCCTCCTGGTTAGTTATCATCTTCGATTTAAAGTGACCGACATCGCTGAAAACTTGGAAGGAAGGAGGTTAGAGTACGCTATTTACTTGTCCATTTATTCTAATAGATTGTTAAAGGAACAATTGTTTTACATTTTTACAATTCAACACGCGTATTCGGGGAATCGAAGTGGTTACGAAACACTATTATTAACGTGATGACAGGTTCTAAGTCGACAATCAGCTGGTTGTACGTTGAGGCCTTCGCAGACGGGAGGTCAGAGTGGAGTGGGGAATGGGAATGTGATGTGGCACCGCGGGACTTGTACGCCGTCAGTATTGCTCTCTGGCGGGTATATGGTGAAACTGAAAACCAGACACACCGATGGTTGTTATTACCGATGTAAACATTAATTCCGTCACACAGCTCAAATAAGGGGCAATATATACAGGGTGTCCATGAAAAACGTGTCAGGACTTCGGTGAGTGATTAGGTACAATAATAGGAAGAAAAAAGTTCCAATGGCCTAAAACGCGTATTTTCTCAGATATCCGCCATTTTGTATTTTTCACAAAATATATTTTTATTCCAAAATATTTTTTACGGATTATTTTCAAATTCGGTATGTGTTGTACACTGGTAGACTACTATTATTACAAAAATAACTAGCACGATCCAAGCTCAAAATCCAAAACGGTGGTCATTGTATTTGTTACTAGTTTTAATAGTAGTCTACTAGTGTAACACATACCACATTTGTATATAATCCGAAAAATATCTGAGAAAATACGCGTTTTAGGCCATACCTCCATTGGAACTTTTTTTCTTCCTTTTAATGTACCTAATCACTCACCGAAGTCCTGAAACGTTTTTCATGGACACCCTGTATTTAGACCCTGATGTGTTTTTAGAACTTGAGTTTTACTGGTTTTACTGAGTTAAGTCCTACTAAAAACATAATTTTTTAAACCAATATCTTAGATTTGTTACTAGGATTTCAAAGAAAGGAGGTAAAATAAAAATAAATACTTTTTTAGGGTCTTATAGAATTTTTAGATGTGCTATAAATTCCACATAAAACCGCATCCCCGTTGGCCTGGCCGAATGGCATAGTGAATTCGCTTTTCGTCAGCGTTTGAATTTGTTACGTGTTGTTAGTCAATGCTGCGATGTCGTCTGATGAAGATTGTTGCTGTTGTTGTTGGTGCAGTGGAACGACCGAGGTTACCACGGAATTACAGCAACTGATTTTGAAATTTAACTAAGGAAAATTGGACCACAGATAAAAAAACAGATCTGCCTCTCGGCACGTCCCCATTCCAGCGTGCCGATCGGCTTCCTTTGGTCAGACCGACAACCAGTCGGTTCGCCATCGGCACGCGGCATGTCCGCTCGGCACATAGTGGCACAAACCGACAATGCGTCCACACTTGCCGTTCGGCAATGCCGATCCGTGCCGCTCGGCATTGTGGGAATGTGGTAAGAACTTCCTAAAGCAAAATGAGTTAAGGGTCAGGTCTTACGTATTGCAGTATGTGCTAAGAATAGGACATCAGGATTTTATACCGAAACTGCCAGTTGTTGTTCAGGACTTAAAACACAGTCTTCAGTTTTAAGTACTTGTGAAATCGTCATAAATATTTTTAACAAACACAAAAAACACTAAAGCCCTAAAGAACATAAAAACTTTACTACAGAAAATGAACCGGTAGAACAAGAACGATTTTGAATGTTTTTGTGTATTTTGAAAGTAATCATGACGATTTTCCGACCAAACACTCTTCCAAAAGTAGAGTTCCTGAAAATGACGCGGTGTTTTAACACCAAAACATGTTTAAAATATTGAACTCTATTTGAGATGTCTGGCGGAATTTATGTAAGTAATATAGACTGCTCAGAGCAATAAACATGGATTTTATATGTTACAACCGAGCTGTTGTAACATGTGAAAACTGTTGATTTCCTTATGTTTGGTTACCAGACCGCGCCGAAGCTCCTGGTGCAGACTCGCACGCGATCCTCTCAGTACAGAAGTTGCGGCCAAGTTTCCAAATGTGATCTTTCCCTTAGAGAGTCAAGATCGCGAGAAAGTTAACTGCTCGGCTAACGAGTGAAGATCTAAAACGCTCTCTAGCAGCTGGAGTCCGGAGCCTGCTGGACCATAAAACAGCTGATTTAAACGACTTGTGACGTCACGGAGGCAGTTAGCAATCAGCTGATCTGGGCGCAGAGGCCAGCTGGCTATAAGCTCCGATAGCTTCATGTCGAATCAAGATCGCCCATCAGATTGAGGTTATGTCCGCCTCCATTAATTAAACGTTATGTCAGCAGATTTAATTGAACACGGGCCTAATTGAACCGGTGCATTTTTGTTTTGTTTTATATAAAGGGGTTTATTATGGTACAGTATTTGAGTTTATATAACTCAATGTTTCCTTATCACTCTTTGGTAGTAAGGTTTTTGGTTCCAAGAACCCTCAAATCTCCAATTGTAATTGGCAACATCTTAATTGTTTGAAGATTTTTTCAAGAGGGTCATGGTTATACGTTAGAACTTGTACGAAATCAACAGTTCTACCTCAGCTACCGCTGTGTTCTTTTTCTCAAATTACAAATACAGATGAATAACGCAATCAGAAAGATGAGTGGCTGTAGACACCTCTGTAGAAAAAATACTTCTAAATTTTTTTTATTTTTTATTATTTTTAAAATAATCATTCCATTTCTCTTTAGATTGTTAACTGCATTAGACGTTAACTTGTAACTGTTGACTTGTGAAAATTTCATATTCATGCGCGGTAGTTGCAGTATAGGGGGCGCCACCCGCAGTTTTATAAGGCTGCGAGGGTGACTTTTCCCCCGTCACGTTGGCAGCCCTAATGCAATATTCATGTACGGCAGGTGGCACCACTGGCGTGTGCTGACACCTTATCCCCTTTTACAATATAAAGCCGTCCCCGTATTTTGATACCCTTTGGTCATGTTACTAATCATATTCATGTGACAGATTGGTGCTTTTTTGGTCCATTTCACTTTTATGACAATGTCATGAGTCAAAATTTGTTTCTGGTGAATTATCTTAAGAGTTTACAGGGGTGGTGAAATATTTCGTCTTAGCTCCACAAGAACAATGTTAATTTTGTGGCAGCATTACTGGTTATACGATAGTCGTTAAAGATGGTTGAGGTGTCAGATTAAAGATAAAGTGATCTGGTGATTATTAAGTATTAATAATGTTTTATGGTAAATAAAAATGTAAAATGCAATTCGCTAAATTTCCAATGTACCTGCATTTTGACACCTCAACCATCCTTTTACGACAATCGAGTGATCAGTAATGCTGCGACAATAGTATTCTGTGAAGTTATCATTGTTCTTATGGGACTAAAATTCAAAATGGCGGAGGTATTGAAGCCTCCTAAGGCCCGTAAAACATTTTATAAATTATAAAAGATATTTGGATATAGATTACACAACAAAAAATGTATTTTGTCAAAGATGTCAATTTTTATTGGTGATCAAGTGTTGATTTTAATTATGATATATACCGTTTTTAACCTTTTTATATTTGTGCATTTTTTTTTTCATTTAGCCGCCTATGCAAAAGGTTTGGCTTTTAAATATTATCGTTTTTTTTATTTTCTAAAGATTTTTTACCCCCTAAAAATAAAAAAGTAAAATTCATTTTCCAAAAAATAATATAAAAATTTTATTCACAAGTTAATAAAAAATGTTTAAAAATGAGTCAAAAATTAGTTTTTAAATTAAAAATAATTTTTAAAATTTTTACGTTATATTCTACCATTATTAAATACTTTAGATTTTAATATTTTCTCAATATTAAAAAATAAATTATGTTATAAACATATTTCTAAGTCAATGTTTATTGGAAATAAAAAAATATTATTTTTAAAAAACTTTTCATAAATGTGAAAAACAATAAAAAAACCCCAAAAAATTGGTATACTATAAAAACTTTATTACAACATTGTGCTTTTAATTATTTTAAAATTAGAAAAACTTCAAATAATAATCTTTTAGAAATATATTTACGATTGTCTTTTTTAAAACAAGATATTGTATCATTACCGTTTATATTTGATATTTTAATTTGGTGTATACAGACCAAAACGTATACATATCTAACATATTTATATATTATAATATTATAATATTTATTTTTAATTTTGAGTGCCGCCCTAAGAAAAAAAAATCCCGGATTTCTACGTTTTTCTTCCATTTCGCTAAAACAGTCTAACAGTACTTATTTGTGGCCATTTCGTAATCTAAACTGGTCTAAAATTCATTTGGGTTGTTTTGCTCCTTCAACATCTTTTATAACATGTAATGCCAATTTGTTAAATTTTATAAAATAAATATTTTAATAATATTTAAATCTTTAATCTTTAAATCTTTAATAATAAGAGATCTTAACTTAATAACTTTTATAAAATATTTTACTGTGTAACGGGCCTAATTCTGATTTCATTTGCTTAAATATTAATTTAATATTTTTCCAAGTACTGTAGTCCATAAGGTTACAGTGTACGGCATGACTGCTATACCACCACCACGTCAACACCGCCTGACATGTGATATATTATTCTCTAATGTAGAGAATATCTCCGTTATTCTCTAATAACTCCACCGGCATTCCAACAGAGGGGGGGTTGCGCAATACGCGTCGGACGAGGGGGACTCCCCACAGGACGAGGATATGTCCCGGGGGAAGTGGGGGATACACAATACACCTGTTTGTGTCGGTTAACCCTCGTCCATGTAATCAACCAATTTAATACGGGAAGGGTCCCTTGTGTTCCAGCAGTAAAATGCAAATTCCAAAAGTTTATTCTAAATATCGGCCAAAATCTCCGATTACAACTGTTATCGATTTCCCAAATAGATTTATCTTTTCAAGACTTATCAGCTAATTTTTATACACAGTAAAATCTATATAAATAAAATTAGAGTTTTGTCTGTACATTGCTCAGAATTATTCATTTTTTAGTTATTTTTACTTTTCGTGCGTTAGAGATGTCGAAACCGGTCTTATCTCAATTTTTGTCTGTTTGTCTGTGACGCTTCAGGAGGCATTTTACGCCGTCTTCTCCGAAAAAACGGGAGAACTGATTACAATGAAACTTATTTCATGTATTCTCTACATTCCAGAGAAGGTTTGTAAATGCTTGAAATCGCCTCCCGCCCCTTGAAAAGTAAATAACGAAGCATTTAAAATCCACTTTTACACGATATTACTCGCATTTTGATTCAGTTTTCAATGAATAGCCTACTGGTAATAATCAGCTGTCTTTGTAGTTTAAAGATTTAATAGAAATAAAAACAAACAGCTGTCAAATCAATATTAGTTTATATTGGTCATTGATTTTAAACCCATTTCGAAATCATACTATATTAAAAAGTTATTTTAACGTATAACTAATAATAATAATGGTATAAATGTTCTAATCTATTTAATTGTAAAGTAATGCTAAATAATAAAGCTGGGTATTGATTTATTCGATTTGTTTAGGATTTTAGGTTTACATTTTGGTACGATGATCTTTCTTCTTTAAACTGAATTCTACCACCCGTACAAAGGACGGGCTTACTGCTAGTAATAAATAAAATTCAACACATAATCTTTTCCGAATATTACGACTTGTCAAGCAACCCAGTCGAGGGTGTGTTTCAGCTCAAACAATATAAACAATATTATGTGGTTGTAATATTTTGTTTGAGTTTCATCGTTGAAAAACAAAGCAGGGTCCCTCTGGTTTGAATTTATTTTCTTCATTGTAATTGAAACGCATTTTGTCAGTGGGGTGAAAGCTCGTCTATGATGGCGTTGGATGTCCGACGTCACGGTGTGATGTAGTCGTCATCGACCTTCACTCATCTCTGAATAGCCGGACCGTCATCATACATCGTGGATATGTTCCGCCTCTTCTGAAAACATGCACAACGAGACAGTACGTTACTCTCTGATTTGATTTCTGATTATGTGTTTTCTGATAGGAAATGCTCTCTGTGTTACAGTTTCACCATCTAGGAAACTATAAAATCGAAAAGAATGAAAAGAAATACGTTTCTATTTCATTTTTTAATAATATTTAACGCGCGAAGACATATTTTATACAAATCGAGTACAGTATTTGTAATATGTCTTTTTCCAAGGATATTGGATTTTTATACACAATTAAGGATCAAAACTGGTAATCCATAAGGCATTGTAACATTAAATAAAGAGGAAAGCGTAAGAGACAGAGCTGTGGTAAAGGTGGACGCTGAAAAATGTCTAGTAAAAATGATGGTGAAATCTTTGTCCTCGGACAGGGAAAATTACCTTTTGTTCAAATTGTAATCGTGAATTCATTGAAAAGTTTAACAATTTCAAGCTAGCTACTTCAGAGCCTAGCCTTGATACAATGGACACAGTGATTGCTGGACGCTACGCTAGATGTCGCAACGCGCGCCGTAACGGAATGTGAAGTGATTACGAAGCGGCTAGATGCTATTACCGCCACCGATAAGCCTCCGCTGCCTAATTGGCAATGACTAATTGAGTGGCAATGATTCCAACGGGAATTACAAACTGTGAATTGTAAAAGTTATATAAATCGTTCAAGAGGTGCGGTTTGTACCATTTACACTTGATGGGTAGCAGTGCCGTTGTATCTGCGGGTCGTTTGGGCTCAATCACACTGTCAACACATTCCTACGACTGCATGTAGAACCAGCCGGACTACAATGGAGTAGTAGAGATCATGAAGCGGCAATAAGAAGGCGACCGAGTGCCTTGTTGCGCCACAAAGGTGTTACGAACGAGCAGTAAACGTTTACAGCGACTGTGATCGCTCTCGTCGTTTCAAAAGCCGAGCCGGAACGAAATCGGTCGGCAATTGTTCGGTGGTGTTTTGTTGCCGCTGCTCGTCCCCAGGCCTCCTCCTCGGGAACGTGGCGCAGTGGGGAAATATTCCCTCTTGCAACTTCTTTTACTAGTTGTTTCAAGAATGTATACATGACTTTTTAGTTTGAATTAATAAAAATTCTAAACCACTGAGTATTTGGATATTGTTCTTGAATTCAATTACATGGAATTGAATAATTGTCATTGTTGATGTATAATTTGAGTTCTTTACACAGTATTTGTTTGCATTTTTAATGTGCTCATGGGGAATGGTTCAAACTGCGGTATACACGTAATTTTGACTTACCTATTGTTAGATACGCAGCTGATTAAAAGTTCGAGTTTGAACCAGTGACCGTCTGATTACTACAATACGTTAACATTGAGCTACGTAAGTAATATTGAAGATATTTAAACTATTTAATTAGATTAAATTTACCGACACCAAAGAAATAGACTTGGTTACAAATTCCCCCACGTGAACAAGGCAATTGCTCTTTTATTTTTGAGCTTCCAGAGTACAAAAGAGGGGAGACCTCGCCGGGAGTCAAACGTGCGGGTGGACAATGTAATGAATAGTGGGAGTACCGCAGGGCTCCGTCTTGGGGCCTATATTGTTTCATTGTCTGATCTCCCGTGTGGCGACAATGCTTCAGCTAGGGATCACGTATCAGTCAATAAAACATAGTTTCCAAAATTAATTTTCACATTCGTCTTATAAAATGGTAATACTGTACTGGTTTCATTTGATGTGCGTATTAACATAGGCAGATTTTCAACAAAACTTTCTAAACAATAATTTTGAAGAGATTCTGTCACTTTCGCTAACTATCTCTTTTCCAATCTCGTCAGTTGGTGAGTTCAAGTATGTGAGTACTGTTATTGAGTACAGTAACTATACAAATTTCGAAATCTCTTGATCTGCATATGAACGATTCTCGACGTCTGATTAAGTAACTAGTTATAAATTTAGCCCTAAAAATATCTAGTTTGTTCAACTAATTATTCTCTGTGGTGTAAACGTCTAGAGGTGAACGACGCCATTTTTCATAGCTCTAGACTGCTGCTACATTTACCCGCTGAAGACTGGAGCCACCGCCCCCGCGCCGCGTTGCCGCCGGACACGAAAGTCGTGCCGCGGGTGACTGGACTCGATTGTTTCTATTTCGTAACCCGACTAAACGGAGAATGAGAAACTCGGCCGAAATATGAATATTCATCCGCAGTAGGAAGTGATTATGATCTGAACAAGGCCGGTGTCCCTGCTGGACGTCGCACGTTGCTCGATGCAAGCTGCACGCCGCGCTGGCATGACCCACGACTTTCTACTGGTTCCGTCGTCGTCGGGTCGTTCGCTGCCATGGCGATAAAGTACTATCAGCGACATCTACACACCAAAATGACATATCTTATCGACATGTCAGAGAGACGTTTTCTATATGGTGCACGCTCTACAGTTCATTCGTGCATTAACACGTCATCATTGTCTTAGTCATTCGGTTATAGCATTGCGTTTTTATTACAACTTGGAAAATTGGTCACGTACTCTACAATATATAAGCTGTGCAACTCGTGAGATGATTTGTAGGTATATAACACGAACGGTGACTTCACGATATAACAAACAGTTAGATCTTGGATCCGGAGTAGAATATTGAGTGGTGGTATAACCAGGTATTGGCATTCAGTAAAACTCATACTTAAGCACACGGTATCAGTGAACTGACACATGCTTTCTCCCAAGTAAATTTAAAAACGAAAATCTGTAATAAAACTATCAAAGTTTATCTAAATATAATTTTTAATAATTTATTTTTTCAAAAATAATCATACAATTTCTGAAAGTAAAAACAAGAGATACAAAGTTATTTTTTTGGTTTTAGATATCCCACTAGCAGCACAACTGTTTGTGGTCGTCATCGGTTTATTTATCCCGTAAGGAATAATATGGCCTATTCAGCAAATGTTGCTTAAACTTGTCTTTCAATTTATCTAGATCTTCTATTCTTTTAACTTCAGGTGCTGCTGAGTTGAAGATTTTGCTACACAAATACCTTGGGCCACTTTTTGCCAGGTTTTAACTTGTTTGGGGTATGTGGATATGTTTTCTCTGCCATGTTGAATAATCATGTATTTCTTGATTATTTAAGAATACTTCTGGTTTTCTTTTGACCAAAACAGCTGCTTCCAGTATGAAGAGTGCTGGTACCGTAAGAATTTTAGCTTTGACAAATAATGGTTTGCAATGGGCAAGATACAGTTCATTAAACATTAGTCTAATTATCCTTTTCAGCAACAGGAGTATGCATTGCGCCATGGGAAGGTTTCTCAAAAAGACAATACCATAATTGACAATGCTATGAAAGCAACCAAAATAGACTTTCAATAATATGTTTATATCAACAACAAATTTTAGTAATCGTGATATCCACACCAAATGTAAGTCACTGTCATAAGAAACCTGATGAGCATAAGATAGGAGTTTGTTCTTGGTAGAAATGTGAATGCTGATCATTCATGTGATTGTTGACTTCATTTTGTTTGAAATTCTGGTACATACTGGTTTGGTTAACAGCTTATATTCCTCTTCTTCTCATTACTTCAGAGTATATTTAGTCCCCAGTATATTCTCTACTTCACAAAAAACATAAAGCTCACTTATTATTCATATTTAAAGTACATCAGTACGATAATCAACGAATAGGTTGTACATAGCAAAAGAAGGCTAAAAAATATGTTTAGATTTTTACTACAGACATTTTCCATCACAATTTCAAGTACAACAAAGTTTCACGATGTTTCGGTTTCTGGAATCTGATCCTCAGGCGAACTAATATCTAAATCATAACATAATTAGTTCACAATTTTTCCTAAGCTGTATAAAACTGAAAACAAAATAGTTCAAAGACAACTGTAAAGTTCTCTTTGAAATTTAGTTGTCTTTTTGAGTCTTTATGGCGAGTGGACGTGTTATGTTCTTGTGTGCTTGGTTGTCAGTGAATAATATTGTTTGTAAGTTTTTTTACTGCTTTAAACTAAATAAAAAATCTAAATAACATAAATCCATCATCACCAATAATGAATTTCAAACAAAGAGCTAAAAATAGCTAAAAATAGCTTAAATACTGAGTGTTTGGAAAGATATCCTATTTATTTTTAAGAGGTTGGCAACCACTTGTAACTAATACAATTTTCCCCACATGACTGATTTGCGTGTATGGTTCATATGAGGAATATAGGGCGTATCTGTGAGCCTACATAGTTATAGGTGAACAGTACTGATAAGCACTGGTTGGTAAATCTATAGGATCCAATCCAGACACATAGCATATTCAGGATCGGAGTTCGTAATTCTAACTATGCCTCCAACTTACCCTTTTTTAGTTGTTCCTGATTTTCTGTTACAGAAAGCCTGTTCCTCGGAGGGGTAGCTTTGTCAGGACAGTCGCTGGCTGTAGTGGTCGGCTGCGTGGCAGGGGCGGTGATCTGTCTGGGGCTGGTGGCCGCCGCAGGCTTGTGTGTCAAGTACAGGAGGTATCGAGCTCTGCGGGACAAAGCGAGGCAGTCCCCCAGCCTTGGACACCTGACGGGAACGCAGAGGAGTCAAGGTAGGTGGCGGCGAGAGAGAGAGAGAGAGAGAGTGAGAGAGTGAGACAGTCCTGAACTGAGAACACCTTACACGGAGCACCCTTGCACAGAAGCATCAATGTATAGTTAGAGCAGAGAAAGAGAAAATATAGAAGAGGTCAAGGATTTCATTAAAATCGGGGATACAATACCTGTGAAATCAATTGTTTTAGTGATATTTTTAGTTTAATGAATAATCCTTCAAAGAATGTAGGGAAGAAACATGTTGGGTCATATTAAATTTAAATCAACTGGTACTTGGTGACAAATATTAACCTGAAGGAAAACGTTATACTTTCATAACACAAGGGTGTCAATAGGTAGAGTAGAGAAGTGAAAATACTCAGCAGTGTAGAAGAGGTGAAGGATGTCAATAAAATGAAATAAATGATATCTGAATGGGCAGGGTGTGCATTCTTGTGCCAAAGGGGAGAGTTAAAGGAAGAATCCTTTAAAGAAAGTTGGAGAGTAGACATGTTAAGTTATTTTCATTAAGTTCTTTTTGTTAAGTTAAGTCATTTTAACACACTCGATGCGAATCTGTCCCATATGCGGATTACACCTAAGTGCGTTCCTGCAAGCACACTAATTGTCACTGGTTATGGAGCCTTGGTCCAAGGAACCAGTTTGAAGGTTATATTTGACTGTTAATATTGTCTATAGTTGTGCCTTCGCCGTGTATAATGCTTCATGTTTGTAATGATTTTCATGTTTAAAAGTTTAAAAAATGAGTAACAAAAACCCTAAAAACCTTTATCATAGGGCTTGGTGTACATAAAAATTACTAGCATTTAATGTGGTAAATTAAAATCAATTACTACTTGCTAACAAGTGCTAAAGTGAGAGACAATTTAACTTTGATGTAAAAATATATATAATGAGATAAATATGTGGGTCTTGTGTTAAAAACAATGTAATATGCTTAAGTAAAAATTTGATATTTAGTAAATCATCTCTAATCATGTTTTGATTGTTTATCCTTACAGACAGTGACGACAGCGAGCGGCCAGAGTTCCTAAAGCATCTTTCCTCTCTACGCAGCGAAGCCCCTGTGTTCCTGGCAATGCTCAACGAGACGAGGAGACAGGTCCGGGAACTGCGGAGGCCGAACCGTAATGATTCGACCATCCAGGCGTACAAGTATGTACTGACACTTGCTACTAGACATGCATAAGCCTCTGAACAAAAAAAAATAGATTCAGATAATAAAGGAAGTAAAACTATCACTAATAATGCAGAGATAAATGTGTCATCAAGATATTCCAAAAGTATTTTTTATGCCTCTTAGTAGTAAATGTAATGGATTGATGATGAGGTATGAGGTGTGATCTCAGTATGCAAATGTAGCAATGTAATATCGGTGTTGTAAAAAACTACAAAGATGAAATCAGCACAAAATTTGTCAAACATAAAAAAAATGAATAAAAGTCGACCTAGGCAGTTCATGTTTAAAAATAGTCTAAGCAAAATATTCAAGATGATAACAGCTGTGGTATGTATTGTCCTCCAATCAGCAGCCTTTACGTATACTTGATAAACTTTGTGACTGCTTCTTAATATTTCCACAACTCTGGCAAAAGATTTAACAGAACCTGCTTTGTAATCAGAGGAATTTTCCTCTTTTGAGCTCATAAACAATCCACAGAAGACAACAATTTAGGAGACACACAGCTTATGGTAACACTAGATGCGTGTAAAATGGAGACAGGGTGTAACTTCAATATATCAATTACTACTTGCTAACAAGTGCTAAAGTGAGAGACAATTTCACTTTGATGTAAAAATATATACAATGAGATAAATATGTGGGTCTTGTGTTAAAAACAATGTAATATGCTTAAGTAAAAATTTGATATTTAGTAAATCATCTCTAATCATGTTTTGATTGTTTATCCTCACAGACAGTGACGACAGCGAGCGGCCAGAGTTCCTAAAGCATCTTTCCTCTCTACGCAGCGAAGCCCCTGTGTTCCTGGCAATGCTCAACGAGACGAGGAGACAGGTCCGGGAACTGCGGAGGCCGAACCGTAATGATTCGACCATCCAGGCGTACAAGTATGTATTGACACTTGCTACTAGACATGCATAAGCCTCTGAACAAAAAAAAATAGATTCAGATAATAAAGGAAGTAAAACTATCACTAATAATGCAGAGATAAATGTGTCATCAAGATATTCCAAAAGTATTTTTTATGCCTCTTAGTAGTAAATGTAATGGATTGATGATGAGGTATGAGGTGTGATCTCAGTATGCAAATGTAGCAATGTAATATCGGTGTTGTAAAAAACTACAAAGATGAAATCAGCACAAAATTTGTCAAACATAAAAAAAATGAATAAAAGTCGACCTAGGCAGTTCATGTTTAAAAATAGTCTAAGCAAAATATTCAAGATGATAACAGCTGTGGTATGTATTGTCCTCCAATCAGCAGCCTTTACGTATACTTGATAAACTTTGTGACTGCTTCTTAATATTTCCACAACTCTGGCAAAAGATTTAACAGAACCTGCTTTGTAATCAGAGGAATTTTTCTCTTTTGAGCTCATAAACAATCCACAGAAGACAACAATTTAGGAGACACACAGCTTATGGTAACACTAGATGCGTGTAAAATGGAGACAGGGTGTAACTTCAATATTATGGTGCTTTACCATAATCACTGATGTCATTATGTACACTATTGTTTTACCTCACTGCACCAAAAACACAATTATTCTTCTTAACCTGACTCATATGACACAACAAGTATCAAGGGATTAAAGAAAAGAGAATCTGTTTTTGATTGCTGTTATTATTTTTACAGGTTATTAGTTCCAGATTTTAAACCATAACAGACCCAAGAAGTCTGGTTCTGTTATTCTACTTCTTTATGTCTAAGCGATTACTAAGAACTAGCCAAAGTACCCGTTCTTCGCACGGGTTAAAAAGGCTGAAAGGTGTGGGCTCTACTGATACATTTAAGTTAATTAATTCTTCATTGTTTACAAAATGACAAAACATGAGTGTCTACAACATGACAAAGTAACATCTGTCAAATATTGGGAGAGGATAAGGATTAATGTAATAGAGACAGTCGTCGGAAAAAACCTTAAAATCTACCATTCCGCTATTTCAAATAATTCACTAATTTCGATCCAGCAGTTTATCTGAAAAATCAACTTTATCTCTTCTTCTTCCCGAACTGTCAAAATATAGTGCAAACGGATGTTGTCATTAGAAAATGTAAACATTGAAACCTAGGACGGTCACGGCAGCTCTTTCTTCTTCTTCTCCTTCTTCTCGAACTGTCAAATTTTAGTATTCACAGCTGTTGACATTCAAGTGATTTTATGTTTTCATTCTCTAAAAATGTAAACATTGAAACTTAGGACGTTCACAGGGCGTAGCCCGAGAGGATTTTAAGGAAATGAGTATGCCTATGTGTTGCATGAGTTTAAGATCTACCTTTGTGTAAAATTTCAAACCGGTAGGTTCAGTATTTTTCGCATTCACTTGCCACAACAAACCCACAAACCCACAAACACACAAACCCACAAACCCACAAACACACAAACACACAAACCCACAAACAAACATACAGACACCACCTCTTCTTTATAATATTATAGATTACTTGTAAATGTAACGATGTGTCACCAATAGTATAATGATGCTGTCATTGTTGCCAATCATGTTTTTACTCTGTGCAGGCCGGTCCTGAAGGATCTGTCTCGCATCCTGATTCTCCTTAACCGACGGGAGGAGAGAATCGGTCCCCCTCCTCCAGACTGGGAGACCCTACTGGCCTGGGGGGAGAGAGTGCTCAGGAGGTACAAGAAACACAACCCCAACCAGGTGAGGAAGTCCTGTTAGGATTATCCCTTCTCCCCAGGGATTAAAACATCTCTACTGTAGGTTCCTCTTTACCAGCAAAGTTTGATCTATTGACCACATCAATTACTTCACTTTAAATACGACTCCAAGGAACCACAATAGTTTTGGTGTGAAATCAATAATTTTTTTCTTTTAGGACAGGGTTCCTCACTTCGCGGGCCACATGCGGCCCTCGGTAGGATCATTTACGGCCCTCGGACTGTTAAAAACAAAAGCAAAATTTAGAGTCATGAAAAATATTTTTTTAAATTACAAAACACTTTATTAAAACATACGAGTTTTAAACTTTCTTTTAAGTAATACACTTATTTTGTAAACTTTTTTTGCAAGTTATTTAACGTAACTTGTACTTGTGAAGTTCTTTGTCTTTGTTAAGCTTAAAGTAATATGTTCTTTAGGTAGCTTAAAAACACGTTTTTCGGTTTTTATTTTCAAAAATTTTCTGCGGAGGACTCCTATACCCTTCCCTCTTGTTAATTTACCCCCAAACATCCGGGATGCGAATACGCCAAAAGTGATCACAGTCCGCCACTACCTGCAGCTCTGAGAAAAATTTGATACAATCCAATTGGCTCTCTTCGAAATCCTAGTGAAGATCCCTGCTTTAGGAGTAAAAGAAAATAAAAGATTGTTGTAGAAGAATATGATCAGATTATTTTAAACTTTATTATGACTGAGATAGTCAATAGTTTCCATCATGAAAAGTCAAGTGGCAAGTAGTGACTTCTATCAGTGATTTAGTGAAACTGTTTGTTGTTGTCTTTGTCTACTGACCTTCCTCCTTTGCGCTGATACTGGAATTCTCTTGTGGAGTTCGCTCTTTTATCAATAGAAAAGCGATATACACCAATAAAGACATTTGTCTGAAGATGTACTGGTGGTCCAGGTGGTTACGATGTCCATTGATGAGTGAAACGCTGGAAGCCATCTATCTGGAAGTACTCAGGTTCGAATTCCAACCATAAGCAATCCCAATTTGACTTGCAAATATGTGTACAGTGATGGTAGGGCCCATCTAAAATAAACAGTGACCGGCTTGGGTTGAAGTTGATGGCATTTGTAGACTTATTTGGAATTACACCATTGGACACCTGTTTCTTTTTTTTACGATTAAGTTTCGGTTAAAATGGGATTTGGCACGTTGAAATGATAGTTTGTGTTTGTTGAGTATTACGTAATTGTTTGAAAATTTTAAGCACTCAATGGGCTATAAGAGAGCAAATAGAGCAATAGAGAAAATTTTTAATTTGATGAAAGGAGAAGATTTAATTTATTGTAATTATTAAATACTTTCCAATACTACAGTACAGTGTTGCCTACATTAACAGTTTTAAGTGGACTGATTTTTCATAAATGATGTTTTTGATTGCAGGTTGCACAGCTGGTGAACTTCTTGCAAGTTCCAGTGCAAACACACCCATCGCCCCCCTCACCCTACCCCTCTACCCTGACCACCTTTACGCCCTCACACAAGTCCCGCACCCATCCGCCCACCACCGACTCCAGCTCAGCCCCCTCCACGCAACCCTCTCCATCCATGCAGCAGCTCGCCATCAATGCATTCGATGACAAGTATAGCGACACCAGGGAGGACAGGTGAGCTCTCCACAAAACCGATATTCCAAACACCTCCAACAAATAGCAGTGCTAAATTTGTAAAACATCATTAAAAGTATCAATCTAGGAGAGAGAAAATCCATGTAAATCTCGTGCTGCAGTTGGACACAGAAACAACCACGAAGAAGAGCAGTAATGTTGTTGCGCAGCTATTGTATTATATTAACAGATCTACAAGGCTTCAATATTGTAATGTTTCATCAAAGACCGTTGTGAAGTTGAACAACCGTCTTAGAAAATTTTAGATTTTGAATTTGTATTTCAGGACAGTGACAAACTTTTGGACTGAACTGTACTGTTCTTACAAAATTTTTACATACAACCTCTACCTTCCTTGTCCTCTTTGAGACAAATTCAAATGAATATCTGCTGGAAATGAAGATGTTATCTTGTCTTATCTTATCTTAAGGAAACAGACTGTCATAATTATTTTTGTATAATAACAGTTTTCATCACTCTCCTAACTTATTGACTGTAAACATAGCGGTGAGAAAAGCAACAATTGGAGGAATTTCAGAACATGTCTACCTTAGGCTCCTTTTATGCACTGCGTCGTGCGACAGTCGTCGAGCGGATGTCGTGAGACGCTGAGAAAATGTCACCCTTTTATGCACGGTGTCGAAATGACAGCCGTCAGGCGAGCGTGGGACCGAACATAACCACCAGTCCGTCACCTCACGCACACTCACAGTGTTCTCCGTTATAGATCCCTTTGTAGTTTATATGTATTTAGTTCGGAAGAGGAGGAAGTGGCAGCACACCCTATAAACAAAGTGCGCCACTTGAGAGGTGTGTTTACACCTTATATGAAGAATTAAGAGTTAACAAATTTTATAGTTATTTTCGTATGAGCGTTGTTTCATTTCATGAACTTTGTGTAAGAGTACACATCAACAGCGTAAATAACTGTCGGACTGTTTTCTCCCACTCTACAAACCCACAAGGAGAGGCGAGGCGCGCCCAATGGTCGCCCGACGACCGTCGTTTCGATGCGCGTCAAATGACATCGTGCATAAATAGCCCCATATACTGCAATGTTATTAAGGCCAATTTTCGACGAGCGCCTGACGCGCATACTCTAACTATCGACATTGTGTTTTAGAGGACGGTCGCCCGACGACCGGCGGACGTCGTGCATAAATAGACACATTTACGCCAACGCATTTTCATTATGGCCCTCGACGCCCGACACCGTGCATAAAAGGGGCCTTTGTCAGTAACAAGACTACAAGATCACACCATCTTCACTCAAACCATCTTGCACTCATACTTAGCTTAAAATACCTTCCTGGATAGGTCGCCATTTAAAAAAGTAATGGTAGTAGTAATAATTGATCCTCTAAGTGATGTATAACATACAATTGCCTACAGGTCACCTGCAGCAGCCTTCCACCACAACTCTCTCATAGATTCTGGTGTCGACTTCAACCCCAGCTGGGAGTTCCCGCCCAATAACTACACCATCCTCGCTGAGTGGACTGCCTCCGAGGAGCCGACCAGCTTCACCAGCTATGATGACGACTTCTTCCAACTGGGATTCCGCCCCCAGGATGAGATCACAACCGAGTTATGATGTAAAATCACCCATTGGCTCCAGACCCTCTGCTCTAGTCTTGTTAAAATAAGTGGAACACTTTAAAGTTTCTCAGTTTTCAAGGGGTTTCTCAATGATTTTCGAAATTTCATGTTTTTACATACGCCTTGAGATGGATAAAAAGAATGGGAAGGAATTGGAAAAAGGAAATCTCATTTTAGCCTATGATACATGATGTTACAACTCTGATCAGGATTTTCCAGATGTGGGTGTAGAGAATTTTGGTTTGGAGTCGCTGAAATTTTAAAAACTAAATAAAGTTTGGTAATGTAAATAACTCATACTTTTAATTTTTGATCTGAATTTTTAACTTGGAATAGTGTACTGTCAGGTTAACCAAATATTAATTAATTTAAGTTGAATGTACGTTGAAATAATCTTCAAGAAACTTATCACAATTAGTTTCGCCCCACTAAATCTAACTCATTCTAAAGTAAATGCAAAATTTCTGTGAAGACCAAAAAATCAATTTATCTAAAAAAAAACTTATACCCAAGTGGTAACTTTATTGATTAAAATCATTGAGAAACTTGATAATTCACTCTGTTGAACAAAATAAATCAAACACAAAACAATAAAATTAATCTAACAATTTGCTCATATATTTAATCCATACAAAAGAAACATTCTTAATTTTGAATTAGGTGTAATTGTATTATATGTTATATAAGAATTAAACAAATTAGTGCCCCAAGGAGTTGTTTGGTACAAATATTTTGAGTTTCTATTCTGAAACTTGGATTGTATAGAATATCAGTGGTGTCAGAAACACCACTTTGTACAGTGTATTATTTTTATTTGTCATTTTTTTCATATATTTGTTGCTTGTTAGTTGTACAGAGATAGATTTGGTTGGTACAGAAAATGGTAATGGCTCTAAATTACTATAATCTTGTGTTAGGCACTCTGGTGGACAAGTTATGTCATGGGGCGATAAATTTATTAAGGAATTCCTGTGGAGATAATATTTTCAATTTCAAAAAAATTAATATGTATGAAATACCCATAATGATCCTGGTAAAGAACAATGCTCTTACAGAGTATGATTTAGAATATGATATACAAACTGGTATTAACTCCCACTATATTTATCTAATGAGATGGACTTTATTTTATTATTAACTTAATATTAAGCACTACCGTATCATTTCTCGGCTTTCACCTTGGAAGTAAAACTTGAGTTTGCATGAAAAAGTTTCACTTTTAAGAACTTAATGATGAGTAATTAGTTAGTTAGGAGAACTTTATTTTCTCCTTCATTTTCAGTTATCATTAATTAATAACTAAAATTCCTTAACCATGCTGGGAAGTTATTTTTTATCCTACCCAATGTACCAACAAGGAGTAGCCTATCAAGTTTTTCCTCTGTATGGTTCACAAGCATCTATATTTTATTGTATCTCGCTTTAACATCACCAAATGTGTATCATAATGTAAATATCACAAGTACTAGTCAACGCTAGGTTAGGTTAGGTTGTTTTTTGATTACTGATTTTTGTTTCAAGATGTTAAATTGCATGTTCAGAGATATTTGTGTACTTTAAATGTTTTTAAATTATTGAAATGAATATCTTGTTTGGGATTCTTTAGTTAGTGTGCTATTCAAATATGAAATATTATTCTAAACTAACTGTGATAGTCATTGCCACAGGATTTGAATGTTTTAATAATATGATCAGTGTCATTTGATCCTTCAAGTTTTAACTGAACAATTTCTTTCTTTAATTATTATAAACTTACAAAACTACAAACCATAAGCTAAGTTTATTATTACATATTTTAAAATATCATATATTATTTTTATTATATATTTTGTTACATTTTGTCTGTTTTTGAATGGTAATTTTTATATATTTATTCTTTTTTTTTATGTCACACTTGTAATAAGTGTTAAGTGACTGAATGAAAGATATATTTCACAAGCTTTTATTTTCCTGTTTTCAATTTTGTGTATTGAGTTTATAAGAATGATATGCATAAGCTTATTGAACAAGAATCATAAAAAATCAATTTTCATATTGTTTAAGTATTGTAATTTAAAGTATAAAGTATAAATAATCACTCTGTTCATCAGTATTATGGTATATATATCATTTCCTGTTAAAATTTTTACTATATTTTGTGGGAAAATTAATAAATCCTGTTTTAATTATAAAGCATGATATCAGTATTAACATGAAAGCTTTAAAACCACTTCTACTTACTGAATTTACATTTATGAGTTCAGATTTGCTTCTCACATACTGTTATAAGTTAATTATTGAAATTATTTTTTTTATTAACACATTCAGGTCTGAATTTCTTTTTTATATGATGTTTCGAGGAAATAACCGGCTCTTTTTGACGACCAACGTAACCCATCAAGCAATGCCATCTATCAAGAGCTACGAAAACTACATTCCGTGCCACCCCCTATGATTGAATCTCGGAAATATATCACAGAGTTCAATATTTCGTCGCTACAGTATGATTTGTAGTCAACTAAGCGCTCTGTTACACTATGCACGTGTAGTCGAAATCATTAAAGCATATCGCTGACAAGTGAAATGTTGAGTCCTTTCAGAAGTGCTAGGGTTCGAATCTCGACCATCAGCAATCCCAATTTGGCTTGCTAATATGTGGTATAGAGGAAGAAGGGCCCACCTTAAATAAACGGTGACCAGCTTGGGTGGAAGTTGACAGTATTTGTAGGCTAAATAGGGATTGCAGTGGACACATGTTTTGCTTTCATGGTTAGTGGTTATAAGGGGGGGCTTGTTTTTATTTTAAATTTGTTTTGAATTAATTAATACGGACACTGTCTGTCTTTGCACCCCAATGGGTTAAAATTGTTATGCACATAATGAAATTGCCCTTGGGATTTCTCTAGATTTATAAGTAATTAAAGTCTGATTCAATTCTCAAGTTAAAAATGTTCATGGTTGTTTTTCATGGTCATACACAGTAGAACTTTGGTTGACTTTTTGGTCAACCATCCAGATAACCCGAGCCAGCTATTATCCACATCCCTGGCAAATGAACCAACTTGTCTTTGTCATTAACAAAAGCTACGTGTCACTATTCAAACCTTTCACTTATGAATCGGAATATCAATCTGTTCTTTTCCTCTGCACAGCCATATTCAATGGATAGAACTATTTTCTACAATATTTTATGATTTTTAGACCTTTATAAATATAAAATTTGTGACCTTTATTTGTGTAATTTTACACTAAAGAATTTACCCTGTGATGATGCTACACTTTTGTAGCGAAATGTACATCGGAAGAATAAAGAAATTTTTAGATCTACAGGCAAATAAAGGTAACAAATTTTATATTTTCTACAGTTAAGGCTAATTTAAAATCATTGTTCGGTTTGAGTTTATCTTAAAATTTATATTAAATTGATACAAAATTTGACAAAAGCAACCAATATTTTTGTATTACATATCAATCAATAATTTATAATGGTTCTATCAAAAATGCCTTAGACACACATCAAATGTGGTATCAAATCAGTAGATACTTTTAAGTCAGATCACTTAAATTTTTAACTTTTAAATGTCTAATTAAATTATTGACTTTTGTCTTACGGCTATTCTTTGAGTGAGTCCACTTTGGAAGAATCACAGATGTACACTGATGTAACTGACCGTTATACAGGTCGATCAAGGCCACAGACGTAGATGTTTATTGTAGAAGAATATTTTCCATTAACTATTTATTACAGTATCTTCATTAATCTGGGGAAAGGGAGGTTCTACTGATCAAAAGTTAAAAGTTGGTTGAAATGTTTTACATCCCAATAAAAGCTGTTTCATATACATCTGGTTGTGAGTTAAAACCTTTATCAAAGACACCACAATGTGATTTAATGTAAGAAATAATTTCCTACTTATTATAAAGTTAATCTTCTTTTTATTAAATTATTTGTAATATTTGTTACATTTATACTAGAACATCTACCTAATCGTACCGCTTCTTTGTATATTACTTATATTCATATGTATTAATGTATATATTTTTGTACATTGAACATTGTAATTGTAAAGTTGTAAATTGATAAATAATTACCAATTACAGTATTGCAGAATTTTATTTTGTCACCTGTTGCTACAGCTCTAATTATTATCAAAGTATGTAATCTGGTATATTCTTACACAGATATTTGTAATTCATTTCTTGTAGTACCATGAAAGCTATAATTATTAAAGCTCTCTCTTGTCCGACTTTATTCTGAGATTGTTTATGGGAGTTATTTACATTCTCCCTGAAGAAGCAAACATGGAAGATGCTGGTTTATTTACTGGTCCGACTCTTAACTGTTAACCAGTAGATGTAGATGTTAAATATGTTGCGATTCATCCAAGGACTCAATTACTCTCTTTGCTGCTAAACAGCAAGAAAAATGTTTGTATTTACTTCCCTGTGGAAAATAGGTTAGTTAATGAATATGTTTTCAGTTCTTCTAAACAGCTATTCATATTCTTATATATAAAAAATTCATTACAATAGCTCTAGTAGTTTCTATGACAACCTATTTCAAATTTCCATCTTACAAATTGCCAACACCCTCCCCCCAGAGCTATGACATCCATGTCAAAATTAAGTTTATTGAATTTTTTGAGTTAAGATTCCTATTAACTTAATGTTTTGACAGCTCATTTTGTTTTAAGTTTGATACATTTTGCCGACATTTTTTATACTATATTCTGTTTGAAATTTTAAGAAGAAATGATACAGTATAGGTTTTAACGGTTTAACTTTAGTAAATGGATAAGTGGTTTAGTTGTTTAAGTACCCATTTCATAATCTGTTCATTCCTAAACAATTAGTTCAGTAGTAGTACAATTAGTAGTTCAGTCTCATGGCGAGACTTAAGCCTGGGACCATGTTATTTTTTCTTCTTTAGGTGCCCAGAGACCAAAAACAATAGTCGTTAAAATTTATATATATGTATATGTGTGTGTGTGTGTCTGTGAACCTGATAACTCTTGAAAAATGGTTCAATTGAGACCAAATTTGGTTGAGACGTGTATTCCTACATTTGCTCGGACGAGTTCGTAAACCAGACATATCGGTCAATGGGAATGGGTAGTTTGGAGGGGTTTTGTACTCAAAAATTGGGCTTTTTGTGTTTTTCATATGTAATTTAAAAAGTTTTAAAATTTTATCTTCAAACATTAATATCAGCTTAAAAAAACCACACAATTTAGTTCCTTAGTTTTTCTCCATCTCCAACAGTTAACGAGATATTAAAAACATCTTAACACAGTACGTTGTATTTTGGGACTCCAATGTTAATCATATCTAAGGAAAAATTAATATTTCACTTATCAATCAATATTTTTGGACGAAACTTGATATTTAGCTTCATGTGGGTGAGATCCATCCATTTATGCTTAAAAATCATAGTATATGTGTTTATCACAGCAGCTAATCTGCATACTCTTTTCCCATGTTAATCATATAGGGAATAGGTAAACTCCTTTATTGATGGACAGATGTTGATGAAACTTTATCTTTCAACATTAGAATCAGCTTGAAAAACTATACAATTAAGTTATATTTCCTAGGTTTCCTAAGTTAGATTAGCTAGATTTCCTCCCACCGTGTCTGTTGCTTTATAAATTCTTATGTGTCCGGAGCAAAAGATGCCAAGGTAATAACAAATTTATTTAAATTTAGCTCAAAGTTTTTTTCTGCGCATTCAGATGTAAGCAAATTAGTCCAGTTAATATTCTCTAACAAAATTTTAGGTTATCATGCTCTTTTCTTAAATCCTTTTTATAAGTTTGAATTGATCTGGCAACACTGAATTAACAACTGTCGGGTCAGTATGAACCTTTACACAAAGTGCATCATGATCACTGATGGCAACACTGCAGATTTCTGTAACCAAATACTCATCTTCTACATCAGTTAGAACATTGTCAAGGCAAGCTCTGTACCGATAGTCTCATTAAACTTAACAGTACTTGTTGAGAGGTTTACACCTATCCAAGAAAGAAACCGTTCATGGTTTCCTTACTAATATATTTATATTTAAATAGCCTCTCACCATTAGATGATTGCTGATTCTTAATTTGTTTAAATGCAAAACCAGTCTCTCTAAAGCATCCAAGAACAGGTCAAAGTCACCATTTGGTGAGTGGTAGACCTCTAAAAACAACAAATTAACTTGCTTTAAGTGAAAACTTAAAGCAAGCAATTAAACTTAATTCATGATGGATCTCACAACAGAATCCAGCTACATCAATAACATCATAGCTATTCTTCATTGCATTTGATAAATATAGGGCTACCCCTCGATGCTTTTTCATAGATCTAGCAGTTCGGATTCCAGGTTAAACTATAGGTCCCTTAGTTGCCATCGGCTGTTAATTAACAGTCCTGTCTAAGGAACATGTCAGGCTTAGTCAGTAACAAGACTTCCAAGATCGCGCCACAATCATCTTACACTCAATCCTCATTCATAGTTGGCTTAAAATACCTACCTTGTGGTATAGTCACCATTTCAATAATCTAATGGTAATAATAATAATATAATTTACCTCTAAAAATCCGTCACTGTGTCTCAAAATCAATATTCCACCATAAATTGCAATGTCACCCATGTTTTTTAGTATTATATAAAAACAACAAGAATTTCAGTATTTTCATACTTTTAATTTTGAATAAGTCTTCCTTCTAGCATAACACATCACATTAGTATTAAAAGTATTGCTGAAGAATGAATAAGACAGATTCCATTATAATTGGGGTAAAGACTAAACAAGGTTAAGTTTTTGGTGTTGGCTATGAAGAAGAAAATGAATGTTTTCCACTTGCCCCCTGCTGAGATCCTAGCATCCTCACTACTCAAACCTTCCGCTACTGTTTAGAGATTTTAGATCTAATTCTATTCATTCTAAGGTATGTGTCATGAGGTCTACGCTGGTCTAGGAGTAGAGTGCGGTTCAAGTCCCGCTAATCACTAATGGAATTTCAAGTGATTGTTACAACCCACTAGGTAGCCTGAAGTAACGTGTAAAACGATTCTGGGCAATGGCCTGGACTAAGTCTTTGGATAAGAATGGGGGACAGTATAAAAAAGGTGTGTCATAAGAATTAAAAACAAGGTTTTTGAAAATTATGATTTTAACCCACAGATGGTCGAGGGATTCACTTTTCATTTGAAGTTACTAACAAACGTGGAGTTTAAAATTACTATTTTAAAAAATTATTATTTTAAATTACTATTTCAGCCTGAAACTCTGAGTAGCTGTTCTTTGGGATGTCAGTAAAGGGGGGTTAAGGTTAGAAAAGTAGTTAAACAAAAGTGGTTTGATATAATTTATTCAAAATTCGTGAAATATAAATTGTTAACAAGGCATTAAAAAAGGTGAGGTGCTTACCCCTCGACCATCTGTGTAAGACTTGTGTATCACGATTAACGGCGGGTTGGACAAAATCATCACTTTAGATACCTTTGTAATGGTGACCTACCCAGGTTGATTTGTAAAAAAATGTGATACTGTAATCAAAATGTTTGCTACTTCAGCATTTGACATTTGGCCCAGAGTTTAGCGCTGGTATATTGTTGTCGGCCTATTAATGTGGTCGCAAACACTGTACAGTTTTCCTCTGTACATGGGAACTCCGATTGTGATATACACACAATTCTAATAGGTTTGTGAGCTGTAAAAATTGTTACAGTCATAACTGAACATGATTTTACACTTATTTAGTCAAGGGCAATAAAAAAACATTTAGAAAAATAAATTTAATAGCACTATGAACTATAAAACATTTTTTATAAGATTTTAAAATCCTAAGGAGACTTTATAATAAATAAACATCAATAAATACTTATATTAATAAATAAATACTATCTAAAACTAAATTAATAACAACATATACAGTCTATATTTTTTAATAGCTGTTGCAGAAAAGAAATTTTGTAAATATTTACACTTTATAGATTTAGCGTGGACCCTAATTAAAATTGTTGTTGTAAAACAATATCCTAGTTAAAATGTTTGGTGTTCAATTTTAATTGAAATTTTTTCATCTGTAAAACATAAAAGAAGGGAGACTGGTTAAACCTATTTTAGAAGTTTAATAATCAAAAAAGGTTTAAATACATATGTTCTATGCAATTAAAATCTCAATAAATTAAAACACTTTCTTTGGGAATGAATCTATACATAAATGTATCAGTCAAGTTGGCACTACTGCTTGGGCGGTGGCCTGAGCATGGACCGCGTGGCTGTGAGCAGCTTCTGGGACACGAGATGTGCAATACTGCTGCTCCGCTTCCACACAAACTCCCTTGTGCGGTCGTGGTCGTCCATGCTGTCCACTCGCACCTGTGGCCAAAGTAAACATTATTTCAATTTGCCAGGATCAGTAATTAGTACAATAAAAAAAGGTAACTGGGTCCAGTATTTAACCATCTCAAGATTTTGCACACCAGCTCGATCCTGAGAAAAATCTTTACACAATTTAGTGATGGATCAATACCGATAATCAACAAAGGCAACTCCTTTGTTTGTTGGGCTACTAATTCATATTCCTTACAAATGAATCAGCTGGTCCTTATCAGTGATAAGGACCAGCTACCTTGTTACTAACAAAGGTTCCACAAGTAGTAGGTCGGTGTTTTATCTATGAATATGAATAAATATTAGGAAGAGGTTTTAAAACTCCAACCAACAGTTGTTTAAAGGCAAGTTAATTAATATATAACCAGAACAGATTTGAGAATAGTCGGAAATTGAGTCAAGCTCAAATTCTTTATAAATTAGGGTAAAGTTATATAGAGCTTTGAGAAAAATTTGTGTTGGCTATGATGAAGAATATTGTTTACAACTAATTTGTTTCCTTTTTTGAGATCCAATTTCATCTTCAGTACTCAATCCTTCCTCAATCGTATGGAGATTTAGATCTAATCCTATTCATTATAAGGTATGTGCTTTAACAGTTAAAAAAATGGCTTTTGAAAACAATGATTTTAAGTAAATCATCACTTTAAATCATTTTGTTCATTTTAAAACATGTTGATCTTGATTAGATGTGCGAATAGTTCTTGCTTAAAAGTCAAAAGTATATAAGTAATCATAAGTAAAGTAAGTAAAAGTAATAAGTAACAAAAGTCAAAAATAATAAGTTAAGCTTATAACATTATCACCATACACAAGGAATAATTTACCTCAAGCTTTCCCCCCACCCCCCCAGCGTCTGACCGTAAGTGAAAAGGAGTTATTGTACAAGAGAGAAATCTTCTTGAAGTACTTCAGAAAAGAATAAACTGAAAGTTTACAGTGTCAGACGTGGCTTGTTTTTTGTATGACCTTCTAGCCAAGGTCTAGTTTAGTTTTTAGGTCGCACTAGTGCCTCTTACATGACCTAACGACTATTTAAGTAGCCGGGACACTCGGCTTTATATGCCTTCCGAAGCACGGTGACATTCTGAGAAATTAAATTACATACGTGTCTTGACCAGGAATCAAAGCTGGTTGGGAATGGTAGGCCAGTACTCTACCCACTCATCTACGACTGCCACATGAGACATGGTGACTTACCTGCTTGGGCTGCAGCACCCGTATGCTCTGGAGAGTAGCGGCTCCGCCCTGCACCACCTTGAGAGTCATCTTGCCACTCATCTCTGCGGTGGTGGCTGTTGCACTTCGCAGCTCCTTCTTAGCTCCTCGGCCGAACTGGACAATCATGTGGAGCAGGTCAATTACATCACCCAGCGGTTACACAACTACACAAGAGTCCTGGTAATCCAAACTAATTGGGAACGAACCCTGTTCGGATTACCAAGTTGTATGTAAGTAAAAGTACTAATATCAGTACTAATAAAATCCATTATTTCAGACCCGAATTAATTGTGTGTTTTGATCAATTAAAAAATTATTATTAAATTAAAATTGAATTAAGGATTAGTTAAAAATAATAAAATAGTGCCGACTGTAGGCCTACTTTTTACGTGTTTGTGGTCATTGCTGGAGATGAACTCAAATGTTCAAAAAGTAGTTTGCTGAAAAGCGATGATATAGAGTCGGATCGTGAGAATCAAATCTATTGTGATGAACTGTGAGTGTAGCTATTCGTCGCCCTACGCTATCTCGAGCAACAG
Organism: Nephotettix cincticeps; assembly: GCA_023375725.1. NCBI lineage: Eukaryota > Metazoa > Arthropoda > Insecta > Hemiptera > Cicadellidae > Nephotettix > Nephotettix cincticeps. The sequence continues at coordinate 134,746,929 of CM041786.1, forward strand.
TGTACTGATACATCTGCATATGTGATGTTTATGAGACGAAGGCACAACTTTGCATTGGCGAACAGGATTTCTTTGTTACGCCAAATGATGATAACTGAATTCTTATGTTCCAAAGTAAGTTATTGTGTTTAATTAACATTGTGTACAGTATAAATAATGATAACGTGCTGTAGATAAAAGTGTTATAATTCAGGTTTCATTGTTTCGTTTTTAATTATTGAAACTCAGTACTGAATCCTTTTTCCCCATCCAGGTTGTTCAGATTAGCCAAACGTTTGGGTACATTAACAGGGTTCGGATTACCGGGAATCTGGTGTATTGCATTGGCGGACTTATTTGTAACGTTTTATACTATTCTTGAGTGTTCTAATTTATCATGCACTCATTATAATTAAAAAATCTCAACAATTATCTTAATGTTTACTTGAATATAAATGACCCAAGACATTTGTGAAAGACAAGATTTAGAGTTAAAGTGAATATAATGTCTACTTTTCCAATACCATACTTATGAAAATTAAACATTACACGAAGATTAGTGAAGATTAGAGTTTGAGTCTTACATTGTCTGTGTACTCACAGTACATAGCCTAGTTTGTACAGATTTTACACTCTCTAAATTTAGAAAAACTACACTTACCATAGTTTTTTCCAAATTTAGAGAATTGACTTGTGATTATACCCAGAACAGAATCAATAATTGTTAAATTTTTCGTATATAATCATGGATCCCTCATTAAAAAGTCAATTAATTTTATAAATAAAGATGTGAAGCTATAGAATCCATCTACTTCTTACAAGTCAGTAAAAGCTTCAATAAAATTTCTGAGCATAGATAGGCTAGTCATTAACCAGACACCATATTAATCCATTCCCTCTCATCAAAATTTGTCATCCATTTTTCTCTGGTGGGAAAGCACAATAGACCATCTGACAATGACGTTTACCTATATTCTTATTGACATACATTTAAAATTACAATACCTTTCTGCTGAAAGGTTTATCATAAATGTGGATATTACCATGTACATGAAAGTTATCTTTACTTCAATGGCATTAGGCATATTGTAAAACTCAACTCACAAGCTTAAACTTTACAATTTAATAGTTTGGCTCGCAGCTGAGATTGTGGTTGGACCGACCTGTTTCTCCACCTTGAGCATGAGGGGCCCGACAAGGAACCTGGTCTTGATGGTGGTGTGAGAGCTCATCATGTTCACGGTGACGTTGCCATCCCGCTTGATGGTGGACAGCCCGTAGAGAGTGGCCTTGGCTCGTGGCCGACCTTTGGGCTTGCTTTGTTTGGTTTGACCCTTTGGACACAATAGTAGCTTGGATTAGATTACCTTTTGAAATGTCGACATACCCAGGTAGATATTTTAAGCCAAGTATGAATGAGAAATGAGTGTAAGATGATTGTGGCGTGATCTTGTAATCTTGTTACTGACTAAGGCTGACATGTTTATTATACAGGACTGTTAACACATTCGCTACCGATCGTCATCAATAGTCGACACCAGGTGATCTGTCAGAGCCCTATCCTGCTGGCCAGACTACCCCCAGCAACTATATGTAACTGAAGTAAAATTTCAACTACCAGAGACCAAACTATTTCTTTTGTTTTGCTTATCAATCAGGTTGCAAATAACAGTAATTTACACAAACCAGCAAGGAAATAAACCATGTTACATGTTAAATCCAATTATTTTTGCTGATGCAATTTTAGCAAAAATTACGCCTAAAACATGGAGGTAACCCCACCACATGGAAATCAATCCCCCCATCTTAATTAGAGTCTACCCTTGTAGACATAACTAGTAACTAGTATAACCAAACTGAAAATATGAACCATATATTAGTAACTGGCCATAAAAGGTATTCCAGCGTGGGGGGTAGGGTAGGAGGGGATGATGGTGGGGTGGGTATATTCGTCCTCTTTGCGGTTCGCTAGTCTCAGCCTAGCCAATAGCCATGTCAACACGTTATCTAGTTTGCTTTTTTCTCTTCGGTGACACATACGACTCATTTCCACACACAGGATTTTCCCATGTGGAAATTAATTTCGCGTATGTTTTTGTTTTTTTAACCTACTATTTTTTTATGCAGTTTTTGTGGTTTATTTTTCTTTCTTATTTGTACAGTAGGTTAAGATTACTAACTTTTTGTAAAAACTGTATATGTATTTTTTTTTGTGATAAATAAAAATTTTTGATTTGATTTTGATTTTGATAAGGATTTTTGATGATAAGGATGATCAAGTTGGAGTTAACGACAGTTCTGAGTTAAGGCAGTATGCGTCAATCATAGTTGACGTCGTCTATGGCTACATAATCAATCGTCAACTATGGTTGACGCTGGTCTGTGACGAACAATATTTTTAACATATCGGTAGTGAACATGTTAAATAATAGCCAATGTCATCTAAGGGAGCTAAAGTGTAAAATGGAATCTAAATCACTTTTGTCTCTAAATTAGGAACTGGTCTAATTAAGAGGATTGTCATTGAGGATGAATGTAGAATGAGTTTTCACAATCCTAGTTAATTGATTTCTACATTAGAATTACCTATAGAATTTTAGAATTTAGAACCGTAGAACTTTTAATTAGAATTTATAATTTACCTTCAAAATCAATTTTTATATTAGTTTTATAATTTAGACTGTTCACTCATATTATCTTTTAAATATACTGGGTGGTTTGGTGACTTAAGGGGGTTCGGAACAAAAAAATTCAAAAAATTGAATTTTTGTTTTTTAATTGAAAAAAAATATTTATTCCTGAACATTTTTGTGTATAAAAAAGTGAAGAGTTTGAAGAGGAAGGCTATGTATTAAGCTCTTGTTAATAACACCAGATATGTACTACAAGGTATTCCTAAAACTAACTTTAAAGCTATTTTCCAAATACTCGTTAAAAAAAGAATGTTCAGGAAATCAGGAAATACATACCTGACATAGGCCCACCAGATTCTTACTACTTATTTATTATCTAGACAAAATTTAACGAGGATTTTCCAATTATATCATTATAAACGAAAAAAAAATATATATGTCTCTCTATGTCTCTGCCTCTTTACTAACAGAATTAGATACTGTAATTGAAAAATTATTATTTTAATTATTAAAAATAATATTTTTAAATACAGTATTCTCGTTTAAGTGTTTAAAAAGGGTTCAAAAACATATTATTATCACAATTAAGTATCTTAAATAGGTTTCCAGAAAAGGTACATCAAAGTTGTTAAATAACATGGATAGCATAGGTCGTATCAAACCCCCTTAACTGAATATGAATATTATAATTACAGTTATTTACAGTATTATAGTTACTTATATTAGACCACAATGAAAAAATAACAAACTGAAATAAAACTACAGATTAATAAAATCACACCTGATTTGACCAATCCCCCATAAGTCTACTCATCCGCATTGCTAAATCAAAACATAAACAATCAATCACTACAGCACTCACGAATTGCAAACATCTCAACATAGCAGGGTCTGTGAAAACCCATAGAATACTTGCAACCTTGTATATTGATTTGACAGTTCATCGTTTTAAATCATATAGGTAAGCTTAATAGGTCTCTTTAAAACAATTACACAGCATTTTGACCTTATTCATCAATTGAGCTCCTAAATGGTTTTAATACCAATCAGATAAATTTAACATTTTTAAAAGTTTGGAGACACCCCTGGGAACGGAGGTCAGAGGTATTATTTTCCATATGGCTGCCTGTTCTATAAGGAATGATGTCAAAAAGCTCTCCTAAGGTGTAGAGAGACTATAGAAACAAATAATAAATAAAGATTTATCCAAGAACTGAGTAATTTCTCAAAGAGCCAATTGCACTGCATCAAACTTCCTTAAGGACTGCAAGCAGTGGAGGCCAGTGGAGGCCTGTAGTCGCTTTTCTGGTGTGTCTGGATGTAATCCACAACCCTCCCACAAAAAATCGCTGAAAGTGTTTTGTATTAAAAAAGGGGGGTACAGGGGCCCTCCCTGGAAAACTTAAAAAAGTTTAAATGCATTTTTAAGATACGTTAAGCACATTTTTGTTTAATCATAAAAAGAATTAAGCACAAATGACATTAAATAGCTTACAAAAATATGATTATAACATATAGATTTATTACTTAATTAGGAAAGTTTATTTGTATTTGTAAAGTGTTTTGAAATTTTTTATAAAATATTTTTCATTACCCTAAATGTAGTTATAATTTGTAACAGTCCAAGACCGCAAAAACTATGCCATATGCAGTGAAGTGGGGATGTCTGTCTTTTATTATTTGTTGACATCTGATTATTATTTGTTGTAATAATTACGCCTTGGATAGGTTTTCTATCCTATAAAAATTTAAAGAGTTTGTTCAATCATACTTTTTATTATGTTTCTGAATCAAATTCTAAGATCACCTTTTTGGTTGAGGTTTTCTTGGAAGTGGCTCGGCTTTGTGGTTCTGCTTTGTTGGTGCTCGACTCAGACTCTGTATTCTTGTTTGCATTTTGTTGTTGATGTATATCATTGGACATATCCTTCTCTGTCGTAGTTATTTCTTCTGTGGTGTTGGCTTCTTCTCTGAAATGGGTTGTCATGAATTAAATAAAAAAAACCAGATTTATGTCTGAAGTAAACTGTATAAGATTCAAATAAAATTATTAACTTGGTATTTCATTTATCAGGTTGAACTACTTCAACCTTTTGATAGAAAGCTTGAAAATAATTTAAGCTCTAAACAGATTATTCAGTAGGAAATAGTTTACATATGAATTATTTGGACTTACAAGCTGAAGGAAAGAACTTTGCAATATCCCAATTTTCTCCTCAGTGACGCTAGCCGACCTTTTTCAATGTACCAACACTAGGTATATTAAAAAATTCATGATCATATGCAGTTGTGTAATATCATAATAATTATGATAATAATTATGTTTAGGGAAAATAATTATTAGCCAGAGGAGGTTAGTGCAGGGAGTACAAAGTGAGTGGTTTGGGCTCAATGGTTGGGAGCTATGGACACTCCAGTTCTTCCAAGAAGTCTTTATCTATCTCTCGACTTTGTATGTTCAGCCAACTGAAGCCAGCTGATACATGTTTCAGCTTATGTTTAGCCAGCTGATATATGCAAAACAACAATGTCTTGCACCTTGCATTCAAAAGATATATGTAGTAACAAATTCTTGAAACGGAGTTGTCTGAAATTCCTGACATTTTTTTAGTTACTTCGATTGTAATAAAGAGAACCAATATAATAATTTAAAGACACCAACTCTTTTTCGGTTTTAGGTGAGAGATCCATGTCTGCTTGTTTGTTGGTAGCACTGGGCCGCTTCTTCTTTCCCTTTCCTTTCGTGTTTTTTGTCTTCTTCACATCAGAAGCATTTTGTAATTTCACGTTCACAGGATCATAACTTCTACTTAAGATCTGGAAAATCAATTAATATCATTAAGTATCCCATGTGTGACCATGGAAAACATATTAGAAATAAATATTTGTAACATTTTCTAAATTGATGATACAGAGTTATGAATTTATATTGATCTATTAGATTAATTGGTAATTATTTGGACATAAAATAACATTTCTGGTCACTGATAAAAAAATTTAGACAAAAGATGTAAAATTATTGGAAATATTATGTCAAACACCCCAGAAAACCATCTCAATCTTGAAAGCTGCCATAAATATATGTTATAGGGTAGATTAATATGATGTTCCAAACCTATTAATATTCTAGTTGGAAATTTTAAGCGATGAGTGTTGTGGATTTGATTACAACTAGATTTGTTTCCATTATTTCCAGAATCATTATTTTATGTGTCTTAAAGAAGGATACAGCTAGGTTCAGAACCGGAACAGTCACAGAATTGTGTAATGATTGTGCACAGGACCAAACCATTGAACCCCATATTATTTTAAGCGGTACTGAATCAATTTAAGAGGTAAGATGGTTTAAACTTACGTGTAGATACAGCAATTCCTCTTAAACAAATTAAAATTTCGAAATTACAATAATTTTTGCTTAATAATTTTATTTGTACATTTTTAATTGTAGAGTACTGACAACGGCGAGGTTTTTTCTGACTTTGTTCATCCCATTAGGCAAATATTTAAGCGTACTCCTAGATTACAAGATTGCTCATAGGATTATATCTGTTGTCATTATTGTCATGGATATGTCTTAGCTCTGGGGGTGGGGGGTGTTGGTGATTGGTAAGATAAAAAATATCTAACAGGTTTCCATAGAAACTTCCAGAGCTATTGTATTGAATTTTTAATATAAAAGAATAAGAACTACTGTTTATGTGAAATAAAACCATTTCCTTTAGATATATCCATGATCTAACTTATTTCAAATACTATATTGAAGTATTTTTATTAAATGTGGAAACCCACAAAATTTTAAACTTTTTACACTAAATTTTAACTATTACAGGGAAATTACCTTGTTTATTCTTCCGAGAATGTTGTCGACGAACCTGTTGTACTTGGCGATGTATAGGGCGGACCTCGCTGGCGAGTCTATCGAACCTGGAATTAATTTGAGACGATTATTAATAAATTTGCCCATGTCACAACAGAGTACCTATAACTCAGGTGAGGCATGACTAGAGACAGCGAGGGGTAGCACCATAGAAGTCGTGAACACTTTTATGTTTTCGTTATAGCGAGTGGCTTGAGATCTCTTCGCCTTCAGATTACGCTCCAGGACATATGACCAATACCGTTATACCGTTTTTAGTTATCATTACCTTTAAAATGTATTTATTTTTAGTATTTTTGCATTTACTTTTCACAACAAACAAAGAAACATACAGAAACCACCTCTTCTTTATAATAATATAAATAGATTATTTTACAACAACTTACAACGTTTACAAACATAAAACTTATAAAGAAAATAAAACTCTAATTGTGATCCTAAATTAACTGAAACTACAGTTGAAAAATCCCCAATTGAGAACCAATCGGGCTATTGAACCCTGTCATTGTCAAAAGAAAGCATTAATATCAAGGAACCCGGAAATGTCAATACAGAGGTGTTTTCCTCCTTCCGCCAAACAGTGTAACCATCCGCTTCCCTTCCCCTGTACATCTGTTGTCTTTCAAGCCTTTGTTCCCCGAGAAGCACATTTATCCATTGTAACACCTTTACAAAACAATGAACAATGGTAAAGTGACTGTAATAAGGTGCTTCAAAAAGCATGCTTAGCGACGTCTATGGTTACGTAAATAAGGTAATAGATATAGTCAGATTTTTTCTTTTACTCTTTATGTAATAACTCTTTTTACATAGAGCATCACCTTCAATAATTCTATAAATAGCTAAACAATTTTGAACGAGTATTTACTACCAAACCATCCAAGGCTATATTTTTTCATATTCATATATTCCACAATCCACTTCGATGGGTATTTAAAAAAAATGAGTTAAGTGTGAAGGTGATAGTAAATGAAGTAGATGATTCAAGTAGGTTCTGACTTTTAAAAACCATCTGAAACCATTTGCTAGGAAATCTAATAATTGACTACTCATGTATTTTCATGTATTCAATTAAATAATTTAATTTAATAGATTTAATTTCAATTGATATATGATTTTGATGATATAAATAATTTTAATAGATAAACTTAATTAGAATATAATTTCATGTATAATAATTATTTATAGGAATGACTAAGACGGTGGCGACGTCCTGCAATCCAGCAACTTGGAGCTCGCGAATTGTGGATAGTTGTGAGCAATGGTCGGTGGGTGTAATGTTCTCTTATGTGGATTAACGTCTGCAATATCGGCTGTTGGGCTATTAATTAACAGTCCTGTCTAAGGAACAGTCAGCCTTAGTCAGTAACAAGACTACAAGATCGCGCTACAATTTACTTATACTCAATCCTCATTTACTTGGTTTAAAATACCTACATTGTGATATGGATGCCATTTCAATGATCTAATCTAATCTATACATAATAAGACTGGTACAATAATCTGACCATAAATGTGTTTTAAGGTTAATTCAATTTTAGTCTATATAATCAGAATATTATATAGTCAAATCCTTATTCCCAGTTTCAATCCTTTATAGGAGAACTGTTTTTGTGTTGTTTTGACATGGATATGTATTAACTCTGGGTGTATTGGCAATCTGTCAGACCAAAATTTGAAACAGAAGTGACGTCATATGGTTAAGGACTGCTGTCTAGAGGAACTGAAAACATTCCCTTTAGACATATCCATGATCTAACCTATTTTCCAAAGATAAGTAAATACATTATTTGTTTTTGTTGTTGAAGTTAAAAAAACTACTCTAGATAAATTATGAAATGATTTTATGTATGAAATAATGTGATCGACAATTGACACTTACAAGGAATAAAATTTATTCCTACCTATTAGGTCATATTTAATAGGACCTAATAGGTAGCAAAAGAATAACATCTTCCAAAATTTTAAATTTGTAAACGTCACCAAAAATTATATATTGTAAAGTAACAAATTTGTTGATTAATTTAAATTACTATGAAAGGTTTTATGACTAAAAAACGTTTGTACTTACTTCCCTGTGGGAAATAGGTTAGATCGTGGATTTGTGAAAAGGAAGTTTTCAATACCTCTAAACAGCTGTCGCGGTGTAGCCATATGACGTTTCAAATTTTCTTACAAGCTTACAAATCTTAAAAAAATTGCTAACATCCCGCCTCCCTAGAGCTAAGACGTATCCATGTCAATAATATATGAACTTGAACAAAGGGAATTTAAAAAAGAATCGTACTTGATCAACCAATAACAGACTAAGGCATAGCAAGCCCCTTTAATACACAATTGGCAAAACACATACTGCGCTCATATGGTATCTCCGACTTGAAGGCGCTTTACGTGAGAAACAGATGTTTTATCTTTATTGAATATTGAAAATGTAGCCTACATCTCGTGTACGATTAACGTCGATTCAACACAATTACTTCTTTGAAGCCTTCATTTTATTTTTTAAATTTATTTGTGAATTATTAACTCGTAATAAAACCAGGTAAATATATATTTGAAAACAGTATTTTGTAAATTTATAAATTAGTTTAAGATATTACAAATAAACGAAATAATTTATGAATATTTGAAAAAAGTACTATCAATTTAAAGTATCTATAACTGTATCGTTTTGTTTTTAGGGAGGGCTGCTAGAAACTGGAGAACAGGCATTAACAATCAATTCAACATATCCTATGCGGGTTGAATACCCTTTTACAAATTACTAGATCGTCCTTACCACGTCACTAGCGCCAAATTATGTCCGTATGATTAGACAGTTGGCAGCCCTGGGAGGTCTTGCTCAGCTGATATTTGGTGTCGTGCCAGCTGGAAAATTGCTGCCTCCATGTATTGTTGTATGAAGTCTTGGCGATAAATTTAAAATCCGACCTTCCCTTTGTCATATCAACTTAATTGCCAGAACGTGTTGAGGTTATTGTAGTAAACATTTTACGACTAATTACTTATATTTGTCTACGAGTCTCATTACTGAGTCTCGTTACTGTGCACAGGATATCCTGTAACCTGATGGACTACTGCAAATAACGGTATCAAAACTATACCTTATTATACTGAAGAGTCAAGCCACTATACTAAATAAAGTACTCCTTGAGTTTCACTTTGATGTTTTCAATTCAAGTTCCTTAATATGGTGCTGGAACAATTATTCAAAATAATACTTGCACAATTTTAATAATGTATAAGATGGTAGCGAATTTCCCATAGGAAAGAAGCTATTACCGTAGGTTTCGTGGTAAGTCTTAAGCCTGGGAATATGTTATTTTTTCGTGTTTAGGTGCTCAGAGGCCAAAAACAATAGTAGTTAAAATTAGTAAAAATAGGAGGTTTGTACTAAAAATTTGGGTTTTTCGTTTTTCATATGTAATTTAAAAAAATGTTTAAATTTTATCTTTCACCATTAGAATCAGCTTAAATAACTTCACAATTAGTTCGTTTAAGTTTTGCTATACCTCCAACGGTTATTCAGGTATAAAAAAATCTAAGCACAGTACGTTGTATTTTGGGGCTCCAATGTTAATCTTATGGAGGATAGTGAAAAATTAATATTTTACTTATTAGTGTATATTTTTGGATGAAAGTTGACATTTAGCTTCATGTGGTTGAGATCCATAATTCATGCTTAAAAATCATAGGTTATCATGGTAGAAAACCTGCATACTCTTTCCCCAATATGGTAGTTTTATTTTACAGATTGTTGTTTTTAATTTACTTAAGGGAGAAAGTATGTGGCAGCCCACTGATACCGTTTATTTATATTTATTATTAAGACTTTATTTTTGTATAATACAATAGAATACTTTACAGTGTCTCGAATTTAATGAAATGTTAATAAATTTTTTTAACATAATTATTGTTAGTTTTTACATAAAATACTGCTATAGTATATTTTGATATGAGGATTGCATTTTTTATTTTATTGTAGGTTTCAGGATATTATACCCTTAAAATGAAATAAACTAGTACTTGAGGTCTTGTGGAAAAATAATTATGAGATAAAAAGCGGCATTAATTTCTTTTCTTGAAGGATTAATTAATTACCCCTAATCTTCTCGGTATTACTCTTTGTATAGTCCATCTTTTCACATTTAATTAGCTCTTATGAATATTTTGTTATCATTTTAAATTAAATTCAACTTTCTAACAGGCGTAATTTTAGTTGGATATCTTTCCAAAAAGCGTTTTTGAATCAGTGTTTTGAAGTTTTTCGATCAGATAACCATTCCGTCATTTCAACGTCCAATAAAAATTAAATTAGTTAACTTATAAAAACGAATCACTTGAAATAATGAAGTGATCTGTATTTTTGAGAGCAGCTTACCTTCAATGTAGCTACACTGTTTAGACTGATGACATTGTTTAGTTTTTTTAAGTAAACAACTTGAGCATTTTTTGTTCATCAGTTTCATTATTGACTAATTCCATTGTTGTTTATAAAACTGTAGACCGATTTTAGACCCATTTTATGTATTCGTTTTCGAACGAAAGATAACAACTACTTTACGAACGATGTACTAAAATAACATTGGACAACAATGCTGTAATAGACAAAAGATAGAGGATAAATACACTCATTTGATATCCAATTTATTTAGAAACGTCCTTTCTACCATCCATCAAAATGCATGTATAAAACTCCGTTTAAATGGAAACCACAGGAAATAGGCAGTCGAACCAGTGATGGACCAGAATGGAAACATCCGTTTATAGTTAGATTGACTGTATTCAACCGCCGGGCAATATCTAAAGGTTAATAGAAATCCACTGAATCCATTGAGGATTATTAACTTCCGCTTCGGTAGGTTATCGTAATAATTTGATGGCGTGTCCGGTAACTAACGGAACCGGAAATGAATATTGGAGATTTGGTGGATTCCTGTTTCAGTGACTACTACTAATCAATACTACTAATCGATGCCAACGATAAAATCTACTCTACAAATCAGGAATACTAGTAACCATTGTACAAATTGAAATATGCGACAAGAGGGTATGAAAAATGAGAAACAGTCACATATGTTTTATGTTCCTCATGGTTTTTATATAAACAATCATGTTACCATTCAATTATGTAGACTTCATTCAAAAATTTCAAAACAAAATTTTAAGATTTGCAGCAAAATGTCCATGGTATATTTATTACGCACTCCTACCTAATAAAATGATGAGTTGTTCATCTTTTTACAAATTCTGTGTATAATGTTTAATGTGTACCATTGAACCAGAATAAAACATTTTCGACACAAATAACATCAAAAAATAATTTTTTACATTTCCATTACGGGTAGGCCTTTGTTATACTATTGTCGTTGAAATCTATATAAATTGAAAATATTGGTGTTTTTTGTACATTACTTCAAGTAACGATATTTTTGGTTTTACCGTTTATACCCCCAGAAAATCTGAAATGTGTTTCATCTCAATTTCATGTATTTTTGTAACGCTGTATCATGAAATTACCACTATAATGAAACTTATTTTCGTTATTATATAGCTTTGAGAAGGTTTTTGTTCACTTTTAACTGACACACACCCTATTAAAATAAAGTAGTGAGCTCTCGAAAATCAAATTTTGAGCGATATTAGCAGCATGTTTTCTAACTCTCGTAAAAATGGTCCGACCGAGACCAAATCTGGTAGAAACGTGTATTCCTACATTTACTCGGACAAGTTCGTAATCCAGACATATCGGTCAATTGGAACGGGTAGTTTTGGGTAGGGGTGTTTGTACTCAAAAATTGTTTTTTTGCGTTTTTCATATGTACTGTAATTTAAATTTTATCTTCAACCAATAAACTCAGCTTAAAAACTACACAATTTAGTTCCTTAACGTTTTTTCTATTTCCAACGGTTACCGAGATATTAAAAACTAAACACAGTACGTTGTATTTTAGTGCTCCAATGTTAATCTTATGAAGAATGAAGAAAAATTAATGTTTCACTTATTAACCAATATTTTTGGATGAAACTTGATATTTAGCTTCATGTCGTTGAGATCCATTCATTTATGCTTAAAAACCATAGTTTACGTGTTCCTCACAGCAGCAAACCTGCGTAATCTCTCACGTATTAATCTTAAGGAGAATAGGAAAGCCCCTTTATTTATGTCCAGATATAGATAAAACTTGGTAAGTGGTCAAAATAGAGTGATTGAAAATAATTAACACTAAATAATTGACCTGAGAATTATTTTTCCTTTTTTCATTTGTTATGTCTTTATACTTACTTTGATTTCAGGTAAATATATAATTATTCATAATACTGCATCTTTCTTTTAAATACTGATTCATACAACCTGTACAAAGAATGGGTTATCTGCTTGTGTATTGTAAAAATACTGCAGGAAAACATTGAATTATGTTTTCATTGACTAAACTAAGAAATTTTATAGTTTATATAAAAAAATCTAATCAATTTTAGGGAATTTAGCGTTCCCAAGACCGGATTTTCTAATTTACGTGTGTTGGGTCATTTAGCTGGCAACAATAAACATGGACTCTGTGCGTCAGCTTTCCCTGCACCGATTTCTCCCTTCTCATAGAGTAAAGTTTCAGCAATCAAAGGATAAGAGAGTAAACATTCTCAAGTCCGACGACGATTGCAGGAAGCAGTAATGTAGCGTTGTTGTCGGCGGTCCTTGAAATACCGGATAAACTTTGTGTATAAGTGCACTTGTGGCAAACAATGCTGAACATTGGTTAAGATGGCTGGACGGCGGGCGAGGGGGTCAAGGAGATTGTGGAAAACCCTATCACAGCTCCTGCTTGTTGGTCAATTTAATACAACAAATAAAATACCCCCGTCGCAGCAGACCTGCGTACTCAGCGAATTTCTAAATCAATAAAATAATAATAATAATATATGACAATTTTTTTCAAAATCTGTCGATAAACGTGAGAATTATTTGCCTATTCTCCATAAGATTAAAATGGGAGAGAGTGAGTAGGTTTGCTGCTGTGAGGAACACTGAAAGTAGCCATTTATACCATAAATTTTTAACATTTATACCAACTTTCATCAACATCTGTCCATAAATAAATGGGTTTGCCTAATCTCCACATGATTAACATGGGAAAAGAGTATTCAGGTTTGCTGCCATGATTAACACATAAACTATGATTTTTTAACACAAATGTATGGATCTCAACCACATGAAGCTAAATATCAAGTTTCATCCAAAAATATTAGATAATAAGTGAAAAATTAATTTTTCCTAATCCTCCATAAGATTAACATTGGAGCCTCAAAATACAACGTACTGTGTTTAGATTTTTTTATATCTCGGTAACCGTTGAAGATAGAGAAAAACTTTAAGGAACTTAATTGTGTAGTTTTTAAGCTGATTCCAATGGTGAAATATAAAGTTAGAAATTTTTAAAAATTACATGTGAAAAACGCAAAAAACCCCATTTTGGGGTACAAAACCCCCCCAAACTACCCGTTCCCATTGACCGATATGTCTGGTTTACGAACTCGTCCGAGCATTTGTAGGAATACACGTCTCTACCAAATTTGGTCTCGATCGGACCATTTTTACAAGAGTTATCGTGTTCACAGACACACACACACACACACACACACACACACACACACACATATATATATATATAAATTTTAACGACTATTGTTTTTGGTCTCTGGGCACCTAAAGAAGAAAAAATAACATGGTCTCGGGCTTAACTCTTGCCATGAGACCTACGGTAATAGCTTCTTCCCTATGGGAAATTCACTAAAACGTGATTGATATTAGCTGTAAGATTAATGTGAAGAAGTCCGTCGTAGGCAATATTGGAAAAGTGTATTCCAATACATAAAAAATCTTTCTTATCCGTTGATGGTTATATTTGACACTATTGTTTCGTAATGGGTGTATGGTTGGTTAATATAAGAGACGGATTCTACGTATAACAGCATTCATTATAGTAGCTACAAAAGTTAATCGATCTGTCAAGAAACGCCTCATTGAAAGTTATTTTACCTGAAAGTTAGGAGGATTCGTTGCACGTAATAGATTATTACAGATAGGTCGGCTATTGGTGCTTATGTTAGTAGTGTAAGTGTTTTAAGCTTCACTAACCGCCGATTTACTGGAACATTATTTTGACATAGATATGTCTAAGTCTTAGCTCGAGGAGTGGTATTGACATCCGTTATACCTAAGTTGAAACGGAATTGACGTCATATGGTTATAAGGACAGCTGTTTGGAGGAACTGGAAACATCCCCTTTAGAATTGCCCATGGTCTAAGCTATTTTCCAAAGTAAGTACATTTACCTACAGTTACCCAATAATGTCCCCTTTACCTCACTGATTTGAGGATGCCAAATGACCAAATGTCAGTGAGGTAAGTATAAGGTAAGGTAAGGTACACATAGTGAGGAAATAAGTTGGCAGCACTGGCAGTAAATCAGCTGGCCGGCTGTTGTTCCGCTTATTCGTCTGAGCATTCACAGACACCGGATGTTTCTATTTTATTCGTAAATAATTAATTGTTAAATAATAATTAATTGGTCGTATTATATGAAAATCGATGTTGACAGTGTGATTTTAGTGATTATTTTTCTACACCAGAAAAATTGAAAGAATTAGCAAGGGGAATGTTTTTAGATCTTTTACCAGAGAAATCTTAAAAATACGAAAAAAGGTACGGACAATTTATTTTAATTCTTAAATTTCGTAATAAAAGTTTCTCTTCTGTTTTTAAGTATGTACGTTTATTTATTAATTTTAACGTTTTATGGTAACTGTAGGTAAAATATAATGTGTAACTCGATTGAGAAGCGCAATTTCCTCCCTCGAAAAACCGTTCTACACTCGCCATAACCATACGAATCGTGTAAGGATTTCTTTCGAGTAAGACTATTGCCCACTTTTTGATACTAGTTGCAGAAATAACTATTTTCCAAATTGTTTGACCAGGTAAATTTATTTATAGTTTAGGTAGGATTTATTTTTCTACAATCCAGAAGCTCGAGGTTAAATTTGTTTTTAAAACTATTTTTAGGACAATATAGTTTGATCTTATTGGCTAAAATTATTTTATCAGCAGTAGAGTTGAGATCATAGCGATATTCATAGAGACAAATATCGTATTCAAGCCAATAATAGAATTGTGTACATTTTATAGCAGATTGTTTAGCTAAAACCAATTTACCTACAACTAATAGAAGTATGTTGATTAAAATATTCTATCAATAAATGCTTGATGGAAAATTAGTACGATCAGTTATGTATCAACCATTCTCAGGGGCTGCAATCAAGGCGTATTGAAATTTCAAAAGTGTAAAGGAGAAATAAGCCTCTCAGGTCCTTTTGTTTTGGGTAAGGGGGGCTTCACTACACCCTTCCCTACACTTCCCTACTTCCCACCCCCATATAGTTGCCAGTTGCTATGAAGAGCCTGCATAGCCCTAGGAATGGCAACGCACGAATACTGTACGTCCGATCTTTGCTTAAGTTTTAGTATATATTCATGGGTGTTAGAAATGTACTTACTCTTTTTAAAATTGTAGTAGTGCAAACATGTATTTTTGGAAGTAATTTATTTTCTCGTTATGTAATTTGAATAATTATTGTGGAATAAACATTTTTAGTTTAGATAAGAAAATTATCATTTAGTAGAGATTTAAGTGTCAGGCGATATTAAAATAAGAATTACTTAAGAAGAACTTTTAAATACAATTCTTCGGTTGCACTAATTTGCATCACAATAATTATATTTCCAATCACTGAATGCGTAAATTGATTATAGAATACATAATTTATTATTTTAAATCAATAAATTTCACATGGAAATTTAATCCTAATAAAATATTCTTAAGTGCTCTACGAAATAATGGGAAAGCAAAATTGTAAATTAAATTATTTTGCAGTGTAAGGAAAACCACAAAAATACATATAACATGTAGGTGGAACAAAATCAATGTTCGTTCACTCAGTGGTTCGAATGTTCCACTCGACGAAGCGCGCGGATACGTGCGTATTCAGCTTTTAAACCTCACTAGCGAGCACTATAAACTACTGTATCTTCTGTGTGACGTCTCGAATATTTAGTGCCAGGTCAAACGTCATAAAAAACCAACATACCGTAGTGCAGAACGTCCTTCTCCTTTCAACAAATTTCTTTCAATTGATTTTTTAAGGTTTTTTGAAAAAATCCTTTCTGAATACTACAAGATGTTGTACTCGTATACTGTAAGAACGATGAGGTCATGCTAGGACCAATATTATTGGCCCGGGCACCAAATGAGCTGAACCCGTGTTTAGTGCGCACGCGCGTAAGTAATGTTTGCCAGTAGGGGAGCCAATGGTTCTATACCAGTGTTATAGTAAGAACCAGGGGATCCTACTAGGACCATTATTAAGAACCCCATAATCCAACACCGTTGCCGGTTGGCCCACATGAGCACAGACCAACGCTCAGACCAAGTCCATAGACAGCGACCGTTTGTGTACCTTGTGGCGTGATTCGGGTCGCTTAGGTCCTCAGAAGTTGTTCATGGACGTCACTAATCAAACTATGTTCTAGAAAAAGATGGCTGCTAGTGATGTCGCTCTGTTTGGTGGATCGTCCCCCACGAAAAAACGAAGTGTGTGGATAAAGAATTAGTTGCGCTAGCATAATTACATCACATAAAACTTATATTCCACTTTTGTCATGCACTGTTGATGAACTCGCTGATGGTTGTGCACCATTAATGGAGGGTTTACTGGATATGTTTGGTGTTGTGGTCCACAGAAATAGTTGGAGGCGTCGGGGCCGTATCCTAAGTTTTCATAATAATGAGAAGACGACTTTTGGCAAGGGATTTAATTTTTTCAGCTTTGAAAAGTATAGCATATCAGATCTATCAATGTCTGTGTCTGTGGAGCCCATATACGGGCAGACGCGGACTGTGACTCGGAGGGTCTCTCGGGAATTCTCGGCATACCCACAGGACAAGGTTCGTTTAGCCCACGTACAAACAACACGGTCTGTACGCAGACAGTCTGTAGACATGTCTGCAGCCGATGGCTGCATGGATTTGGCAGGAACCAGGGGCTCATACTAGGACCAGCATTATTGGCCCGGCCACCAAGTGAGCTGAGCCCGTGTTTAGCGCGCACGCACGTAAGTGGGCATGTATGCCAGTAGGTGAGCCGTTATACAGTATCGAACCTTCAGGGAGAGTCGATTAGACGCGAGGCACGTCCAAAGACTTTCTACACAACGACGTCCGATGAATCGCTGAATCGGATATATTTTATTCGCTCTTTTAGCTATGTTGATTTACATTTTTTACTGATAGATACAGTACATAGTTTCAAGTTTAATAATTCCCTGGTTCTAATATTTATCTGACAAACTTAAAATGTTGGTATATAAATCCAATTTCAGTATTTTTCAAAACTGATGATGAGTGATAAGATTAGTTTTTGAATTCGTGAGAAACTCTTTCTCTTTAAAATATGTGATTGATTGCATTAATAATTTGTTGAAAGTAAGGCAGCAGCTGTTTGCCGTACGTTAAAAGCTTAACATAAAATAATTTCGACATGGATTTCAGATATGTCTAAGCTCTGGGAGGGATCGGTGTTACTAATTTGCGAGACGCTAAAATTGTAACGAAAGTGATGTCATATGATTGTGATAACAGCTATTTAGAGGGACTGAAAGCATTTCCTTCAGACGAATCCATTATCTAAGCTATTCCCCGCAGTAAAGTCAAAACAATTTGTTTTCATGTGTATCGGTAGCCAAACAGGCATTTGGATAACTTTATTTGTAACCTTTTCTTAAAAAAAACTCCTTTTCCTTTTGATAAAAACTCTGGGAGTTACCTTGGATGAAGGCCTTACTCTTTCTGACCATGTGACAGCAACATGTCAACGAGCACTCGGTACGCTAAGAGGGCTTCATAGGCATAGGGACTTGCTGTCAGTAGAAGCTAAAATTAAAATTGTCAAATCTGTGATTCTTTCGTCTTTTGAATACTGCTTCCCTGTATATGGGAACAGTATATCGAAGAAAGACACCAAAAGAATTCAGAGATTGCAGAATGCCTCAATAAGATTTGTTTATGGTTTGAGAAGGAGAGACCATGTAACGTCACATCGGAAAGATGCCCAGTTAACAACAATGGGTGTATCTTGTAAGGTGTTAACGAGCTCTTTGATCCATAAAATATTAACCCTAGAAGAGCCCAAATATCTCCTGGAAAAATTAATAGCTAGGCAGGACGTCTCAGAGCGCCGCACTCGGAGTGACAAGCTAATTCATTTTCCAAGAGTAAGCCTTGAGTGTGGAAGGAAGGCTTTTTCATATTTCGGCCCTACCTTATATAATTCAATCCCACCTGTGATAAAAAATAGTAGTGTAATATCTTTTAAAAGTAAAGTAAAAAATACTATACAGATGACAGTTTTTAAATGTAATAATTTGTTTATTTATTTATTGTTGACTGTACTGTATATATTTAGTTTTTTAAGGTTTATTTGTTTAGGACCTAATTGATTTCGTTCTTGTTAAGTTTATCATAATTTTTTGTTAATGCTAGTTCACAATAATTATATATTTTATATAGACAATAGTTATATCTGAAAACCAGTTGTTACGGCTGAGATAACGCTAGCTCCAATAAAGGCATTTTTCTTTCTTTCTTTCTTGTCTGGTCGTATTAACTTCATACGCAGTTAGGTTACGAATGATTGCCTACACAGAATTAATCTTTTTTCGTACACTTTAAAAGATTGTGAATGAATCATCACCGTAAGGTCAGTGCAACAGCGCAGTGAATACCGGTAATATCGTTGTCTATAAACTTGGTATATTCCGTTATTATCAACGGGCAATGTGGTTTTCCTCGAAGTAACTCCGAGGAGGCCGTGGGATGTTGATGTGTGGTTAAGAGAGATGCCTCATCTACTTCCACATTCTCGAGTCTATGAAGTCCCAACCAAGAAATGTCTCAGAAATGTCTCTCCAGCGCGTTTCAGACCGTTTCCACAAAACGTCGATTGAGGCAAAGTGGACCGGTGACCTTGACCATGACAACAGGGGTCACTGACCTTGAAGGTCACGGCGGTCGTTCTGGCGGGAAAGTTGCCGCGCCTTCCCCTCCCCTTCCGCTACTTCCCACAGCCACCGCCTATTGTCAATGCGCGAACACATGCTTTCCGCTTTCTCCAATGATTGTATCCATTTCTGCGAACTTGTGGTGAAGAAAAAAACTCTTTTTAGCGAAATTATATTTCAATATAATCGAAGACTTTCATTGGAGATAATACGTTTTGAGTGCCCTGGATCGCTTAGAAATGTTGTTTGAAATAAAATTGCTTTTACAATACTGTACTTGATAATTACATTAATCACTCCAATTGTACTTATTTAATGGATGCTGGTTGAATGTTAAGTAAACGTATTAGAGAAGAGAGATTGGGATTGAAAAATGTAATAGGTAAATAACTACTGTTTTCGTTGGAGTAGGCCTCTATACAACTTTTTATTTGAAACTATTGTGCCACTTAACTTAAACATCGCTTGTGAAATAATTAATCTCGACCTGATAATACATTATTGTCATAAAAACAGTTAAAATAAATAACTATTGTAAATTACACAATGAGTTTTCACTCGGGTTGTCAAGCAAGCCTCGCTGAACCACGCCTTGAAAGAACCAGGTTTGTAACAGAAGTGTTCACCAGCTATCCACTTTGTGTGACTTGCTATCTGATTTACTCCTCCTCGAGCCATGTTTTATCGTGATGCACGCTTCCACTAACTTCCCGCGAATGCATTTCACGCAGTCACCGCAGGTCTTGACCAATACGCCTCCCGTGTCACCCTCGATATTTATTCACAGTCTTCCAACCGTCATTTAAAATTCAAAAGAGTTCAGACCAAGATGTTCCACAGACGATATTGTTTCCGGACACTTACCCGTTTCGTAGGTAAAACTAATAATTTAAATAGGGATACTGTTGAAACCAGTTTTCTAATATGAATGCAAAGTAAACTGGAGAAGTGACGGTGGAAGTAACGGGTCGGAGGATGAGAGCTGATTATGTAGATGTGTATGTGGATGTGGATGTGGCCGTGTTTTGGGGAACGATCGTACGAGGACCGGTTGGTAACGGAGTCGCCCGACCTGGATAACCACTCCCGGCTTGGAGCTCAGGTTTCCCCATACTCCGCTATCGCCACAGCCGGGGACCGAGCTTCGCTAGGGGTTAGGTGTAGAAAAACTATTGTCTAAACTGCGTGATCTCATATAGTCATAACGATGATTTTCCTCCAGAACGATTACCTCCCAAATTGTCCGCTTTTAGATTACCGGCCGCTTCCCCCTCCCACCACTACCAATCATAAAAATAACATGGGAGAAGTCTGGCACATTCTGTGAATTATAGTTGCTGACAGAGGTTTTGAAGCTATATTAGCCGACTTAGAAAATCGTAGTTATTTAAGATAGTTAATAGTGGGTAATGCGTTACTTATTTTACTTATATATGCCCAAAAGCTAGGGGTAGCTAGGGGCGACAACAGTGTCCTTCATGGCAGAAAGTGTTACTTTAATCCCTTGATACACAAAAAGCTATTTGTGCAATAAGGGGGACAATTTCCTGAGGGATAAAAAAGGCTTTAATGCCATGACGCACACAACATGATTCCTCCACCTATAAATACAAGTAATACAATTTTTAAAGTACCTATTAACTAACCTTAATGACTATCATTTTCCAAGTTGGTTATCATAACCTCAAAGCAATCTATACAAGTTATCAACTGGCTGGTCTGGTATTAGTTACTACTAGTCAGCAGCTATTTTTTATGCTTTATTTCATTACAGGGTGAGCTAGATTTCTCCCATGTCATTCTAATGGGATTCCTTTTCCTCACTTGGGTCAAAACTACATGCTTTTCCTCCCTTGGGACAAAAAGTATTACTTTAGTACTCTATTCCAGAGAGTAAAGTACGCATTTTGACAGTATGTGGAGGAAAATAACTTATTAGTGAAGCCAATATAACTTAACCTAAGCATTATAACTGTATAATTATATAGTTATAATTATTGTAACTTAACCTATGCTAACAACAATAATAATGATGCTCTATAATAATGATCCTGATGGATTAATCAATAACCAAGCTACACAAGTCATAAATCCTCTAACTCATCTAATACTGAAAGTAAATAACGACCTTACTTTTATAAAGTTTAAAAGGTAATGTTAAATTCAAAAAATTTTGAGCCCAGTAATTTAAAAATGCGACCTAGATGCGACCCAATGCCAGGTGAGGAGCTGAGATGTCATAATTATAATAATTATGATAATTACGGTCACATGGGAAAGCAGACGAGATGTTAGGACACGCTCCAGAACTGTTATCAACGAATACAACAAGGGCACCTTTTAGAAAGGATGTAGGTAATACGTATCGGTAAAGCTACAGTCCTATTAAGAACTGACGCCTCAAAAAATGTAACCTTATTTTATTATAACTTTCTGTTGTTGTAAAGAAACAAACGTTTAAGACCCTTTTTGTACCTGTCGAAGAAAACTTTGTATCGTTAATAGAATCCTTAAATTGGAGATGAAATTCATTATGAATGTAAATAGGAAGGTTCTATCGTTTTATAAGAACCAGTAAACTACTACAATACAGTATTGAAATTTTACTGGAATCAAATCTTCTACTTACCTTGCTCACAGACAATGACTGCATTTCTGAATATTTGCTAACGTAAATTAAATTTACCTTACATTATTACCAAATCCTAGATTTCCCCAATCGAATTAAACTTTGATTACTGCGTAAATGCAGGATCCACTTTTCTATGTGGTATCATTCTCAACCAACCATCAATAAACCACCACCAAAGAAGAACTATGTTAAAAGTTAGCTTTAGCGTGAAAAGCGAGGAAGTCGGAGGAGGAAGTTGAAAGGTGGAAATAAATCGAGCAAATTTCAGAGGAAACTCGTTTATAGCTTTAATATACAGTTATTATACAGAACGCACAAGCAAAGATTGCTAAATCTACGTCTAGACACTACGAAGAAACGTACAGTTCACCTGACGAGCGGGATTGCCGTGTGAGATTCAGCACACTTAATAAACTACTAGGGTAAATAATATAACAATAAATAAGAAAATAAATAAATAAATATATAAATAACAAATTGGAGAATCAGACTCATCGACAGGATGGAATATAAATTGCTTTAAGTTAATTGCTCTGCACTGTGTTATATGGTTGCATGTTTTGAAAGTGCATTGTTTGCGAGAGTGGTCGAAGTGTCATGTGGAACCACTGAATTAATATTATATTGTTCCTGTAATTGACTAGTATACGAGTAGAACGTAAATACATTATGTAGATTAAGAAGATGATCAAATCATAATTAGTCAATATTTAAACTATTTTTAGACATTTTTTACAAGATAATTTCTAAGAAACGTTTTATAAAATTAAATAATAAGCTCTTTACATTTTCCTATAGTACACGTTTTTTATACAATTGAGAATATTCGCTCACAATTTAATGTTTACTTGTCCCTTAAAGCTAACCCCTATTTAAATTAAACATCTTGGAAGCTAGACTTGATTTATTTCTTTCACCACAGCATAGACCAAACCACACCAAACATAGACTTTTTGGTTACAGCGCATACGTATGAAACTTCCCTTTTTGTGGATATTTTGAAATTGACTGTTATTATTTTTCTTACAGTATACTCATCGTAGAGAGATGTTGTTTTACTTAAGGACATTTATAGTAAATAATAAAGAGTGAAAAAGACATCTTGTTACCTCTTAAATAAAAGACATCTTAAATTCTTCATGAAAATGTAAAAATGTATGACAATATCAAACTTTCTGCTATCCTCACAGTTCAACGTGACTAGAAATCACACTGAGAACAATCAACTTAGAACAATCCAGAATCTAAATCCCACACAGAAACCCCACCCATCTCACATACTCTAATTATGTACACATGTTCAAGAAGAGTGGGTAACAATTCCAAAGGCTTCTAATCTATCAACTGCTCCCTGGTATTTTATTGGTCTCTGACTCACGTGCGTGCTTCGCCTCAATGTCTATGTCGTCATCCTCGTCATCATCATCGTCGTCATCGTCATCCTCCAAAACGTCGTCCTCGTCATCGTCGTCGTCGTCCTCAGCCTCGGAAGGCTTCGCCTGGGAGGCGGAGGCTACTGGGGCGGAGGCTGCAGCCACGGAGTCTCTCTCCGGAACATCCTGGGTCGTGAGCGTCACGGTCGCTTGGCCGGACTCCTCGGCGGCCTCGTCGTCCTCATAGGCCTCCGAGTCCGATGATGTATCCGCGGGGGCGTTGTCCGAGTAGTCTGCGACATCCTCGGCGGCTTGGGCGACGGCCGCGGGCTCCGCAGGGGTCTGGGCTACGGCAGGAGTCGCAGCTGCAGCGACAGGGGAGGCGGACGGCTTCTCGTCCTCTTCCTCATCATCATCATCATCGTCGTCCTCGTCTGTGAAAATAAATGCAATGCGTTAAGTAATAATAACGTGAACCCAACAAGGGGATATTATAGGTAGCTGTTACAACTTATTAAAAATATCACTTTACTCAAATGTTATAGGAGCGAAGGAAGAAAATTAGAGGAAACAGCACGAATAACTAAAAGAAAAAGTGGAAATAAAATTGGAATCTCTTACTCAAAACTGAAACTTATTGTGGGCATCTAGTCCGACATGCGAAAAATCTTATTGTAATTTTAAATACATCAACATTTAAATATGTTTTAAATTCAAACCAGCTGACAGGTGACACTATTATCCAACCAGTTTTCTATTCCACCATCACAATTTGTAAGATTTAATCTGGACCATATAACGCAATAGTCCTGCCCCAGTTATTTCTTATCGTCAACCGATGGTAGACATAGACATCTTTTATTCTGAATCAAATACATACAATGTATATCTCTTACATCTTAAACTAAACAGGAATCCCTCGATGCTATAAAACTCCCCGTCGACCAAAAATATGTGTAATGGCAATTTAAATCTAACTTCAATCAGTATCATTCGGCATTAAGCTTATTATAGAACACTTGCCCGGCATACGGGAGTACCCTTTCAGAGAGAGCAATGCGATGTCTGGGTGTAGGGAGATTGTCGTCATGTCTGGTCGGTTACTTGTAGCATGCGCCCATTATTAGAAGGTTTTTCAGATTGTTTATAGTAGATAGGATCATTTTCAATATAAAAGAAACGCGAAACGTTAAAATATTTATCTACATGTATGCAGTGGAGGAAGCCATTTGATGACGCACAGCCCGATTTTGAACCAGAAAGGACTTTGAACCAAAGAAGGCGTGAGGTAACCAAAAAATGTTCAAAACTCTTTACCGTGCTCAAAATTGTATCGCCTAGCTTTTCACGTCACCTCACAACCATTCGCACCTCCGGACGTCCTCTATTACCATGACGAGGTTCCTCGTCATCGGAGAACTTCACTTGGCTTCGGCCATCGCTCGTATCAGTTCTGGTAGCATACAAACATCTAGGATCTTGCCACATCATGTTCTCTCAGTGATAATTATCACATTAATAAACTAATGAAATAACCTAATATGCAACAGTTACATAATATTGTAGGCCCACATATAGTATACTAATTCTACAACGTTTTGTATATATAATTCTAAATTTTAGAAGTACATTTTTCCAGTTTTAAAGCCCTTTACTGTTAATTTTTATAAAGCCTGATCCCTGGCAAGAAATACTCGAATTAAATGTAAGTAATAGTAGAATAAATAGTAAGAAGAATAAATTTGTTAAATCAATACATAAAAAAAGTTTTATTGTTAAAATTTGTAAAGGTCAGAAAGAGTATAAACAAGAACTTTTCTTACAAATTAAAATAGACAAGATAGAGATACCTTATTAACTATCACATTCTTATTTTAATTTTATTTCTTTGGTTACCCCATGTTCCATTGTAATTATTTTGACATTTAAATATATCAGTTAAATGTCACTAAATCGTTTGGCAGACGAGTTCCAGTCAGAGGATCTGGATCCAGAGGATTGTTTAGTAGCGGTAACTCAAATTAAACTATAGGAGGATACAATTTTAACACAAGTTAATCATTCTTTTCGGAAACCTGTTATTATTTAATTATACCAAATAAAAATTAATCAACCATGATGAGATTGTTTGAACGGTTTTAAGTAATATTTTGTTTGTAATAATTTCTGCTTTAAACCCTTAATTTGTTAAATTGTTATATATTGTTTTAGTTTCGTTACAAAAATTGGATGTGAATCAAACTTTTGCAGTCAGATAATAATTCCGACGTCACTAAGCCTGGCTTTTTTAACACCGCAATCCACAAACGTTTAACTAATGTTTTAAATTCAATCAAACAAATTTGTTGAAATTGTGTCACTGATTCTATTTGAAACCAGGTCAGATGCGAGAGCTGTTCAGTGTTCACGACATCGCGAGGGACGATGAACCGATGAAAGTGAGCCGGAGGAGACGCAAAAACTTAATTTGTTCTTTGCAATGACAATCACGGTAGCAATAAACTGAATCAGGAAACTTACTTTCCTCGGTCGTTCACGTCCATTTAGTTTCTCCCTCTCCTTTAATCATACATTTTTCAATATCTACTAGACTTGTGATCTCACAAACTTTGTTACATCCGAGTTACTATGCGAGTGCATAAAATATTCCATATAATCCCTAGAGATTGGAAATTCCCTTGTGTTGTAGAAAATGGTTTATTCCTTGATACAGATTTAATGCGTAAAATTCTGGATTTAAGGCCGCGTATTTTTAAGCTTTTTTTACAAAATACACTGTAAGAATGTTTAAGGATTTTCGTAAGTGTTTCTTTGATTATGATTTTTTCATGTACTAAATGTAAAAATTTACTTAACATTAATTCTACTGTTCTTCCAATGATTAGAAATTGTTTTTTTCATTTAGATACTTAAAGAAGGTGTCTATAACCCTTTCAGATAAAATTGGTAATAAAGTAATTCCATTTATTATTTACCGATCATTTAAGTCTTAAATCTAGGTAAATTTGAGTCAAAAGTCTCCTAATCAATCGTTTTTAATCATCTCCTGTCTATTTTTTACAGATCCCACAATTTCCATCTAATTCCATCTGATCCGTGAAATTCGTGGGCGGCTTGGAAAATTTTTGGAATAAACCCCCCTCACAAGGATTCAGAACCATCCTTAGAAGGATGAAGGATGTAGCTACAAAAATACAAATTTACAATTAAGTCTTTAGTAAACATAGACAAACAGGTATGCAGATATGATATTTTCTATCATGGAAAATTCACAGCTATGTTGTATTTAATTAATAACTCATTGAGCTAAGTATTTTATGGTGCTATTTTAGGATATTAGATTGTTTCTTTTGTCCCTTTTTCTATTACCTAATGTATATTTTCAATTAATTAAATATTCCCTATTTTGTTTGAGGCAGTATTTAGAGCGTCTTAAGGAGATAAATTACCTGCATGGATAATCCGTGGTAGAAATATGTTCCTATGATTAACGTTACAGTAAAATATCGGTAATGGTTTTATAAAATTGAATCGTAAGAAATTATTAAATAATTGTTGATTCTACAATACAATACAATTTTTTATTTATTTCATCTATATTATTTCATAGCCTCACGAAAGGTTTCGTTGGAGGACGTACTCCAATAACGGAACTAAAAGAGACGGACGGAATGGCGGAATGTTTTTGTGAGCCGGTGGCACGTGGATTTTATATCTGAGAAAAATGACATTGCTATTTTCTTTTCTATTGAAATCCAAGCATCGGTATTTTATTCAAAATTTATTTAGAATGCTGTATAAACTTTTTGCATGAAAAAATATTTGAGTAATGTTTATATTGCAAATAAAAACAACCTCGATATTGTACTTCCCTCAGGACATTGGTTACAGTTCCAACAACAACAGTTAATAACAGTTAGTAACAGTTGAAGCAAACATGTGGAACTTGGCCAAGAAAATAATAGCCTACGAATAATAACATTGGCATTTTTCTCACACAAACTTGTAGACTTGATTTGAGAATTTATTCTTTCTTATTAAAACAGTTCTTGCGAGATCGTTGACTATATGAAATGAGTGTAAAGGAAATTGTTCACTTGTCCAATAGCTAAGTTTATATTGTATTTAAGTAACCCTAGTAGCACAAAAATATTTTTAAAATGTTGTAGGAAACATTTTTAAAATGTTACAGAAATATTTATAAATATTTTGAGAAGATGTTGACAATATTTCAAAAACATGTTTTTGCACCATTTTTCATTTTGCCAACGATATTTTCACAACATTGTCAAAATATTTTCACAATATGGTTCCAAATATTTTTAAAACATTACTTAAATATTTTTAATATATTGTAGAAAACATTTTAAAAATATTATAGGAAAAATTTTTAAAATGTTATAGAAATATTTTATAAATATTTTGAAAACCTGTTGACAATATTTCAAAAACATTTTTTTGCACCATTTTTCATTTTGCAAACGATATTTTCACAATATTGTTCAAAATATGTTTAAAACATTTTTTTAACAGAATGTTAACATTGCTAAATACTATTTACTAAATACATAACACAAAACTTGGTACAATTTAAAAAGAGAAACACTGATTAGAGTAAACTTTTTCGTGTAAAATGTTAACACGATCTCATTCTGTATTCTCTGTAAACGTGTAGTTTAAAACGAGACTAATACACCCATGGGTATTTTCACTCGCGCATTTACATTCATATGTTTTAGATATTTTATATACACTATATTTCAGCATAATCTACACTGACTAACACCGCAAATTTGTTTATGAATATTATTGTACATTTATGCCAGATATTGTTTATTAATCACATCTAAAATGTTCCTAAATGTCCAACAGTGATAGTTTTAGGATAATTGTATATTTTATTCAAATTCATAACCATTTAGATTTCCCTTGAAATACGTCAGGAAAATGCCTATTTATGTTAATTTTCCTTTAATCATCCTATAAGACATTTAACATAATATTTACAATAACGAAATCAACAATTACTCTGGCATTACTGAACTTTAGTATTAGAATTAGCAAAAACTGGCTATTAATAAGGAAACTACAACGTGTCAACAACTCCAACTACAACTCAGTTATGGATACAATTTTTAAATGCTCTCTACATTTGTGTTTTTTCCCGGTGGCAACTTCGAGTACTTCCAGCTATAATATAAGGAATAACTCTATATATCAATTATAATTTTTGATTTACTTTCTTGGAAGGTGTTTCCTAAGAAGAAACGAGAGGTGTAAAAACATCTCTTGTACTAATATGATTTCTTAATCAAGGATTACTTCATGAATAATCAATATATTTTATTTCCTCTATTCTTATAAACCTATAATGAATGTATTAAGGTAATATACTCAAATTATTTAACAATAATAAACTATATGTATAGTGAATTATAATTTCTATATTATGAGCTGAATAAGTTAAATGTAACCAGCCTGCAGGCTATACGTACTCAAGTCTCATAAGAAAACTTAAATTAAATTAAATTTCCTTAAATCGCCTTTCTGAAATGGTGACCTACCTAGGTAGCTGTTTTAAGTCATTTATGAAATGGGTGTAAGATGATTGTGGCGTGATCTTGTAGTCTTCTTACTGACTAAGACTGGCATGTTCCTTAGGCAGGACTGTTAATTAATAGCCCAACAGCGACTGGCATCTAAGGGACCTTCAGTTCAACATGGAGCCCGAACCACAATTTTGCCTCTGAATTATGAACTGGTCTAATTATGAGGATGGTCTTTGCGAATGAAATTAACATTAAATAGTGCAGAAGTAAATTCACACAAGACAATATCACATCCCCAAACTGCATAAAAATTATCAGATTCTATCAAGCGCTGCACTAAAATTTGGGCTATAATAGAACTTTCCCGAAAAATAAATAAGAAATTGAACTTTTTATCAAATAAAGAGTTTAATTCAAGCAAGTAAAACCATTTTAAAAACATATGAATGGATACTTAATACTGTACCTCCAATGTAGAGAGAATATAATATGATATGAATATAATATAATATGATGAACATAATTACATCATTCAAAAGTGTAAAAAGTGCAATAGAAAGTATAAAAGAGGACATTTGGTTGGAGCAATCGGAACGATGGTTTGCTGCTAGACGGGGCGAGACAGCTGACGGGCGTTCGTCATGATACATTTTGGCGGGAAATTGGCCGTAACAGCTGTTTAGCGGTTACTTCACGGTCGTTTGTTGTAAATAAACTAACCTCTCTGTTGACGTCCGTCGGTTTGTCGTGGTTGAAGGGAAAGCGATAGGTCTTTCTAGGTCTGGGAGGTAGAAGAAAAACTAAGGAAAAGCTGGATTTTTTTGTAAATGAAGCCAATCAAACTGAAGGGGTTTTGTTGATCACGATTCATACCGACTGTTGGGCACGGGTGATGAGTTTATCACATAATGTTTGACTTTAAAATATAATAAAACATCCTTCAAACCGGTTACCTCTAATAAATAGTATTCAGTATAGTACTTTAAAATACTAGATCATAATTGCCGTGCTTACTACGAACACTGAACACCACTAATTTAAATTTTACAGTTAACAGTTGTAAATGTGAAAACTGCACTTCATTGTGGTGTAAAGGAAGCAGCCAAGAATGTGATGGCCAAGTCAATGTGATTTTATTTAGCTCGCTTAGTTTATCGTTCTTTATAAAATTGATTAATAATTATTATACCTCATCGATTGTGATGTTTTACCATTGTGGTTTTTTTTATTTTTGTCGTTGAATCGTTTTGTTTTTATTATGGTGTTTTTTACACTTTGTCAGCTGGAATATTGGCCTGGGTAGGGGTTTATAGTTCACCTTCAATACTAAAGTTTAATAAGTTAAATTAAACTAATGTTAACGTATATCCCATCAAATCGTAAGACTAGACTAGGTAAAAGTTTTAGTTCAAAATGTATAGTAAATTTGATCTAGATTTTTTTAAAGTGGAAGAGTTATGCTTTTTCATTAATCTGCAGAGATTTTAACATGCAAATTAGAGTAAATATGTTTACAAATTTCGCGAACCTTTACAAAATAAAAACTCTTTTATAGCCTTCTGATTGATATTGCTCATAAATAAAATAAAATATTATGTAAAAATACTTTTAAAATATGTCATTTTTTAATTTTATACCACTAATTTTCCAAACTTATATTGAAAAATCCTCTTTTCGGTACTCAGTGCATATCTTTACGGCAAAAGACGCAGATGATATTCTATTTTAGATTTCAATTTTAATGTTTTATGAATTTCTGTACCTCCTGGCTGTCTTGACAAGAGTGAACTTAAAATATGATGAGCAAACTACCTAGGTGTAGAAGACTCAATCGCCCTTAACAGTGTGCAGGAGTGACGAAAAATTTTGTTTTATCCTCATAAGAACAATGTTCATTTTGTAACAGCAATATTGGTCACACAATGGTAGTAGAACGATTGTTGAAGTGTAAAATGTTTTAGTAAAGTGATTAATTTTTCGGGAAACTATAACTATTATGCTGTCATATCCGATAATGAAACAGAGCAATGATGGACCAATCTTTTTATGACAGGAAATTTAAAAAAAGAGATAAAATAATTCCATAGATAACCACTTCACCTTTAATTTGACACAAAAACCATATTATTAGTGATCAGTGATGTCAAAAAATAAACATTGTTGTTATGGGATTAAAATTTAAGATGGTGAAGGTATTGCAGACTCTTAACGAAAGCACTAATTTTTTAGATCTAAAATAAATTATTTTAGATCAAAGAGAATCTTCCACCTTTATGCTTCTTCATTGTTTGATCCACAAATGCAAGGATGATGTTTCTCGTTTTGTTCTAAAAGTTAGTAGTTCTAAAACTAAGGCTTATAACTGGCACACAAAAAGCAGTGAAGTATTTAAAGCAGTGTTCGAAAATAAAGTTGTGGAAGTAACAGTGCAGTGGGACGTATGGAGGGTTGTTTCCGAAATTCTTTCAGTATCTTTTAATTGCCTTTTTTAAACGTACGTTTCCATTTAACTTTTTATTATATTGATTTTGAATGAATGAATACACGTTTTGAATAGTAAAATATTAAAATTAATTATTGAGAATACAAGAATTTTTTAATTATGTAAAAAGAATTTCGGAAAAAAGCAATCACGCATGGCGCGATAGCTTTAAAAGGAATCAATAATATTTTCAAACACGTGCTTTTGAAAATTTTTTTATTAAAGTACAAAAGTATTACAATAATTTACAAATAAATAAATAAATAAAACAGTCTGAGTCGTTTGATTTGAAAATATTATTGTTGATGGGTTCAGTGGTGGAGTGGGCGGTGTCGGGTCTTTGGTATTTAACACGTGGATGACGTCACTGTACAGTCCGCTCACGCTAGAACAAGACACAAGAGTGTGAAAAGTACAGTCTGGTGCTGGACAACTGGTCATCTAGCTAACACCATGCTGGTAGGGTGCTGTGCGTAAAGAGGAAATTTCGAATATACAGTATATGACATGCACCAAGAAGAAGAAGAAAGTAGCCTACTGTGTAAGGAAAAGAAAAATATGTAGATACCATTTTTGTCAAGATTAGATTGGTGCTTTGGAGTATTCAATCAATTTTCAAAAGTTAAATTAAAAAAGCATAGTCAGTAAAAAAACTTTAAAATGTCAGTAGGCGTATCATCTGTCGAGGATTGGATCGGGATTATGGGAAAATAACAAGAAGAAAACTAAGTTTGTGGGATTTAAATAACCTAAGCGAATAATTGGTAGTAAAGTGTTTTAGAATATATAAGAGAATAGATAGAATAATAAGATTTAGTCGTGAACTTAAACTGTGAAAGCCTGAAACAAGTAGCACTGGCAACTTATTATAACTACTAATCACAAATAATTCACACTAGAAATTATTTTCATAGTCCTTCATTGTAAAACAATATACTCACACTTATACCAAACGTTTTGAGTGGGATTGGTTTGAAAGAATGATCCTAAACTGTATATCAAATTTCATGGGAAACGGTTGAAAAATGACGAAGAAATATAGTTTTTAACATTCTCCATAAGATTAACACTGGGGGCTCTCAGACAATGTACTGCGTTTACCACGGACAGTAAATATAGATCTTCTCTGGAACTGTTAGTCGTCGACTATTGACTTAAAATACTAATTTGTTTAGCTTTTTAGCTGTTTTAATGGTGATGATCAAATTATTGTATAAAATTACTGTTCTGCCAAAAAAATAAAAAAGATTTTTTCATTTAAAAAACTATAACTTTTGAAACATTAGTTTTACAGACGTACGGGTGGTGTCATATTATTTGGGACCTTGAGAGTGGATTTTAAGAATTTTTTACATTCTGAGAGTTTTAGGGGTAAACTATATAACCGAGACAGTTTTCAGTTCGAAAACCACTATCTGGATTCAGGAATCCTTAAATATATCCAATCTCAACATAAGTTCAAAAATTTTGACGAAAACAATACTTTCTTCATATACCATGTATAAAAGGGAAAGTAAACATGGTTTAGCCTAATGATACTTAATTTACACGATGTGCATTAACTCTTGGTGGAACCTGAGCCCACGACCGTACACACTGACTGTACACAACATGACGTCACAAGCGACGGACACTCGCTGTCCTAACTTCGGCGAACAGCTGTGACAGCGATACTCCATCATCTTATAAAGTTTACCACGTTTATAAACTGAATCACTATACATATTTTCTTCCTGTAAGAGTAAACTAAAAAAATTATATATAATAAAATTAATTATCGTTCTGTATTTTATACTGAAAATGTATCGTTTGAAAATAAAATTCTGCAGGAACGAAAAAGCTTTTTTGGTGAATTTTATTCTCTTACCAGTCGGTTGATAAATAACGAAGAAATGTTTTTAGTAGTATGTGATAACATTGTATACTAACTAACTTGTATATGATAACATTGGACGCTTTAAGACAACGTTCTGTGTTTAACAGGGTTATTAAATTTAACATTCCTCTACAACCCTTTGTCATGAAATAATAATTTAATACACTATTTTAAAGTTATGGATCAGGTTCTATGGGGACAAACAATAATTTTGTATTTTGTTTGTTTAGCTGGAAACACGTTTACACTTAACTTTGGAACTGGTGTTTACTTATGCGCGAATGGTGACATGTTATTTGGAACTCTAACTTCAAACCACGATTATTTAATCAAAATTTTTAGAGATGGTTTAGAGAAATTTCGGTTCTACACGTTTTTATTGGTGACTTTCTCTAAAAAATTAAAAGATTAAAAATTCGGACAAATGTCTGGTGATATTACCAAAGTGCACTCATGTAGAAAACTTCATAAAAATACTTTTGGTAGTCTTGGGATTGGAACATAGACTTAAATAAATAAAAAAAAACACTATTTTGGATTAAGGGAGCCTCAAAACTAATATTCCAACTCTTCATTAGAATTTGAAAATGTTCACATAAACAATAATTTTCACAATATTATGTGTAGGAGGAGTGAAATATATATAGATATTCAATAAATTTTGATTTTATAAACAAAAGCTTTGAGATTTTTATTTCCACATGTTTTAAACATGTACTCGTATTTATCAGTACATATATTTAAAAACTGGATTAATTAATTATTCCAATTAGTTAATTATTGTTCGTGATAGTGATTGACTGGGAGGTGTGTGCATAAACAGCCTACTGTTGATAAATAAGTATTTTAAATATTTTACCTGGATAAATTCAGAAATGTACTGTAAATGTAAACTTTATATTGTAATATTAATTGGAAAATGTTCACTGTAATAATTTTACTAAAGAAAGCACAAGTACGTTTTCGTTTAAAGAAACATGTACAATAAAGTATATTTAAATGTTTAAATATACTTAAATAATACATTTACTGTTGAAATTTGCGAAAATAAGAACAGAAATATAACCAATTACAAGAGTATTAGATTCTGAAATAATTTAAATACGTTAATATGAACAGGTGGAAAGTATAGTTTAAAAATTTTAGGTTTAATTTAATTTTCGCTTAATTATACAAATAAAAACGTTGTGACGTAATAGTTCCAACACACCCTGTATTTCTAGCACCTCTGCTTGTCACGGCAATTACTCGCGGTTATGGGGGAATTTAAACGGTCAAATTATTGAAAACAGTCCTGAACAAGCGTTTCGCTGAGAACTATGTGAATAGGCGGCTCGTTGTCGACTGTTCGGTATTGGAAACAGTTGCGCGTTTTGCATTGAATCGCTTTTACGGCAATAACCACCGTTGAGTGTATTGGAGAGGGCTTACTGCACGGTTATTAGTCTATTTGTTATACAACAGTAAATGAAGACTAATCAATACATTACGACTCACGTGTAGCATTCGTCCCTGACTTTTTTCGGAATGCACATCAAATTCCACAATTTGTGTTGTATATTAATAACGCATTAATAAACAAAAACTAAGAAATCTTTACATTTAATATTATAATTTCTTCATACGAAAGAGACAATTGGCAAAACTCAATGTAGTTAGTTTTATAATTTCAACTTTTTCCCGTAGATTGTTGTCATAAAAATTACAGTACTTCCATAATGGTTTACCTTCACCCTATATGTACGAGTAGCGTATTAAAAAATATATTTTTATTGTTTAATTTCTACGTATCAGATAATTATGAACTATAATTAACTAAAACTCACAATTTACCTTTTTTGTATGCGTTATGTAAATAGTTTAGTCGAATAATTTAATAATACCAATGACTTTACAGTAATGGTGCTATAAAGAAGATAGACCACCACTCATTGTAGTAGTCTTATGTACCATTATGAGGAACTGTTATATTAGTTCTGAAACTCCTGTAGACACATTTTGGACACAAGGATTTTCCAAACATATGTATAAGAAACTTTGAAATCCTACCTCCCAGGATGTCGTCGAAGAACCTTTCGAAGTAGTCCTCGTCATCGTCATCGTCATCATCATCATCTGCCGCGGTGTCATCGTCATCATCGTCATCATCATCGTCGTCGTCGTCCACAGAAAGGTCTAGATCATCATCATCGTCGTCATCATCGTCATCGTCATCATCGTCATCCTCATCGGGTGCAGCGGGGGCAGGAGCGGGGGCTGCGGGGGCGACGGGGGCGGGGGCGGCGACGGCCTGACTCCCTGCCTGATCCGTGCTCTGGCGGGCTACGCCCTCGTTGTTGATGATGGGCGAACACGAGACTACCACGGCCAGGGACAGCAGGAGGAGCCACCGGATCATCCTGGGGCTGCAACACAACGTGACGATCAGGATGTGCTGCAGGTCCAGAGAGAACAAAGCAACTACAAGGCTATGGCGGTACCTGCATGTGAGGGCGGAACGGGAATAAGGATTGTTCAGTTTCAGACTTTAAGGGATATCGTGGATATTGAATGAAGGGTTTCATTTGGCACGTAGCAGGTGGTCTTGGGTCGTAACTCCTCTCAGAAATGTCAAAGGATTCATCCTAATCATTCAATATATTTATGACAACTTTACTTGGACACAAGGTGCAACTTATGATTACCTGTACTATCTTGTTAGATTCTTGATGAAAAATATTTGTTAAAGGGAATGTTTTCAGTTTATCTAAACAGCTGTTCTTATTCTTTTATATTAAAAATTCAATACAATAGTTTCTATCGAAACCTGTTACATATTTTCCATCTTACAAATCACCAGCCCCCCTCCAGAGCTAAAACATATCCATGTCAAAACAAACAATCTCCATATTATCCGTATAATAATTTTACTACCCAATAGACATTTATTTTACAATGAAGAGAACCTCTCGCGTTTGCCAGGATCACGTCCTACCGGACCTCCCAACGGAGATTGGTAAAAGATCGGAACAAACTGCCCTCTGCGTTCACAGACTCGGTTGATTGTCATTCTTGAGACGTACAAGGTAGGTATTTTAAGCTAAGTATGAATGAGGGTTGATTGTAAGATGAATGTGGCGCGATCTTGTAGTCTTGTTACTGACTAAGGCTGGCATGATCCTTTGACAGGACTGTTAATTAATAGCCCAACAGCCGATGACAACTGAGGGACCTACAGTTTAACGTGGAATCCGAACCACGGCCTCTAAATTTCGAATTGGTCTAATTATGAGGATGGTCTTTGCGGATTAACGTAGAATTCAATAGTGCGGACGTTAATCCACACCTACACCCACCGACCATCGCTCACAACTATCCACAATTCGTGACCTCCAAGTAGCTGGATTACAGGATGACGCCACCATCCCAGTCAGAATATTGTAATATACTATCGTTAGGTTCTTGTGCTTAAAAATTTTATTTTAAAATGGTTACTCATAGAAGGCAAGAAATGAACCATGTAGGGATGTAGGAGGAACGACATACTTATCCATTGAACAGCTGACGTTCAGCAGCTGTTCAATGGAGATGTAAAATTATGTTTACTGTCGATCACGTCCAGTGTTGAAATTAGGTCAAGGCCACTTAGGATATGAGGTGGGAGATTATTTTTTGTGAAAATAATATGAATACTTATATAATTTAGATTAGTTTTCCAAAAAAATCAGTTTGGTGTGGTAATTAAAAACAACCCAGCTTTACATTTAAAAGACATCTAAGCTTATTGGTTTTAATTTTAAACTAACGTAACTAATAATATATAGAATCAGATAATAAGGTACATC
This sequence comes from Nephotettix cincticeps, assembly GCA_023375725.1. Lineage (NCBI taxonomy): Eukaryota > Metazoa > Arthropoda > Insecta > Hemiptera > Cicadellidae > Nephotettix > Nephotettix cincticeps. Next base: position 134,784,268 of record CM041786.1, read on the forward strand.
GAAGCCTACTTATATTAAATAACTCCTGAATTAGAGCAACTAATTCAGAACTTGTTCCTCTTTCCCTCGAAGTTTGAAATAGTTTTTTACTTTTCACTCAATATTTTGTTTGCTCTCCGTCTGGCACAAACTAGTTCAAAAGTCTAGTGTCTATAAAGTGTCTAAGTGTATAAGTGTCTATATTGTCTACAAAGTCTATACTATTATGAAAGTAGGTCACGTTGCCGAATATGTATCAGGTCCATTAAAAGTATTTTTAGTCGTTAATCGTTGTTAACATTGTTTTAGCGCAAATTTTTAACTTACACTGAACGTTGGATTATAATTTCATTAGAAAATACTAAAATATATGATTTATTTCAGACGTGGTCTAGGATTGAAAGTAGTAATAGTTAGTGTTTAAATAAGGATACATTTATTTACGAAATAATTCGTGGATTTATAATCCGATGTTGTGTAGGCAAATAATTGTCCGGCAGAACATTTTAAATATATGAGAATTGGAGGTTACTAATGAAAAATATTTCCTGTTGTAATGTATTTCTTATAAAGCTTTTGTACCTTAGAACTATACACACTTTTCAGGTAGTCATTAAGAGAAAGGGGAACAGAGAGGGAAGGTATAAAACCCTATATTAGTGTTGAAAGATTAATATAACTCCCTCCAAAAATCCCTCCAAAAATTGATTTGTAACCCCTTTTAGCGAATTTCCCATAGGGAAGAAGCTATTACCGTAGGTCTCATGGTAAGACTTAAGCCCGAGACCATGTTATTTTTTCTTCTTTAGGTGCCCAGAGACCAAAAACAATAGTCGTTAAAATTTTTATATATATATATATATATATATATGTATATATGTATATATGTATATATGTATATATATATGTGTCTGTTAGCACGATAACTCTCGTAAAAATGGTCCGATCGAGACCAAATTTGGTAGAGAGGTGTATTCCTACAACTGCTCGGACGAGTTCGTAAACCAAACATATCGGTCAATGGGAACGGGTACTTTGGGGGGGTTTTGTACCCCAAAATGGGGTTTTTTGCGTTTTTCACATGTAATTTTTAAAAATTTCAAATTTTATATTTCACCATTGGAATCAGCTTAAAAAACTACACAATTAAGTTCCTTAAAGTTTTTCTCTATCTTAAACGGTTACCGAGATATAAAAAAATCTAAACACAGTACGTTGTATTTTAAGGCTCCAATGTAAATCTTATGGAGGATTAGGAAAAATTAATTTTTCACTTATTATCTAATATTTTTTGATGAAACTTGATATTTAGCTTCATGTGGTTGAGATCCATACATTTGTGCTAAAAAATCATAGTTTATGTGTTTATCATGGCAGCAAACCTGCATACTCTTTTCCCATGTTAATCATATGGAGATTAGGCAAACTCCTTTATTTACGGACAGATGTTGATAAAAGTTGGTATAAATGTTAAAAATAAAATTTTTGATGGTATACTTTCAGTGTTCCTCACAGCAGCAAACCTACTCACTCTTTCCCATTTTAATCTTATGGAGAATAGGCAAATAATTCCCATGTTTATCGACAGATTTTGACCAAACTTGTCATATATTATAATTATTATATTATTGATTTGGAAATTCGCTGAGTACGCAGGTTTGCTGCGACGGGGGTATTTTAGAATATTATACATAAAGAGTTTATTTTTTTCAATTTCAAATCAACACTCAAAGTTGTTTTTAACCAGACATTACTGATAATTGTTTTTTTGTTTTTAAAAAAATGGTTCACTGTGTAAGTGAACCATTTTTTTATATGTTTAACATGGCCAACACGTAAACAAACTGCAGGTTTAGAATAATTATCAATTGCCTTTATTGGTACATTTGAAAGTTGTAATCTCCGCCTCTTCTTCCGAATGTGAAATAAACATTCTCAAAATAAACCCTGTATAGAGCGACAAAAAATATGTATAAACATAGGTTAAACCTTAAAAAAGCTTTAAGGATTGCGTTCAATAGAATCTATAAATTTTACATAGTAATATTGTTTTGAACTGCGCTAGATTTTTATGTTTAAACAATAAAACACAAATTAAATTTTCATAATCACACTTTCTTACATCGTGCTTTTGCAATTTTTTTATTGAGCACGTACTAATTAACTCACATAGTTATGTATTTCATTTAGAAATAATCTCACTCAATTTCATCTTCATTCTATAACATGTTTTACAGTGAATACTTGCTACTAGATTAAGGAGTACAGTATTTCTGTTATTGTGAAGGATCTATACTTAAAAGATCTGCCACAGCGGTCTTTACGAAAAAATTATTGTTTACTCGTAGATGAAGACAGATACGTTGCAGAGGTTTTGATCACATTCTAGCAATTTAAAAAGGATTTAATCAAGAATAGAAAATTGTACTCTTTGTGGTGTTTTCCTTTACAATAAAAAATTCTTACATGACCACTTTATTTTCGAGATATAACACACCTGTAACTACTGCATTATAATTCTAAACTATCTTTTATATGTCAGCGTGGCTAATGTAAAACGTTCCCTTAAAATTGTGATTTAAATTTGACAAGAAATAAATGCTTCATTTAAAAATAGTATTATTGGTGAGTAATCCGCAGGGAAGGGGGAGGGCCCAGAGCGATGCGGCAGTACTTGATTATTTATTGGTCCGGACGATACGGTCGCGGCTCGGCAACGGCACTGGCCTACTGACACAGGCTCTGGCACTGGTGCTAGCCATGGCACTAACACTGGCACTGGTGCTGGCCATGGCACTAACACTGGCACTGGTGCTGGCCCTGGACGGGTACTAACACTGACACAGGCTCTGGCACTGGTGCTGGCGATGGCACTAACACTGGCACTGGTGCTGGCCCTGGACGGGCACTAACACTGACACAGGCTCTGGCACTGGTGCTGGCCCTGGCACTAACACTGGCACTGGTGCTGGCCCTGGACGGGCACTAACACTGACACAGGCTCTGGCACTGGTGCTGGCCATGGCCCTGGCACTATAACTGGCACTTGCACTGGCACTAACACTAACACAGGCTCTAGCACTGGTGTTGGCCATGGCACTAAGACTGGCACAGGTGCTGGCCATGGCACTAACACTGGCACTGGTGCTGGCCCTGGACGGGCACTAACACTGACACAGGCTCTGGCACTGGTGCTGGCCCTGGCACTAATACTGGCACAGACACTGGCGCTGGTACTGGCCCTGGTGTTGGCACTGGCACTAATACTGGTACAGACACTGGCGCTGGTACTGGCCCTGGTGCTGGCGATGGCACTAACACTGGCACTGGTGCTGGCCCTGGACGGGCACTAACACTGACACAGGCTCTGGCACTGGTGCTGGCCCTGGCACTAACACTGGCACTGGTGCTGGCCCTGGACGGGCACTAACACTGACACAGGCTCTGGCACTGGTGCTGGCCATGGCCCAGGCACTATAACTGGCACTTGCACTGGCACTAACACTAACACAGGCTCTGGCACTGGTGTTGGCCATGGCACTAAGACTGGCACAGGTGCTGGCCATGGCACTAACACTGGCACTGGTGCTGGCCCTGGACGGGCACTAACACTGACACAGGCTCTGGCACTGGTGCTGGCCCTGGCACTAACACTGGCACTGGTGCTGGCCCTGGACGGGCACTAACACTGACACAGGCTCTGGCACTGGTGCTGGCCATGGCACTAAGACTGGCACAGGTACTGGCCTAATAATGACACAGGCTCTGGCACTGGTGCTGGCCATGGCACTAACACTGGCACAGGTACTGGCCCTGGTATTGGCAATGGCCTTGACACTAATACTGGCACTTGCACTGGCACAGGATTTGACACGGGCTCCTGACACTAATACTGGTACTGGTACTGGCCCTGGTGTTGGCACTGGCACTAATACTGGCACAGGTACTGGCACTAATACTGGCACAGACACTGGCACTGGTACTGGCCCTGGTGTTGGCACTGGCACTAATACTGGCACAGACACTGGCGCTGGTACTGGCCCTGGTGTTGGCACTGGCACTAATACTGGCACAGACACTGGCACTGGTACTGGCCCTGGTGTTGGCACTGGCACTAATACTGGCACAGACACTGGCATTGGTACTGGCCCTGGTGTTGGCACTGGCACTAATACTGGCACAGACACTGGCATTGGTACTGGCCCTGGTGTTGGCACTGGCACTAATACTGGCACTGGTACTGGTACCGCTTTGGCACACTACACGTACTTGTATATGACTGACCGGTCCACCGACACAAACTGTTGGTTACTTGGTCAGAATCAACCACAAGGTAAAATCACTTTATTTTGTTGTTGCTGAAAAAGTTTTTAGTTCTTTTTGTGGTGTAAACAAATTTTCAATGAAAATTTAGGTATTACCTAATCACTTGGAAACGAGTTCCATCATCTCTAGAAACGTTGGGGTAGTTCTACAATAAAGGGTGCGTTAGAAAAGGTTAATAAATTCGTTTTAAAATATACAACAACGCAATAATTTATTGAACTAAAAAGCTCTACAGTTACAAATAATTGTAAGGTAGATTTAGTTTTTTTTTATTTTACACTTTACGGAATAAAATAAAAGAGTTTTAGTTCCAGGGTTTTGTAAGATAAGATTTTTAACAAAGCAATTAAGACAAAGATATAAGTCCGATATCCATTTAGCCACTACTTGCTCTAGATGGAAACGATTGAAAGTATTTTGACGCATCATATGTTAAATATTTGAATATTTAAACAACTAACGAATGAAAACTGAAAATAGTTAGGAAACCTAAAATATCAAGGGGATTTCTATAAGAAGTCAATTACTACTATTTGAACTAAATCTTGGCACATTATCTTTTTGTCTTTTTGGAAATCGAACCCGCGACTTTTGTATCATGAGATGTGCGCGTTACAAATAATACCAGCTCATCTCAATTAAATTAGCTGACCCACTGTTTGTTTGAAATTAATTTTAAAACTGATTAAACTGAAAACTATTATTAAAATAAATTGATATCTTGTCCGAAACTCAAATTTTTCAAAAATAAATCCGTTTCTGTACTTCAGAAAAAAGGTATTGGCCGAGCAACTGGGCCATAATGGTTTTCGAGCAAGCAAGCCAATCTGTAGCAAGTAAAACATACAGTACAACAAAAATAACATATGCCTAAAAATCTTCTTTCAACAGAGGTTGAACATGTTCAATATTGATTATTTGGAGGTTATGACTAAGCCCATATATTACGAATTTAGAAAAAAAAATCATACTCGATTTAACGAACCTCATTTTAGCGAATTTCCCATAAGGAAGAAGCTATTACCGTAGGTCTCATCGCAAGACTTAAGCCCGGGACTATGTTATTTTTTCCTCTTTAGGCGCCCAGAGACCAAAAACAATAGTCGTTAAAATTTATATATGTATACATATGTGTGTCTGTGAACACGATAACTTTCGTAAAAATGGTCCGATCCAGACCAAATTTGGTAAAGACGTGTATTCTTACATTTGCTCGGACGAGTTCGAAAAACCGAGATATCGGTCAATCGGAACGGGTAGTTTGGGGGGTTTTGTACTAAAAAATTTGAGTTTTTGCGTTTTCCACATGTAATTTAAAAAGGTTTAAAATTTTATCTTCAACCATTAATATCAGCTTACAAGCTTACAGCTACACAATTTAGTTCCTTAAAGTTTTTCTCTATCTCCAACGGTTACCGAGATATTAAAAAATCTAAACACAGTACGTTGTATTTTGGGACTCCAATGTTAATCATAAAAGAAAAATTAATATTTCACTTATCAATCAATATTTTTGGACGAAACTTGATATTTAGCTTCATGTGGGTGCGATCCATCCATTTATGCTTAAAAATCATAGTATATGTGTTTATCACAGCAGCTAACCTGCATACTCCTTTCCCATATTAATCTTATAGAGAATAGGCAAATAACCAACTCATTTATCGACAGATATTGATAAAACTTCAATATAATATTATTTTTTGTATTATTGATTTGGAAATTCGCTGAGTACGCAGGTCTGCTGCGACGGGACTATTTAACAATACCCCTATGTTACGTATATCTTTTTTAGTCTCATGAAATTCGTTAAATTGAGGTTCTACTGTAATAGCTGTTTCATATGAAAAATACGATAAACCCTTTCGGAACAGCCTTGGAGTAATCTCCACAGCGGCAGTCGTGTTGCAGCTGCTAGACCCTATAATCCGGTCTGCTCACTGATCATTCCTTCTCTCTCTCTCTCTCTATCAACTTCGTTCGCTACCGATCACTTCTTTTTGGAATCAGTTTATATATTGACTCGAAATGTTAGTTTTAATATTTAAAATATGTAATTATCGTTAAACATTTACTTATTGGAACTAGAGTATATTTTGGTTTATAGTTGTAAGTGTATACTGTAGTTGTTTTTGATAAATTTCAAATTTGTATTGAAAACTACAAAAATAAACTATACACGTCTCATAACCTTTGAAATGAACACATAAATGAGTCATACGTAGTTTAGTTGTACCATTGAGGTCTTCACATATTAACAAACAACTCATCGGCTTACTGAACACACACTCAAAGAATGGCGAGATTTTTAGCAATTAGAACGAATTTTACAATGAAGGTGATTATGATAATATCCCAACAAATCCGTACAAATATTTAATTGTTACTTTATTAAACTAACTATTAAAATTTAAAAAAAACATAAGCCACATACAACAGTGAATTTCAGAATAATCTTTTTTATAAATAAAACCTATACAGCAAAAACTTTATAAAACTGTTTGTATTTACTTCCCAGTGGGAAAGGTTAGATCATGGATATGTCTAAGGAATGGTCTCAGTTCATCTAAAAAGCTGTTCTTATTCTTTTTTATTAAAAATTCAATACAATAGCACTGGTAGTTTCTATGGAAACCTGTGACATGTTTTCCATCTTAAAAATCACCAACCCCCCCCCAGAGCTAAGACATATCCATGTCAATATTGGAATTTCACCACTATTATTGGAATCACTATTTTAAGTATTCTCAGATACAAAATAAAACTGTAAAAATAACATTAGATTTTTAAAGGTCTCGGAAAACGTAGGCTTAGTGTCAAATTAATGTATAATTAAAGAGAGTCCCTGAAATTAGTGTTTCAGGAGCAAGTGACCCGCTTCATAGAGGTGATAATGCCTCCATATACCGTTGGGTGACGACATTAATATGATGAGCCAACGAGGACATGGGGGCTACATGATGGCTCTGACAGGTGTCTCATATCGCTCGGGCCTTCGTTTTTTAAAATTTATTTTTGGTATCAAATTTTTTTTTAAATGTGCACAATTTATTTTTTTACATATTTTGTTTTTTTAATACATTTGATTTTCACTTTGAATTTATATTTGAACAGAACCCGAGGTGGTGGTGACCATCAAGTTATGAAATATTTGAACACAATTTAAATAAAAAAGAAGACGCTTTTAGAGGAAAAGAGTATCTCAAATTTACCGATCCACTTATTTTTCGAAAATATTTTAGAGAACTAATATCTTCGACAGCGTAACTTTTACGCCACTACAACTCTTTGCTCATTAAGCATTTTTTTCGAGTTAGCCCCTGGCTTGTTTTGTCTAAAAAACTAAGAAACCGCAAAATAAATTTATTCGAACCATGAGCGCCTACTGGTAGTCACTTGATGCATCTGGATCTTACTGATGTAGGGGAAATTATATGGATAAATTACTCACATTTTATATTTATGGTAAAATATTTGGCTAAAAATCAGACGAATCTAAATAGGTCAGTACAGAACAACAAACTGCGCTTGCAGTAATGTCATGCATTTTACATGGAGCACTTCTGGCGCCGTATATTCTCATTTATAGACTAAGTTTTTGCAACATAAAAAGTTTATTCGTGTCTATGTCCGTTAAATAAACAACACGATTTTCAAGCCATTAAAATAACGTGGTGAGAAAAAAATTAAAAGAACATATCACACGAAACTAATATAACAGAATATACACAGGTAACTTTAATTTTTTAAACATAAATTCGGAATGTAATGTAACCAACCACCTCAAAGGTAGTTGACAACAACTTTTAAAGGAATGTGTGCATTGCAGACCAACTTTTGATAGTGAACATTTGGCGGTTTGGCGGCAAAGGGATGCCTCTCGTCAGCTGACCGCGTCTGGTCCACCAGCTGTGATGAGCGCCGCCTCTCCGTATACGCAATACGCAATATCTAGCGCGTGCCCTTTCTGATGTAAACGCAATTTTGCGTCTTTTAATAAACTCTAATGAAATCCTGCCTGAGGCTGGATTCTTTTAACATGTAAATGAGAAGCTATTGTTTCCATCGTGGTATTTCATAAAAAGTCATTTTAATGAAAAATTCTTTATTTATATTTGTGTTTAGGGTTAATTGCATTTCATATTCCATTAATTTACTGTGTGCAGTTTTAATTAGATCAGGGTTTTTATTTAAAATAATTTAAAACTACCAATATAATTCCTCAAACTTCCTTTGAATTGAATTGAGTTAGTTCAAAGTGTTTGAAATTTAAAGTTGGCTCATTTTACAATCTGGGAGTTTCGATTTAGACTCTAATCCCAGTCTTTGTTGGTTACCTATAATCGGATAAAAAGTAAAAAAAATATCTCTTAAATAAGGGAATAGTAAAAAAACTACCATTGGTACGAAAAATGAAAACATTAACTATCTTTTACGGTATTTTTATTTGTTTAAGTTTATAGCCAAGTCAAGACCAGGTGTTCGGGACACCAATGCTAACTGGTCTACTAATTATTTATGTATGTAATCCATTACCTACCATAATGTTGGGAATCGCCAGTGATGTTAAAAGTATGCAAAATGACAAAACATTATTGTTTCGAACACGTAATGTTTGTTTAAATACACCAAATTGGTGAAAATAGGAAAGAACTATTATTTTATTGTTCAGCCAGATTTACACAAAGTAACCTGGAAATACACAAAGTAACCTATTTGGTTGTGTATTATAACGAACATAATTCCCAGACTCAAAAGCATATTATTTTATAGGAAATAGTGGGGAAGGTTTAAGTTTAGTAGTTTGTCCTTCCATCCTGTGAAAATAATGTTACGCCAGATAGTCAATGAGTAAACTCAAAGGAGAATAAAATCTAGTCGAACATTATTTTCGGTTGATTTACTTATTGTTTACATGTCACCTTTATCGTGTTCTGTATTCTATCCCATATAAACCAGTTTTATCGCTGACCAGGGATTCAGCGACTCATTCCAGCTTATCCATAGATAAAGTGAGTGTCATTACTGGTTTACTTTAGCTGCAAAGGTTTATGGCACAAGATTGTTGTTCTTGTTCACTACAAGGCCTACTGTGAACAATTAACACGTCAATTGTTGATTTTCTTCGGTATTCTTTAATTAGTAACAAGACTACAAGATCGCGCCACAATTATCTTACACTTAATTCTCATTCATACTTAGCTTAAAATACCTACCTTGTAGTATGGTCACCATTTCAATAATTTAATCTAATCTATCTTTTCTTTCATTAGTAGTTTAGGGTTAAATTGATATTTTAGTGATAGTAAAATAGATTCTGAGTGAATACTTGTGTGCGAAATTTATAGAATTATCAGCTCACTATAAAGTTAAGTTTTATTTCCCAGATTGTTTTCCATACACAAGTTTTTTAAACAAAGAACGAACTCTGATATAAAAAAGTTTTTCAAATAACACGATTAATATAAAAATCTGTTGAAACCACACTGGAATAACCTTTAGCGTGATCAATATTGACAGTTTCGTGTGCTGCAACATCTGATTTAATCGCAAAAGTTTCATTCGATTGTTCATTCCTGGTCGCGTGATGAACTATTGTATCTAAACACACAAACTGCGGACAATGAATTCGCCAATTTTTTACCTCGTTTATTCGTAATATTTAATGTCATGGCATTGTAATCGAAGCCTGTTCGTTTCAGAACATTCTGTTTTACGTTTATCTATTTTCCTTTTTAGTAGCAGTTAGCCCGTTCTTTTTAAGGTTTATACGACTATGAATTTAAATACTATATCCGAGAAAATAAATAAAAAAGGGAAAATAAAATTTTAGCTCAGTTATTTATTATTAGTTTTAAATTAAAGAAATTAGATTAAATTAGAAAATATGTAGGGTTCTATTATTTGTAAAATTTTGTTTACGGTACGTTTTAATTTGGATAACAGTTTAATATAGTATAATTTTAGAATAAGTTGAAAACAAATTATCAATGTAAACAATATAATAGCTATTTTAGTTTAACGGCAGGTTATTTCTCTCTGTTAAACCACTTTGATGGATCACATGTTTTGTGAAACTTAGAAAAAAATGTTGCTAATATCGCCCAAAACCAAATTTTTGAGAGTTAGTTGTTATATTTAAATATATTGTAAAGTAAAAAAACATTCTCCAAACGGTATGGAGAATAATGAAAATAAATGTTTTCAGTGAGATCTCTCATTTTGACATGGATATGTCTTAGCTCTGGGGGTGTGTTGGTGATTTGTAAGATGGAAAATATTTAACAGGTTTCCATAGAAACTACCGGAGCTATTGTATTGAATTTTTAATATATAAGAATAAGAACAGCTGTTTATATGAACTGAAAACATTCCCTTTAGACCTATCCATGATCTAACCTATTTCCCACAGGGAAGTAAATACAAACATGTTTGCGAAGAGGCGTCCCAAAAATACCGAGTTTAGACAGACATAAAGTAGATGCTTATATTATACCCGTTATGGGTTTGTGTTGTATAAAACGTCAAAATAACAAAAAATATCACAATTCTTAACAATGTACTGATGAAACACTATTTAAATACTGGCATTCTATTTAAATAGATTTGTTGTAAATACATCGCAACCTCGATGCCGCATCATTTGCCGTAATTGACCGATATTGACAATGTTTACCACACGACACTGCTGCGTTTGTCGCAGTCAGAGCCGTGTTGTAGTTGATGTCGGTGTAGTTACATCACAGGAATCGCTCAGCGACGACTGGCTCGTGAAAGCTACAGATTACGTTGACAGATCGACGATATGACCTTTATGTTTGTTAAATTGCTAGCTTTGTCGATCCACTCTACCGCTTCTTATCGGTAACCTGCCTTTTTGAAATACGAAAGGTTAAGTAAGCAAATCGTAAAGTGTGTTTATGTTCCGTTCACCGAACAGTGTTCAAATAAAAACGTATACACGTTTTAGTCTTATTGATAATTTTTTGATGATTTTGAATAATATAAAAAAAAAATATTCTGAGGTTCAACATGATTATTTGAATGAATGTCCGTCCAGTTAATTATGATACTGCAGCGGATTGACAAATTTTGCAATTATTATGCGCGTCCCATTAGAGGTGCGAAGAATTTTGATACTGTAAACGAGGGATTTTAATCGTTGATACAGTTATCTCATAATAATTTATGGTTTTATTGATTCATTATTTATATTATTTAATAGTGCTGCAATACATATACTCAGCAAATTTTACACAAGTTTTTGTTACTGTGATAGTTTAACCCACTCTTAATCTCATGATCCTGGTGTAAATGAGTTAATTTGTTTCTATAGATTGAAACTATACAAAACAAAAAAGTTAAAATGCCCAAACATGTATATTTTTGCGGTTGGAATTTTTAAATTATCTTCAGTAAAGTAAATAAAATTATCTTTATCATTAAAATGAAAGCCGAATGTATAGTAGTAGTTAGAATATTATCACTTTTCAAACCTCATAAAAACATCGTATTTTATTCGTATTCTTCGTAATTTAAAGAAAATTTTTTATTATTTTTACGCCAGAGCATGTTCACAGAGTCAGCGAGTGATTATACACAAATGCTTTTTAGGAAACCGGTCCAATCCCAAATGGGCATACCGGGATTTGAACCCGTTATCTCTTGTACCTAAGTCCAAGACAATAGCCACTAAGCTGGCAAGACATCCGATGAAAGTTAACTTAATAAAGCCTCGCAAAATAGACAAGTGTTTTGTGAGACATACATGAACATGACAATTAGGGTATGTAAGATTCAACGATTTATGGGGATGTTTTATTGTGTATTTTCTTAAACTGGAATGGATTTTCATCACTTGTAAGATTTACTCTAAGGACAAGTGGAAAACGTAAGAAAGCGAAAGGTTTTTGTCTTGGAAATGTGTTAGCGCATTGATTTTGAGCGCTTTCAGCGCGGTGTGGAGACGCTGTCGTCTGCAGGAGGTTGAACGGCTCACGTTCTATACACAGAATAGAAAATTCCATATAAAATACAGATATTCTTCACTAAAATATATTTAGAGAGAGCAATAATTTTGTAGGAAAAGAATAGAATTGTAGAAGAAGGAGTGGCCAGGTCGTTCTCAGGAAAGTATACTTAACGTGGCTGTTTAAAATGACAATTATTTCCCATTACTCTGGTCATATACCTTACAACAACGACTGACGCACTATCTTGATTTATCTCCTTTCACTCCTGCACGGAGCACAGGGCCTCCACGAAACAACGCCATCGGACTCGGTTTGCAGCCAAGACTCTCACATCCCTCCAGTTTTCCCTGCATCTTTTATTTCTTCTTCTATAGTTCTTCTCCAGGTTACTCTAGGCCTTCCTCTTCGTCTGTGCTCCTGGGGATTCCAACTCAAGGCCTGCCTCTCTACAGCATCTGGATCTTTACGGAGAATGAGTCCAATCCATCGCCACTTGCGTTTTTTAATCTGTATCTCTACAGGTTTTTCATCTGTAGCTTTCCACAGCTCTCTGTTTGAAATAACCTCGGTCCAGTAGACCTTCAATATTTTCCTCAAACATCTGTTGATGAAGACTTGGAGCTTTTGTGTCAAAGATAAGGATACCTACCAAGTCTCACAGCCATATAGCAACACAGACTTGACGTTGCTACTAAATATCCTCAACTTTGTTCTGGTCGAAATGTCACGAGTATATCGTATGCTGGATATATACACAGCTGTACAAAAGCAGCATTAGCTTAAACAATTCTTGACCTTACATCTTCATCACTATCATTGAAATTATAATTTAATTTCACTGATATCACTGAAATTTAATTCCAAAAGTGAACTTTGAATTGATCATAGTAAATATGTGAACATACAGGAATTAAAAAATGTTATGTAATATTTAAAAATATTAAAAAAGTTTAATTAAAACCAAAAGTTATCTCATGAAGTTTTAAGTATAACCTTAAGCTTCAAACTGCAATTTATATCAATAAGTAAAGTTTTAATTTTGTAATTAGTTGTCACCCGGTGACGTAAGAGGAGGGTTACAGCTGCACGCGACTTTCCCTTGACTCAGGGTTCTTAGTAATGAAAATCCCAACCTCCGTGTCTCTGACTCACTGTCTGTATCCTGTATCCTGTTCCAGATCTGTCTATCTGATTCTTACAATCATTATTTCGACCTTTGTTGAACAATATTTTCGCTTATTTATTTGTTTAAATTTATTAAAGTCAGTACTTTTACTTAATTTGATTGGTTTGATTTTTTCGTCACTTTAGTGGAGTCAACACCTTAAACTTGATTTTAATGAAAAGTTCAATTTTTTCGATAACTCGTGTGCTTTTTCTAAGAAAAAGTTCAACGATTATTCCTGAACTCTTTTCAAAGTGAGTAGTGTATTTTGTTATGACTGAAACAAATGTTTATGAACAAATTGTTTTTAATTCTTTAATAATAGTAATTTAATTATTTTTAAAACTATCTCTAACACTTTAAACACTCTTTTTAATTACCTATCCATCCATGTATGCATCAATTAGTAACAATAAATAACAGGCCTATATAGTAAATCCAGCAATACAATAGTTTAAATAAATTTTTGACAAATTATTGTAAATTATCACTAAAAATGATGTAAAAACAATAGTATGTCTATTTTAAAAGATTATAGTTTTCAAAGTAATATAAAAAGCTTTGATAAAACCAGAGATAGATCTAGTGGTGAAATATTACTTTCCGATATGAACGGCCCGAGGCAATTACTCTATGCAAACGTGCGATTGCTCCATGCATTTTTAAAACGTCGCAGTTCGAGAATACTAGCTGATCGAACAAATTGGCCGGTGTCTGTCACACGGAAGTGACGTCAGCCTTGAGTGCAAACCAAGCCGTGACTTTTAATGACGTCACTCAATAGAACCCCCAAACATGTGATGATTCGTATTCCTAAAGAAGTGTCCATGTTACGAAAACGGGAGTTCGTGCCTTTTTATGCATCCATTTTCGAAAAATGTAAAAACGGACTTTCTTAAATACATTGAACAATGGAACAGTTGACAATAAATAACTGCTGATAGTGCAGAAATGCACTCATTTTTTTCAATATATTTAATACCCGTTCCTTATCTAAAGGGTTGGCTGAAAAAGCCTCTTTGCAAAATTAAAACAACCACATTAAAAGGAATTAAATTATAAACCGTATCAGATTGCTTTTAACAAAAGCATTCACACAAAAGCAAAGCTTTTATATCACTCTTGTTTTTATGAGTGATGTACAACTTGAGGGAAACATCCCCTATAAACCATACAGGACACCAGCTCAGGTGAAAAACTGCAGATAGAATAACCCTTTATGTTTTAATGAGGTCACTATATTAATATGAAGAGTAGGCCTTCAGGGGGAAAAGTGGGAATGTCAAAATGTTTTTTAGTTTCTCATTGCTTTACTATCTTCACAACAAGCTTTATTTGGATACTTTGGCTACAATGGAGTAAGAAGGATAGTTACTGAAATAATCAATGTTTACAATTTGCTATGCAAGGGAAGAAGTAGGAGGGTCAATGTGGTCCAAGGGGAAAAGCGGGAATGTCAGACTGGCAGCACTGTATAAGCCGTCACCTGATAGATTTCAATACATTGTCGCTTTTCAGTTTACTCAGTTTTAAGGTTATTCTGCGTCCTTAGTAGTGTCAGAGAGGAACGGATTATAAGGAGAGGAGGTACCTTATTTGACGTGAAGACGATAAAATCTCAGGACAAGTGTTGTCACCTGTCGGATCTAGCGGTGAACTAGGCCTCTGTGACGCCGTCAGGTGTGTCATTTGTCATTAGTGTCATTTGCGACACTAGCGCTATCTGAAGATGGCAGTACCTACTACGTCAATTGGCGGTACGATGTACCGTCTTCATCCTTAACATGGGCGTGCACTATCTACTTTACTATCCGTTCATCTATGGTAGTGTTCTGTTGTCAAAATGAGAAATTTAATGACCTACAACAGTTGAAAATGTTTTGTGGACAAGAAGCCAGAGACTGTATACCAACCTTCCGAAAGCTAACCCTCTAAAAAAACTAAAGTGCAAGGAAGCCTAAAATAAACAAGAATTAATTGTATTGTATTTTTAGTAAGGCCTAATATATATATATCTGTAAGACAAAGTTTGAATTCTTAATGACCTTCCTCCTTTTTCCCTACAATAAATGTGCAATTTATTGTAAAATGTTTTTCTTAAACAAAGGAATGATATTTCTCTATTAATACCCTGCATTTATGCATTACTAATATTAATTAATATTAAAATATAACAAAAGACAGTAGTAATTATTAAGTAGGCATTAGATCCCAACAAAAGAACGTCAATTATAAAAAACGGCAAATTTTGACGTTACCTCCTTTTCCCTTGCACTCTTCCATAACATTATCTATTCAACAAATAAATCTGGGAAGTATATTGTAGCCATAAGCAATATAGCTATATGGAGTGGTTGTTCTGTGTGTTAGATGTTTTAGATGATTTTTTTAATTTTTAATAGACTTAAAATATTCTTCGAAGGATGTTTTATTAAGGTTTACTGTAAGTTGAATAATTGAATACAGTTGAAAAGAGGCGTAATTCTTAATTAATATTTAAATCGTGAGAAAAGTTCAATTTGAAAAGATTAAAGGATGAACTGGAAACGGAATTGTATAATTAGCTAGTTGAGTTGTGGCAGTTTCGCTCTTAATCACTTAAGAAACTTTAAATTATCTTGTTCCCTCTAATTCACGGTTGCCTCGAGCATGCTCCAGTTAATCTTATATCTTTATACACATTAATGCGTTTAAGAAATTTTACAGTCACTGTTAAATTAAAATTATTGAAATATTCTTAAGTAAACAGTTAACAAACATATAGATTCTTCTATAATTTACTACAGTTTTAATACCTGAACATTTTCTCATAAGTGTATTAAATTACCACTTCATATAATTAATTTATTTCAATTTAAAGGTACTCTTAAGTTTTTTTAATATGTATTAAATTTTAAAAATTAATGACTTATTGTATGTATTTTTATCTTGTAACATTTATTTATACGTGTTTTGTTCCAGTCGATGACAGTGCTAGAGTGGTAGACAGAGTAGCAAATTGCATGGCATCTCTTCCTTATACTACTCTAATATGTATAAGGAATGTTTTCACGTGACGATAAAAATTAACTCAATATCCTCTCTTAACATTTTTACTACGCTCCTAAAATATTTTCGTTCTTTAATTTAAAAAGTTCGTGTGATTTGGAAAGGTATTAACTCCAGAAAACAAGATTTGTTTAAGTTTAAGGAGAAAACTCGCTAGATTCTTAAAACATTTAGAGTTTTAGAGGTGTATAGGGAATAAAACGCAAATTATGTTGTAACTAAACTTCCACTTATCCAGTGAGACAATCCTTAAGCAATAATAAAATAATAAACGCGAATAAAGGTGAAACTTTGCAACGCTATTCATTTGAATGTTACACCACCTCAATTAGTTTTCTAAGCACGGTTCCCCGTATCTGTTTTTAAACCTATTGGACTGATACAAGACAATTTTTGTGTTCTAAACTGTGAATTATTGTTAGTAACGAAAGCTTATGTACACACTATTAAATACTAAGTGCATCCTCACAGACCACCCTCATAATTTTACCAGTTTGTAATTCAGAGGCAGTGGTTCAGATGCTACGTTTAACTGTAGGTCCATTAGATGCCATTGACTACTAATTAACTGTTCTGTCTGAGGAACATGGTAGCCTTAGACAGTAATAAGAGTACAAGATGGCGCCACAATCATCTTACCCCCATTTATCATTCATATTTTACTTAAAATACCTGGACAGCAGTTAGCCTGTCCGTTATATTATGGTTCAGTGTCAATAAGAAATATTGGTGACCCGGTTAGGTTGCCATTTCAGAGAGATAATACCTAAGAGGAAATAAAAGTAAAACTAAAGAATTACTAAGAAGACATATAAGTTTAGAGTGAAAACGATAAAATTAATTCAATGGTTAAGGAAAAACGGCCGAGACAGCGGAGGACCGAGGGAAAGCACTTAAGGGATCGCCACAGAATAATAAAACAACTTTCGACGCCAGGACCGGTCGCGGCGTGATCTTGTTTCGCTTCCTCTATGGCGGGATTGACCCACTCAAGCCTTCAACTTTCTCCGGCATTGACCACGGTGACCTTCATACCTGTGGTCAAACCCCCGACACGGATCTCAGCCGAGGTGCTGTCGATGGAGAATATCTTAGACCAAACTACATTCGGGACATTTAAAAAACTAAAGTTTATGTTAAATTTCAGGCATATCTTACTGCTTACAGTTTTTGAAAATAAACTAAAAAACACCTCTAATGATTTTCCTCAAAGTATATTATAGATACCGGTACGACTTCTAGATAAAAATTATCCGTTTTCATTGGAACACTTAGAAGTATTTTTAGGTGAATAAGAGTGAATGTTGAGTGTGATGTATTTTATGTACTGTAGCTTTGTCTCTGAAAAATTTGTTGATCTTTGTTGAATTTGCCAGTATCATTAATTAATAGCGTAATAAACAAAGACAACTAAGCCTTGCATCGATCTGTAACAAAATTGTGTCAATATTTCCTTTTCAATATACCTTCACATTATGAGTTCAGTATACTCTAACCAATGATACACCCAGCCAGTTGTATGTCATACGTGGGAAAACTTTGGTTTGCAATTAATACAACTCAATTGACAGCAGTTGATTTCAGATTAAACTTAATCGATAAATCGTGCTCTAGCGAAACTAAAGGCAACATAGTTTGTCAACTAAAGCCAATGGTTCGAAGCATCCTGACATGAGTAGTCCATTCATAACAACATTTAATCGAATAATTATTGGCCATAACTTCACAAAAGAACATATTTTTAAAATTGATCCATCTCCCAGACCGTGGCGTGACTGTGGACAGGGAATTGTAAATGCAGATCACATCTTATTTTCATGTAACTTACAACAAGAAGAGCGTAGAAAAGAGCTGTTTAACCAAATTTTAAATTTGAAGATTCTACTACCAATAAAAACCATGTATCTTTTGAGCCTCAAAAATTTAAATTATTGTAAAATAATTAGTTTTCGTACATGGGCTTGCCATGGTAGTAACTCCAGGCCAAATTAGAGAGAACAGCATAAGTTCAATCAACTGTTTAAGTAAAAATAAATTTCCTTCGGAACGAATTTAATATTGCCCCCATATGACACACAAAGTGTTCCTGTAGGTTACTGAAGAATGGAAAACGTGCTTGAAATAACAAAACATTTTGTTCCTTAGCAAATATTTGTTGATATGGATATGTCAACTATGGGGGATTAAATAGGGATTGGTTTATAGTCAAGAATCATATTTTTAGTTCTATTGAATGATCTGGCCGGAACGATAAAACTTAAATCATAGGATTTTATCCACTTATTTATTAAATTATTCATATTATTCCCTGAGAAGGGATTGACCACCGAATAAACAAGAGGATAAAGGAAGCAAACTTCAACGTATAATGTATTTTAAATAATGTTACTATTGTGGGTAACAACGAATTGTACTTGTTGGTTTTTGTGCTAGTCTGAAACTAAAGAAAATATAAATAAGCTTTATTGTTACTTTTAGCGAATTTCCCATAGGGAAGAAGCTATTTTATTTGTTAGACTACTTGATTAGTTTACAAAACTGTTTAAAAGTGCATACTCATTATTTTTGAAATGCACAACTAAGAACTGTTAAACTTTCTTAACCTTCTAAGATTGTTTTGGGCCACCTCATTCTAAGATTTTTACTGAGGTTTAAGTATGAAAGGTTAATTTACTTTTGTATATTTTAATTAACTGTTTTTATAAGTGTTAAATCATTGTATAATCATATTTTTCTTTAACAGAAATTTGTTATACTGTACTTAATAAAAGATTAAAGAAACTTGACTATTTATTTATTTTATTCCTATGGATTCACTATTTTTCTTATTCTACGTTACCTTAGATTCGATGTTTAGTAATAAGTTACTAAACGACATTGTCTTTCATGATAATTAATTATTTGCTTTGACAGTTGGCTAATATTTTATAAGGGATCTTAATATTATTACAGTAAAAACAAACGTAATTACTGAAACTACTAAAATTAATTTTAAATATGGTATAATTTAAACAAATTTATTTATTTGAGTATTACTGGACAACTGATTACACCAACCTTAATATCCTTTTTTATCTATAACTACTGTAAAATATATTATAGATATATTATGTTAAAGCCTGACACGGACGCTCTAATTTGCGCTTCAAAATGTCTCTGACAAATATTTAACATTCTTTTTACAGAAACGTTTTACAGACATTTTATCATCTACGTTCTAACTTTTGTTTTAGAGAATAGCAGCCCTCTAAAAATCTGTAATCATGTAATCGAATATTTTATTAAGTTTTGTGTTGTAATAACGTTTTATTTATATGTATAACGGTTGATGTTTAAACTTAAAACATAGCATTAAGTTTTAAAATTTAAAAAGTAATTTGGTTTTTCAATTAATTGTTAATTTCCTACTGTACAACTTCTGACGAAGGCTTTATTAAAATGTTCTCTTTATTTAAGTTGGTTACCATTATTTCGTTTACGGAATAAATAATGAAATCCCATAAAATATTTTGAAATTAAAACAAAGCAATGCGTTATTGTTTATTTTAAGAAACAATACCCTTAAACCACGTGCGTGTAACTTGAAAACATATTTTAAATAAAGGAATAAGCTATTTGTTTCATTGTAAACCTTTCAATGAGGTATCAGTAAAAAAAACTACTCACCTTCCGAGCGGACGAGTAAAACTAAAAAGAGGAAGGAAACACTAAACTGTCAAGTCCACACACGTGATAGAGGAGGCACTGGAAACGAAGAATATCAAGGAGGCACTGGGAGGCGGCGGGCGGAACTGGGCTAATATAGCAGGCCGTGGTGACCTGCGCAGAGGCGATGCGCATCCGACCGCCGCGCATCCACTGATTATAGGTTAGATTTTAGATTATTCCATACATAAAGTTCAGTGAAAATTAATTTTGCTTTTATAAATGTAATTAATACTTAATCATAAATTGTTAAATAAAATTTGAAAAGTTTATTTTATAATCTTTTCCTGAAGAACAGTGTTGCAGAGACTTAACGTATTTTTTTATCTTTTGTGCCATTTTCATATTTCTTGACGATGACTCCTTACTGTGTAAATCCCGAGATAACAGAAAAATTTCAACTCTATAATTTATTCCTTTTCTAGTTAATACTGTATATTTATTTATAATGCTGCTATGTGCTATGGTTTTTTGTGCTATGTTTTATTGTGTTTATATCGTGTGTAAAATTGATTTTATAAGCTGTTGCAGTTTAACACAAAATGAATTTTACTTTGATCGCTCAATAACATTTAAATCGTAAAATTACTGACTAAACAAAGAAATATCCTTCCTAAGTCTTTCCTTTTTATGTTCGAATATAGAATCAATCGAAAGTAAAAAATGCTTTCCACACATTAACCTAACTGTCTCAGAACCTACTCTGCAAATCATTTTGAGTCCGCAACATCAAACATGATGTAGGCTATGTAACGAATTTAAAATCTTCTTTCAGATCCAATCGTTTATGTTTGGAATATTAAATTATCTCACGTACCAATCCTGTGACGGGATAAGGAACTTACACTAACTATGGTACCTAGTATTGTAAGTAGCGTCATTGTAATGGTTGAAATCGATCAGAGCTATCGTGGACGGATTATTTCTAAACGAATACATCTGAAGAATATTGAAACTGTGTCACTATTTCTTGTTTGAGAATGACTAAGTGTTTATAAAAATTGTCTATCATGTATTATTAAATCAACAATAATAATTTAGCAATCATTAATTTTAGAAAATTGTTTTTTTTGTAGATTACTTATGGCTTATCAGTATCTCGTACCATCGCCAGACCTCCGTAGAAACAAATTAGTTGAATAATTGACAATTACAATATCGGCTCTATACTGTATGTATTGATTTACAAATATTATATTTATATTAAATTAACTCTAATGAATTTTAATCCAACTGCTATTTCATCTGCAACTGTCCAGTGTTTCTATAGACCCTATTTCAATTTATTGAGGTGTTGGTTTTTGCTGGTAAACGTACTCTAATCTCGAAATTGTGTTTAACTCCTCTATACCACAGACATTCTCAATTAAGTTCATATTATTAGGAGGATAAAAAAATTAACAAAATTTTATTTAAAAAGTTATTTTTAACGTTATTTTGAATGTTTATAGGGCATAATAAAATAATGGGTTGATAATAAAGGAAATTATTTTATTTTTGTATATTTCTAATAGTCAACCAAAGTCAACTGTCAACCAAGTCGTGACTGAATCATCTGTAATGACTCGTTCACTGTAGCATGGAACCACCAAGTAACGCCGACCCCACTGTAGCGGCAGGTAGAGTATACTCCTCGCCCTTGACTCCTGGCAGGACTTTCTCCCAGCTTTCCTCGTCCTCGACCTCCATGGTGGGGCTTCGCCCTGCTGACGCAACGGAGGTGGCAGCCCCAGCGGTCTACACTCCACGCTCCGCTGGCAATACGAGTTCAGCGCCGAGCGTCGTGGTGTAAATGCGTGACGCAAATTACGTCACGTTATTTTACGGAAGACGAAGTTAATCTGGAGATCGTCCCGGTCTCTGATCGTGGAAGTGGGTGTATTCTTGGAATCACTGGTACCAGTCTTCAATTAAACCTTTCAATTAAATGAATTAAGATAAGTCAGTTTATTGGTTTTCGATGAAGGTTTTTTATTTCACTCAATAAAAATATACATTACAATTAAATTATTGTTTTGGTTGTCTTGATAAAAAATAATGCGCGCGAACCGAAGATATTCCAATAATAAGTATCGACTTTTTAAAGGTATTTGATTTATCAAAGGATATTTTATTTTGAATATCGATAGTGACGATACTAAAAAAAGTCATATCGAACCGTTACGAGGGTCAATTCAGTAAATGAATGCTGTTTGGTTTCCGGGTGTAAAACTTCATAAGGAACAGTGCTAAAGGAATCAGAAATGGTGGCAAATCAAACCGCCATCAACCAATCGATAGGTTATCAGATCGCCTATCAGTCTGATCGGCGGATGGCGTGTGGAGGGGTGGTTGATAATTAAGTGACTCACCAACAACCCCTGATTGGTCGTCGCCGCGCCCTAGCGTGGACTGTGGACAACGTCGCACTGACACTTTCCGTGACCACTCGATGTGATTCAACATGTATTCGTATTTATTATTTTTATTAATTTAACAAAGCGAACTATTCAATGAAAGAGAAAGTTATTAATCTTTATAAAGAAGTAAAAATTAGTTTTAAAACATCATATATTTAGATTTGAATTGGATTTCCTGTACGGAAGAAGAAAAAGAAGTCAACGACCTACAGCGGAAGTGCTAAATACCACGGAGTACAGACAGTTACTCGCTAACTGTGCGCGGGAAACCGACCATAGAGTAAGAACTTTCAGGACTATATATGCGCCTATTGTACAAATAAACTGATGATAAAGAACTGAACGACGTTAACGCGAAAATAGCCAAATCTGCAATTAGTAACAATACTGAGGAAGACAAAATAACATAAGTAACAGCCATATATTATGGCCGTTACTGAGATTTGTTAATGCATTATAGTGCTATTTAATATGGGATTCTCACTATTGACATTTCTATCTTTTGACATGGATATGTCTAAGCTTTGAGGTGGTGTGTGTTAGCGTTATTGTGTACCGCAAAACAGTGCAACGGAAGTCGTTTCCGTAGAAACTACCAGAGCTATCGTATTGAATTTTTAATATATAAGAATAAGAACAGCTGTTTAGATGAACTAAAAACATTCCTCTTAGACATATCCATGATCTAACCTGTTTCCCACAAGGAAGTAAATACAAACATTTTTTATGAAAACATTGAAACAGATTTTAGCCATCGCTGTATCGGTATAATTTATCTAGGTGTATATCATCTATATCATCATAATAATAAATAATATTTATTAAAATACTACGTTCTTACTCAAAACTTCCTCTCTTTCCTTAGTTTGAAATTCATTATTGGTGATGGTGGATTGATGTTATTTAGATTTTTATTGCCGACATTTTCCATCACGATTTTATGTAAAACAAAGTTTCACGACGTTTCGGGATCTGGAATCTGATCCCGTCCTCAGGTGAACTAATATCTAAAACATAGCACAATTAATTAACATATAATCCGGTATAAAGCTGAAAACATAAAAGTTTAAAGCAGTCAAAAAACTTACAAACAAACCATTCACAAACCTTTACACACAAAAGAAACCAAACACGTCCGCTCGTTACGGAGACTCAAAGACAACACTTTTATGTTTTCAGCTTTATACCGGTTTGGTCCGGATTATATGTTAATTAATTGTGCTATGTTTTAGATATTAGTTCACCTGAGGACGGGATCAGATTCCAGATCCCGAAACGTCGTGAAATTTTGCTTTACATAAAATCGTGATGGAAAATGTCCGCAATAAAAATTCCTCTCTTTCACCTTCCATTGTAAGAAAATTACAACTTGTGTTTGAAACGCTAGGTACTAATGCTGTGTATGGGGGTGTTATGTTGTAACTCATCCTGCTTGTCCGCTCAGAGCCGTCCTCTGGCAGCGACTCAGGTTCTCTCTAGCTCCAGCTCCATCCTCCAGCCTCCAGGTCCGCATTCCTCGTCGCCCTCGCTCCTCACTCTCTCTCACAGAGGCATCCGCCCCTTTGGCTTGCGGCTACGCCCTGTGTCACCGTTATGCCATTCATCACTGTAGTTGTCAATGACCTTCTACATAAATTTTACGACTGATCCAATTAAATGTCCTTTCTAATCCAACGACACTCCTTTTTGTATTATATATTTGATTTTTGGGTTTACATACAAATCAACCAACCATAGTGATTATGTGGGTAATAATATAAAGATGTCTATATTAATACTAAAACTAAGTTTCTTTTTAGAATAAGATTTATATATAAGAATGGAATAGGTTTGAATGCGCCTATTTCTTCTAAGCAACAATTAGAAAACAATAAGCTAAATTGAATGAAAATCAACTCTAGCAATAAAGAAGATTCTGAAATTATTTAAAAAATATGTTTTTATAATAGGCCTTGAGTAGAGCGAATTTCATAGAACTTATATTCTTCCCATCATAGTAATCGAATAGTAATGAGTATGCAGGTTCGCTGCAATAATGGTTGTGTTACATGGTGTATATAAAGGCTGTTAATTAAGGGAAAACACGTACCGTTTTTTTAATTATGCCGATAATTAAGAGAGTTATACCAATTTATCTATTCTCAATTATCTTACCGTATTATAATAAGTTTTCCTGGTTTGCTTCCTCCTTACCTATTCGTTAAATTATTTTTACAAAATATTGTTTTTAATTTATTTATATTTTGATAAAATAGGATATATATATTTTTTTTATTTTAATTATAAAATTAATTATTATAAAGGCTTTGATATGAAATAAACATTTTATTATAATATAATAGCAGTATATCTACTATCGCTGTTTTAATGTAAAGATTCTCTTTTTTACAGTAGACTAACCCCCTTTATGAGTATACTTAAATAATCTAACATGGTTTGATTCATTCAACCACAACATTTTTAGAATATGTTTAAGTTCAAAATGTTAATTTATTATTCTCAATATCAATGACACCAATCATAACCAGTGGTAAGAAACTATATTGTGTAACTAATTTTGAATGGTCGTGGTTTAGGGTCGAACATGTGGCGGTCATGAGTGCACTTTTCCATAGGAAATTCGCTAAAACGTAAAGATTTGTAAAAATATCGTTTAATTTAGTTTAATTATTCTACTTAGATAGGAATAGGATATGAAATATGGTGAGTATTACTGGCAATGAGTTAGAATGAGTATATAAAGTAGTTAGTTTTACTGTCGGTGCACTCGATCGGACGTGACTTTCCCTAGTGGTGCTCTGGTGCAGCGATGTACAGTAAAGCTAGACAGCTAGACAGCTAGACCACCGGAGGACGGTTGGTTCAGGTCTACTTAGTACAGGTGCACCACTAACGCCCCTTGATTGGCCCGGCTACAGGAGTAACAACCACAACATGCAGTGGTGTAGAATGGTTGGAAGTGGCTCAGTTCAAGCAGATGCGTAGAAATAATTAATCGGGGATTGTTATGGTCGGAAGGGATGTTGACTACGTATCACTACCAGGGAATAGCTATTTGTGTAACAAGAGTGCAAACGATGTCACATCGCAGCACGAAGCGTCAGCTGAGGGCTGCCCGAACATCGTGGGCGGCCATGACAGTTTGCACTCGTATTATACACAAGATTTGTCCTACAATAAAAAATCATTTAGGTTATGTTTGATTTTCTCAATTGCATACAGGCAGAATCTCATCAGAATTCTCACGAGTTTCTGCTCTTGAGGAGCATTTACCGGTTGTCACGAGGGGCCCAACAACCCAGTAGCGTGAGTTACCTGTCAATAGTCAGTACACTTAGTCAGTTGTCAGCAGTCCGTAGGATCAGTAATGCAATTTCAGAATCAGTTTCAGTCAGGAATCTGAGGTCGAAGTTGGGGAATTTCCTGAGCAATAAGATGACGAATGTAGTCCCACGGAGATGACTCTTCAGAATCTTTGAGCCTCACGGTCAATTTATCCTCAAAGGCTCTGAAGGAAGGGACGCTGGTCGAAGTCCTTATTACGGAATTCCTCACAAACCACGGATACCTCGTTTCCCGCCAAAGAGACCTGCTTTGGACAACAAGCAGCTTCTTTCTGGCAGTCTGGCAGGTCAGGTGGTACCATGCAGGGCGGCATAAGTGCTCACTGGTCTGAGGAGAGGCGTATAAAGCCTGGTCTTTGTACCAGTTGGCAATTTTGTGGACCGAAGGAGGGGGCCAATGCTGCCAAGGCCCTTCAAAGCCAGACTATACAGGCGATCAACGTAGGGGCGTAAATGTTATGCGTTTATCAAGAACAACTCCTAGATACCTGACTTTGGGTTTCCTCGGGTTCTATCCCCATTCAGTATCAAACGTTGACTGTCAGTTTGCCTTTCGTCCTAGTGAAGGTGATAGCTTCACACTTGTCAGTGTCAACTTTTATGCGCCATTTAGTCAGCCATTGTTGAAGCAGGTCTAGTTGTCTCTGCATGTAGACACGAGACATGCGGAGGTTCGCAGCGGTAGTCGTGAAGAGAGCGTGCAGAGATAGCTGCACTTTTGGGGCTACTGAAATGTCGCTGGTATACCATAAGTATAGGATTGGACCAAGTACTGAGCCCTGAGAAACCCCAGATGAGACCGGGCGCGATGTAGAGATGGACTGTCCAACACTTTTACTTTACTTTTACTTTTAACTGAAATGGCGACCTATCCAGGTAGGTATTTTAAGCCAAGTATGAATGAGGGATGAATGTAGGATGATTGTGGCGCGATCTTGTAATCTTGTTACTGACTAAGGCTGACATGTTCCTTAGACAGGACCGTTAATTAATAGCCCAACAGCCAATGGCAACTAATGGACCAACAGTTTAACGTGGAATCCGAACCACGGCCTCTGAATTACGAATTGGTCTAATTATGAGGATGGTCTTTGTGGATTAACGAAGTATTCAATAGTGCGGACGTTAATCCACACAAGAGAACACTACATCCACCGACCATCTCTCACAACTATCCACAATTCGTGATCTCCAAGTAGCTGGATTACAGGACGTCGCCACCGTCCCAGTCAGTGGAACACTGACACAGGACAGTGGACAGTGGACAGTCTGACAGTGGACCGAGGTGGAATGATGCTTCCTCTCTATCGCTCCTCTGATGTTGTTTAGGACCAGACGAAGCTGGAGGGTGGTTGAAAGGTCCCTCTAAATCCAAACTGTTCAGTCCTAATTGAAGAGAAAAACTCCTCAGGGTACATTGCCAGGATAATCTTTTCAAATATTTTAAACAACACTGGCTGAATAGATTAACCTAATGGCTATAAACACCTTCACGTTCTTCCAGGTAGTCGGGAAGTACGAGAAGCGCAGGCAAGAGTTGAAGATGCAAGTGAGGGTAATGACTACCCAGCCAGGTGTCTCCAAAGAGTCGGGTCCAGGAGCTTTCTTCGGTCGTAGCCGATTTATGTAATGTTGGACTTCGTGTGTGGTCACAAAAGGGATGATGGTCGTTTCCTTCATCCTCTGTAGAGTGTCCTGCTAAACATTCGTCTGCCAACACACAAGTTTATCAAATACATCAATATGAGGAGAAAATTGCACCTCCATAGCGTCCGCAAAAACTTCTGCACGATTACATGGAGAGTATACAATGTAATGCTGACCATGTAAGGCCCTGGTGGTTTTCTTTTCCTCACGTAGTGCTTTGGCTACTCTCCAAATACCACCATGATTTTCAGCCTGCGTTTATACGAAATCGTTCCATAGATTCAATCGATGTTCAGTCAGTAACCTTGTACACCTCCTAGCTTTCAGTTAAAGACGTGCTTATGACGTGATATGGGGGCTTTAGATGTAAGTTTGTATTCTCTTCGTAGACGACGGCGCAGATGAATTTCCTCTCACAATTCTCTAGGGAGTGACGGAGAAGGACTCTTCTACAGCGCCAGTCCAGATTTACCGTTGGGATAAATGTAAACATAACTTTTAGGTTTCTGGTAACCTCAATTTCAATGCGCAAATCCGGAAGTTAGTGTTGTAGGAACGGCGACCGTCTATCAGCTGACTGAGCACTTAGCGTATGCTATTGGGCAGTTTCATATAGATTTGAAGCGTTCCGCGCATGTGATTGTCCAGTTATATATCCGCCCTAGGATAGACTTCCTCAGCACATGTAATCGTCACACTCTGTCCTACATGGGGAAATGCCTCTACATATAGTGGTGTCGTCCTAGTGGGTTGTGTGGACGGGAGAGTCGGTGGTCGTTACGAACCTACTTCTCGCCAAGGCCGCACTTTCTATGCTTACAACTCCTCTACTTCCTCAGCACTTATAATCGTCACACTCTGTCCTACATGGGGAAATGCCTCTGCATATAGTGGTGTCGTCCTAGTGGGTTGTGTGGACGGGAGAGTCTGTGGTCGTTACGAACCTACTTCTCGCCAAGGCCGCACTTTCTATGCTTACAACTCCTCTACTTCCTCAGCACTTATAATCGTCACACTCTGTCCTACATGGGGAAATGCCTCTGCATATAGTGGTGTCGTCCTAGTGGGTTGTGTGGACGGGAGAGTCTGTGGTCGTTACGAACCTACTTCTCGCAAGCCGCGCCGCAATTTTTTTTTTTTCTTTTTTTTATGCTTACAACTCCTCTACTTCATCAGCACATGTAATCGTTCAACTCTGTCTGTGGTCGTTACGAACCTACTTCTCGCCAAGGCCGCACTTTCTATGATTACAACTCCTCTACTTCCTCAGCACTTATAATCGTCACACTCTGTCCTACATGGGGAAATGCCTCTGCATATAGTGGTGTTGTCCAATAGGGTCGTATAGTATTTAGTACTAAGGCTCATTTCAAGTAAAATCAATATTGAAATACCCTTCAACTGATACCTTCAATTGATATTCAAATCCCTTTTTCCTAGTTATATGTTACTAGCTAACCCGGCGAATTTCGTAACGCCTAACATTAAATACATGTTAACTTTAAGATTGGCCATGTTCTGAAGTCAAATATTATTTCGGCTTCGTTGTGAAAGATTAGATATTCTAGGTCGTGGCATAGTTAATTACAATACTGAAACGATAAGACATATTAATAACATTCCCATAAAACAAATAAATCTGAGTGGTATAATTCACAGTTTACTAATTGAACCCTAACCCAAATCAAACCTAACTGTAATACAGCTTATATAGGAACGATAAGCTGGGATGGATTGACTGGGATGGTGGCGTCATCCTGTAATCCAGCTACTTGGAGGTCACGAATTGTGGATAGTTGTGAGAGATGGTCGGTGGGTGTAGTGTTCTCTTGTGTAGATTAACGTCCGCACTATTGAAAGCTACGTTAATCCGCAAAGACCATCCTCATAATTAGACCAATTCGTAATTCAGAGGCCGTGGGTCCCGTAGGTACTGTAGGTCCCTTAGTTGCCATCGGCTGTTGGGCTATTAATTAACAGTCCTGTCTACGGAACATGTTTAGATTATTTAGATTAGATTATTTGAAACTAGCTGACCCGGCGAACTTCGTAACGCCTCACAGTAAATACATGTTAACTTTAAGATTGGCCATGTTCTGAAGTCGAATAGCAATACGGCTTCATTGTGAAAGGTTATATATTCTGGGTCGCTGCATAGTGAATAACAATACTGAAACGATAAAACATATTAATAACATTCCCATAAAACAAATAAATCTGAGTGGATTAATTCACAATTTTAAAATCCAATCCAAACCCAAACGAAATCTAATTGTAATACGGCTTTTATAGGAAAGATATAAAACAGCTGATTATTATAATAAACGTAATAACATAAACATTGTAATTATCATACAAACACGTGACTTTAATCAGACAGAAAATAAAAATATAAATACATAATATCCCAAAACCGTAAACTATTAACGTGGTGAATAAAGCTGTTCATTTTTTACAGTACACATTTACTTCATAGTTTAACATTAATGAATGATTCAGATGACATTGGATAGTAAAGCATATTGCTAATGGAAAGTAAACCAATCAGCTGTAGCTAAGAAATCAAATGTTTTCATTGTAGACATTTTGTAAACAATTTTACTCTCCATAAGGTTAACATTAGGAATTTAAAACGCCATACTTATGGGGTTTTCGAAAATATTTTTTCACTAAAACCTTCCCGGACACATATAGAGCAACTTCCTAAAATTTCATGGCGATCGGATGAGTAGTTTGGCAACGCATAAAGGACATACATACATTCAATTTTATATATAGAGATGGTGACCATACCCCAAGGTAGGTATTTTAAGCCAAGTATGAATAAGGAGTGAATGTAAGATGATTGTGGCGCGATCTTGTAGTCTTGTTACTGACTAAGGCTCTAAGGAACATGTCAGCCTTAGTCAACAATCCTACATTCATTCCTCATTCATACTTGGCTTAAAATACCTACCTGGGTAGGTCGCCATTTCAGTTAAAAAAGTAAAGAAAAAGATTTTCTGAATCGAGACATTTTTAATAGTAATACTTGAGTAATCTAAGATCCAAAATCGAATCGAAAAATGAAAAAAACCTTCCCGAACACATATAGAGCAACTTCTTAAATTTTCATGATGATCGGTTGACTAGTTTTGCAACGCATAAAGGACATACATACATCCATTCATTTATATATATATAGTATAGAGATAAATAAATGTTTTGGGCGTTAGTTAGGCAAAAGCGACGCACATCCTGTAGTACGGGTTGCATACTCTGCTCACACAGGCGGTCTCCTCTTGTGATCTATTCACAAATTTCCCAATGCCGTACCCAACCTGACAAAAAATTATCTTATTCACTTCTTTGCGGGCTTTGTGGGCTCATGGATATGTCTGAAGGGAATGTTATTTTCAGTTCCTCCTTAGCTGATCTTAAAGTCATATGACTTCACCGTTTCAAATTTTGGACGGATGCCAAAACCCCCCAGAGCTAAGACATCTATGTCAATACAGAGCACTGAAGGCTTTACTTAAATTAAAAGATTATAAAATAATATATCTTTTACATATTAAAAATAGTACAGCAATACATTTTTAAATTAGAAAACCTTTCAATACTAATCCTTACATAACGACGATGGATTAAATAAAATTACTTATAAATTACTCATAAATTACTTATTTTAGATGTTAGGATATTCTTATCATATTTTCGTAATTGTATTTTCGTACTTTCTCTTTACAAGACACATAAGGTAAGTGTAAATTCTAATATAACTGAAAAGTGAAATAGATTGTATCTGTTATAAGTCTTTCCGTTTGTCATAGTTTTTCACTTCTTACCCAGCGCTTTATGGAGCCAAATTGATTTAGTTCTATCCAGGTACTAAACATTATTACTTATTATCTGTAAGCTCCGAGACGCTGGAGGTCCTCCTAAGGTCCTGCAATCAAGGTTCCCGCGGACACTCTCTCCTGAAATATTTCGGTCGTAGGAAAAGAAAAGCGGTGAACATTACGATGGCCAAGTCTGGGGCTCCGCCCCTCCCCGGGACTTGCCCCACTGGCCCACTGGGCACCGGACGTGGACGTGGTCACTCCTCGGAACAGGTTCACAAGTCATTCCATTCATTTTCCTGGATTTTTTTAAAAGCTTAAAATCGAAACTATGGTAATTGACCACCCAATTAGACTCTCGATAACTCGACACACCGCTTGGAGATACTTCGTACAGAATGATTATTCATTAAAAATTCATCAATTCTGATTGGTTATCATTAACTCTTTATGCGAGACACTGACTCAACTCCGTGGGTCAGTGACTCCTCACGTAAAGCCGTCAAGTGGATACTTTCTGTGAGTGTAATGAATTAGATTCGATTATTCAAATGGTGACTCTACCACAAGGCTTTAAGCCAATGAATGAGAAATGAGTGTAAGAGATTGTGGCGCGATCTTGTAGTCTTGTTATTGACTATGGATTACATGCTCCTTAGACAGGATTGTTAATTAATAGCCCAACAGCCGATGACAACTAAGGGATCTGTATTTTAACGTGGATTCCGAATCACTGCCTCTGAATTATGAACTGATTTAAATATGTTTATGGTCTTGTCGGATTAATTTAGTATTCAATAGTGCGGATGTTAATCTACACAAGAGGACACTACACCCACCGACCATCGCTCACAACTATCCACAATTCGTGACCTCCAAGTAACTGGATTACAGGACATCGCCAGCGGCCCAGTCGTGTAATTTATTTGATGACCTAGAGATTTATTACTAGGAAAGATCAGCTGGTTCATTTTCTAGGCTCAATAATACTTCAATACTTTTAACTGAAATGGTGATCTACACAGGTACGAGTATTTTAAGCCAAGTATGAATGAGAAATAATTAAATATTGTTCTAGAGCGATCTTGTTACAAACTGCTACTCTTGT
Organism: Nephotettix cincticeps; assembly: GCA_023375725.1. NCBI lineage: Eukaryota > Metazoa > Arthropoda > Insecta > Hemiptera > Cicadellidae > Nephotettix > Nephotettix cincticeps. The sequence goes on from CM041786.1 coordinate 134,816,783, forward strand.
TGTTATGTGTACTCTTGTTACTGACATGTTACTTAGACAGGACTGTTAATTAATATCCCAACAGCCGATGGCATCTAAGGGACCAACTACAATTTAACATGGGATCCAAATCACAATCTGGTTTCTGAATTACGAACTGGTTTGATTATGAGGATATTCTTTGCGGATGGACATAGTATTTAATCTTGCAAACTTTAATCCACACCTGGGTAACATCCACTGGCCACCACTAAACTATCAACAATTCGTGACCTCCAAGTAGCTGCATTACAGAACAAGCCAACTTCCCAATCTAATAATAATATTATTATTATTATTATCACTGCTATTACATAAAATAAATATGTATTAATTAAAAAATAATGTAAAAAATATGTATTAATATAAAATAGTCAATAAACGCAATAATTACATATACAAAATAAAACAGTATTATCTTCCCAGCGACACGTGTGGCGATTTGATGAACTAGATGTGCACCGCATCATTAGATTAACTAGATCTGCACCGCATCATTAGATTAGATTAGATTATATGAGATCATTGAAATGGCAACCATACTACAATGTAAGTATTTTAAGCCAAGTATGAATGAGGATTGAGTGTTGAACGTTTGTGGCGCGATCTTGTGGTCTTGTTACTGACTAAGGCTGACATGTTCCTTAGACAGGACTGTTAATTAATAGTCCAACAGCCGATGACAACTAATGGACCTACAGTTTAACGTGGAATCCGAACCACGGCCTCTGAATTACGAATTGGTCTAAGTATGAGGATAGGCTATGCGGATTAACGTAGTATTCAATAGTGCGGACGTTAATCCACATCCACACCCACCGACCAGATCTCACAACTATCCACAATTCGTGACCTCCAAGTAGCTGGATTACAGGACGTCGCCACCGTCTCAGTCAATAGGCTATATAAATAGGCTTTTTATATGATTACTAGAAAATGTGGGAGAAACTAATTTTGGAATTTCATAAATCACTCTAGGTCAATAGACTTGAAATCCAATCTGCAATAGGCTCTAACTGTTATTTCCATATGGTATAAACTCAAACTCTTTATTTACCATAAACATTACAAAGTTGTGCATAGCTCTTGTAACAGATGGAATGTAACATTACCGGACTATCCCGACAATCAACAGCTTAGAAGCAACTACATTTGTTAAGCGCATTTCATTTATCAATTTAGAGATCTGGATGACAGTTCACCCCGACGTCAACGTGCGATACCAGCGCCACCTCGCGGATCTGCCCCTGAACCTCTAGTCCTCGCCTCCGTCGCGCTGCCCCAGATAGCGTAGAAAGCACCTGCCCATCGTCCAACGCCGCCGGCGTCCGGCCCGGAATTCAGGCTTAACTGTACCTTAACAAACTTCCGTTCTTAAAACACTGTATTTTCGAAAAACCCCCGTTGTAACACCTCCGAATTACCTGAGTTCAACGATAACCAGGTGGTCAAAATTATCTTTCTGACAATTACGGACTGAAATTATTATCTGGTGGCGAATTGTTTTTCCTAATTACGTTTTAAGACGTTTTATACAGAAATTACACCTGTTAATATATTAAAAATGTCTCACGCCTTTTTATTGGACTTGGAAAATTGAGAAAATTGAACCTCATGTTCCTTTATTAGTAGATAAAATTAATTTCCGTCGTTGAGATTCTCACCAAAAGCTTATTTTGTCTTATCAATGGCCCGAACAATTTTTGTTATGTAGAAAGATCTACCTATCCTTAATTATAATCATTGAGACTATAGTTTTTTTAATGTCCATCCGCCACAACAATTCTTTTATAGTTCACCTAAAACAACATGTGGAAGACCCATTGTTTGCGCCAAAGGTGAACAGCAATTTGTATTAAATGAACTATCAAACAAACATCGGATCATTTCTAATCTTTATGGTTAAAAATGTGGATCTTCTAATCTATTTTACTCTTTGGAAAGGATTCCAAAGAAAAAAACTATTTAAAAACTAAAGTTTAATTAAATGTACAAGATTTTTGTTTCCATTTCTTTTTTTAATTTTTTGTTTTCCCAGTTTTAGATTTTTATTTACGGAGTAAAGATCGTGTTTCATAGTTTTTTATTTGATATACATCAGGGTGACAGTTAATTCTTAGAACGACTTTATAACTTTAAAACAAAAAGAGATACACAACCAAATTTGGCATATAATTACAGTACATATGGCAAATATGTAATGATGGCCCTCAGTGATCCTTTGGGGGTAGGCCCATAGAGAATTAAGTTGAAAGTCTTAAAGGTAAGCACAGATTAATATGCACACTAAATTAATAGTCTTAATTAGTAGAAAACAATTACACAAATCGATCTCGAAGGGTTGTTCCAAAACGAAAGGTGGCGGTTTGAAAATTAGATGTTTCGAATTTCAAACCGCTGCCATTTTGTTTTGAATCGACCTTTTGAGATCCGGTTCCAGGTATTGTATTACAAATCAACAGACATACAATACAAAATTCCATCTATACTGCTGATTCAGAATTTCCTTCAATTTTTTTTAGCTACTTGGAGGTCACGAATTGTGGATAGTTGTGAGAGGTGGTCGGTGGATGTAGTGTTCTCTTGTGTGGATTAACGTCCACACTATTGAATACTACGTTAATCCGCAAAAACCATCCTCATAATTAGACCAATTCGTAATTCAGAGGCCGTGGTTCGGATTCCACGTTAAACTGTAGGTCCATTAGTTGTCATTGACCGTTGGGTCATTAATTAACAGTCCTGTCTAGGGAACATTTCAGCCTTAGTCAGTAACAAGACTACAAGATCGCGCCACAATCATTTTACACTCAATCTTTATTCATACTTGGCTTAAAATACCTACCTTGTGGTAGAGTCGCCATTTCAATAATCTAATCATGATAAGTAATAGCAGATTTTCTTTCATTACAAACTCGTAAATCAAATTTTATAAAAAATTGTATGAATTTTTATTATACAACACTTGAAACTAGACCGCAAAAGGTCGGTTCAAAACAAAATGACGGTAGGTTGAAGTTCATAACTTTCCATTTTCAAACCACCGCCATTTTGTTTTGCATAAACCTTTTTAAGGTCGGGCATGCGGCATTGATTTTAGTTCAACAAGACATTCAATTTGACGTACATATCGAACTATGCTTACCTTTAAGATTTTCTTCTTACTCTCCAAAGGCTCCATGTACACAAAATAGTAGCTTACTATTAGCAGTAATGATATGACAATTTTAACGTTATAAAGAGAAAATTTCAAAGTTATATGAATAAAAGACATTTCTAATTCTTAATAACTTCTCAATAATAACAGAGTATGTAGAAAGTTTTAATTTTATATTAGCAATAACATATTACCTAAAATATTTATATTTCGGTTATTTCAAAACTATTTTATGCACCAGTGAGTGCGATTTTTATAACGAAAAACAGTAAAACAGTAAAGCTCGAGCTGAAAGGAAAAATACTACCCTTGCAATGTTGGACTTTTCTCAGGCTTTCGATTCCATTGATCACCGTTTGTTGTTAGCTATGATGAAATTTTACAAATTTGACCAACTTGTAATTTTGTGGTTTCAATCCTATCTGGATGGAAGGAGCCAGCGATCCAAGGTTGGCTCAGAGTTTTCTGCTCCTCTAATGAGGTTACTGGGAGTTCCACAAGGAACTCTTGTCTTGGGCCTGTTTTGTTTACCTTGTTTGCTGCTACTATGGGGGAGATCTTCAGCATTGTCGTCTGTATTCTTATGCTGACGATGCCCAACTCGCTCTTCAATACAGCATTAGCGAGGCTGACCTTGCTGTATCTAATCTCAATTCAGATCTAGACGCAATTAATGTTTGGTCTGTAAATCACGGCATCAGGCTGAACAAGTAAGTGCTCAGTTCTAACTTTTCCATCTGGTAAGGCACGACCATATCAGTCCTTATCTGGGGTGTGTCTCGACGGTGTTTTTCTGCAGGAATGCAGCTCCCCGAAACTCCTTGGGCTTATGCTTGATGCCAGTCTCTCATTCTCTGAACACGTTAGCTATGCTTGTCAGAGGGCTGTCACTCACCTTAGAATATTATATAGGCATCGCAACCTGTTTTCATCCTCCACTAAGCTTCGTCTTGTTCAGGCTTTGATACTCTCTGTGTTTGAGTATTGTCTCCCGGTGTATGGAAATGTCATATCACTTGGGGACATGAAACGAATGCAGAGGGTGCAGAACATGTGTATCAGGTATGTTTGTGGACTGAGGAAATTCGACCATATTTCTCTTGAGAGGAAATCTCTTGGCTTACTGCCAATCAATGAATTATGTTTTCTCCGCACTTCATGCCTTGTTCATAATGTCCTGACTGAGGGGAAACCTCAATATCTGAAAGAGAGGCTCAGGCCCCGTTCCAAACTTAGATCTCGGAGTACCAGGCAGGACGACATGATGGAGGTGCCTCGTGTGCGCTCCGAGTCTGAGCGGAGAGGATTTTCCTATTTCGCGCCAAAAATTTTAAATTCATTGGGGTCCAGTATCGGGCATGATAAAATATCAAAAAACAAATTTAAAAAAAATGTACGTGAAAGATTGCTGAGCGGTGTTTTAAAACCTGATATAAGACCAATAGAATAGAATTTAACCTTGTAATGTACAGTGTTTTATTTTATTAAGTACGGTATTTATAAGCCTTTCTGTAAATTTTCTTGTTTTTATAATTTTGTGAATTTTGTGTGACACGAGTTGTTTTGAAAACCATTATTGTATGATGAAAACCGCTCTAAATAAAAGACAATTTATTATTATTATTATTATTATAAAACCCATAAAACACCCCTGTATAATATATTTGGCCATAAGTGCATCTGTTAAGGATAATTTGAAACATGTATTAATGTTGATCTCACGGCCTTGTCATCATTAAACTATAAGTTTTAATAATGAATGTTCAGCGATATTTAAATTAACCTAATCAAATCTTGAGTTATGGCGCGTGCGGTGAACACCGAATGATAGCAAAGAGATTAGACCGCGCAAGATAAAACTATCATGTTACATCCAAAGAGAACAGAAAAATATTTAATTTTAAAGTTAATTTACATTCTGTGCTCGTTGCTCACATCGACCACTAAACATGCTATTTCTTTGGGAAACGAAATGTTGATTTTACACAAACAGCTGACTTCTGATAACATGTTTTGTAGATTTATGGAGCAATGAATGTTAACACAAAGTAGAGAGGAGTTAAGAGCTTAATTTAAAATATGCCTACGATGTAATAGATTAACTGACCACCGAAATAATTTAGGGAATCGAGACGAAAACGTTTTTTTAGCTTGGACCTAACAGCAGAAGGTCTATAGAAAAGTGTCGTACTATCAATGTAAACATTTTTAAATTTGAGTGTTATTATTGGATTTATTGGTTTTTTGGGTATCATGAACTCAAAAAGGGAAGTAAAAAATTTAAAGTTACGTACCTTCGTCAGCAGAATGAATAAAAACAAATCAATTAATTGTGTTTTTCTTCAAAATCTTAATGAAATGTTATGTTGCTACACGTAACCCAATAAAACTAATGCAATACGATTATGTATCACCAAAGACAATATAAACATTAATTATTTACATTTTCACGCAACGCAAGTAAAACCGATCAAAAATATGTTACTATTGAAGCAAGGGAGGGTGTAATGAGCATTTCCCTTTAGAAAATCTATAGTCAGTGACCAAAACGGGAAATAAATTTGGCAATGGTGATAGAAAAAATAAATTTAAATTTTTAGTAGAATCCGCAAAAATGTACTTTTTTACCAATGGTTTAATTTATTTTTAATGTGGGACGGGATGTATCAGTTCACTGATGATGTTTATCTTTAACTCTTATTTGATCATTTTTCTTTGAATATTGTGTTATATTCCATATTTGTTACCGGGTAAACCAGGGATTTTACAAGAGGTCGACGAGTACGACACAACGTGATTGGCAACACTGGTTTTGATATCTACTGTAAACAACACAACTGTTACAATACAACAATACAACTGTTCGTGGATTACGCCATGACAAACGTTCATGGCATAGTATTTTTAAAAATACTATATTTTGTTAGTGTCGTGTGTCTTATGTGACTATTCGTATTAGTATGGGGTGATTAATTGATCGTAATTCAGCTTCGTGAGTTTCTAATTCTACCTATAATCCATACAATTTTCCAAATTGACATTTACCATTATGCTAACTCTTATTGCGTGTTTTGCCGTTAACGTTCATTCCTTATCGCTATCAATATAATGCACGAACTCGATACGTTATCGCATTTGTTTTTCTGGATTCACAGCCTTCTGAATAATAATAACGAAACGGTGCAATTGTATGTGTTGGTGTTGTAATATGTTCTGCAGTAATACTTTTTTTAGTATTGTTTTGCAAGAGTTGCTGTGATATTTTCTGGCCGGCTAGCATTCTGTTTTTCTTTCCGTAAATAATTTAACGAACTTCTGCATCCTCTCTACAATGGGTTTTACTTGTATTCTTTCAAAGCAGGCCTGCGTACTCAGCAAATGCGAAAAATGTATGAAGCATATGAAAGTTATACAAACTTTCTGATACAAACTGTGGTCTAAATCTTTTTCTAAAGGAAAATGGGCGAAATTAAAATATATAGGCTAAATGTGACACGCTTAAAATAAAAAATTGTTGTCTGCTAAAAACTATCCGTTTAGTGGTTGTAGGGACCTTTTAGAGCTGTTCCATATTGTTGTCTCATGTAGGTATTAAAAACGTCCATCTTTTGTCGTCCATTCGAAAATGCATGCAGGTGCATAAAACAGATTTAAGTTTTACCATTGAATAACTACAGTTTACTTCCATTTGCAGCAGATAGTCAATTAATTCAATCGTACAATTAATTGAAGTGATTGCAGATAATGTATACTTTCACGATTTAATTTTAATCATCTCATATGAATGAATTTTCACTAGAGGAGATTGTGTTTAACTTAGTAAAACTAAATGTAGAAAATGGGTTGTTATGGTTTTTGACATGGATATGTCTTAGCTCTTGGGGGGGGGGTGTTAGTGATTTTTAAGATATAAAACATGTAACAGGTTTCCATAGAAACTACCAGGGCTATTATTGTATTGAATTTTTAATATAAAAGAATAAGAACAGCTGTTTAGATGAATTGAAAACTTTACCTTTAGACATATCCATGATCTAACCTATTTCCCACAGGGAAGTAAATACAAACATTTTTGTGTATAACATTGTATACGCGATTAACCTGTTGATTTTTTTTGTATTATTGTAATTAATTGTAAACGTTCTTAATTTATATTTTAACAACATACATATTGTGTTTTTAGGGCCCGTTGTTGTCTAGTGGATACCATCATTAATATCTGGTACAATCAGTTCTAATGTAACATTATTACCCATATAACTATCATTCATTCATGTTTACAGTGGTCTGTCTTTAGACGTAAAATTCTAAACGTTGTTGAACGCAGCTGTTAAATGTCAAGTTATTCTACTGTTGCAGGGTTTCATGGTTTCATCATGTTAGTAACATAACATAACCTTTACACGTGTGTTTATCATCACAGTACACAAGCCATGAGTTGACATACCAGGACACTTTTTTTAAATTTAGTTATTTGTAAATTATTTGACACACCCTCCATTTGTTGTAAAATGACTTGAAGACATGGTATTGATCTTATATCTCACCAAATTACGTAGTATTTTAACATTTAGGAATTTTTGTTTGCAGAAGTTATACTCTACTGAAGAAGGAGATAAACTTACGTCATTATTGAACAAAACATTCAATATGCCCAAGCCAACACCCCATACTGTTGCACTAAAGAAACACCGCCAAAATTTAAAAGAAAAGAGCCAGAAGTATACACCAGGGACAGTTAACCTCCAAGTTCTGGGAGTGGTGCTCATGGAGCTCCAAGATGTTTGTATATTTTTACTGGGTTGTTATGGTTTTTGACATGGATATGTCTTAGCTCTTGGGGGGGGGGTGTTAGTGATTTTTAAGATATAAAACATGTAACAGGTTTCCATAGAAACTACCAGGGCTATTATTGTATTGAATTTTTAATATAAAAGAATAAGAACAGCTGTTTAGATGAATTGAAAACTTTACCTTCAGACATATCCATGATCTAACCTATTTCCCACAGGGAAGTAAATACAAACATTTTTGTGTTTAACATTGTATACGCGATTAACCTGTTGATTTTTTGTATTATTGTAATTAATTGTAAACGTTCTTAATTTATATTTTAACAACATACATATTGTGTTTTTAGGGCCCGTTTTTGTCTAGTGGATACCATCATTAATATCTGGTACAATCAGTTCTAATGTAACATTATTACCCATATACCTATCATTCATTCATGTTTACAGTGGTCTGTCTTTAGACGTAAAATTCTAAACGTTGTTGAACGCAGCTGTTAAATGTCAAGTTATTCTACTGTTGCAGGGTTTCATGGTTTCATCATGTTAGTAACATAACATAACCTATACACGTGTGTTTATCATCACAGTACACAAGCCATGAGTTGACAAACCAGGACACTTTTTTAAATTTAGTTATTTGTAAATTATTTGACACACCCTCCATTTGTTGTAAAATGACTTGAAGACATGGTATTGATCTTATATCTCACCAAATTACGTAGTATTTTAACATTTAGGAATTTTTGTTTGCAGAAGTTATACTCTACTGAAGAAGGAGATAAACTTACGTCATTATTGAACAAAACATTCAATATGCCCAAGCCAACACCCCATACTGTTGCACTAAAGAAACACCGCCAAAATTTAAAAGAAAAGAGCCAGAAGTATACACCAGGGACAGTTAACCTCCAAGTTCTGGGGAGTGGTGCTCATGGAGCTCCAAGATGTTTGTATATTTTTACTGACCAATCAAGGTATATATTAATATAGTTCCTATATTAGTGACTCTCTCGTTAGACTGGTTTATTTGCGACCAAGAATTATTAGATTGATAGTTACATGGAAGGCTTAAAGTCATAGGAACTGTTCACTGACATTAGTAATAGTTACTGTATTATTAGTAATGCTACATTGTTCCTTCCTCAGGGTTGCTGCATGAAGCATCCCCCTACATTAAAAAATCGCTTCTTTATAGACAATTTTGTTCTTTGTTAAATATGTGTCCAACTCGGTGTCCTGGTATCCAGCTACTTGGAGGTAACAATAATCGCTACAATAACCTTACACTCAATCCTGATTCATACTTGGCTTAAAATACCTTAATACATAAGATACTAAATATCTACATATTTAAATTATATAGTTTACAACTATTTTTTCTGTTAATATACACATAATTTTACAGTGAGTGCTGTGCTGAGTAACTTTTATGTCAGTTTGGCGTACACTTTGGTAGTTCAGTAATTATTAGTAGCATTGCCAGTTGGACACATATTATTTTTATACAACTGGCACAACAGATGTATCTTCACAGAGTATCTTGTTGGGACTACCAGCAACTGTCTTTGGCTACAGGTATATCCTCATGTCAAAACCTCGACTGCTTATCAGTTTTCAGTTTCAGTGGTTTAAATTAAAGCGTTAAAAATAATATTTATCATTCTATATTTCCATGTTTTTTCATGGAGGACTGATGAAAGAATTCAATTTCACACCAATCCTGATAGTGTTGTTTGTTGGACAAATAATGAATTAAAATGATACTTTTTTTATTATGTCATTGACTAAAGTAAAATGCAAGATATCTGAAAGAGACAGTGCCAAAACACAGTATAGCCCTTGTTTAGTCTCACACATTAATGTAATAATTTACATCAATGGTATTGTTGCCCATGTGATGTTGGTCCATCAATGTTGATTGCTGTGTCAAAATGTGCACTGGAGTTTTATATTCCTCCTGACACAGTAGTTGCTGAAACAATACAAATATGTAACAATTATTAGGCATTACGTATTCAGGAATTTGAACTTGAGACATATATTCCACACAAAACAAAGATTGACTGTGTAAGATAAAATACAAATTAGCCTATATTTGATAATTTAACCAACTGTAGGAATTTTACAGCACTAATTATGAAAAAATAGCCTACAAATATAATTTAAGTTATATGAAGATTTTTTGTTAGTTTTAATGGTTGATGAAAGTTTATGCTCCAATTCATCATAGAACCTGGAAGAAAAATATATGTATTTTTATTTTCAGATACATCTTCAATTGTGGAGAAGGAACACAAAGACTGGCTCATGAACATAAAATGAAACTTTCAAAACTGGAACATATTTTTGTTACTCATAACTCTTGGGAGAATATTGGTGGACTGCCTGGTCTTGCATTGACTATTCAGGATGTGGGCGTACCTCAAATAACTCTTCATGGACCTCCAGGCACTGTACGATTTTGTTTTGGTTCATAAGTCAATAATGAGAGTATACAGTAGTTGTAGTCAGTTATTCTAGTACAAAGGTTATGTTTTCTAATTGATATTTTATAAACCAACCAAACTACAGCAATGTGTGAAATAGGCTCTTGACCTCATTTTTTGAGTGTCCAGCTGAAATAGCGTAGTAGTATTGCTGTTGTATAAGTTCACTAAATTGACGACAGATGCCTCCACCTGCCGCTTCTTATTAAATGTGTCGTGAATTATGACTTTACCACTTCTAAGGTTAATGAGGTTAAGGATTCCCCAGGGTAGAGCGATTTATTTGTAAAACATATGGGGTATAGTGTTTTTTTTAGGAAGAGGCGGAAGAAATGCTTTATGCACACAGGTGGCCAGCCTGTAGTGTGGGACTCCCCTAAGAAGCGGAGTTACCCACTAAAAAACCTCCTCTACTCTTTAGGATTCTAACCTGGAACCGTTTGTCACATGTCAAATTTGGCTTACGCCCTTGGGACTCACTCTATGTCCAACTTAGGTGATCTGGGCCTCTTCCCGGTCCAGATCGCTTTTCTTCTCTAGAAAGATGCCCCGGACGATCTGTTTCAAACAATCCCAGTTTCCCTCGTCCTCAATGATCTTGTGGCAGACCGTGTCCACCGAGAAAACACCACTTATTCATGCAGCCTCCAACTGGGGGCCTTTCCCAACGCAGCGGAAGAAAGGGATTTATTGTCAGTTCATTAGAGAGTAATAATGAAGTAAATTATGATTGTTGAATGTTCTCTGCTTCTTATAACTGTCCGACTTGCAGGACCTGGTGTTCTCGGGTACTCGCAGGTTCGTGGTGTTGCGTCATCTGGCTCTCAAGACCGAGGCATGTGAGCGAGACGCCGTCTTCGAAGACAATGTGATGCGAGTGCGATACATCCCTCTATACAACTCTGCTGGCCGCACGTGGCGAGACACTCCAGTTTCAGAGAGGCTAGTTACTTTGGTCTAAATTATAATCGTTACTTTAATATCAGTTATTTTATGAAGTACAAATCAATACTGTAAAATTATAGTAAATAGTTGACCTGATTTTATAGGAAAAATGTTTGATACACTGAATTTAGTAAACTAATTAGCCTACAACATGAGCAAAACATGCATGTGAATAATAAACTTTATTGAATGCTTTCAATGAGATTACTTTCTTTTTTTCTCATGTTATATCATTAAATTTTGGACATAGATCTCGCAGTGCATCACCAGACAAGAACAATACTGAGGACTCCACAGACGATGACATCGATTACTACGCTTATTGGAATAACAACAATGGAGGAGCACAATCAAGGTCCAACTCTCCGTCTCGTAGCGACAGCCCTGGCAGGAAGAAAAAGCGGAGACATCTGTCCCCAGGTGGATAGAAAATACAGGCCAGCATGCCTCCCAAAAATAGGCTACAGACAAACACACACGCACATACGCACGCACTCACGCACGCACGCACGCACACACACACACATATATATTTATATAGTTTCTATCTAATTATTCAACTTTTAAGTAGATTTTAAATGATTTTTATTACCTTTTTGAAGTGGCAACCTACTAAGATAGGTATTTTAAGCCAAGTATTAATTAGAAATAAGTAAAAGATGATTGATAAACTAAGAATTATATTCCGAACTAAAAGAATAGATTGCTATTAAAGATTTGGCTTTATGAGAAATAAATGCTTAAATAAATTTACCTAACATATGAATTTACTTAGCTAATTTACTTATTTAGATGTATAGAAGAGAAATAAGTCAGTCCTGTTAAATAATTATCAATAGAAAAAATAATCCGAAAGTTAAAATTATATTACACTTAGCCCTCTAGTCCTATCCTAACCTGAATTAGACTATTATTTATACTAAAATTGTGTACAATTTTCTTTCAGAGAACAAGATGAACACGCGCAATCTGCCTCCACCTGGCAGTGTGAGCATGGCCTATGTTTGCAAGCTGCAGGATCGGCCTGGGACCCTGGACCTCAAGGTATGGACCTATTTAAGGGTGCTCCTGAGGCATTTTCTTATATATGAGGTACACCAGAGTTTCGGTAATCCGATAATTGGGAAAGTATGTTCTCATTACCGAGTTGTTTGGATTATCTGGAAGTGCCATGTAGAGTTTATTAAAATTACTATTTAAGTCCATTATTTCAGATCTGAACAGGTTATTTAGAGCTATTAACTCACATATTATCACAGTTCACAGGTTTGTCCATTACATATTTTTCCTGAATAGCATAAAGTGTTCCTGCAGAGACATTCTGGCCGTTATTTTCTCGTCATTATACATATAAAACACGACACACTCACATTGACACATTAAATGAACAATGATAAAACAGTGCCGTCTGTAAGCCTACTTTTTACGTGATAGGGGTCATTGCTGGAGATGAACTCAAATATTCAAAAAGTAGTTTGCCAAAAAGCAAGAGAAATAAAGATTCGGACCGTGAGAATCAAAACTGTTGTCATGTACTGTGAGTATAGCTAGACATCGCCCTGTGCTATCGAGCAACCACGTACTGCTACATCCGAATGCCTGGTGTGACAATTGCGCAACTTGGCTAAAAGGATTTCTTTGTTTTGTCAAAAGAGAATAATTGAATTCTTATGTTCCAAAAAGTACAGGTTTCATAATGATTCAAAATGTACTTTGAAATAAATTTCCTAGAAGAATTTATGTTTACAATATTTGCAGAGGTTTCATCCATTTAGGTAGGTACACAAGTCTGACTCGTGCAGACCGAATGCCGAGTCACGAGACAGTCTCTTGATTAGTAAATACGCAGTGTTTCTCCACGTTATTCCAAATTATCCACAAAAGATGGTTTTGCTATGTACTTCAAAACATATTATAAATATTGATTTGTTCGTTTGAGTAACCTGTTGATCATTTCGCAATGTTTTTGTCAGCTGATAGTCACAGCGGTAGTCTGCTGATTTTAGGTTGTGAATACTTCTTATTTTATTTCTTATCTTATAAGATACATTTATCATTATAAATGCATGGTTTTTATTTTCTACGTAAAATATACTTTGAAGTTTAACCCTAGAACTGGCAAAGTCGTAATTCACGAGGCATTTACAAATTGAATTTAAGAAGTGGCAGGTGGAGGCATCTGTCGTCAATTTAGTGAACTTGTTAGACACCATCACCTTCGTGACTGTGTTGCCCTCTGGGAGCTGATATATGAACCTCCTCATGCAGTTCACTAAACTGCCACTAGGCAGTTATGTCTGAAGGCCAAGTAATCACATTCTACAACTATGCACGGTAACTGAATTGGTTAGAGCGCTACACTGACAAGTGTAACGTTCTAGCAATTCAGAAGTGGTAGGGTTCGAATTCCGACCATAAGAAATCTCAATTTGGCTTGTAAATGTGTGATATAGCAGAGAGGAGTGCCCATCATAAATAAACGGTGTCCGACTTGGGTGGATGTTGACGGCATGTGTAGGCTTAATTGGGATTGCAGTGGACCCTATTTTGCTTTTGTGGTTAGTGGTTAAAAGAGGGAGAATGTTTTGTGTTTTTTTTTTGTTTATTCTTAATATTTTAAGAAGAGATATATAATTAATTTGTTGTTACAGTTAAAGGGAAACCCCTTGCCAGTTCAAGGGTTAATAAAATGTGCGATTCAGGTGGTTTTAAAGAAGATTACAATAAAAATACTTAAAATTACCTAACTACTTAAAAAAAATTTAAATACTTTTTTTTAATTATTAAAAATAGTTTCTGGAAATTGAAAATAAAATGATACTATACTTTCGTGTATTACTAGCAAATAAACAAAAAGATTATCTTTTTTACCTTATATAAATGATTTTATAACTTTTTCTAAAATACTATAAAATAGGTAATTTTGATTGCTACCTCAAGGTCTGCCCATGTTCTATTTAACTGCTTCCACAATAGGTTAACACAGTGTATCATATTTCTGAAGGCATGTGTGGCCCGAGGAGTGCCCCCAGGACCGTTACTGGGGAGGCTCAAGGCAGGCGAGGACATAGAGTTGCCTAACGGAACTGTCGTGCTGTCTAAGGACGTGACCTCGCCGGACGAACCTGGGCCTGTGTTTGTAGGTGAGATGGACAAATTTATTCAATTATAGTAGAACCTCGCTATCCCAACCCTCGATAGCAACACTACCTCGATATTGAGTCTCATTTTTCAATCCTCGTGAATTCCTCTTAAAAGTCAATGTTAATAATACCTCTATAGCACGACTACTTTTCATATGGAAACCTCAATAGCACATCTTACTGGACCTCTATAACACATCGTACTGAATTACTGAACCTTTATAGCATGATTTCAACCACATAAATATGATTCCCTCAATAAATGAATCTTTATTACAGGCCACTTAACCTCAGTAGGGCTTATTTAGCGTTTCAGTGCCTTTATATTACAAGAGAAAAAATGTTCTTGTATTTGATTCCCATGGTTTTGACTCTAAACATAGTAGTACAAGTGTGCAAGGAACACAGACAAAGATGTGGATTAAGATTGTACATAAGATAGGTACTGTATTGAAATTGAAAATCAACTTAGAGATCAAAATTCAGGCTTATGATTTTACACTACTTCTACATATTTATACTGCATTTTTTTATAGGTTTTTGAGAACACGTTTAATTACAGTACTAGTACAATCATAAAATCTGTTCTGCGGTTTCAACCATGTTATTGATGTTGATATTTCAACAAACAAGACATTCCTCAGTTAGATGTGCACCTCATTAAGACAAAATTTTTATAAATCCCCTTGAAACTCGTCTTAACGAGGTTCTTCTGCATTATAAAATAATCAATTAATATTTAATTATTTTTTGGGTTAGGTTATAACAACCCTTGCTACTTCAACCACTAGGATCTTTTGTGGCACACGTCTGTAACCTTTCAAGCTCAAGGCTCTTTATAAAGCCTAAAAGCTCTGCTACTGTGTTACTCCTTGTACTTTTCCACCCTCAATACAGGTGTCCCTAGGAGCTTGAACTTATTATGCTGGACATTCCAACCATAAGTATAGTGCGGTTCTGGTTTCCTCCTGGCAGAACTCACACAGGTCTAACTGACACAGACCAAGCGTCTTGAGATGCTTTGTCACAAGCCCATGCCTAGTAAGTGTACCTGTCAGTAGTTACAAGTCCTTTATTAATCCCTGGCCGAAGCAGATAGAGCCTCCACAATAGGGCTCCAAGCCTATAAAGAGTATTCCCAACCCCTTCTACCCAGAATGTGTGCCATTTTATTGCCATAAATGCCTGAGTGACCACCATTGACAGTTCAACACAATTATATACTTGTAGTGTCATTAACCCCTGCCTGTATCCTTTGGCTAAGCAGAAAAACTATCTCCAGTGCGTTAAGTGCATTTTATTTTTATTAAAGCATCTGAATTGAATAACTGATAATACTGGACACACAAAACAAGTGATTGAATTGAAATGCATATCTTTGATTGGTCCAAGCTGATTTAAGATTGTGTTTTCTCAGTGGTAGAGTGTCCCAGTGAAGAGTTCCTTGACAGCTTACTTGAGGAGGAGTTGTTCCACAGGCACCAGAGCTCGACGACCGAGACAACGGAACAGGCTTCTGTGGTGGTGCACTTCACACCGTCCGACGTCATGCAGCATCCAAGGTAGTCTAACGTAGTCAAGTCTGTCTGATCCAGCTGATTGTGAATTACCCTGTTTTCTACTCTGGATTATAGATTTTTGGATTAAAAGAAAACTAGTTGCATGGATTTTTTAAGATGGAAAACTTAGTTTTATACTATATAGTTTTATTATACTATTCAAGCTCATGAATAACTTAAAGATAAACTTAATGTAGGGGGGGGTGCAAAGGCGTCAAGTATTTTTTTAAGGTTTTTAAAGCTCAACTCGGCTTGAGGCATTTTGAAAAAGCTTAAAGTTGGAACTAAGCTCGAGTACTGCTGATGGTGTCAGGTGGTGTATAGTTACTACATTATATTAAAAGCAGTAAAAACACCCATTAGGTTTTATTTTTAATGCAGTGTTTGATCCATTCTAAAAGAACAAAATTAAGAATAATTACTCTTTAAATCAAATTAATTTAACCGGTTATTCAACAGTTATTCAAAGATTAAAAGTTATAAAAACGATTCAGAAACTCTACCTCAGCCATTATTTCTGATTAACTCTAATAAGTCTTTAAAACATTCCAAACTAAACAAGTAGTTTTCTTTAAAAAAATTGTTATAAACTATAAATAAGTTCAGTATTTTCTTACTATAAAAGACCGCCGAAAATCTGGTAACTGTAACTGTCTGAATGTGTGTCGGCTCAATCGGGGATGATTACAGGAATTGTTATTGAATTTTTGTTTTGAAATCCTATATACACTGAATATTGGTCTTCAATAGTTTATTCCAAATTGAAATTTGTTTTCTTGTGGGTGGTGCCGCAGGTACCAGGAATGGATGTCACGGTTTGCACCAAGTACACACCACCTAATCCTTAACGACAGCAACTCCTGCCTGGGTAGCACGGCCATCCACCGTATACAGCACAAGCTACGGCTGCTCTCAGAGGACTTGTTCCCTGCTCTGCCCCACCAGGTCAGATCATACCAAATTAAGATGAATGAGGATATTAATAACGATAACTAACTTAATATTGGGTGTTATTTGAGGTTATATGTATATATAAAATTCAAAGCCCTCACTCACTCACTCATCACTAATTCTCCCACTTCCCGATTACCTAGGAGGCTGAAATTTGGTATACTGGGTCTTTAGGCCTAAAATAGGAAAGTCTAATAGTTTTTGTGACGATTTTCCTATAAATCTCTACCCTATACACCTTCAAAGTTCCCATGTTAATCTTATGGAGAAATAATTTTGTTTTGGATTCCAACATATGTATCTTACCTTTTTAGATATAAGCAGCAGCTGTTTTTATTTGAACCAATGAGCAAGCCAAAGAAGCAAGAATAAAATACAGTGGAACTTGGATAATTTGAACTTCTGTAATTCGAAAACTTCTTTATTTCGAAATTTTGTCTTGGTCCCTAGAATTTTATATAAAAACAATGTTAAAATATCTTGGTTAATTCGAATAATTTTTTGGATAATTCGAAGTTTTTACTGGAAATCTATAGTGTGTGTATAAGTAAACAAGTCATTGTGTGCGATTTTCCAGGAAACGACGTTAGGGCTTCCTGTCCTCAGACTATTTTTAGCTAGATCAACGCGCCCACCCCACTCACTAGTCCACTACTGCTCATAAGTCACAACATTGACATCTGTGTGTATCATCAATGGTGGTTTGTTCCGATATTCGTCGTCTTTGTTTCGTGTTGGCATTTGTGACTTCGTCTGCTTTCATGTTAACACGTCGTGTGTATGATGGCTTCGTCAAAGTGAACCTACAAATCTCTGACGTTGCAAGAATAAATAGCGGCGATCAAGGAGGTAGAGAAGGGATTTGAAAAAGTTTGTAATACAGTAGGTAGTTTCGTGATCCTTCCAAACACATTATTGACATTTAACAAAAATTAGGATTTTTAATCAATAATATCTTCATTAACCTAACTTTTTTAATATACAATGTTAAAACATGATGTTTGATTCTTTATTTCAACCACTTGCATAAACTTTTCTAATTCGAATTTTTGGATAATTCGAATTTTTTTTCTGGTCCCTTGAGGTTCGAATTATCCAAGTTCTACTGTAGTAAGTTCTCAACGGTATCTAATTACTGTATAAATATAATATTTCTCAGAGGGAAGTTTTGTGACTATGTTTAATGATTTAAAATCAAATGTTTATTATTATTGGTACGAAGTTCGCCGGGATAGCTAGTTTTTAAATAGGCCTAATCATTTGTTTCAAAATGTAAAGTTGTATTTTGTTATATATCAGAGTTTATATTATGTTATCTTTTGTATGACCATTCGTTATAGAGTCTGCTTTGCAATCTGAAGGTAGATAGTTCAATCCCAGACTATTTCTAGCTAACTTTGAATATTAATTATGATCCCAACAAATGACATGCAAAGCTAAATGTCTTTAAAACCATCATTCTGATGTTCACATAAAATAATTCTGAAAAACTGTCATCCTTTGTTAGATATATTTATGGGAATTTCAAGCACATCATCGTACCAAATTCAACTTTACACAGCTAACATTTTATGTTAGGGTTATGTAACTAAAATACAACATTGTAAAATGAAATAAAACAGGTCCTTAATGGTGTTATTGAAGTCATGAAACTTTAAGTCAAAGGAAAGAATGAATGTTAAAAATCACCTCAAAAACAAAAATCAATATGTTTGTTTATTAATTGTTAGGGTATTGCTATAAGCTCTTTATGTATGTATAACATCAATTAGTTTATGTATTGTAGCACTTCACTTGGTAAAATAAACTGAACATAAGGTGCGTGGGTTCGATATACTATGCAATCATTGTAGGTGGTACTTGTTACGCACAGTTAAGTCCTGGCGGTTGCATTTTAAGTGTAATTTAATTTTTTTGACCTGATCCGGATTATCCAAATACGAAAATAACCAGACTTTACTGTATTTTCATTTTAAGAACTGAATAGAGTTTCAATAAAACATGGGTTTTTTATCCGAGGTTCTTAAATTCTTTAGCCCAAACTTAAAATCATTATCAGTTCCTATTTTTATTGTAATTGAACTGAATGAGTAGGCTTATTTTTTCTCAGCCACATGATTATAGACAACACTTGATGCTTGCAAAGGTCAACATTAAAGAAAAGTGTATAAATATAGCACAACCAAGCAAATTTTGTCAAAAATAAAAATCTTCATGTTGTTATATATATTTTTTTAGTCTGACAGTGGGATAACAAACTCCACAGAAGTGAACGGCATGCAAGACCTTAAAAAGTCATTCCCCATCATTCAAGGCCACACTCTCAACACTGTACATTTGAGGCCTCAGAAAATCATTGACTGGTAAGTCTGCAGTGAACAAATGTGAACTTATGGGGTATTTTGAAAGTGAATTCAGTGAATATTTAGGGGGTATGTGTTTGAGTTGATATTGGGATATTGACTGCTATTGTATGTATGGCATTTTAACTTAAGCAGTGAGTGAAATGTGTATACTGAAACAATATGTGTAGGTGTGAGTATAGATTGATATAACTTCTGGAAACCAGATTCTATGGAAACGTTAGTGTAGGTGGATGAATGTTATGGATACTAAAGATATGGTTTAACTGAAATGATACTAGTCCTGTGATGAAAACTAAGTGGAAGGTAGGCCTATTGGGAATATTACCTATAGCTACACCATGCCAGACCTAGAGCCCTAAACCATGCCAGCTTTGATGGCGTGTTGTATGGAATAATATATCTAGGCTAACCTATCCGGGTATCCTGCTCTTTTAACATAAATTTATTTTTGAAATGAATTTTTCCTGTTCATGAGCCTGGAACAAGACTCTGCATAACTTGCTAAGTTTTGAACTAATATATTTCTAATTTGGTGACATCCCCTGTTCCCTACTGATCCCTAGCATTCCCCCCAACTTATATTACGTTTACCACATATTGAAATTAGTATTTGGCGTCCAAAGGAGATGATCAGGGCTCCCAACGAGATGCCTCGACATCTTGTTGGGAGACCGGTAGCTGAAAGAAGATCTAGAAAGCAACAGGTTGACAGACGTTACAAGCCGACACGGCCGACTAGATCGGATATCCACCGAATTGGTTGCTACACTTTACAATAGTGGCGCTAACTACCACAAGTCTTCTACATAGTAATGTTCTTTATAAATTAATTTTGTTAGAATGAAGTATAAAATGTATTGAGTGTTTAGGTCTTAGGTAAAATAAAATTGTCTGTCCTTGTATTTTTTTACATTGCTACTGCTAATAGATATAATTTCAATTCAATGATCAATACTTTGTCATTCATAATGTTTAATGAGATTTCTATTTTTTTATTTAGCGTATCTCTTGGATATAATAATTTTCCCCAATCATCCATAAATAAATGTACAGTAAAATCTCGTTAATCCGGACTAATTGGGGCTCCAAGTCGTCCGGATTAATGAAAGTCCGGATTAAAACAAATAATCCTAAACGAAGAAAGACAGTGATTTTTGTATATAATGAAACACCTTTTGCAGATAAACTTAATAGTATGTATATTCTGAATATAAAAATACATATTGTACAAAACTGGCTCGTGCATTCCCAGCAAGACTCGTAACACAAGTGGAATACTGGTGAATTTCAGGTGATACTTTTATAATTTTAACTAAACTGGCGACCTACACAGATAGTTATTTTAAGCTAAATATGAGAAATAAGTGTAAGATGATTGTGATGCGATCTTGTAGTCTTGTAGGCTGAAATGTCTCTTAGACAGGACAGGTTAATTAATAGCTCAACAGCCGATGGCATCTATGGGACCTAAAGTTTAATGTGGAATCTAATCCAAAATTTTTGCCTCTTAATTATGAACTAGTTTAATTAATTATGAGGATTGTCTTTGCGGATGAACGTAATATTCAACAGTATGAAAAAACTATATGAGGTAATATTGCATCCACAATTTGAGACGTCTAAGTAGCTAGATTACAGGACAAGACACCGTTATACTCAGGTTATACAACATCTTAGAACATTACGATTTGAGATATTAATATTCTAGATAGGAAATCATCTACCAGGTAACTACAAGTAATTTTCAAGCCTAGTATCTCAAGTGAGTTACTGTTCCAGTGAGACGTCATCCATGATCCTGGATTGTGGAGAAGCGACCTACGGCCAGCTGGTTCGACTCTACGGCTCCAGAACATCAGAGGTCTTGCGAGGTGAGGAATTCAAGTTAGTATAGGGATTTTATGACCATATGATAAGTAATTACTCTTATGACTCTTGTAGCGGAATTCTGCAGGAAAAAGCCATTGGTGATTGGCAGGATTTGAACCCAGGAACTTTGGGCACCAAACCCCCATGCTCTACCCCTAGACCAGTGCGCTCCCATGCATGGTCGGACTACCGGCATTGTAAAAATAAAATAAAATGGTACCCCTCAAACCCGAACCAGGGAAATCCAAAATCCCAGCAAATCTGAATGCTTTCTCAAGAAAACAAAAAAAATTAAATAGCTGTAAATTTGTAAAAAACTATACTTAACCACACAAATTTTGTTTCAAGGTTTAACACACAAAAATACAATACAAGATTGGAAAAACATAAATTTTCCACTTAAAGTCTGTTATCTTTAACTTTGTAAACTAAACAAATCTTAACTCGGACGTAATTCATAGCCAGCGTTGTACGAAAATGCCGTTGTTTGGATGATGCAAACGCTCAATAGACAGTAGACAGGCACGAGATGTAGCCCAGTAAGGGTGGGGGTAGGGGGAGAGTGATTTATTTTTAGCACATGCCTGTCTAACAATGACATGTCATAGGACATATTATATATCCACTTGCCAAGGTCACTGCCCTTTCGAACACTAGAGTCACCCAGCCTGTATTACCCCAATCTCCGCGTCTCCTGTTGCTTACAGTGTTGAAATAAGTGGGTAATATTACTTCTTAGGAAATCCGAACAGGTCTAAATCTAAACAGGCTTCAGCCTGAATTAGTTCGGATTTGAGGGGTTCTACTGTATAGCATAAATAGTTCAACATTTTCTTTAGATACTATCTGTTTTTACTGTACTTATCAACTTTATTTT
The DNA here is from genome assembly GCA_023375725.1 of Nephotettix cincticeps. NCBI lineage: Eukaryota > Metazoa > Arthropoda > Insecta > Hemiptera > Cicadellidae > Nephotettix > Nephotettix cincticeps. The sequence continues at coordinate 134,838,947 of CM041786.1, forward strand.
ATTACAACTGAACACTTCACAAAATTTGTGTGGTTTTTTTAAATTTTTTACATGACTTAGGCCTATTCGGTGGAACTCGATAATTCAAACCTGAAGGAATCAGTTTGAATCAGCTGAAGAAAAAGTTTGAACTAATCGAAATAAATTTTAACTAATGATCATAAAAGGTTAAACAAAATACACAAATATATTAATTTTATATTAGTTAGACTTTTATTATGTTGTTTTAGAACTAAGGATTTTTTATTACATGATTTGTGAAAACTAATATGAGTGACCGTTTAAAATCTCTAGCAATAATCGATAATGTAATATTAAATTATTTCAGAAATGGATGAGCCATTTGAATTTATTGAGTATGTAGCATACATAACCTCAAAAGGAGGGCACAAACAAACATATGCACTGAAACAGTAAAGTAGGGTGGCAGGAGAAGGGGTGCGCACTGTGGTGTAGGAACTAAAAAATATTCTAGCATTGTGTTTGGAAATTTAGGACCCAATGGTTAGATTAAATCAGCAACTTTTACCAAAAGTTTTGTTTGAATTCACCATGATTTTCTAACACTGTTATTGTATAAAATTCCAGGGACCAAAAGAAAAGATTGAATTAAAGAATTTGAGGTATCGAAATTTGTATCTAAGTTCCACTGTAATACACCTTTAATCATTAATTAAATAAAAAAGTGTATGTTTTAATAAATTACTTTAAAACAGTGATTTTGATCGAATGTGGAGTGGAGGTAGATTCCGTGTGTGCCTGATGGTGCAAAGTCTGAGTGCTTAATAAAGGGTTAGTAAGTAACATCATTAGAACTGATTTTCTCATTGAAAACTGCCATTTACCTTGCTTCATATAAATGGTGATGTGCCCACTTTTCATGTACTTTTCATGTGCAGGGTTGCAAGCCATCTATGTGTCACACCTGCATGCCGACCACCACATTGGGTTGGTCGCACTACTTAGGGTCGCCCCTCGCCCACTCTACCTCCTTGCCCCACGGCAGATACGGAATTGGCTCAACACGTACCACAACCACTTCCAGCCAGTCATGGACGGGGTCAGTCTGGTGCCCAACGATCAGCTGGTAAGACAACGCTTGCACTGTAGGAGGTTTTTGTAAACGTTCCCTGTGACACACACATATCTTCCTCGCAATAACCAAAAGAAACTGAATTGGATACAGTTTCATAAAACGCAATTGCTAAATACTGAATACTCATAAATTTCACAATAAAAAAAATTGTAATATCTGCTTGTTTCCAGTTGTCTGTAGTAGCATTGGCATTGTTGACTATATGACTTGAACCATGAAATGCACTGTTAAACTTTTGATAATTACCTAATACATTATACTGTGTTAGTTTTTACAAATTAGTGTTTATTATGTTGAACTAATAAAGACATTCGTTCATTCATCCTAATGCATCAGCCTTCGATTTTTCACTCTCCCACCTGTAGAAGAAGGTTTTTAATAATAAAGTTTTATAAAAAGAAAGTATTGTTATTATTAAAATTTTTGAATTTCAGTTTTCAGTGGATATATCCGGGAGTGGAAGTGTTTTTGAAGTGTGTGTTTTTGTTTATGGATGTCCACAATGTCACAGCCTACAATATTCGACCTTTTTCGATGTAGATTAAATTTGGATTGTATTTATCCATTATACCTCCAGATACTTTTTGAATATTGGTTTTTAAGTGTTTAAAGTGTCACTTGTAAAATCCTTTAAAAATGTGAAAAAATCCAAATTTTTTCAAAAACAGTCCTAAAATTTTTTTTTTAATTTCATGGTTAATTTATAGTGCTTAAGATCCCAATTAGTTTTATAGAGTAGAGTAGAGAGTAGTTATGAGCTCTTAAATGTCCAATAATCAATTTAATTTCGTGCAAAACATTAAATTTATAAAATAATTTTAAATGAAATTTATGTAATTACAATTAAAACAAGCTTGAGAAAACAAATATACGTATCTTGAATTAGTAGCCTACAATTCACTTGACCAACTAAATTTTATCATTATTTCTCTACAGTTCTTTCATGAAACTTGGTATACAGCTCGAAAAACATCAATAAAAATTCTGCTCAAAAAGCTTTGTAATTACCTGAGCAGGGGGAGCTGGGTATCACTCCTATAATTTTCCAAATTGTAGTAAGAGGGGGTCTGAAAGAAACTTTATCATCATTTTTTAATTATACTTTATCTTAAATGATATTCTAATAAACATATACGAGGGGGTACCAAAAAGTAACTGGAATTTGTCTGCCGGGGGCAGAGCTTTGGTAGTACGGGTGAGCCCCACCTGGGCGTGTCTAGCGCAACTCTTTGCCAGTTCAGTCCCGTGCGGGTCGTTGAGCTAGCACATCTGTTCAACGTTAAAACAGTTTCAGCAGCGGTTTTACCGAGTAAAAAACAAAATTTCACAGCGGCGCATTGTTCTTGCCATCATAAAAAACAAAACAACAGTGGAACAGCTACATAAAAAAATGACGCTACAGACGAACAGAATATGCTAGCTTAACGACCCTCACAGGACTGAACTGGCAAAGAGTTGTGCTGGACATGCCCTAGTGGCGCTCATCCTTACTATCAAAGCTCCACCCTTACAAATTCAAACTTGTAATTTGACAAATTGTAATTGTACCGGCAGACAAATTCCGGTTACTTTTGGGTACCCCCTCGTACGATTAAGACAGTTTTATTAATGTTATGTATTTTTCTAGTTTACTTTCCGTGACATAAAGTATGTATCAGTTGATTGACACCGTTTCTTTTAGTTTAACATTCCTACTATATTGTTTAGCTGTACAACAACCCGACGCTGGATCCTGGCACGGAGCAACAATTGCTATCATCGCTCGGGCTCGCCCAGGTACGGACCTGTACGGTTAGACACTGCCCCAACGCCTTCGGAGTGGCCATCACACACCGTGACGGCTGGAAGCTAACCTACTCTGGCGACACCATGCCCTGCGACGAACTGGTCAAGTTAGGCACTGACAGTCACCTCTTGATTCATGAGGTCAATAAAATACCCAATTTTCAATTTTTAAACTAAAACAACACAGGTTTTAATTTTATTTAAAAAGTATATTTTGTGGCATTATCATCGTTTTTAACCCTTTTCGCTCGGATGAGTTTTTAAAACTTGTCCTGTGCACTCGGATGTCCAGCTGTGCTGGGGGTCACCATTTTCTCGCCGAATTCGAATTAATTTTCACATGAGCTGTCCTCACCGCTCGGATGGCCAGTGGTACTGGACGAGATTAAATCAGAGTTGCGCTCGGAAGGCCAGCAGTACTAACTGGCCACTAAATATAATCATCTGTTTCTTTTGTGAATATTATGTGCTAGGTTTGGGATGTGCTGCAATCTTTCAGGAAACTGATGATCTAGCGAATTAGATGAATTCCCGCTTCTAAAACAAGATATGTGTTGGAAATTAAGGTTATGCTTAGTACGTCGTTCTGCTGTTCTACCGTTGCGTTTTCTGAGAAGTTGTAATATTTAATGCTAATAACAGCTGTTTTTTTTGTAAATAACTGTACATTTTATTAATTATGCATTGTTTATTTTAGCAGTAACCACAGTAGATAATAAACGTAAACATATCAATAAATGTTAATTTAAATTTCGATGACCTGAAGCAATTATTGGAGTATGATGAAAATTTTTCGTTATATTATTTTATTGTGAAATAGATACAGTAAAACCTTGTTAATCCGGACCCCATTAATACGGACTTTGCTTAATCCGGACAGGCATTGGATCACATTTTTAATCCGCAGAACGCTGATTAGTAGCATATGATCGTCACTGTACTACGACTGCGCCCGGCGATGTGAGCGTGCGTGTGCCGAGTGCGGGCGGTCACAGTGCAAGGTGTACGTGCCGTTACCATGGTTACTGTCAGCCAATAGTAGCTCAGTCACACGATTGTGTTTCTCCTGCTCGTGTCAGGCCGTCAGTTGCTCCTCAGAGGTCAATTATTGCACTTCACGTTTTAGTTGCGTTGTTTAATTGTGAAATTAACAGAAAAAAGAAAGGCAAATGAAGTTCAACTCTTCAAGTTCATCTTCAAACCAGTTCAGTCACTGGAGGACGAACATCAACCCTCATGTTCAAAGTAATTTTGTCTTTTTTTCGTTGACTCATTTTTTGTATGGACTTTAATACCAAGTGTATATTTTTGTTCAAATGTAACTACTGTTTGTACAATATGTATTTTTATATTCAGAATATACATACTATTTAAGTTTATCTGCAAAAGGTGATTTTCGGGGTACCCAAAAATCACTGTCTTTCTTCGTTTAGGATTATTTGTTTTTATCCGGACTTTTGTTAATCCAGACGACTTGGAGCCCCAATTAGTCCGGATTAACGAGGTTTTACTGTACTGTTGTATTGACATTATTCTTTATTTTCGCTTGTTGTTTGCTTTTTATTGTCCTTACAAACATTGTTGTAAACAAACCACATGTGATACAAAAATAATTCCGAGCTGGTGGGAAAGGTTGTCGATCATGGCTGCCGAGCTGACAAAGGATTGTAGCACGGCCAGTTCTGCTGGCCACCTGAGCGGGTAGGACAACATCACGGAAAATAACTCCGAGCTGTCAAGGCATTGGCACGGCCAGTACTACTGGAGAACCGAGCACAAAGGGTTAAGCTTGAAAAAGGGTGCAATAACAAAAATAAATATATAACTAATATGATTTTTATTCGAGATGTATGTTTTTAAAATAAATGTAGATATGACTTAGAAGTATAACTGGTATGAAAACTACAAACCATCTCTGCACTTATAGGCTACTATGGAGGATGATTTGGAATCTGAGGCGAGGATCAAAATGCACTCGACGACCAGTCAGGCCATAGAGATTGGTCGCCGGATGGGCGCCAAGTTTACTCTGCTGACTCACTTCAGCCAGAGGTAACAATTACTCTCTGTATTTCAATTGTCTTTGCTAATTATTTAATTGTCAAAGCTGGTACTGTACTTTTATCTTACTACTGTAAAGTCTGGTTTATCCAAATCTTGCGGATGATGTTTAAAACATTTTATAACTGTTATTATGCAGGATTCATCTCAAGACCCTTCAAAATTTCAGACGCAACCACTGTACTTGCTGTTCAACAAGTATCACTAACAATGGTTACATAACATACGAAACACACACCACAAATAAGTTTTCATTTTTAATTAATTGGAGTGTTAAAAAAACTAATAACTGATAATAACCTAAAACTAATAAAAACACTGATTTTCAAGACTAATATATATATTTTTTAAATTTAAACATGTTAAACGCATGCAATATTTTGCTGCTATCCGCTGTATGTTAGTCAAATGAAGATTGCAGCACTAATATTGCAGGTGCTATTCACAACCATCTATCCAACGTGGGCATCTGTTTTCCGTTATTTTTTAAACTAAACAGCTATCAGCTATCCGGCCACAATTCAAACTCCGCCACATTAATTTTGCAAACCGGACTTTACTGTATACTGTTTATTTTGTCTTACCACTAGAGAGATTGTATGTTGTAATTAGATACACCAGCATCTCACATGTGATAAGCTAATTAAGTAATAACTGATATAAACAACATAATAAAATTTGAGTTGTATCCTCAAATCTTGCCATTATCTCCTGTAATCCAGCTATTTGGAGGTGACAAATTATGGATATTTATGAGAAATGGTCAGTGGACGTGATATTCTCTGGTGTGGGTTATTGTCTGTACTATTGAATAATAAGTCATTCCGCTAAGACCATGCTCATAATTATACCAGTTCGTAATTCTGAGGCTAATTGTGGTTTAGATTCACCATGTTATATTGTAGATTCCTAAAATTTAATTTTATGTAATAAGCCAACAGAAATTGCTTGACAAATTTTTATTAGTAAATTTAAGAGGATTCTTTACAGGTTTCTAGTATCTAGGCCCTTTTATAATGTACATGAATTCCTTTATATGGACTTAAATTAAAAAAAAGGTAGGTATTTTAAACCAAGTATGAAAGAGAAATAACCGTAGGATGATTGTGGCGCGATCTTCTAGTCTTGTTACTGACTAAGGCTGACTCGTTCCTTAATTTAATTAATTGCTAGAACTGTAAATTAAAAGCCCAAAAGTCAATGGCACATCTAAGGGACTTACAGTTTAACGTGGTGACCAACCACTGACTCTGAATTACAAACTAGTCTAATTATGAGGATGATCTTTGGGCATTAACAGAATCAGACAAAGTTAACACACACAAGAATTCAATTTGTTGGAATTCCAGTTTTAATGTTCAGTATCTCATTATCATCATCATATGGCTTATCTTTGAATCAGATAACTGAGTAATATGTACTATTAAAAACGCTGCGGTAGACTTTAAATAGGATATTTATTTAGCCATTGGAAGCAATTATTGCTTTTGATTTATAATTTTCTGCTATGCTCCCTTCTGGTGTTACTGTAATTATTGCAAAAATAGCCATTATTTTTATTAGATTTATATTTGAGTTCTTTGAAAATTATGTTGTATTTTACAACTGAGGTAGCGGGGTTAGTCACAAAGGCAATGAGGCTTGTTTGATTTACCAAGGCAGCATGTTACCACTGAGCAACCATTGATTCCACAGGTATGCCAAGGTGCCGATGTTCTCGGAGAACTTGACTCCTGATGTCGGCATTGCATTTGACAATATGAAGGTGAGGTTCTGCGATGTCGCCAAGCTGCCCAAGATGTACTCAGCGCTCAAGCTCATGTTTGCCGAGCATTACGATGAGATGGAGCAAAAAGCGGCCAAGAGACTGATACAGCTTGCGCGGCAGCAGGCTCAGTTACCATCCACGTAGCCTCATGCTTTTGTAATAAACTGTTTGTTTTTCTGTATTTGTGATTTTATTTCTTTCTTTAAGATCATATATATTATATCAGAGCTGAAATTTTCGAGTGCCCCCAAAAATGGGGGATTTTAGGGGCAAATAAAAATTTTGAAATTTATAGCCCCATCGAGATTTACCTTATTTTAAAGGTCTTGAAATTTAAAGACGATTGGCAAAAGTTGGGGGTCTCTACCTTAACTCAGAATCGCTGCATTTTGAAAATAGTGACCCTGGGTTTTCCAAAGGTTTTATTTAATTCCTTCTAGCAAATATAAATATAATAAGAGGGGAAAGGGCTTTATAACCACCCTGTATATTTACTGCATGAGACAGGGAAGATTACTTATGTGAAGAGACAGATGATTTACTTTTATCAGTAATCACTTTATAAAAATTTAATTTGTTTGAAGATTATTTACTGTATATAACGCTCGTTACACATTGGGCGGTAATTTCGCTGTTGCCAGTGTACGAGCAGCCGTCTGAAAGATTAAATGGAAGTTTGCACATTAGGCGGCTGAAATGCCACGCTGTCGTATTTTCAACCGCCTTTCGGCACACAGTGGCATATGTGACTAAATGTAAGTCTACACATTTGGCGGTTTTGATGTCGTAACTGCCAGTTATCACGGCGAAATTACCGCCATGGCAGAAGCTGCCTAATTTGTAACAGGCGTATTATTTCAAATTCATCCTGTTTTAAACAGTCTCCCGCTTATACGGCATTTCCGTAAATCCGGACCGCCGGCCGCCTGTTCAGGCCGAATTATCGAACTTGTACTGTATTTAGCTTTTTATGATTTTTTACTTCTGTCATATCACTAGGATGTAGAAAATCAACCTCGATCAAATGGATTTAATTTCTTCAACAATATTTTAATTATTGTTTTACCTTATCAATATCCTTTCTATGGTAGCGGTGTGTACTACCGGTTTCGTGACCACTGTCACATCATCGGGTCACCATCCTCTTCTACAGATTCGCCAAAAATTGGTACAGAACACTAGATACACTTAAAACATGGATACAACATAAAAACATTAATTTTGGGGCACCTAAACTAACTCTTGTCACGATGTGTGCACACATTATCTTCCACCGGCAGCGACTTGAGTTCTGTCGAGTTTTATCGATATGACATCACCCGCGGTCAGCTGTTCCATTCCTTTATCTAGTTTGATAAGGGTATCAAACAGCTTGTTTGCCTGACTACATAACTACACCTGGCTTAAATTTGTTTGGCTCAGATATTGTGTACTTTTTCGGGCTCTAATTTCATAGAGGTTGCATTAGAAGCGCTGCAGGTGGATTTTTTAGGTTACTTTGGATATTTCCCACCAGATTGCAGCATCGTACAGCGAATGAATCTTCATGAGCCACCGGTGACTCATGCCGCAGTGCTTTGATCACTTACGACTTTTGATTTCGACCAAAATCTTGACTTGTTTACAAGACAACAAACAGAAGAGACGAACCATCAGACAGTAAAACAACCTCAAACAATAATTGCTCAAATAATAAACATCAAAAACGCGTAGGAACTATTTTTCTCGCTCAAAAAACTTAAGTCACCCGTGACTCATTTCGCAGTAGAATAATTTGTAGTAAAAATTAAACACAGTTGAACTCATATATAACTATGTATGTAAATATATACTACTTATAAAATTAATAATAACAGTGCAACCCCCACTTAAATCGAATTACAGGTGTGAAAAATATGTGTGCCGCAAGGAGCATCAGCCATGGTACAATAGTCGCCGTACGAAGAGCCAGTCACCGGTGACTCTGCCATAGTGAACATGTTAAATGCTGAGGAAGAAAGAAGAGGTTACCTGGGTGCAACTGAGTCATCTTGTAAAAAATAAAAAGATCGAGACCACTCCTAACCTGTAGTCTGGGAGTGCGACGGACACCACTGACAATCTGCTCAAGTTGGCTTTAACCTTAACTGTCGAATCTACACAGGTGATTATCACAATTTAATATTTATATGCAGTACATAAGAGATTAATACAACGATACCGTTGTATTAATCTCTCTAATTTTGTCTCTCCTCATGGCTTCATTGACTCCCAGCTAACACCCAGTCTGAAAAGAATTCTCAGGGAGCGGTGCATTTCTTTACTTAATAGTAAATGTGTTTTCTGTTCAGTTTTTAGCAGTGTTTTATTGTGTGTGTATTTAACTTAGTGTTTCTCAGTATTTACTTTTGTGTAACAAAAATATATCTAAAGGTGCATACATGGTAGTTCAACAAAAAGATGTAGACAAATCTTTTTTCTTGGTAAGTGCATATGTATTGTTATAAAAAATTTTTAAATAACAATTTTGTGCACTTTAAGATTTAGGTAATGCATTCAATAGGGAATTAACCTTCATTCAATTTTAACCTTTGATAAAAAAGTATGGTAAGTGTGTTCCCAAGGAGGGCGAACTCTCTTATTATCAAATTTATAAATATGTTAACTGCAGTACTACAGAAGGTCTAAATCTAAATGTAGGCATGAATAAAATGTAAGTCTCAGGTCATTAGATATCAGATAAACAACAACCATTACCACTTAAAACTTTTTATTAAAACAAACAAAGTATAAATTTGCAATACAAGTGTTATTTAACTCCTTAAAAAATAAAACCATACTCTTAATTATTTTTCACTAATATTTCAACTTAATTTTTTTATCATATAAGAAAAAGTATATTTTTGCAAAATTTGCTAGATAAAAATACAAAACTAATTACTGAAATAATAAACTTTACAAAACCACTTACAATACAAAACCAACATTAAAAACTAAGGTCCTTAAATGGCAATCCAAAAATAAAGCAACTCTCCAAAAATGTAAGATTGGTGAAAATAAAATATTTAGTATTATGTTACAAGTGTGAGCAGAATAAAAGAGTACATACAGGCCTAATCAATAGATCACAACATTTTAATAAAGTATTGTACAAGTTAAGAAAAAAATATCTAGGGTGGAACAGTTGCGAGCTTTGTCACAGGTTGGCACATCTCCGTCATCAGGTCGCCTTCTTGCCTAGAGCTTTCTGTGTTTGTGCCGTCTTCTGCTTCTGGAGTTCTTCTTTTGCTATGAGCAAAAATACAAATACAAGTTAGTGTAAACAGGATACTTTTCCAAGGTTTATCGATTTAGTCTCCACATATTTAACAGGTTTGATGTGTTAGGGAATGTTATATCTAGTACCTTTTTTCTCCTCCTCTCTTCGCTTAGCCGCGTCGGCGCGCTGTTGCTTGATGATCGCCAACCGTGCTAGGTCCGCTCGGGCCTGCTCAGTCTTGCCCTCGGCGTGCAGCTTCTGATAGTGTGCTGTCGCTCTCTGCTTCTCCAGCTCCTCCCTGTTGATTACATCACAGTTAGTGCTAGGAAACAATTCATCATTTTTACTAGCACAAATCTTGGAGCAGTTGAGAAGAACCAGTGTCCAACAACATTGCAGTTGAGTTTGTTTAGAAATATCATCATTCATTTTTATAATCATCAATGTTTTACATTGATGTAAAGGCAAATTTTCTTAGAAGCAAATAAATATATTTGCTTAACTATAAAGACATTAGTATTTATGTATATTTGTAGAATTGCTACAAACAACCTAAAATAGCTAAGAATGTGTCTTATCACACTGAATATGTATAACACAAAATGAGTCCTCATAATATCATTAACCTGTTGAGGAGTATGCCCGTCATGTGATGTGCCTGATATCAGGGCTACATAGAGTAGGCGTATTGCCATGAACAATACCCATGGCATTGGTTTTTGGCATTAAATTTTATGGGAGTAAGAAAAAAATATGGATTTTTTAAAATATATTTTATTGCTACAATAAACGGATAAAAAAAGCATATTACAAACACATTTTGACAATTTTCATATTATTTAAATCTCTTAGAACGTGTTTTGGGTGTGATCTATTTCAAAACAATAATGCGGTTATAGCGGTAATCACCCATTATTGGCCATTAAAAAGGAGTCAATAACTAAACAGCAACAAAAATCAGTAGGATAACCTAACAGATAGATGCTCAGTTGAACACTAAGTAGCGCACACACCATCACATTGGCACTAAGCCAATTCTGGAGAAACATCGACGATACCAACCTGATAAACGTAACTTACTGTGCCTAGTAAATTACGCATCAGTTCAAAATTATTTGTTTTTAAATGATATTATTTTACTTAAATGTTTTCAGGTGTAATAAACCATTATACATTTTTGAATTTATTAGTAATACTTAAGATAAGTGATATTAGAAATATCAAATATCCGTCATCCCATCATATGACGTGGATCCTCAGGGAGGAACAAACGACACATGAAGGGCATACTCTAATGGGCTCATTTGTCGTTACTCCTCAACAGGTTAACCCTTCAATGCCGGTTGACGTACTGTGCATATGCTGCCAATAACACGGCGGCCGCCAGTTACGGTGCTCTGCACGCATTTCATTGTCAGTATTGATTTGCTTGCTACCTTAAGAGACTTTTTCGAACTGTTTGGAGCTTCTCAATATTGGAGAACGATGTCTACCTTTCTAGCATAATTATTTTTGCCATTCTGCTGTGTTTGAAAGGGGGAAAACTGAAAAAATCTCAGCTGGAAGAGCAGATGATAATCACTTGGTTTGTTGTCAGTTGTAATGTGGGAAGGCAATGTTTTTGCGTTAGTTTCACAGTGTTCTGAACTGAAATATAATTAGTCATTATTTCTAAAAGTGTTTTATGTTTTTTTAGTGAAGTGTGGTAATAGTAAATTTTACATGGAAACTTTGTTTCAAGAAGTATAACATTTCATGGTAAACTGATGTGAGTACTGCCCAGAAGTAGGTTATTTTTGGATGTTTTCAACAAAATATTAGTTTGTAATAGACTTAGACGATAACATTGCATTGTGGTTAGATTAACAGTTATTAGTTACAGTTCTGGTTTGCTGGTAAAAGGTGGTCCAAATCCCAATGCCGTCCAGGGGTGTTGAAAAGGCTCTTGAAATTCCGAGATTGAAGGGTTAAATAAGACAGATAAACATACAGTAAACCCTCTCATATCCGGACTCTCCGATATCCGAACGATGTTCGTAGGCCGGTTAGTAGCGCACCGGTTGCCGAACGTGGGATTGAAGCGATGTGGACAGCGGTAATGTTAAAAAGCATAGTAGAGGGAACGATGAGTCACCCTTGTCCTGAGCGCCTAAATCTTGAGCACTACTCTGTATTATGTGCTATCTAGTGCAAGGTACAACAATTAACCTCCCCATCCTATCTGTCCCTACCCACCCCATTAGCCAATGCATCACATGTACTGTATTGACAACACCCGCATCAGTGGTCAGTGTCACCTTTGTTTTGCTTAAGTGACCTAAGTGCTTAAGTTTCACATGTACTGTATTGACAACACCCGCATCAGTGGTCAGTGTCACCTTTGTTTTGCTTAAGTGACCTAAGTGCTTAAGTTTCTTGCAACGGTTCATTTTAGTTTCTATTACTCTACATACTGTACCGCTTTGTACTGTATTACGTAATTTTTTTAGTTTTGATGTCATTAAAGTACAACAAAAATTATTTTTTTTTTATTTAATATTCGAATGCTTTATTCCCTTCTTATATCCGGATTTTTTCCTATCCGGTTCAGCCGCCACCACATTAGTCCGGATATGAGAGAGTTTACTGTATTTAATTCATTATTTCACAATATATCAGTGATATATATTTTTTAAAGTAGTCGAATAACTACTTTTTTCTAGATAAAACTGACCTTACCATCTTAACTTTTATCTAAAAATGAAACATGATCCATAAATCAAAAAGGGAAAAATTAAATAAGATGGCATATACCAGGTAGCGCTTTACTACCGACCGGCCACCGCATTTCACTCGGTAAAATCCTTAATCAAATCTACAATGTCCTGTGCATAGTATACCCCCGTCGCAGCAGACCTGCATACTCAGCGAATTTCCAAATCAATAACATAATAATAATAATAATATGACTAGTTTGATCATTATCTATAAATATGAGTATTATTTGCCTACTCTCCATAGATTAACATGGGAAAGAGTATGCAGGTTTGCTGCTGTGAGGAACGCTGAAAGTAGGTGTTTCTAGCGTAAACAATTAATTTTTTGAGCATTTATATCAACTTTCATCAACATCTGTCCATAAATAAAGGAGTTTGCCTATTCACTATATGATTAATATGGGAGAAGAGTATACAGGTTTGCTGCCATGATAAACACATAAACTATGATTTTTAAGCATAAATGGATACACCTCAACCACATGAAGCTAATTATCAAGTTTTATCCAAAAATATTGATTAATATGGGAAATATTAATTTTTCCCTATCCTCCATAAGATTAACATTGGAGCCCCACAATACAACATACTGTGTTTAGATTTTTTAATATCTCGGTAACCGTTGGAGATAGAGAAAAACTTTAAGGAACTTAATTGTGTAGTTTTTTAAGCTGATTCCAATGGTGAAATATAAAATTAGAAATTTTTAAAAATTACATGTGAAAAACGCAAAAAACCCCATTTTGGGGTACAAAACCCCCCCAAACTACCCGTTCCCATTGACCGATATGTCTGGTTTACGAACTCGTCCGAGCATTTGTAGGAATACACGTCTCTACCAAATTTGGTCTTGATCAGACCATTTTTACAAGAGTTATCGTATTCACAGACACACACGTTTATATATATAAAATTTAACGAGTATTGTTTTTGGTCTCTGGGCACCTAAAGAAGAAAAAATAACATGGTCCCGGGCTTAAGTCTCACCATGAGACCTACGGTAATAGCTTCTTTCCTATGGGAAATTCGCCATCAAAGGACAAGCAAGGTTTAATTTTTAAGTCTTATTTACAATGCAAATTCATCATTTAAGTTTTATCATTTAAAATAAACATCAGTCAAATTTACAAATGTGTAATAAGTAGGGCCTACTGTTTTAATACACAACAATCATTTCACATGAAATCTGTATTTATAAATAAATTTCAAATTTTTTACTGTGAAAATCCAGTGTGGGAACGCCGTTCCCAATATATGATTAATATGGGAGAAGAGTATACAGGTTTGCTGCCATGATAAACACATAAACTATGATTTTTAAGCATAAATGGATACACCTCAACCACATGAAGCTAATTATCAAGTTTTATCCAAAAATATTGATTAATATGGGAAATATTAATTTTTCCCTATCCTCCATAAGATAAACATTGGAGCCCCAAAATACATACTGTGTTTAGATTTTGTAATATCTCGGTAACCGTTGGAGATAGAGAAAAACTTTAAGGAACTTAATTGTGTAGTTTTTTAAGCTGATTCCAATGGTGAAATATAAAATTAGAAATTTTTAAAAATTACATGTGAAAAACGCAAAAATACCCCATTTTGGGGTACAAAACCCCCCCAAACTACCCGTTCCCATTGACCGATATGTCTGGTTTACGAACTCGTCCGAGCATTTGTAGGAATACACGTCTCTACCAAATTTGGTCTTGATCAGACCATTTTTACAAGAGTTATCGTGTTCACAGACATACACGTATATATATATATATATATATATATATATATATATATATCCAATACTATAATACGAGCAAGGTTTGTATATATATATATATTTGCACACGGATCTCGAAAACGGCGCCGAGGAATTTCTTTAAATTTTGGAAATAACTAATTTCCGAGTAGAAAATAAGTTCTAGATAGGTCTAATGTCCAGGAAAATTCGTGTTTTCTTGTAATATTAAGTTTAAAATCTAAAAATTTAACATTACGCTTATGGAGGATAAAATGTAAACAATACAAACCAAAACAGCTGTTTATAACCGTTTGACAGTTCTTGATTGAAGACTGCGGGGAACAATATAGAGGTTATACATTAATATTTATTTTATGAATTAAATAAATGCAAAATAATCAGGTTACTAAACAATTTGTAAAAACTTAAGGGTTTAAGGAACTTAATAATAGCTGTGCGAATAAAAGCAGAAAAAAGTATTTCCAAAATCTTCCGTGTTTTGATAGAAAACGTATTCGTTGTATTACTTGAAGCCACTGTAACAAACCAATTAATTTATGTAAATTAAATTTCTCTTTTGCTTTTCAATCCTCATTCCGTTTATAACAAAATCAGTTGATCACAGGCTAATAATAACGGTATGGATAATTAGACAGTAAATGATTGGCTTTGGCTAAAAGACGTTAAACGGCATCGCTCAATTGACTAACGTCGTAGCCGAGTTGTAGCATGTCGGCCTCAAGAACTATAGGCCGCGAGTTCCATTCCCACCAGGGGCGATACTTTTTCTTCAGTGCTATATTAATTATGGTGTATTAAATCGGTTTTATTTCAACCACATAAATGTTTTCATTGGGCAGTAAATTTGTTTTAATTTTGCTAATTAACTTGTAAAACATGTCTTATTCTATCCGAGCAAAGCTCGGTCACCAGGTACTATATATATAATTTAATGAGTATTGTTTTTGGTCTCTGGGCACCTAAAGAAGAAAAAATAACATGGTCCCGGGCTTAAGTCTCACCATGAGACCTACGGTAATAGCTTCTTTGCTATGGGAAATTCGCTAACAAAGGACAAGCAAGGTTTAATTTTTAAGTCTTATTTACAATGCAAATTCATCATTTAAGTTTTATCATTTAAAATAAACATCAGTCAAATTTACAAATGTGTAATAAGTACTGTTTTAATATACAACAATCATTTCACATGAAATCTGTATTTATAAATAAATTTCAAATTTTTTACTGTGAAAATCCAGTGTGGGAACGCCGTTCCCAAGAAATGTAAAGGTACAAAAGTTAGTAATCTTATCTTATAATATTATAAAGAAGAGGTGGTTTCTGTATGTTTGTTTGTGGGTTTGTGTGTTTGTTGTGGCAAGTGAATGCGAAAAATACTGAACCAACCGGTTTGAAATTTTAGGCAAAGGTAGATCTTAAACTCATGCAACACATAGGCATACTCATTTCCTTAAAATCCTCTCGGGCTACGCCCTGTGAACGTCCTAAGTTTCAATGTTTACATTTTTAGAGAATGAAAACATAAAATTACTTGAATGTCAACAGCTGTGAATACTAAAATTTGACAGTTCGAGAAGAAGGAGAAGAAGAAAGAGCTGCCGTGACCGTCCTAGGTTTCAATGTTTACATTTTCTAATGACCGTTTGCACTATATTTTGACAGTTCGGGAAGAAGAAGAAATAAAGTTGATTTTTCAGATAAACTGCTGGATCGAAATTAGTGAATTATTTGAAATAGCGGAATGGTAAATTTTAAGTTTTTTTCCGACGACTGTCTCTATTACATTAATCCTTATCCTCTCCCAATATTTGACAGATGTTACTTTGTCATGTTGTAGACACTCATGTTTTGCCATTTTGTAAACAATGAAGAATTAATTGACAATAACTTAAATGTATCAGTAGAGCCCACACCTTTCAGCCTTTTTAACCTGTGCGAAGAACGGGTACTTTGGCTAGTTACTACAAAATTAAGCAGGTGGATGATATTGCATTGCTGTCTAACAACAATATGCTTACCAAAACTCATGTTTGTTGCCACTAAATATGTTCAATTGTGAATTTACCCATTCATCTTATATTGTGGCCGCTACTTTTAAGCTTAAACTAAATAAAAGCTACCAACTACAAGTTTTTATTTCAAATCTTAAGTAGCTCACCTTTCTTTCCTCGAGAGTTCGGGTTTGACGTTCTGTTCGACTACTTCATTAAGCTTAGAGAGTTTCTTGACTTTCTTTTGAACTCTGTTTGGATTTTCTACTTCTATAAGTTTCTCTACACCTTTCCCCTTGCTCTGAAGATAAAAAACATAATGGATTAGAGCCAACATATTTCTAAATGTAGCAGTAATAATATTTATATCAGAATACATTTAATTACATAGTATTTGTCTAATTTTTGCTTCATTACATAAAAATTATTGGACAATATTCTCAATATTTGCCCTAGAAATGGCAAAGTCGTAATTTACGACGCATTTACAGATTCAATAAGAATTGGCAGGTGGAGGCATCTGTGGTCAGTTTAGTGAATTTGTTAGACACTATCGCCTACGTGACCGTGTTGCCATCTGGGGGCAAACAACCGAAACTGCTTTCGTAGTACACTAGCCTGCCACCGGGCAGGTCTTATAACCAAGTAAGCGCTTTCAACTCCTATGCACATGTGGCCTAATCGGCTAGAGCGCTGCGCTGACGAGCGTAACGTTCTAGCCATTCGGAAGTGCTAGGGTTCGAATCCCGACCATGAGCAATCCCAATTTGGCTTGCAAATGTGTGGTACAGTGGCGGGAGGGCCCACCTTAAATAAACGGTGACCGGCTTGGGTGGAAGTTGACGGCATTTGTAGGCTTAATTGGGATTGCAGTGGACACCTGTTTTGCTTTTGTGGTTAGTGGTTATAAGGGGGGGGGGCATGTTTTAAGCTTTTTTTGTTTAAACTTTGATATTTCATGATGATATTAGTAATTATATTTTGTTACAGTTAAGAGTAAAAAGCTTGCCACTTCTAGGGTTAAACTCCACATAACTAATGATTTTTATCCCGGATATCTCAGGAGATAGTTCATCATTAAACATAAGTAATAGTCTCTGCAGTGGACAAGTGCAACTGCCAAGGACCTTGCGTGTTATTGGAAAGAAAGCTGTCAAACTAAGGCTAGAATGTTCCTTAGACAGGACTGTTAATTAATAGCGACAGCGTCACCACAATGGAGATTGTAACTTGTAATTATATATACAGTACACTAGAATCTCACATGAAATAACCTAATAAAAATATAAACTGAAACATTGAGAAAAAATTTTGAATTGTATTAACAAAATGTGTTACTTTTCAAATAGTAGGATAAAGTATAAAAATCTAACCAAAAATAACAATTGGTTGTCATGGTGACAACTGAATGGTGACTTTAACAGCTGATGTGTCCACTACAACAGCCAACGGGCATCTAAGGGATATACAGTTTAACGTGGGATCCAAACCACTTTTACTTCTGAATTACAAACTGGTCTAATCATTATGAGAATGGTATTAGTGGATGAATGTAGTATTCAAGTAGTAGTCGAGACATTAATACATGCCCAGGAATATTACATCCACCGACATGATTGTTTTGACATTCATGTCGAAACAAGGTGATCATTTTGATATTGAAAAAATTAAATCATTGTTCAGTTACACTAGAAGAAATTTAAAGAATTTGATTATGTTACAATAATTGTCTCAGAGATTATATTGAGTAGAGTCTACTATAACATCAAGATTTCCAAAAAGAGTTTATAAATCATTGCATGTCGTTGCAGTTTATTAAGCCTTTGTTCGCAAACATTGATCTTCTTTTGATCTTACGACCTCTTATATTAGAACCATCTCGATGAATGGAAGAAAACACAAAGATTGATATTCTCAAGTTCCTATAAAATATTCATAATTGTATATTTAATGATCAATGAGGACATTTTAATTTGTAAACAGGACTAAATAAAATGTCTAAATTTTGAAGAAGAATTTTGTAAAAGAATAGAAAATTCAATAAAATGATTCCTTAATCTGGTTAATATATATATATTTATTTATCTTTAAATAAGTCAACCGAGTACCCTTAGAAAACATTTTAATTATTCTTTGACATGTTTCGGGAATCATCCCATCTTCAAGATGTACCAGAATATCAATATCAATAATAATATCAATATAATATAATATAATATATATAATTATAATAATATCAATAATATTATTTCAACAAACTCTATATTTTTGGTTAATAAAATCTATTCTAAATAATAAAAATAAAACTTTACTAGGGGAAATATCAACTGTTGTTAAAAAACCTAAACAATTTATGCTGTAGTCTATTGATATAGTTTACATCAAAGCTATTTCATCATCATTTCAAAGTACATTATTTTTATCTTGGCAAGCTTGTTAGTATGAAAGATATTATCTCTTGATAATTTAAAGATGCATGTTTTCACTCTAATGTAAAAGAAATTTATTAATATTTTACTTACACTTACATATTAAACCTATTCCTTGAAACGTTAAATATAATCCCCAAACCTAAATTGTATTCCACTGATATGTCATGGGCTAATCACTTATATCTCTTAATTAATATATTTCAAGGAAACAGATATTTATACTTAAAAGCATTCGTAGTGGGTATTTATGAAACCAAATATTCTGGAATCAATTTCAGAAAGATAACGACACCAGTTTAAAATTCTTCAATCACAAAAATCAGTAATCCATCTGTTTCAAAACTTATGAACATTTTTTTAAATAAAAGTTTGGATTAATTTTACAACAGGTAAGCTTAACTAAATTCAAACCAATTTAATTCATGTCTCGTCCGAAATATAATTTTACCTCTTCCCCACTTTCACTTTCACTTTCACTGCTTGATTCACTGGCCGAATCTTTCTTAGTATCTCCAGCTGCATCTTCTTCTTCGCTTGATGACTCTTCTCCCCGTTCCGCCTGAAACAAAACGGAATAAACAACTCATAGAATCAGCTCTCCTTTACACAGATTCTTCTTAACTTAATTTAGAAATAAATATATCATAGGCAAAATTTTAAGAATCAAATGTAATTCAGTAACCATTATCTGATGATTCGGCTACATTTTTAAATGTACAAAAATGCTGTGTAATATCTGGTCAAAATTCTTCTTCTAATCCATGAGTTCACTAAATTAAATAATAATACCATCCAACAAAACTTTCTTCAAAAATTTCTTTTATATAATTCAGATAAAAAATATAAAATTAGGCATTGGCTTGTTGGAACTTATAAAAAAAGTACGTTTATACTCATATATATTTATACTCAAAGTATATTTAAACTCACTCTCCATTTTCTCTCTTTTTCTTCCCTTCTTCTTTGCTCCTCTAATTCTTCAGGGTTAGTAAATCTACGATTTCTTCCCTTATGATTGGTGTATTTACCTAAACATTATAAAAATAATTTTTAGAGTAACTGTACTTTAAAATAAAATGTGGAAATCTCAGGCATACATCTCAAGATCAGCTGATCAATTCTTATAGGGTGTAAGAGATAATTTCTTCCTCATTTCCGCAATGAATAAAATAGGCCTCTAAAGAATTAAATGAAATCTACTACGTACTTTTAGGTCGCATAATTCAATCAAAACATTCAATAACTCAACAAAAGATGTTGCTATTACTGTCATGGCGAGGGAAGTAAGCTGACTAAGCCTTCCTACTCCGAAAAAAACTTATAAAATTTGAAAACTGGCCGAGTGGTAATACAATAAAATAATACTTTCATTAAGTAATGTAGTCTAGCAGATGAGATTATACTTTTCTCTGTAAATTTCTTAAGTAAGATATTTGCTATTATGCTATGCTAAGATAATTTTTCAAAATTATTCTTATAGGCCTATAAGTTTTACTAAAAATACATGAAAATAAAATATTCGGACTTCTTTTTTAGTATATTTTTTCATATTTTTATACTTGCATTTCCAATTCAACTATATAAAAACCTAAATTTTAAACAATATACAATTTTTTTAACATACAATTTAAAATTAAGGGTATTGTTCATTAAGTTCTACTTTAATAATGATAGATTAATTGTGAATAGTTTACAATTCAAAGACATTACAGAGGGCAGCAATTTTTTCTGTATGTTTACTTGACATACTAAAATAAAATCTATTATTAGTAAATCAATATATAATAGTTTTTACTTTAGTTAAACATTTTTTAAACATAATTTGGATTTATTTTTAATATTTTTTAATATTTTTATTTGGAATTTTATTTTTTGTAACAATGCTTTTAATGGCAGGATAAAATTATATTTTGTTAGTATTATTAAAAATATGAAAGTTACTTTAAAATAAAAAAACCATACATCAGTTCTCTGATGAGGGTTCTATATTTATTTAAAGGTTTAGAATGATTTTCTAAGTTAACCTTGAATGTTCTGGTAAAGGACTTCTGATGAATCAGGATCTGAATTTAGTCAGTATTTATTATTAAAAACAAATATAGCCATCCTTATTAGCACATCATAAGATATTCGTATCAATTTATCTTGATTAAAAATTATAACAGGTAAATTGATATAATCATACATAATAGTTTGAAAAAACATTATTATAAATAAGTCCTATATGTTAACTAGTGTGTTAAAATGTTTATTGGTGACTAGGTGACATCTAAGTATTTAAAACAAAAATAAGAAAATGTTGGTGATTAAAATTTATTTTTTATTTGCATGTTTTGAGGCTGTTAAGTTTGGCCTAACAATTCTTGATACAGGATCCAAATCTTTTAGGAGTACAGTACTTTAACCTAAATAATGTGTGAAGAATGAATTTAATGTGATGATTTTTATGTCATTATTTGGCTTTAATAATGCCAAAGACTAACATTTAATTCGTCTCGTATCATTAATCAATGATCAAAGGTAGCTGGACTCAATCTGGATTCCTTCAAGTTATGAAGAGGCTTCTATAATCACTCCGTCGCTGAACCAGTCAATTTAACCCTTTGAGGATGGATGGGCCACTTAAATGCCCATCATGATTTCTGTACCAGCTCTATGTTGGATAAAGATGCTTAGTCTTCTCTGGTCATGTGGGCCACAATTGTGGTCGGTGATACTTTTACAGACAGGTCAAAGAAACTTTTGTTTATTTGGTGTTTTGAGGTCAGGTGGGCCACTTTAGTGACAAATAGTGCTTTCTCTACGTGCTAGGTTAGGCCACTTTGATGGCCCTTCAATCTATTTGTAATATCTATATTTTTTTAATAGCCATCTAGTTAGTAACAAATAATTTGTGGTCATGCCCACAAAAGTGGCCGTTCTGACTTCACAGGACAATGAGGTTAGTGTAGTAATTGAGCTAATATGGAAACTGTGGGCAGTAAAGTAACCCATCCGACCTGAGAGGACAATCTGTAAGACACCCATCTGACGGCAAATGTTTGAGAAACACATCAAAGTTTGGTTAATTGACAATTATTAGCCAAATAGAAACACGTACGTTAATTGTTCAATGTATGAAACTCTACATTGACATAATCATTTTCAACCAAACACAAATACAAATTTAAGATCAATGTAAATTGTAGGCCTAGATTAAAATAATTAGCCTGGCCTAAAAAATAGATTCAGATTCAAATTGCTTTATTTTGACAGTTGTTAACAAGAACTGCATAATAGTGTCAATAAATTACTTAGTAGTCATAATTAACTATGTATAATAATGAACTAAGAAAAAAACTAGGATTCGCCATTATAACCAATAAAGTCCTTAACATTATAAAAACATTTTTCAATTAAAAATTTCTTAACCATATTTTCAAAAATTTTGGGGCAGCTTGCCTTTGCCTTTATGGAGTTTGGAAGAGCATTAAAAAGTGAAAAGTGAAGAAAAATGATTTTGAAAAAAACTGGTTTTATGTTTAGGTAGGTACTCTTGCATTAAAAGTTTTTCTTAAATTATAATTTGAAGCTAATTGTGAAGACAATTTGTAATGTTTGGTAAGAAAAAGGGTTATTGTATTTAATATATAAATTGAAGGAAAAGTTAAAAGTTTATTGGTTTTGAAAAGTGACTTGCAAGAGTACCTGCGTGGTTTTCTGAAAATTACTCGGATGGCTTTTTTTTGCAATTTAAAGACAAATTTTGTTCTTTGAGACTCATGCCCCCAAACAGCAACAGCATAGTTTAAAAAAGGATAAATAATGCCATAGTACAATGTGAGCAACACATGTGTGTCTGAAAATTTAGAAAGTGTTTTTAAAACGAAAATTCCTGAAGAGAGCTTTTGACAGACAAAATCGACCAACTAATCTAAAATTATGGTCTAGAATTTTATTTTATTTTGTAACTATCTACACCAGGGGCATTTTAAAGTTTTCATTGGGGAATGGTCTAAACCCTGGTCATTTTATTACCTAAAATAAACCAATTGTTAGGCAAGTAATAGCCCAGTTACAAATGGTTACTCAGTCCAGAATTGAACCGGCAACCTTCAGATTATGAACCAGAGACTACAACCATTGAATCACCCAGACAGTCACAACAAAATTTCATTATCATTAGAAATGTATATTTCCCAAAAGGCAAAACCTAGGCTATTGAATATTTCACTTCAAAATATAAGTTTCATAAAAAAGTAAAATAAGTAATATAAAATAAGTTATACGTCATCCATGACATTGCCCAACATAGGCTAGCTTAAAACTTATAAGGAGATTTAGGCATAGAATTTAGTTTCTAGTTCAAAGTGTAAGTAGGTAGGCCCTAACTCTTATAGTATTAGCCCAAGTAGGTATATTACAAGCATCATACCTATTTTCCCATATTATTAAAGTAAGAGGAATCAAAATGAATTGTTTCAGGTTCCAAAAGGTATTTCTGAGCTAAAACTAGAAATGAATAAATTGATAACACTCCCCAAACAAAGGGCTAGACAGAGCATGTTGCCAAAGGGAGTGCAAGATTTTGGGCCTTAATTTATATCTAAACCATTTTAGGGCTACAATAACTGATGGTGATAAATTTGCTTCCCAGGCAAGTAACTAGACCAGATAACTGGAAATTCTTCAGATATACCCTAATTCAATGAAATTTTGTCGAACATAACCTATTAAAAATTGGCTAATGGAACATATTGAAAATTCAAAATTTTTTAAACAAATATTTACCTCTGGGCATGATGACACTTTTGAAAATTTATCTAATGAGACAAATCAATCAATGTAAATTTTAATAGAAGACACGAAATATGGTATGTGTAGTACTAGAACTCAGCAACAACACAATTTATTCTCCGTCCGGATATAATTTCAATGCCTTTTCAACCTCGAGTCAAGAGTGCTCTTTTTCACTACTATATGGTATCAAAAACAATTATTTACAGTGAGAAAGAAAAGATAAAAGTTTAAATAAAATCCACAACAAATAAAAACAAAAAATAGAATTGGAATAAAAAAAACAAAATAACAAATGTAAATACATATACAAATAAAAAATATAATGTAAATGTTATAAATTTCAATAATATAATTTAATCTACAAATGAGTAAATAATTAATCAATTAACCCAAGCTACAACGTCAAATTCGAATGAAATCAAATGACTAACAATGAATGCTCTATCACAAAATCTCAGAAAAACAGAATCTAAAATACTTCCGCGCTGCACCTTTTACGTTATAATCTTGTTGCGTTACAAAAATCTGGTAACAACATTTACTTAAATCTCCTTCCTTCTTAGATCTTAGACAAATCGATGGCTGCGTACAGTAGTTTAAACAATGGTATTTCAAGGCTTCGTAGTTTGTAACTTATCCACTTGTCTTTGTCTATATTGTTACTAACGGATACTCAAGGCTACAGGTATATGTGTATACTATGTGCGCGTCAAGTAACGGTATAAAAGATACCATTATCAGACAGGAACGGATTATAAAGTTTTTATAATTTCTAATCTTTACCATCCATTCCTCTCTGCCGTTATATAGACTAACCAAAGAAGTAGATGTCTACATTATAGTGTTGCAAATAATAAAATGCAAATACGATACCGAATGATTGCGATCATAGGTACGCCTTAGCCATATTATAGCTATTAGCAGAGAGGAACGGATTATAACGAGAGGAGGCACCTAAAGGGACTAGTGAAGACGATAAAATCTCAGGAACAGTGTCTTCATCTTCATCCTTAACATGGGCATGCACTATCTTTACTATTTGTTCATCTATACTATTAGGCTATAATATGGGACGTCTACTTGATAATCCGTATGCTTAAAAATTATAGTTTATGTGTTTATCATGGCAGCTAACCTGCATACTCTTTTCCAATGTTAATCATATAGGGAATAGGCAAACTCCTTTATTTATGGACATATATGTTGATGAAAGTTGGTATAAATGTTAAAATTAAAATTTTTTTGATAGAAATGTCTACTTTCAGTGTTCCTCACAGCAAACCTACATAGTATTTCTCATGTTAATCTTATGAAGAATAGGCAAATAGCTCTTATATTTATCGACAGTTGATAAAACTTGTCATATATATTATTATTATATATTATTGATTTGGAAATTTGCTGAGTATGCACGACTGGGGTATTTTATATTTCCATTGTTAGTTGTACTATAATAGTTTATTTATGACCCTGTATTGTATTGTTTTGTGTTGCACTATTGCATATTGCACTATTTTGATGATGAGACCACTGCCCTGGTACGGTGGTTCTTGCCTGTAAGGATGTTACACTCATACAAATTACAAAGTAAGTAAAAATACATTGTTGTGGTTTGTCTGGATGGAAAACCCTTGGAACCTTTTTCATCATAGCAGCACACCCATGTCACTAATCCTCCATATTATATACAGTACTTACTAAATTCGATAAAAATTATTATTGATATAAATTGTTTATTTCTGGGTTTATTTGTTTGATGTTTTGTGTATGTAGATCAACCTTGGTGCTGTCCATGATATTTGCTTTGAATATCCCATATAATGTAATCCTCGTATCAGCAACCTGCATTTATATTCCAAATGATTCATTTTCATATTCCAGGAAGATATGTTGAGAAGCACACCCATCTTTAAGCAGGCGTTGCATTTGATTGATTGATATACACAACCATTGTTATTCTGTATTTCAACAACACGAGATCCAACGCTCTCATGCACAAAATCTAAAGACCATAATGAAAACAATACAGACAGCACTTAACCATCAACAGGTTCCTTGTTTATACATGCAGAAAATGTAAACAACGCAGACAGCTTCACTTACACGACTCATTTCTTAGGAAGAAATCATACACAGTTCTCTTCATAAGAATAATAGAGGACAATTTAATGAGTTTAAAACTTTCAATATCAAGATAACTAATACTCCTAGAGTACAGTAATAATTTAAAAACCATATAATGTATATTTTTAAGCTGCATCTAATAGTAGAATTCATACAGCACGAGACCAATATTTATTGTAAGTAATGTCAAGGCATGCTCTACATAGATACATTGGGGTTTACAACATCAATAAAATCTTACAAGCTTCTTTGCCATAAGATGTAGATAAAATATTTTATACAAAATTTGGATTGTATTTTTTACCTAGTATATCTCAATTTATTAATAATAAATTCATAAAATTCTCTGTACTGCATAGCTAGTTGCAGAAAACCTGCATTTCCATTCTTAATTTGGACCTAATTAAAATGAGAATTGTTTAGCTTGCTTGGTTATAAGTTTAATAAAGTTGAAATACCCGTTTTGTATTTTTATCCCTTTTTGAAAGGGGGTATGTTATAAAGGGGGAGGAAGTTTGCATGGGAAAATGTTTTGTCTTGTTAGAGAGATTTGGCACTGTTGTGTATTACAAAGGTGATAAAACGAAATAAGACCAAACTACTGGAAAAAGTTCTATGGATTTTAGTTTATTATTCCCGATATTATGATATATTCTGTTTTCTAATAAAATGAAGTAAAATCTATGTATGTTTATCAAAAATTGGTCTTAAAATGTTGGAGTAACATATTGTGTTATATATTTCTTTGGGTAGCCTTCAAAATCCTTATTTATGCCAGTAGTTGCCTACTCTTTTTATAGATTGCAGCAATCATTAAATTACAAAATGGTCTGGGGCAAAGGTTTGCACACAATCATTGGGTAAGAGTTTGCATACACTCTTTTTCCGCTATGCTATCTTTTTATTCATAGTTTATTATTTATATGTACAGTACATCAGTGGCGTGCCCAGGAATTTGCCCTGGGGGGGGTCGGGCCTTTCTGGGGGGTATGGAATACCCCCCAGCCAGGCGGGGGGTCCGGGGGTCCTCCCCCGGGAAAATTTGGAAAAATACGTGTTCAATATTGCTGATTTTCCCAATCTAAAAGTGCTAGCCGTAACATTCTTTAATTGTGAGTACCGGAATTACTTTTAATTTACTGTGTTTAATTTTTGTTGTTTATCATGAAATCGTTTTTAGAATAATAAGGCAAAATAAAACAAAATTTTTATTTTTTTTTAGAATAATAAACAAATATGTTTTGTATTTTCAACTTAAGAATCAACACCAGTACATTAGTATCATTATCATGATGTAAAAAATCGTAGCTTACAGCTTAATGTTTAGTCTTCTAGGTTTTTTCGACAGTTCGTTAAGCACTTCCTCACAACTTACACTAACGTCCTTGTGGATATACAGCAAAGCAAGTTGTCGGGAGGGGGCGCTTCATATATATTCAATTCAATTCAATAACTCAATAATGTTTACAGTTGTTTAGTTACGCTAAAAATGGAAAGTGAACTAAGTTCAATAAAACTTATGTTTGTGTCATTGAATTTATTTGAATATCATACTAAATATTTATCTTTTATTTTGTAAATTTAATATTAAAATATTTTTAGCCCTGGGGGGGGTCCGGTCCCGCTCGTCCCCCCCCCCGTAGGCACGCCCCTGCAGTACATATTTTAATGGATAGAGGATTTTGAGGACTAAAAGCAACAAAATATATTTGTAAATGTCTCATCGCTTCCTATAATAATCGTTCTCGTGGTCTTATCTAAGATTAGGTACCATAACCAATTAATTATTGAATAAAAGTGAAAAATTATCAATATTCTATTATAGCATCATATTCAAACTACTAACACTAACTAATCTTGAAAATATCATTATTATACACTTACACTCCATTTATTTGCAATATCATATGTCTTATCAGTACTGTAGTAACCAGAATTTCATTGTAGTGGGATGTTTTGTTGCATGTTTTCTTAACTTATAAATGACAGTTGCCTCATTAAAATTTCTCATATTCTGGGTGAGTTCCAAATTTCTAACAATTGTTTTTATGGGGTATTTAAAATATCCTTATTTATAAAATTATAATTTTTCTAAATCCCCTTAAAGTTAAGATGATTGTGTGAATTAGTACAAATTACTGTATTGTTCATTCTATTTTATGACTTCAATTTGGACCAATTTTTCAATTTAAATGCTGTTGAATTAGATTTATCTCCCCAGATAAGAAACAACTAAAGATTTTTTTTAAGTTCAGTAAAATAAATAATATTTACACAACTAAATGAAAATTATTTACAGTGAACTATTACAAATTAACAGGTTTGTGAATATAAATGCAGGTAGTTGCATGTTAATTACAGGTTTTTACATGGTGTTAGTAACAAAAGCAGAAGATGGTGTTGCACCATGCATTCCCTGCCTAAACTTATAAAATTCAGTCTATTCAGTCTTGTATAAGATCAAACTATGTAATGGAGTGAAGTGATGCATGAAACTTACTGAAAATGTTTTGAATGGAGCTCTCTGATTAAATTTGTTGGTTTTTAAACATAAGCTTGTTGGTTTAGAATAGTTAACAAAACACTACCAGTTTGGTATTGTTTGGGTGCCACAAAAGATCCTCAGGTCAAAATGGTGAATGCTATAGTATACCCTAACCCCAACAACAATAGGTACCTTAAAATTAGACATTTCTGTATGGCAAATAATAACAACCTTTAAGTATTTTTCTCATCATTATAATTCATTATATCATGGATCTCGCTCCTAGGTGACCCTTGCAGTGTTGAAGCCCTTACTTGTTCATGGTCTTTTGAACAAAACAGTTTTCAAATCGAAAACCAGCTCAGAAAGTGTTGTCACAAAAGGCACCTTAATCAGTAAAGGTATGTAATGAGTTTTTCATGTAAAAAACACAAACAAAAGATTTAAGTACTGAGACCCTAAATAAATAAAGGATTTAAGCACCAAGGGACCAAAAGAAACTCCTTATTTACTCTAATATGTAATTTTTTTAAACTGCATATATATTTTTACTAAGAAATTTTTCATTAAAAATAATTAAATTATAATTATTATTTCGAAAGCCTAGACACCTAGATTGTTTCGTCAGCTGATGATGGTCTGTTAAAAGACTGAGACCGGTTCCTATAAGGAATTTTAACAAAATTGACACATGAAGGCCAGATACCATTCATTTGGTGCCCTAAGTGATTATATAGATTATAATGTTGTGCCTTTAACTTCATCAGTGTTTTAGGTAGTAAATTGATAACATTTCCAGAGATTATTATTTTTAATTTTAGCGAATTTCCCATAGGGAAGAAGCTATTACCATAAGTCTCATGGCAAGACTTAAGCCCGGGACAATGTTATTTTTTCTTCTTTAGGTGCCCTGAGACCAAAAACAATAATCGTTAAAATTTATATATATATGTGTGTGTGTGCGTGTGTGTATATATTTATGTGTGTGTGTGTGTGTGTGTGTCTGTGAACACGATAACTTTCGAAAAAATGGTCCGATCAAGACCAAATTTTGTAAACGTGTATTCCTACATTTGCTCGGACGTGTTCGTAGACCAGACATATCGGTCAATAGTAACAGGTAGTTTGGGGGGTGGGTTTTGTTCTAAAAAATTGGGTTTTTTTCATTTTTCTTATATAATTTAAAAAGTTTTAACATTTTATCTTCAACCATTAAAATCAGCTCAAAACTACACAATTTAGTTCCTTTAAAGTTTTTCTCTATCTCGAACGGTCACCGAGATATTTAAAAAAATCTAAACACAGTACGTTGTATTTTGGGGCTCCAATGTTAATCTTATGGAGGATAAGGAAAAATTAATATTTCACTTATCAATCAATATTTTTGGATGTAACTTGATGTTTAGCTTCATGTGGGTGAGATCAATCCATTTACGCTTAAACATCATAGTTCATGTATTTATCATGGCAGCTAACCTGCATACTCTTTTCTCATGTTTATTATATAGGGAATAGGTAAACTCCTTTATTTGTGGACAGCTGTTGATAACACTTGGTATAAATTGTCAAAATAAAAATTGTTTATGCTATAAATGCCTACTTTCCTCGCAGCAGAAAACCTTCATATTCTTTCCCATGTTAATCTTATGGAGAATAGGCAAATAACTAACTCATATTTATCGACAAATATTGATCAAATTTGATATATAATATTATTATTATGTTATTGATTTGGAAATATGCTGAGTACGCAGGTCTGCTGTGACGGGGGTATTAAGTTATGTAAGATGCTTTCAAGGGTAAAATATGGAAACAGAATAAGATACCTAGTTGATATATGCTGCTTTGACGACATAAACAAAATTAAATTTAAAAGAAAATTAACTGATGATGGCACTTTTTGTCATGGATACGTCTGCTTAGCTCTGGGGTGATGGCAATTTGTAAGACGAAAATATGAAACATGTTTCCAGTTTTCATAGGAACTACTAGACCTATTAATTGTATTGAATCTTTAATAAGAGTAAGAACAAGCACAGCTGTTTAGAATGAAAACCCCTTTAGACATATCCATGATTAAACCTACTTCCCACAGGGACAAACATACAAACATTATTGATAACCATTTGCCCTAGTGTGTCATTATATAAGAATAACAAGTTTCAAGAAAAAAGAGAAATAAATATAAGTTAGTCAGGGCCGTCGACAAAGGGGGGCAGGGGGCAAATGCATAGGGGCCCGGGCATCAAGGGGGCCGGGCCTACGGGGACCTTTATTTTTTTTAAGGGGTCTGGCAAGACGAGTTCAACTTGATTAGCTTAATTCTGTCCTCAGATGGGGTTTTTAAACTGAGTTGAGGTTGGTACCAATTGAGATAAAGATAAAGAATTTTGCTTTATTTATTTCATACGAATGATTTGTAATTAGTAGAGGTTTAAGGAATTTAAAAAAAACTGCTTTCTCCTAAGTTGCCTAACGTAGCCACTCACGGAGCCTCACTCTCAAATTTTAAAACGCATCATTTCGTCTATAGTAGACGTCATTTGCAAGCTCGGTTGTAATGTTAGTTCTATGTTTGCCACATTCTGCCAACTCGTTAGAAGATTTAACTAGTTTACCGGTACTGATTTTAAGCAAAATCAGTCGACTGGTTCAAATATGGCAACAATGTATGGATGAATGTATCCATACAGATGGCAGCACTGCTGGCTCAGCTCTGCTCTTAGTCTTTCGATACGATGCTTGATGCTATTGCCGTCTGCTTGAAAGCTTGGTGGGTTTGAGTTGCTTTGAAGTTTTCTGAGATTAATTATAAATCTATCACTTTTATCAGAGTGTTGTTTGTCAGTGTTTTACTGATCATTATGTAACATAAAATATTTACTAAACTCGCATGTTGGTATATTGTAGGCTAGTAGGCCCTATAATGGAAATTGTTTAAAATTTGTGTATTAATTTAGTAATTTACTATAATATAGGTGCCTCATAACAAATGTTTAATTTTTATATCTTACTTTATAGCTTTTTACCTCCTGAATCCAAATATACCATGATTTTTTATTGCTGATGAATATTTTTAAGATATGAAAATAACAAAATGAGAATAAACAACATTACTATATACAGGGTGTCCCGTAAGTAAACAGCAAAACTCCAGAATAACATTTTTCCAAAACCGCTTCGTTAACTCCATATCCGCCGTTTTGTATTTTTAGAAAATTGTTTTTTTTTTGACATTTCTTAACTGGTCTTTATGAAACTTGAATGTACGTTGAGGTAGACATGAGCAGTCTTAGAAAAGAACACCATTTTGATTCAACTTAAAATTAAAAAATGGTGGCCAAACTAAAACTACTCAAAAACGGCAAATTTTATGTAAAAATTTCAAGATTACTTCTACTTAGAATTTTTTATTCCCTACCAAAGGGTACTAAGCTCAAAAAAATTGAATAAGAAATAGCTGAAATATTATGATTTTTAGCTGTAAAATGGGGTAAAATAAGGCTAAAATAGTCTTGTTTGCCCAATTTTACGACTAAATATCATATTATTTAAGATTTAAGAGATAAAATGGCTGTCATTTTAAAATTTCAAGTTGAATCAAAATGGTGTTTATTTCTAAGCCTGCTATTGTCTACCTCAACGCAAATACAAAATTTCATAAAGGTCAGTAAAGTAATGCGAAAATGTTTTTAAAAAAAATAATACAAAATGGTAGATAACAAAGTGATTTTGGAAAAAATGTTATTCTTCAATTTTGCCTTATTTTGACCCATAGAAACATTTCCCAGAGTTTTGATGGTTACTTACGGATCACTCTGTATATTGTGCACACATTTTACATATTTTTAAACTTTCTAAAGCCATTATATGCTTCAAAATAAAAGTATCTTTTTGGTACTACGAGGTAATATGTGCCTGTCAGATCCACTGCTGCCTGTTTGCCTCTGATCATTGGATGAGTGTCTTGAATGCCTGTTTGAATGTATATGCATTATGCAGTCTGCTTTGGAAGCCCTTCTCTCTGACTCTCTGAAGCCACATTGGTTGCACATAATATAAACTCTGATTCATCTTGCGAAATAAATTTTCCTGAGAAAATAAAAAAAGAAGGGGAAACTTGCACACGGGGAGAAAGAAGACAGCCCGATCAGTGAAAATGAAGGAGAAACCAAAGAAAAGAGGGAGTTCAAAGTGAATGTTTTCTACAAACTAACGGACGCGGTGTTTAGTGGTCTGACCGAAAGATTCAAAGTTGCTGAGAACTGTAACAAACTGTTAAATGTTTTATGGAAATACCAAAAATTAGTTGAAGATGAAATAAAACAAAAGTGCACATTGCTACAAAGCCATTACTCTGATGATCTAGGGTTGGCACTTGGGGAAGAAGTTGAGCATTTAAAATCCATCCATAACTGCAACTTTAGCACTGAGCCAGTCAAACCTCTAGCATTGCTTACCAAACAGAAAAAATTGAAATTAGAAAATTTGTTTCCAAATGTCTGTGTAGCCCTAAGAATATTTTGCACAATACCGGTTACTGTGGCTGAGGCCGAAAGAAGTTTTAGCAAGATGAAAATAATAAAAAGTGTTTTAAGATCTACCATGGCCCAAAAGAGAATGAGCGCATTGGCCCTTTTAGAAATCGATTCAGAAATGGCCTCAAAGATAAACTTTGAAGACATTATAAGTGATTTTTCACACAAAAGGGCTAGTAGGATCATCCTGTGAAAGTAATACAGTGATTTTTTGTCATCTGCTTTGAATTACGAACACTCCAGTAACTAATTTTGTAACATTTTGCTTCGTAATTTTTGTCTCCTTTAACATTTTGTAACTTCATGTTTAATGATAAATGTTTTACTTTTTGTCAATAAGTAAAAAACGCTTCCTTGAAGTTGTGATTTCTATAGTTTCTTATTTAAATGTGCTCCTTATCAGCATATATCAAATAATATTACTTGTTTAAGACTCGTACCAATTTAATAATTTAAACCTCTCTTGACATTAAAACGTGATATTTTACAACATAAAAATATATTTTGCCTGTCGCTAAATAGTCTAAAAATATGTGTTTATAAGTATAATTTTACAAAAAATTCCCGGGGGGCGCCCCCGGACCCCTCCCCATGCTGGGGGGCTAACCCTCCAGACCCCCCTTTCAGGCCCGAGGGTACGTGCTGCACTGGGGCCCATCAATTCTCTCGACGGCCCTGAAGTTAGTTGAACGAAAATTCAGTCATCCTGAAAGAAATCTTGGGGGAGTCTAGTTTTCAAAGCATCTGTTTATTGTAAACCGACAATATTAAAGGCTTATGGCACCAGGTACAAAGATGGGTACCGATATCCATGAAATTTTTGGCAACAATTTTTACTTTCTCCCCTTATACGTAGTATATGGAGAAAGTATTGTTTTCGTCAAAATTTTCGAATTTGAGTTGAGGGTGGATATATCCGTTTTGGGGTCCCCTGAATCCAAAAAAGTGGGTTTTGACGTGATGTCTGTCCGTCCGTGTGTCCGTGTGTGTGTGTGTCTGGATGTGTACAGTGCCACAGCCTACCCCGTTGGTCCGATTTAGATGAAATTTGGCATGTATGTATATATTCACGGTATCTCCAGGCGTTTTTTTTCATTTTTTTGAATTTTTGATTTTTAAGGGTAGTTCACCCCTAAAAACCCTTAAAAAACGTGAAAAATCCAAATTTCTCAAAAACGGCTCTAACGATTTTTATTAAAATTTGACAGTTTATAGTGTACAGAGTACTAAATAATTTGACACCACCCGCATATCTGTAAAAATGACGGTTCAAAAGTTATGGGCTTTTAAATGTCTAAAAAATCAAATATTTAAATTTTCAGCGAAAAATACAATTTGAACTATTAATTTAACTTTGTCTCTCGTGTTTTTATTTTTAGAAATTGGATGATTATTTTTGAAACAATAAATTATTAAATGATATTTAGATTAACTTTGTAGAACATGATAGTTTTATTACAGATTGTCTTTTTTAATTTACTTAAGGGAGAAAGTATGTGTCAGTTCACTGGTACCGTTTATTTTAGTTCTTACTCCAGGTTCCTGGTGACTAACGTTATTGCGGACAACCTATGGAATAACTGCTTATTCTGCAAGATAATACTAAACCTATTTTGAAAGCTGTTAAAAAAATAATGTTATATCAAGAATAAAATGTATATGCATCAGTGAGTGCATGGCCAAGCATGGGTATACACCTCCTGTTTGCATTTTAAGTTCTCATTAAAATTTTCGACATAAGGTCCTATGAGTAAAAATAATATTACAAGAAATCTTATTCAAATGTGTTATTTTTATTTGTACTAGTTTTGTAAAAGTAATCTATTCAGTTTAATTTTTATAATCTCAAATGCCCATCATGTGGGCCTAGGGCCTGTGCAATAATGAATTAAAAGTATAGCAAGGTGTAATGGCGTGAGTCAAATTGATTGATTGAGAGGCTCATGATCTAACAGGGGTCACCGAAATCTGGTTTCGATCCAGCAACCTTTAACTTCACCTCCCCCCTATACACCCGTGTATGGGTTCGATGGACCTTGTCTGGTCTGCGGTTTTAGTGAGAATTCCCGAGAGAACGTCCGACCGAGTCTGCCCTTAAATGCGGGCTCACAGACACGATTAACTTACATACAGGCGTCATCTGCAGACCGACTGCGATTACAGTCGTGAGTTGGCACTCACGATTCACGAACTTCCGAGGGCCCGAAGCGATCCTAATAAGTCCGAAGGTACATGACGCTGTCTGCGACCTGCGGACCAGGTCTTGGCGTTGGTGTGATCATGTCGTGTGTGGCATCCGGCAGACACTGTCTGCAGACCGTGTTTGATCGTAGGCTTTACTTCTCTTCAAGTAATTAGCTTCTCTTGATGAAAACGAGTTAACTGAACCAGTACAATAGCAATAGGTTAAGCAACGAGTTATCTCAAGTTGATGGATTTTGAATCGTAGAATAGAATTCCCATACAATTCAAAAGTCTATAGCTGATGAAACCCTTGCATTCTATCAGGACATACACAACTACTAGAATAGAGAATAATTAATTGGGGAAAATAATTCATTTGTTTACATATAATATATAGCTTCTGCTTATTATGTTTGGAGTCCTCTTACATTCTTGGTTTTATGTTGCCTATACGGAGTCTTATTTGTATATGCAAATACAGAAATATAAAAAAGGAAATCCAACAAGCGTATGCAAGTAAATCAAATAAACGCCGGTAGTGAAGTAACATTACAAATAAAATTCATATACATGATTTTTTATCATCAAGTTTCTTTTTCCAGTTTCACATCACAATTTATCATAATTTTCATCAAGTTTTTTTATCTTGAAGAATGCTGAATGCATTATTTAGCAGAAATTAAAAATGTATTCTTGATACGTGGTGAATTTTAATGCTGTCGGTAGAGTAAAGAGTGCTGTTGGATGCACTGGACGTGTTTTATCTAAGAAAGTCAACAAAAAATTATTGTAATTGTAATGGTTATTAGGCGATAGGTGAAGCTTGAAAATAAATACTGTACTTCGATACGCGTGTCCCATGAATTTGTTTTCATGTAGTAAAATTTGTAAAGGGTTTTGATATATGCTTAGTTTTTAGTTTCTTTTTCCATGATGAATTTTTACTTTTACGAAGTGTCATAGTCAGTGTTGTCACTTCTAGGGATATGTCCCGTTTCTAGGGACATTTTTGACCTTAAAGGGATTTTCTAGGGACATAATATATTCTAGGGATTTCTAGGGACAAACCCTGATGAATCCAAAATAGGGAATTTCATTGCTTCTGGGTTAGTTTAGGTCAAATAAAAAGATAATTATGATTCAGCTGAACTTCCAAACAGTATTATTTATTTACTCAAATTCTGTTGTCAATGAAATACTTCTTCTACCAAAACAAAGTTAAGTTACAAAAGAGAGTTATACAACTATTCTGTTTAAGATTGACTCATTCCTTTGAATTTGTAATAACAACAACAACAACTTGTATGGGCCTACCTAAACTAAAAACATTTGGTACCTACATGAGTTAAAATTACTTTATTAGATTATATGTAATATAAATTAATATAATATTTATAAAAAATAAAATACTATCGAAGAAAATTTTTTTAATGTTATAAAATATTATTAATACTTTTATGTAGACAGAGGATTAAATTTAGTTTGTACATGCATTATAACCACAAATGTATCATTCCTTTTATAAACTTAGAAATTACTCTTGGGCTTATAATCAATGATTCATTTAACTAAATGAAGCCTCAACAATTGTACTCAAGATACGTCCAATTACAAAATATAAACAGCAACAATACCGAGGACTTTCTAGCGGGGACACTAATATTTTAATTAACAGGTTATTAACCTTACTCCGTCAATCAAATTCTTTCCTGTATTTTTGACAGGAAAGAATTGGATTGACTGAGAATAAGGTTAGTAACCTGTTATTTAATATATCCACCAATTCAGGAGGTTTATAAATAAAAATGAATAATATTTTAAGTGTATAGATATGTAAAAACAAAAACCTATTTGATATAATTATCATAAATGATAATATTTTAACAAAATTACTAAAATTGTGGGTTTAGGGATTTTTCTAGGGACATTTCATAGAAATCTAGGGATTTCTAGGGACAAAAAATGTGGGTTCTAGGGACTTTTTGCTTGATGTTGGTGACAACACTGGTCATAGTTCATAATATATTTCGTTTCAAGTTATAATAGCCTACAACTTGGTGGTTATGTGTAACCGCGTCTTTGGGTAAAATTTATGAACTAAAATAATGTAAGTAGTCATTGTTATTAAAGTAGTTTATATGTCAAGAAGTGAAAGTTTGTTGTCAGATTTATTACGTGAGTTTTATGATAAATTGGAAAAGGATGTCGTCATCAGGTGAGGTGATTTCGGAAGATGTAGGGTTAGAAAATGCAGACAATGGGTTAGGTGATGGAGATAAGTGTGAATCTAGTAAAGTTGAGGAAGTAATTGATATTGCTAATAAAGATCACACAAATGTTCAAAGTGTAGAAGAAAAAGAGATAGTCATTGAAAGTGTTGTGGGTGAGTATAATCCTAACAACATGGAGGTTCCTTTAGATAACACAGATGATGTTCAAAGTAATGATGAAGTTAAAATCTGTGACTATGATGATAGTGGGGAAATTTGTGATGATAGTAATGAGGATGAAAGGCTGCTTTCTGAAATATCTGAATTAGTTGATGATAGACATGGTGTAGAAAATAGTTTTAAATCTGGAGAAGTTGGGATAAAACATAATTCTTTTAAGAATGTTAATGAACGCTTAGGGGCAGATGAAAATATGGAAGTAATGGAGGCTAAATTAGAGGAAGAGATCGATGAAGTGAACAATTACACTCAAGGTGAAGTAAAAGATGTTTCTGAACCCAATATGGTTACAAACAATAGTCTAGACAATTCCTCAGTCGGTGAGGTCAAGAAACCGAAGGAAAGGGCTGTTAATAGACTAGCTAGCTTAGGTTTGATTTCTGAGGAAGAGCCTATTGTTGAAGACAAAGAAACTATCCTGAAAAAATTGGCTAGTAGAGGTGGAATCTCAATCATGCCAACAGGATCGACACCTTCATCTCCAGTGTCAGTCAAACCACCCTTGGTGAAACCAACTAGCTTATCTTTTAAATCGTCAGTTAAGTCACCAGTCGTCAAATCAGCATCATCATCCAATCCTATTTCATCTACATTAACTTCAGGAACAGTAACCCCAACTTCACCCACATGTAAACTTGGTTCTACAACAGCAAAAAAGAAAATTAAAATTGATCCTGGTAAATCTTTAGATATTGACAAAGATTTCAATAACCTTATAAATTTTCTCTCCACAGGAGCTGATGTGAGTAGTACATCAGTTACATCTAGCACTTTGGAAGAAAAAAATGTCTGTGATGAAACTGTTTCAGATAAAGTGAATGAACCTATTACGCAGCTTGATGTTATTGAAGGAGCAGAAAATCAGAATAAGAATGATGACCAAG
Source organism: Nephotettix cincticeps (assembly GCA_023375725.1). Taxonomy (NCBI): domain Eukaryota; kingdom Metazoa; phylum Arthropoda; class Insecta; order Hemiptera; family Cicadellidae; genus Nephotettix; species Nephotettix cincticeps. The sequence goes on from CM041786.1 coordinate 134,877,280, forward strand.
TTAGTGGAATGGAAATTGACACAAATGATGATAAGACTGTCCTTCAATCGGAATCTGAAATTCATGATGGTTCCAAATTTGATAACAGTTCAGAAATTGATGAAAAAACCCCCGTAATAAATAAGAATAAAAATGTCATTGAAGAGGGGTCTGCTGAAATTTTACTTTCAGCTAACAAGAATGTGTTTTACAACAAAGTGCAAGAATTCAATAGGGATATGAGGTAAGATAAATTTATTTTTAAGATCTAAACATTTCAAAATCAAACAATCCATAAAATGTGAAATAATAACATTAAAATAAAAAATAATTTAACACGAATTTAGTCTAGCCCTGTTTTCATAGCGGTAGATAAAGGGATACTTTCGTAATATAACGACCACACCCATAAGTTGCATTGTATTTTCCTTCATCAGCTCTCCACAGAGTTACATTAGGTTGGTTATTCATAGAATACAAAATACATATATTCATAGTAAAATATTTTCAATAAATCAACCTAACTCAACCCCGCAAAGATACTGACACTGTAGCTCAGGTGTGTCACGCTCTGGCCTAGTAAGTCAAAGTTGCTGGATCGAAACCAGTGTTTGGTGATTCCTGTCAGATCATGAGCGATCATTTCTGGTCAACCCATGTGATTATTGTCACTACAGTACTTCGCTGTCTTTAATTCACCACACAGGCTCTGACTTAAGGTTATGGGCAGTTGAGGTTAAAAAAATAAAAGTGCATGATGGAATATGCATCGTAGATGTACAGGTTTTGCCAACATATGTTGGGTTTTAGTAAAATAATATTAATGGGAAAACGATATATCAATAACCCACGTAACTTAACTCCACAGAGCACTGGATGTTGGAATATACAATACAACGTTTGAATGTGAATGGTATAATATAAAAGTGGGTGACCGGTAAAGGTTTTGCACCTGGTATCCACTAATTTTTTCTAAATTGATCTCAAATGAACTTTTTTCACTTTATAACAACCTATTTAAGTAGATCCGCCCTGCGGAAGAACTGTTTTTCTAAGTTTTTAGGCTAAAATATAACACTCCATCCTGTCCAGCTTTTTAGTTCTAGGCGGAAATCAGGGTTCTGGGCGGGGAAAAAATCACTCAAATATAATTTATCTCACTCTCTAAAAACATAAGTAAGGATAAAAACACGTCAGAAGAACGTTTTTCCGATGTTATTAGGCGAAAATATGATACCGTTCAACCATTCAGTCAAGCTTGGTAATCTGTGAGAAGTAGGGGTTCTGGGTTTTGGGTGGAGAGAAACGAGATATTTTAGGGATTCCGGGATAAAAAGGGTAAATTTGAGAGGTAGCAGGGTTATTTTGACATGGATACGTCTTAGCTGGGGGGGGTGTTGGCAAATTGTACAACCAAAATTTGTAAAAGTGATGTCAAAGTTCGGTTATAAGAACATCTGTTTAGATGAACTGTAAACATTCCCTTTAGACATATCCATGATCTAACTTATTTCTCACAGGGAAGTAAATACAAACATTTTTTATCTGTGGTTTTTACAACGTCGTAAACAGCTGACTGTAATAAATGAAACATGATTGTCTTGAGAGAGCTCCAAGAGTCATTACATCACTTCACTAAGCTTAGGCCAAATGTTATACACTCATGGGAATTATTTAATTAGAAACACTAGCCTATATTATTATTTTTTTAATTAAAGTGTACTTTGGTCACGGGTTTAAATCATTATTATCTTGTTTTTGTTAAAGCGTAGGCTACATCACGCAATATTGCCCAATACAACGCTGTGCGAAGTTATCAATAACCAACTTAACTTAACTCCTTTGAGCACTGTATGTCGGCAATATCGCATAGAATGAGTAACGCAATATTGCCCAATACAGCGCTGTGCAAAGTTATCAATAACCAACCTAACTTAACTCCTTTGAGCACTGTATGTCGGCAATATCGCATAGAATGAGTAACACAGAAGGTAAGTTTTTTGACTGCTTTAAACTTTTATGTTTTCAACTTTATACCGGCTTAGTTCGGATTAGGTGTTAATTGTGTTATGTATTAGATAGTTCACCGGAGGAAGGGGTCAGATTCCAGATCTTGAAAGGTCGTAAAACTTTGTTTTACATAAAATCGTGATGGAAAATGTCTGCAGTATAAATATAAATAACATAAATCCACCATTACTAAAAATGAATTTTAAAGAGAACAGAAGGGGTAGAACAAGGGCTGTTATGAGTATGTGTACACTTACATGGAGAATTTTATAATTATATCTCCCAGCTCACGGAAAACGGCTGAAGGACTAATTTTTAATCACCAGATTGACAATAAAATGGACTAATTATTAAGATAGAAGAATTTACTTGATGATTTATTTTGTCATCTTCCTTGTTTGAGAATATTCATGCACTAATATATTTGTTTTTTTGTTTTTTTTTTACTGGGAGCTAACATTTTCAACACGTTTTCCAGTTCAAAATTGTAAATAGAATCTCTCGTTTTACCCCTAATTCTCTAAAATTAAGCCCTTAGTTAATATAAGTCAAAACTTCGGAATCCCTCAAAAATCCTGCTTCTTCCCACCCAGATTCCCGCTGATCCCCAAGCTTCACTGGATGTTATAGAGTGTCTTTATTTTGGTCTAAAAAGGTTAGAAAACGTTAGAAAAACATTCTTCCGCGATGTTGTTCTTCTTACTTATGTTATTAGAGAGTGAAATAAATGCATTTGAGTGTTTTTTCCCCTGTGCAGAACCCCAATTCCCGCCAATCCCCTAGCTAGACAGGATGGTTTCTGAGTGTCATATTCTAACCTAAAATTGTACGAAAATGTGGGAAAAGGGTTCTTCTCTGAAGCGGATCTTCTTAATTAGATTGTGAAAAAGTGAAAAAACTTAATTTTAGATTTGATTTTTAAAAAAATTAGTGGATACCGTGTGCGAAACTTTGACCTTCATAGCAAAATATAATTTGCCTAATTGATTGCCTGACATTGTTAATACTTTATTTTTGTGTGTCTTACAACTCAATTGCTGCAAACTGAAGCACCAAACACAACTACCAGGTTACTGTTTTGCCCATTTATTAATTTGCTTAAATAAATGTATGATTAGATTTTATGCATTCCAAAGAGAATACAACATATAAAATTAAAGTTTCACTAAACCTCTACATTTATTGTTTACTGTAGTAAAATATTTTCACAAAATGTAATTAAATATTAAATGCCTATAAAATGAAATTATGTTTATAAATGTTGCATCATTAATACTCTCAATAGGTTCTCAGAAACTAAAAAATAGTTCATTTACAGTATCGCAGCTCTCACAGTGTTCTCGGAAATGCATCAGCAAGATCCAAGAACTCGAAACAGGGGCAAGAAGCGCAAAGCAGGTGGTGACTCTAATGATGCAAACCTCAATCATTCAGATGCAGCAGAAGAAAAACCTATTGTAGCAGGAAAGAGAACAGAGGTGTGAATACAGTTTTTGTTCAGAGTTCCTTCACAAAGTTTTTAGTGAATTTCCCTACAAGGGAATAAACTATTACTATAGTAGTAGGCGGCATGGCCCGGGCCATAACTGAAAACTGATTAAAACCACCCTGCATTCTTTGGGGATGTATGCTTATAGAAGTGCATAGAATATTGACTGTTAGGGAAAAATGATTCATTGTACATAAGAATTATCTACTTTTTAGGTATGGAGCCCTATCTTAATCCTAATGGTGGAGGGTTAAAATATCCTGCTAAATATATTAGGGTTATATCCTGTTTATTATTGGAATTATTGTGGCGATAAAACGTTGTATACAGCTTTATATAGTTATGATCTAATATGTGCTGAAAAAATATAACTTTTTTGTTCCTCATGGCAGCAAATTTAGCAGCCTGCCGTGGCTCCAAAAATCTCAGTTGATTTTTAGGCCACCTGCATCCTCCATTTTGCTCTGTCTTCAGCCAAATTTATGTCAGCATCCATGATCGTTCTGTCTGTCATTATTTTATCGGTCCATCTTCATTTTGGTCTACCCAACAGACACTTTCCTCGTCGACCTGTTGTTAGGTAGCATCATTAATTAATAGCCCAATGACAAATGGCGAGTGGATCCAGATTCGACCCTTGTGGGATTCAACCCGGTGACTTTCAGTTTTGAAGGCAGGTATTATAACCACTACACCACCTAGCCAGTTAATGTCTTCTTATTACATGCCCTATCCAAATTAATCTTCCTGCTTTCACTACTCTGACATTATCAAATTAGTCCAGTACAGTAGAACCTCGGTTAGTCGAAACCGGGTTAACCGAAACGGTTCCATAAATAATAATAAGTATGCAATATGTAAACAGTGATCTTCTATCTCCAGAAAGAATGCGTAAGTGACTTTTTGGTGATTTCCGGCCGACTGAGAGTTACAGCCGACATTCAGTTGATTTTCGATTGTTTTGATCATTGAAAAAGCATTGTGTTTGATTTTAGACGTTTTCCTATAGTTATTATAGCATTTAGACAAAAATATTCACATCTATTACTATTTAGATGGCTGTGGAAACTATGTCGTCCTGGTTACATTACGAAGTCGTCTGCGTCTGACTCGTTTCACCAGTGGCATTGTTTGTTACAGCTGACAGACTTTGTGTACGCTTGTGTTTTGATTTATAGTTATCATTAAAATGCTTACTAATGAAATTTTGAGATGAAATGAGAATCTGCAGGGGCGGTTGAGGTCTAAAAAAGTCAAAACGTTATGGGAAAGGGTTAACATGTTGCAGTAGTGTACCATTTGCAATTAGCAAGTTTGTGTTTTCGGATGTTTTTAAATTAAGTTGTTTAGTTTATTCTATTTTATTGTCCATTATAACATTTTTTAGCTGAAATAAAACACTGTATTGTAAAGACTTTGTTTGTAAATAATTTTTTCCTACACACCATGTTAATGGGCAATTTTAAGCATATAACAGGTTAACCGAAAAATGGGTTATCCAAAACCGCTCTCCCCCCTTTATTTCGGTTAACCGGGGTTTTACTGTAAATCAGCTGAAAAAATTTAACTACTCATTCACCTAGTTGAATTCAAAAAATACCTAGCTTAATACGGTATATAAAAAAAGAGATAGGTATTTTGGTCGTAAATAATAATGCTAGTTTATAAAATAAAAAATTATAACAGATATAAATAAGATAAAAATGATTTGTATGTATTTTATTAAGGTAAAAATGGCTTAATTTGAGAAAAATCAGAGACAGTCCAGTTGATTTTATGTAAAATGACCAATCTTTGCCATTTCACATTTTTAAAAGTAAGCTTATTTTCTATAGCATAGTTAACTGCCTGTAGGGACGGTTCAGACTAAGAAATAATTTACGAGAAAAAAAGGTACCTATCTGTACTTGGCAGTACAGGATTAGCTCCAGATTACCATAATAGAGGTGGATAGTATTTTACTTCAGGTGGTAAATGATTAATGAATGCAGTGGTATCATTTAGTTCAATTGAAGTTTCACAGCAGTTACCACAATAATTGGGAACGGTAGATTTCCTGACACTCTTCTTTTAAAGGGTCATTGTCGTTTCTATTCAAGTGATTTCAATTACAGAATGGAATAACGATCTTGGAAGCCCTGTCGGCAACTGGCCTTCGTTCTATCCGCTATGCCCAAGAGATCTCTGGTGTGAAAGAGGTTATTGCCAATGACTTGTCAGAAGACGCAGTTGAAACAATAAAGAAAAATGTAAAGCACAACAGAGTCGAGGACATGGTGACCACCAGCATGAGTGACGCATCGTAAGTAAATCAACATGATCAAACTCTCGGCCTACATTTGCTATGTGATCATCTAATCATAATTTTTGTAAAAGGATGGTGCTTTCATCCAAGTATACTTGGCTAATGTGAGTAACACATAGACTCATACATATCGTTAAGGTGGATGTAACTTTTATTAATTTATAATGTCTATTTGGTGGTGGTCTTTTAGCAATGTGTTTTTAGGTACAAAACGATAATTCTTAACGTTCTGTATATTCTGTAGTTAGTAAGGTAAAGAAGGTTTGAGTAACCCTCTGGCTAAGATCTAGACTTTTCAGTCTGCACTAGTAGCTCTGCCATGACCTATCAACTAGGAAGTTGATAGGTCATGCCACATATCATTGCAATAGGAACTAACAGCTTAATGCAGGTTAGTTACACACATGTAACTAACATATGTGTAATTTCATTTGTATCAAGACCACAAATTGAACCAAGGTCTCTTGGAGGGTTGGTTGTTATTTCATCCAATCAGTAATGACTGCCTTATAAATAACAGATTTTATCATCCACTGTGAATATTGTTGGACATATCCTATAAGTTTTGGTCAAATCGAGACAATAATACTTATATTTAGTCGATTTTCTTTTATAACTCTGTTTTATTGTTGTGTGAACGAATCCCACTCTTGATGTTGTTGAGGTGATTCTGCGTGTGACAAGATTTTCAGTTAGCTCTATACACAAAAAAATGTTTTTGAATCAAGGACAACATTTTAGTAATTAGTAAAATTTCAAAATTGAAAAAACATTAAGTTTTTAACTCAAACTTTACTACAAGGATTTGCAATCATCAAGCCAACAGCCATAAAATATCTATTTATGATCAATACAAAAACAGTTTTCATTGATCAAAAAACTAGAATTAACCCTAGAAGTGGTAAGCTTTTTACTTTTAACTGTAACATAAAAATAATTACTTATATCTTCTTGAAATATTAAAAAAAGCATAAAACATGCCTCCTCCTTTTAACCACAAAAGCAAAACAAGTGTCCACTGCAATTCCAATTAAGCCTAAAAATGCCATCAACTTCCACCCAAGCCGGCCACCGTTTATTTAAGGTGGGCCCCCTCTCCGCTATACCACACATTTGCAAGCTAAATTGGGATTGCTCATGGTCGGGATTCGAACCCTAGCACTTCCGAATGGCTAGAACGTTACACTCGTCATTTTCTCTATTTTTCTACACATTCACCAGACAAATTTCAGCACTTATCACATCTATAAACAGTTTTTGAAATTTCTGCAAGTCTTCAAAAAAATCTACTGCTTTAGAACGTGGCCAACTTGTCACAGCGTTTCAAAGCTCTTCATCGCAAGCGAACCTCTTGCGATGCAAGCCACTGCTTCATGTAAGGGAAAATATGGAAATCACATGGAGCTTAGTACGGGCTGTAGAGGCGGGAATGGTCAAAAACGTCCCATTTGAATTTTTTCATGAGTTCAGTGGTTCTGTGTGAAATCGGGCGTTGTCTTGGACAAACACAACACCACTCCGGTCATCATCGTGCACGTTCATTCTTCGATTTTTAAAAAAAGACCCCATTGATGGACTACAACTTCGCTCATAATGTTTAGGCCATACACTGCACTCAATTCACAATGAATTGATTCAGATGCTGTGTAGCTTTTTAACCACTGAAATCTTATAACTGCAGACATTTTACACTTTATCGGATTATCTACTGCGGCACTCAAGCTTTTATAACTCAGGAATGCGCAATCGTACGATGCTCTCCCTTGCACAGCTAGAAGCGTGCTGTGAATGGCCACGCTTGCCGATATGAGGATGACAGCACTACCCTTACTACCTATCACGCCACCCCCAAACGGCAGTTACTTTGTGGATTACCCTCCTACTTATAACAATAATTATTTAAATTTTACATATTTTCACTATTGTGAATTGCCAAAACACAAAGAATATTTTTACACAAAATTCTAATTCAAAACCAATTCTTTTTCCATAAATATTTTTCTTTTCTTCATTGACTTGTTCTGCTTGATTATCATTACATACAAATCTAATTGTTGGGTCATTAATATAAGATTTCTTATTTTTTTCTGCCAATGACAATAATGTCACCTCTCATTGACACATTGTCCAGAGAAATAACTTTTTTGAAGACCTCATATTTTTTTTGTTTCTCTGTTGATCCATTATTATTCTTCTTATTTTGTTGTGTCTTGAATTTCTCATAAGACTGCTGTGCGGCCATTGTCCAAAAATATGAGTAAGTGATTCAAAAACAGTTCTCTTCCTTGCCATCCTTGGATCTACCATTGAAACTTCTTTCTAGCTGGTGCTGCATCATCTACTATTTAACCCTAGAAGTGGCAAGCTTTTTACTCTTAACTGTAACATAAATATAATTACTAATATCTTCATGAAATATCAAAGTTTAAACAAAAAAAGCTTAAAACATGCCCCCCCCCCTTATAACCACTAACCACAAAAGCAAAACAGGTGTCCACTGCAATCCCAATTAAGCCTACAAATGCCGTCAACTTCCACCCAAGCCGGTCACCGTTTATTTAAGGTGGGCCCTCCCGCCACTGTACCACACATTTGCAAGCCAAATTGGGATTGCTCATGGTCGGGATTCGAACCCTAGCACTTCCGAATGGCTAGAACGTTACGCTCGTCAGCGCAGCGCTCTAGCCGATTAGGCCACATGTGCATAGGAGTTGAAAGCGCTTACTTGGTTATAAGACCTGCCCGGTGGCAGGCTAGTGTACTACGAAAGCAGTTTCGGTTGTTGGCCCCCAGATGGCAACACGGTCACGTAGGCGATAGTGTCTAACAAATTCACTAAACTGACCACAGATGCCTCCACCTGCCAATTCTTATTGAATCTGTAAATGCGTCGTAAATTACGACTTTGCCATTTCTAGGGTTAAAAAATAGCATTAAGCATTTAAAATAATAAAAAATAGTCCTCAACCTTTGGCAAAATGTTTTATTAATTTAATATCCTGTCCGTTTTGTAATAAACTTTAAGACGTGTTTTGAACCTTGAAACTGTTTAAAGGGTCAAAATGTAAAACGTTTAAAGTTTTAAAACACTTTATATAACTGTTATTATTTCCTACTGTGACCGAACTAAGTGGTAGAGTGACATTGTGTGATGTGCAGGCTACTCATGTACCAACGACAGGCCAGCCAGCAGTGGTACGACGTAGTGGACCTGGACCCGTACGGCTGTCCCGCCAGGTTCCTAGATGCGGCCGTGCAAGCTGTACGCGACGGTGGGCTGCTACTGGTCACCTGCACAGACATGGCTATCCTGGCCGGCAACGCTCCGGAGACCTGCTATGTCAAGTATGGCGCCGTCAGCCTTCGCATGCCTGCCTGTCACGAGATGGTGAGCCTCTAACTTAATAGGTTAATAAATGAATGGGTCCCATGGAAAACATTCCCAGCGACAAAAATCTAGTTTGAAGTTATCAAGTGTAGAAAGCTGAATTGACCGCGTAGAGTCCTGCAGAGCGACCCAATTCTGACTGACGAAATCAGGGCTGCAAATTCAAATAGATTAAAAACCAAAACCAAATATACCACGGTGTAGTTTGTGGCGTCTAAAACTTTTTCCACTAAATATCTCCGTTTTTGAAATTTTGTTGCTTGGAATGTTTTCCAAGAGACCCCTTCAAATAAAGCTTTGGACATATTTAAGATTTGTCATGAAATATATGCATTAAAGTTTCCGGTTTATCGAGATCTGAATAATCAGGGTTTCAGCTTATCCGGATCTAGTTAAAAAAAATTAATTACAGTTTAAGTGCGTGTTTAATCTCAAGCATATTTATTATTTCAGACACAACCGTAGTACTTGATGTTAGCGACAAGTATGACTAACGATAATTGCATAGTATAAAACGCACACAAATGATGTTTGCATTTTTTGCCAATCTGGACGCTACTGATGAAAGTACAGCAGAAGATATTACCTGGGGTAAATGACATAAAAAGAAGTCAGAATTAGAATAGAGAATAGAATAACTTAATGAGTTACTATTAGGATGTTTAATCATATTTAAGTTTTAGCGGCTAATGCTCGTGCACTAATACAAGTCAAATGGTTTTCCATCCCAACTAGATACTTGGCTTCATAATTTGGGTCCTAGGGTTAGTGGTACTAAATGAAAGTTTTGGTTATGCTGTAAACTGATTTTTAAATAACCAGTTTCAATAAACTGATTCATACTTTCTTCCTTTAAAAGTAAACTTTGATTAAGACATTACGCACATTTAACTACATTATTGTATTCTTAATTTCGTATTAAAATAACATAATACAATTTTTGTTTCAAAGGTAGTCATAATTTTTTTCACTCCCCTTCTCTAAATGTTCAAAGAATTTGAGGGACATACCCAACTCACCCTCACCCTACCAGGGGTTCGCAGGTCTGTTGTAATTTTAATTTGATTTTTTGCTTGATACCATTTATTGTATTTGTATTTATTGTATTGTATAGATAAATAAAGATGAAAGTTCATATTTCCTTTCCAAGCACATATGCAATAAGTTTAAATTCTTCTTAAGCTTATGTTTTCTTCAAAGAAAAGGCAAACTTATCATGTACTCATGGAAAATTTAAATAATACGACTCTTAAAAGTGAAAAATCGTTTACTTATAAGATCATTTTTGAGACATAATTGCTGAAAAGGTCACTCTAATGTAAACTTGCAAACTAAATGCCTTTAAATTGGTGTAGGAATAATAGTTTTTTTTTTACTTTTATATAAACTCATATTAGTAGCCCTAATTTAATCCACAATTATTATTGAAGGCCTAGTGAAGGAGTTTGTTGTTTTCCAGGCATTGAGGATAGCGCTGCAGTGTATAGAATCTCATGCCAACCGCTACGGTCGCTACATCGTCCCACTGCTCTCCTTCAGCGCAGATTTCTACATCAGACTGATAGTCCAAGTGTACACCTCGCCTGTCACCTGCAAGAGGACTACCAGGTCAGTGAAAAGCTGATTATCAGTTGTCACCTAATTTCTGGTCATACTCCAAATTACTCTTAAAATATGCTTTTAAAGTCGAATGAGCTATAAGATGCTTAAAAAATCTTTATTAATTAATTAAACACAAGTTATTTTTACAACAATATTTCTTTTTATAAACTACACGGAACATTTATTTTTGAATGTTTGCTGACATTTTACAAAAATGTTTCTATTAAAACTTAAAGTACATGTCAAATGTACTTTTACTTTTATGAAGTGTACTTTTCAGGTAAATTTAATTAAATTCACTTAGTCCCTTAAAGACTTTTACTAGACAAACCTTCAAATTTTAAATCTTTTACCAGGAGGATTACTTATGGTTAATATTTCTAACAGTACTACCTTAGTCAAATTTGATAAGAAATACAATCTATGAAATTCCGGTAAAGAAGCAAAGAACATTCCATGTTGTGTTACCAAAGCTTATAATTTTGTCTGTGCATCCCAGCACCCTATTCACCCGTTGGTGACGGCTGTGTTCCAGCAAGCTAGCTATGGTGTACCAGTGTGTAGGTTGTGGGACACACTCGCTGCATCCACTCGGCAACGTCTCCGAGTCCGGCCACAATGCTCAGCCCAAGTTTTCACTGGCGCACGGCCCACCTGTCGGCTCCACATGTTTTCATTGTCAACATAAACACTATGTGAGTAATATTGTCAGCAGTATTGTGTGTCAGATATTTGTCCTACCTTAGATACAAATTTGTTGTACTGAATTTTACAATTGCAGAATCAACTGGAAAAACGTGTTAAGTCACTTTTTTCTCATTTCTGGGTAGTGCTGCATTCTGGTGGATGTTTTGGGGGCACTATTGTTCTGTCTGACTTGACTACTGATTTGTTGTTCTTTTGCCTGCCATATCGTATTATAAATTAGGCCCATCTGAGAAAAAGGTGTTAAGTTATTAAAAAGAAAAGAACTTGTTAATTCAGTAAGTTGTCTTCTTCCCCTTATTTGGCTGACTTAACACGTTTTTATATTTTATTTTTATATTTTTTCAGTTATATTTTTATAAATTTTCTATAGAACTAAACTCAACTTAAAATGGTAGTACTACGATTATCCCTTAGCCAATAATATGATTTTTTGATTGATTTTAGTGTGAATTTGTGAAGTCTTAAGGATGAGTACCTGTTATGAGACAGCATAGCATTAAACTTGCATTGAAGACGTCACAGCATGAGAGTGTCTTTGCTATTATTATTACAATAAAATATTTATTCTGTGTCTTGGTAATATAAATAGTTTTAAGATTTTTACCCCAAAATTATCTAGGCCTAAAATATACAATACAAAATTGACTATCTAATCCAAAATAAAACGTCTCTCCGTACACTAGTGGTTTATTTTGTCAAATTTTGTGTACACAGATTGGGGGTCCAATATGGGCAGGTCCTCTGTACAGCACCAAGTTTGTAGAGAACATGTTGAGAGTGGCTGAAAACGGGAAGTTTGCCACAGCTAAACGGATGCAAGGTAAAATTATGGTCCAGTTGAAGTTTTCAATAACATGTAAGGTAATTGAGCTAGTAAAAGGCCTTTGTTTAGAATGAAAATGTTGTTCTAAAATTAACTGCCCATTAACCCTTCAAGCCCGGAGTTTTTAGAGCTCTTCCAACACACCTGGATGGCATTATTTTGAGATTTGGACCACCTACTACCAGCAAACCTGAGCTGTAACTGATAACTGTCATCTAACCTTAATGCAATGTTATAGTCTAAGTCTATCACAAATTAATATCACAAATTAATACTTTGTTGAAAAAATCAAAAAATAACCTAGTTCTAGGCAGAACTCACAATGTCAATTTACCATAAAATATCTTCTTGAAACAAATTTTCAATTTAAAATTTACTATTTCGACACTAAACTTCGCTAACAAAACATAAAATACTTGTAGAGATAATAACTAACTAACTATACTCCAGTTCAAATAACTGTCCAACTAACACAAACACATTGCCTTCCCACATTAGACAACAGTAAACAAACAACAAACCAAGTGGTTATCCCTCTTCCAGCTGGGATTTTTAAAAATTTTCCTCCTTTCAAAGATAACTTACTTACCCTTACTCCCAGGGCCATGCATATCTAAGTAGATACTTGAACGTAACCAACAAAGCCCCTCCACCTCTCTCGGTCTTCTGCATCTTCTTCTTCTGCTCCTATCCGCTCCAGATCTCCCTTCACCTGATTCCACCATTTTTGTCGTGGCCTTCCTCTTGGCCTTCTTCCTTCAGGATTCCTTATTACAACTTGTTTTAGGTTGTCTTCCTTCCTTCTAAGAACGTGCCCAGCCCAAATTAATTTATACTCGCAAACTACATCTGGATCTTTATACAAATCTCTTAATTCCCTGTTATGTCGTTTCCTCCACTCTCCGTCTTCAAAAGTTTCAAAGATAACAAAATGGCAAAAACAATCATGCTAGAAAGGTAGAGAGCGTTCTCCAATATTGCGAAGCTCCAATTAATTCTAAAAAATCCTGTAAGGTAGCAGCAAGTGCAGTACTGACAAATGCGTGTAGAGCACAGCAACCGGTGGCCGACGCGTAATTAGCATTATACGTTAATTATTGCCTGCACAGTACGTATACCAGGGTTGAAGGGTTATTGAGGGGTGCGTCCTGTATGGTAAATTAAAGATGGTAAAGTATCAAAGAGGCGTTTGTTACATAGGCTAGCCAGAGGTCCGCTTATCTGACAGGAGTCGTAGTTTATTAGTCGCTTATTATCTGACCTGCTACTAGTTTCATTAAGTCAAAAAGGCATTTTTGACTTAATGAACCAGTGCATCATCAATATTCCTACTCTTGTTGAGAAATGAGCAGGATTTCTCAACAACATAATTTAAAACACTAATTTTACTATAGCTCATTTGTTAGGTTGAAATTAGTACTTAATCCAAATAATTTTGAGAAACAACTATTTGTGATTGAAACTAGTTATTTATTTGAGACCTCTCTTCTCCAGTTTGTCTAATTGTTTATTCTTGAGCCTAATCTTACTTTTCATTAAAATGGTGTCCTACCTAGGTTGATTTAAACCAAATATGAATGAGGAATGTCACAATCTTGTAGTCTTGTTACAGGACTAAGGCTGACATATTCCTTAGACAGGATTGTTGACATCTTAAGGATGTACAGTTTAATGTGAAATCCGAACCACAATTTTGTCTCTGAATTATGAACTGGTCTAATTATGAAGGTGGTCTTTTCAAATGAATTAATCTGTAAACTTGGTACAGTTTATTAAGTTTTACCGTTTACTAAGGATTACTTGAATTATTTATTAGTACTGAGGATGGCTCTGCTTGAATGAAATGGTGTAATCCCTCTAATAATAATCATCACGTTATGCCCACTTATGTGTTTGATACAGGGATGCTGGAGGTGATACGGGAGGAGCTGCAGGACGTGCCACTGTACTACACCATCGCGGGCCTGTGCACTAAGCTGCATTGTCAGGCAATACCACTGATAGACATAAGGTGTGGTCAATAAATCATTCATGCTTTTAATTTCAATCACATAGTAAGATTTAATACAAAAATACTCCCGTCGCAGCAGACCTGCATACTCAGCGAAATTCAAAATCAATAATATAATAATAATAATATATAACAAGTTTGATTGAAATGTGTCCATAAACATGAGAATTATTTGCCTATTCTTCATAAGATTAACATGGGAAAGAGTGTGCAGGTTAGCTGCTGTGAGGAACACTGAAAGTAGTAATTTCTACCATAAATAATTTTTATATTAACATTTATACCAACTTTCATCAACATCTTTCCATAAATAAAGGAGCTTGCCTATTCCCTATATGATTAATATGGGAAAAGAGTATGCAGGTTTGCTGCCATGATAAACACATAAACTATGTTTTTTAAGCATAAATGGATAGATCTCAACCACATGATGCTAAATATCAAGTTTTATCCAAAAATATTAGGGGTCTGCGGTGCACCGAAAAAATCGGTACGGTACGGTTCCAGCCTTGTACCAAATCTCGGTACAGTACAAGAATTTTTTCGGTATAAGTTCGGTACGGTAAAAATAAGGAAAAATTAAGTCACTATCAAGTCTAGGTTGCCATCAAATATAACTATGGAATATCTCTTGCCTAAAACATTGAAAAAACCCGACTGTTAAAGGCTTTATACTCTACAAGTAATGTAGAATTACAACACTGCCCAGATGAACGGCAAATACTGAACGTAAAACTGACTCATAGCGTGTTGGTGAATGATCATTTAAAATAAAGCAATTTCACCGGGACTTCAGGAAAATCGGACAACCATCCATCTCCCTGCCGGCTCTAAATTATTGTGCATTCCCGGCTTATTATCGTATCCACGTATAGCATTGTAAAGCAGCTTACGCGATCAGGGAACCGTTCCTCCTTTTGACGCAACAAAATAGTCGTACCTGTATGAGACGAATCGTATTAATCGTGTTTCAAATAGTTATGGGAATACCTGCGATTTTTAAATCACAGTGAAAACCTTTTAAACTGTGATTCATGATTCTTTCAATTGATTCGTTCTTTTTCCTCTGACGATGTTTTTGTTTTTGTTGACGATGTTATATGAGCAATACAGAACTGTGATTTGCCGTACTGACCTCGCTCTTTCGGGATTTTCACTCAAAAAAAATAAAAAATCATAATGTTAAGGATATAATTGAATAAAGGAAATAAATAACTTTTATTTTTTAACATTATGTTCTGTATTTCCTCATTAGTGAAACCCCTCAAATCCGAACTCATTGGGACTGAAGCCTGTTCTTCTAGGGAAATAAATACTACGCACTTATTTCGTCACTGTATTCGCGCGGTAACCGACGGGTTATAAAGGCTGTGCGTGACTCAATAAATTCATTATGGGCTTCTTGAGGGCATACTTCAGAGGGCATACTTTGTGACCTTGGCGGGTCGAGCCTGTGCTAAAAATAAACCATTCTTCCCCTACCCCCCTTACTAACAGGGATGCGTATCACGTCCGTCTACTGTCTGTGTCTAGTTTAGTGAGCGTTTACCTGCTGATAAGTGCGTATCTATAACAACCGACGTGACTTGGAATTACGGTCAAGATTTTCTTCATTTCAACAGTTAAAGATAAAAGACATAAGCGAAAAACCCTGACTTTGTTAAACCTTGAAAAATAAGTTTATGTCATTAATTTTTTTTTAATTTCCAGCTATTTCTTTTTTTATTTCCCAGAACATGTTCAGATTTTAGGGATTCCATTGTAATATTAAAATATTAACGACTTTATACTAAAATAACTATTTTAGTCTAAAGAGCCCTTTGACATTTTATGAAAGTGTTAGATTTAATTTGAACAATTATTGTGATTGGTTGAATTAAAAATAATAAACCAGGACAATATAAAACATAGGTCTTGGCTAGGGGGTATTGACTCAGTATATTTTCTGTATTTTTTGTTCTGCAATAAAATACATTATAGTGTTTTATTTTGTTTGTTCATCCTTAGTTTCATATAGACTTGAGAAGATTATTTCCCCTTATTAATTAGTTACAACATAAATTATAATGTTTAAATAATTAATAATATGTTTAATGTGATATGTTTTTTAAAGAATGGATTTAAAAATCATATTACAGTTTGAAAATTAGTAGGCTACAGTAAAATATTTCTTCTGACATTGTATATCTTTTTTAAACTCCTTTCTCTATGTTTTCACTAATTAAATTCTGGAAAATACTTATGAATAAAAGGATGAGATCAGTCAATGTTACTGGTGGCATTATTCTCGTGTACCGTACCGTACGGAATTTGTACCGAGAACCGAGATACAACAATTTGTACCGTACCGACCTCATAATTTCCTGTACCGCAGACCCCTAAAAAATATTGATTAATATGGGATATATTAATTTTTCCCTATCCTCCATAAGATTAACATTGGAGCCCGACAATACAACGTACTGTGTTTAGATTTTTTAATATCTCGGTAACCGTTGGAGATAGAGGAAAACTTTAAGGAACTTAATTGTGTACTTTTTTAAGTTGATTCCAATGGTGAAATATAAAATTAGAAATTTTTAAAAATTACATGTGAAAAACGCAAAAAACCCCATTTTGGGGTACATAACTCCCCCAAACTACCCGTTCCCATTGACCGATATGTCTGGTTTACGAACTCGTCCGAGCATTTGTAGGAATACACGTCTCTACCAAATTTGGTCTTGATCGGACCATTTTTACGCGAGTTATCGTGCTAACAGGCACATATAAATATATATATATATATATTTATAAAAATTTTAATGACTATTGTTTTTGGTCTCTGGGCACCTAAAGAAGAAAAAATAACATGGTCCCGGGCTTAACTCTTGCCATGAGACCTACGGTAATAGGTACTTCCCTATGGGAAATTCGCTAAAATTACAAAAGAAACTTAAATTTAATTAGACTGTAAATTATATAAGTAATAGAGAGTTCTGTCACCTTATAGAGTATAAGGTGGCAGAACTTTTTAGAGTAGATCCTCGATTATTATTGGTGGGAAAGGAGCCTTGTATACCTTCAACAAACTTGAACCGATTGATAAAAAATTAGCCCAATATGATAGTGGAAATCATCAGAGGACGTTTATTTACAATACAGTATTCCAAATTCAATGACTATCAACTGTAAAAGTGACAACAATTTACATAGAGTAATGTCCGGATTAATGAGGCAGAGTCTGAATCTAGATAATCGGAAAATATAAAAAAATAGATGACCATATTGGCATACACAACAATCATGAACAGCACCTGCAATATTAGTGCTGAAAATTGCCTATAACTATGAGGTTGGTTTTCATTTTATCAAAAGGTTAAAAAAAATAATAAAATCAGAACAGTATTTTTTAATAATATAGGTAAGAAATAAGACACACCAATTCAAAAGGAAAACCTATTTTATTTCATATTAATTTTTTGTTCCAGTCTTTAATCTAAAAACAGTTAATTTAGTAATAAAGTGTTTAATTCTGTTCATTTTCTGACCTCTTTTTAATGTCAATTTCCCCAGATAATATCAGCTGTAATATTCTCGTTCGTATTTCTCCGTTTGGGAATAATTTACAAATGTGGAACTTGCTGTGTACAGCAAGTACGGCAGTTTTGAAGGTGCTAGAGATGAAACTTGCATATTAACTATTGTTATTTTTTAGATAGACCTGAACTGGATAAGCCAGAATCCAGATAACTGGAATCTGGATAATCCGGACTTAACTGTATGTTTGAAAATAAAATATATCATATAAGTTATTGTTGAGTGATCACTGATTCATCCACAGAATTGTAGACTTCCCCTTTTCCTTCTGTTTGATGGAATTCTCCATGCTTGAAATGTGACAAGATTTCATAGCATTTGATTCATTCTTTGAACTTTTTAATAAGTAACATTTTTGTCAAATAATCTACTTAACTGCCAACCGACCACTGTATATACCAACTTCCGAACTTTCCACCGCAAAATAATTCTGCATCATATTTTGGTATTTCAAAGTGGGTAGATCAAAGAAAACAATAGCATGGATAAAAAATATGTTCACGCTAGTAACTTCTTGAGTTTTTTTACAAAATCATAAGCGGAAGATTTTAAAGAAGTGCAAAACTCACAAAAAAGCCCAAATCTCAATAGGTAATAACATCAGTTTCGGCTATCATATTCATCAACTTTAGCTGATTTGTTATGTCACTCTGTGTTGTCGCTTTTCTTCTTTCCTTACTTCTCTATCTCAACCCTCCTCTCTTCCACACAGAAACCATTGTGTCCACTGTGCATGTAGGTTATGATTGACATCCCATCTCAAGACAACACATCGATTTGTTCATTGCTCACAACCAATAATACTGCGTTGTCGTATGACAACGCAGTATTATTGGCCGTAGACTAGGCCGCACTAGGCCGTAGACGTATGTCTACGGCCTAGTGGTAAACGGAAAGTTATTTTGATCTGATATTTAGTTGTATTATATTGTGATTGAAACTTGTAATTGGATCCTCATAACCAACACTGCATTGATTTAAAACAATATGCACGTTGGTATTTTTCATGACACATAATTTACTAAAAATTACATATAACTTATCCAAAAACAACCTTATTTCATGTTTATGTGATAGAGAAATTTTTATACCAGTTGGTTTACTGCTCGGTTTAACTAACCCGAATAATCGAGGTTCTACTGTATCTCTGAATTGAACACCAGTAGGCCCTATCAAACTGAACAAAATGATACCAGAATATTAACTAAAAAAAATTATTTTGAGCTTATGTGGTAAGGAAGAGTACAACATCCTTACATAAAGGTACATTATATTTCGACTGATGGGATTGTTGTGTTGTGTTGCAGGTCAGCCATCTTAAATGCTGGCTACAGAGTATCGTCGTCCCATGCAACTCCTACAGCTGTCAAGACCAATGCTCCATCCAAGGTCATCTGGGACATCATGAGGTACTGTAACTATTGTTGATCTATTGTAAAGCCATCAAATAAAAAGGATTTGTAGGAGAACCCTAACTTAAACTAACGTCAGAGTATTGAGTTATTGGATATATGTGAAAGATTTTAACCCACTGCGGAAGTATTGCGCCCGCACGAGCCTAGCGGTACAAAGTATTTCTCCAATACGGTGCGACACGGGCTTTCTTAGCGTGCTTGCCAGCCGGCTAAGTTCACTTGCAACATCTACACTTTTTTTTATATTCACGTTATATAACATAATACAGAACATATTAGACTAAAAAGTGGATATTGACCTTAGATGAAACAATTGTTAACAACCGATGCAGTGAGGTCAACGTCACATTGTTGAGCTATCAGTCCACTCATAAGTTCCGCGGGACTTTTATCTCGATGGATTGACGAGACGACAGGGACATGAATCATAGATGTAGCTTGCTGCTATCTTTCATTCACAGTGGGTTAAAGCATATCACTCTCCTCTGAGAGGCAAAGTATAACTGGTAATTTTATGTAAAAGTAATATTGTAATATATCTAATTACTTAGAAATTAATAACATGTTGGGTTATAACTATTCATGTCATGTTGATAAACACATTAACTACCACGCTGGTCCAGTTGCAATATATTACCTATCGGGATATCAGTAAGGGCTGTGCACTGTTTTACTAATTTGACGATAGAGCGACTGTTGTACAGTTCTCCTAGACATCCCATGCCTCATAGACAGCATTGTGGTAGCTGTCTGAGGCTCCAGCAATTGTCTCTATATTTCTGGTCGCTACAGTCCAAAAACAACATGAATGGTTGGGGATGAGGTGGAATGATGAGAAAAACGCAAGTATAGTAAGAAATCAAGTTGTGTACACTATGTTGCTAATGCTAACCACCATAACAATATTCAGATATATATTTTTCTTTTAATAAATGGTAATTTTTACCTAGAATCCTTTTTAACTAATCTAAATAAGTACAAAAATTATCATATAACTAGAAAAGCCCTACAATAATGTTTGGTGAGTTTTTTCCATAATCTGTAAAATTAATCTGTAATCTGTGATTAGCTTTCATAATGTGTTAAATGAAATGTAATCAAATTGAACCTCTGTAATAAAACGTTAAATTTTTAATAACTTTCCGGACAAATTTTTATGAAAATAGTTTCATCTTTCCTAATTTAAGCCTAAAAAATTTGAATGTCAAATATCAGTCTGAAACTACCTAGTTGGAAATTTGGAGAACTAGTGATGAATGAATGAAGGATTCAAATTATTTGTGTAGATGCATGGCACGTATATTTCAGGGGACATTATATAAAGGGGCGGAGCCATGTCCCTAGACGTGTCAGCCAAATTAGATTTTTGCACACCCCCTGATGGTTGTGATGAAAGTTCAGGTTCACTCCAGTCTCAAGGACCTGACAAACTGCTGCAACCTACAGACCAGCTCCTCCGGTGGCAGATGTCTACCACTCGCAATGGATCCAAGAGTTGTAGTCCTTATCTCAGAGAGTCCAGTACAGTCAAACAGCAGATGTTCTGCAGTCTCCTCTGACTGCCCGCACCATCTACAAGCTGGAATCCCAGTGTAGAATCGCAGCTGAGCTAGGTGCTTTCACAAGGGTCCATGCACTGTGATGATACCTATGATGTGTCCGCAATGATTTCAGGGGAGTCTGGTTTTGTTTACAGATGTTGGGTACACATGAACCCGGTGTCGAAGAAGAGGTTGATTGTGGGCTCAGTGTCAGCCTCCATCATTCTGGAGCCACCGAACCTCATCGCGAACTTCGACATCCACCCGAGGGCTCGGCCGAGCAGCGCCACACGCAAGCTGGTGCGCTACCAACAGAACCCAGAGAAGAACTGGGGCCCTGGCACACGTGCTCGCTGCAAGTGAGTTACCAGACCAAATTCTCAATCATGATCCAACTCGTCAGTTGGTTTTTGCGTCCTGTCATTTGAGTCTTCTGCTTTTATAAAAGTTGTAGGCTGTTCGCAAATTTGAGAAATTCAGTTATTTGGGAAAATTCTACACTTGTTCTCCAATAAAGTGTAATTTTTTTGTATTTATTCACCAGACTAGATTCGAGATTCGACTAGATTCAGACTATTTTGTGTTCTATGTGTTTTTCTTCGATTTATTGGTCTCCTTAGATTGTTGAAAGCTGTAAATTATTGTGGAAACGTTCGAGTCAATACTCAACTACATTAAGTCCATAAATTAAATTCCAAGTGAAATATAATGGCATAAACTGTGACATTTAAGAAGGCATATGCTGCTTTATATTTTACTAAGCCTTTTGTTACTACAGTAGTTCTAATTTTAGTTTATTTTTTACCTTGATGTTCTGATGACTTTTTAATGGCAACCTACTCAGGTATAGTAATTTTAAACCAAGTATGAATGAGAAATTAGTGTAAGATGATTGTGGCACGACCTTGTTGTCTTGTTACTGACTAAGGCTGACATATTCCTTATTTAAATTGAATCCTATCTTACAGCAACGCAGAAGACACAAAGGATGAAAAAAGAAGACTGAACCAAAACAAGAACAAGAATAAGAAACATATAGACATTATTGAAGTAGTTACGATTGATGATGAAGATGAGATGACTGAAGAAGTAAAACAAGAGGAACCGACAGAGCCAGAGACTGAGGTCATGCCTTTGGGTGATGCAGAGTAACATGCATTTGGAGTGTTGTCAAAATGGAGTTAAATTTCGTAATCAAGCTACAGGAAACGCTCTTAAACTTTTTAATAAATCCAAAAAATAAATCATTTTAAACTATTTTTATTGGACATTGTCTGACTTTTAAGAACAGTAGAAGATCTCTAAACCGACCATTACGGGACAGACCATGTTCGGATAACGAAAAAGGTCAGTTAAACCAAATAATATATGAAATACCTTAGCTGAAAATGGGGGTAAAATCAAGATACAGGTGGAAATTATATATTGTACTATAAACGTTGAAATGTATCTATCACCAAAGACAATTTATATTTCAATACAGACTCGTAGCGTGTAGTTTCAGTATTTGCCACGGGCCACGCCAGTAGTACCAAAAGTGCTGTAATCGGTTTCAGCCTGGGTAAGACATTATATAAAGGGGCGGAGCCATGTTCCCTGTTTGGCGAGGTTGCCAATTCGAATAGTCCGGATGTACCTGCTCGTATACTCATACACTACACTACACCGCTGTCTCGGTCTCACTGTCAGTGTTGACTCGAATCTAATGTTTAATGTTGAGTTGGATCAAAACCCAGTGTAATGCGATTACAAGCCAATAATTTCAAATAATACGAGTTATAATAATTGAAATTAAAAATTATTTTAATGCTAATGCCGAAACACAATTTTAAAGGATTAATCTATAATCAATATTTATATTTATATGAATTATATTTATATAATGTAGTATTTCATGAATCCATTCATTATTTAGTATTAAGTTTGTTAAAAAAACAACCACCCTATTATTCACCACATTTTAAATAATTATCTAAGACATGTTAAAATAACCATTGAATTACCTTTTTACAAAACCATAATTATTATTTAATATAATGTTATTCATCTCCATAATTATTTCTCTTTAAAATATTCCCTATTTAACAAACACCCAAAATTATATTTTATCCTTTAATGATCCAAACTAATTTAAATTAATAGACTCCTCATCTATTTAGTTGTTTATATATATGTATGAAAATTGCTATACACCATAAATTAATATTACATAGAGTAATTCAAAATTAATTAATAAAATAAAAATAATTTACTGAGATGCGTTGTGGTCGACCAATCAGGCCTAGAATCTTCGCTGGTTGTATACCTAATATAAACAAGATATTTCTTCTCAAAACAAATTAAGTAGTAGTAAGTCGTAGTGACTTTGTTAAACGAAAGAGAAACAAAGCTATCAAATGCACAACACCAATACCCCAGTTAATTCACTGACGTCTGCGCCGTCGTACGTCGTCTGCGTGTTCAATTCGGCAACATCTCTATACCCAACAGCGCTAGTGCAGCCAGGTGTCCAGACTCGTAACTAACAAAAACGCAACCCTCGCTGACAGTCTGTATTAAAATAAAATTGTCTTTGCTATCACTCACACAATATTCCTTCCGATTAATCCCTTTTCAAAAAAGATGTGGTAATTTGTAATAAGAAGTAACGTACAGTACTATTATCTCACCAACATTAAATAAACAAAAGAAAAACAAACAAAACTTAAAAGTCACTGCAGTGTAAAAAACAAAACTTGATTACAGTAAACACATCTTAACTATAATAGTCAGTAATTTTCTTATCTGTTTTTTTTGCCTTTAATTGCCATAGTCTTTCTACTTTTTTACAAACATGACGTCAACAGCTCTAGAAGTTTGTTGCTTTCAATGTACAATACAGTCGACTAAAGTGCTTGTAGCTAGAAATTTTTTCTCTTTCGTCGACGTCTTCTTCCCTTTAATTGCTCTTTAATCATGGATAAATTCTTTATCTTTGAGAAATTCAATAAGTTACAATATATATAAATTAAAAACTATAAAATTAGTTAAAACTATTAAAATGTTTAAAAACACTGTCAAAAAGTAAACCTGTCTGCACAAAAGGTTTAGAGCATAATTGCAACTGACTGAATCTGAATTGCTATGGAAACATATGATTAACCTGTTTTAAAATTAAAGTTTTTTTAATTGACATCACAATTTCGGCCGAAGTTTGTTCATTTCTGGGAAGTAGTCTTAGTCATATTTCTTTATTCATTTTAATGTACAAATGGTACAAGTAATAGTGTCAGCGTATAAGTACAAAACATAGACCTACCATAGACAGAAACAAAATCAAAATAGAACATAAAATGTTTTGTCAATCCTGTATCACGTTCACGTAGATAATGTTAAAAATAATTATTTGTACGTATTAAAGTACTGTACACTGAAACGATTGTCATTAAAAAATAAATAAGTAGCCGGTTGATCCACGGTCGGTTAAGAGAGCTTCCACTATATTGATGAAAACCTCTTATATTTTGTAAAATTTATTGTATATTTTTAATGTAAATTTTATTTTTTGTTGATAAAATTAAATTGCTATCAATATTTAAAAAAATTTTAATTGTGAAAATGGTACAATTAAAAACTTAAGATAGTAATTCTGTATACAGTATTTTGTCAGATTAGGTTTGATCTTAAAGAGTGAGTGGATTTTCTCATAGGATTTATTTTAGATTTCATTCTGAAATAATTTTGTTTTTTCCTATTTATCAGCTAAACAATTTATACAATCAATTTATCAATGATTTTATTTAGATGTAAATAAGTTAACTGTTATATATCCTTTCACATGATTATATTGTAAAAAGGTATATAAAAGAACTGTAAAACCGTATACCTTGTGTCTGTAAATAATCAAATTTTACTTAAATCAGTAAGTAATGCAGAAGTAATGTATATATGTTAATACTGTGTGAAAATATGGACTTAAATAAATGAGTATTGTGATACTTGTGGTTTTATTTGAGTCCAAATCTTGTTTAAATATGGCCTTGATATTAACTTTTAACCCTTTGCGCTTGGTTGGCAAGTAGCACTGGCCTTGCCAATGCCTTGAAAGCTCAGAATTATTTTCCGTGATGTTGTCCTACCCGCTCGGGTGGCCAGCAGTACTGGCCGCGCTACGATCCTTTGTCAGCTCGGCAGCCATGATCGACAACCTTTCCTACCAGGAATTATATTTGTATCAAACGTTTTTTGTTTACAACAATGTTTGTAAGGAGAACAAGGAAAAGCAAACAACGAGCAAAAATAAAGAATAATGTCAATACATCATTATCTATTTCACAATAAAATAATATGACGAAACATTTTTGTCATACTCCTCCAATAATTGCCTCAAGTCATCCAAAATTAAATTATCATTTATTGAATTATTGTTATGTTTATTATCTATTGTGGTTACTACTAAAATAAATAATGAATTATTAGTAAAATGTACAGTTATTTAAAAAAAAAAAAACAGCTGTGTGTAATACTAATAGCATTAAATATCACCACTTTTCAGTAAACGCAACAGTAGAATAACAGAACAACGTACCAAGCATAACCTTAATTTCCAACACATATCTGGATTTAGAAGCGGGAATTCATCTGATTCGCTAGTTCATTAGTTTCCCAAAAGATTGTAGCACATCCCAAACCTAGCACATAATATTAACAAAGAAACAGATGATTATATTTAGTGGCCAGTACTGCTGGCCTTCCGAGCGGTGAGGACAGCTCACGTGAAAATTAATTCAACGTCGGCGAGAAAATGGTGACGGCCAGTACAGCTGGACATCCGAGTGCACAGGACAAGCTATAAAAATTCATCCGAGAACAAAGGGTTAAAACTATATAGAACAAGTAAAGAGAAGACCACTAACCTTTAACCCTTTGCGCTCGGATGAGTTTTTATAGCTTGTCCAGTGCACTCGGATGTCCAGCTGTACTGGCCGTCACCATTTTCTCGCCGAAGTTGAATTAATTTTCACGTGAGCTGTCCTCACCGCTCGTTAGGCCAGTGGTACTGGACGAGATCAACTTTCTCACTGAAACTTCAGTGAGAACGGTCCTTGGGGAACTCCTTTTTTCTAATCATCATAACAGTTGGGGTGTGTGTCTGTGTACCTATTTAGTGAATCTGACAATTTAACAACTTCATCATAAATTTACACAGGACCAGAAATATAAATTCTGTAAAATAATGACTCGATTTTTAATAAAATGGACCTGTTTGAAGTAACAGTTTAATAGATTTCAGACATAATGAACCTTTATTACTACGGACCGTTTCTTAGACTGTGCTGAAATTTCAACAGGTATTTCTCTGTCACCCTGGCAATATTGGATCTTGTATCCAAAGCCTGTTTGGCCTTGGGTTGTAAGTTGAGGGGTGGAATTGTGTGAATGATCACAGAATCATTTTGTGAGTTATTGACTTAGAGCTGTCAATAACTTACAAACCAATAAATCTGAAATTTTATTTACCACCTTACCCTAATCTTAAAATTGTAATGTTACGGAATAATCTAATGTATTTTATCAATTTATAACAATAATGAAAGGAAAAAAATGATCACATTATGTAAAAGGTTTTATTGTACAATACAATACAAAATTATTTCAAAAATACAATGTAGAACTAAATAAAAATAATAGAGAGACTTAATTTGAATAATACGTTGGTAGGACTTTGTATATTAAACAGCGTCATATAACATGGAATGAAAGCAAACATAACAGTAACAAATAGGTTCTCTATAAGTTGATTGGGTCATCTCTGCCACGGATCCGTCGTGCAAGCTCCATGTCTTTAGGCATCAATGTCACACGACGTGCGTGGATTGCACACAGCATCGAGTCTTCGAAGAACTGTGTCAAATACAACTCAGCAAACTCTTGGAGAGCCTCCAGGGCTAGTGTCTGAATCCTAGAATACAGGTAAATAATGATATTCAAGTAAACATATACAAGTGCAGAAGAGAAGATTATCCAAACTAATAGTAAAATTAGTTATTTTTAGTTTTGTATATAATTAAGGGTTGGAAAATAGTTAAACTAAAGTGGCATACCTAATATGGTTTGTTCGAAATTTGTTAAATATAATTTTTTTAAGAAGGCGTTTAAAAAGGTGAGTTCACCTCTCGACCATCCATGTAACACATGTGACCAAAGACGGGTTAATTGAAAAAAATGTGTAAAGACCAAAATTATAGTTTAATAATACAAAAAAGAAGTATTTACTTCCCTGTGGGAAATAGGTTAGATCATGGATATGTCTAAGGGGAATGTTTTAAGTTCATCTAAACAGCTGTTCTTATTCTTTTATATTTAAAATTCAATACAATTGTTCTGGTAGTTTCTATAGAAACCTGTTACATGCTTTCCATCTTAAAAATCACCAACACCCCCCCCCCCCAGAGCTAAGACATATCCATGTCAAAAAATTGTGTATATATCTCAACAGACCCAATGCAAACCGAATTATTGCTTGTTTAAAGTTTATTGCGATTAATATATTTGAAAATGTTCCACAAAAAATGCTTTAGGTTTTTTCCCCAAAACTCGCTTGGAAAAAAAATACTTTGTAGGTCTTTTAGCTTTAAGGTCATGTAAATAAAGTTTTATATGGACTTATTTAAAATTTAAAAAAATTCACGTCTGAGAAGGGAAAAAAAATCTACCACCAGGGAAAAAGCAGCCCCCGGCTCAGGGTGGATTTTAAATAGAGGGTAAGTTGAACCAAAATCAAAATTTTTATAAAAATCGGTGCTGTATGGGATAAATACATGGGAAATGGTCATAAAATACACGGGAAATGGTCATTAAAGGGACTAGCAAACTTGAGATTGATTCGGACAGTAAGCAGTGAGTCATCTCACTAATCTAATATAAATCCTATGAAATGACAAAAAATCTATATGTGAATTATATGAAATATATGTTCATGTTTCAATTGATTAAACTTTTGCCATTATACTCTAAATTTGTATTGTTAGCTTTATTTGCTGGTGAAGGAAAAACCAGCCAAATATACACTGACTAAGCTAATCAATGCTAATTATTATCATGTGATCGAGGCCTACCTCAATGGCTCGCTTCCATACGGGTTAAGCTCCATGATGATCTCTTTCACTAATCGCATGAATGGGAGTTTAGGAATCAACAGCTTTGTTGACTTCTGCAACGCTCGTATCTCCATCAGTGCTCGGGTACCTGGCCTGAATTTTCTCTTTTCACTTCCCATTGCCCCCTAAAAGCATAATAAAGATATTTTTATGTTTTTTTTTCACAGTCAGTGGATAAAACATGTATTGCACACCCCTTGAATGTAAACATTGTTCCTTAATAGCTCAGTCCTGCACCGTATCAGACATTTTTGTTTACATGGATGAAAATATTATTTACCAAAAAAATCTGAACCACTCCATAGGATTTTTAAAATATGTGTATTAAAATTAGTACTGATTTTGCAGTTATTTTATAAAGTTAGATTTATAATTATTTTTAGCTACTGTTAATGTAATCAGTATTTTGTTTGTTTTTAAACATATTTTTTCCCAGACGCAATTTCAGTATTGTAGCCAACTTAATAAAATATTATACATTATACGAAAATTTTTTTTGTTTCATTTAATACAATAGAACTGCAATTTTTTTTTATTCTTTAGGCCTAATTATAAGTTCAGGAGGGATTTATAGGGTCCCAATTGGTTTGGAATATTGACGCTCTACTGTACTAAATTTATTTAGTTTATTGATACTATTATTAATAGGTGTTGTAGATTTAGTTCAAAGAGCAACTATGCTTTAATTTGGGTTAGAACAACTCTGTTTGTTGCTGTCTTCTGTATCATTGTAATAGTGAATTTTATTGTATTTTATTTTCCTAATTAGTACCTACATTGTAAGTGGACCATCATGAACTTTGAGATTTTGTGAGGAACTTGGTGAAAACATCTTGTTACATCACATTTTATCAATTTGCTTCTAAACACCTGAACATATGTAACATCTGTAAAAGATTGCAATTTTAGTTTCAAATCAAACGGTACTTTGATGAACGGAATCCGTGCACGGATAAGTGAGAAAATGCACTTTTAAAGTTAGCTTACAGAGCCCATGCGCAGCCGCGGCGCGGGCGTGGCGAAAAAGCGGCTGGCACAACAATTAATTCTTCGCCACGGCCGTGTGTGGGCCCTGTAAACTAACATTAAAAATGCATTTTCTCGCCTATCCGTGCACGGATTTCGTTTACCAAAGTACCGTTCGATTTGAAATTAAAATTGCAACTTTTTTATTTCTTGTAAAAATGTTATAAAGTTAATGGTTTTGTTGTTATTTATATTAAAAGATTTTTAACCACCGCCATTTTGAAAATATAAAAGCAAACTTAATGATACTTTGAGAACATTTTTCTTCTTGGTCAATAAATATGTGTGCAATGTTTGGTTTGTGTATCTTAAATAGTTCTTTGTATATAAAGTTGTTTGTATAAAATACATAATGGTGGCTAGCGGCTAAACGAAGGATTTTTCGACATATGTTTATAGGAAATTTTTTGTTTATTTTGATGAGTACTATCCCCCCCTTCAAGTTCGTCCCCGACTTTAATTAACACCCTGTATATATATATATATATATATATATATATATATATATATATATATATATATATATATATATATATATATATATATATATATATATATAGCTTTATAAGGTGGAAATTAGATATATGGTATTGATTTTGGTGATACAACCATCATTTTTTTACCAAAAAAAAGGTTCCAGTAATTTTTATCTGATAAACTTAAGTAAAATTAACCTTGATATTAGATATTTACATTATTCTATCAAAGACAGACTAATCTTACAAAAACCTAATCAACTAGTATTTCTCTTACAACATCTAAATACACATTTTAATTTAAATCCTTTTTGTAAAAAAAATAATTGTTAGTCATATTAGATTAACACTTTTTGTTTAAAAAGTGACTGGCAAAATAATGATTTTTAGTTTGGATAAGTTAACGGAGTTTAGGACTTAATAAAACTATCTATGTGATTTATCAAAAACTAAAACCACCCTAGAAATCACTCGACTATGGAGAATTTCTCTGATGTAGCCTAAACAGACAAGTCCATGCCGTGGATGTCACCACTTTCACCTCTAAGATTGCCATCATATCTGGGGGGAATACATATCAAACAATCGTTAGTCATATGAGATAAACTCTCTTTGTTTAATCGACTGTTTGATTTATTTTTACAATGTCATGGTTTATTATAATAGTTATTAGTAATCGTTCGTGGAAAATACATAAAAAATATAACTATGAATTCAAGTAAGTATGTAAATCATCGTTTTGCATAGTATTTTGAATAGTAATGGTTTAGAGAAATAATTTTATTCATATACTTTAATAAAATTCTACTTCTACTTATCATTATAATATTTAGCATACATCAAACTTAACAAAAATTGAATAAGCTGTAAATCAAATGCTGATTAGATTAAATATACTTCAATACATGTGAATTACATTGCCTGTATACAATAGTTTGTCAAAAGGCTTAATCATAATACATATTTTGTTTTTCTGAGAAAGGGAATATATGTTTTTTAAATCTTTGGTTCATCGAAGACTGAGACAAAAAACAAAGGTAAAATTAAATCAACTGCCTCAATGCTTGGGAAGGTCGAGGGCCAATGTTGAATAGCTATTTCGATCATCAGCTGATATAGAATTCATAGCTTGGCAGAGTCATGAAGGCAATCAACTATCAGTGCCAAAACTCTCACAGTATTCACCCGTCTGTCTGGTCGCGTGTTTTCATTGTCTGATGTGTTTTTTTCTAGTTCAGTTTTAACTCTCCCACTTTATAAATAACACTGGTTTTCTTAAACCAATACGTGAAATTAAAAAATCAAAGGGCCTAATGTAAATTATGAGGAACTTCTAAATTAAATAACGATTCTTGGGATTTAGCAGTATTTACACTACATGCATTGTTCACACATGATTAATATCATGGTATTACATTAAAAAATCCCTTATCAAAACATTTTTAACCATAAATGTGTATACCTTACCTTTTCTGAGTTTAAAGAGACAGCTTTAAGGGTCAATGAACACAACCATATAGGGATAACGAGGGATCTAGGAAAGGCTAGAAGAGGAAACAAATTTAAATTATGTAATTATTGTTTAATATACAATTTGTATTTAATTATTTCAGTTAATTATGCTAATACTTCTATACGATCTATTATAACTAACAATACCTATAAAACAAAAGCTTCAGTATATCACTAATCTTCACAGAATAGGGATGTTGGGAGCAAAATTAAGCAACGTGATTGATTAAAAAAGTCAAAGGATTAGTAGAAATAAATCTTACTCGTTTATGAAAAAGTGAATTATCTAGTGATTAAGTAAATTTAGCGATGACAATGGAAAGATGACAACATGCAATGGAAGCTATGAGATCATCAACTTGAAAGAGGTAGGGTTGTCAACTTCAAACGTTTATAAATATTATTTTGACTTAAATTTTTGCATGTTCACAAATTTATCAAATCTAAGCTTTAAATTTTAATATAATTCATTTTTGTGGATAATACTTTAATCAAGAGAAGTCTTTTTAAAGCTATTTATGGACTTTCTTTAATATTAAATGGATACTATGAGGACACTAAAGGATGAATGATTTTTAACATTAAAATTATGTTGATTCACATAATTCATACATATTCATTATACACCTTGCACATAGAATCTGTAAAACTAATGTGTATATACTCATTGGTTTAAAAATACATATTAGGCCCCTAAATGAAAAATATGAATATTCGAGAGATATTCCCTAAGTAAGGTCCGGATTTGGTCTTTTGACATCCGTAGTGTTGCTATTGAATGACAATGCAAGCCCTATACTGGGAAAGAAACACAAACTTCAATATATTAGGATGGGAACAGATGGACCACCCCCATACAGTCTGGACTTGGCGCCAAGTGATTTTTCATTTGTTCCTCTGTTTAAAGGATTTTCTTAGGGGTAGCCCTTCGACACGGATGATGAAGAGAAAGAAGCAGTTAAAGACTGGATCTTCACAAGGAAACGATTTCTATAACTTGGGCATTTAAAAGCTTGTTGAACGATATGACAAACGTTTAAATAAGAATGAAAATTATATAGGAAAATAGAGAAAGATTTTAGGAATGTTAATATAACAGTTGTTTTAGGAAAAAAATTGATTTTGTATTTTATTTTCTGCGCCAGATATACCTTTGGAATATCCCTTGTACTACATGTTAAAACTACATAAAAATAGGCGCATGATAACATAATTTAAATCTGCCTAGATTTTCTCTCTGATAGGCAGAAGGTAACAAATCGCTCCGAGCAAAAGATAAAAAAAGAACACAAGTTTGTAAGGATTTAATCTTACCCCTTTAGATTTGTTGACTGAAGCATTTTTTGATTTCTTGGCAGGTGTTTTAGTAAGGCTTTTTCTGGATTTTGGAGGCGTTTTCTTTTTAACACTACCTCCCAAAGAGTCTATTGTAGAAATAGTTGAGTTTAGAGAAGTTGATGTAGCACTCAGTTTTGGGCTCTTATCTGTGAATAGTTTTTTCCTGAAATAAAACCACATAATTTAAGATCTGAGTAGGTCTATATTATGAGCCCCCGCTGATCATTCAAATAAAGAAAAAAATCACAATACTTAAATACCAATACTTATAGCAACAAATGGAGTTCACAGAATATCCCCTCACAGCACTCCTGTGTACTCAGCGAATTTCCAAATTAATAATATGTCGATAATAAAAAACGACATGTATGGACCCAGTCCCTCTTCCCATTCACAAGAAAGAGGAACTTGCAGGGATTGGGTCAATTGAACATGCAAGGAACTGAAGTGTACCTTCAGGACAAGGTGAAGTATTTGGGGTTACACTTGACAGGACAGTACAGTGGGAGGAACCACATCTACAAAGGGTGATTGACTGGGGTAAGTGGTTGCTCATGGTCTGTAGGCGAATGGTGGGGTCGCTTTGGGGGCTGCAGCCTAGGCATGTGCACTGGGCTGTATATCTCTGTAGCGAGGCCGGCTGTTGACTATGGATCAATTGTCTGGTGGCCGAAGATGAGCTCAGGTGGTGCAAAGACTAGCAGATACAAAGGCAAGTAGTCTCTGGGACCCTAAGCACCTGTCCAGGAGCCTCCTTTGACTGTCTTTCCACAACCTGCTAATTAACATTTACATCATGTGGGCAGAAAGGAAGTGTGCGTATCGCCTCCAATGTGAGGAGCTCTGGACAACCTTTATTGAACGAAGCTCAACGTGGAGATTTGAACAATTCTGGACGAATTGTTCAAATGGTTTGTGGTGAGGCACTTCTTATGCTTTTCCACCATTTAAACACTAGATACTCCTAAGTAAGTCCTTCTCTATGGTCATTTCCTCTAGAGCGGACTGGGGAGAGAGAGGCAGACCTCTTCAACGTTGTGAGTCAGAATGGTACACGGATGGCTCCAAGGGAAGCAAGTTACTGACGCTGGAATCCATTTGCTACAGGATGAAGTACATATTCTGATTTCCATGGGATTGTTTCCCAGTGTTCCAGGCTCAGGTATCAGCGATCATGGAGTGTGCTGTTTACAATCTTAACAGGGGTTGTAAGAACAACAACATCACCATCTTCTCAGACAGTCAAGCCGCACTCAGAGCACTTGACTGCTGTGCTACCTTTAGCTCCAAGATTGTGTGGGATGGCCGCATGTAGTCTTGGCCCTTGGAAGTAGAAACTACCTCACCCTCTTCTTGGTCCCAGGCTATTCAGGTATCGTGAGGAACGAAGTAGCAGATCGTCTTGCGAACGAAGGATCAGTCACCCACTTTATTGGCCCACAGCCTTTCTGCGGGATCTCTAGGGCACATGCTGACCAAGCAACCATGCAAGAGAATCATCGCAGAAGATGGTCGGATCTGCCCCTCGTCAGAGTAAGTTGACCCTTCCGCGAGAGTTGCGGAAGATCTTCAACGAGTAGGTAGATCAAAACTAAGACACATCATAGGTCATCACTGAACATGGACAGTTGAGAAAGCATCTGGCGCGGCTGGGATTCTACACTGAGGATCAATCATGCAGATGGTGTATGGGCAGTCTGAGTAGACTGCAATCATCTGCTGTTTGACTGCACTGGACTATGTGAGGTATGGGCTACAACTCTTGGATCCACAGTGACAGGTAGTCATCTGCCACCAGAGGAGCTAGTTGGTAGACTGCAGCAGTTTAACAAGCTCTATAGACCGGAGTGAAATTGAACTCTTCATCACCGTCATCAGGGGGTGTGTGAAAAGCCAATTTGGCTGACTCCCCTCAGGCATTTGTTTCCGCCCCTTTATGTAATCTAATGTAATGACAGGTTTGATCATATCTGTTGATAAATGAGAGGGTTTTTCCTATTCCCATATTTAACACCTAGGAAGAGTATGCCTTTATCTTATTCCTGTCCTACCTAGGACTGCAATTACTTTCTCTTCCCTTTCTCTGTTTACTTTATTGCTTTTATTATTTTTTCCGGATATTTTAAATTTTATTGAGTGTTTTTTCTGATTTTTTATTTTGTTTTTTATTGTTATTTTTAATTTTTTCAATTATTCTCTTTTCCTCCTTTCCTACCTTCTTAGACACTGTTGCTACTCAGTTTCTGCTTTTCCTTCCGTTTCCTTCTCACTTTTCTGGCTGTACTATCATCATGTGCCTTCACTTTCCTGTTTCCCCTTATTAGGTACAAGTCCTGTCCTTTTATGTCATTTATATGTTCCTGATTCATTTCACTATATTCCTTCCTCTAAAGGTCATGTACAATTTTCTGTCGCTGCCTTGTTCTTCAACAAATTTATTCTCCAAGAGGAAAAGTCTATTCATGATAAAGTGCATGGGTTTCAATTCTTAAGACTATGGAAAGATTACATTTATCTTAAATGGACACATATAGAGAACGGTCGAAATATGCTGTCCCAAGAAGTTTTACACCAACAGGCATCCATCAGGATTACAGTTTGTGTCTGAAGATTCGTCAATAAAAATCTATGGGTTTCTTAATATATACTTAGGTTTAGGATTTTGTCGTTGATTGGCTTGGTTATTACAGATGTAAATTTACCAATTATTAGATAACTTTTTACCAGACTGCCGTTTGATAAAAGCCTCGTAGACAAGGTAACAGGCCTCACAGTTTCTGGCCACCTTATCCAAAACTCCAAGAATGGCCCTCTCAGCAGATTCTACTCATCAAAGGCTTTTTGCTGAGTTTCCACAACTAAACGGTCCATCCGGACTACCTTAAAGTGCTGCTCAACATCATACATTATCACTATATTCAGACAACTAAAGGTCAGCCCGTATTTTGCTGTCCCCGCTGCCTTGTTCCTGACCTTCTAAAAATAGCAAAGGCAGAGTTTGATTCAACGGTCAAGGAAGGAATTGTCCACCTTCTGATAGTGCATGGGCTTCACCCTTGCACATTGTGAAATTGTATACGTTGACAGAAAGTGCAAGCCTAATCTTAAAACTACACATATAGGGAGGTTCTTTGAACCATTTAGTTGGAGGAAAAGGCCACACAGAGAAAGTGGTCCTTCATTTACTAAAAGACTTTCTTGGAAATGGCCACTCACATGGACAACTTTTACAATAGTTTTTCATTGGCCTCGAAACTGCTGTCCCATGAAACTTATTGTACAGGCACATTTCATCAGGATAGACAGTTTGTGTCTGAAGATATAAAAACTGCTAAATTAAAAAAGGGGGAAACAATTGCAAGGTATGCGGAAGGAGTAATGGTGGGAAAATGGCGGGATAAGAGAACGGTGTTGTACTTAAGCACCCAATTCGAAAAAATGATGGTTGATTTCATTACAAGGAGGAACATAACCGTAAATAAACCTTTGCCTATAATTCAATACAACGCGTACATGAGTGGAGTGGACAGAGCAGACCAGCTATTGTCATACTATCCATGTGAAAGAAAAACGATTCGCTGGTATAAAAAAATGATCATTCACATTGTTCAGATGATGCTGAAAAATGCACACAACCTTCACAAAAAATTAGTTTCTACCAGTTTAGAGTACAAGTGATTCGAGCACTACTTCCACCCCTGACTACTCCTGTTGAGACTCCCCAGCAAAAGAGAATGTGTCTCAATGCCCACAAAATAGTGAAAAGTGAAGAACGGGATTTAAATAATCGTCTGAAAAGGAAGAACTGCAGAGTGTGCTGCAAGACCACACGGAATAAATAAACACCATACTTCTGTGACACTTGTCCCGATAAGTCTGGCCTTTGTTTAGGCCAATGCTTTGACACATACCACGAGTAGGAAAGAAACCAAAAACATTGTAAATAGTAAAGTGCAGTTTTCGTATAAATAACAATCAACGGACAGTGACCAGACCTGTGAGACTCAATAAGAGGCGGAGTAGGGTGGGCCAGCTACGTGCCATGCGGCGCGGTCACCGGCGACATCCGAATTACAAGACCAGAAGTGAACCTAATAATTGCTGAAACCTTGATTTTGACCTTCAAACTACCTCATCACAATGTCAAGTAAGTTATTTAAGTTTATGTAAAAAATCAGTATTTAGGTATCTACCAAATCTAAATTTAAAAAAATTCACATACATTTATTTTTAATAAAAACAACTCGGGCCTACGCACAGACCATTCTAGGTCCATGTAGGCCATTTCCTACTTTTTAAGTCATTTTTCTTATTTTATTATTATGTCTACGAAAAGAATTTTTTTTTAATTTTGTTTATAATAACATTTCAAAAATGTGCAAAGTTTAATTTGTAATATATTTTGTTTTTTTGGAATAAATCTGATTTTGACTTTGACTTTGTATGGTTATGCATAATGTACGGCAGCAGTCAATGTGTTAAACAAAGGACGCAAGCGAACACCAACCAGACACTTTCAATAGTAGGCTGACCGACAGCTACACAGAGTTTTGTGAATTTTAGTGGAGTGGAAGGGGGTAAGGGGTAGAAATGACACCTTGCAAGCCTTTGTGTTCTGGGGTTATAAGAGGAAGGATTTTCTGAGGTTGAAGACCTAGCCTTAGAGATAAGTTCTCGAAGGTTATATGCAAGTAGGCAGGACAATAATTATCGTTAAAATAACTTATTTAGGGTTATAGGTTTCTATATGGCTTGTAAAATGAAATATACTTGAGAACTAAAAAATGGCATTAACGAAGAAGGTACGATTAGTCTCATATAAAGTTTAGTAACTTACTTTGCAGCAACTTGAAGTAACTTTTTGTTCTCAAAAACAAGAGAATCGCTTTTCCTTCGCACCATTATGACAGTAAATTAATATTTATTACTTGTTAATACTTATTGAGACTACCGTTAGTCTTTATTCTGACGTTATTTTAACAAATTTCAAATCGCTGGTTTTTTACTTTTGTTCAATCCATAGTTTTCTTCTTTTAATTTTTCTGGATTTAGTATTGCCAACATCTGAATTTATTATAAATCTCCAAATACTCAAAGGTGTATTTATTTCAGTTATACGTTACTGATATTAGATAATCGCCGATCATTAGAGGCGTTTACCTAAAAATCAAAAAAATATAAAAGCATAAAACAGGAATTTGAAAAGAGTAACTTACAATTTAATTTTTTTGGGAAAAATGGTTACATCGTTTATTGGCCAATTATAGTTAAATATTATATAAAAATTTAACAACAACTTGTACCTTAACAAGCCAAAATATTTGTTCATGTTGAAATAACATGCACGTTAGAGGTTTTTTAAATGCAACCAAAAAAAAAACATCGGCCGGACTGGGTGCTGAGCATGAAGGTTCTGACGGCCTGCAATAATAAAATATCTACACCCCTCCTCCACTTTATAAACTGCTCATTAACCACTACTACCATCCCGGACTGATGCAAGGTTTCCAAAGTCCTATCTCTACAAAAGTGAAGATGAGGGAAGCTGTGCAACTATCGCCCAATCTACTACCGGTGGTTTCAAAATTAATCGAAAAAGAAGTTGCGACCAACTGATCGACTTATTCTGTTTTAGAGTTATGCGGTAAATTGCCCCGCCAAGAGGTAACCAGTGTCTCAGACCAACATAATAAAATAATAAAATCAAATAAAACCTTACCTAGCCAATCTAGGTTATCTAGATCGGCGGTATGTCGGGTGAATTCTGGGCATTTCAATAAATTTTTGTACGTTATCCAACGCTATTCGGCTAGCTGGATGAAGTATCAAAAGTATCAAGTAGGTAGATCGACAAATTTTCAACATTTCGGATGTTGTCTTTCTGAAAATGCCTTTACATGATGTTGAACGGAGGCCAAAGATGATTCGAACAGCCTTCTTTTGAACTTTGAAGCTTGTGTTTTTTTATCTGACAAAGTCCCAAATTGTAAGTCATTAAAAAGAATCTAGAGTGGAAAACATCCGTAATAGGCATTGAGGAAGCTTAAAAAATAACTAGCCTACGGAGAAGGAATTGTGCTTTAGCTTCTTGGATATTCCGTCAATATGTTCATAAAAATTGAGACCAGAATCAATTACCACCCCCAAAAAATTAGTACAGTGCAGTACTTAAAGAAGACGTCACTTTGAAGTCACCCGGCCAGCTGTAG
Source organism: Nephotettix cincticeps (assembly GCA_023375725.1). Classification (NCBI taxonomy): domain Eukaryota; kingdom Metazoa; phylum Arthropoda; class Insecta; order Hemiptera; family Cicadellidae; genus Nephotettix; species Nephotettix cincticeps. Next base: position 134,915,830 of record CM041786.1, read on the forward strand.
ACCTCCAAACCTTCCTTTTTCCTCAGTGAGAAATTTACAAATTTTTAAGAACATTTTCAATCAACCACTTCAAAGTTGCATTTACCTCAATAAACAATTCCACCTCTAGTCCCACTCAACATTTGTTATTAGAGCAACAGATCATGTGTTGTCATTTACCATTTACCATCGTTGTCTTCCTCAGAGACAGGGGAATTGTCATTTTTTCTCTCTTCCTTCTTCTTTCTTTAGGTGTGTAAAAATATATGTGTGGTGTGTATAAGTGAGCACAATGTATTTTTGTATTTATGTTTTTCTAAAAATTCTGAGATTTTGTAATATGGTCAAAAAAAGAATGATATCAAAAGATTTCCGTTAATGTTGTTTTAATGAAGATAATAAACAAAACAGGACCTATAACAGCAGAGCCTTATTTGTGGGACTCCACATGTTAAGACGCCAGTCTTCCATAATCGTTCAGCTTTATACAACACCCTGCATGTTCATTAATGTATATGGAATAGAAACATGAGACCTGTTCTGCAGGTATGATTATCATGCAGATATGTGATTTTCCTTTGATGCCTATTTTTCCAGTTTTGTTGAGTTGGACAAGATAATTAACATAAAAAGAATTGGTTTGGTCAAGGAACAATGAGTGCATATGATGGCTAAGAGAGGAAGATAAAGAAGATAAAAGTTAAACACAGTATAGTTGAGGCCATTCTTTCGGAATCCAAACTGACTCTTAAACTGGGCATCATGAGTGCTTAACAATGAAACTACCGATTCAGAAGTATCTTCTTTATCAATTTCGAATACGTTTACAAAACTAAAATTGGCCTGAAATGTGTGCATTTTTATTTTGGGGAAAATCTGAGTTGCAGTCTTTTAAGGATTGAAATTGACCATGCACATTGACTAAAGGAATTAATTATTATGAGGAAAATATAAGGAACTGATAAATTGTGAGCGGATGACTTCAAGACTTTTACATCAAATCCCATCATTATCAGAAGGATTTCATGGCTTCAGAGACCTTATTGTATTCAAACCCTCTTTTACATTTGTTGGTGACAAGAAAAGACTGGGTCCTACGGTATCCAAAGAAGGCACTTTAGAAGACAGCCCATTCCCCCCATCTCTGATCCTGATCCCCACCTTTGAGAAGAAACGGTTGAAATAACTATAAAAACTACCTTTGGGTCATGGATCAATTAGCATTCGCTGTTATCTACGAGCCTTGCCAGGTACTTTTTCATTGACAATATTCCAAACAGTCCTTTGTTTATTTGATGAGGATCTGTTGAAAAGCCAATTATGAGCTAAACGATTGAGGTTGATTTCGGAAAATTTGCCTTTGTCTGATGTATCTTTGCTTCATGGAGTGTGATGAAGTAAAATTCCTGTTCAGACTGTGCAGATTGAAGGATGATTTATTTAATAAATCATCCCGTGCTTTTTCAAGGATGGTTAGGAACGACTTTCTTTTATTCCGGGGAACGCCGTATTGAAATTATTAGTTGACAAGTTTGAGTGTTCATGAATGCCTCAATTTTTTGACCAACAGATTTAACAAGGAATAAGTCCTCCCAAGACTCTCCCTGAAGTTAAACATTGAAGACTAAAATGTTGTCTCGGGAAAAGGGGTGGTGCAGATTGAAAGTTGGAGTGATATGGGATTGAAATCACCCACCCTTATATATGTCCTATACACTTGAGTATGATGGTCAGAGACTAGTTACTAGGACTGGCGATTTAGCATAAGGCATATTCGTGAAAATATTGTCCATTGTAGAAGAGGATCCTCATCATATTCCCGAGTAAATGCAAAGATAGTAAGTATAAATTTATATAAAAACAATATTGTTACATTGTATAAAATGCTGTAGAAATGTTAGCATATTTTGTAATGGGTATGTCCCAGTTCTTGATGAGGTTAGCAGTTTGCGAGACGCGCAAAGTGTAACGGAAATGACGTTTTATGGTCATGAGAACACCAGTTGTTTTGTTTAGAGGATATGAAAACACTCCCTGCATGATCCTATCCATGATCAAAGATCATATATTTTATTATAATATATATTATGATAAATGGAATATTTTATTTCCACGGGAAATAAAATATGGTATTTTATTACAGTTATACAAAATTATTTGTAAATGGCTAATTTTATAAGCTTATGCATGCTGATTTAAACATTTATATTTTGTCTTTACTACATTTCACGAGGAAAAGCTGTAGTTTACATTATTTTGGATATTATAAAAATATAGTTAAATAATTAAAATATGGTAAGTAAAATAAAATTCTGTAGTTCCCAAACTTTAATAACTTCGAATAACATGGCAAAATAAAACAACCGAGGTCTCTATTATATTATTATTAAAATTAATTATATTTATATTTTGATAGTATACTACTTTTGAAAGTAAAGAATAATAATATTGTTTTTATCCAAATAGTTTATTGACGTTAATAAAATTATATCATTGTCTACATACATCATGTGCTGGCTGTATGTTTACTGTTTTGTTTAACTCCTTCCCTCTGTCAAAAAGGTCAGTCTCTTTGGCAGTAGTCGCCCTGGGATTTTATATAATATAAACCTGTTTCGATCTGGGGTTGATTTGGGTGAAAACTAATTAAACTGTTCACAAAAAATGTTTGTGGCGAATCGATAGAATCGGTGACAGACTACAGAATTCAGAACCTTGGTCTTGTGACTTGATGACAGCCCTATTATCACCCCGAGATTGCTGCAGAATAGAGCAAAATGGGGATGCAGCCTCCCCTGTGGTTTGTTATAGGAAAAACGAAAATTAAGTGCAAGCTAAAAGGACTGTCACATCCATCAAGTTAAATGAATTTGGTAAATATATAAACTATTTCTTGAATGTGTTGGGGCCTATGTCCAATTCCTTCAGCTTTGTTTTAATTTACTCAAAATTTATTTTAAGGTATTTAGCACCTTTTAAAATTGAATTAATTTTTCATTTATGATTTATGTATGGGTAATTTTAATTTCTGACGTAATTATTATGGTCATCATGTTATTAACTTATAAGTGAAGCAGTTTCTAAGTTAGAATGGTCTGTAATTAATGTGTTGAAGTTTTGTTTACTTTTTTGAACTATTTACTGGCAATTTGGTATAGGCTCTATTGATTTTGCTAGGTTAGGTAAGGAGTTTTATCTCAAGACTTCAACCACAAGAATTTAAAGAACTAATTAAGTTGTGTCTTGAGATAGTAATCAGTGTCACTTTAGCTGGAAATTCACTTTTTCACTTTAATCCTAGATAGGTATCATATGTAAATTTTACATGTAGCTACAGTTTTTTTTACATAATTTGGTCGTGCATAATAGTTTAGCCTCCTTCTTTACAGCCAGCAGCAGTGCATTTGTTGCTACTCATCCAGTTTGATTACGGTAGTTTGGCCGCGTTTAACAAATTTCTGAGTTAAATTGCAAGAATACGCCAAATTTGCATTCGATACCTCTTTAGGATAAAAGTACTTTTCAATGGGCTCTTATGGGTCATAGCCTACTGTTAATGGAGATTCATAAAATGTAATTACGTTTTAAAACGTAAAATTACTTAATTTGGTCAACTTTTTTGTGTCAAGTTTTTGTTATTTAACTTAAGGTTAATCATCAAATTGTTATTTTTCCATTTCAATCGCAGAGTAAAATTTACGGATCGATACCTATAGTGTATGCCTGATAAGCGATACCTTTCTAGGGTTAAAAGAATAAACAAGTTAATTTTTTTCTAGAGAGTATCTACTTTGAATTTTATTTTTAGTGGTACTCTAATCACTACATTAGTACTTATTACACTCACACTTGTGCATTAAGTAAACAGGTCTCAAACAAAATATGGTTTTTAGCCTTTAAAAATCGCAATATCCTTTAGACCTAAAAATGATTTTATAGATGTAAAAATTCTGCCATTAATATATACAAAGTGAACTCAATTACAAACTATGATAGGATTAAATTGTATGACTGATCATTTTATAAATTATATACTGGCATCATAAGATAGGATAAATAATATGCTGAATTAACTTATTTAACTTATTATTTAATAATATGCAGACCATTCTAAATCATATGTTGTTCATTCAAAACTACAGTAACTTTTACTAAACAAGAGTCCACAAGTATTTCTTAGATAAGAAAGTCAGTCACGTTATGAGTAAGCTCATAGGTAGCAAGTGAATGATAATTTTAGGCCAGATCAAACTTTTGAACTTCTGTTCAAGCTGATACCTATGTCAACACAACAGATTGATATATACTCAATTTTTTCTATATTTTTGTATTAGTTATTGATTCTATTACTAAAAAGTATTTCCAATTAAATCAAGAATATTACGCTTCTCTGTATCCCAGAAGGCTACATCACGCTTATTCTTTTGTAGTAAAGCCAGCTACGTAGACATTGTTCACAGGCAATAGTGCAGTAATAAATTTGCAGAAGAAAACTGAAGCATTGAATTACCTTAGGAATTTTTTGTTGGCTATACAATGATCTTGTGGCAGACCACTTCCACCAAGAAAGCATTAAGTCTTCGTGCAGACAGGGCCTTTCCCAATGGGAGTAGTGGAAGAAAGTGTGCTCCGGATCGCTGGGAACGCCCGGGCAGTATGTGCAATCCGGTGAACTGGTTTTGACTATCCGATGCAGGTACGACTTATAGCAGCCGTAGCTTGTCAGAAACTGAGTAAGATAGTAATCTACCTCACCGTACCACCGTTCCACCCAAGGTTGGACCTGCTCGATGAGTCGTGCAGTCCATCGTCTTCGGGTGTCGTATTTCCAGCTGTGTTGCCACTACTGGAAGGTTCGGGAGCGCTCTTCAGATCTTGCAGCATCCTTGCTGATCTCGCCTTGTCTCTGATAAATTGCCTTCCTCTCCCCTGCCAAAAGTTTGACAGGAATGACTCCAGCCATCACCAGGACGGAACGCTCAGATACTGTCCGACAGGCAGTACACACCTGGAGCACAGCTTGACACTGAACCCGGGCGAGTCGCAACCCGTATATATTCGTTGAGAGTGCGTCTGCCCACACCTCTGCCACATAAAGGAGCATGGACTGGATTGCGGATATGAAGAGACGTCTTCTACTCGACCGAGGATCTCCGACATTGGCCATCATGACAGCGTCATTGACATTGGATTCTTACTAAGGTAAGAAGCCATCTTAGAAGCCTTGTCCACCGTACGGAAAATCTGGTCCTTCAGCTTAGCTTGTTGTCAACCATGACACTGAGGCACTTGGCAGCACGCGTTGACTGGACCACTCCCTTCCCCACTCACAGCGGTACAACGATGTTGATCCTCTTCTTTGTGAGTATCATGATCTCCGTCTTGCTTAGTGCAAGCAAAGGACAATGATCTGCCATCCAGGTGTTAAACACACACATGACCTGGTTCAACTTTAGTTGGGCCAGCTCAACGTTGCGTGCGGCGATAAGCGCCGCAACATCATCGGCGTTCCCAACTTAAATGGTTACCTCTGGCATCTCAGATCTCAGAAGACTCTGTCATAAGCGACCTTCTAGAAATCCGGGCCGAGTATTGAACCTTGGGCAACACCAAAAGTGACTTCCTTGTCTGCGCTCCTTCACGGGTGTCATAAATCAGGTGTCTGGAGCAGAAATAGTTCTCAATAAGCCTCAGCAGATATGATAGAATACGAAAGGTGCTATGAAGCGCATCCAAACATCGACCCACCTCACCGAGTTGAAAGCATTCTTGACATCAAGCGTAACAGGAAGCTCTACTCGGCGAGAGAAATGGTTGTTGCTCTCTGCCCTCTCTACCGCTCTCTGGACTTCGATGATCGATTGCGTCAATTGTCGATTTTCCCTTTCTGAAGCTGTACTACCTAAAGGGACTGGTCCCTAGCAGGTACCACGGCAGGAGTCATGCGGAAACGAATCAACTTTTCATACAATTTTCCAGCCTTATTCATCAGAGGTCTGTGGGATGGCGGCAGCTTTGGATCACCTTTTTCTTTGCTGTTAGGAACAAGCCTGGTGTTTTCCAGGGAGTCGGAAACCCTTCGATCAGGCAGGCATTATACATTCTCAGCAGCAGTCCGGGATTAATTGTGAAAATCTTCTTCAGAGCCTCGCTGGTCATCAGATCTGGACCAGGAGCCCTGTTACTCTTTAAGGAAAGAACAGAGGTCTCCAACTCCAATAGTGAAGAGCGGGATGCTCTCTACCCGTCCGAAGTCAACCAGCGGACACTGCGGACGTAATCCTTCTACTTGGAGGTCACGAATTGTGGATGGTTTTGAGTAATGGTCGGCGGGTGTAGTGTTCTCTTGTGTGAATTAATGCCCGCACTATTGAATATTAAGTTAATCCGCAAAGACCATCCTCATAATTAGACCAGTTTGTAATTCAGAGGCAGTGGTTCGGACTCCACATTAAATTGTGAGTCCCTTAGATAGCCTATGGCATTGACTGTTGGGATATTAATTAACAGTTCTGTCCAAGGAACATGTCAGCCTTAGTCAGTAACACGACTATCAGATCTCGCCACAATCATCTTACACTAATCTCTCATTCATACTTGGCTCAAAATACCAACCTTGGTAGGTAGCCATTTCAGTAACTAACTAGCTATTATGGTTTAGTTTTATTTTTTATTAATTTAATTTATTATAGGTATTGTCTAAAAGATACTACGGTATTGTTAAAAGGAGCGTTAAGATAGTCAATATAAGTTTAAAAAATTTCTTGTTTAAAATATTTTCTCATTTGAAATTAATGTTTTATGCAAACTTAATGGTTACTTAATCTAGCAGTCTAGCAGTTGCAAGTTAAAGTAACCTCATAGCTGTAACTACCCCTATACCTGAAAAATATAAATTATGTATACACAAATTTAATAAAAATAAACTTATTTAAATAATTTCCCGATGCCTAAATTTCATTTGTGCCTATTTTTAATTTTTCCTGTTAACACAGTAGTAGCCTGTATGGAGAAAGTGTTGTTTTGTCAAAATTTTCTAATTTGAGTTGAGAGTGGATATATCCAGTTTGGGGTCCCTGAAATCCAAAAAAGTGGATTTCTACATGATGTCTGTCTGTCCTTGTGTGTATCTGGGTGTGTTCAGAACCACAGCCTAGCCGTTGGTCTGATTTAGATGAAATTTGGTATATATGTATATATTCACCTTTATCTCCTGGTGTTATTTTAATTTTTTATTTTTAAGGGTATTTTTAAGGGGGTGTACACATAAACACCCTTAGAAAACGTAAAAATCCAAATTTCTCAAAAATAGCTAAAGATTTTGATTACAGTTTGATAGTTTATAGTGAATAGAAAAAAATTATATGACACCACTCGAATGTCTGTAAAAATTACGGTTCAAAAGTTATGAGCTTTTAAATGTCATAAAAATCAAATGTTTAAATTTGCACCGAAAACAATAAAAGTCAGGTATAATTTGACTGGCACCATTGAAACCAACTTAAAAAAACTAAATAAATTAGTATTTTGAATTATTTGTCTTTAACTAATGGTTCCAGAGAAATGTTAAATTTACTGTCCATGATAAACGTAGTACGTTGTCCGTAAGCTCACAATGTTATTCTTATGGAGAATATTAAAAAAACAATTTCTTCCTTATTTCCCAACCTTTTTCATGAAACTTGCTATTCAGCTTGAGGTCATATCACCCAACAAAACCCCCTCAAAAAAGCTTGGTATCACCTCAGAGGTGGGTGGGGGTGGAGGTGTCCCCCTCATAATTTCAACAATTAATTTAACATTGTTTCTCTTGTTGTTATTTCCAGAAATTGGATGATTATTTTTGAAGCATACTGATATTTTGATAAACTTGAATGTGATAGTTTTATTACAGATTGTGGTTTTTAAAATTACTTAAAGGAGAAAGTATGTGTCACTCCACTGATACCGTTTATTTTAAATTAATTTCATTTGTAACTAGTTAAGCCGTCCTTTTGTACAGGTTGTAGGATTCAGTTTAAAGAAGAAAGATTATCATACCAAAATTTAAACCTGAAATCCTAAACAAATCAATACAAAGAAAATAAATCAATACACAGTTTTATTATTTAGCATTATTTTACAATTAAATAGATTAGGACATTTATACCATTATTATAGTTACTTATACGTTCAAATCACTTTTTAATTGTAGTATGATTTCGAAATGGGTTTAAAATCAATGACCAATATAAACTAACTAATATTTATTTGACAGCTGTTTGTGTTTATTTCTATTAAATCTTTAAACTACAAAGACAGATGATTATTACCAGTAGGTTATTCAGTGAAAACTGGATCAAAATGCAAGTAACATCGCGTAAAAGTGGGTTTTTAAATGCTCGTTATTTACTTTTCAAGGGGCGGCGGGCGATTTCAAGCATTTATAAACCTTCTCTGGAATTTAGAGAATACATGAAATAAGTTTCAGTGTAATCAGTTCTCCCGTTTTTTTGGAGAAGACGGCGTAAAATGCCTCCTGGAGTGTCACAGACAAACAGATAAAAATTAAGATAAGACCGGTTTCGGCTCCTCTAACGCACGAAAAGTAAAAAAAACTAAAAAATGAATAATTCTGAGCAATATACAGACAAAACTCTAATTTTATTTATATAGATTTCTTATTTGCTATAATGATAACATTTTATTATTAGACTCAGTAGGTAATCACATGATATACCATGATAAAAGTTTAGTCTTTTGAATTTAAAAGTAGGATGAAATGAGATGTAATAAGTATTTACCCACTGATGTGTCAGTGGGTTAGTGGTTTTGAAAACAAGTTTATTATACTAATTGACTTGAGTAAATTTAAAACAAATAGACAAATTTTGTTGTTAAAAGTTAAAAACAGTCCCTTGATCTCAGTTGCAAAACTGACATTCATACAAAATGAAATATGAATGAATGGGGTTAATTGAGAATTTGAAGAGGTTACAGGACAAGGGAGGGAAGGTTGAGGGGGAGGAAAGGGGAGGATTAAGGTTGAAGATTGTCAAAAGGGGGATCAAACTTTCAAGGGCTGTGATTGGTGTTCAAATATGCAGACGTGCATCTAGCACTGAAACTGCAGTTTCAGTTTGAATTGAAAAATTTTACCATTAGACCTTAAAAGTTTCATGAGAATTCATTATGTTGCACTTCAGTTATTTCTTCATAGTAAGTGTGTGTTTTTAACATAGACATGCAATTTTATTTGTTTGTACTGTATCCTAAATTAGTATAATTAAGTAAAATTAAATTTATTTAAATTGCAGACAGTGGTATAAGTAGACTTTGGTTTAGATTTTGGTGTGTGAGTGTGGTTGATGTGGCATGAATAAATGGAAATAATCTTTTTACAAATAAACGGTAACAATGGGCTGACACATAATTTCTCCCTTAATTCAATTTAAACAACAGTCTTTAATAAAACCATAATATTCTTTAGCGTTGATCTAAATGTGATTTATAAGAGAAACAAATTAATTAAATTGATTGCTAGAATTAAATGTGGGACTAACCCCCCACCTAATACCAAGCTTTTTTGAGAGATTTTTTTGGGTGATACCAAGTTACTAACGCTGCATACCAAGTTTCATGGTAACGGTTCGGAAATAAGAAAATAGATTTTTAAATATTCTCCATAAGAATAACATTGGGCGCTCTCAGACAATGTATTGAGTTTACCACGGACATTAAATATAACTTTTCTTTGGAACATGCATGTTCGAGACTAATGATAAAAATACTAATTTGTTTAGTTTTTTAAGCTGGATTAAATGGTGGTAGTTAATTTATACTTTACCTAACATTCTGCGGAAAAATTAAAAAAAATAATTTTTTGACGTTTAAAAGCCCATAACTCCAAAACTCCAATGTTTTGAAAAATGCGGGTGGTGTCATTTAGTTTTCCCTATAAAGGAATATGAATCATGTAATTTTCATCAACATTTTTAGAGCCGGTTTTGAGAAATTTTCATTTTACATGTTTTTTGGGGGTTTTAGGGGTAAAATACCCTTAAAAATAAAAAAGTCCCAAGATACCGTGGATTATTACCTACATGCCGAATTCAATGAAAATGGACCAATAGTATTGCTCTAGGCTTCATTACACTAAAACCACATTTTTGATTGAGGGGGCACTATAATGGATATATATCCATCAGAAACCTTAATTCGAAAATGCTGACAAAAACAATACTTTCTCCTTATACTATCGTATAGGGGGAGAAAGTAAAAAATGTTAATGTAAACAACGTTTTTAGATATCCTATTCTGTTCTTGAAATCAATTTTTAAGTATTTTTCTCAATCATCTGAAAAATTGTTAACTTAGTGGTATCTTTCAATCTTGGGCTAATTTATTATTTTTTAACTAAAAGGTGTAAAAGGTTTGTGTTTTGATTCAGTTGTAACACCATACTCATCTAAATGTTTTGTTCTTTCAAATTTAAATTTTATTTTAATACAGTCCGCGCCTGTGCGAAGAAAACATTTGACCATGTTTGCCATGTTAACCATGTTATTCTGTATAAATATGTTATTTTGTAAAAATACTTCTTACATGATACTCTAAATTGTTCATAAATTTTACTACCGGTAATTGTGTTGAAGCTGATTTTATGCCATATGTCATAAGCTATTATCATATATATGACTCTAGAACTCAATTCTGTTTCAGAATCCTTCGTCCTCGGCCAGCACAGCTTCATCTTCGCGGCTAAGAACCGTCCGAGCAAAATCGGGTTCATTGAGCTTCATTTCCTCCAAATATGAGGTAAATCTTTGCTGATTATTATCCTCTTCCTTTCACATACAATAACTTGTAGGTGGGTTTGTGAGAGAAACTTGATCGTACAAGTAATAAGTCTAGGATTAAATACATAATTCGTATAAGGGGAGAAAGTAAAATCAGTGTACCCAGGTTAATGAAAGAAACTGAAATAGATATGAATTAGATTATCTTTGTGAATTTTATTTGTTTTTAATATGAATTGTGTTTTTTATTTACTCATGGTAGTGGTTTAAGGACTAGAGGTTAGAGTCGTGATTTAGGGAACTCAATATTTTAACTCTTGTTTCATTATATATTTTAGATTGTTTGTTGTACATTAGAATTAATATTGAGAATTTTATTTTGAATAGCACTGCCCACAATCATTTTACTAGGCAAAGCAGATTTTTGCAAATAAAGCAATGTAATTTAAAACTACCATAAATCATTTCTCTGAACTTTGAATAAGACTGTCTAATATGTTACCTTGTCATGTTAAACGTTTAGATATAAGAAGATTTAAATATGTTATGAGAAATATGTTATGGGATTTATGCGTATATGATTGAGAATTTGTTGTTCATTTGAAATCAATTAATACCAGTAGGCCTAATTAAAATATCCTGTGATTGCTTGTAAAAATTGTGTTATGACATTGCTATACAAATGTATTTGTTAATCAGCAATAAATGATTCTGATTCTGTAATAAAATACCCAAAATAATCCTTCATAATTCAACCCTATACTTTAACAGTCCGTATCTTTCGGAAACGGTCTGACCCAAATTGTTAAAATTGTGACTGATGTATTACACTATCCCTGCTTCAGTAGCTTTACCTGATCAGTGGCGGTGACCGAGACCTGTTCTATTGCTCTCACAGAACATCCTTGACACTCAAACACCAACATGCATTTAACAAGGCTATTAAATATCTAACACCTTCAACGCCCTCCCCTTTCCTGCCACTTTATTTAGACCTTTCAACTGAATGTAATTTTCCAGAGTTTGGATTACGACACATGTGAGAACAAACTGTTGGTGGATGAAGAAAGAACAAGAGGATACCCTTACGTGATACAGGTAAGACATGAGCATAGTTGACTAGAGGAGATATCTTCTAGAGATGTAGGTGAGACATGAACACAGTTGACTAGAGTGGATACCCTTTGTTGATGCAGGTGAGGTATGAATTCTACAAACTAGCTGAAATATGTACGTGGTACTTGTTGATACTTTTACCTGAAATGGTGACCTACCCAGGTAGGTATTTTAAGCCAATATTGAATGAGAAATCAGATGTAAGATGATTGTAGCACATTCTTGTAGTCTTGTTACTGACTAAAGGTCAGTGCACACAGCAACACATGCACATATGCAGACGGACAGAAGAAAAATCACTCCCCAGGTTATTAGGTGTTGCAACACAGACGTCCGTATGTCTGCCTACATATACATGCAAATGTTTTAGAATCGTTTAGAGAGCGATTTTATAGATGTCTGAATGTCTGCATTTTATTTTGCATGCACTATTTCTAGTTTATCAACAGTCCTACTAGGGGCAAATTTGTTTTCAAATGTTGAGTGGCATCTAAAATCTGTTGGTAACATGGCCGTTCCTTATGTCCTCTTAAAAAAACTGCAACACTTCGTCGAATAAGGTGTTGCTAATCACCATGAAGTTAACATTTTTTATTAATGGGATCTCACCTAATAGATAATAAACATAAGAGGAACAATTCTTCATGATTTGACACCATCTCACTGAGCATTGAGACTAGCAGTGGATGATCCTCCTATAAGTCTCCAGTCATGTGCGTTGCCGAAACACTCTCCTCAAGCATACGCCCGTCTGCATATGTGCGTCTGTCTGACAAGACTTAATTAATAATCCAAACAGCAAATGATATCTAAGGAACCTAAATTTAAAGTGGGATCCAAACCACAATTTTTCCTCTAAATTACAACGGTCAAATTATGAGATTGATCTTTTCGGATGAATACAGTATTAAATAGTGCGGTTATTAATCACAGCAGGGCAAATTGCTACTAGCCATCGCTTAAAACTATTGACTGACACACAGACGGTCCATCATATGCTTCTGTCTGGTGGGTGTTTGGTGAACTATTTCAAACTGAAAATATATCGAGCAGGCTCCTAAGAAATGGTTGTGACCTTTTATAGCTGTTTTCGAATGAGAAGTAGGTGTGACAGGGATATTGTTTACAAACTGGAGTGTTAAAACCTTGCTAAAGAAGGGTATAGATAGAGTAAAAATACTACAGCAGGCACGCTATGCATAAAAAAAACTTCCTGCTTGGAAGCTTAATTTTTTCACGTATTTAATTACAAAATGATATCTTTTTTTAATACATAATTTAAACAATAAATATTGAGTATGAGATATTTTTTCAATTAATTTTTTATGTATTTTTGATTTTTAAAATATATTGATTACTTTTTTGGTGATATTGTTGGGATTTTTTTAAATTTTGGGCCCAATAATATGTTGGTTACTTTTCACTGTCTTATGTTGACTTGTGACAATTTGGCCGAATCAACATTTGGATTTAGGCTATTCCACCAGTATAACAAAAGATTGACATTAGGTAGGATACAATTTCTAGTGACGTAGAAAGTATTAGAGAAGCAGAATCAACTTTTTTTAAATCTAATAATTATTATTCTGAGAGTTATACTTATGAATCACTAAGAATCTAATCTCTTGTCATTTTTTATTTTTATTAGTATAGAATCTAAGTTATATTACCTATAAATAGATAAACGTTTTAGATCAATGTAATTGTTTTGTTCCGACACCTTAAGGATACCGTGAGTTTGGTTCTTAGACCCAAACTATTATTTCTTAGAAATTATTTTTTGAAGTTGCTCAACGTAAACTAATCCTGTAAGTAATATAAGAATATATGTGGGCATAAAATTATACAATACTATAATACGAGCAAGGTTTGTATATATATATATTTTTTCACACGGATATCGAAAACGGCTCTAAGGAATTTCTTTATATTTTCGAAATAACTAATTTCCGAGTAGAAAATAAGTTCTAGATAGGTCTAATGTCTAGGAAAATTCCAGTTTTCTTGTAATAGTAAGTTTAAAATCTAAAAATTTAACATTACGCTTATGGAGAATCAAATGTAAAGAAGACAAACCAAAACATCTGTTTATTAACCGTTTGACAGTTCTTGATTGAAGATGGTGGGGAACAATATGAGAATAGAGGTTTTTCATAAATATTTATTTTATGTATGTAATAAATGCAAAATTATCAGGTTACTAAACAATTTGTAAAAACTTAAAGGTAACATAACTGTGTGAAATAAAAGCAGAAAAAAGTATTTCCAAAATCTAACGTGTTTTGATAGAAAACGTATTCTTTGTATTGCTTGAAGCCACTGTAACAAACCAATTAATAGGTGTAAATTAAATTTCTCTTTTGTTTTCAATCCTCACTCCGTTTCTAACAAAATCAGTTGATCTCAGGCTAATAATAACTGTATGGATAATTAAACAGTAAATGATAGGCTAAAACAATTGAGGTTGGCTAAAACACCTTAAACGGCGTCGCTCATTTGGCAGATGCCGTGGTCCAATGGTAGCGAGGGCTTCATATACCGAAGGTCGCGAGTTCCATCCTCATCAGGGGCATTACTTTTTGTTCACTGCTATATTAATTATGGTGTATTAAATTAGTTTTATTTAAGCCACATAAATGTTTTCATTGAGTAATAAATGTGTTTTAATTTTTCTAATTAATATTTATTATACATGTTTTATTTTAGAGGAGCTTTGAGCAAAGCTCGGTCACCAGGTACTTATAATAATACTAGCTGACCTGGCAAACTTTGTATCGCCCAACAGTAATGTGTGTATATAAGTCGGGCCATGCCACCACGGTGCTGTTCTCCTGCGATTCTTCCGTCTTCAGTGGATTGATTCGCCATATTCCAAAGTCGAATAACATTACGACTTTTTTGTGAAAGATTAGATCTTCTGGGTCATAGTCGATATTAATACTGATTCGACAATATATGCTAATAACATTCTCACAAAACAAACTAATCTAAGTGGAATATTGGAATGGAAAGTGAATCGCACAATGTTCTGACTCAAACTAAACCCAAACTAAATCTAACTGCGATAGCCTACGGTTTTAAGGAAGGATTGAGTCTTCTGAATCGCGGTATTGTGTATAATAACACTCACATAATGTAATATTCATTAATTCCACTTGCACAAAACAAAAAACAACTAATAATTACACTGGTACAAATCAACCAGTAATCTATATATTTTTTCAAAACAATCTTAGACATTCGCTGGAAATGAAGCATAATGACATCAACTGTCGACTGATGAAAATAAAGCAACACAAAATCAGCTGTTAATAAAATATTCACATTAATGATGTATTCAGGGCTATTTAAAACACACATTAAAATTGAAATGTGTGTTATCTCTTATTTTTGTGTTGCAGACTGATGTGGCCCGATGGTTTCTCTTCTTCCTCATCGGTCTGTTCACTGCCGCCATCGGGGTGTTTGTGGACATTGCCATCGCCCAGATAGCAGACTATAAATACTCCTTCCTAAGGAGCGGTATCCTTTACAAATTGCTGTCATAGCAAACCTATATATGATATCATCTTAAACATTTCAAATGGCTCTCAGTCTCTGTTTGGTCTTAGTCCTCATATAAAAACCATAATTATTATTAAAATGTTATTTAAAACAGTATATAAAATTTAAGAATAATCTTTTTTAATGAAAACTACTATACAGCTCAACTCTCAGTGAATTGCAATTTTTTTCACCCAAACTAAATTGTCTTACCTTTAGTTTCTTATGGTACAGAAATGGTTATCTTTAAATTCTCTTAAAATGGTAGTTAATGTAGTAAGTCAGAAGTAGCTGATCTTATGGGAATAGACTTATTATTCAAACTGATTTACTAATTGTAATAATAATGATCCTTTTGACTTTCCCCGTCCCTTTACAGGAATTTTACCTGTAGCCACTGGTTTTGTTGTACATTTTAGTATGATAAATGATGTGTGGTTAGCATAGTGAACTCTTCACCATGTTAGTGCCAGCTTTCTAGACCACGATGCGATACTGAATTCGTAGCCTCCCAAAGGGCTCGCGGAACTGGGTGATTGACAAGGACTTGATATTGCAGTGTTGTGAGTGGCTGCATCAGGTGGGTTTGAGCCTTCAACCTCGAGCTTTGCCATACCATCCAGGCCCCCGAATATACGAATATTACTCCATAAAATTCCTTGACTGATTCGCTTCAGTCATGAACGAGTGTGTTGCAAACCAATGTTTCTACAAGACCTACTTTGTCTGGCTCGGTCTAGTCCTGATCCCTGTCATGGTTGCTTCTATCCTGGTTGTGTATGTGGAGGTCAGTATTTATTGTCTTCTCCATCTCAACAGTAGATATTAGTTAATATGTGAATTGAATCCTAAATCGAATCTCATTTTTTACATTTAGTTAAGTTACAGAAACAAAATAACGGGATTTTTAGATCAAAACTCTTGGTAGTGGAGAGATTCTTAATGAAAACCTCTAAACAAATAAAATTTTTAATTTTGTTACCAAAGTGTTTTTGTTTGAAAAATACAAATAACAAATAATAACTGTATATCATCCCAACTGATTAGATACTGTAAAATTAGAGAGAAAATTTGAAAAAGAGAATAGTTTTGTGATGGTAAAGTTAAAAAGTAATTTAAAGATTTTAGTTTTCATTGATTATTAGACTTAAATTTTTAGATTTTTTACTTATAATTGCAAATTATAAATAAAAATATACTTGAATTAAAATTTGAAGAGAATATGTTCCAAAAACATTGAACTATGAATTTGATCTACCTTTAATGAAATGGCTTAAGAGAGCAAATACAACTTTAAGTTGTTGACAGATGATTCAAAAGCACAAATACAAAGGTAGAAAACAAATCCTGTGGACAGATACAAATAACATAGGCGGTGAGGTTAATCAATAGCAGGTGGCGGTGGCAGTGTGGCGGTGCTGCAATTCAAGTGGCAGTGGCGATTAACATCAGCTAGCTGGCAGCGTGCCATGATTACTGCCCATATTGTTGAACTCTCAGAGGTGGACTTCCTCTTGATTAGCTCTCATGTCCGCTTCACCAACATGAACATAAACATTGTTCAATTTGGGACAATTATCTGCCTGTATTCATATTTTCAAAATAAATATATTTGGTGTAAAAATTGTTTTGCTCTGTCAAATTAGTTTGTAAGATTTAGTTTTATCGGATTAATCTTTTACAAAAAAAACATGATTTAAGTTATTTCAAATTCCACGTGAACACTGAATAACCACGCATATTCTCCAAAGTTCTGATAAGTTGACAACACTGATAGAACATTTTTATTGAAGAGATGTTGTTGCTGATGCATCATAATGCTATCAAATGTTTGTCCATCCCTTGTTTTGGTAGCAGAGTAACACACCCTTGGGTTCAACACATGAACAGCTATTGTTACTACACTATTGGTGTCGTATACTAGAGTTTAAGAACATGTATTAGCTTAATTTTTTGTCTAGATTTTGTAAGATATTATCAAATATATGTGATGAAGTTATTTTTTGCAACCGTTTCTAACAAATGGAGTGAATTTCTTTGACCATTACTAAAAAAATTAAGCTTTTTAGCGAATTTCCCATAGGGAAGAAGCTATTACCGTAGGTCTCATGGTAAGACTTAAGCCCGAGACCATGTTATTTTTTCGTCTTTAGGTGCCCAGAGTCCAAAAACAATAGTCGTTAAAATTTATATATATATATATATATATATATATGTATATATGTATATATATATGTGTCTGTTAGCACGATAACTCTCGTAAAAATGGTCCGATTGAGACCAAATTTGGTAGAGAGGTGTATTCCTACAACTGCTCGGACGAGTTCGTAAACCAGACATACCGGTCAATGGGAACGGGTAGTTTGGGGGGGTTTTGTACCCCAAAATGGAGTTTTTTGCATTTTTCACATGTAATTTTTAAAAATCTACACAATTAAGTTCCTTAAAGTTTTTCTCTATCTTTAATGGTTACCGAGATATTAAAAAATCTAAACACAGTACGTTGTATTGTGGGGCTCCAATGTTAATCTTATGGAGGATAGAGAAAAATTAATATTTTTCATATTAATCAAAATTTTTGGATAAAACTTGATTTTTAGCTTTATGTGGTTGAGATCTATCCATTTATGCTTAAAAATCATAGTTTATGTGTTTATCATGGCAGCAAACCTGCATACTCTTTTCCCATTTAATCATATAGGGAATAGGCAAACTCCTTTATTTATGGACAGCTGTTGATGAAAGTTGGTAAAAATGTTAAGATAAAAATTATTCATGGTAGAAATGACTTCTTTCAGTGTTCCTCACAGCAGCTAACCTGCACACTCTTTCCTATGTTAATCTTATGGAGAATAGGCAAATAATTCTCATGTTTTTGGACTTATTTTTATAAAACTTGTCATATATTAAATTATTGATTTGGAAATTAACTGAGTACGCAGGTCTGCTGCGACGGGGGTATATATATATATGTGTGTGTGTGTGTGTGTGTGTCTGTTAACACGATAACTCTCGTAAAAATGGTCCGATCGAGACTAAATTTGGTAGAGACGTGTATTCCTACAAATGCTCGGACGAGTTCGTAAACTAGACATATCGGTCAATGGGAACGGGTAGTTTGGGGGGGTTTTGTACCCAAAAATGGGGTTTTTTGCGTTTTTCACATGTAATTTTTTAAATTTCTAATTTTATATTTCACCATTGGAATCAGCTTAAAAAATTACACAATTAAGTTCCTTTAAGTTTTTCTCTATCTCCAACGTTTACCGAGATATTAAAAAATCTAAACACAGTACGTTGTATTGTGGGGTTCCAATGTTAATCTTATGGAGGATAGGGAAAAATTAATATTTCCCATATTAATCAATATTTTTGGATAAAACTTGATATTTAGCTTCATGTGGTTGAGATCTATCCATTTATTTTTAAAAAACATAGTTTATGTGTTTATCATGGCAGCAAGCCTGCATACTCTTTTCCCATGTTAATCATATAGGGAATAGACAAACTCCTTTATTTATGGACAGCTGTTGATGAAAGTTGGTATAAATGTTAATAAAAAAATTATTTATGGTAGAAATGACTACTTTCAGTGTTCCTCACAGCAGCTAACCTGCACACTCTTTCCCATGTTAATCATATGGAGAATAGGCAAATAATTCTCATGTTTATGGACAGATTTTTATAAAACTTGTCATATATTATTATTATATTATTGATTTGGAAATTCGCTGAGTACGCAGGTCTGCTGCGACGGGGGTATTTATATTTACCATTGAATCAAATTATCTGGTAGTTTTAAATTACTGTTAAAAAAAAACTAAGTGTAATATATAAGGTACGTGTAAACTTTTACTCTAATTAATTAATTTATTCCATGTATAAATATAAGTATAAAACTTCCTAGAGTAAACCGCACGAAAATAGTCTGATGAGGTCTTAGGCAGCTGGTTCCCCCCTCAGCCCCTCTTGCCCCGCAGTGTTGCCATTTTTCATTCAGCCTATCAGCTGACGTAGCCATATGCTATAATAGAATAAGGCGATTTGGCAACCCCGCACTGACTCTCATCGGTCCATTTTCGTGCAGTTTACTCTAATTACTTTTATTTATCAAACAAAATTTATTTTAAACCGACAAGAGTGTTGAAACTGAAAGTTTAAGTTATATGAAACTGAAAATTTTGGGTAATTACAAGATTAGATAATCATACTGGAATCATCAGCTTAAACCTCTTTAAAATTTTAAATTGATACCTTCCATTCTTATCTCAGAGAGAATAATTTAACGATAGAAAACAATTTTGAGTGCTAAATATGTTATAGTTTTTGCCAATTAATATTGAAAGGTAAAAGAGTAAAAAAGTCATAAAATAAATCAATTAATTTAATAAATGAATAAAATTAAATCTTTTGTACACAAAATCATAATCATGGGCTTAAATTCAAATTAGATTATTATTGAAATACAAAAAATATATATTTACATTTTTAAATGGAAATAATTGTTAAATGAATATAGCTGAATCAATAGGCCAATATTTAGAAGCTCTCCTATATCTATGAGTAAAGCTATAAGCGGTTTAAATATAGTAAAAAAGTAAAGTGTTTTATTCGGTAACAGTGAAGTGGACAGATTCATTACCTAATGTAATGAGAAACATGACGTTGTGAAATTGTATCTAATCCATATACTGTAGTTCCAATAATATACTATAGGTTGCATGTGATCAGTGGGGAATTGGAAGAGAATGTCAGGGAGGGGGGAAGGGGGAGGGTCACACATGTTATGATGTGGGAAAAGCAGTTAGTGAGTCAAATAGACGATTGACACCCAATCACCTGGCGGGCCGCCAGTTGCAAACCCACGACCACAACAACGTTGTCATCTCTCTGGATGTAACAAGCATATGGTGAATTGTTACTGGTTCATGCTCCAACAAAACTTAACATTCAAATTAAGGAATATATTCCAGGAAATAACTCAAGGAAATATATTTAGGATTATATTTAGGAACTTTCACAGTTAAAATTTCTTCGATTAATTACAAAGTAAAAAATTTTTATTTATTTTTAATTAATGTTAATCTTTAACACAGCATTAAAGTTTTCATGATCGTATCTCCCCAACACAATGTGGTCATGAATGGTGTTGTCCATTGCATATTCTTATAATATTTTGAAGTATTAACTATAACACAAAAATACCCCTGTCGCAGCAGACCTGCGTAATCAGTGAATTTCTACCTCAATAATATAACAATAATAATACAAGTATATGACAAGATTCATCAATCAGTAACTGTTGATAAATAAGAGTATTTGCCTACTCTCCCTACCATTAACACGGGAAATGTTTGCTTTGAGGAACAGTGAAAGTAGGAATTTTTACCATAAACTATTTTATTTTGACAATATACCAAGTTTTATCAATATCTGGACATAAATAAAGGAGTTTGTCTATCCTCCATAAGATTAACATGAGAAAGAGTATGCAGGTTTGCTGGTATGAGGGACACGTAAAAAATGATTTTTTTAGCATAAATGTATGGATCCCAACCACATGAAGCTAAATGCAAAGTTTCATCAAGAAAAATATTTTTTTTCTTATCCTCCATAATAAAAACATTGGAGCCCCTAAATACAAATGTACTGTGTTTAGATTTTTTAATATCTCGGTAACCGTTGGAGATAGAGCAAAGCTTTAAGGAACTAAATTATGTAGTTTTTTGGGCTTATTCTAATGGTGAAGGATAAAATTTGAAATTTTATGAAATTACATTTAAAAAATGTAAAATCCCCATTTTTATGGTAAAAAATCTATTTTTATTTTGGGGCCGCAATTTTAATCTTGTTTCAAGTTAAGAAAAAATTAATATTTCTCTTATTAATTTGAATTTTTGGATGAAACTTGGTATTTAGCTTCATATTGTTATGATCTATCCATTTATGCTTAAAACTCATAGTTTATTTGTTTATAATGGCAGCTAACCTGTTTACTCTTATCCCAATTTAAATATATAGAGAATATGCAAACACTTTTATTTATGGCACTATCGCTAGTCATAAGCTATTTGCCATTAAAACCTTTTACATCACAGTGCCTCAGGACACACTTCTGTTAAACAGTGCAATGTGGGAGTAAATAGTAACATCTGTACACACTGCTACTGCTCAGAGGGAACATGCATCAGTCGTTCTTTGGCTGGATGCCAGCATATTGTTGACTGAATCAACATAACTAGCAAATAGTGTATTTTAATTCCTGTTTAAATATTAAGCTTTAATAAAGTGATTTAGTCTTTAAAAATTCAGGCACTAAATTTATTAATAGAAAAAATTATTGATATTACTTTAAATTTAAACTGTTAATCAAATCCTACAATAAAGAAACTCTTTCTGGCTGAGTTTTAAAAATTACAACAATTACCATATTAGAGACTAGCCTGGTGAAGATATACAATATGAGAATTTAATGTTATGTTTCATAAAATTTATTTAAGAAATGTTATTTATAAAGTTTGTGGTGACAAAGATCAATACAATAAAAGATCTCACACTTGGAGAAAAAATGTCTGGTTGGAAAGAAAGCTATTTTAAAACTATTGAATAACTAGTAAGTAAGTTATAAACTAGTAAAGAAACTGTTTTAGAAGTTCTTACCAATTTGAAGACAATAATTTTAATAATGTAAATATAACCTTAAAGTTGTAGGGGGTTAATTGAAATATTCAATAGAGAGTTTTCCAAATTGAACAGTGTTTATGTTCATGTTGGTGAAGCGGACATGAGAGCTAATCAAGAGGAAGTCCACCTCTGAGAGTTGAACAATATGGGCAGGCAGTAATCATGGCACGCTGCCAGCCAGTTGATGTTAATCGCCACTGCCACTTGAATTGCAGCACCGCCACACTGCCACCGCCACCTGCTATTGATTAACCTCACTGCCTATGTTATTTGTATCTGTCCACCAGATTTGTTTTCCAAGTTGTCATTCCTACTTTCAGGGGAACAGCTATTATTGTTTTTAATATACACAGCTATGGTTTTGTTTTCAATGAATGAATGTATAGAAGGTAGTAATGAAAATGGAACATTAGTTCTCTCTACTGAAACATTTTACCTTTTCAGACAAAAAAAATATATTATTTAGAAATTATTCAAAAAGGTTTTTACTACACTAAACCAGGGCTGGCTCCAGTACCATTCTTGGAGGGGGCACAAAGGGGTGGCGTTTGAGTACCAAATATTTTAAAAATGTAAAAACTATTTACATGTAGGTACCCATAGTAAATTTTCCTTCTTCCTTTAAATTTTATTGTAACGTAGATTTTTGTAATTAATTGTTTTTAACTTCTGAAAAATTTTTTTTAAATATTACTATTAAAAAAAAAAACGCAAGAATCTCAGGAAGGGCAATCACTCCTACTGCTCCCCCTTGGAGCTGCCCCTGCTAAACGGAGGAAAAGTTAGACTAGTATGTATTGCTTGGGTTTGTGTAGGAATTATATGAAATGTTAAATATTTTCCTTAGTGTCCAGAGAAGTATTATTTTCTTCAAAATTGTTGATTTTGAGTTAAAAGTAGAAATATACTTCTGAATTTTAAAGATATATGTATAAAAATGTGTTGGGATTAATGCCTAGATGTCTGTCTTGTTTTTGCGTCAAAGCTATGGTCTATTTTTTTTATTTATTTCAATGGTGCTCTTTGTAATACTGTATATCCTGGTGTAGTTTCACTGTTTTTGATTATTCCAAGTATGAACTCCTAAAATGAGATAAATGAAAATTGATAAAAAATGGTATTAATGTTAATGGTAATCGAATCAGTAGTTTGGCAACGCATAAATGAGAAATCAGAAATATTTATTGGCCGAAAACATTACATAATGTACAGGCTATCGTCAGACTATAGTATTATTATTGATACTCTCCACTGTCCATTATTGATCTTCAGTCTTGAATGTTTAAAATATAACTTGTCCTTCACTTACATTTATTATCACAGATTTGGCATAACTAGATAAGCTAGGACCTACCGAACTGAACAATAAATTAATTATGGATTTTTGGGTCAACAACAATAAAGGACATACAAACTTACATTCATTTTTATATATAGAGATTACAGAGCTAGAAAATATATTTGCAAATATTCCTGTTTTAAAGAACAATCATCCACAGTTTTGCTTTGATTTCATGGAATTTTCAAAAGGATATTGACATTTGATAGTATATTTTTTATTTTATTCTTATTTTTAAGGAACAGATATTAAAATATTTCGTATTATAAATAAAATTTTAAATAAATAAAGCGTGATGTACTTAAGATGAAGAAAGATACAGAGTGACGGAACAGTGAACAGTGAGGCCGGTGCAATATGGAGAGAGGAAGTTTTGCTGGCTCAGAGCCAGCGAGAGATTGTCATAATGTTTATCAGTTTTTCTTTTCACCCGCTTGTGCTTACCGCAGCAAAAATTGTCATAAATTAAACTGTGGAATTGCTGAATCTCGTCTCTACATATTTCTCGTCATTTGTGAATGTGACTAATGCCAATCTGTTCGTATAACTTGAAATGAAAATATTTATTAAAAATTCTTTTAAATTTCTAACGTAATAATTAATAATAATAACTAACTTAACAATAATAATTAGTATATCATTACCATAATATGAGAATTTATTCTGTTTTTTTTTTAATTTATGTTGTTCTCATAAAACACTTTCATGCAATAAGTATACTTTTTTTGTGTGATACTTTTTCCCTAGATAAACTATTGACCAAACAATTATACCTTCAGTGGAACTCCTGTAACGCATCGCCACTTTTGGATTACAAATAAGCCAAATTGTAAATAAATGTTTAGTGGTTATAACTTTCCATAAAGAAACTTATTTTGCAGTGAAATAAGTTTTGATGCAGTGTTTAAGGTTACAAAAAGATTTTGCTCTTTTGAGTTTTGTGAACATTGATTTTGATGGTGTTATTTTCTGACCAATAGAAGTATGCCATATATGTTTTTCAATATACTGTAACAAGTTCTACATTTAGGTAGTATATCGATATGTATAATTATTAGTATTATGTACTACTCGGTAATTAAATTCGTTTTCCCGTAAAAGTCTTTTCATACATACACTTCCCATTAATCTCAACAATAATAAGAGATATCCCCACAAATATTTACCTAGTGTCAACAGCACTATGTTAGCAGTATTGAATCAGTATTACCTAAATTTAAAAAAATAGTATTGCTGAGAAAAATATATTTTGTAAAAAATGTTTAACAAATGAAATATTACCTTAAAAACTGGAAAGGTTTGTTGTTTATATGGTTATTTTATTGGTTGAGTATCATTTTTGTTAGACTAAAAATTCGCTGTAAAAATTTTAGAGCTGTATCTCAAGTGTCTTAGTAAATGCGAAATCATTTAACATGGGCTTAAATGGGTGTTTAAGTAACCTTAAAACTTTTTTTGAGATTAATTATTGGTGATGTTGGATTTATGTTATTTAAATTTTTACTATAGACATTTTCCATCTCGATTTTAAGCCAAACAAAGTTTCACAACGTTTCGGGATCTGGAATCTGATCCCATCCTCAGCCAAGCTAGTACCTAATTTACTCGATTATGTACTAATCGTTTAACATAACACAATTAGTAAATAATCCGGACTAAGCCGGTATAAATGTCCAGTAATAAAAATCTAAATAATATAACCAATAATAAATAGTGTTTAATTGATGGACCGTGTGTTGTTGACAGCCGGCTGCGACGGGCAGTGGCGTGCCGATCGTCATCTCGTACCTCAACGGTGTCAAGATGCCACACGTGGTTGACGTGAGGGTCATGTTGATCCGTGTGTGCAGCACCATTGCCACTTGTGTCGCCGGCCTCGCCGGAGGCAAGGTGAGATACAGAACTCCGCTTAGGTACTCTATTATGATTTAGTTGTTGTGATTTCAAATATTGTAACTCCCCTGTTTTTGAGTTTTGGAATTACAAATAAAGATTTTTTCAATAAGTAGAGACTTCCAAGATTACTCTTTTCTTTAGACAAACAATTGTACGGTTAAAAAATAAAAAGGTTAAAAAGTAGGGTTTTTCATGGTCATGAGAGATCATAACCGAGAAAACCCCACTTTGTATTTTATTAATGATAACATATTTTTAATATGATAACATTTTAATGATAACATATGAGCTTTTGATCCATGGTTGCCCCCCGGAAAAAGAACATCCAATTTCCTTAACTCAAAGAGTTTTACGTCCTGAAAATAATAAGCTTTTAAGATCCCAGCTTTCTCAGGAGGCCTAGGACTTCATCCATCAACCTTTGTCTAGTAACTAAATGTTTGATGAATTCAATGATAGATTTTTGTTCTATCTAAATTTGACTTGTTCCTCATCAGTATCCAAATCAAATAGAAAATTAAAAAGAAACACCTGGATTACAAGTGGAATTTTGACTTCCAGACAAAAAATCAAAATCAGATGGATCAATTCTCATCCCCTTTCTTTTCCTTTTTACGTTAATCACGTCGGTATAGCGATTGAAAAAGAACACCTCGTCCAATACGCTGATGTTACTACTCTCTGCCTCCACAAAAATACTTTTGAATCTCTTGAAACATCGGTGAAACATTTCAAGCCAATCTGAAGTATGTGAGTTCAAATACTGACTATTAACAATCCCAATTTGCCTTGCAAACGTTTGGCACAGTAGTCCACAAAAAAAAAACCCCGTGACTGGCTTGGGTGGAGGTTGACAATATTTGTTGGGATTGCAGTGGATACCTGTTTTGCTACTTTCACAATAATTACCATTCTTTTAATGTTTGCACTTAAAGGAGGAGCACGTGTTGTGTTTTTTACCATACTGATTATTTTAAGAAGAGCTGTATGTTAATTTGATCATACAGTTAAAGGTAAAACACTAGGGGTAGTTAATTGCTAATCCGCTTTCATAAGTTTTTCTTAAATTGAAGACTGTTATTTATATCTGTGTACTGATTCAGAGCAGTGCGAATGTATACTGGAAGAAGTTGCAGCTGTGATAAGTCTGGCATGATTAATTGCTCTTGTGTCAGGAAGGGCCGATGATTCACACGGGAGCCATTGTGGGAGGGTCCCTCGCGACCCTCAGGATCCCGGGTTTCAGCTGCGCTGATACTGTGTTCCACTTCTTCCGGGAGGACCATGAGAAGCGGGACTTTGTCGCTGGAGGGTCCGCAGCTGGCGTTGCAGCTGCCTTCGGAGCACCTGTCGGTGAGGCAACACCGTCACTAGCACCTGCTATCCCGCTCTTCCTCTCTTACCAAGTTTACTGGTTCTCCAACAGCCTTTCTCAAAAAATAACTTTCTTGCACATTATTGAACTATATTAGGTAGAGGCCTAGTAAAATAATGTGAGAAAATAATTTATATTTTTTAATATATTTAAGTAGACCTTTACTAGATGAATAAGTCTATTATAAGAATAAGTCAAGTTAGTCAAAGTGCTGATTAATAAACCAAGGTTTATTGGCCAAGGAATATGTCAGCCTTAGTCAGTAAGAAGACGACAAGATTGTGCTACATTCATCTCACACTCTTTTCTCGTTCATAAAAAAAATACTTCAATATTCTTAACCCTTAAACCGGTAAGCATGTCAATCGCAATCCATTTACGCCATTCTCAACCAGCAACGTCGCGGTCACGACACATTATGTCACACATTTTTTATTGCGTTTGTACAACTACATAAAATCATATTTCGTTTATTATTACATATCACTATGTTCAGCATGAGTCAGACTATTATATGTATACATGATAATAATGATAATATTATTTTCTTTTTGTAGACATTTATATTGGCAGCATTGAAAATATAAATATTTTCGCTAAATAAAGAACTACGCATTGTCGACTGTCGAGCGTTTGTGGCTTCTTATTCTAAGGTTTTGTTTTCTTTCTCAATATGAGTGAATTAGCAAATAGTAGTGGTGATATTTGTGGATATTTACTTGATTTAGAAAATGATGATGGTAGTGATGTTGTGCATTGGTTATCAAGATGATATTTGAATGGCTTATCATCTGATAGCGACGAAGAGTATGTTTCTAACCCAAGTGAATTTAGTTATACTGATGAAGACAATGATCAAAAAATACCTGAAGATGTGGAACCAGAAATTCAAAATTTAAAAATAACACAAATTAGATAATTTTTGGAGGCTAGTGGGGGTAGGTGGAGCTCAAGAAAATTAAGAAGATGTTGATAACCCGGAATAAGCACCACTGAGGCACACATGTATATGAGTCATATTTCTTTGTATAATTTTGTAAATATATACATTTTTAGGTAACATGTGTATATATTCTGGACCTAAATAAAATTTGGATTACTGTGAGTGTTTTGTTATTCAAAGTGTTCACATACAGAAATATACTAGTGTGTGAAATTAAAACGTTCTTTTCAATTTTTTTGTTGCCTGAAGAATCTACCCAGAATTCCTAGTAAGCTTAATTTTTACATATTATTATTCCTCATAAGTTACAGAAAAAGAATATATATAATACTTAGTATCATGTTTTTATGTTTTTAAAATGTATTTTTAAAAATTTTTCAAAACAATCTTTGCAAATAAGCCGATTTGGGCTTGCTGGTTGGGATAAAAATGCCCACCAGTTGCAGGGTTAAATACCTTTGTAGGCTTAAAATACCTACCTGGATAGGTCACAATTTCAGAAAGCTAATAATAATAAAATAATATATTATTATTTTGAAATGTAATCTAATAGAACTTTAAAGTAAAGGTGACAAAGTACAATGTAAAGGACTTTTTAAATGTGTTGATAACACATTTAAAAGAAAAAATCATATAAAGGAAGTAAAATCACATATTACAAGTTATTTTCAAACGTTTTTGGTTTTTTAGGGCTTTGGAAAATCTTTATTGTAATGTATAAACAATTTTATTTGTAAACATAACTAATGTTCTTCTTTAACTTTTGTTTTATTTTACCACAATTTACTGCTTGCTATATTTGAAACAAAAATCATTGCGAGACACAATAAAGTTAATTTAAACATTACATAAATATTTTATTTGTTACTTAAAGCCATTTTCTAAATCATCTTTTACATTTACAAGGTGTTAAAAAATTTGAACTTGCAACAATGCAGTCATGAAAATAGCCCAGTGTTTGTAATAGTTTGTTAATTTGAAATCCTAATCAATGCTACACGCATGTTATTCCACAGTTTTAACTTGGAAGACCAGCACCATTTTAATTTAAAATTCATCACTCATTATTCTTATTTTGAGTCCCACACACCAGTTAAATAATTTGGTTAAATTATAATTGGAAATTTCAAACTAATTTGATCAAACCATTGCATTCTGAAATAGTGTATCTTCTGTCATTTTGAAACACTTGATGTATTTTTTTAATTTCTCCACCTGTTTGTTTTTCTCACAGTGGCTCTTACGGATGTGTTTATAAGCCTGCTTTTCCTCCTTTGCCATCTTCCGCCACTTGGCTGCGGCAAGAGCAATCAATGTTGTGGGCGTTACTTCATGTCCTTTATACTTTGCTTTGAAATCCTGTACAAAATTAATGTACGGATTAGTATTTGGGATCGGAACACTTATATCAGTACTGTTTTCCGATTGGCTTGTAATAGAATTACTTTGAGAATCTATTACTTCTAAGCAGTTTTCGTTGGGCTCACTTGAGCACTGGTCTTTAGATCTATTTGACAACTGGTCTTTTGAGTAATTATCGTGAACTTGAGTATTCGATTCATCAGTAGCTGAGTCTACAAAAGACTGTTTGATTGGTTCTTCAAAGTACTCTGAGAGATCAGTGGTATTTTTCTCAGATAGGTCTTCAGGATCTTGCTCATAACATGTTTCTTTATTCTTAATGATTTCATTCATTTCAGAAGACTTGTCATCATCTATTACATGAGAATTACATGAGAGAATTGATCTTGGAATTTCTTTGGCAGTATCATTTCCTTTTTGGTCAATGTCATCCAGCAGGCGAGATGTGGATTTCAGTCTGATTTCAGCAAGTTCTAGGTCCTGTAAAATAGAGGCAAGCACATTGTCCATTTTTTTTGGCTGTAAACTACTTACGTCACTCTCTTCATTTGTAATTTGGTTCATGATTTTACCATCTATTATTTGTGTGT
This sequence comes from Nephotettix cincticeps, assembly GCA_023375725.1. Classification (NCBI taxonomy): domain Eukaryota; kingdom Metazoa; phylum Arthropoda; class Insecta; order Hemiptera; family Cicadellidae; genus Nephotettix; species Nephotettix cincticeps. Next base: position 134,945,435 of record CM041786.1, read on the forward strand.
TGTTTAAATCTTGAAGTATACTAGTTATTGGCAATTTTTGCTTCAGGATGATTGTTCACTTTCAAACATTTTCCAAAAGATTGATGATTACAAAAATTTTTTGCTGATTTTTTTTACTCTGGAGAATTTATTGATTTAACGTTGTATGATATGTTACTTAAAGTTGTTAATGCTTAACAGACTAATAAGAATATTAACACATTCAGTTGTCATGAGCTTTCTTTTTTAAAAACCTTATTTTAACCTTAAAGTTAAATATTTTCTGTGGTGTCTATTGATGAAATATCAGCTGTTAGATTTTTTTTATTCTATGTTATTGAATGCAATAAAGTTATCATTTAGGATAGTTTTATGATTTTTATACTTACTTGTTATACCTAAGAATAATTGTGTTTAGTAAGGTATAAAAGAGTCTGACATATGTATTTTACCCATTGGCCTAGCCATTTTTAATCAATGTGCCAGACCCAGCTCTAGCAATTAAAATGGATGAATTTGTAGACTTTTAGAAAACCCTAGATAAGTTTTGTAAATTACAACTGATTTCAGTCAAATTTTCACTTATATTTTAAGGATTGAATTTTGCAAAAGAAAATGCTCTATTAAAATGTATAAAAAATATACTAGTTTTTATTTTTAAAATTATATTAATTTTTTACAAAAAAAACTTAACTAGATATTGTTTTAGGCTGTAGAACATTTTTTAAATTTAACCTTCCAGGACATGTGCTGTATTTTGTATTTTGTAAAACAGATGGTATTTTTTAATTTTTACTCTGCGAGGTTAAAAACTATTGGGGCCCCCACACTTCCGGTTGGACCTAGTTTGATGGTCAGCCATTTTTTATTCAATACGTTGCTCACCAAAACATAAGTGACAGTCATAAGACTAGGAATGGTCCAGGCGGGAAGTAACGCTCGTAAGTCTAGGCCAATGGGTTAACCTTTTGATTGTTACTTATTTGAGTGTCAATTTTAGGGATAAAAAACTGATCTCTTAGATTTTTCAAATGATGGATTTTGAGATGAATGGCAATAAGTTACACATGTGCGATTAAATAATATGACATAACATGATGTTTTTATGGGCATTAATTAAATTTTATTTTCCATAAGGTTATAGGCAAGTGAGTTAAAATTAAAGTAAAATGATTGGTGTATGTAACAGTTCACATACACCAATCATGTATGTATCAGTATACATACTTCCCCTATAGAAACTTGAATGTATGTAAAATTCCTTAAACGTGCATAGGTATAAAATGTATTTAATATAACTGTCATTGTTTAATGCCAATCAATAGCTATAAAAAATACAGCTTATTGAAATAACCACTTTTTTATTTCAAAAACATTCCATGAATTTATTTCACCACCCCGTTATTGCTAAAAATTAATTAATTAAGTTTAAAATTTTTTGAGATATACCTAGCCACCCACCACCAAGGTAATAACAATTTTTTTGTGGTTTTATGGAGTGATGTGACCTTAAGCTGCTTACCAAGTTTCATGACAAACTTATGAGAAATGTGGAAGACATATTCGTTAGAATAACATTGTCCATTGTTAAAAAACATAAAACATAATTAAATCAGGTATTCAATCAGAATATACAGCCAAATAAAAATGAAATAAACCTAACAAAGTAACAGTCAACAAGAACCAACACTCTCTCTTACTCATTAAAAATATTTTAATTACAAATTTTATTCCAGTATTAATAAAAAAACCTTTAGGTAACGAGGAAAGTCAATGGAGAAGTAATTGTCTAGTTCATATAAGCATTCTAATTTAAAAAAAAGTTAGATTTTATTCTTGAAGCTATTAAAAGATAATACTCAGGTTAGAAAAGTTAGTTTATTATATAATTTTGCTGAAGTGAAATGAAAGTGTTTCTGTAAGCTGCTATGGTTTAACTGTTGTTATCTCAAATTAAGTCTATTCCTAGTAAAATGATTATGGAAGTGGCTGTTAGTTTCGTAACCATCCTTATGACTTCATAGTCATAAGGTCATAGTTCTATGTTCATACATAGAACAGAGAAAAGAAAATATAGATATAAGGTAAAGTTATGAATTGTTTAAATACATAATGGTTTTCAGTGTGTTCTATGAGGTATCCTAATTGCTCTCTCCTGTAAGATAAACAGTTTATGACGAAAGAGTCTGTTATTATCCCAGAGGGGGACACTATAACTTATAATACTTTGTATTCGAGGGGAACTAAATGTATCTGCTGAGGTTTGGGAGGAACAGCAACTCCTGTAAAGTGGCTAGATGTGTAGAAGTTCCCCTGTGTCGTAGTTGACGTGTTGATAAAGCGATTGTTAAACATTCCAGGCGGAGTCCTGCTGAGCCTGGAGGAGGGGACAAGCTTCTGGAGTCTGTCTCTCATCTGGAAGATATTCCTGTCCTCCATGGTCGCCACCTTTACCCTCAACCTGTCTCTCAGCGCCTTCGAGGGACATCCAGGTGATAACATTCAGAACCAATTCATTCATTGATTGAAACATGCTAAACAGATTATTATTTTTTAACTTAAGATAATTGAGGCATGAATGTGTATTGTTTTGATTGAATGTCTTTTTTTAAGGTAAATGGTCAAACAAATACCAGGGTGATCATTTACGAGGGTTATCCAGAAAGTCAGAATGAATGCGTATCTCTTGCAGCACAGATCCACCACCATTTTTATTGTGTTCACAGCCATTTGCCCCTTCCTTTCTCTTAAGTTTGAGGTGTGTCTTATTGCTTGGTTATGCTACGAGTTTTCGCATCATTTTAAAATGGTAGCGCCAATCGAAAATCCCACCAAATGCAAGGTACGGAGTGTAATCATTTTTTCATATGCTCAAAAAGTTAAGCCTATTGAAATTTATAGGAAAATTAAAACTGTTTATGGTAAAGAATAAGAATTTTGAATTTTTAAGAAGGTTTTATTAGAATTTTGTATTAAACTCCAGAAAACAAACATCAGGCCATTGGAGTGACCTTCGCCTTAAGAAACAAAGGAAACCTCATTATCGCAGACTCCTCAAGTCATAGAAATGGTTTTTGGGTTCAAAAGAATGCGATTTCATGCCTCAGCAGGAATGCGAAAAGAACTCCTACGTCTGAAGTGGAAAAAAATCTTTAATCATCCTCCCTACAGCGCAAAACTATCACCTTTTCAACTGTTTTTAACAATGAAGGAATATTTGGGTGAAAAACAGTTGGAAATGACAATGAACTTAAGAAGAAAAATAAATTTGGTTCGAATTGTTCATGGCTGAAGAGTATAATAGAAAAACTGAATAGAGAAACTGGTCCCATGTTACAATAAGTGCCCTGACAACTTCGGGGATTGCATAGAAAAGAAGAATCAGGTAATGTGGTATTGTAATAAAGTTTGGTCTTGATATCTTTAGTTTTCATTTAATAACTCTAAAACGTTCTTCACTTTCTGGATGACCCTCGTACATTATAAACATTATAATAGGGGTGTTTGTGAAAATATAGTGAACACTTAGATACGCAAAAAAGGAATAACATAAATGAATAACAAAATTGTACGCCTCCTTTGTTGGTGTACTAGACGAGCTACAGCCATTACAAGTTACTGTAATAGGCACGTTTGCTCAGGGGTAACGATTTGGCAAAGGGAGCAGGTCAAAGGATGGTGGTTCTGGTGACCGGCGACTCCCGTCAGATCACAAGCGGTCTATAACTGCTAGCCTATGTGACTCACGCCACTACTGTACCTTGCAGTCTTTAATTCACTGCACAGGGTCGTGTACTTTGGCAATGGGTAGCTGACGTTAAAATTTAAAAAATATATTATGCCATTCTTCATAATTTAATCTCTTTGATTTAGTTTATGCTACCCCATTTACTCAGTTCCTTTGAAAATGTATAAATGAATTGTGATGGTATTGATTTCATATCATCAATTGGCTATAAAGAGATGAAAGAAAATTAACTGCTCATGTGTTTTTAACACTAAGTTTTGTTTTGTATCACATCTTCACTTACATTTTGAAGAGACAGGTGTTGGGTTTTATGTTTAATTTTGCGGAACAACTTTTCTTGTTCTCAATTTAAAACTAAACTGTTTCTTACAAAGTCACCCCTACCCTTAACAGTCTAATGTTCACCAAACGATCACAACCTACTCCTGTTTTATACTAATGAGTTATAGTAACAGCTAGAGTTAGTTAGTCGTTTTGAAGGAGACGAGTGGATGAGGTGGGGTAGGTAAAGGAGTTTTTTGAAACATGTGCCCATGTAGCTCAAAGCTCAAGTGTGACTATTTTTTTCATCCCACTGTTGGACCGGTTGGCTGCTCCAGAAGGTATTATAAGTCAGTGTTAAAAGTAGGTTATCAGTTTGAAGGAAGTACACAGCAGCTTGTCTTGGCAAGGACAAGCATATCTGTGTGGTCGGATACAAACTGAGTCAAACATGGACTATTGTGTAGGTTGTGTCGAAAATTACTGAATAATTAAATCACCTAACTTTTCTTATATGCCGTATACAGTTTAAAGAACTTGAGGCTGATTCCTTCACAAAAAATCCTTTAAAAAATTGTGCAAGCAATTTATTAGTGAATTTGGCTGTATACTTCCATTGAATTGAGATGAATGTGTGCAATGTAGGTGGTCGGTAGCAGACGTAGAGGCATGGTTGTCAAGCCAATTACTCTTCTGTTTTCACCTCTATAAATTGCCTGTTTTGATTTAAACTCATTTTTTGTCGGTGAATGTAAAGCTAACCTTGAACATCTCAGTAGTTTTCCAGTCTTCATAACAGAATCGAGTGTCAGTTTAACCTTTTGACTGAATTTTTCAAACTTAAGACTCATCATGACCATTAAACTATTCATGGTTTTCAAGCATGTTAGTTACCCTCATTGCCTTTATTAGCATTAAAGAATGGCTCATTGTTTATTACAAAAAGCTAAGAAAATTCAGATAAGTTGTGAAAAATAACTTCTCAAAAATTCTGCAGTTGCTCAAGGCTGAAGGAGGCTTATTTGTCCCAAAAAAAGATATCCAATAAAGGGGCATTGTTTGCAACTAAGTTTATTGTTCTATATCATTTCATAAACGAATTGATTTATTTCCATTTATTATTAATTTTGAATCAAAATTAACCGATGCCTTTTATCCAGGTGGTAGTATAAAGTATAATATGGTGACCAATAACCCCGAGAGCTTTTTCAAAGGTATGTTATGTTTAGTTACGATTTCTCAACGAGTGCTCGTCTTCCACCCAGTAGCTCTAACCTCGCCCACACATTAACCGGTGAATTGTTCTTGCATTTAGTTTTGAATTCTTTAATTATCTTGGCTGAAGTTTTCAATGTTTGGTACTCTTTGTCGTAGGAGTATCACCTACCAATGTTTTCTTATCGTGTGTTCATCTGATTGGTCTTTAGAACAAACCTGTTATAACCAACTAACCGATACCAGAGTTTTTGAGTAGGATATCGGGTCAGACGATAAGTGGTTGAGACAGTGTATCACCTAGGATTTAAGGCAGAGTTTCACAATGCTCGAGATATTTTACATTAACTAATGCTAGCATACTAAGCATGGTGTTGCCTGACACCAAAGTGCCGGTTTTGTATTGACAGCACGGGACCAAGTGTCAGTAAACCCCAACTACTCAATAACTAGCATTGGCTTTCTGGTGAACCTACTGGGCAACATGTTCTTCAGCTCAGCTGTCACTTATAACCTCTAAGATAATAATATGTACAAAAGTCACTGTTGAAATTATTTTCTCGTTCTGATTAACAAAAGGTATTGTATACTCTTTTACTTGTGTTGTTTATTTTGTCTAGAGTTTTTGTCTATCTTTCAATCAGTCTTTCCACTTTCAAGTTTATCATGTTTCAACATGTAATAAAATATAACAGTGATAAATATAACTGAGTAATCTTGAGGTATTTTCATTTGTTTATTTATTATGAAAACTGTTATTTCCCAACTGACTTAATTAAAACCCATAAATGTTGTATCTTTTCATTATTGTCTCGCTTGTATTGTAGTTTTTGGTTCTTGAACTGTGTGATTTATTGTTTCCTTCCTAGGTCAACTCACACACCCGGGTCTACTGTTTTTCGGGAAGCTGAATGACTCCATTACCAACTACGAGGTGTTTGAGTTGCCCATCTTCATCGGGATGGGGGCCATTGGAGGCGTGCTGGGAGCTGTGTTTGTCGCCATTAACATGCGCATCACCACATTCCGCATGAAGTGAGTCAAATGGAGATTGCACCTCTCATTAATGAAGTTACGATAACATTTTGGTGAAGTTAAGAGTTTAGTAGAACGTTGGTTAAAGGAGTTTTTTCTGCAGATAAGCAGCAAAAGAAGAGTCTTCTTTCTAAACAATGAGCTGCTTTTAAATAATTTAATAACTATAAATGTTGAATCACAGTAATCTTCTTCGATATTAGAACAATTTTTTATGTACGTATTTGTCATGCATGTTTAAGTAAATTATGTTCTGAGTAGACTGGTTAGTGAAAAATTGTTTGACAATTTACCATGTGGCAGAGGACACTACTTTTTGATTTCATTTTAATACATCGTCTATGAGGATGAGGTGCTTCTGAAACATCACAGTTTAGCAACCAGTAATATAAACAAGAGATTTGACTAAAAATAATAAAACTCTTTTGTTTATGAATACATTCTGGTATTAGAGCCAGAATAATAAATCTGAGAAATAAATATTTTTTTTATATTTTTAAAATTTTTTAATAGAAACTATTTTTAGGCGATATTGCCACATAATTTACTGGATTGTGATTTATGTTTTATCTTATAGATAAAAAGTTATTCCAGTCAAATTTATAGGCTCACTACCAAAATTTTGAAAATATCAAAATTGTATGGTTAGTTATGAAATTTTGTATGTTCTAATCTCTTATTAGCAAAGTTTTAATTTATTACAGGTCATGTTTTTATTCACATTTTCTTTGACAACCTCCATACAGTTTCTTCCAAACCAGGTTTTACACTTGACATTTTGTGTTTTCAGCCCCTCGCCCTGGTGTGTAAGTTATCCCTCCTGTCTCTTCCTAACTTGCCGTAACTTTGCTTCCGATTTATGTAGATCTTAACGTATACTAGCTTTATCCAAACAATGAATTTGTATTGAGTTTAGGTGTAAGTAAAAAAAATTATTAAGTTTTCACAAAAATTTGTGCAATTTTATTTACACTTCCGCTTTAATAAAATTATGGAACTTGTTTCTCTATTGTGATTCGTGGAACCACAAACTTTGTTGAAACTACAGTGGAACCCCTCAAATCAGAACTAATTGGGGCTGAAGCCTGTACGGATTTAGGGGTATTCAGATTTGCCGGGATATAATATTAAGCACTTATTTTATCAATGTTATCGCGGTTAGCAACAGGAGACGTGGCGATTAAGATTATATAGGCTGGTTGACTTAGTGTTCAAAAGGGCAGTGACCTTGGTGGGTGGATGTAAGTTCGGTGACATGACACTGTTGCTAGGCGAGCGTGTGCTAAAAATAAGTCACTCTCCCCCCCTAACCCCTCCCTTACTGGGATACATCTCACGTCTGTCTACTGTCTAGGGTGCGTTAACCTGTTGATTACTGCGTATCACGAACAAGTGTTTGTGCATATCGCTCGTTTTTGCAGTTAATTCAATACCTAATCATTCATTCGAATAAATTTCTTGTTGTATTTTACTAAGTTGATTGTCATTTTAAAGGTGATGGCTGAGTCGAGGAAACGTAAACATTACAGTTGAACTCAAGTTAAAAGTCTTAAAACGATTTTTATGAAGGCGAATGTGTTACAAAACAGACTTTAAGTGAAAAACTTGTGTTTGTTTAACCTTGTATTGTAGTTTATTTGTTTTAAACCTTAAGAAATAAATTAGTTTGATTGAATATCCTTTTTTTAATTTCCAGTTATTTATTTTTTCCCCGAGAACGTTTTCAGATTTGCCGGGATTTCGGATTTCCAGGGTTCAGATTTGAGGGGTTTTACTGTAGTATTATTTTTCTACACTTAAGGTAGGTTTTAGAAGCTTAGTAACTAAAATTTAGCTCTCGCTAATGACTGGTGAATCATTTTAATAATAAAATTAAAAATATATTAAGATCATTATCATCCGATCTTACGTTGGTTAGTTTACTTGCTAGTTTCTTTACAACAACTGAATAATAAAAGGTTTTTAAAGTAGATACAAATACATAAAACCAAGAGCTAGTTCTGTGAATTTGCACTACAAAGTTTTTAATAGATAATTATTAAACATTTTAATTATTATAACTATAATTATCAAGCCTCAATATCACATTCTACATTTGCAGTACCTTATCGCTCTACAGCCAGTCATGTTTGAGCCCACCGTAGTATTACATCGTCCAGTCTGGCCCCCTCACTGTTCAGCACCATTCGAGTCCCTGGTTTGGTTTTGCACCCATCATCTCCCATTTCCTATTAGAAACATTAACCACATTTCTTACACGTAAAACGTTAATGAGCACATTTGATTCTTGAGCGCTGATATTTTTCCATATCTAAATTAAACACTACACGCTTTAATTTCCAAGATTTGTAGGCTTATTTGTTATTTTAATGGAAAATGTAGTTTTAAGAGAAAATATACTGTGCATGTATTTGAATGTATAAAAATTGTAATTTCCCGTAGTGATTAGTTTTATGCTTTTTTCAATCTGAAGATGCTATAAGTATTTTTTCAATTGGTGATTTACACAGAGTTTATCTAGCTTAACACAGCTTATTAAACCATTGGGAGATTTAAGTACTAACAAAGTATGTTTTTAACCCTAATTAGATGACAACAAGATTTTTCCTTTTATTATATTTTTATCATGTTCATTATGTTACCTACTTACTTACTGACATGGAAGTAAGTAAGTAATTGATAATGTTAAAAAATCTTTAATTCTATTAAAATCTCAAAAATTGAGGTTTTTTTAAATCATCCTCAACCAATATGTTGCTTCCACCAAACAACATGAAGGTCTGGTAATTTGCTGATAACCCGCGGATGGTCGAGGGGTGAGCTCACTTTTTATTTTAAGTTTCTACAAAACATGGAGTTTGTAATATATATTGGCCTGAAACTCGGAATAGCTGTTGTTCGGGGTGTCAGTAATCGAGAGGATACGGTGGTGGAGGTTAAGTGACCTTTAGTCTGTTTGGCACCTTTGTTTCGGGACGAGTTACAGTAAGCACAATTTGCACAACTAAAAAGGCCTTTTATTTAGTAATAAAGTATGTGTTTTTTATATTTATTATTATTTATTTATATTGTGTTTATTATATTTATTTATTGTTGTTGTTATAATACAATTAGTATTAGCTAAACGTCTTTAATTTCGTCCCATGTTTTAAATAATTAATTGAAAAAAGTTATATTAATTTATAATTTTTTTGATTGTTTTTAATTTTGTTTATTGTGAAATTAGTTATTTTTAGTATCGTGTATAATTAAAGGTTAGAAAAATAGCTAAACAAAATTGGTATGATATAATTTATTCCAAATTCGTGAAATGTAAATCGTTAACAAGGCATATAAAAAGGTGGCGCTTGCCCCTCGACCATCCACTTAACACAATGGACCTCGACCAACGGCGGTTAAAAATGATCACAAAACTTTGATAGTATCAGTGAAGTTACTATATATATATTAAAAATAAGTTAAATAAAAATAATCCTTTTCATATATGTCGTATCACGAATATAGTCTATATTAGTTATGATACCTTACCAATTTAACAACACTAACTTAGTCTATATTAGTAACGATTATTACCAAAATTCATTTGTTTGAATATAAAACCTCTCATACTTTTATCTACAAGCGTTAAGATTTTGGCTAGAGTAATTTTTTTTCAAGTTCCAATTGGTTTCAAATGAAAGAATAATCCACAGAAAATAATAATTTTATTAACAAAACTAGAGTAAACTCTTAGCATTTTTCTACATAATCGTCAAAACGATTGAGGCACTTGCCATACCATGACACAAGCTTTTCCTCAAACAAAGTTGCACCAGTGAGGACAGGTAAGTCTTGACGGCGTCCTGAAGCTCTTCGTTAGTAGCGAAGTGCTGCCCCCTAACCATGACTTCATTGCTTCATTGGGAGAGGTGATAATCACATAGTGCTAGGTTCGGTCTGTACGGTGGATGTTCAAAAACTTTCAATTTAAAAATTGTTGAGGAGGTCTTTTGCCATGTTGGCTCTGTGTGGTCGGATGTTGTCATGGATTAAAACAACGCCAGGCGAAATTATTCTTCTGCATTTGTCTTGTGTGTTAACCTAGGTCTAGAATCACAATTGTGTACAAAGCAGACCTTGAAATATCTGGAAATTCATCAGACAGTTTGCTAATTGTTTACCTTCTTTTGCATCTCACCAACTACTCATCAAGCTCAACGAGGTCTACAGTTGTGACAGACTTGCAAACTTGTCCACCTTCATCATGGACTTCTGTTCGTCTTTCTTTAAATTTTCGACACCATTCCCGAACTCTACCATCAATCATAACATTGTTACTATACATGTTGCTCATTCTGTGATAGATTTCCGCAGCACTTCATCCTTCTGCTTGCAGAAAACTGATTACACTTCTTAACTGACATTTGGCGGGAGCATTGAGCGTCACAGCCATGCTCACGCAAACGTTGTTCGGCTACGACTAACTCACTGGAGCTAAAACCAGAAGAGGTTATGGTGGGGGAGCTGCGCAATTGAATGACGTGCAGCTTCGACCTCTCCCTCCCTCTCACTTGCTTAGATAGACGATCGGAACTTGAAAAAAATAGCCCTTGTATTTTGGGTGGTTTTATTGGGGTACCACGTTTCAATCAGAATGATAATAACAAAAAATAATCTTTTTGTATCAACTATAAGAATAACATGTACATCCATAAACATCACACTCTGATAATATTTTACAAATATTTGATCAAATTCATCACTTTTGTTTTAATTTTGACTCTACAGGTACATCAAGGTGCGCTACCTGAAGCTGTGTGAGGCTATGTTGGTGGCATTCCTGACCGCGTCGGCTGGTGCTGCCTCCATATACTTCCTGGACGACTACTGTCACGACGACACGGAGGAGAGCTTGAAGTTTGCCGTGCAGGTCAGACAATAAACTAGATAAGTTTAATAAGTTAAATAAGTTTAGATAAGTTCTAATTAACTTTTCGAAACTAGGAGGAGAAGGTTTGTGAAAAATAGTTATGGGCGGAATACAGAATATCTCTATTCCGATTATATTTTAGAAATTTGAGTTTCAATTTTTGATTTTAGGGTTTGATTCAAATTTGAATACAGAAGTAAACACTACCCTGTCTAAATGACATGTTATGTATATGTTTGACAACAATGTATATTGCATTAATCCTGTTGAACGACGCACAGTGCATGTCCTCCGCCACTGGTAGTCAAATGACTGAGGATGTGCACTGTACGTTCAGAGCAAACAATGTGCTTTGCCTCCTTGTATTTTGACAAAGTTATTTTGACATGGATATGTCTTAGTTCTGGGGGGGGGTGTTGGCAATTTTGAAGATGGAAAACATGTAACAGGTTTCCATAGAAACTACCAGAGCTATTTTATTGAATTTTTAATATAAAAGAATACGAACAGCTGTTTAGATGAACTGTAACCATTCCCTTTTTAGACATATCCATGATCCAGCCTATTTCCCAAAGGGGAGTATAAAAAAATTTTTACAATCGTTAGGTGTGCTTGTTCATTTATTATCTGATAGATAATAAATTGTTGGCTTCCTCTTCAAATCATTGTATTTATAATTCGTCAGTTATGTCCGATGTTCCGACGATAAACTGGAAATAAATATGCGAAGTGAAATAATCATTTTAAAAATTTGAAAACAAAATTAGTCTTAATGTAGTGCCGGTGCTTGTTTCTAGGCCTACCCTTTGGAATTAATGAAAAAGTATAGTAATAATTCTTTATTTGGCTAAAAGGGAGTTGATAAGTGATTAACAGGGTAAAGAAATCAAAACATTATCATTTGTAAAGTTATTGTTAAATCTATCACACTTATACTGATGTGAAGTCGCCGAGAATAAGGCTCGATTTTACTTCAGACAGGAGGGCCTCAGGCGTGTCACGGAAATTCAGACAAGAATGGGTTAAACGTTATTGGTGGGTTAGTAAACCAAATAATTAAATCTACTGCTTATAACAGAAGATATAACATTGGAAAAGTAGAGAATGCCACTAATGTAATGAGTACTTAACTGACAAAAATGACACTATTCATTTTAAAATTTAACAAAATTGCCACACAATCTTATAATGAAGTCATTTATTTTCTCTACAATCTAAAAAAAAATATTTTCATAACCATATTAACCCTAGAAATGGCAAAGTCGTAATTTACGACGCATTTACATATTCAATAAGAATTGGCAGGTGGAGGCATCTGTCGTCAGTTTAGTGTATTTGTTAGACACTATCGCCTACGCGACCGTGTTTCCCTCTGGGGGCAAACAACCGAAACTGCTCTCGTAGTACACGAGCCTGCCACCTGGCAGGTCTATAACCAAGTAAGCGCTTTCTACTCCTAGGCACTGAGTGGCCGATCCGGCTAACGCGCTTAAAGAAGTGTAAGCGTTATATATAAACTAATTATAAGGGTTAACAAAACCTATTATTTGAGATTAATAAAGATGATTAGCCATATCAAAATATCACACGTCAGATTTTAGTTGCACAATTTTTGAAGTCATTTATTTTCTCTACAATCTAAAAAAAAATATTTTCATAACCATATTAACCCTAGAAATGGCAAAGTCGTAATTTACGACGCATTTACATATTCAATAAGAATTGGCAGGTGGAGGCATCTGTCGTCAGTTTAGTGTATTTGTTAGACACTATCGCCTACGCGACCGTGTTTCCCTCTGGGGGCAAACAACCGAAACTGCTCTCGTAGTACACGAGCCTGCCACCTGGCAGGTCTATAACCAAGTAAGCGCTTTCTACTCCTAGGCACTGAGTGGCCGATCCGGCTAACGCGCTTAAAGAAGTGTAAGCGTTATATATAAACTAATTATAAGGGTTAACAAAACCTATTATTTGAGATTAATAAAGATGATTAGCCATATCAAAATATCACACGTCAGATTTTAGTTGCACAATTTTTATTTGATGTGCCTGTACTAAATCATACACTCATCAAACTTTTTCAAATATAGAAAGGAGGATATTATCTTTCTTCGCTATAAATTGAAGCCAGAATATGATATTTTGGAGTTTCCAAATAAATGTTTCAAAATATGTGATTTTTTCAGTTTTTTAGAACTCATATAAAGTAAAACTTGCCTTCCTGATCTGGCTGATTAAATGTTGCAGGTGTTCTGTCCGAAGGGCACATACAACGAGCTGAGTTCCTTTTGGTTCCAGAGAGCCGAGGACACGCTTCGCTCTTTGTTTCATGATCCAAAAGGTGACACTTTCTTTCACTCATTAATTTGTTCGCTGCGAGTGGCAACAACGGTTGCCGCCCTGGCCTCTCCTCAGGTGTGTGCGTAAACGATCGTTGCCACCATTCCATTGTTGCCTGAGTACGTCAGTGAGTTTCTAGCACTTCTTTTGATGAATCACCGAAAAGAAAAGTTGCGACAAAAGGTAAAAAATGAAAAAGTGCGCAGATTGGTAAAAAAGTCCTCAGGTGCGGACGTACACAATCGTTTGTATGGAAAAATTGGCCGTTAATGACATTTTTTTGTCCGAATGGCGTTTCTTCACTGTTTTTCATCCAAAGACATCAAATGGTGACCATCTAAAGAATTATCACACTGATTCTTTCTACCTGTCTATCTAATTGACAGAGGAAATATACTTCCTAGGCACCTTGGGAATCTTATTGCAAACCTTTGTCTCAGTAATACAGAAAAGTCTTTTAGTCCAGTATCAATCAGATGGTCTCCCACAGTTATATGAGTGCTTTTACACATTTTTATTTAGTGTTAGATATTTTTGAGCTCATTTGGCTCTGAAGAATTAGGAGGCTTTAGTAGTATTTTGTGAGGGCAAGGAGAGGAGAAGGACTAAGTTGACAAATACTTAATAATTATTTTACTTGTATTTCAGCTACTGTTTCAATAGGCTGATATCTATTTTCATCTTTCCAGTCATTTCAATTTTGGTAATGTGGCTCTTTACCAGATCGACTCTGAACGTGCTAGGCTAGTAACTGTTGACTGTATTATTTGACTTGCGCAGGGTCATACAACGTAGTGCCGTTGATTGTATTCTTCGTGTTGTACTTCATGATGTCGGTGGTAACTACGGGTCTGAGCGTGTCGGCTGGCGTGTTTGTGCCTGCACTGCTTTCTGGTGCCGCTTGGGGTCGACTCATCGGCATCGGCATACAGAACTGCTTCCCCGACTCGGTAAGCCTTACTTCCTGTTTGTGAGTGATGTACATTGTTATAACTTTTGTTCAAGGTATATTTAATTGATGATATTATTATAAAAATTCAAACATAATTTTTTATGTTTTGATTGCATTTATTACTTGACCCATTCCTGTCTGAATTTCCGTAAGTCGCCTGAGGTCTGAATTGAAATCGATCATTTTTCACTGTGACTGGGTGTTACTACTAGCTTGATAGATTTAACAGTGTCACCATTAATGATAATGTTTTGATTTTATAAGCCTGTTTTCTGCATGTATATTCACTGTTTGCAAAATGAAGCCTACTTATTAAGGATAGACCTAGGCCTAGCCTTGATAAGTAATAAGTAGGCCTTCATGAAGAGTTGTTTTGTTTTCAACTGAATCCTTTATTTATTTCGCACATTTATTTCCAGTTTACATGCAGTAGTAAAACAGTTACTGACAAAATCTAAAAATAAATAATTTACTTGTACTTTCATCACATAGTACAATCACTGAATTATTTATGCGAACGAGACAATAATTTACTGTCAACATGGAACGTTAGAAACTGGTGAAAAATTATAAATACGATGATTTAAAGAGGAAGCCAACACTATCTATAGGATAAGAAGAGAACTATCACACCTTATGGGGAAAAACTGTGTCGATAAGGATATAAGGAGGCAAAGCAGATTGTTTGCAGAGAACGTACAGTGCACATCGATAGTCATTTGGCTACTGTTGGTGGATGACGTGCACTGTGTGTCGCTCAACAGGAATGGGTCAATTAATTTAAATCTAAGTTTCATAATATCAGTACCTCTTGTTAATATCAATAACAATAACATAGTTTTTCTTATGCCAGCCCAGATTGGAAATATTTTTGCTTGTTTTCTAGTTTTTACCAAACATTTTTTTTAATAAGTAAAACACATCTAAAACAATTATATGAATATTAGTCCAGTGGTAAAAAATAGGACACCTGTATAATTTATCCCATACAGCACCGATTTTCATAAAAATTTGGATTTTAGGTTGTAATTATCCTGGCTATTATACCCTGTATTGGAGTTTTTCCTAGGGGGTTGATGCCACTTCCTTCTTGGGAGTGAACAATTTTTAATCGAAAATCAGTCAATAAATCGATAAAGTGACTAATTTTAAGCAACTTTGGTTCAGTGAAGTTTTTTCTGAAACCCAATACTTTACTTATTATCAATTAAAAAGTTTTCACTCCCAAAAAGGGGTTGCATCCACCCTCTGGGAAAATTAATCCCAGTCACAGGGCAGATTTTGATATAGAGGGTAAGTAGAACCTAAATTAAAAATTTTATAAAATTGAAAATCATTTTATGAATGGTCATTGACGGGACCATATAGTGTCATGTTTTACTAATAGTTTTACAGCATACCTAATGAACAGTATGATTTTTTAATAATATTTTTCTTGTTACCTCATAGAAAATAATATTTTAATTATTATACATTGAATGAGGACACTTGGTACAGGTACCAGTTTGAATGATTACATGATCTTGTTCTCTCTCAGGTGTTAGCAGGGATTATCACCAGCTGGTCTCATGGTACATTCCCTAATTTTATCACTTTATCAGCAAATGCTGTGCTTAGCTACGCCCAAATGAAGGCCACCCACCACTTTATACATTGTTTCTCTTCCAGTGTTTTTTAATTCTACTTATTAGCCTTATACTTTCAAAGAAATCAAAAATCAATTTCGATCAATACTTTTTAACTGTTTCAAAATTTAAGAATAGGTCTTTCTCACACTCCATACTCATTTATGAACTATATAGAACGTTTTATAAAGAACAATTGAGTAGCTGTCTATTTAATTCAGGTACAATTGACGCTAATTTTACAACATAAAGAGTAAAAGACATTGGAAGAGTTCACTAAGGAAAGTGTGATGTATTAGCTGAGATCATACCAATCAGCTGATTGATATCGTTTGGATTTACGACAGCACAGGGTAGTCAGTGTTTCCAATAAAAAATATAAACCCCCTTCCACTAAAAAAGTAGAGTTGATTGAACACCTAATCTTCATCATATTTGTCTTTCTATTTATTTATTTATTTTCAAATGCAACAATACAGACATAAGTCCAATTACATTGCAGCATTAATATAATTATAAATGCAGAATTAATATAAAATACAAAACTAGCATACTACGTCCACTGACGCCAACCGTCAAAAATGATAATAATAATAAATACCCCCGTCGCAGCAAACCTGCGTACTCAGCGAATTTCCAAATCAATAATAAAATAATAATAATAATATATGACAAGTTTGGTCAAAATCTGTCGATAAACATGAGAATCATTTGCCTATTCTCCATAACATTAACATAAGAAAGAGCGAGTAGGTTTGCTGCTGTGAGGAACACTGAGAGTAGGCATTTATACCATCAAAATTTTTTATTTTTAACATTTATACCAACTTTCATCAACATCTGTTCATAAATAAAGGAGTTTGCCTATTCTCGATATGATTAACATGGGAAAAGAGTATACAGGTTTGCTGCCATGATAAACACATAAACTATGATTTTTAAGCATAAATGGATAGATCTCAACCAGATGAAGCTAAATATCAAGTTTTATCCAAAAATATTCATTAATATGCGAAATATTAATTTTTTCCCTATCCTCCACAAGATTAACATTGGAGCCCCTCAATACAACGTACTGTGTTTAGATTTTTTAATATCTCGGTAACCGTTTGAGATAGAGAAAAACTTTAAGGAACTTATTTGTGCAGTTTTTTAAGCTGATTCTAATGGTGAAAGATAAAATTTGAAAATCTAAAAAATTACATGTGAAAAACGCAAAAAACCCCATTTTGGGGTACAAAACCCCCTCAAACTACCCGTTCCCATTGACCGATATGTCTGGTTTACGAACTCGTCCGAGCATTTGTAGGAATACACGTCTGTACCAAATTTGGTCTCGATCGGACCATTTTTACGAGAGTTATCGTGTTCACAGACACATATATATATACATATATATATACATATATATACATATATATATATATATATATATATAAATTTTAACGACTATTGTTTTTGGACTCTGGGCACCTAAAGAAGAAAAAATAACATGGTCCCGGGCTAAAGTCTCACCATGAGACCTACGGTAATAGCTTCTTCCCTATGGGAAATTCGCTAAAATAGAACATAAAATAACAATTCCAACACATCAATACTAAAATGATAAACCTGTTGCTCTGAAGATATATATACAACTATAAAAATAAAATTTATCTCATGAAAAAAAATAAAAATTATGATATTTAAACATAAATAAACATAAATTTAACAATAATCTGAAATTAAATGGCTGTTAAAACCACTATAAGTTTAGTTTTATTTTCACCAATTTTAAAAATTTTAGTAATTACAACGTTTATCTCAATGGTAATCAGTATTTCCTAATTTTAATTCACTGGGGATGAGTGAACCTGCATTCACACCCTTTCTGGGGGTTTTCGGCAATTGGTTAAAAAATGTCCCTGCTCTTGCTGAATTCTGAAGCCCTGACTTTAATTTAATAACACATGTGGAAACACTGGTAGCAGCACTCGTAGTCTAGTTATGTGGTGTAGAATGTCATTCAATATACACTGTGACTTAGCTTTAGGTTTTGATATCTCATACTCAGTGGTTATAGAAATTGAAATTAAACATAGTCGACCTATAAATTTGTATGCTCAGAATCTTTCTGCTTGAGACAATTTGGTACCAAGTGACATGCTCTACCACTCAACACTGTAGACACTGTGCTCTAGGTATAGACTGAGGTACTCAAATTTCAAATTAAATCTAAATATTATGGCTCTATAACATTATCAATCTGAGATGTTTCTCATTTAATTAAAATGTTACCTTTAAAATATGGAGTGAAATTACATTTTAAAACTATCTTGATGCTTTTTGATCAGATTTAGTGTTTTCACCTAGCATGCTAGTATCCACTGGCTCACACATTTATTTTATAGTTTGTCGTCTGTGTGCTGTTTATAATTACTGTCATAGTAGTTCAGGGGTAACGTAAGTTACTTGTTACTTGTATATTCCGTCCGTAGTCCGGGCAGGCCAGGAGTTGGACAGGTCAAAAGGTACAGAGTACCAGTAAAACATTAACCTAACTATGCTACTTGTTAATAAAACTGTTGAGGTCATAAAAAACCTTTTCTAAGAGGAATTTTTTAGTTTCAATTTTGAATTTGGAGAAATCATCGATATTGCGCAAGTTTTCTGGTAGTGCCTGGAAAAGTTTGAGGCCACAGTATTTTGGCTTATGTTCATACAAAGTTAGTCTATGTTGTTCGGCATGGATGCCTTTTTTTCTTGTATTATAGTTATGGTTTATAAAATTGGGTTTTATATTTTGATTTTTTATATAGCAAACTGCCTCCAGGATGAAGAGACTAGGAACAGTCAAAAGGCCAAGCTGAATGAAATATTCTTTGCAGCTAGTTTGAGGTGGTAATCCTAAAATAATTCGAATGGCTTTTTTTTGCCAGACGAATATTTTATCTAAATTTCCCTTGACCGATCCCCAGAGAACAATGGAATAAGATATGTGTTGTTCGAACAGGCCATAGTAGAACAGCTTAGAAAGAGAGATGCTGCCGTAAGCTCTCATCCGTCTCAGGATAAAGAGCCCCTTAGCGAGTGATCCCTCCAACTTAGCAAACTGGCCCACCCATCCCAGCCCATCGCCCAATCTCACCCCCAAGAAGTCCGCAGAATTTGAAAATTCTGCAGACTTCCCTTTGATTAAGTCAAAGGTTGCTTAATCAAAACCAGCGGGTTGCGACTTCTGTCAGATCATGAGCAGTCACCTTTTGCTAGCCTAAGTGACTCACGCCGCTTCTGTACCTCGCTTTATTCAATTCACCACACAGGCCATAAACCATAGATATGGGCAGTTGAGGTTAAAAAAATAAGTTCACAATATTGTCTAAACCCGATATTACACTTATGTCAACATTATTTTAGTATGTAAAAATTTAAGGCTTTCTTCCTTCAAATCAAAATCTGTCCATAAATTAAGTAAATAAACAATATTATTTTTATCAACGCTTTTAATATTTTATCAACTCTATCGCTTAATCAATTTTATCACAATTGCCTACATAATTAAAGCTCTCAACTAACCATCCAATAGGTGACTATGCATGATTCTGGTTTAGGCACCATTTGTTATCTGTACAAGGGCTATCCATAAAGTAGACTACATTTTGTAATCAAAACTTAACAAAGTATTAGAAACAAATCATATTATATGGAAGTGAAAGCAACACGAATACTAATTCTCTACAAAGTCGCCTTTCAAATTAAGGCACTTATCATAGCAGAGGGCGAGTGGACGAGGCAATGCTGTCAACTACTTGGTTAGCTGTTCTTCCAGCTCATCAAAACGTTGAATAGCTAGCCACTTCTTCACTGCTGGGAATAAGTTGATGTCGCTCGGTGCCAGGTCAGGACTTTACAGCGAATGAGGAAACAATTCCCACTTGAAAGATTCAAGAACTTCATGAGTGACATTTGAAATTTGAGGCCGGCCGGGGGTTCTCAACTTTCCCCTACGCTTGTTTTGTGGATTTTGCAGAGTTTGGCAATATCTTTGAGAGTTTATTGTAGTGCTTCTTTCCAGGAAGTCTAAAAAAATCACACCTTTCCCGTCCCAAAACACAGTTGCCATCACCTTTCATGCCGACATTGTTTGCATGTGTTTCTTGGGTTTTTTGGAAGAATTTGTGTGACCTCACAGCATTAACTGCAATTTAATCTTGCAGTTCACATGTTTAACCTATGTTTTGTCACCAGTAAGGATGCGATCGAGTAATGAGGGGCCATCTTTATCGTAAGCGTCCAAAAATGTTAACGCTGCAGCCATTCGCTGATTTTTGTGTCTCTACGTAAAGATTTTGGTATCCATCTTGCACAAAACGTGTGATAACCAAGCTTGTCTGTAATGATTTTGTGCAACAAAGTATGTACAATTTGCTTTTAAATGGAAACTCCATAGAGAGTTCCATTATTGTGAACTTCTGATTTTACGGACTTTGTCAACAAGTTCGGGAGTCATTATGCTGTGTCTTCCTCTTCACGCTTCGTCGTGAACGTTAGTTCGGCTATTTTTAAATCTTATGACCCACTGATGCACTTCACCTCCAGTGATAATGTTGTCTCCATACAGTTCACGAAGCTGTCGATTATCAGTTCACAGTATTTGCAGCTAGAAACTGATTTACTGTGCACATCTCAAAGTTTGCGGCATTTTCAATTAATACAGACATTTCAATTCATCACAGTAACCAAAACACAAATTTCAGGCTTGCTTTGTTGGATGCCGATTGAGATGCTTGACGCGATGACACCAAGAATGCCACGTTAGATCCGCCCCTTGCAGACAAAGACCAAAAAACATAATCTACTTTCTGGGTAGCTCTCCTCTCATATTAATGAATTATTTTCTGGACAAAAGTTGGTCATGAGCTAGTACCAACTAGTCGTTGGAATCTTTGCCAATTTTTTTAAAAATATTGCATTAGAGCCATTATAAGGCTAGGTCTGAAAGGCTGACTGAGGCTTAAATGGATTACGATTTGGATAAACCTTTTCTTTAGCTCAATTTCTTTTTTCAATTTAGCTCAATTAAAATTGTAGAACTGATAGATTATTTGAAATAATGTCTTTTCGCTAGGTTTTATGAAATTAAAATAAAACAAGTATTCAAATATAGCAATAATTTTTGAATAAGCTGTTAGTAACTTTTCTTTTCCCTATGTTCAACTCTTTGTACATTGGATCATATTATCATGATGAGTAGCCTCTGGGTCCCTGAATAATACTACAAAGGTTTAAATTACCTGTACTGTCAAGTGATCGTATGATTATAAAAACAATCATGGTTTTGAACCATCTCGTGAGTTAATTTTTAAGCTCAAACAAACATCAAGATGTTGTAAAAATCATTTCCCCTTATTGGAGAAAGTTGTCACAAATAACACGAATATTGACAAAAACTAAAAACAGATACATTCATGAGATAGTTCGAAACCGTGGTTGCTTTTGGAACTTACAGGATCACCTGACAATACCATTTGTAGATAAAAATTAATAAAGAAGTATGACCATGACTACAGGTAATTTAAATCCTTCTGGGATTGTATTAAGTTTTTGTCCCACAGTCTTCATGTTACTTTTGTGGTTGGTGCATGGAAGATCAATCAATATTTCTGTAGGCTACTGGCGCAACTAAATTAGATCAGACGAAAAGCAAGTGCATTGTGACAAGTGTTAAGCCACAAATTTGGTAACTGTAAGTCTTTGAAAATAAATTTTTATAATGTACTAATTCCAATAAATTGATAAAGTGTTAACCAGTAATGAGGGTGGTTGTGTTGACAGGCGTGGGCAGAGCCGGCCAAGTACGCGGTGATCGGCGCAGCGGCCCACCTCGGCGGCATCTCCCGCATTTCCATCAGTCTGACGGTGATGATGATAGAGGCGACAGGCAACATCACCTTTGGTCTCCCACTCATGCTCACACTCATCACGACCAAGTGGGTCGGCGATCTCTTCACCGAGGTAAGTATTGTCAGGTCGTTTGGCTGTCCAATTATTAAAGCTTCATTTGTACCGTTGCTCTAGTTTGTCTGGTTTGTTGCTTGTTTGGTGTGACACGTCGCACATCGTGAACTTAGACAAACCGTCTGGACTGTTGGATGGATACTTTCAATCACATGCAGATGGACAACAATGAACACATTCTGAAGGCAATGTTCAGCTACCTTCTCTAGGATGGTAATCCACAAATGTAGTGTACAATAATGTACATTGTTCATCGACCAGTAATCTAATCAAAATCAGTACAGTTTCTTTGCAGAACAAATTAAATTGTATACAGAAATTTTGGATTTCCAAATGAGCAATTTATGTCAGGGGAAGCTTAGGGGAAGCTTATCAGTGTTGAAGGACAACCATTTTGAAAAAGAAACATGATTTCTTTTCTTTTTGTGGTTACATGGGTAAAAGAAGTAAGAGTAACATCCTTCATTATTTTTCGACAGGGAGTGTACGAAATGCAGATCTATCTACTGGGAGTACCTCTGCTACCGTCCGCACCTCCGCCACTGTCAGCTGACATCAAGGCCACGGAGGTGATGTCGGCGCCAGCTGTTGTGTTCCCCGCCAAGGTCCGTGTCGGCCGCCTCATTGACATCCTGGAGAACGTCCCGCACAACGGGTTCCCTATAGTGGACAGTGCGCATACGTCCAGCCAGGTACACCACCATAAACCTTTGCCTTGTTTTAAAATATAACACTCCTTTTGTTATAATTTTAAGGTGATGTGGAAACAAACTGTTAACTGTTAAAGAAATGAAACGAATTAAAAATTGAACCCACAATAATCTGGTACTATGCTAATCAAAGTATATCCTCATCGCAGCAGACCTTCATAACTTGTAAGTTTTATCAATATATGTCGATAGATATGAGAGTTTTTTGCCCATTCTACATAAGATTAACATGGGAAAGATTGTGCAGGTTACACTGAAAGTAGACGTTTCTACCATTAACATAATTTATTTTGACCATTTAAACAAAGTTTCATCAACATCTGTAAAGAAGTTTGCCTATTCTCTATATGATTAACATGTGAAAAGAGTATGTAGGTTAGCTGCCATGATAAACACATAAACTATGATTTTTAAGAATAAATGGATGGATCGCAACTATATGAAGCTAAATATAAAGTTTCATCCAAAATTATAGTTTGATAAGTGAAATATTAATTTTTTCTTATCCTTCATAAGATTAACATTAGAGCCCCAAAATACAACGTACTGTGTTTGGATTTTTTAATATCTCGGTAACCTTTGGAGTTAGAGCAAAACTTTAAGGAACAAAATTGTGTAGTTTTTTTAAGGTAATTCTAATGATGAAAGATAAAAAAAAATTTAAATTACACATGAAAAATACAAAAAACCCAATTTTGTACTACAAAACCCCCCCGAACTACTACCCGTTTCGATTGACCGATGTCTGGATTACAAACTCTTCGAAGCAAATGTTCGGAATACACGTCCCTACTAAATTTGGTCTCGATCGGACCATTTTTACGAGAGTTATCAAGTTCACAGACACACATATATATAACATTTTTAACAACAATTGTTTTTGGCCTCTGGGCACCTAAAAACCAAAAAATAACATGGTCCCAGGCTTAAGTCTTGCTATGAGACCTTCGTTAATAGTTCCCTATGGAAAATTCACTAAAACCACTAATCGTGGCTTGCAAGTGAATAGTTGTTAATGAAACGTAGTTGCAAAATAATCAAGCATTACATCTGGTCATGAGTTTTCTTTGTACCTACTGTACTATGAAATTACGAGTATTTTCTAACAATTTTTTGTAATTAAATAGTAATGAACTTAGCTGAAGTAAATCTAATTAATCATTTCATTTTTTGCTTGTATTATGCAATTAATTGATTGAACACTTACTAGAACTTGAACAATAAAATAACAAACCTTTCAGTCAATAGTTCTAAAATAATTGTAGGTATTTTTACATTTACCGGAGCTGATACTCCATCATCAGAGTTAAAACAGTAGGTATTACTGGCAAGCAGAACATGTGTATACTGTGTGTAACCTACATGTTTTGAAGAAAATTATTAAATTCTTGTGAAGAAAATTATTAAATTCTTGTGAAGAAAATTATTAAATTCTTGTGAAGAAAATTATTAAATTCTTGTGATAAATTTGTTCTGACAATTTTAACCCAGATGATGGAGTGTCAGCTCTGAAACATGAAGGATAAAAATACCTACATTTATTTTAAAACTAAACAAACTGACTGAAAGGTATGTAACCTTGTTATTTTTTTAGTCAAACTCAAACTCTTCATTCACCATAAACAGTACAATGTTGAGCGTAGCTCTTGTAACAGATGTAACATGTAACATGTCACATCTATATCTAGCTACAATATTGTATGTTTAAAAATATATATGTATGTAACAGATTTATTTATTAAAAATGTTTTATTAAAACCCCTGGCTCAAAGAGTTGTGCTCACGTGAAAAAATTCATTAACTGTGTATAGACATAATTCCACAAAGTAAATCTCAAGTTTTTCAAAAATTTGTTTAGTTAGTATTCATTCTTCAAATCTATAGGCAGTCGATTATATAGTTTTTTGGCCATGTAATATAGGCCCTTTCCAACAAAGATAATTTATGGTTAGGGTACCGTCAATAACGGTTCTGAGGCATCATAATGAGTAAAAATTGAAGCTAATTGTTGAATAAAGAAGGGTAAATATAGTTATATATTCCATACTAAAATGTATAACGAAAGCCGTTGGTAGCAGGCAAAATTCCCTTAAGGAATGTGAATGTCACAGGAATATTATTTTTTTCATATTGGTTTATAGGCATCACACTTTAGCTGGTGATGCAGTTAAACTTAATCGGTTTCAACTCTAAAACTATATTTTACATAACTCCGCTAATTCAGCTTAGTGTTTGTTAAAACGATTGACAGTATACTGCACTAATTTGGTGAATGATCGGAACTCTCACTTTACAACAGGGGGTGCTCAAGTCAGTTGGTCGACTCAAAGGTTTGATTCTTCGGTCGCAGCTGATTGTTCTGCTGCGGAACAAATGTTTCAACGAGACACCTCCGTCAAGCAGTGACGAACTGCGGCGCAAACTGAGGATGTTTCGAGATGCCTACGCACAGAACCAGCACATGGAGGTTGGTGTGGCTAGCTACTGGATACTTGACTTTGATGACTTTCAGGAAATTCAAGGCTTTTAAATTAAATTATGGAGTCACTGATAAAATATTTTATTTTATTGTAATCATGCTTAGTATTAACATTTTCAAAATTCACTACATATTCAAACAGTTTACAAGTAACTGTCGCACATGTTGTTTGTAGTATACCCTTACCATTCGCTCATCTAGTATCTGATGATCTCGTAGGGTGTGTCCGGTTCGGTTGTGTTTAAAACACAACAGGACGCTTTGTTACGAATGTACCTTAATCCTGGAGTCTAACTGACACTGTTATGTTTCCAGCCCTGGACCAGCTGCTCTAGCATGAACTTTTTGTGCTAATTTTTGCTGTTTTTAAAGCTGCATGGTGGATGGATTGACGTAAGAAATTTTCATTTTAACAGTTGTGTAGTTAAAGTTTAGTTTGGATATAGTGATTTAAGTTGATGTAAGCCATTTGATCACAGTAATTAAGCATCTAATGGATAATCACCATTTACAGTTTCTTTAAGGAGAAACCTCCAGAATACTCCAGTTGGGTTTAAGGTGGAAACAATACGCCAATGTTAATAATTTATCATATTGAGACATATGAAACATGTGATTTATCATTTTAAGACCTTTCTTAAGAGACTTTCTCTCAAGCTCGTATTTTTGTGATAAATTTTTCACACTATGTATAAATCTTTTGTGTCATTGTATTTGTGTTTTATCAGTTTCAGAGTATGTTTTTGTCTGGAAAGCTGTTAAATAATATGGATAAATAATTATTTATTTCATTTTGTAATAAGTTTTGGTGCCAATATATGATTAACTTGTAAAAAAACTGCTTTTTATGTGGCAGAAATTCTTGCTTGGCAGCAACATTTGAAAGTATTACAATCAGTAGTTTCCAGTAGCCGTAGTTAATATATTACCAATAAAATACAGACTAATTAACCACTTTTTTATTAGCTACAAAGTAATCTTTTTTGTTTTAATGTGATGTGTTAAATTTTATCACCTATTCCTTCCTCTGCAAACAAATCACATCTTAAAATCATAAAAATTAACAAAGATGAGAAAGATCTATTATATATCTGGTATAAATTGATTGACAAGGATACAACTTTTGTTTACTGTCTTAGTCATTTTACGGCACAGTGTAATGGGACAAATTTTGTTCCGGTGTTGGGAATTTTTCATTCAAATTTTTTATCAATGCCGCCGTATTAGATTTTAGTCCTAGAATGTTAAATTGTATTCTTCAATTCTTCAATACTCCTCACTCCATAGCCATTAAAGAGATGCTTATGATGTTAAATTCAAGTAATAATGGTTTTACCGAATAATAAAAATATATTTTTTCAGAAAAAAATAATTATCCTTGTAATTACACGTGAAATTTATCAAGTATACTTACATACTTACTCCCATAGCCACTTATGCCCAAGGCGGGATTTGGCCGCACAAACAACTGCTCTTCATCTCTCTATCTCCTGCCTTTTCTATTTTTGTCATTACAGGATGTCCTTGGTGACATTATCTCACTTGAGTCTTCCTAATGAACGTTTTTCGACTGGCTTTCCCAAAATGGTTTTCCTTTAAGAGTGAACCCTCCTCCTTGCATAGTACATGTCCTTATGTGTGCTATCAAGTATATTGATTCATATTAAAAAAAAAACTTCATTTCCCTAGATTACTACTCTAATTATTTTAGTTTAACAGCATCTACCTTTTTACAATCCTGTGATATTTATGATGATGTACAATTGTTGTTGTAACCCAACAACTGGTGAACATGAGGCAGGTGGCGCCATCTCTTGTCAATTTTGTAAACTTTTTAGTCGTTGGGCTATTTAATCGCCTGTGAGCTTAAGCTGGAATTAACTTACTCAGTTCGATGCTATGCTGCTAGAGCAGGTTTAATAGCCACTTGAAAGCTATTTCAGATGGTAGTACTTATCGTAACCAGTTGAGGCGCTGAGCGAAACGTTGAAGGAAGCCAAACGGAAGTATGCAGGTTCGAATCCCCACCATTAGTAATCCCAATTTGGCTTGTGAATGTGTGGTACAGTGGTGGGAGGGCCCACCTTGACTAAACGGTGACCGGCTTGGGTGGAAGTTGACGGCTCTTGTAGGCTTAATAATTGGGATTGCAGTGGACCCCTGTTTTGCTTCTTTTATTATTGTATGGTTAAAGGGGGGAGCATGTTTTATGTTTTTTGTTTATACTGATTTTTAAAAGAAGAGTAACATAATGATTTTTTCATTCAGTTAAGGCTAAAATACCCATCAGTTGTGTGGTTAAGATAGCATTGTGGAGAATTTGGAAAATGAAATGTGAAATGTGATAATTTAACACTACAGCATCAAATAAACCCCAATAAATTTAGCAAGTATTAATGAGAAAATTGTAAACAACACTCTGAAAATATTCTGTCAGTAAATTTTAGAGTATGATATGAATCTTATGAATATCAAAGAGGATATTAGACTTAATGTCGTAGAAATACTTGAAGCTCTGACCATTTCTAAACGTGATTCTCACAGAATGACGTGAAGATCTCAGAGGCAGAATACGACCTGATGCTAGACCTGCGACCCTACATGAACCCTTCGCCCTACACCGTCAAATATGTGAGTACCATGTTCATCAGCAACGGATCATGATCATAGTATAGTAGATAGTCATATGAAGATCTCAGAGGCAGAGTACGACCTGATGCTAGACCTGCGACCCTACATGAACCCTTCGCCCTACACCGTCAAATATGTGAGTACCATGTTCATCAGCAACGGATCATGATCATAGTATAGTAGATAGTCATATGAAGATCTCAGAGGCATAAGATCTGATGCTAGACCTACGACCTTATATGAACCCATCGCCCTACACCGTCAAATATGTGAGTACCATGTTCATCAGCAACGGATCATGATCATAGTATAGTATATAGCCATATGAAGATCTCAGAGGCAGAGTACGACCTGATGCTAGACCTGCGACCCTACATGAACCCTTCGCCCTACACCGTCAAATATGTGAGTGAGTACCATGTTCATCAGCAACGGATCATGATCATAGTATAGTAGATAGTCATATGAAGATCTCAGAGGCAGAGTACGACCTAATGCTAAACCTGCATACTACACCAAAGTCCCAGTAATCCGAATGTTCAGCTAATCCGAACAACTTGATTTGAAAAAAGATTACTGAGTTTAAATTAAAAACGAAGAAATGTAATCTCAATTATAAAATTAAATCTACAGCACGGTTACACTAATTTTAAATAATTACCGTGTACGCAATGTTAATAATATGCAATAACTTACTTTTAAGAATATAAGAATTCAGTAATCGTCTTTTGACGTAACAAAGAAATCCTGTTAGCCATTACAAAGTTGCGCCATCGTCTCATATTAAACATCAAGCATTCAGATGTATCAGTATACTGTTGCTGGAGATAACATAGAGCGATATCTAGCTATACTAACAGTGCCTCACAATAGATCTGATTCTCTTGGTCCGTTACTTAATCATCGTTTTTCGGCGAACTACTTTTAGAACATTCGAGTGATTACGTGAAAAGTAGGCCTGCAGACAGCACTGTTTTATCATTGTGTTTTTATTTGTTAATGTATGTGTTGTGTTTTATACTTCTAATGACAAGTACGTTACGGATAGGACGTTTCAGCAGAAACACTCAATGTCGTTCAGGCAAAAAATGTAGTGGACAATCCTATATGTGAACTGTGATAAGACGTAAGTTACTTACTCTAAATACATCGTTCGGGTCTAAAATAATGGACTTTATTAGTACTTTTAATGAACATAACACTTCACCTCCGGATAATCCAAACAACTCAGTAATCCAGCGTTCGGTCCCAATTAGATCGGATTACCGGGACTTTGGTATATGGAAGATGGATCTAGAAAAAATAGTAGATTTGTCCTGTGTTATGACAGCTGCTTAAAAGTTGTTAGGCTTTAACAAATTAATTATAAATTTGGTGGATATATCGTACGTAGCTGTTGACCCATTCCCTCTGTTACAGAATGCCTCTCTGCCGAGGATATTCAGATTATTTCGAGGTCTGGGGCTGAGACATATCGTCGTAGTCAATGATATTAACGAGGTCAGTATGTACAAGTTTATTCATAGTTGTCATGGCCAAGACCCGGGATCAATGATTTTGTTTTTAGATCCCCATATACATATTGTATATTAGTATGCAGCTTAATTTTTTTCTATGCCAAACAAATCCTAATGATTGCCATCGGCTTTTGTGGTATTAATTAACAGTCCTGTCTAAGGAACATGTCAGCTTTAGTCAGTAACAAGACTACAAGATCGCGCCACAATCATCTTACACTCAATCCTCATTCATGCTTGGCTTAAAATACCTACCTTGTGGTATGGTCGTCATTTCAATAATCTAATCTAATCTAATAATCTAATCATGTTTCTCATGGCAGTAATCCTACTTACTCATTCACTCTGTTTTACATATGGAGAAACAGAAAAAATATTTGATTTCTTCATAAAAATTCTTAATTTGTCTCAAAAATAACACAAATAATTACTAAATCAATGCATGTTTTCTTTACAATCATGTTGGGTAATGGAAAATCAGGTTCATGATGGTTTTTGTGTGCGGAGGGTAGAGATGGTAATGAGGAAGGACCTGGCAAGGTATCGAACCTGGCGTCACACAGGCACCATAGGCCTCATGGAGCTCAGAGTGAAAGTATGACAAGGGAGTGATGGTTGTTCTGTACAGGTGGTGGGGATGGTGACGAGAAAGGACCTGGCAAGGTACCGAACCTGGCGTCACGCAGGCACCATGGGCCTCAAGGAGCTCAGAGTAAGAGTATGACAAGGTTGGTACCGATTCCAATAATTCCAATCCAATAATTGGATAATTTTTTTCATTTGTTGGTAATTTATTAGGGCATAGTATTATTTTATTTTTATTTACCAAAAACTATTTTTATGAAAGTTTTAGTAAAAATAATTTTTTCATTTGATGTAAAAAATGTTTGATTAAAAAAAAGAAAAAGTAAAAAAATCCATTTTTTTTACTATCGGCAAAATATTTTTTGTCTATCGGGAAAAGTTTGAGAAATACTGCGTATATATTTTCAGATCACGTGTGACGTGATCAGAAATTCAGTTCGCATTCAATTCGTGCTCTGCTTCTTGAGTACAACCTGTTTGTCTACCCCAACGGGGTTAAATTTCGATTTAACAATAACTCATGAATGAATTTGCCTTTATAATATTAAAAATAAATAAATAATTAGCATGTTGAGTAAGATGTAGATAGACACCCTAACGAATGGGACGGTGGCATGTGTTCTAATCCAGCTAGTTGGAAGTAACGAATTGTGGATACCCATAAGCAATGGTCGGTGGATGTGATATTCTATGGAGTGGATTATTGTCCACACTATTGAATGTTACATTAACCCTATAAGTGGTGAAGTCGTAATTCACGATGCATTTACAAATTTAATATGAAGTGCCAGGTGGAGGCATCTGTCGTCAATTTTAGTGCACTTATCACCTTTGTGACTGTGTTGCCCTCTGGGGGCAAGCAACCAAACCTGCTCATGAAGTGCACTAGACTGCCACCGGGCATAAGTAAGCACTTTCTACTCCTACGCACTGGTGGCTGAACTGGCTAAAGAGCTGCACTGACAAGCATAACGTTCTAGCCATTCGGAAGTGCTAAGGTTCAAATCCTGACCATGAATCCCAATTTGGCTTGCAAATGTATGGTATAGCGGAAAAGGGGGGCCCCACCTTAAAAATACCCCCGTCGCAGCAGACCTGCGTACTCAGCGAATTTCCAAATCAATAATATAAAAATAATATATGACAAGTTTTTAAAAAATCTGTCCATAAACATGAGAATTATTTGCCTATTCTCCATAAGATTAACATGTGAAAGAGTGTGCAGGTTTGTTGCTGTGAGGAACACTGAGAGTAGGCATTCATACCTTCAAAAACATTTATTTTTAGCATTTATACTAACTTTCATCAACATCTGTCCATCAATAAAGGAGTTTGCCTATTCTCCATATGATTAACATGGGAAAAGAGTATGCAGGTTTGCTGCCATGATAAACACATAAACTATGATTTTTAAGCATAAATGGATAGATCTCAACTATGTGAAGCTAAATATCAAGTTTTATCCAAAAATATTCATTAATATGGGAAATATTAATTTTTCCCTATCCTCCATAAGATTAACATTGGAGCCCCACAATACAAGGTACTGTGTTTAGATTTTTTAATATCTCGGTAACCGTTAGAGATAGAGAAAAACTTTAAGGAACTTAATTGTGTAGTTTTTTAAGCTGATTCCAATGGTGAAATATAAAATTAGAAATTTTTTTAAATTACATGTGAAAAACGCAAAAAACCCCAATTTGGGGTACAAAACCCCCCCAAACTACCCGTTCCCATTGACCGATATGTCTGGTTTACGAACTCGTCCAAGCATTTGTAGGAATACACGTCTCTATTAAATTTGGTCACGATCGGACCATTTTTACGAGAGTTATCGTGCTAACAGACACATACATATATATATATATAAAAATTTTAACGACTATTGTTTTTGGACTCTGGGCACCTAAAGAAGAAAAAATAACACGGTCCCGGGCTTAAGTCTCACCATGAGACCTACGGTAATAGCTTCTTCCCTATGGGAAATTCGCTAAAAAAGCTTACCACTTCTAGGATCTAGGATTAATCTAGAAAGACAGTCCTAATAATTAGACCAGTTCGTCATTTAGAGGCAAAAGTGGTTTGGATTCCACGTTGAACCTCCCTTCGATGCCATTGGCAATTCAATTATATCATATTCATATCAATTATATCAATGTCAAGTCCTGTTTAAGGAACATGTTAGTCTTAGTGAGTAACAAGACTACAGTGTCGCACCACACTCATCTTACACTAATTTTTTTCAATACTTCAATAATCTGGGTTGGTCACCATTCCAAAGGTAATCTAATCTAAGGATACTGATAGCAATTGTGTCACAGGGCTGAACATCGGGGCTCCTCCCGACAACTGTTTGACGTTCACAGAACGACGTCGGGCTTCGTTCAGTCTGGACAGCCTACAGTCGGATGAGATGTAGCTCCGAGGTGTCACAGCTATAGAGTGAGTCGCCGCGTGGCCCCCCCACCACTAGACTGCGGAGCAAGTAAATTAGCAGATCAGTCGGCGTTAAATGGTTTTAATTTCAATTTTTAACTTTGGTAATGTCAACAAAAATATTGTATGGACAAGGTGCCCTTAATTTACTGATTCAATTCAAACAATATTTCATAATGACTAAACGGGTAAATAGTAAGAGGTTAAGGTGTGTATAGATCCTGAATAGCTTGGTTTTACATCCATTTTTGACACAAATCACAATTCTCCGAAAACCACTTAACCTATTTAATTCAAACTTAGATTACTGCTACTAAATCCTAAATGTTTACAAACCTTGATGATTTTGTATTTTACCATTTAAAAATTGTGTCTTTTTCAAGATTTAAATTTTGAATATCTAATTTATAACAATCTCTTCATAAGTACTATGAATATATGAAAATGTTAATTAAATTTAAACTTTTTACTATTATTTGCATTCTTTGTAATGTTTAGCTCATTTTATTAAGTTGATTGAATGTTTTTGTTTTTTTCTATTTTTAATCATATTGTTACAATGTTATGATGCTTGGGATATTTATGTCACAAAACCACATGCCCTATCATTTTTAACAGTTGAAGATAAAAATTTCAAATACTCATTCTGGCTGTTAAATAAATGAAATGGCTGTTAAAATCAATGAAACAGTTCTAAGGTATCCTAATAAACACAACATAAATTTTGATCCAAATAATTCTTTAAAATTTGGGGCACTTTGTATATTGCTGTAGTTGACATTTTAAATTCTCTTAGTTGACGATGTCATCTTCTGGTAAGGACTAATTTACTTTTCATTGTTTATTTGTGTGTACAGTAAAGTTATGTTTATCTGGATTCGGATCAGGTAAAATAAATTAATAACAGTTAACCCTTTGAGGACCAAGGCATTAAGGTTTATCGTTTAACCCTTATGGGTGAATGTGATTTTCATCTCGAGCACCTTCAAAATTTCAGATGCAACTGCTATATACCTGCTGTTTGCGGCAGGTATACTAACAATGATTACATAACATATGTACATATACCACTTATGTTGTTATAAAATAGGTTTTTCTGTTTGAATTGGAGTGTTGATATCTTACCTACAAATAACAAAAAGTACTGTGTTGTTTTCCAGACATTATTAGAATTTTTTATCTTTTAATTAAATTAAAAACTTTTAAAATACCTACGTTATAATTGCGACTATTCACTTTACATCAGTTATGTGTAGTTTGCAGCACATATATTGCAGGCTCCATTCACTATCTTTGTTTATGCGACGTGGATGTCTATTCTATTATATTTTCAGATTATCTGGATTCTGACTCCGCCACAGTAATCTGGATAAACCCGACTTTACTGTATTTGTTTGAATGTTTTCATTTTTTTTGTTTCATTCTTATTCAATTCATGCTTAAAATGTAAATACTTTCTTAAGTCTGAATATTTTTAAATTATAGTCATTGCTTTGCATAAGATGTATAACTCGAAGTCGTGGTTGGATACATCGGGGCCCAGTATATGTTGGGATGTTGTCATCTGTCATCACTGCCTGAGCTGGTGATTGAGCAGGGTGCCAACTGGCCAGGTTTGTCAATTCGAGTTTATGTAACTAAATTTCCCTATTTTCCCATCTTTTAATATTGAAGGTTCAACAGGTTTCATAAACCGGACATTTATTTAACCAAATTTCAATGATTGTGTAAAATTTAGTTTCATGATAAAGTGCTTCCTGAGTATTACTCAAACCTAAGTAATAATTGTCATCTTTTTTGTGGCCTTCATTCTCATCAAGAATGTGGAGTTGTGCTAACAAAACTGGTTGGTGTTGTGGCACACCTGCCCCATCACTGAGCGTTCTGACACGTCTTTCCGGATAGTGAGAGGTCTACCTGGTTCGTTGTGGACCGTTGTGCGTTATTTGAAATCTCATCTGTAAGTAAAGTTAGGTTGAACTTGCATATATAAAAAAATATTTTTACCAGTTTAGTACTAAACAGTTTTTTATGTGTTTACATTTGA
Organism: Nephotettix cincticeps; assembly: GCA_023375725.1. Classification (NCBI taxonomy): domain Eukaryota; kingdom Metazoa; phylum Arthropoda; class Insecta; order Hemiptera; family Cicadellidae; genus Nephotettix; species Nephotettix cincticeps. The sequence goes on from CM041786.1 coordinate 134,979,901, forward strand.
TTTTTTTCTCAGTAAACACATATTTAGTTTTTCTCAGTTTTCTGCCTTGAACAATTCAAAATTTATCAAAAATCATCTCACCAATGAGCCAGGTAGAGATTAAAATTTAAATTACTGTGTACATAAAGAGGTATTATAGTTACCGTAAATGTAAAGTTAGTAATCGCCACTGAGGTGACCATAACCCCACTTACGCTTCTGTCGGTATCGATAGAGTTAATTTAGTCATAACTGTCTGTGAGTATAAAATTTATTTAAGATGTTGGATGTTTTTGTGTTCCAACGTTTTCATGTCGGAGATTCTAGAATTGGTGTTAAACACAAATTCATACTTGCAAACTTGTTAGAATTTTGTTTTATACTTAATGATAAGTAAGTTTCTTTGTAAGTTTATGAAGAACCGCATTTCGGTGCTTTTTGTTCATACAGGTATTTTCACAAATTAATCCACACGTATGGTTTGAGGTATAGCACTCCATAGCTTTGTAGAGTGTAGACTAAAGATTTTTAAACCAGAAAGTAAGGGAAAAAGATGATAAAACATCAGTAACTCGAGCAATTATCCTCCAGAAAATTATATTTCGTATCACTGTATCTACTCAGCAAAATTCAGATTTTTTTGATGACTAATGCACTTTCTTCATGAACTTACAGTATTCTGAGTTACCAGTGTATTTTACTATAAAAAGTTGTTACTTTAAATGTGTAATGGAAATATATGTGTTGTTTCTTTAGAATATATCTTTCATACATGAAAAGTTGTCAAATATTAATTTGAAGAGTTAAGATATCTATGTTATTGTTATCCACTTGTGTAGTAGGCTAGCGGATTTTATTTTTTTGTGCTCATGTTCACTTCTTAATGAAAATTTTAGTTTGTATAGCAGTAGTAACAGATCTTATATGGAAATATCACATGTATTTAACTATTATATAAAGGTATTTTGAAGGACTTGTGTATGTAGAGCTGTTAATAATTCTTAGAAAAGTAAATTTTAAGGTTTGTTTTCAAGTGGGATCACTGGCTTAGTCAGAGCACAATAAATCAGGACTGCCAACCCTATGTTGAAACAATAAAGTTTTGGAAATCTTACCTAATCTTTTGTCATGATTGTTTATTGTTTAAAATACAATTAAACCTTTGTTTATCCAGTCTAATTAGTAGAGACACTGAAATGAATAACAATTAACTGGGATAATCACGTGTTACTCTAAGAGTGTACGGATGTATGGATTAAAATGGATATAAGAGTGTATATGAATGGATAATATATGCAACAGTTGACCAAAAATAATACGAAAACATAAATTTTCTTGGTCCAGAAATTTTTAGTATTTTATTAATAAATTAATTATTTTTATTATAAGTTTTTATACGAAAATATGAATCATCTAATTTCAAAGAACAAGTGAGAAAATATCATTATAGTTTTCTTAAAAATCTTGTGAAAATAGACAAAATTTAATATTTCTTAATATAAATTAATAAAAACTATAGAGAATGGTCCTAAAAATCACCAAACATCATTCTTTAGCTAGCTAGGTTATTTATTAAAGCCCAATTATAACTCACAACTGGGTTGATTGTACCTCAAATAATTTTTTTAATAATAATCTTTTAGTTTAGCCATCAATTCAATTTTTTTTCTTCAAATTTAAACTTTTAAGTCAAGAGATATTATGATACCTTGCTTTGCTGCTTGAATTTGACTTTGAAGGTGCTATATATTTTATTTCAGACAAGCTTGTTTAGATAAACTGTTTAGTAGTACAATTAATTGTCATGAATAGGTTATTACTATTCAGTACATTGGTTTAAGGTTGGCAGTGCTGGTTCCTGATCCCTCTACCTGACTGTGCCTATAGCTAGTGTTTTGTTTGTGGACCAACCAGCCTTCTATTGCGGCAAGCTCACTGTCATTAGTTTTGTTTCATTGTTGTGTTTAGGTCCGATTTGTTAAAAAATGTTTTCTCGTGATCGTTACAGGTTTTGTAGGTTGTGATGGGAATTCACCAGCTGTGATTAAGTTACGATCTTTGACTTTTTATTTTGATGTGTAAACGTTCACGCATTGCTACTTAGGGAAATAAAGCATTAACGTTTAGTGTAGGTTGAAAATTGTAAAGGTAGAGATGTGCCAAAGGTTCATTTTTATTATGAAAAATGTTTGTGCTATACATGTATCGTTATAAGGTTTTTTCAATTTCAATTCCACTCAACATATAAGTTATTTCATTGTTATTCATTTGTCAGTTGAATTTTTAAATGTAAGTTTAAAACTTTGTTTGTAACATTCTTACAATCACTCATATGAATTTTGATGTAAAATAATATTTTTGCCTTTTGTATAGATCAAAAGTTGTGTTTGCTCAATTTTCATATTTAGTTCAAACTTTAGTAGCCGTCATTGCGGTGGTTGTATTTTAATATATTGCATAGAAGGAGAAAGTTATATTTGATTGGTTTCCCATAGTTTCATAATTTTATCTTGACAATTAATTGCATAGTGTTTTTTATTATTAAACAGGAATTTCTTTTAACAATTTCAGATGTCAAAGATGCTCAGCCTTATTAATATATTTAATTGATAGTTTGTAACTAATCTTTATTAACCTATCAGATATATTCTTACTATAAAATGTTCAGAAGTTGGGGGACAATTATTATGTAGTTTTTTCAGCAAATCACTTTAACACTTATGAGTTGACTTAATTAGTTAATGTACTTGGTTCCTAATGTCTTGTTCTCTCTGAACTTCTTCGTAATGTTTTCTACCAATTTTAGAATAGGCTTGCCACTTCTATATCAAGGTGGTCCATTCTATAACTAAGTTACATTTTCCTTCTTAATCCTCCGTCGGTGACATCATAGAGTTTGCCTCCGGGCACTTTTACTTTTGTAAAAAAATTAGGGTTGTTTCCGGTTGACAGTCGCAAGAATCACTGATCGTCACATGACTCTTTCTAAAAACTAGTTTAACTTTATTTCGCGTTTCCAACCCCTGTTTCCTAACCCTTCTACTCAGTTTAAACCCGAGAGTCACGTAATACGGATGATGCCACCGTGTTTCACTGATTGCACTAATATGGTTATGTAGTTTAGTTCCGGGTTTTCTTGATTCCATAAATATTTAATTCAGTTTCTTATTGCTTATACAGGAGTTTCATACAACCTCTTTAAATATATGTCTTATTTCAATACTCAGAAAAAAACTCATTCACTTAATTTACTGTGAGTCACCATTCGTATTTTAAAAACCAAGTCCCCGATGAAGGCTTTTGATTCAGTTTATTCCGTGCTGTTTAATTCAGTTTTTTTATTTCTTAGTATTAGATGTGCCATAAAAACTTTACCAATACATACACCATACCAATACCATACAACATACAACCTTTTTCCAATATAAGTATGAAACTACACTATTTGCCTATTATTTCATTACCCCGGAAAAAAACTCTGAGTTACCATTGGTGTTTAAAAATCAAAGTCACCGACGAAGGGTTAATGCGAAGGGTGAAGGGTTAGAAAATGCACTTTTTGTGTGCACCTGTAAGCTTGGGTCCTGTAAGCTGACATTAAAAGTGTATAACTCGCTTATCCGTAGATGGATTTCGTTCAACAGGGTATCGTTGGATTTGAAATTAAAATTAAAATTTTTTTTATATTTTGTAAAATTTTTATAAAGTTAATGGTTTTTTTAAATTTAAAATAAAATATTTTTAACCACTGCTATTTTGAAAATATAAAAGAAAACTAAATGATGCTTTGAGAATATTTCTTTCTTAAGCCAATGAAAATGTGTGCAAAGTTGGGTTTCTGTAGCTTAAATGGTTCTTGAGATATAAAGATTTTTTTAACAAATACAAAATGGAGGCTAGCCGCTAAATGGAATATTTTTCGACATATGTTTATAGGATATTTTTTGTTTATTTTGATGAGTACTATTATTCCTTGAAGTTTGTCCCCGACTTTCATGAACACCCTGTGTATACAGTTTTATTTCTTTTAATTGCAGATCCACGTGAAGCCAATGTAATAGTAGGCCTATTTTACTGTACAATGTACAATGACAATGAACAGTGTAGTGGCAAGCCTGATCTTTGTTGCACCCAACATATTTCAGTTGTCTGCACAACCTCTGTGTACTTCCAACTCCTCTGACCTTTCCTCATTTATGCCTCAGGTCTTCCATGTTCAGTGAGTTACATTGTATAATTTTACAAACTAGTGTTAATCTATATAATAGTTTACTATATTCTATTTTAGGTAGGAGCTTTAAAATATGCTTCAGAAGTATTTTTCTGCTTTTAAAATTTTAGAAAATATATTAATATTGCAAGCTTCTTTGATATAGATTCAAATCTGTTAATAGTGTGATATGTGACTGGGATCGCAAATATGAAATTGACTCTGTGATAAATGATTTTGTTGTGTACTTGTTAACAAATTGCCTCGTGGGTCTGATTGGTTATGGTTCTTGTTTTTAGCTGTGAAGAGTTTCAATATCGCTTAAATTCATGCTGGCAGTGCAAACTGCATGGTTTTTTAACCTTATCCTACATTCAGATTTGAAAATGATTTGTAAAAGCGGAATGACGATCCCGGTCACATAAAGACCTACAATAACTACTCTAGGCGAATTAAGTTAAGACTTTTAGTCTAGTTGTAGTTTGATTTTTCTCTCGGAAGTTCGGCAGAAGTTACAGGCCTAATATTCTCGTACACTGATTTTGTTGTTGTTTTTTATATAAGAACAAAAATTTTACAAAAAAATGTTCAAGTGAGTGTGAATGAGACGCCTGAGGGCTGTTGTTAAATATTGTGATCATTTTTCTGTGTTACATAATATATTCAATGTTGCAGCGTAAAACGCGGTTACATAGTGATTTCTCGCTGTTAGGTTAGGTTAGGTGCACAAATCGTTCCATATTTTAACGCTAAGGTTATTGACGTTCATTTTCCTACCGCACTTATGTTGGAGGCCACTTTAGTCAATTTAAACTTGAAGCTTATCTATCTTTTAAAAAGCAAAAATTTGCGAGCACCAATTTTCTTTAAACTGGATGAGTTTCATAAATTTGTAGACAGAGCTTTAAGTAGTCCATTTCTGGAATATAATTATGAATTTTCCAAATTTAATATATATTTAGCATTTTTTAAATTAGTTTTTAAATAATATCTTCAAAATTAATGAAGAGTAACTAGTGATCAACATTTTTGGCACATTTTTTAAACAGTCTACTTTAGTCACGGCCTAGTTTCCGTGCTGAAATCAGCTTCAAAAATGTATTTTCTCTTCCTTAGTGGCATCTCTGCTTATGAGACTTTAGTGCAACATTTTTCAATTCATTGGCTTCCATTGTTCTAGTCTTGACTTTTCTGATTTGTTAGCGTAAAGTTAATTCAGACTAATTTTAAATGTTAGGGTAGCAGTTAGGATAGCGTTACTGTTAGCAGTAGTTGTAGATATATAAAGTTAAAACATGGTAAAAAGATAAAATATCAAATTAAATTTCTCCTCGAGTCGATAGATAATATCAATATATAAATTTCAACTCTGTTAAATACCAATGTACAAAATTAGTAATGTGTTCAAAATTTCATTTTTACAATTTTACAAGCGTTTATGATGTTTTTAAATATGTTTATATTTTATTGAAGCTTTTTTAAATTTTACTGTAGTTTTTTTAGTATTATTGGTTTTATAGCTTCCGTGCAAATAAGTAACAATGTCAAATTGCTCTTGACTTAGTAAGGTGAAAAATGTTCAAATTTAATGCTAACAAGTAGATCTACTTCCTGATTTTCTGAAGTAGTAAAAACTACATTAAATATAAAGTATCAACAAAATGTTATCACGTTATTTAAATATGTCATTTAAGCTGGCAAAGGGGATTACTAACCTCCATTCGGAGTCAGTTTTAATTTTTCTGAATATAATTAAAAATTTTAGCACTACATTAAGAAAAATTCAGTAATTTATGCCTAGCTACATTTGACTAAATTTTCAATACTTTGGTCAATTTATTATAATAGGCTTAATACACTTATTGAAAAGTTATGAATTTTTCTTCAGTTTAAGTGGGTAGACCTATTTCACTGATTAACCACCCCATCAGACTTAGCTTACCTTTTGCAATAGGTAATAAAATGTATGGAGGGAAAGTATTATGAAATTATTTTTACAAAAGATTACAAAGCGTTACAAAAGATTTAGCTACCAACCAACCAATTATATATAGTACACAAGTCCAGTCAGTATAACTGTATACAGGTCTGGCAGGTACGGTGCTGTGAACTCATCTCTTTCAAGTGCTTTTTAAATTTGATGAAATTTACAAATATGAATTGATCACCACAAACTGATGTTCTGAAGAATCGACCTTTTCCTTTATGGGAGCAGTGTATACATTGTTTTGCTGAGTTGTTGTCAGTTAATCTAGAAATAAAGTTTGCAAGGTTCTGTTTTCTGCCTGTGACGGCAACAAGCAATAAAGTCGTCAATGACTCTGCGCTCGGGATCATGCAGTACTCGAGGCGACGGCTCATCTCAACTTGTCAATTTTCATTTGTTTAGGACAAATATTGTACAATAAATCCAAGTGGACTAGTTCACTAGTGTAGAGAGCGGTTGTTGGCCCTGCGCCCTGGCGCAGAATAAATCTGTCTTTCCAAAACCAGCCCTTGTTTTATTGTCGTTCTGCCTTCATTCATCCTAGAGCCAGTCCATATAAATTTAGCTTTATCACAAAACAAATATTGCTGTGTAATAAGAATGAGTTTCTTTCTTGTTGTGATAAGTATATTTAAATATAAATTAAATTAATTAAGTAAATTAAATTAAGTAGTGTTAATGTAAATTAAAAATAGAATATTTGATGTAACAGAAAAAGAAACAGATATGTGAATGGGATAAAAAAGATCTTTTAGAACTATGTCTTAAAACAAATACTGTAGTTTTGTAAACTACATAACATATAACCAGCATTCAAAACATTGGGCTAGCTCTCCATGAAGTTAACTCATTTACAAATGGTTTAAGGTTAATTTTTCCATGTATGGATGCATGTGTGAAGTTCTGGAAGTTCTACAGTAGTTATACTCGTATTTTAACGCTTAATAGTTCGCGCTAGATAAATTACATAACAGGCTGCATGGCGTATAAAGTTTGGCATTCACTATTTTGGCTTCTAAAGACATGTTTACTTGAACTTTTTAGTGTACTATTGTTTTTAGTCGGCAAAATGGACAATGTCTTTAAAAATATAGTAATTGTTACCCAATCCTTCCCATTTAATTGCATCTTCTTCAGTAGGTTCACATTTTTACTTACATCTTCGCTGTTAGCAACTTTTGAAGGTCCCTATACCAGACTTGGCAATTCTTTCCTCTTCATTTTTTTGACAATGTTGATCAAAGAAAGCTATCATTTTCAGTCTTTACTTTCCATCTCAACGAAAATATACGTAATAAAAATTCAAAGAATAGTTCTGTTTATGGATTGAAATTATTTCAATCTAATTATTATAATATATTACAATCACACAGTGACACAAAACAAGACAATTTCACTAAAACTAATACCTAAAAATGTTTTAAAACACTACGAGTTGCTACACAAATACTGACACAATAGGACAAAAGACAACACGGATCGCAAAAATTGTTAACATTGACAAAGGAATGTAGTTAACTGGTTCTCTTTCTCATGGTCGTGTAGAGGGGGAGTGAGGGTAGGATAAAGTGAGAGATGAGGGGCAAGGCTGCCGAATCGCGTCTTATACAATACTAAAAGCATTTTCTGCGGAGTTTTATAAACCGTGTGACCTATTAAAAGTTAAATTAATGTTTTTAATGTTGCTAGTATTATTGGTGTTCGAAAATCAATACGAATAGAAAAAAAACAGGTGAGTCCATAACTGATCATATCTTACTACACCCCTCCTGCCTAAGCTATGTTATACGCCAGCTGTGATATCTGAGACATAAACGGATTGGTCGACATATCAAGAGGGATTTGAAAGAAATCAATTTAAACCGGTAAACCGGGTATTTATATATACCCCTATATATCTATACCCTTTAATATATGCGCAAGTACATAGGTATAGATATTTTTAAGTAGATAAATTCATTTTCTTAAATGTGTTGATTATAGAAGTATGATGGGTAAATAGGTGGAATTTAAAAGAAATTGGGCTGCCTTGTTAGCATCTTGGATCTTGGTACAAGAGGTCACGGTTCAAATCCTGGGCTGCCCACTTGGATTTGGACTGCTTTCCCAAAACGTTTGTTTACCACTCTGTGAACTTAAAATGCATATGACTTTGAAAGAACAAAAAACAGCTGAAATATAAGTGCAAGTACGTAGGTAATTTTGTGGGACAAAAGTTCACAAAAGCTTAAGTCTTAGATTCTATGGTTAGGGTAATTATATTTGTTGAGACAGCATAACTGTGTCCCTGCCTAAGGGCTGAAGATGAAGGAGCACTTAAAGGTCTCTGAAAGTGATCGGTATTGACGGTTTAATGTTATTTTTAAGAGGATCCACTACTAAAAATAGTAAAATATCATCAAATTAAGAAATAAGTTTTTTCGTGATTAAGAACCTACTGAATAGTAAAATAATTTTTTTTTACATTTTTCAATGACCAAAAATTCACACTATAATACCAATATTCTATTCATTGTTACTAAAATATTAAACATTTGAAAAACAGTACCTTTTTTAAATACAGTACAGTATTGTATTTAAGAACCAAACAAAATATTTAAAAATTGTACTTAGATTAGATTAGATTATTGAAATGGAAACCTATATGATGAGCTATCTATAAGCTATCTAATGATAGATCCATGAGCTATCTTTATGAACCACATAAATTATTGGGGCAGATGGTAACTCTTTATAAGTACCCCGCCCCTGAGAGGGTTATGTGGTCACTCACACTGTTAAGCGGTGCATACCCTAACTAGAACCATACAACTTACATACGGGTGAAAGTACTTCATTTGGGCATTCACAGCATTGCTGTAGCTGCTGGATTACCTTTTGGAGTGGATAAAACAATAAAATCAGAACAGGGCCGGAGAAAGTGAAGTAACAGATGTTAATCAAAATATATCTTCTATAGGTATGTATGTAAAATTAAATGTATGTATGTATGCAGGTCTGTCTGTATGTCCTTTATGCGTTGCCAAACTACTCATCGGAGCATCATGAAATTTTAGGAAGTTGCTCTACATGTGTCCGGGAAGGTTTTAGGGAAAAAATATTTTCGAAAACCCCATAAGTTTCCATTTTATGACGTTTTAAATTTCTGATGTTAACCTTATGGAGAGTAAGTTTGTTTACAAATTGTCTACAATAAAAACATTTGATTTCTTAGCTACAGCTGATTGGTTTACTTTCCATTAGCAGTATCATTGATTATGAATAGAAGAAGAAGGGGTTCTTCTATCATCTATGGCAATATGCTTTACTATTTAATGCCATCTGAATCATTCATTAATGTTAAACTATGAAGTAAATATGTACTGTAAAAAATAAACAGCTTTATTCACCACGTTAATAGTTTACGGTTTTGTGGGATCGTTTATTTATATTTTCATTTTCCGTATGATTAAAATCACGTGTTTATATGATAATTAAAATGTTTATATTATTACGTTTATTATAATTATCAGCTGTTGTATATCTTTCCTATAAAAGCCGTATTACAGTTAGGTTTCGTTTGGGTTTGGATTGAATTTGAAAATTGTGAATTAATCCACTCAGATTTATTTGTTTTATGGGAATGTTATTAATATGTTTTATCGTTTCAGTATTGTTATTCACTATGCCGCGACCCAGAATATATAACCTTTTACAATGAAGCCGTATTGCCATTCGACTTCAAACATGGCCAATCTTAAAGTTAACATTTATTTACTGTCAGACGTTACGAAGTTCGCCGGATCAGCTAGTTAAACATAAATTAAGAAGTGTCGACGCATTGCGGTGTTAGGCCCGTTTCACACGATCCGGCGCAGACGCCGTACGGCGCTGAGATTCCCGCCGGACGACTTGATGAAGGGCTATTGGTTCTTATTGGTGTATTCACACGGTCCGGCGAGCGCCGCATGTTCCGTCAGTCTGCGATCTGCCACTGGAGAGTGAAGAACGCAAGTTTGTATAAAGTGTTTTATGTGAGTGAAACACAAGACCCAGAGTTAGCTGAAATCAACAATGATATTGGCGTGGAAAATTTAATAATGTTTGTCGAAGAAAGACCACTGCTGTGGAACAAGTCCCTAGAAGTCGATCTTGAGCCAGTGGATGAATCCAAAACCTCATGTTCCTTCTTCTTTATCGCCGTATCTCTTAAGTAGCATAGCAAGTAAATCCCTAACAATTTCTTCTCTTGTGAAGTTAACATTTCAATAGCTGATCCACAACTGGACAGACAAAATACAGGAGCACCGCGCGGTGCGTGATGGACCGTGTGTAAACACATCACATTTAGGCCGGACGGCGCGCCTGCCGGATCGTGTGAAACGGGTTAGGTTTTGGCTGAGCAGGTCACGCTGTTTCCCTACGGCGGATCATCCACGATGACGATGAGCCTCCAGTCCTCTGCGGCGTCAAGCTGACTTTAGACAATAACAAAATTATAATGTTGTGAAGTATCAAAATTTACTATCGAGGCAATGGATTCGCTAATCGTAGTCGTTACATTATAATTGTATTTCGGAACACGCTATCCAGTCGAAACATAAACTGCGTCAATGGATAGACATATATTTCTCCCTTAGGTAAATTTTATAACGACAATTTGATAATAAACTATCATATTCTTTAAATTTATTACATTGGTTTGTTACCTACTCCATTGAAAGCGCGTTCCAGTATTATAGTTCAATAAATTGTAAAATATTTTTTTGCTACAAGAAATAGTGCTACAAAAAATAGTGCTACAAAAAGAGTAAAATAGTGTTGATGTAGAGGTACTGGGTGAAACTGTGTACGATGTTTTTTGAGTATTCATTTTGTTTATTGTTTTGTTGATATCTTTTCTCTACTATTTTATTTCTTAATCTTAGGAGTAGTAGACAGACAGTACCAGTAGAAGCTAGACGACTACTGCCGTCATTTAACTAAACTTTACAACTTGTATATTATTTTCTCCTTTTATTAATTTTGTGAAATGATCGTTCCAAGCTCAGACAACTTATATTCAGACGATTCAGAAGATGGAGCCGTGGAAATTGATATTTATGTTAGAAAATATCAGCTACTTTTGGAAAGATGTGAAGTTTTGCAGCAAGTAGGTGGAAAATTTTAATTTAATTTTCTTCGTTGATGGTTCACCTCTTTTACATACACATTCCTAATTGTGAAGGCATACTAATACTAATTTTTTAATACACATCTATCAGGTTTGCTGGAATCTCATATTGTTTTATGTCATGTTAAAAGTTTGATTGGTCAACCTCCATAATACTGGGACTGGGACGGTGGCGACGTCCTGTAATCCAGCTACTAGGAGGCCACGAATTGTGGATAGTTGTGAGCAATGGTCGGTGGGTGTAGTGTTCTCTTGTGAGGATTAACGTCTGCACTATTGAATACTACGTTAATCCGCAAAGCCTATCCTCATAATTTGACTAATTCGTAATTCAAAGGCCGTGGTTCGGATTCCATGTTAAACTGTAGGTCCATTAGTTGCCATCGTCTGTTAGGCTAGTAATTAACAATCATGTCCAAGGAACATGTCAGCCTTAATCAGTAACAAGACTACAAGATCACGCCACAATCATCCTACACTCAATCCTCATTCATACTTGGCTTGAAATACCTACATTGTAGTATAGTTGCCATTTAAATGAACTAATCTAATATAATGCAAACTGCCCAGTCCTCAGCAACTATGGAACTGACAGACCTGAAGGGGTGCGCAAGAATAAAATTTAAGGGCAAATAGATGAAGCTTGAAGTAAGTGCGCCTAAGTATCAAGAAACTTAAAAGCAATAAAATTGGTTAGGTTCCAACTGTAAAAAATCTACCTTTACTATCATCAAACTCAAAGCTTGGGTTTTGTATTTGTGACTAAACCTAGTGTTAATCAATGACGGTCACTGTGTATGAAGGAAAATTAAGAATAAGGGTAAACGGGAGAGGGCACCAGCTGAGCAAAATGCCAACCTTCTTTTGTCTTGCCACGTCTGTAACACTAAGTATTAAAAATACAGTTTATTGTTAAATTTACCCATTTTTAATTCACCTCTACTAAAAGGTTTCTAACCTCTCTGAACGTTTTTATAATCCTGCCCTGTTAATCCCGATATAAGGCAGGGAATTAATGAGATCCTACTGTACTGCTCAAGCATGGAAAAGGTGAATTTCAGTTAAAGCCAAAGCCTTTTGGTGCTAACTTATTGTATATAATGAGTCACAATTTATGTAAAAATCAAATCTCCAATGGAAACAGGATAGTCTAGGCCAGATGAGTTAATGGTTCATTTCATTTTTACCTGAAATTCTACAGTCTAATGGTATTACTAATAATAAACTATAGTATTGCCATCCACCCTTAGTTACTTCTTCTTCGCCACCACTGTCCTTATGACTCCCCGCAGGGGCTCACATACGTTTGGGACGTGGAAGGCAACCACGCGGACCTCTAGCCAAATTCCGTAACCCAGGGATGGCGGTAGCTACAGCCACCGAATGGGTAGAGACAAGATCTCGGCCTAACACGATTCCGGCTTAAAAAGGTGACGGTACTACGGGCTGGAGGGGGCTTCACTCCCTCCTGGGTTTGGATTCGTAGTTGCCGTGGTTGTTGCTGAAATGTACTAGTCAAACCCCTGTTCCTTCCAGAGTGAGGTTTGCTGATGGTAAGGTGTCGCTTGTCTCTGGGCCGCCGAGGGCGGATAGCTGGTCTTGACCGGTGAAATCGGGGGGCAGGGGGGAGATGCTTGCCGGTGGGCTATGCACCGGTCAGGGTGGCATCGATAGCCACAACTGGTCGGTAGGCTGGATAACGACTGTGCGGGTGAAACCGTGCAGGCGGACATCCGTGGTGGTAGGGGGTGTAAGCTCCCCCTCCACCGAATGAGGTGCCCTCGCCAAGGGCATAGCGTAATAGGCTTAAGCCTCTCGTGAAAACCTCAATGCAACAGGGTTCTGTTACAATGTCCTTATGACTGGGGGATCGTCGGGAATAATTAGATGTGGAGTCAAAGCCTCCAGGTCAGGTTATGATAAGTTAGGTCTAGGTTTAGTTTTGTTGAAAGACCAGATGTGGGTATGCAGTAAGGTCATAAAATTCTTGAATGTTGTAGAATAGAGAGTGTCCAATAAGAACTCTTTTAAAGCTGGTTTAAATCTTTTGTATTAAGTTTGCTTTTCATTGAAACTTGGAGGAAGTTTTAGAACTTGAAGCCTATATCGTGCGGATGTGTTTGGGTTTTGGATAATCTATTTTATTTATTACACACACTTACTTAAGGTCTTCTGATAGGGGTGAAAACACATTTAAGCTATATTTAGTGTGACTCTGTAATCAACGGCATTATAATACACGGTGAGTGTACCCAGTCAGGCGCACCGCGCACTTTAGTAAGTACTGAATGTACCCCATCGGGCACACTGCTGCCATTTAAAGAAGCGCCGGTGTACCCCATCGGATGCTCTACGTCGCAAACGTGTTAAATTGAGTATTTAAATTTTATAATAAACCCTAGGTGTTACTTTATGCAATGTGTGTAAAACCATTCATAACCTGTGACGCAAAACAAAACATGGTCATCACCCATACCCGGAGGACACGCTGCAACAGCTTATCCATTTCTTGGCTTCTGTTTTGGCGTCTTCAGCGATGAGGAATACAGGATTTTTTAAAGGATTTCATTTTATTTAAACTGTTTAAAAACTTAAGATGAAATGGGTTAGTAAAAGGAATTTCTTCTTTTTTTCCCTAAACTTTCTTTGAGTCTCTATATTTAGTCTATATTTCGTTTATAATTTGAGTCTCTACTTGGGAGCCTAGATTTGCAATTTTTCTATTTTTTACAATTTTTCTATTTTTGGGGGAATTTTAGGTTTCAGTGATGTTTTAGTTTTTAAGGCCTGTTAATTTTAAAGTCTAATATAGAGCATGGACCTAACCTTTGTTCAGTGTCGGAAATACACATTTGAGGCTGCTTAATGAAAATGAAACTTAACTATAGACATTATTATGCCTCTTATAGCTACAGTAGAACCTCGATTAACCATCACCCTCGGGCCCGAGACCATGACGGATAACCGAATAGACAAATAACAGAAATAATAATAGCATTGCTACAACTTAGCACCTAGACAGTGTTTGGCGTGACAATATCGCAATTCACTGCCTTGCTTGTGATAACGGCACCGTTTTAAGTCCTAATTAGTTGTCATGATTGCTGCGCAGTACACTGAATTGATTTTAAAAGAGAAAAAACAAAATAACGCCAATTCAAGTGAAAAATACTTATTAAAATATTTTATTAAGAAATATCAACAGTACATGGACATATTTTTTTTCTAAAAACGTACGCTATCGGTATTTAGTTTTTAAAATAATCCGTAATTTTCTTTTGTTTCTTTTCCTTTGAGCTTTTTAGGTATGTTTCTAATATTTATGAGAAGAACCACCAGCGTTTAATGATTTATTATCTATTGTCGTGTCTCAAAACTACACGTTTCCGTTTTTCAGGCAAAACAAAAGAGTGTTTCATACTATGTATAAACAGCACTGTCAACAATAAACGGTAAATCACGTAGGCACGTAAAATACTAGTAGGCATTAAAAAAAATCGGCAAAAACTTCAGTTCACTGTAGTGAGCCACAAACCATACTGTATTGAACTGAAACAGTAGCAGTGGAATGCAGAAGACAGTGTAAGAGATTAACCAGCTGGGTCACTACCCTTGCTGCCACTGGGTTACTACCCTTGCCACCAATGAATGACTCACACACAGTGCAAGTGTGTAGTACAGTTGTCACTACTCATCATAGAGCACAGAGAACAGACGATCCGTTTGGCTCTGAAACATAATTTTTTTGAGCTAGCGGGATGGCGGTTAATAGAGATTGACAGTTAAAAGGGTTTCGGTTAACCGAGGTTCTACTGTACACTTTTAGTATATAATATTAAAACATCAGCCTGGTGACTTACTTTTTATCTTGATCAAACCCCGATATCTTTTTACATCGTTGTTTTTTTCAGGATAATGAAAGGCTTGTGAATAGAATCCAACAAGTAAAGAAGTTGCTCCGTAGAAGTAGACGTGAAAGAAAGTAAGTTATAACAAGATTTTAAATATTTTACTTGTAAGTTAAATCATGTTAGTGAATTGTGGTTTTCATTAGCTTAGGCCCACCTGGTAAAAATCAAAAATTGTCTCTTATAACACATCTGTACATAGGTAGGCCTTTTTTTAAACCTCAGTTAACTTAAAGAATAACCTCTATTATATTTTTTTAACTGCAAATTTCTGTAAAGCAATAATTCATTAATTTAACCCATGCATATAAAATTTGTAATTTAAAGTACAAAGGCATCTCATGACATCTATGATAAGACATACCGTAATTACTGGGGGACCAAGCTTTGCTCGGATAGAATAATTCATGTATTATGAGTTAATTAGCTAAATTAAAACCCTTAATAAAGCAGAAATAGCATGTTATTTCAAATTGTTCTAAAATAAAAATTTTTCATAATGTTTTCTGGAAAATTAAAACAAACTATGTACACTAAAACCCTGTCTCTCCTGTTTATATGGGATCAGGTTCATTTTAGAAAAGCAAATTTTGGCATTTACAGTTTTACCGATTTTTGGGAGGAAGTGCATTCAAATAAACGTCTTCAATTTTTCCAAAACCGCACCTGTAATACATGAGCGGATTGCAGCTGCATTTCTTTGATGACAGCGTCTATACAGCAATTACATTTTAAAAAATCTTTGTGTAAATTTCTCTTTAATTAACATTCCGGTGCTCGTGAGGTTTACTGAAACATGAGCAGTTGCGTGGGGTGCCACTGCATTCCTCTTGTTTTGTTGTTTTGTCTTAATTAGTATGAATTATTTTAATGATGTTTTGGCATTTTAGGTTAAATAGACACATAAAAACATAATTTATGTGATTGGTGATGTTATAGTAGGTCCCTCAGTTGCCATCGGCTGTTGGGCTATTAATTAACAGTCCTGTCTAAGGAATATGTCAGCCTTAGTCATTAACAAGACTACAAGATCACGCCACAATCATCTTACAATCAACTCTCATTCATACTTGGCTTAAAATACCTACCTTGTGGTATGGTCGCCACTTCAATAATCTAATCTAATAACCACATAATTGATGTTAGTTTATTTGTATGATTTTAGGTTATAAGTACACTGTGAAAATGAACTTAGCTTCAAAACACATGTCGTGTATTCTATAAAAAATAACATTTTTTTGGAAAGCGTGTTTGGAGTGGAGAAAGAAGTTTATTAAATTTCATAATACAAGCAATATATATACAAACTTTGCTTGTATTATAGTATTGAATTATTTTCAAGTTGAAAAATAATATTTTAAATACAGTATTTCATGTTAAGTTTTTAAATTAAAGAAGATGGATCGACAATATGAAAATTAGGTACAGTTCCTGCAATATTGTTCCAGCTATGATCAAGTCACGTGATTGTGATGAACATGGGTGAGGGAGTAATTTTCTAAAGACATTAATTTTTATCTGGTTTACATTGAAATATATCAAAACATTGTTGAACAAAGGCTTATAGCGAAGTAGTCATAGCTGGAGATAAATACTGCAGTTACTGACCATAAAACTTTTCTTGGGGATTCAATAACTGGCCCATGTATACAATAGAGTGTTGATTATCCGAAGCCCGGTTATCCGAAACACTGGTTAACCAAAACGCCGGTTAACTGAAACATAGTCAATCATGAAAAAAAGAAACCGCATGCCGAACTTGAGTTTAACCATTGCGTTGTTGAATTGATGTTCAAAGACCTTTTTAAACATTTTCTTTTGGGTTTTATAAAGCTCAGAATATTTTATACTTCATATAGAGATCTTTGTATCTTTTGTGAGTATCACATTGTAAAAAGTAAATTAATAAATTGTTTCATTCTTTATTATGTGCATTGAATATCATTTTCCCGTTTATGACTGATTATCTGAAAATTCTGTTATCCGAACGCCCTTAATCCCTTATTGTTTCGGATAATCGACTCTCTACTGTGGATATGTTTACATATATATTTATATATATGTGAACAAGCAATAAATAAAAAAAATACATTATACTTATACATTATTATTACATCACATTGTTTTTATTTTATTTGTATACATGTTTATTTTATATACATTTATTGCTAAATCAAACTTGTTTTCATTGATTTTAGATTTATTTAGTTAAAAATGACCTATTATTACTAGGTAATAGGTAGGGGTTGATAAGTTTGTGAGATTAGCCTATTTGCTGTCACAGGTTCCTCATGGATCGTCTGGATCAGCACGGTGATAACTGGAGATCTCTCCCACTGCCGGTAGAACTGGATGAGCCTGTAGACACTCCATTCATTCAACCACCCAAGTCTAAGGTTAATTTTATGTCCCATAACAAGAGAATTTTAAGTTTTTCTTTAAAAATAGTCCTAATAGTTGTTTTTTGTGTAGGCCTTTGCTATACAGATAGCACAGACCACAGATAGCAACAGTGCTGATCTAAGATGGAATTCTTGTTAACAATGATCCAATTAACTATATGTTTCTGTAAACAGTAATTACTGGTTCATTCTGATTTAAATAGCAATACTGAATAAATAAAATGACCTACTTTTATACTTTTTTAATTTTAACTGAAATGGTAACCTACCGAGGTAGGTATTTTAAGCCAAGTATGAATGAGAAAAGAGTGTAGGAAGATTGTGGCACAATCTTGTAGTCTGTTACTGACCAACAGAACTGTTAGTTAATAGTCCAACAGTCAATGGCATATCTAAGGGACCTACAGTTTAACGTGGAGTTCGAACCACTGTCTCTGAATTACGAACTGGTCTAATTATGAGGAAAGTGTTTGCGGATTAATGTAGTATTCGATAGTGCGGACGTTAATCTACACAAGAAAACACTATGAAGTGAAGAACACTATGAGTTTGGAAGAAGATAATGTATTTTGAAAGTGTTTGACCAGAAGTAGAGAAACAAACTAAATGTACATAAACAGGTAAATAATGAAACATATGCTATTCATTTTCATGTGGCTTTGCCGCCACAACTACACCCACCGACCATCGTTCAGAACTGTCCACAATTCGTGACCTCGCAAGTAACTGGATTACAGGGCATGCCACGGCCCCAGCCTATGTTTGTATAAGTCATGAAATAGGTTTATAAATACAGTGAACCCTCGTTAATCCGGACTAATTGGGGCTCCAAGTCGTCCGGATTAAAACAAATAATCCTAAACGAAGAAAGACAGTGACTTTTGGGTACCCCTTGTATATAATGAAACACCTATTGCAGATAAACTTAACTAGTATGTATTCTGAATATAAAAATACATATTGTACAAACAGTACATACAGTAGTTACATTTGAACAAAAATATACACTTGGTATTTACGTCCATACAAAAAATGAGACAATGGAAAAAGACAAAATTACTTTGAACATGACGGTTGAGGTTCATTCTCAAGTGACTAAACTGGTTTTGAAGAGTTGAACTTCATTTGCCTTTCTTTTGTGTTAATTTCACAATTAAACAACGCAACTAAAACGTGCAGTGCAATTGACCTCTGTGGAGCAACTAACGACCTGACACGAGAAGAAGAAACACAATCGTGTGACTGAGCTACTATTGGCTGACAGTAACCATGGGAACGGCACACTCACATCGCCGGGCGCAGTCGTACAGTGACAATCGCATGCTACTAATCAGCGTTTTGCGCATTAAAACTGCGATCCAATGGCTGTCCGGATTAAGCGAAGTCCGGATTAATGAGGGTTTACTGTATAGTGTTCATTCATGAATGTGCAAAGTGGGGAGAGATGACTGAAAACATTTGACTCTTTTTCTTCAATGGTTCTTTCTTGCATGCTATTCAATGTTTTTTTGTGAGTGAGGCTTTATTTTGCCCAACAGTCATTTAGTTAGTTACTGAGATGGTGATGTCAAGTAATTGGATGGGAGTGATGTGATTAACGAACTACCCGGCTGCTCATAGCCGTCTACAGATGGAAAAGAAAATTTTAATTTAAATACATGTTAAAAAAAATAAAATAATATTGGTTCACTAGTCTCAAAGAGGGTGACTCGTTACAGGTATTAGAAAAAATTTGATTTCTATACTTACAAACCAAATATAAGTAAGTCTGCTTGTTACTTTTTTGTTGCTACTTCTGGGTATAGAATATAACAATTATAATTATTGAATCTGGAAAACTGAAATAAAATGTTAATTGTGATTTGTAGGCAGGACCTGGAGCCACCACATCTGTGACAGTTGAAAAAGCAACGACAAGTCGCAAAAATCAGTCCAGTGGAAACGCAGCTACTAAACGGAAGACTACCAAGGCCCCTGTTGACCCCAACGCCCCTAAACGTCCTGCTAACCCATTTTTCCAGTTCTGCCAGGAGCAGAGAACAACAGTACTAGAGAGTCTTGTTGCTCAAGGTGAATTGATTGAGTGTAGAATCATCAAAAATTTAAGCCATCTTTACATATAAAAGGCAAAGCCTGATTCTTAAACTTCCAGACTGTGAGAAAGCTGAAATTGTGTATACTTATTCCTTAACTTTAAACTAGCTAAGTTAAAAAATTGGTTTCAGTGTCAATCCTGAAAAGTAAAGTGATATGTCAATAATTTAGTGAACTTGTAACTTTTCAGCTGTCAGCCGTGCTACCATCTATGAGCTGATACTGGAACTATCTCAGAGTGTGATGCTATAGAAGCTTTATCAATCAAGTTTTCTGATAAGTTTTAATATTGGTTTTTCCTCCAAATCACAGTTTAGTTCAAGTCAACACATTTTTTGTCTGTGCCAGTAATGGATTTGTTCAGTGTTCTTAAGACATATGACATCCTGTTATGAGTAATGTAATAGATATAAAACTACTTAGGTTCAGTTGCAACGATATTTGCCACAGATAGCCTCAGGAACACTGAGTTGATCAGGGTTCTGTTATCTTAATTTTGAGAAAAACTAATTAATTTATTTTATATGGTTCATGGGGGCTCAGAACTACTTTACCATTTCATTCACACTCACAGTCCAGTGTGTATATCCTCCTCCATCCTCGCCCCTCGAAGCCTTAAACAATTTGGAAAAGGTTTTTTTCTTTTATTATTTATTTGATTACTTTCTCTTCTCAGGCTTATTCCAGCCTGGATCCTAGCTGTCTCACACAAACACCAGACTTATTTCAGCCTTGTACTAGCTGTATTTATTCTATAAAACAGGCTTATTCAAGCGTTGTATACTAGCTGAGATGTTATTCAAAACCAGGCTTACTTCAGCCCTGTACTCTCATTGAATTTAAACACGACCTAGGTGCTAGCTATAATTGTCTTTTACAGAAATCAACTCAAAGTAATAATTTAATAAAAATCTCCTTTCACGGAAAAACTAAAATGATATCTAATAAACTGATTAATAATCTTTCTATTAGTTGACATCAACAAGCAAAGGCGAACCAGGGGGTTTATCCCGGACTTACGAGACCGTGGACCAAGTTGTCTGTCCCTTGGTTGACTATACTACAACAGGGGAAGCAGGTTACCTACAACTTTCAACTTTGTGTTGATTACACAAAAACAATTAAGGTCAATTAGCAATGGCAATTTTTTTTTTATTTCAGGTCTCGGTGAACCAAGTAAACAAGAAGTTACCAAACAGCTGGCTATAAGGTGGAACGCCCTCTCATCGGGTGATAAAAAGGTAAGGATTTTTGTTAATTTCTAGAGGTGCGATTATTCGAAAAGTGGGATCGGATCGGATATCCGGCTCCGATCCGAATGCAAAACAAGTATCCGGTAAAGTCTGATAATATCCGAACTTTCGGTTAGACCAACTTTCCGTTTGAGATCAAGTCGGTGATATCGAATATCTTTGATCGAATTAAAGTGATTAAGCCGGTGAATTACGCAATTCATATCCTATTAGAATGTAAGAATGTCATTGGCCGGTCTGAGGATGGGATATGATTATTCAATTCTTCAACCCTGTATTTATGTAACCGACAAAGTTCAACACGATATTGCATTTTTAAATATTAAATCCCAAGTTAAATTGTAGGTCCCCAAGATGTCATTGGGTGTTCGTCTTCTAAGGAACGTGCCTGTCTTACTCAGTAACAAGACTAAAAGATCGTGCCACAATTATCTTACACTCATTTCTCATTCATATTTGGCTTAAAAAATACTTACCTGGTTAAGTCGCCATTTCAGAAAGGCAATAAAAATAATGTAATATTTTGCTAACATCAATTTTTTTCATACAAGTATTTAAGCAAGTTAAGTTTTTGTTGATGTGTAAGATAAAATATTATCATTTAACCCATTTGCCTAACATGTAACGAGCTAAAATGAGGAGGGGGTACAAAACCCCTCTAGGCTAGCCTATAGATACTAAACCAAGTGTACCATTTCTGTCCTGGGCCTATGTTTGATATATTACCAGCCAGAGCCTTGGTTGTGAGGGGTGATTTTTGTCTAAGGATTTTAATTATACGATACCTTCGTCCTGGTATAGACAACGCCACACATAGGCTAGCTAAAGTTCCATCACTAGTATTCAGATCAAACCTAGTGTACACTTAAAATACACAACAAGAACTTTACACATACACAGGGTGAGACGTCTGAGAGACCGATTAACTACCATCGGGGAGGTGAAAGGCACTGTAAACACTCGAATTTTACGAGGGTGGCCGGAACAACATTGGTATTAAATATTGTTGAACATAACATCCAAACTAGCGATATTGCATCGTCGGCTGCAGACACTGTGATGTCACTGTTACCAACCCCCGACCAGCTGGTTTTGGCCGAGCAGCTGTTATCCCCCACCCTTGGCCACGGAGGGTGAAGCCCAAGGTAAGACAGGAAAGGTTAGTTAGTTGTGCCCTGGCTTCTGACCTGTCCACTCAAGAGGAGAAAAAGTAGTTAGCGTGGTGATCTGGTGGTGGTTGCAGAACGAGTAAGTGGCCGTTATACATTTTATTACGTTTGGTAAAACCACACTAGGTAGTGCTATAACAGCTTTTGTGCTTTTTGTTATACGTATATTTCTTGTGTGGAATTATGAGTAGCAACTAAACGCTGCTCCGGTCGTGACAGGATCACGGTGGCACCTGTCTAATCAGGAACCGCGTACGGACGGCGTTGCGATCGTTTTGATCCCACATATTATTATACTTCATTATTATTTGCAGAATATTTTTAATTTACTTTGTCTCAAAATTATCAAATTGGTTTTCACAACGGGGAAAGTGCGATGATGAAGGTACTCTGCTGATTTATTCGCGGTACTGAGCTCACCCCGCATACCCAAAAGAGTACCGGCAAATTTATCAATTGATCGTAAGAACCCTGGAGTAGCCCTGCTGCCGCAGAGAGCGATCCGGTGGCAAGTGGGCTTGTGTCTGGATTTCCCGGGATAGGTCTGGTGAAATTTATCTCACCCCACGGGAAATTCATCACAAACTCTTTTCCAGTGTAGACCCTAAAATCTACTTTTACAAACATATATCGCTGTAACTTTGTTGTTTACTGTTATATTGACCTGAACATTTCAGAAATTGTGCTTTATACAGTAGAACTTGGATAATTCGAACCTCAAGGGACCAGAAAAAAATTCGAAATATCCAAAAATTCGAATTAGAAAAGTTTATGCAAGTGGTTAAAATAAACAATCAAACATCGTGTTTTAACATTGTATATTAAAAAAGTTAGGTTATTGAAGATATTATTGATTAAAAATCCCAATTTTTGTTAAATGCCAATAATGTGTTTGGAGGGATCCCGAAACTAGCTATTACAAACTTTTTCAAATCCCTTCTATACCTCCTTGACCGCCGCTATTTATTCTTGCAATGTCAGAGATTTGTAGGTTCGCTTTGACGAAGCCATCATACACACAACGTGTCAACATGCAAACAGACGACGAATATCGGAACAAACCACCACCGATAATATACACAGATGTCAATGTTGTGATTTATGAGCAGTAGTCTAGCTAAAAATAGTCTGAGGACAAGAAGCCCGAACGTTGTTTCCTGGAAAATCGCACACAATAACTTGTTCACTTATACACACACTATAGATTTCCGCTGTAAAAACTTGGAATTATCCAAAATATTATTCGAATTAACCAAGATATTTTAACATTGTTTTTATATAAAATTCTAGGGACCAAGCCAAAATTTCGAATTAAAGAAGTTTTCGAATTACAGAAGTTCGAATTATCCAAGTTCCACTGTACTACAATATATTAAATTAAAAAAATTATATTATGTATGTAGTATATTGCCAGGCCTTCATAGCGATTATATATTTCTGGCATACGTACTCTGCAGTTTCATTATAATTAAAATTATATTTGATTATTTCACTTATATGACCATTAGGTAATTCTAGCCTTACTTGCTCCGCAGCTTTGGTGTAATTGTAATCAAAATCACTTACGTATATCAGTCTAGCTATCACCTCAACCTCAGTATCAGAATTGTCTAATTGTTCAATTGTCAGTTGGTCCATAAATTCATACCTCTTTCCTCTTAATTTGAAGATAGCTCACAATTACCCAAATATCAGTCTGTTTCACTTGAATGTAAACATGACACAAAACTTCACTAATCTTCAAATTTGCCTTAAGTTTCCCAATTGTTTGTTGTTGTTCATAAACTCCAGAATTGCCAATAATAAAACTAAATTGTATTAAAACTAATGCAGTTTGACTAGTAATGGCGCTCAATGCGAGTACGTCGTCGAGGTATTCCATGGCGTCTGAGCGGCCGGATGAGAACGACTCGACAGAGGAGGCCAATGGGTTAAAAAAAATTTATCTAATGTTTTTTTATATATTTTTGGTTAAATTGCTCAAAAACACTAAACATTACATTTTGTTAAGCTGAGCTGTGTTAAGTTAAGAGATACTTTTTCATGATACTTTTCATTATGTATGGTTGTTTTCCAGATATACTATGACATGTACGAGAAGTCTAAGGTGCGATATGCTGCAGACATGCAACTTTACAGTTTGAATAAAGCTTCTAAATCATGAAATTGGTCCTCTTTATAGTTTTTGTATATATATTTTATAACATTGTAATTATCTGTTTAGAACGTGGATGTATTTAAATAAAAAATAAAATAAAAAACAAATACTTGGCATAGTACATATCTCCCCTCTTAATGTCACAAAAACCCAGTTATAGTTAGTCAAGAAATAATAGTAGGATCCCAATTTCATTTGGACAGAAATTCCCCCTTCTTTCTTTTGGGCTTTTTCTGTAAAAAAGAAGAGTTTGCTGGTCCTACAAGAAAAACGAGTTAGAAGGGTTGCGACAGACCTGGATAATGAGGGTTATCCTTTTTGAACTCATATCATTTACTACCACAATGTCTGATTTGAAAGAGACAGTTGTGGATTTTACATATTAACCACTGAACAGTGATACAGGCTAAATAGTTCTTTCTCTTCCCTCTGAATAGTGAAGCCTAAGTAACAATAAAATACCCCCAT
The DNA here is from genome assembly GCA_023375725.1 of Nephotettix cincticeps. NCBI lineage: Eukaryota > Metazoa > Arthropoda > Insecta > Hemiptera > Cicadellidae > Nephotettix > Nephotettix cincticeps. The sequence continues at coordinate 135,004,681 of CM041786.1, forward strand.
CACAGCAGACCTGCGCTCTCAGCGAATTTCCAATCAATAATATACTCATAAGACAAGTTTGATCAATATCTAATGATAAATGAGGTTTTGCCTATTCTACATAATAACATAAAAGAGTATAACATACATGAATTGAAGAGCATTTGTACTATAACAATATTAACCGTATCTAAGTTTTATCAACATTACCTGTAAAAATAATAGTTTGCCTATTCTCTAATTAACATGGGAAAGGAGTGTAAGAAGGTTTGCCCTAAATACAAAATACTGGAGACTGGCGATCCTGTAACCAGCTACTTAGGTCACAATGTATAGTTGTGAGAGACAGTTGTGGTTTCTCTTGTTATAACAGTGCCTATGAATTCTACAATAATCGCTAAGACCATACCTCATAATTAGACCAACGTAATTAGAGGTGTATTCCACGTTAAATGTAGGTTATTACTTTTGGGCTATAATTAACATTGTAATTTTTTTAGCGTAAACTAAGTACAAGATCAAATAAATCAGTTCATTCCTATATATTGATTAAAACAGGTTAGCTGCCATGATAAACACATGAACTATGATTTTTAATCATAAATGGATGGGTCTCAACCACATGTAGCTAAATACCGTTTAATCCAATAAAATTGGTTAATAAGTGAAATATTAATTTTTCCTTACCCTCAACAAGATTAACATAGGAGAGTGGAGACCCAAAATATAATGTACTGTGTTTAATTTTTAATATCTCAGTAACCGTTGGAGATAGAGTAAAACTTAAAGGAACTAAATTGTGTAGTTTTTAGGCTGATTCCAATGGTAAATAATAAAATCCAAACAATTTTTAAATTACATATGAAAATTGTTGTAATTACTACCGATCTGATTATGGACTAAATAACTTGATATTGTACAGGTTTCATAAGAGCCTTGAGTTGTGGATGCACAGGTAATAAAAATGTATTAAAATTACATTTTTATAATTAAACCAATTCTGATTGATCAAATATTGAGATTGATCAATATATCCTGATTACAAACTTGTCCTAGTAAATGTAGGAATACAGACCTCTATCAAATTTGGTCTCAAACGGACCATTTGTATAAGAGTTATCATGTCTACTATTGTTTTTGGTCTCTAAATACCTCAAAACGAAAAATTAACATGGTCCTAGGTTTAGGTCTTGCCATGAGACCTATGGTAATAGCTTATCCCTATTTCAGTTCGCTAAAATTTAACTGAAAACTTTTAATTCACTCTACGTTTGCGTTGGCACGACAATCTGCTTCTCAAGATTTTACGGGACGAAATTAGAATCAAGTCATAATTTAATTACAACAGTTTTATTTGATATTACAACGCTAAAATATAATGAATGGACAGATTCAACGATGTGGATGGATTTTGCGCCGCAGATGTAAGGTACTTTCTTGGCTTTATTAAAATTTGAACTGTAGTTCCAAAAATTATTGGCTCACAATCCTGAAAAATATTATGTAATATTGTAAGGACTCATATTTTTTATCTAAAACTTCCCCATGACTAGACATGTTACCTACGAGCCATTTCACCCAAGAAAGTCCTTTCAAGGCACTCGAAAGTTCCTCAAGATGTGTCTATTTGTATATTTAATATAACCTTGAAATTACATGGAGAAAATGTTGATCCTTTAGTAAAAAAATCACTTCTTGAAACATTGAAATTCTTCAATAGCTTCCCACACAATAAATACTCGAATACAATCTATAATTACAATTTAAACTACATACAAATATAAAAAATTTACAAATATAAAGTAACAATAATTAAAACTAAACGACTTGACAATATGCAAACACAAGAATAAAAACACGCTAACAAAAATATATACAATATTTATTGAACACAGTTAAAATTTTAACTGAAAACACATAAGCAATAGTTGGCTATCAAATCTTCCAAAAACTGTTAAAATCAATTTAATAACGATATAATTACTATTTTGTTAAGTAATATGAATCAAAATGTTTTCTGAATACATTAATTATTCCATACAAAATTGTAGAAAATAAAACATCATTTATGACCTTTAGGTTATGAACATGTACTAAACCAGCTTCACTTTTCATTTGTACTATCAACAACCATGATTTATGTGCCCATAAAGTTGATGGTATAAATATAATTTTTGCTAAAATGTAAAATATTTGATGCAGAAGCGCTCCATCATGTGATAATGTTAGACACTTCCCTTTCTCAAACAATTAATTCAACACATAATTCAGGTTAGTATATTCTACGAATTTTTAATTAATATAATCATCTACAACTAGAAGAATATGAATTTTTAAATAAAACTTAACATTAATCCCTTTTTTCAGTTTTAATATTAGTGTTTCAATGGTTACTATTTTGTCATTGCCTAGAATTAAGCAGATTCAATACTTTTCAAAGTTTTCTGAATTTAAATTATTAATCTTATCTTCCATTTGTTAATAAAAATATAATGATTTAAGGTTGTTCTTACCGGCCTATTGCGCCCACACCTTATTCATTCTGATTTGGACACTTCCCTACGGAAAATCCATTGCTCATAATTTCAATGATCACCGAACCTATTGTAACCAGTTGTACTACTTGAATACGGATGAAAAGAGATTTTTATGTAAATTGGCTCCGGTACTCATAACCATTTTATAATTTAGATAACCATTTCATAGTTAGTATTATTATCCCATAAATTAATTGTCCTCAATTCTTTAAATCAATTGTAAATGCATTAAAAAATTACTGTGCAAAAATCAAGAAAAAAATTAACCCTTTCAATCCCAACAGCCGATTTTTCGGTCAGGGAGTGATAATATTTGATAGCAATGTCCGATTTTTTTGTATGTTCACTATATTATTATTTTACCACACGAATTTATAACAAATATACCATATGTATGTATCAGCACTTTAATTCAACGAGATTAGAAGGCTGTGGTTTGTTTACTAGTAATGTGTCAGAACATCAGCTGCTGATGTGAAGCATCTGTAACATCTCAATGGATAACCTTGCTTACTGTGTGGTATTTTTATGTGTTTTTTATTATTTTAAATTATTATATGCTGTATAATCAGTTTTTTATAATAAGTTAATATAAAATGAAACGTGCACGTTGACCGCTCAGTGAAAACACTATACTACGGCTGGTCTATGATGAAGATAGTTTCCAGAGTGACAAGCCGACCGTCAATAACTCAGATAATGAGATTGAAACCACTTCAGGAGTGCAAAGTTTTTAAACTTTAAAAAAATTATGTGAGGTTGTAACATTTAGTGAAAACGTACATATATGTATGTATACAAAAATAAGTTTAACCCTTTTTTAGAGGTAGTTTGTTTGAATAATTTATACTGTGAAGTAATACTTTTTCCAATTTAGAATGCTTTTGTACTTGTGGTCATGCTGTGACCACAGAGCTAAAAAGTATACTTTTAAAGTTTTTATTTTTTAACTTTGCTATTTGTGGAATATTGCTATTGTGTGCTATTTAATAATCCGGTTGGGCTTGGACATGACATTTTTCTACACAAACTGTCAAACATCGAAAATAAGAAATTGGGGGAAAAATTTATTTGGTATCTAAATTTTTTTAAATTTGTGCATGATTAGGAAGATTTAATTAATTTATGTTATGGTCAACATTCTGAGAAGTAATTTTAAAAACAAATCATAAAATTCTATCAATAAATAAAAAAGTAATTCAGTTTTTAAGCAAACTACTTGCTACGGTCGGTGGTGGGGAGCAAGGCATGGCGGAATATGATATAATTTGTTTTTGATATGTGTATGTTTATATGTAATTTTAGTGTTTTTTATGGTTTGTTAATTGTTTACATAATTTAGTTTTTAAATGTAATATTGTTGAGCTTTTTTGTAATAAATATAAATGTTATCTATAATATTATAAAGAAGAGGTGGTTTCTGTATGTTTGTGGGTTTGTTGTGGAAAGTAAACGCGAAAAATACTGAACCGACCGGTTTGAAATTTTACACAAAGGTAGATCTTTAACTCATGCAACACATAGGCATATTAATTTCCTAAAACTACCCTCAGGCTACGCCCAATGAACGTTCTAAGTTTCAATTTTTACATTTTCAAAGAATGAAAACATAAAATTACTTGAATGTCAACAGCTGCGAATACTAAAATTTGACAGTTCGGGAAGAAGAAGAAGAAGAAAGAGCTGCCATGACCGTCCTAGGTTTCAATGTTTACATTTTCTAATGTCAACATCTGTTTATTATTTATTTTGACAGATCGAGAAGAAGAAGAAATAAAGTTGATTTTTACATATAAACTGCTGGACCGAAATTAGTGAATTATTAGTTTGATAATAGTGAAATGGTAGATTTTTAATTTTCTCCCGATGCCTGCCTCTATTACGTTAATGATTATCCTTTCCCAATATTTTACAGATGTTACTTTGTCATGTTTTAGACACGTCTTTTGTTATTTTGTAAACAATAAAGAATTAATTAACAATAACTTGAATGTATAAGTAGAGTCTACACCTCTCAGCCTTTTTTACCCGTGCGAAGAACGGATACTTTGGCTAGTTAATTTATAAATATTTATATTATGCTCTATTTATATTAATTTATTATGTACTTTTATACTATATTGGAAATTGTGCTCTCCCGTAGGATCATTATTATTTTTATTGTTGTTGTTATTATTATTAGTTTCTGTTATCAAGCATATTATTGTTTATTTTTTAAGAAACTAAATTTATTATTTACCAATAAAAATAGTGTATTAGTTTAGAGCTTTCCTCTCAAATAGCTTTTATAATAATTATTATCTGTCTTAGTCTTTGTTACGAATGGACATTTTGTGTTTCTTATGTGTGTAATGGTTAGTGAATGTTTTGTTTTTAAATGACTGCTTAATACTTTTTTGTTTTCAGCTTTATACCGGCTTAGTCCAGATTATGTATTAATTAAGTTATGTTTTAGATATTAGTTCTCCTAAAGACAGGATCAGATTCTATATTCCGAAATGTCGTAAAACTTTGTTTTACTTAAAATCTTGATAGAAAATGTCCACAGTAAAAATCTGAATAACATCTATATTTTTAATAAAGCACATTCGGGCCTGAGGTAGACACCTTATAGAAAATTCTGGAATTGAAAAGGTTAACAATATGAGTAATATCTTACACTTTCTATTTGGCTATTGGTAATGTGTGAATACAGCAACCTGTTCTGATACAAGATGGGAGTGCTTTTGCATCATCTATTTAAAGATTGATTTAATCAACAAGAAGTGAAGCGATTTATTGTGTACAAATTATGATGCTAGGACTGTGTCCTGGGATTATGTAGAAAACTGGACCACCAAAGTTTTGTTAGTGAAGAGATCATTAACAAAGGCAATATTTTTATAAAAATTTCAGTAAATATTAGTTCAGTTATGTTCACTCGATTAACCACTGATACTATCAGAACTAAAATATTCCTCGATGAAAAATATATTTCATTGTAATTGAAAAAATATCTTGCTAAGTTACTGACAGTTTTATTCATATGAAACCATCTGATCGCATATTATACCAAGATGGAAATAATGAAGCCCCAATATGTACAGGTGCGGGCCAATTAATACACAGAAGAATCAAACTATTATCCTAATATTCCGTGTAAGTATCACGACACGGTGCAGGAGTGGCGAGGGGTCGGGTACGGAGGAGTGGGGGGCGGTGGTCGTTTGTGTCGGGGTGGCATGGTGGTGAACGTCGTCATCGCGTACGACCGTAGGTGGTTCTTGATAGGGGTGGGGAGGGGCAGCTGGTCGATGCCGTAAACGGTGGTGCGAGCCACAATGCTACGGCAACACAGCTCCTGCAGACTCACCACTGCAACACACCACACAGCCCACAACAATGCCATTATGGTCATATCGTTATTGTAACTTTATTACTTGATTGGGTTTAAAAAAAATGTAATTCAGGAGTAGAAACAAACAGAATTCTTAAATTATGGAATTAAACATGAATAAATTTAAACATTGTTAAACAAAATGAAATGACAAGAGGATAATTCTATAAATGATTTTTCTTAGAAAAAACGTACAGTTTAAGATAAGTATAGTTTAAGTTATAAAGGTACAAAAAATGAAAATTCTAGTTTACAGAGGCGAATAAAATTGAACTGTATCCTTAACAACCTTTAAACAAATATTTGACCCCTATCTTTAACGGACTGTTTTTCATTATTGCTTTCACAAATTCACCGCATAGGCATAATTTGAGCAATACAATGAAGTGTTGCCAAGTTTACATTTGGCCTATTTTATTGTTCCGGTGTTCTTATAACCAACAAATTTACAGTAAATAATTTGTTTTCCTATTATAACTAATACATATTTTAGTTTATGTAGACTTTTTCAGTTAATATTTTGTCTATATCTCTATGTAGACATATTTTTTGCTATAAATATTAGATTTTTTGGATGATCCACATTTTTTTAGTTTCAACCATGGTCTCGATCGCGAGGGTGGCGGATTAGAGGGGTCCTTTATTTTAATAAATTTTTTTGTCATTATGTAACTGATTATTATAGTACGAATGGAAATAAAAAATTGTACAATAGAAATAAAAACAAAATTAAATCCTTCAAAATAAATACATGCAGCTTCAAAAGAACTTGTATGGGCAATATATAAATTTCTTTAAACAAGATAACTTATCTCTCAAGATTGATTTCATTATCTGGTTTCTGAGTTCAAGACTTCTAAATGAAGATGATTTTAGCTGTTATATGTTTCATGTTCAATTGTTGAATGGTTATTGATCAATGTCAATATGTTGAAAATTCCGAGAACCTGAATAAATAGCCAAATCTATGAACCTTAAAAATATAGGCCTATTCGGTTTCGATCCATGTTGATTACCTTTGTTGGAGCGCCAGAGTCTTTCCATGCCATTGCGTTGCAGCGCTCTCCTCGATAGCTCACTGAAGCTCTCTCTAATGTTGAAGTCGCAGAGTGGGCTGACCTACATAATTCATTGACCCAGTTTACATCAGTGAAACTGACATTCTACCTTTCAACAAGTTTTTTGCTGAGGGACTAGAGAATATAAAATTCTCGTGATTGAATATGATTCAAATTCACTCAATTATTTTATCAGTGTCATATTTCATTTTTCTGTCTTGCAAGCATAGTGGTTAGTATCTCTAAATGTGATGTAAAAGGTAATGGGCTCAAATTCAGGTTATCAATTTGGACCTTAAAAATGTTTGTAATCTCAGTTAACCTCAAATAAAAAAGTGCCTCTTGGTATTGAAACAAGCACAAGATAAAATTTAACTTAATATTTCTTACCTATCTTCCGAATTCCTGGGATTAATTAATTAGTATTTCTTAACACCACAAATGATTGTAAAATGTTGTCCCCAATGCAATGGGGCCTATAATTTCATTACAGCTTTGTGTACCCTAAGAACAATTTTAATAATACAAAGATTTTGTTTATTTTTGCACAAAAAATTATCATAAAATATAATTTTATTCATTAAAACAAACATTAAGCATGTTGAGACTAACCTCGAAGAAAGCCATTCCGTTGCGTGTAGCATACAACTCTGCGTCGCGTGTACAGACCTGTCGCTTGAACGCAAGGTGTAACCTGTTGCCGACTAACACTTTTGGTACTCCAGGAGCATGCTGTAATTAATTGAAAATACTTTATATTCCCTTTACTACACAGGGTATTCCAGAAATCTCTACCAACCTTTTTAGGTATTGTTTCTGGGTTAAGTTAAAATTTAAATTTCATATTTAAATCATTCTAAAATCCTTACTCTTAGAGCCACCACTTAATTGCTTTTTATCTAAGAAATCTTTCAACTCAAAATGCTTAAATTTGGCAATTGAGACAGGTCAATTTAGGGCTCACACAGAAAATGTATAATACAACAATAGAAAACATTACCTACATTGAACCAATAGCATCACTATGAAGTCTCTTAATCTGTTTTGATATTTTTTGATCTTAAAAAAATTAGGTGTCTTAAGACTTATAAGATTCGGTAAAAAAGTTAGGCTTGAAAATTTTTTAATAAAAATATCAGTTTTTATGTTATTCCTGTTTGAAATATTTTACAACAGGCTTTATTGAATTTGTACATTTTTATCAAAAGTATTTTATCATAAGATTAATAAATATCATTAGTATTTTATGAAAGTTTATGACATTGAAACAGCAGAGACAGGATATTCTGTACAAAGCCGAAAGGCAAGCCCTAGTTTTAAAGTTGTCCCTCTATTATTAAAAATAATTAGACTTTTCTCACATGCGATTTATATCAATTTAAAAAAAGATTTGTAAAATAAAGTCAACTTAGATTTTTTTTAAATAACAACCTTGCTGCTCGCGAAATAATCAATTTCATTAATCACCTCCACACCAACTCAACGCTTTGGATTTAGTGTAGTATAAAATATTTCATGGTTTATAGGTACAATGTAAAAAAATATTTTTAGGAATAAGTTCACTTGAAAAATAAGGGTTGAGAAAGAGCAATTTCTTAAAACTTTCATACTCACATTTTCGACTTCCTTCAGCCAACGATCGAGTCCGTCGAAGGACCATTTGTTGGTGATGTCGTACACAAGCAGAATCCCCTGCGCACCACGTGAGTATGATCGAATGATTGTGCAAAACCGCCCCTGCCCGGACGTGTCCCATAGTTGCAACTTTACTCTCTTTCCGTCTAATAGGATTGTTGTGGTCTTGTATGCTATTAGGACAGTTAGTTGATTTTATTATCATAGGCCTAATAAGAAATACTTTCTAAATAAACCAATGCCCAATAAAAAAACAACCTACAAACATAACTCTGTAATAATTTAAGTTTTTTTTTATAATAGTGCAAATTACTGTAATTGTTGTAACACAAATAATAATTATTATTATACTGGTGTAGCATGTATGATGTATTCTGGGGCGGGATTAAGAAAGATTTGTGAATGATATTGTATAGAATTAATATTTTTATAAGATACTAGGTATCAATAGCCAATAAAATTTATTTTTTCAATATGTCGTTGATTTATTCTATGTCCAGAAATAATTAAATTTTACTGAGAATAAAACTGAAGTAGACTAATAAAATTACATTCAGAGTGGGAAATTGTACTTTAAGGCTTTTTGAGGATGTCAGTTTAATTTAAAAGCACCGGTATCTACAATAACTACATACATACAATACTAAAACGTAGAACTTCCATATTTTATTAGGAATGTGTAGCCTATGTAATTTTTTGAAGGAAAGGTAAAATATAGCCATAAAGCTAAGTTAAATGGTTGCATCCATTATCAATTACAACAGACAAACAATTTTTATGTAAATATCGGGTTTATATAATTCTTTCAACCATATATTCAATGGTTAGGGATACAATCATAATTTTAAGAAATTTTATCATGAGACATAAAAAGTAACCAATCTCTGTTCTTGCAGAGGTTTTCCACTATGAGATTGATCATTGAGGGCTCAGAGCACTCTTGAGGACACAGGATATTTTTCTGGATGTAAACCACCTAAATGCCCAAGATCACTTAACTTACTTACTTGTTACTTGTAATCTTACTTATCATCAAGGACCCTTCTCATTTCCATCCATTCTTTAAAAATCTAAGATGATTTGATTGACAATTTCCAAGGACCTGTTGCAAACTACATATTCTGATCATCATAAATGATCCTTCGTGTAAATATTATCTGAAGTGACTAGGTCTACGCATATTTAGCAGACAAAATTTTATTTGCTATTGATAATATTGTTCTACTAAACTAAACATTCATGGCAATACTCTGAAGCTGCTGCATCAGCCACTGAGCATGGAAATAAAATGAGCCTTGGCCTATGCATAATTAAAATATCTATGCTGTAGCTGTCTTGGCTATTAACTGATCTGCGTTACATTATATTTTATAACATAGGCTAATTTATTTAAATTCTGAATCAAGCTAATAACAAAAACGAAAAATGATCAAAGTGATACTAACACCTACCACTCCCACTACAAAAAGGCGATTCTGAGGAACCGTCTTCAAGTCCTTCGGCACTTAATATTTCTTGCTTTCCAACGTCACTATCACCAACTAATAAAAATTTTAACAAGTAATCATACTGTTTCTGTTGACATGAAACAGTCTGTTGCATTCTTTCGTCCGTTGTCATAACATAGGCTTACACTTTTATTTCTTTCACGCATAATAAACGTATGTAAATAAATATAATTAATATTAAAAGTTCTTAAGGGATGAACAAAATAACGTTTCAACGAAGATCTAGATCATTTTGCAAACACGCACCAAAATGTATCGATTACAACTACCACAAATATATGAAAACAGCTTTGCAGCCATTTTTTTTATTTGTTTCTCACTCACTCAATTCTCGGATCGGATCACACTGGTCTGCTCATCTGCTGTAATTGTTTTTCGTTCATTTTTTCAAGTACCACTACCACAACTGTGTAATGACGTTTTATAAAATAAATGCTACTGTATAAATGAAATAAATACCTAATAAAAACTAACATGGTGCCTGTATCGATATAACGTGGAAATTAATAATTTTTTAATTCTTTACACTGCGGTTTTAATTTAATATTTACGCATTGATATTTTATTTATTTTTTATTCATCACTTATAATATCAAAATAATAGCCATGGTAGTATCCGTATTAATTTAATTATATATTTCTAATAGAAGAGTGTGGAGTCACGTTTCCCAAGATGCTGCGGCCAAATTACCTTTTCCTTTTTAAGTGGTGACCTATGAATGTATTTCAAGCCAAATTTTCAATGACAAATGAGTGGAAGATGATTGTGACAATCTTGTAGTCTTGCTACTGACTAAGTCTAACATGTTCCTCAAAAGGACAATTAGTTAATTAATAGCTCAAGAGCCAATATGGTATTTAGAAAACTTACAGTTTAACAAGGGATCCAATCCACAGTTTTGCTTAAATTACTTACTGGTCTAATTCGAGTGGTATTTGCGGATGAACTTATTATTTAATAGTACGGACGTTAATCCACATCAGGGAATATCGGCATTCACAGGTCATCCCTTACAAGTATCCACAGTTTGTGACCTTAAAGTAGCTGTTACAAGAAATGCCTTACTGAACTCAGAACTTTATTGATTAGATTAGATTATTGAAATGGCGACAATACTACAATGTAAGTATTTTAAGCCAAGTATGAATGAGAATTGAGTGTAAGATGATTGTGGCGCGATCTTGTAGTCTTGTTACTGACTAAGGCTGACATGTACCTTAGACAGGACTGTTAATTAATAACCCAACAGCCGATGGCAACTAAGGGACCTACAGTTTAACGTGGAATCCGAACCACGACCTCTGAATTACGAATTGGTCTAATTATAAGGATTGTCTTTGCGGATTAACGTAGTATTCAATAGAGCGGACGTTAATCCACACAAGAGAACACTACACCCACGACCATCACTCACAACTATCCACAATTCGTGACCTACAAGTAGCTGGATTACAGGATGTCGCCACCATCCCAGTCGACTGACTTTATTAGCTTTATAAATCAAATGTTCGGATGTTAGAAATTTTGTAAACAAACTTATTTCCCATAAAGTTAACATTACAATTTTAAAGTTTTCCCTAAAACACTCCCGGGAACATATATAGCAACATCCTAAAATTTCATGGTAATTGGCTGAATGGCAACGCATAAAGGACATACAGACTTACATTCAGTCTGATCAGAGAGGAACGGATTATAATTATCTTAACTATCCGTTCATCTATGTTATCATCCAATCACGTTATTTTAATAATTTATTCGTTCATGTTTGGCTCAATCAAAAAATTTGACTTGTTGGTTTTTGTTTTTGGTTGGTTGTTGGTTGTCACTTGTCAGTTGTCACTGTCGACTGTCAGTGTCAGACTCTCAGACACCGGAGTGTCGGAGAAGAAGACAGAACAATCGACTGTATTGGAAATTTTCTGCTCGGCGTAATTTAATAATAATTATGATCATGCTGTTGATTCTTTTAAAATTCAAGTTTGACTAGCTGACTTAGACAGGCATAGAGGGTAAATAAATAACAGGTAGGGTTCTGGGGTCTGGTTTCCACTCTACACTACTACTACTTGGTCATTGCTACCTTAGCACCTGTACTGATTGAGAATTGTATTACAATTAATTGGTTTCAGATTATTATCAGTTTGAAGAAAATTTATTTTTATCAACCTCTCACGTTTTGTCATGAATAGGCCTAAATGGATAATTTTTGCTTGGTTAACATCAATTTAAAATCACTTGATTGTTTACTCCTTCAATAGTCAACCCTAATTCTTTGGTTAAAATGTGAGAGGAAAAGGTCTTGTATGTTTAGATTTTGCCTGTATTAAATTTAATTTTTAGTTTATTTGCTCATAGGTTATGAGTACTTAATTAAGTTAATATTTATTTACTGTTGCAAATACAGTAGAGAGTCGATAATTTGTAGTAAAAAATGAGGACCATTAATAGTAATACATGTGTGTGTGGGTAAATTTACTACATGCATGGTAAGTAGAAGGGGAGTGGCAAAAGATGTTTGTATTTACTTTCCTGTGGGAAATAGATTGGATCAGTATATGTCTAATGGGAATGTTTTCAGTTCATCTATACAGCTGTTCTTATAACCAAACTATGACATCACTAACCAAATGACGCCAGAGTTTCAAATTTTGCTCTGAAAAATTGCGAACACCCCCCCTCCAGATCTAAGACGTATCCATGTCTAAAACGAACCACTGCCATAGTTCAGGAATCCATCACATATTTTTTTAAAACTCAAATCGAACTCAAATAGTGTTTGATGAGCTAGCTTTACACATTTTCCTATAAATAAAATTCGATACAGTGGTTAGAAAAATATTTTACTTTATATCTCTTTTAGGACCTTTAATATACCTTCCTATAATAGCAAATAGGCTATACAATTTGAAATAATTTTTTTCTTAAATAAGTTAGTGCGTGCCCTTTATCCTTTGAATGTAAATTCAATTATTTGGAAAATTTGATGTTTCGGAACGGGTCTGGTTCCAATTAATCCGGAAAATCAACGTTTTACTGTAGTTCAAGTAATAATAAATAGCATTGTAATTGTTGTACAGCATTGCATTTTAGACAAAACAATCAAAGCACTTGTAAAAATTCATATTTGTATGAAACTGCCAAAACCAAACAATATACTAATCAAAGTACACATAGATGGTAAATTGCCATTGAAAGGGGAAATTGAAAAAAGTTTCTCGTACCTCCACTTAGCTGGGGTGGGATTAATATTGTATACTAACAGATTCTACTTTAATTGATTAATTTATTGTAGGACCTAATATCTACCTTCAACCTTGATGGCGTTTTTAATGTGTCTCTACAGTTCAACATGACAGAGATGCTGAGTTGGCCTTTAATATATTACGTCCGTGGCTGAGTCGTGCTTTCTGAGGTTGAGGTGTATGACATCCACCAAAAGTAGGCACGTGATTTCATATGTCCTCCTGTCATATATTTTTTATAAGCTACTGTAGTATTTTTAATATAGATAGATATGGTGTCGGCCTCATTATACTTAAACCTGAACTTTATCCACCAACATAGACTAATGATCTGTGTGTGGGACTTATCAAGCAAAGATAGGTTGAGCCACACAGTACTAGGTGAACAGCACTGATAAAAACTGATTGGAAATAACCTCGGAATCTGAACTAAGTGTGGGATCTGTCACACTACCAACTATGCCACCGACTCACTAATTTGTACAATTAGTTTACAAATCTCAAGGATAAAAAATATGACGATGAATTTAAAGAGTAGGCTATAGTTTCTATATTTGTTATCTTAATAATAAAAAAAAACTAATTGGACTTAACTCTACAGAGCATTATATATTTGCCTCCTGAATGACCTATTCTTCGTTGCTGACAAGCTGGGGCCGGATAGACAGCGTCAACATAATTTCAATACTAATAAGATGGCGGTGGACAGCCAAAAGTCCTAGCACTCTAAAAAAAACTCCCACACTGAATAGTAGGGATTGAAGAGAAAATGACTCTTGACTCCACACTTGAAACAATCAATGTCTGTCTTGAAATAATCAACTTCTATCTCCCTCATGTAAGCCGGTAGAGCATTGTAGAGCTTAACGCTGTCTCTAGTAAGAGACAGTCGGTATCGCTGGGTGTTGAACTTCTGCGCACCCCTGACGTGATGGTGTAACTGGCCACAGGTTTCATATTGGCAGAAGTTGGTCTTGGCGTGCACAGCACAAACAAGGAAGTACTGGTTGTAAAGCGTGAGGATGTTCATTCGTATGAACAGGGGTCTACAGGGCTCCAACCTCCCACTGTTTGTAATAATCTCAGAGCCCATTTCTGCAACCAAAGTACTCAGGCGCTATCAGATACGTGACTCCACAGCTGGACACACTAGGCCTCATAGCTATGAAAGAAGGAGAAGTAAACTACAAGAAGATACTATTCTTTTATAAGGTATAGTACTTTAATTTCCTGAGGAGGAAAATCGCTCTATCCAAACTTGACCCACTGCAGCTTGGGGTCAAGAAAAAATCCCCGAGGTTTAACCGCCAAATCTGTAGAGGGAGAAGGCCTACTCAGGGTGAGTAGTAGCCTTTAAGTCTTGTCCAAGTTCATTATCAAATTGTTTGCTAGGAACCATTCCTTAGCCATTTCAAATAGTTTCTGAGACTGAGCAACCGCCGTATTCAGATTCAGCCCCCAAGAAGGATTCTATTGCTCGCAAAGAGTTGGGTTTTCCTTTCCAAGACCAGGTCGTTCATTAGGATCAAAAACAGTGTGGGGCCAACCATCAAGCCCTTTGGAACTCCGTATTTCACCTTGGTAGGGGAGGACAGCGCACCCTGCACCGCCACCATCCGTTTGCTACCCTCCATGTAGGACTTAAGGGTGCGAAGGGCCGCTTCACATACCCCATAACGTGCAAACATCTTAGACAGATCACACAGAACCAATGCCATTGACTATCTCTTCTCAAAAACATCCAGGTCATCTGTGATCAGTGAAACAAGTGCAGTTTCATCTTGGCCCTCTAAAACCATGTTGGGAAGCTGCAAACAAATCATTCAATTCAAAGTAGGCCATGATCTGTTTTGGGTCATCTTTTCCATAATCTTACCAATTGTCAGAATTATCGAGATGAGATGGTAGATCGATGCGAGACTAACATCTCCCTTCTGGTGTATTGGGATAGTTGTAGAGATTTTTAGGCAATCCAGCAATCCTGTTTGTGTTCTTCGAATTTTTTCTTAAGGGGGTTCATTTGCAAGGTAACTTAAATGTATATTCAGAAAAGTTGCAAGACTTAAACCGTGTCTCTATACCCTTTCCTAGGATAGAGGCTTATAAGCGGTTTTATACTTTTTCGGCTATTAAATTGTTCAATTCGTTGCCTGTCTCTGTGTCTTCTTCGATGAAGTTATTTCTATTTCTGAAAAATCTCAGTGGTTGTTGACTAGGAGGAACATAGAACTGTTAATTGACTAATCAAAAGTTTTTTCAAATAGTTTTATGCATCCTTACCGCTCCTGTTAAATTTTATTATTATTTTGTATTTTTTTATTAAATTAATATGTTGCGTATATTGTCTAGTTTCTGGTTTTTGATCTTTATATTTATTTACTTTGTACTTTTTATATTAAGTGGAGGTTGTTAGTATTCATAGTTTGGGTATTTAATGTAATAAATAGGTTTTTTATATCTCATATATTTTTTAGTGATTTTTTATTCATCTTAATTTGCTTATGATAAGCGTTACATCTTTTAAGTTTCATTTATGCAAAGACACTAAATATGTAGACCAAGTATTAATATTTTATATATTTGTTATCAGTATTGTATATAATTCAATGGGTGTTGTCGGCACACTGCACTCTTTGCAAAGTATCTGCAAAATTTGGCCAAGAGATTAAATACAGTTTGCTTTCAGATGTCAGTGTTACAATCAATTATTGATCTTGAAACTAAGATGGTAGTTTACCATGCTCTTTTTGTATCAGTAATGCAGTATGGTATTGAGATCTGGGGGAGTAGTAGTGTTGCGGAAATGATTTTTAAAATTCAGAAAAAAATTCTCAGAATAATGACTTTCTGTAATTCAAGGACATCCTGCCGAGGTATTTAAAAAAAATTAAAAATCTTAACATTGCCGTCAATTTATATTTTAAAATGTTTGCTTTTCATTAAACAAAACATTGGGTTGATTTTGGACCATCAGCATTTTCATGATTATGACACAAGGCATAAACAAGTTTTGCAGTATCCCATTCATAGGCTTACTTTGACTGAACACTTGCCAAATTACATAGGAAAGAAATTATATAATAAACTGCCTACTGATTTTAAAAATATTGACAATTTTATTCTTTTTAAAAATAGAGTGGAACAACTTCTTATAGACAGAGCCTATTATAACATACAAGAGTTAAGTGATGATATTTAAGTAGGCTAATTAGGCTTATAATTGTAAACCTGTTCTAGGCTAAGTTTTTATTTTATGTATCTTGACAATGTCACCTGTTTTCCCAGCTGTGCTGGATTATGGAAAATGTATTTTGATGTGACAAAGTTCTTGATTCTTGATTCTTGATTCTTTTCCGTGATGCCACCTCTATACAGCAATTTTGCTAAAGAGGTGGCTATCCAAGTTGTACAATTTTATTTATAGCTGTAAGATGCTACATAAGGATGTATAAAAATATGTGATTATACAATATACATTTACCATCAATATATTGTAGCAACTTGTAAAATAATGTGAACTGTTTTCGTACATTTTGGAAATAAAGAATTTATTTATTATTTGTTTGTATTCTAACAAACAAAGTTTCTTTAGTAAACTTGACATGACAGTACTTACGGAATAAGACACTGATGATTTTTAAGACACCATGATCAATGGTGCCATATCAATTATTATTTTGATATTTATATTCATATAATCGTTTATGTAATATTTTCATATTTCTAGCTGTCCTAAAGAACAAACTCCGAGCATTTATTTTAGTGTTTTTTTGTTTCAGTAAGGAATATCAAAACAATGGCAACCTCTGATTGTAGGTAGGTCTTTAGTCAGCATAAATTGAATTTAACTTTTATTACTATTTCACATAAATTTTTATTTTATTATGACTGATAGATAACTAATATTTTATTCCCTAATTTCTTTGTGGTAAAAACTAAATAATCACCCCACACAAATCCCAATGAATACTAAATACATAAAATTTATTTAAGGGATATTTAATTGAAATTTTAGTTGTAACTGTTAGAGTTTGTATCGTTCAAGTTTTGGTTTTGGAGTGAACTAGCCTAAAGACTCTCCAATAAAATTATAATTAATTGTTATTCTAAGTTGTAAATAAATTAGAATTGACTGTTTTTTCCCATAATCCAATACCTAAACGTAAAATATTTTTTATAAATTACAGGCCCATGATCATAGAATTTTCAATTCACTAAGTTGCAAAAGTAGGGGTATATACGAGTATTTAGAGTACATACACAATAAATTTTTATTAATTAAGTTAAGGCCATATATGTTTTTGATGAATTTTTATTTGCTGAAATTTCTGTTTTCCTACCTTGACTGAGTGTAAAAACAAAACTACCTAAACTTATCACTATTGACATGTATTTTACTTCTTCCAGGTTAGTTCACCTCGATCTAAAAGGAGCCCCACTCAAAGTAGACTATTTAGAAAAAGTGAGTTACATTTGTATTTTATTAATATTCTTTAGAATCAATTTGTAGAAATTTAGAGTTTACACTTAAACCTTTGCGCTCGGTTGACCAGTAGCACTGCACTGGCCGTGCCAAAACCTTGACGGCTCGGAATCATTTTCCGTGATGTTGTCCACGCCGCTAAGGTGGCCAGCAGTACTGGCCACGCTACATTCCTTTAGACAACCTTTCCCACTAGCTCAGAATTATTTTTTGTCAAACCTGGTTTGTTTTACAACAATGTTTGTAAGGACTATAAAAAGCAAACAACGAGCGAAAATAAAAATAATGTCAAGAGAACATTATCTATTCCTCGAAACATTTTCGTCATACTCCTTCAATAATTGCTTCAAGTCATCCGAAATGAAATTATCATTTATTGTTATATTTAAGTTTATTATGTACTGTGGTTACTCCTAAAATATATAATGAAACTAGCCGACCCGGTGAACTTCGTAACGCCTGACAGTAAATACATGTTAACCTTAAGATTGGCCATGTTCTGAAGTCGAGTAGCATTATGGCTTCATTGTGAAAGGTTATATACTCTGGGTCCCGGCATAGTGAATTACAGTACTGAAACGGTAAGACATATTAATAACATTCCCATAAAACAAATAAATCTGAGTGGATTAATTCACAATTTTCAAATCCAATCCAAACCCAAACCAAACCTAACTGTAATACGGCTTTTATAGGAAAGATGTACAACACCTGATTATTATAATAAACTTAATATATATAAACTTTGTAATTATTTTTTATTTGGCCAACATAAAAACACGTGACTTTTAATCAAATAGAAAATAAAAATATAAATACATAATCCCCCAAAACCGTAAACTATTAACTTGGCGAAAGAAATTCAGAGGCCGTGGTTCGGATTCCACATTAAACTGTAGGTCCATTAGTTGCCATCGGCTGTTGGGCTATTAATTAACAGTCCTGTCTAAGGAACATCAGCCTTAGTCAGTAACAAGACTACAAGATCACGCCACAATCATCCTACATTCATTCCTCATTCATACTTGGCTTAAAATACCTACCTGGGTAGGTCGCCATTTAAGTTAAAAAGTAAAAGTAAACCAATCAGCTGTAGCTAAGAAATTAAATGTTTTCATTGTAGATAATTTGTAAACAAACTTACTCTCCATAAGGTTAACATTTGAAATTTAAAACACCATAAAATGGAAACTGATGGGATTTTCGAAAATATTTTTTCACTAAAACCTTCCCGGACACATATAGAGCAACTTCCTAAAATTTCATGGTTATCGGATGAGCAGTTTGGCAACGCATAAAGGACATACATACAATAATAATTTTAATACAATAATAATATTTTAATTTTAATATTTTAATTTTAATACAATAATAATTTGTTAATAATTGTATTAACATCTCTTTTTTTAATAACTGTACATTTGTACTGTTACAAAAATAAACAGCTGTTGTTAGCATTAAATATCACCACTTCTCAGTAAACGCAACAGTAGAACTGCAGAACAACGTACTAAGCAAAACCTTAATTTCCAAAACATGTATGGTTTTTGAAGCGGGAATTCATCTGATTCATAGTTCATTAGTTTCCCGAAAGATTGCAGCACATCCCAAACCTAGCACATAATATTCAAAAAAGAAACAGATGATTATATTTAGTGGCCAGTACTGCTGGCCTTCCGACCGCAACTCGGGATTTAATCTCGTCCAGTACCAATGGCCATCCGGGCGGTGAGGATATCTCATATAAAAATTAATTCGACTTCGGCGAGAAAATGTTGACAGGACACAGGAGTGCACAGGACAAGTTATGAAAACTTATCCGAGCACAAAGGGTTAATGTCACATTATTTAGTGATTATCTCAAAAACCTTTCTTATTGGTTTTGTTACCAAGATTTCAGACTTATACCTTTGTTTTAATAAAGTAGCCTATCAATATTAACCAAGATTTTGCTTTAGACATGTTATGCAAAAATAATCAAAAAGCAAATGCTTTACATTAAATATTAGCAGTTTAATATCATATAGTGCACCAATAATTTTAAATTTAAGTAGGGCTATAGCTCTCGTTGTCTCTCAGGCATGCAAGTAGCTTACTATTTCTCTTTAAATTTCAAAGATATAAGCATAATTTTTGTGTTACTTTATTTGTAATTAAGTGTAATTTAAGAAAAATATAAGTTTTTTAGACAAGCACAAGCAAAAATAATAATAAACACTTTTTAAAATGCATAATATTTTTATTATCACCATTTTTTTTAATCGATATATCGTAGCTCAAAAACTAGGAAAATTTTTAGGTTAGCAAACTTGCTCAATCTCTTTGTTAGATATTTTTGTTTTATGACAAAAAGTTTCATTTAGTTACAGTGAAATTCATAAAAGATATAAAACATTGTGTAGTCGAGATCCGAAAATTTTGATTTTTGGCCAATAAACAATAATTTCAACTGAAATATTATCTAAGATTACATAAGTGAGAAAACCTCACCAAAATTAGTAGTATATATAAAATAGAAATTATAAACTAATAAGTCCATAAGTATAAAATAGCACAATTTCAAATATTCAAACTATAAACAACAAATAGTTTAGAAAAACAAAATCATATGTTATGGGCGATGGATCGCTCGTGCTGTCCTTCTTACATAGGTACGTGTGGGTGATAGATCGCCCGCTTGGTCTTTTTCGCATAGTACTTGCAGGCGTTAGATTGCTCGCTTAGTCCTAAAAGCGTTAATAACAGAAGAATAATTGTTTTCTTAGATATAGGCCTAATAGTCTATATTACAATCCCCAAGTATCACAAGCCGAGTGGTACTTTACAAGATCCCTAAAATTCCTACCTCAAAGTTCACATCATGTTTGGTTTAACATTCTACGGTAATATGTTTGTAGTCACTAAATTATTTGTTGTGTTGGTAGCTTTTCCCTGTGTTGGCCGAGTGGGGCACGACGGGGCTGTTGCTGGAATGGGAGGACACGTTCCCCTACACCGGTCGTCTGGCCGCACTTGCTGCCCCTTCTGCCAGTTATACACGGGCTGAGGTGCAGAGGATACACTCGCTAGCAGCTCAACACAACCTGACTGTCGTCCCGCTAGTGCAGACCTTTGGCCATCTGGAGGTCAGCATTCATTGATATCATCACTTCACACAAAACATATGATACCATAACGATTCAGTGGCCTTTATTTATGTCCTCATACTTTTTTTAATTTAGTTCAGTGTCATTCAAAGTCATATCTTGATATAACAAATCTGAAGGGACCTATTAAAAATATGTTATATTAAGGTATATGTTTCATTGAGGTTAGGTCAACTAATATTTCGCCATATAGAGGTTCACGGATCTACTTGTTAACCTCTTGATTATGTTAATTTGTTGTGAATTTAACTTTGTTGAAACACAAGATACCAAGGTAATATTCTGTACATAGTTAGGGAAAAAACTCATTTTAATTTAAATAGTAAAGACTAATTTTACACTAGGCCTACTATAAATACAGTGAACAGTATGATATGATCTCCCAATGGTAACTGAAGCAACAAATTTCTAACGGTAACTAATGCAACAGAATGTTGACTGTTCTGACAGATGATTTAGATTGGGACACATTTGTTCATGTACGTTATACCATAGAGGAATCTCTGAACTGTATGGTTATACCGAGGTCGTAGACCAACCATTTTGCAATGGTGAAATACATTATACAAAGGTCCAACACTAACAAAATCACCACGTAAAGGTAAATTTATGTTTGCTAGTACTATGAATTATCCTCATCGCAGCAGACCTGGGTAATTAGCGAGTTTCCAAATCAACAATAATAATATATGACTAAGTCAATATGTCGATAAATAAGGCAGTTTGCTTTTACCATAGGCATAGGTATTTTTACCATAAACAATTTTTATTGTTACTATTACTTACTTGTTTTTCCAGAATGTTCTGCGTAATTTTTGGCACACATTGCATGGTGGTCCTTGACATTTCGCCAATCATGTGTAACATTGTCCTGGGCTGTGAGACCTACCGCAATAGGCCTAGCTTCTTCCTTGAGGAACATTTTGCTAATTTCTTATGGGAAATTCGCTAAAATTCATAACATCAAGGTTTGCTACATCGTTTATTCATAAAATAAAGGTTAAATTTCCACAGAGTGTTACATACACAGTTTAAGGGGATTTTAAAATACTCATTAGATGAAGAAATTTGTTATATTGAGATTTGTAACACCAAGGTTTGATTTGTTTTGATTGCAGTTTCTCTTGAAGCACAGGGAGTTTGCGGAGCTGCGTGAGGCACCACACTACCCCTCCTCATTGTGTCCCAGCCACCCCCTCGCACTTGCACTGGTCACCGAGATGATCTCACAGGTCATAGCCATCTCTGAGGGTATCTCGCTTCTGCACATCGGAGCTGATGAGGTAACCGAACAATGGATGTAAGAGATGGTCATGACGTAATGTCAAGATAAAACTTGATAAAACAACAAGATAAAAACAAGAAACAAACAAGATAAAACTGTTTTGTGAACAAAACAAAACTGCATACCAAGTTTCATGGAAAACTGTTGAGAAATAAGGAAAAATTTGATTTTTTAATACAGTAGAATTCCCCTCCGACCTTTGATGGTCCATCACTCCGGTTAGTCGGCACGCGAGCCTGTGCCAACTTCTGACTAGCCATTGTTTTCGGTTTGTTATCGCTTCTGCTCTTTGGCCTTCAGTAGGCTACTCATGTCTTGTGCAGTGTTTATTGCTATATTTTCGCTATTTTAACCCTAGAAGTGGCAAGCATTTTACTCTTAACTGTAACATAAAAATATTTACCCATGATGAATCCCAATGAAGCCTACAAATGGCGACAACTTCCACCCAAGCTGGTCACCGTTTATTTAAGGTGGGCCCCCCTCTCCGCTATACCACACATTTGCAGGCTATATTGGGATTGCTCATGGTTGGGATTCGAACCCTAGCACTTACAAATGGCTAAAACATTACGCTCATCAGCGTAGCGTGTTAGCCGGTTCAGCCACTCAGTGCATAGGAGTAGAAAGCGCTTGGTTATAGACATGCCTGGTGGCAGTCTAGTGCACTACGAGAACAGGTTCGGTTGCATGCCCCCAGAGGGCAACATGGTCACGTAGGCGCTAGTGTCTAAAAAGTTCACTAAATTGATGACAGATGCCTCCACCTGCTACTTCTTATTGAATATGTAAATGCGTCATGAATTATGACTTTGCCAGTTTTAGGGTTAAACAATAACATACAATAACAGTTACGTTATTATCACGTTGCGTGCGGACCACTCGGTTCCGAGGGGCACTGGTCCCGGCGTGCGGAGCGGACCACTCGGATGCGAGTGGGGACATCTAGGTATAACGCAATATCTATTTCTGTATGGGTCACCTGGTATTTTCCTATTGGTTAATTTTAAGCTACACTGCCGCTCCACGCGAGGAACGGGGGTTTTGGGCGATGCAGGGAATGTGTTAACCATGCAGAACAAGTGTTTGGTAAAGACCGATCAATATCGGAACTTTCGGATTTCTGAGATGCTGCTTGCTTAGCTGCTGATGAGAATAAAATAAAATTTTCATCTTTATTAATATTAAATTTTCGCTATAATGTGATATGGTTCTTTTAAGGTTTGGCACATGGGTATGTGTTCACGCTGCTCCAGTCAGCCAAAGGCAAGACTGTTCTTGTCACATGTGACCAGTGTCCTGCGCCAAATACGTGACCAACACCATCATCTCCGTCTGCTCATGTGGGATGACATGATGCGACAGACAGATTCTACGTTGCTGCTCGGTAGGTAGGTAGCTGCTATTTGTTTGTTAAGCAACATTACATGTAGAGAAGAACACTAGAATCACCATTCTAAGAATCAAATCAACTATTTAGACTTGATGTTGGACATTTTATATCAAATAAATTTTTGACTGTCTATGTTGTGATGTTCTAATATTTTGGCCATGACATTTTTCATATATGAGAACAACAAGTTGGAGATTTCATAATAGGCTATTTATTGGAATTTTATGAAAACCAATTATTTCCAGAGTACAAACTGGGTGAGCTGGTTGAACCCGTGGTATGGCAGTACCAGGCTGCTAATGCTTTCTCTTTGTCTGAAGGTAAGCCTTTTTTTACTGTACAAAAATATTATTTATTTACCTTTTGGCTGTGTAGGTAAAAATGTTGTACACAGGAAAAATATATATGTTACTGTTCTTGATTAAATAAAAAGCAAAAATTGTGTTAATGTTGTCGAATGTCATTATTATTCATTAAAGGCCTCTGAATCATGTAAAGGACATTTTTCAGAATTAAATATTTTAACACTTCCCTCTATGTACATTCTCTGCAATCTTATTCATGTAAAAACTAACTTTCCACATGTTTTGCCCCATCCTCACCATGCACAATACCAGACACAAACGGGATCTAGTAACTCCAAAAACCCGCATATCTATAACACTAAATTGCCACCTGTACCTACAATATGTTTTTTTTAATAAAATGTCAGAGAGCTCCCCTTAGCTAAGTTTAAGAACAGAATTAAAAAATATTTAAATAGTAAGGAATTTTATTCTATAGAATGATTCTGATAGAATGAAATGTGACTTGTCAGCTAAGGATTTTATTTTTAAGTTTATGGTTGGGGCCTGTCTTTTATCTTGTATTTCGTATAACATAAGAGATTATAATTAAATATTAGATTAAATAGAGATTATAATTAGGATATCTGTATTTGTCTTTGTAAAATTAACTTAGCCTATCGCAGTGTATACTGTATAATGGCAGAAAATAAATCTTATTGTTATAAATAAGGACTGTTGGAATTGTTTTACAATGATACTGACATGAAAAGTAAAATAATAAATTCTGACATTATAACTGATATGATGAAAACATTGTTGGCTGGTTACATGGTAGAGTAAAAGGCAATGGTACCTCCATTACCATGGAGTGTGGTTACTGGAAGCTAACTATGTTGTTGCAATGAAGAAGGGTTAAACAAACCTGTGTTAGAGCTTCAGACTCTGCACATGAAAAACAGAAAGTTGGTACGTTATGTAGTTCAGACCCACTACACATGGAATGACAGCTTTAAGTTGTGGAACTCAAACAGCATAGACATTTTATCTAGCATATCTCTGGTTACAGAAATGTGGGCCAAGTACAGCGTTGTGTTTGATGGCGTATGGGTGGCGTCAGCATACAAGGGAGCGTCAGGTAGCTGTCAGATACTGCCGGCCGTCGCGCAGCACGTGTCAAACCACCAGCAGTGGGCGACCACAACCGACGGGCTGGCTGACAGTTTCAGACAAGTGTATGGCATTGTGCTCACCGGCTGGTCCAGGTATATTACCACAGTAACTTTTTTTGTTTGAAAATTGTTTTGTTGAGCATTTATCTAGTTAAAAATGCAATTATCCATTGTTTACAGATACGATCATTATGCGACGCTTTGTGAACTGTTACCGCCGTCGCTGCCGAGTCTGGCACTATGTCTTCGTACGTGGACGACACGAAGGTTCGATGACACAATATTATCTGCTGTCAGTAAAGAGCTTGGATACTCAGAAAACATTCAGCTCAACCCTTACCCAAAACCTCAGGTGCGTCACCTGTTAAACTGACAAATAAGAGTCTTAAGTTCTCATCTGTACCAAACTTTTAAAGCACTCTATGTTTAAAAATGTGTAAAGTGATTGTACAGTTAAGAAGTGTATGTTGCTTGTAGATAAATTCTAAAAATCTGCTTGTGTAATATTTATATAAAAACAGAAGGCACACTTTTCTTGAAGCCTAACAAAGAACTTACACTGTAGTAGGTGAACAGTACTGATAAAGACGTGTTGGTAGTTGCAGGGTTAGATTAGATTAGATTATTGAAATAACGACCCTACCACAATGAAGGAATTTTAAACCAAGTATAAATGAGGATTGAGTGTAAGATGATTGTGGCGCAATCTTGTAGTCTTGTTACTGTAAGACTGACATGTTCCTTAATCAGGACTGTTAGTTAATAGCCCAACAGCTATAGGCAATTAAGGGACCTACAGTTTAACATGGAGTCCGAACCACTCCCTCTGAATTACGAAATGGTCTAATTAAGAGGATGGTCTTTGCGGATTAACATAGTATTCAATAGTGCGGATGTTAATCCACACAAGTAACAAATACATCCACCAACCATCGCTCACAACTCATCCACAATTCATAAACTCCCAAGTAGCTGGATTACAGGACGATACTACCGTTCCAGTCAATCTGGGTCCGAACCAGTGATATCTCTACTTTAGGTTTGGAAGCTGTGACGCTACCAACTGAGTGGTGGCTCAGTACAAAAATTAACCTTTTTGCACTCTATATATTTGGCACCCGGTTGCCTGTGAGGATCCTATTTAATGTCAGGCATTTTGCAGTATAATTTTTATGTAATTTTCAAACCGTCAAATAAAACCAAAATATATGTTATTATACATCAAATTCTTCAGAAAATTACAAAGAACAATGTTTCGGAGCATTAAGAAGAAAATAATTTTTTTTTCACTAAAATTTAAGAAATTAAAAAAAAATGTTCAAAAAATTTGTTTATTTGTTCATCTTTTTTATTATACCACGAATAAAACTATTTTTCAAATCAGCTCAAAATATATGTTTCATATGTATTATTTGATGCTGAAAAAGAAAATATAATAGTATATTTAGTTTATACTGAAAATACACATTTATTTTACAAATTAAGATGAAGGAGCGTGGCATGCAAAATCAAATTTTTAGCTCAACTCACCCTTCAGGAAGTCCAAGGTACTATTAGACATATATGTTCAAGTCCAATTTTCTCTAACTAGGCTAGGCTTGATGCAGTTGTTCATTTAGTCTTACACTTTTATGGTAGACTTGTGGGTTTTGAAAACTATAGATTATATTTGATAAAATATTATTTGCACTCACACAAAAAATAAAAAACAATGAAACTCAATAGCAATAAAAATAATATTATTCATAACATTTACACTATATATGTACAAGTCTGATGTAGGCTATGCTTTTTATTTATAAACCTTTTCAGTGTGATACTTGTCAAAACAAGTATTTGGGTGCAACCCAGGATTTTTTGGGCATGTACCACAGTAAAAACTTGTTTCTCTTCTGCCACCTGGAATATTACTTTTAGAACATACTACACAGTCCTTGGTTTTTTTCCCTCATGCACTTTTATTGAATGATACAACCCATTCAACCTTACATCAGCATCCAAAGATTTTGGCCTACCTCGCTTCCTTCTAACATTGCGAACGTCTCCAACAAGAGCCTCAATGAGCTTCTTGCGATAAGTCACATGGCTAAGGCGTGGTAAGTTTGCAGCCTCTCTTTCAATGTTGTACAGTATAAAGCTGTTGACTACTGACACTTCCAAGATCCAAAAATATAGTTTTCGCCACCACTTCAGGCTTTTTTTTACAAAACTGTAGTTCGAGCAATAGTGGTCACACCCCCCATTTTAGCGGTATAGTCAGAAATGACCACTGGCTTTTCAAGCTGTTCAACACCATGTTTAGTTTTTCTTGTGATAAGTTTTGTCTTAGCATTATGACTAGTGCTGACCATAGTAACAACTCTTTTGTCCTTCCAAGCCAGAGCCATTATATTGGATGTTTTGTGGCGGTAAGCGATAGTTTTATGCTTCTCTAACTTCTTGAGTTGCTTACTTTTCATTTTCACAGGTAAACCTTTTCTGTTTGTCATAACAGTCCCAGTAAGGTGTATGCCTTTAGATAGAAGCTCTTTGGCTAGATCTATTCCCGTGTAAAATCTGTCAGTATATATATTGTAGCCTGATTGTTGTGTTACATTTTGTAACTAAAGGGTAACTAAATGTAATATTATTCTTGACGTAAATGGCAGATCTGGGCGAACAAGTCTGTCGGTAGTGTACGAACCATAGTACGGTATCAAAATTGACTACACCTCGCCCTCGTAGTTGTGGTGGATAAAATTGTGGTTCTTCACTTTCTTCCTGGTCATTGTCTTCCACTTCAGTGGGAATACTTTCATCTTCAGATAATTGAAAATCAGGATCTAAATCCTCGTCGTCTTCCAAGTCAAACATAGATTCAATGTCGGCATCGGTCAAACTCTGGCGACTAGTTGATGCCATTTTCAACACAAATAATGACGAAAACTGTCTAAATATCTAAAATGTCTAATGTCATATACAAACTCAATATTTACGCACACACAATATCGAACAACATCATAATAACGCACAAATCCATCATCATAACATTACCAAATACCAAAACAGCAGCTAAGGTTAGAACGCCATTTGCGTAGTTTGTTTGACAACAAAATAA
Source organism: Nephotettix cincticeps (assembly GCA_023375725.1). Classification (NCBI taxonomy): domain Eukaryota; kingdom Metazoa; phylum Arthropoda; class Insecta; order Hemiptera; family Cicadellidae; genus Nephotettix; species Nephotettix cincticeps. The sequence continues at coordinate 135,032,880 of CM041786.1, forward strand.
AACTACGTCAGCTGATATTGTATACAAAATAAATTTAAACCATAGAAACCAGAAAAAAAATTTCTAACATATAGCCAAACTAATAAACAACACATTTAATCAAAAATAACAGCTAAAACTTCAAAATATACTATAAGATATGTAATTATATGCGCAGGTGCAAATGTCGGACTGAGTCCGACCGCGGATATGAACGGCATATTAGCGATGTCGGACTCAGTTCGCCCGCGGAGCGGTAAAGGTTAAAAAACCTGAAAAGCTTTTCTCTTTTTTTCTGTCGTAAGGTTGCGTCTGAGGGGGTTCACGGTGCCCTGCGACCATAAGCAGTCCCTCGATGACGATGACTGTGACTATCAGGATTAACATATAATTGTAACTGTTTACCAGGTTATTCCACAAGAACTGTCCTATCCTGGGTGGAAGGTCACGGTCGGTGTGGAGTGGTTGGCAAACCTAAGAGCCAAGCAGGCTTTCATAGTTGACAGTGATCAGTAAGTTGTGCTAGTAGTAGTTGGGATCAGGAGAGTGGTGTAGACATGCTGACCACTAATATACTGTGCATAAATACATTTGAAATTAAACTTTGATACTTGGAATTTGATGCCTTGACTAAAATTCATTTTGATTTAATTAGAGACATAATTTGTAAATAGATTTAAACATTTTGCCTTCCGGATTGAGTAATGACTAGATTAAGGTTATAATACCTGCTGTCTTCAATCCAAATGAACATTGGATTGGATACAGGTATTATAACCTTAATTTAGTTGTATATAGAGTTTAAAAATTAAGAAATTTTAAATAAGAGCTTAAAAGCTCAAGCTTAAGAACCTAAAAAGCCTATAGTGAATTTTTAAGTTATTTTTGAATTTTAATACTTTTCTTTGGCCTGTCATCAAATTTCATTTAATACTAAAATATGTTGTCTATTTTATATAGACAATGCATTGGCCTTGTAATAAAAAATTTTTCGTTGTGTTTTTTATACATTCCCAGTGATTTACATAAATTCCCACATGTTTGTAATGGGTAATATTGAGTAGGGACATTAATATTGACTGTAAGTTAATAATATATATATAGGTTAACTTAATTTTAATGTTCTTAACAGTAAACAAATTACAAACAAATTCAAAAGTTCCCTTCCACTGGGAATATTGCTGTTCTACATCACTAAAAGGGAGAAAGTAAGTGTTGTTACACTCAGTTCACTGATACCATTCGCTTTAACTTTTTTTTGCCTTAGTAAATTACATGTACATTGAAAAAATTTTCTGATACATGGGATCTATTTTTCTTGCCCCTGAACTGTCTTCATAAATATTTTAACACGTTCGCTGCTAAAATGCATGCAATAGAGAGTGGTATATGCTAAAAATTTTTTTAACCTTAGAAGTGGCAAGCTTTTTACTCTTAACTTTAATAAAAAACATGGCTAAGAAGCCGCGTTGTGCCAGCTAAACTCCGCTTGTTAGCCACGGCCACTCCGCGGTGACGTATGGGCCCTGTATTCTAACATTAAAAGTGCATTTTCTCGGTTATCCATGGAGGGATTTCGTTCACCAAAGTACCATTCGATTTGAACAATCTTTTTTGTGTCTTGTAAAACTTTTATAAAGTTAATGGTTTTTTTGTTATTTCAATTTAAATATTTTTAACCGCCGCCATTTTGAAAATATAAAAGAAAATTAAACGATACTTTGTAAATATTTTTCTCTTTAACCAATAAATATGTGTGCAAAGTTTGGTTTCTGTATCTTAAATATTTCTTGATATATATCGTTTTTTGTAAAAAATACAAAATGGCGGCTAGCGGCTAAACGATTGATTTTTTGTTTATTTTGATGAGTACTATCACCCCTCGAAGCTTGTGCCCGACTTTAATGAACACCCTGTATAATACATATGTCTGTGAACACGATAACTCTCGTAAAATTGGTCCGATCAAGACCAAATTTGGTAGGGATTTGTATTCCTGCATTTGCTCAGACGAGTTCGTAAACCAGATATATCAGTCAATCGGAACGGGTAGTTTGGGGGGTTTTGTACCCCAAAAATGGGTTTTATGCGTTTTTCTCATGTAATTTTTAAAAATTTCTAATTGTATCTTTCACTATTAGTATCACCTTTAAAAACTACACAATTTAGTTCCTTAAAGTTTTTCTCTATCTCCAACGGTTACCGAGATATTAAAAAATCTAAACACAGTACATTGTAGTGTGAGGCTCCAATCCAATACTTTAATAAGAGCAAGGTTTGTATATATATTTGCACACGGATCTCGAAAACGGCACTAAGGAATTTCTTGAAATTTTGGAAATAACTAATTCGAGTAGAAAATAAGTAAAATAAGTTAGATAGGTGTAATGTCCAGGAAAATTCGCGTTTTCTTGTAATATTAAGTTTAAAATCTAAAAATTTAACATTACGCTTATGGAGAATCAAATGTAAACAATACAAACAAAAACAGCTGTTTATAACCGTTTGACAGTTCTTGATTGAAGACAGCAAAAAACAATTTGTGAATAGAGGTTTTTCATAAATATTTATTTTATGTATGTAATAAATGTAAAATTATCAGGTTACTAAACAATCTGTAAAAACTTAAGGGTAAACTCTGTGAAATAAAAGCAGGAAAGAGTATTTCCAAAATCTTCCATGTTTTGATAGAAAACGTATTTGTTGTATTGCTTGAAGCCATTAACAAACCAATTAATATGTGTAAATTAAATTTCTCTTTTGCTTTTCAATCCTCATTCCGTTTATATCAAAATCAGTTGGTCACAGGCTAATAATAACTGTATGGATAGTTGAACGGTAAATGATCGGCTAAAACAATTGAGGTTGGCTAAAACACCTTAACCGGCGTCGCTCATTTGGCAGAAGCCTTGGTCCAGCTGTAGCGTGTTGTCCTCATAACACAAAGGTCGCAAAAACCTGCAGGGGCAATACTTTTTGTTCAGTGCTATATAATTATGGTGTATTAAATCGGTTTTATTTAAACCACATTAATGTTTTCATTGAGTAATAAATGTGTTTTAATTTTTCTAATTAATTTTTATAATACATGTCTTATTCTAAACGAGCAAAGCTCGGTCACCAGGTACTGTTAATCTTATGAAGGATAAGGAAAAATTAATGTTTTACTTACTATAGAATATTTTTGGATGAAACTTGATATTTAGCTTCATGTGGTTGAGATCCATACATTTATGCTTAAAAATCATTGTTTATTAGTTTATCATGGCAGCTAACCTGCATACTCTTTTCCCATGTTAATCATATAGACATTAGGTAAACTCCTTTATTTGTGGACGGATGTTGATGAAACTTGATATAAATGGTCAAAATATAAATTGTTTATGCTAGAAACAATTTACTTTCAGCATTCTTCACAGCAGCAAACCTGCATACTCTTTCCCATGTTAACCCTAGAACTGGCAAAATCATAATTTACGACGCATTTACATATTCAATAAGAAGTGGCAAGTGGAGGCATCTGTCGTGAGTTTAGTTAACTTGTTAGACACTAGCGGCTACGTGACCGTGCTGCCATCTGGGGGCAAACAACCGAACCTGTTCTCGTAGTGGACTAGACTGCCACCGGGCAGGTCTTATAACCAAGTAAGCGCTTTCAACTCCTAAGCACTGGTAGCCTAACCGGCTAAAGCACTGCGCTGACGAGCGTAACGTTCTAGCCATTCGGAAGTGCTAAGGCTCGAATCCCGACCATGAGCAAATCCAATTTGGCTTGTAAATGTGTGGTAGAGCGGAGTGGAGGGCCCACCTTAAATAAACAGTGACCGGCTTGGGTGGAAGTTGACGGCATTTGTAGGCTTAATTGGGATTGCAGTGGACACCTGTTTTGCTTTTGTGGTTAGTGGTTATAAGGGGGGGGGGGTATGTGTTATGTTTTTTTTGTTTAAACTTTGATATTTCAAGAAGATATTATTAATTATTTTTATGTTACAGTTAAGAGTAAAAAGCTTGTCACTTCTAGGGTTAATCTTATGGAGAATAGGAAAATAACTCATATTTATCGACAGATAATGATGAAACTTGTCATTTATTATTATGTCATTGATTTGGAAATTCGCTGAGTACACAGGTCTGCTGCGACGTGGGTATTTTCACTTTGCGAAATGTCAAACGACCTTTTATGGATATTTCTCTTGTTGTATTCGCGGCACCTTTTATTGTTTACTTTTTTTTCATAACTTGCCTTTTCACTGATTCAAAAAAATAGTATTTACAAATACACATTTTTTAAACAAACATATTTGTTTCCATAGAAATGTAGGAATCAAAAACTGACTCCTCAAAAAATGAAAGAAATGTACCTCGCCACAAGAGCAATAACAAATACAGGCACCGGAGAAGTGCTAGCAGCTCACTGACATATTAAAGCAACAATGGAGTGGTGGCAACGATTGTTGCCGCGCGCATCTGAGGAGAGGCCGGCGCGGCAGTGATCGTTGCCGTCCACAGCGAACATGTGAAGGACTTCAATGGGAACTAGTAATTTTTCATTGGTATAAAGATTCAATTTGTATTTGTGGCTCTGTTTCAGAGTCAACACCTGGCTCAATCCGTGGCAGATTGAGAACGACTTCACAAACCCCATGCAGATCGTAAGCCTTTATCGTAGTTTCAATGAGTAAGTAAAATACCGATATATCACCAGTCGACTTTGGTTTAACCCATTGGCTACTGAAAAAATTTAAACTTTTGAGGCATGCCGGTAGTGAATTATATGAGCATTTATCAGGGTTTAGGACTAATACTCAATAAACACGCAGAAGATGAATATTTACTTCCCATATATTTAGTTAAATGTTTTCTAATGAAGTACTACACATATTTAATTTTTTCACTGCCTATTTACACTATTATTTAGGCCTAAAACACTTTATTAATAAATGTTATAAATAATATTTATAAATATTTTGGATGAATTAGCTCACAAGGCATTGGAAGATACCTCTGTTTGGTTTGGCGCTAATGGTTTACTTCTGAATGAGGCAATGACACAACAAATGATTTTTAGTTTAAGGCCTTACCCTATCGGTAACTCTGAAGCCATAACATTTTTAGGAATTTTTGTTAATAGGCAGCTTACTTGGGCTCCTCATATAGATTTTGTCTAGGCTGTCTAAAACAGTTTTTTTGTTCAGAAGGCTTAGTGATATTGTTACTATTGACTGTTTGAGATCAGCATACTTTGCTTTTTTCCAGTCTACCATAAGCTATGGCATTGTGTTGTGGGATAATTGTAGTAGAGTATCTGAGATACTTTTATTACAGAAAATAACTATGTGTTATATCTAAATCAGGCTGGTTAGAGCATTGTAAACCACTTTTTATTGACCTGGAAATTCTTACTGTTACAAACTTGTATATATTTCAGCTGATAAAATATGTTTTAAATGAATTTCCTAACCTTACTCTAAGAATACCCCCGTCACAGTAGATCTGCGTACTCAGCGAATTTCAAAATCAATTATAAATAATAATATATGACATTTTATAAAAATCTGTCCATAAACATGAGAATTATTTGCCTATTCTCCATAAGATTAACATTTAAAAGAGTATGCAGGTTTGCTGCTGTGAGGAACACTAAAATTAGGCATTTCTACCATAAATAATTTTTATCTTAACATTTTACCAACTTTCATCAACATCTGTCCATAAATAAAGGAGTTTGCCTATTCCCTATATGATTAAGTACCTGGTGACCGAGCTTTGCTCGGATAGAATAAGACATGTATTTTACAAGTTAGTTAGCAAAATTAAAACAAATTTACTGCTCAATGAAAACATTTATGTGGTTTAAATAAAACCGTCTTAATACCCCTTAATTAATATGGCATAAATACTGAATAAATATATAGCCCTCGGGTGGGGTCGATCACGCGACCTTGCATACGAGAGATCTAAGCGCTTAAGCTACGGCGTCAGCCGATTTCGCGTCGTCGTTTAAGAGTTTTTGTCCAACCTCAATTAATTGTTTTAGCTAACCTTATACTGAATTTAAATGTCCATACAGTTTGTTATTATTATCCTGTGATCAACTGATTTTGTTAGAAACGGAATGAGGATTGAAAAGCAAAAGATAAATTTAATTTACACCAATTATTTGGTTTGTTACAGTAGCTTCAAGCAATACAACGAATACGTTTTCTATCAAAATATGGAAGATTTTGGAAATACTCTTTCCTGCTTTTATTTCGCACAGTTATGTTACCCTAAAGTTTTTACAAATTGTTTAGTAACCTGATAATTTTACATTTATTACATACATAAAATAAATATTTATGAAAAACCTCTATTCACATATTGTTCTTTGCCGTCTTCAATCAAGAACTGTCAAACGTTTATAAACAGCTGTTTTGGTTTGCATTGTTTACATTTGATTCTCCATAAGCGTAATGTTAAGTTTTTAGATTTTAAACTTAATATTACAGTAAAACACGAATTTTCCTGGACATTAGACCTATCTAGAACTTATTTTCTACTCGGAAATTAGTTATTTCCAAAATTTAAAGAAATTCCTCGGTGCCGTTTTCGAGATCCGTGTGCAAATATATATATATATATATATATATATATATATATATATATATATATATATATATATATACAAACCTTGCTCGTATTATAGTATTGGATATGGGAAAAGAGTATGCAGGTTTGCTGCCATGATAAACACAAAAACTATGATTTTTAAGCATAAATGGATAGATCTTAACCAGATGAAGCTAAATATGTAGTTTTATCCAAAAACATTGATTAATATGGGAAATATTAATTTTTCCTTATCCTCCATAAGATTAACATTGGAGCCCCACAATACAACGTACTGTGTTTAGATTTTTTAATATCCCGCTAACCGTTGGAGATAGAGAAAAACTTTAAGGAACTTAATTGTGTAGTTTTTTAAGCTGATTCCAATGGTGAAATATAAAATTATAAATTTTTAAAAATTACATGTGAAAAACGCAAAAAACCCCATTTTGGGGTACAAAACCACCCCAAACTACCCGTTCCCATGGACCGATATGTCTTGTTTACGAACTCGTCCGAGCATTTGTAGGAATACGCGTCTCTACCAAATTTGGTCTTGATCGGACCATTTTTACACGAGTTATCGTGCTAACAGACACATACATATATATATACATATATACATATATATATATATAAAAATTTTAACGACTATTGTTTTTTGTCTCTGAGCACCTAAAGAAGAAAAAATAACATGGTCCCGGGCTTAACTTTTGCCATGAGACCTACGGTAATAGCTACTTCCCTATGGGAAATTCGCTAAAAGGTATCCATAGCTATAATACAAGAAGCATGAATAACATTGATTATGAATATTGTAAGCTGATTAAATGTTTAAACATTCATCTTTCAATTGGATTGAGAATTTTTAATAAAAGCAGTAGCAATTTAAAACATTGAAATGTCAATTGACGTGAGCTATTGTATAAAATTTTGTACCTAATGGCAATAAAGATTTCTGATTTATTCTCTAACTGTTATCACTTGATGTCCACTTCCACAGTTGAAGGTTAGGCCCTACTATGTGGTTGTTCTACTTCACTCCCACTGCTAGAAACCTTCAACTCATCTTCACTTGCTGAATCACCACTTTCATATAAAAAATCTGTCTTAGCAAAATCAGAATAATTCTCAGAAAAAAGCAATGTTTAGCTGCGAAACGACCATGTTATTGTCAAACTGCATGATGATTTAAACAAACCCTAAACTTGAAAACAAAAATCGATATAAAAACAATCGACAGTCAATAGCGCTGCAATATATTGAATATAACAATCGAGAGTCAAATACCGTAATACAACAGACAGAGACCTCTAAATACATCAAAAATTAACATTTATGTCGACGACAGAAACTGCCCGTGATACGAAGTTACGCGCTGGCCATCCCGTGACAGGCAGTGCCTGTCTTATCGTAGCCAATGGGTTAACAAGTTAAAATAACTGTTAACACTAGAATTATTTAGTTTTTTTTGTACCCACAAGAGTTAATAGTTAGGTAAAACAAAAATCTAGGATATTTAATCTGTGTAAAATAAATTACTTTAAAGTATACAAGTATTTTTCTTAAAATTACACTTTGTGATAAATTACATAATGATATAAGATATAGCTAATTATTATGATTGATTGCGACCCTATTTCCTAATACTGAATATAATCTTCATTCACAGATTGCTGCAGGAGTGGTCTTCACTTGGACAATACATACAAGAAAATCTGCCTGAAGTTTATTATGACAAGACAGTAGCTGAGTGGATTGGAACTCTAGTAACTCCATACATCCGGAAACTACAAGAACTAACGGAAAGTGCCAAGAACCAACTTGCTAGAGCGGGATGTCTAACCTACAGCTGAAACGTGGTTCAGATTTGTACCAATACTTGTAACCAATCAAGAGTTGCAGCCATGCAATATTGTAAGAGTAAGCCATGCAGTAAGTGGATGGCATTAGTCAGCCTTAATGCAGACAGGTTAATTCTGCTCCGAGCAGGAATTGTGTGAAATTCAGCGAAAATAAAAAAATTGAGTGGTTACGTTCCCAACTGTAAGCAGTCTCAAATGATCCTGTTGGTCATGTAGAGTGTAACTTTTTCTGAAAGCTAAAAATGTTTTTGTAATCTTCATCCATTTAGCTATATTTATAATACTACGAAATTTGTCAGATTAATCTTTATTTTGTTCTTGTTTATACAGTGGAACCTCGATAAATCAAATCTCAAGGAGAACAGGAAAACTTTGAATTATCAAGTATTTCGAATAAAAGAGGTTCGATTTATAGAGGTTCAATTCAGTGCGAGTAATTAATAGTCAGGAGTTTCAGTAGGCCTAGCTTCCAAATAAGGTGTGCATCTATATTGTTATGGTTTTTAAAGTAACACACAATTACAGAATAAAATTTAATAATATACTGTATTTTGTAATGTAAGTTATGTTCCTTATATGTTGAACTAACCTTATTAATATTGGCCATTTTTCCAGTGGACTTGTTTTAGAGTGGGAAATATGTAAACAAACAAAATGACTCTCGGCAGGAATGATCCATGATAGTTTTTGCCCTCAGCTACTTTACCTACAAGACGTTACCTACGACTAGATTACGGCCATTTTCAAATCGATCCCATGTTCAACTGAGAGATTGGAATTTCCTGTCTAAACCCAAAGCAGTAAAATATTGATGTTTTCAATTATAACAAATTTAATTTGATTCCTAATAATCAAGGGTTTTTTACCTTTACCTCAAATTTTAGAGGTGAAGCAATTGCATCATTTCGAATTACAGACCTTTTTAGGCAATAACTTTAAATTATAGAGGCATTTTAATGGTGAAAAATACCGTTATAATTCAAATTATCAAGGTAAGAACTGTTCGATTTGTAGAGGTAAAATTAACATTGCAAAGATAGGGGAGATATGGGGAATAAAAAAAATTCAAAGTAACGAGGATTTCGAATTGTTGAGGTTCTATTTATGGAGGTTCCACTTCATCACCATTTAATTTACAATCCCTTTACAATGAATGTGTTAAGGGGATGCAGCAGACAGTCCATCTTGATATTATTTGTGAAACAATGTCCTATTATTATGTATTTCCATGTGGCAAGTATTTTTATATGTACGCTTTTCAAGAAGTAAAGGATCAAATCAATTTGTTGCTTTTTCATTTATCTCCCTAAGTCATATGTTATGTAAAAGCAAAGTTTTTCAATCCAATTCCGTCATATATAAAAACTATAAATTCTAGCAAATAATTTTTGAAAACAGTGGAAAACACACTGGATAGCCACAGGACTTACCAATAGTTAGAGACCTTCTTTTAAATGTACCCAATTTTGATCTTTGAACTATTAAAACCAGTCAGAGAGCTGACTAGTAGGGCGGTTAAAAAATTTTATTTTAGAAGTCAAAGTTGCTATAGTGCGGAAAGTTGCGACTGGTGTATACAAGAACTACAAAATAATTTTTGTAATCTGAGTTCATCTTCCGATCATGCAATCGGCCAAAAGTTTCTTGAAATTGTAAAAAAATCTTGATTTTTTTGTAAAATTAATTTATTTTTATTTCTGTTTTTTTTCATTTTAGGCTTTAAAAAACGGAATTAAAAACTATTTTTCCTCTAGCATTATGATTTCTGATCGCGCAACTACGTGAAAGTTGATAAAAAAACACTATTTTTGGACATATATTATGTAGTAAAAAAAAAGTGTGACATAAAGGTTATATTTTTTGAGTGTTGTGCAAATTGTGCAGCTCTTTGCTTATTTAGATAGTAATACCATATTATCTAAACAACCCATAACTCACCACGTGGAAGTGGCTACACTTGTGAGTTCCACCCACACCCTTACCATCCATCCAACCATTAAGAGTGCAGTTTTTTACTTTCTCGTATCTTTGGTACTTTTCTTTGGTTATCGATTTTTAATTTTTTGTACCACACCTGTTTACTCCACACTTTATACAGTATTTGGAACTACTCTGCACATTGATTTGCTTTCGAAATCGGGCATAATTGATCTCAACTCTAATGTAGCTCTGATATAGCCGTCTCTTGGATGGGACCCACACACCTTCAGTGATGCTCCAGTGATGAGCTTCACGCACCTTTCGACAGCTTGTGTGTGGCGAGGAAACCTTTATATATTTCAAGTAAGAATGACACCACTCTGAATCAATGATGAAATTTCTTCATCAGATACATTCCGAAGAAGAGGAGGATAAAATACCCTTGGGTTAGACCAATTAAGTTTAATATGTTTTCTGGGTAAGAGAAAAACATGCACCTTTCAATTAATGGATGCACAATCGCCTTCAAGTCATCAGACAAATACTGAGAGGTTTATATTGCTCTGTAAACATGATGTGGATCATCTGTTATATATTTACTGCTCTTTATCACAAACAAACTGTCATGTAAGATATGATCTTAAAATATGTAAAATATATGTGGGTCCTTTAAATAATATTATTATATAAATAGCTTTACAATTGGCATGGCACTCAAAAAATATAACCTTTAAGTCACACTTATTTTTTATTAAGCCTATATGTCCAAAAATAGCGTTTTTCGATTAACCTTTGTGTAGTTGTGCGATCGGAAATCATACTTCTAGAGGAAAAACAATTTTTAATTGGTTTTTTAAGCCTGATGTGAAAAAATTGCTATAGGAACTAAAAAAATACAGAAATAAAAGTGAATTAATTTTATAAAAAACTTAAGATTTTTACTATTTTAAGAAACTTGGTCAATTGCACGATCAGAAAGATAAACTCTTCTTGATGATTGTTCTTGTATGTACCAGTCGTAACTTTGATTTCTAAAATAATATTTTTTCGCACCAACATACTCACTAGAGGCCATGTTATAAGGATAAAATTTAATCCTGGTCATTTAATTTGTTATCATTTCCCATTTAATAAGTTGTTTAAGCAATGCATTACTTGTCAGTTCTGTACATTGTTTTGCCCTAGACCTGTCTAAGTGAGATCAGTAATTGTATAAAATTGTCTTTGGCATGAAGAAGTCAAAGGTAAATTTTAATTCTGTGGAAACTATGTATTGATATACTTTTATGCATTAGAAATGTTCATATAAGATCTCTAATATTGAGAAATTAACACCACCTGATCCAATGCTTCAATTCAATTCTTAACCCTTTAAGGAGTAAAGACGTTTTAAAACATTATTATTTGAGAGCTGTTAAGGAGTAAGGGTGAAATTTCAAAACACACCTAAAAAGAGTAAAAAATGTTTTTTTTTAATTTTCACTAAAATAAATTCCAACGTGGAATAAATATAGTTAGAAACGTGTTTTAGGTTCAAAATTCCCTGAAATAGACACATTTTAAACAATAATTTATTCAGTGCTAATAAATAACAGGTCTAATAAAACTTCATGCCGCGCCGCCACTTTTACTTTCTCCCCTTATACATAGTATATAGAGAAAGTATTGTTTTCAAATTTTTAAATTTTCAGCAATAACAATAAAAGTAAAGTATAACTAGACTGGCACCATTTAAACCAGCTTAAAAAACTAAACAAATTAGTATTTTGAATTACTCGTATTTGTCTATGACTAACGGTTCCAGAGGAAAGTTAAATTGAATGCTCATGATAAACACAGTATGTTGTCAATTTCTTCCTTATTTTCCAACCGTTTTCCATGAAACTTGGTATGAAGCGTAAGGTCAAATCACCCAGCAAAACCGACTCAAAAAAGCATGGTATTACCTGGTGGGGGGGCGTGTTTCCCCCCATACAATTTGAACAATTAATTTAACTTTGTCTCTCTTGTTTTTATTTTCAGAAATGGGATGATTATATTTTTAAACAATAAACTATCAAATGATTTCTAGATAGACTTTGAGGAACATATGATATGTTTTTTAAGATTGTCGTTTTAGCGAATTTCCCATAGGGAAGAAGCTGTTACCGTAGTTCTCATGGTAAGACTTAAGCCCAGGACCATGTTATTTTTTCTTCTTTAGGTGCCTAGAGACCAAAAACAATAGTTGTTAAAATTTATATATATATATATATATACAGTAGAACTCCAATTATCCGAACTCCGACTATCCGAATCGCCGATTATCCGAATCACTTTCGGAAATAAATTTTTCCAAAAAAAGTCTAAGTGCGCTATTATTCTTCCCCCCGCGAAGCCAGTGTTTGCGTGTAAAATGTAAGTACATTTTATTTATATTTAAAAAATGTGAAAATATCATGTTTCTTACATTTAATTCAATAAAAAAACTGTGTAATATCAAAACGTAGCTTTTTTTCTCGCTAATGGCAATTTTTTGTTAAAAACTATTATCCGAATATTTGATTATCCGAATGGGTCCCGGTCCCCATTAATTCGGATAATTGGAGTTCTACTGTATATATATATATATATATAGGGTGTTCATTAAAGCCGGGGACAAACTTCGAGGGGTGATAGTACTCATCAAAATGAACAAAAAATCACCTATAACCATTTGTCGAAAAATCCTTCGTTTAGCCGCTAGCCGACATTTTGTATTTTTTACAAAAAACTATATATATCAAGAAATATTTAAGATACAGAAACCGAACTTTGCACACATATTTATTGGTTAAAGAGAAAAATATTTACAAAGTATCATTTAATTTTCTTTTATATTTTCAAAACGGCGGCGGTTAAAAATATTTAAATTAAAATAACAAAAAAATTATTAACTTTATAAAATTTTTACAACACACAAAAAATATTGCAATTTTAATTTCAAATCAAACGGTACTTTGGCAAACGAAATCCGTCCATGGATAACCGAGAAAATGCACTTTTAATGTTAGAATACAGGGCCCACGCGCCACCGCGAAGCGGCCGTGGCTAAGAAGCCGTTGTGCCAGCTGAACTTCGCTAAAAATTTTCAACCCAATATTCAAGACGCTTGTACCCAGGAATTGAGTTACAGTATAAACACGCAGATTTTCTCTTGAGACAAAATATAGATATCACCCAATTGAAGCCACAAAACTCGTACAGTGTGAGATCTGTGAGATCGGGTAATCCCATGTCTGGACAGCTGCAAAAAACATGGATATAATGTGACGAGTAGAAAATTAGTTGACATGAGTGGTGGAAAAGTATATAAGGTGAAAAATAAGGGAGAGAATAAATACCTTCCACTTGAACTTACCAAATTTAGTAATATATTCCTACATTTGTTTGGACGATTTCGTAAACCAGACATATTGGTTATTCGGAACGGGTAGTCTGTAGGGGTTTTGCACTCAAAAATTGGGTTTTAAGCTTTTTTCATATGTAATTAAATTTTTTTAATTTTACCTTTAACCATTAAAAGCAGCTTAAAAAACTACACAGTTTAGTTCCTTAAAGTTTTTGTCTATCTCAAGGTTACCGAGATAGTAAAAAATCTAAACACAGTACGTTGTATTTTCGGGCTCCAATGTTAATCTTATGAAGAATAAAGAAAAATTAATATTTCCCATATTAATCAATATTTTTGGATTAAAGTTGGTGATTTACCTTCACGTGAACGAGATCTATCCATTTATGATTAAAAATCATAGTTTATGTGTTTATCTTGGCAGCTAACCTGCATACTCTTTTCCCATGTTAATCATATAGGGTTTGGGTAAACTCTTTTATTTGTGGACAGATGTTGATGAAACTTGATATAAATGGTCAAAGTAAAAATATATTATGTTAGAAATTCCTACTTTCAGTGTTCCTCACAGCAGCAAATCTTCATACTCTTCCCCATCTTAATCTTATGGAGAATAAGCAAATCTATCTATAATCTTCTATATAATAATAATAATATAATCTTGCTATTAATATTATAAAGAAGAGGTGGTTTCTGTATGTTTGTTTGTGTGTTTGTTGTGGCAAGTAAATGCGAAAAATACTGAACCGACCGGTTTGAAATTTTACACAAAGGTAGATCTTAAACTCATAGGCATACTCATTTCCTTAAAATCCTCTCGGGCTACGCCCTGTGAACGTCCTAAGTTTCAATGTTTACATTTTTAGAGAATGAAAACATAAAATTACTTGAATGTCAACAGCTGTGAATACTAAAATTTGACAGTTCGAGAAGAAGGAGAAGAAGAAGAAAGAGCGGCCGTGTGCCGTGGCCGTCCTAGGTTTCAATGTTTACATTTTCTAATGACAACATCCGTTTGCACTATATTTTGACAGTTCGGGAAGAAGAAGAAATAAAGTTGATTTTTCAGATGTTTAGATATATACTTAGACACGTGTTTTGTCATTTTGTAAACAATAAAGAATTAATTATCAATAACTTAAATGTATCTGTAGAGCCTACACCTCTCTGCCTTTTTTACCCGTGCGAAGAACGGGTACTTTGGCTAGTAACTCATATTTATTGACAGATAATGATAACACTTGGCATATATTATTATCATTATGTTATTGATTTGGAAATTTTCTGAGTACGCAGGTCTGCTGCGACGGGGGAATTTAAATTTACCGAAGGGAGAAGTGTGTGTCAGTCCACTGATACCGTTTATTTCCGCCGAAACTTCCCACCACACCGCCTAAGAAACCCTCAGCAAATTACCGAAAACGCATAAGTACATGTTCCGCGTACCTACGTGTCTTTAACTATCGATTTATAGCTTAAGAATCAATCTATGTCAGGTTATATGTATATATATGTATTTGAACAAATTTCGTCAAATAAATGGCGTTTTAAAAAGTCGCTACTCCTTTTTGCGGAACCATTACAAAGATGTTTTAAAACGTCAATCCTATTTTGATGCAAAATACGGTAGGCCTACTCTTGAAAGGGTTAAATTGCTCAGATTCAAAATTTTTTGAAAAAATCTTCCTTTTCTATAAAACCTAACGCTATCTGCTATGCCAAATCTGTTCGGTTATTTACCCTGCCAGGAAAGGGGTGCTAGGACATTTCTTGCCTTACCTGGCTTATTACTCATTCCCGAGGTTTTTTTCAAAAGTCATAAATTCCTATAAAAATGTATTTTTTTTTTGGAAATGAATTATTATTATTACTTGCAGGTTATTAATTCCGAGCTTAAAAATGATGATTTTATATAAGGATTTGAACTTGTGAACAGCAAACTCAACCACTGGACTAGTGAAATTTTTATCAAAGGTCACATACATAAGACAATTCAGCTCTAGAAACTACAAAACTAAATTACGATAGACAAAAAAACTCTTTTTTTAACTCAACTGAAACTCATTTATTTTTTTATGGAGGATAACCATCACTGGAATATAAAAGTTATCGTGGACTAGAGTCGATGTTTGGGTGGATCTTGGAAATTCTTATAATGCCCACAATGTAGCCCTTTAACAATTTTCAACTCAATAGTTCGAACACTTGTACCCAGGAATTTCGTAACAGTAGAAACACGCAGATTTTCTCTTGAGACAAAATATAGGTATCACTCCATTGAAGCCACAAAACTCGAACGGTGTATGATCTAAGATGTTCAATGTCTGGACAGCTGCAAAAATATTGATATAATGGGACGAGTATAAAATTAGTTGATATGAGTGGAAAAATATAATAACCCCATCGCAGCAAACCTGCTTACTCAGAAAATTTCAAAATCAATAACATAATAATAATATATGACAAGTTTTATCAATATCTGTCGATAAATATTAGAGTTATTTGCCTATTCTCCACAAGATTAACTTAGGAAAGAGTATGTAGGTTAGCTGCTGTGAGGAACATTGAAAGTAGGAATTTCTAGCATAAACAATTTTTATTTTAACCATTTATACCAAGTTTCATCACTATTTGTCCATAAATAAAGGAGTTTACCTATTCCCTATATGATTAAAATGGAAAAAGAGTATGCAGGTTAGCTGCCATAATACATTAACTCTAATTTTTAAGCATAAATGGATGGATCTCAACCACAAGAAGTTAAATATCAAGTTTCATCCAAAAATATTGATTGATAAGTGAAATATTAATTTTTCCTTATCCTCCATAAGATTAACATTGAAGCCCCAAAATACAACGTTCTGTGTTTAGATTTTTTTATATCTCGGTAACCGTTGGAGATAGAGAAAAACTTTAAGGAACTTATTCGTAAGCTTATTGGAAAGTCGTAAGCTTATCGAACTTATTGGAAAGCTGATTATAATGGTGAAAGATAAAATTAAAAACCTTTTTAAGTTACATATGAACGCAACTGATCTGTCGCACAATGTTATTGTAGCATTTCTGATGTTATGGTGTCGTCAAATTCAAATAGGCTAAATAGTAGATTCAATAAATTACATATCAAATGTAGTTTGTTCCAGAAAAAAAACAATACTTAATAAAGGAACCAAAGGTATTAAAATAAAATATTCATTGATGAGTTGGTTATGACTTATATGCGCGGGAACGTGTTGTTTCACGTTTAACTTGAAAAAAAAACTATAAGGATAGTGAAATGCTATTATTTTTTAAAGAAATTCCAAACATTTTAATGTTTATTTTAGCGAATTTCTCATAGGGAAATTACCATAGGCCCTAGGTCATAGGTGACCTATTACCATAAGTCTCATGGTAAGACTTAAGCCCAGGACCTGCTATGCTGCTCTTTATCCTGCTCTTTGCTATGTTAATCTTATGGAGAATAGGCAAATAATTCTCATATTTATGGACAGATATTGATCAAACTTAAATCATTATTATGTTATTGATTTGGAAATTCGCTGAGTATGCAGGTCCGCCGCAATGGGGTATTTTAGTATTTTAAGAGTAAGAGAATTAGGATTAAGGTGTTTTTGAATATCATAGCTATTGAATATAGTCTAGATTTAATAATATGTTTTGTGGTATTACTGAGGCTATTCTATTGTTATTGTAGAGTTTATAAATTATTGTAATTATTTGTGTCAATGGTATTTAATGTATTACTAGCTTTACTCGTCGCAGGTTGCTGCAATGTACAACAGTTCGATGTATAAACAGATAAATTAGGTTCGCTTGAAAATATAAAATGGTGGTCAAATAATAAATGAATGGTGGCGATATATTCAAGTATTTTAAGACAAACTATATATAAGAAATGAATGTACTCATGTGGGACTTCATACGGCTTTAGCCAATGAAAATAATCCTAAATATATTTTATTTATTTTTTCTACGTTCTTGATTTCCATACAACTATCAATCAAGATTTCTATCTTGATTTAGCAACAATGTATTTTCAGAAAGAATAAGCATGGAGGAATAACGAGAAAAGTGTTATCGCACAATCACATTCACGCGCGAATGCATGGATCCCATTTATTTATTATTGACATGGATTTGTCTTAGCTCTGCGGGGGGGGGGTAGGTTGGCAGTTTGCAAGACCAAAATTTAAAAAAGTGACGTTATATGGCTGTGAAGAGCGCTGCTCTAGAGGAACTGAAAACATCCCGTTTAGCCATGTCCATGCCCTATTTCTAATCTATTTAACCGTCCAACCTATTAACCATTCACGAGTTAAACCAAATAAGCAAGTTATATACTTATTCTCCATAAGAAAAGCGTGGAAAATGAGTTATTAGGTTGGCAGCAATGAAAAATATTAAAATTGGAATTTTTTACATTCATTACATCTACTAAATAAAGCTGTAGTCTATATCAAGGTTTATTACAAACTATATAAATAAAATAAAGTTTTGTTTGTACATTGTTTGGGATTATGATATACCGAGGCAATGCCCTGAGACCCCAAAGAAAAATAAGTATTTGTAGTCGAAAACTTCCAAATTTTAGTCTATTAAAAATCCAAGTTATTTGTAGGCCCAAAGTTACAATCACACTACCATTGAATTCAGCTCAAAAACCATACAATTTAGTATTTTGAATCATGACTCTTGGTCAATTGGTTACTGAGGTTGGAGATGGTGGATGGATGTAGTGTTCTCTTGTGTGGATTAACGTCCGCACTATTGAATACTACGTTAATCCGCAAAGACCATCCTTATAATTAGACCACTTTGTAATTCAGAGGCTGTGGTTTGGATTCCATACGTTAAATAGCAGGTCCATTAGTTGCCATCGGCTGTTGGGTCATTAATTAATTAACAGTCCTGTATAAGGTAGATGTCAGCCTTAGTCAGTAACAAGACTACAATCGCGCCGCAATCATCTTACACTCAATCCTTATTCATACTTGGCTTAAAATATCTACATTATAGTATGGTTGCTATTTCAATGATCTAGTCTAATCTGAGATATTCAAAATGGTAAACACAGAACATTGTGTAATGTCAACCTTATGGAGAATAGCTAAAACTCACTTACCCAATTATTTACTTAAATATTATTCTTCCATAATTTTGTTGCATACAAAATTACGGACAAAATGGACTTGCATAGTCCATCTAGTTATGTTTTATCAATACATACATAAAAACACCAAATTAAATGTTTCTTATAGCAGAAAATGACCGTATTCATTGCTCATGTACAGCATTTCTTACGAAGAATATATGAAATGGTATAAAGCTTAGTTATCGAAATAATGTGATAATAGACAATACTCTTTATTTGCAATTTCATTAAGAAATACAATGGCGTCAAAATCAATAAATAGATTGATAAATAATAATAAATAACTTGATGCATAAAATGTATGTGTTTTCACTCAGTGAACAGCCTATGTGACATTACAATAGAATGAAATACAATATAATAATAATAATATTTTTATTGCCATCAAAACAAATAATTAATTATTGTCATTAGCAATGTTATGAGAAAAATAATTTTGTTGAAACTACTGTATTATTAATTTTAATTATATAATATGTATTATATACTAGCAGTAAGGCCGTCCTTTGTACGGGTTAAAGAAGAAAGATTATCATACCAAAATGTAAACCTGAAATCGTAAACAAATCAGTACCCAGCTTTATTATTTAGCATTAATTTACAATTAAGTAGATTAGAACATGTATACCATTATTATTATTATTTATACATTAATATAACTTTTTAATGTCATTTTGAAATGGGTTCAAAATCAGTGACCAATATAAACTACCTAATATTGATTTGACAGTTGTTTGCTTTTCTTTCTATTAAGAATTTGAACTACAGAGACAGCTGATTATTACCAGTAGGCTATTCACCGAAAACTGAACCAGAATGCAACAAATATCGTATAAAAAGTGGGTTTTAAATGTTCGTTATATACTTTTCAAGGGGCGGCGGACGATTTCAAGCATTCAGAAACCTTCTCTGTAATGTAGAGAATGCATGAAATAAGTTTCATTGTTATCAGTTCTCCCGTTTTTTCGGAGAAGACGGCGTAAAATGCCTCCTGGAGCGTCACAGACAAACAGTCAAAAATTGAGATAAGACTGACTTCGGATTCTCTAACGCACGAAACGTAAAAATAACTAAAAATGAATAATTCCGAGCAATATAAAGTCAAAACTCTAATTTTATTTATATAGATGTCACTATATTATTATAACATTACCATGTAAAACAACCCTTGTTGCAGCAAACTTGCATCCTCAATACTATACAATTAGTGTGATGGGAATATTATAAGTTATATGAAATCCGCTCTACTCACGCCAGCCTCCTGTCTGCGATCTCATTTACAAACATACTTTCCCAATTTTAATGATTTGGGGAAAATGTACATTAAGTGCACTTATGTCATTCACAGTAAAAATATAGTAAAAAGTTTAATGTTATTGAAAATTAACCATAAAATTACCAATCTTTTGACAGCTAAATTATTAAAATCTATCCAGCGATGATAAGAAACACCTTCCCGGATTATTAGAATAGATTTACTATGAGGTATAATGCTACAGGATGTTACGCATTTATAATAATTAATGGTGCATCAATATATTTTTAATTTGGATTATAGACGAAACCCAAGAAATACCTACAGATAGCCCAAATGAGAAGAAAGAAAAAATTCCAGATGAATTTCATTTGTGGAACTGCAAAGATTCTTTACCAGTTTCACTCACGGGCAATGATTGGGATTGATTGGTAAGTAATTGCCTGGTTCGAGTGAACACAGCTGTAACGGGACAGTTATTAATCACTTCCATCAAATTAAGCTGAACAGTAATATGCTCAAACGAAAATGAAGGTCACATGGGTTATAGTGATGTGGAATTGTAATAAACATTTTGTTTTTATATCGTTCGAGCTGTAAACATCATAAAGGATTCAAAAGTACACTCAGTTTCAAAACAAAACGTGTACAAGTAAAAATTTCGGGGCTCAGAAATTTAAATTTCAAGATTTATTCTCAAGCGTTGTTGATTTACATAGCAGTTGCAATGTGTTTACATCTATAGCTTATAGCTATTTGAGAAAAAAAATAAATTAATAAATTATACAGAAAAAACCTTTAAGTATATAAATTATTATTTAACCACAGATTAACAATTCTTCCTTATGTATTATATCTTTCTACAAATAAATTATGAACAAAATATATCAACAAACAATAGCAAAGGATGGAGAACCTATCAACTTAGAGTTAACCACATAAAGAGAACAAAAACAAAAACCCTAATATTTTAACCACATAGCCCAATCAGATGTATAACAACTCTACAAAAAAATTCCACCCATAAATGCAACAAGATTTATAGTACACTCTATATACATAGCAGTCTTTCTATTCTTACTCTATGTGCACCGGTACATTGTTATTTCGCCTAAATCGGGCCAATTAAGAAAGATTAAGCAAAAAACTAGTACAGGATCTTACAGTTCCACAGATGAAATTCATTTGGAATTATACTTTTCTACAACCAGGCGGGTTGTGATAGCATCTAAGGTTTTCTTTTAAAACAATCATAAAAACTGTTTTTGTCAGTATATATCTGTCTAAATATCCATTGATAAGTAACTGAGAAGCCAAGCACCAGTTGATATGACTTGATGTTTTACTCTGGTTGTGTGTTCCATGTTTTGGCTGTTCATTCACTTCACAGCTTCTTGTACTAAATGTGTTTAACAAAACAGTTTTTAGTGTTTGATGTGTCTTATATGTAATGCCAAATTAACCAAACGATTTAGGTAAGACTTTTCTGGTTTTTTTAACTTTACCGAGAACAAAAACACGCTTAGGCCCTAACTACACTTGATCAAGATAGTTTAATCTGTGCAAATCCATCTCAGTTTCTTTTTATTCTGGAAAATTTAACCATACAATATTGCAAAATAACTACCATAAACTGAAACCAATTGTGATTCATTATAAATAGGTTGAAATAGAATAGAATTAAAAATTTGATTGATTAGAGGTATTTTAAAATTAAATATGCTCAGTGATAGTGTATCAGTATCTACAGATGTCCTGAATTCTCACAGCTAATGGGTGACTGTTGAAGCTGATTGCAGATGCCATGAAACGTATGATGCAAGATGCAACTGATTCTATGTATAGATAAATCAACCACTTGTTGTATATTTAATGAATTTTTGTACGCAGTTCCTTTTAATAAAATTGTATATTTTGTTTTTATTACTCTCATCACATTTTGTTATCAAGAAAAATTGTAAAATTATTAAGTATAATTAATTATAATACCAGAAAAGGCAATTTTGGGGTGTAAATATTTTTTGTTAAGAATTTAAAAATTTTGAAAATGGAAATAAACCATCTCAATTTCAATGTAGTTACTTTATTCTGTGTCCAACTAATTTACTGTCTAAGTTATTTTAGCACAGTCTACCAAAAGGCAGACAAAGAATAATTCCTTAATTTAACATTAATAGCTCCTGAATGAAATCGTGATAGATCTGTATTTACAAAATTTAGAAAACAGCTGACTTTTACTTTTGCATCGCAGCGGTTTGGAAAATACGTAGTTATAAATTTGGTAATAAAGCAAACTTGTCAAATATTACATAATTTTGAAGAATAAGAAACTTAGTACCTGGTGACTGAGGTTTGCTCGTTTATACATGTATTATAAAAATTAATTAGAAAAATTAAAACACATTTATTGCTCAATGAAAACATTTATGTGGTTTAAATAAAACCGATTTAATACACCATAATTAATATAGCACTGAACAAAAAGTATTGCCCCTGATGGGGTTAGAACTCGCGACCTTCATATTACGAGGCCAACACACTACCGCTGGACTACGGCGTCTGCCATATGAGCAACGCCGGTTAAGGTCTTTTAGTCAACCTCAATTGTTTTAGCCGATCATTTACTGTTTAACTATCCATACAGTTATTATTAGCCTGTGACCAACTGATTTTGATATAAACGGAATGAGGATTGAAAAGCAAAAGAGAAATTTAATTTACACATATTAATTGGTTTGTTACAGTGGCTTCAAGCAATATAATGAATACGTTTTCTATCAAAACACGGAAGATTTTGGAAATACTCTTTCCTGCTTTTATTTCGCACAGTTATGTTACCCTTATGTTTTTACAAATTGTTTAGTAACCTGATAATTTTACATTTATTACATACACAAAATAAATATTTATGAAAAACCTCTATTCACATATTGTTCTTTGCCGTCTTCAATCAAGAACTGTCAAACGGTTATAAACAGCTGTTTTGGTTTGTAATGTTTACATTTTATTCTCCATAAGCGTAATGTTAAATTTTTAGATTTTAAACTTAATATTAGAAGAAAACACAAATTTTCCTGGACATTAGACCTATCTAGAACTTATTTTCTACTCGGAAATTAGTTATTTCCAAAATTTAAAGAAAATCCTCAGTGCTGTTTTCGAGATCCGTGTGCAAAATATATATATATATATACAAACCTTGCTCGTATTATAGTATTGGATAACAATTTAGTTTTGCGATTGGTAGCAGATGGCATCACTGGGACTTTGGTCTGGGGTCATTTTTGATTGATATATTACCAGGTGTGTTTTGTTTGATGTAATACAAAATAATACGTATAAAAATAGTAGTAGGAAACTCGAGTTAGAATCGGCACGTTTTTCCCTATGTTATTCTTATCCTCCTGAGACCAGAGTGCCTATATATAGGCACTATGTCCTAACCTACCATAAGACCTAACTAGTTATGGACAAAGTATTGCCAAATGCCTAAGTGCCTTTTTCTAGACCACCCGCCTGACCCCTCTTGAGTCCTAGGGTAAAAAAGTCAAAATTTTTTTTCAACTTCAGCTGAAATCTGTTAAAACATCTTAGTTGTTTATAAAAAATTATACCTTGTAAGTTTTATCACGCTTCAAATGGTAATTTCAGATGTGCTAAAAAAAGGCACTTAGGTCTTCGGAAGAAGAAGGATTAACACATGTTTATA
The DNA here is from genome assembly GCA_023375725.1 of Nephotettix cincticeps. Taxonomy (NCBI): domain Eukaryota; kingdom Metazoa; phylum Arthropoda; class Insecta; order Hemiptera; family Cicadellidae; genus Nephotettix; species Nephotettix cincticeps. The sequence continues at coordinate 135,056,721 of CM041786.1, forward strand.
ATTGAAAAATGTTTTATTATTACATGTAAAAGTTTGAAAAAAGAAGTCTACTGTAATTTGAACATATGTATATCTAAGTTAAAGTTGAAAAGTTCATTTTCACTTGGAGTGGAACTTCCTGAAGCAATTTCTACCACTCACGAGGCACAGGTATACGTTACATTTAATACAATATACTGTTGATTTTTTCTTGCATTTTTCCATTGCACACCGTTTTTGAAGTCCTTTGGTTACTTCAGGGAGGTGAGCTGCTTCTTGCACTCTTCTTTCAGGAGTGGGATTAGCAACTACTCTTCTGTCTCGATTTAATGGGTTATCCACATTGTTTTCCAGGTCCTCATCACTCGAATAAACAGGCATTTTTACTGCGTTGGTCTCAATTAGACGTTCCCCAAATTGAAGTTTAAAAGTCCTAAACTGTGGAATTCTTTTGGAAGGAATGTCCATTCTTTGTTTTGTTTCTCGCATTTGAAGCCAGCTGTTACATAAGCTCAAATCAAAGAAGTGAAGTACACATCTTACTGTCCATTTCTTGGTACGGGCTTTTGAGGAACAGTATGACAGCATCCTGTCGGCCAAGTCAACACCTCCCATTTTAGCATTATACGAATTAATAACTTTTGGTTGAGAAACATTAATGAACTGTTTACTGGCCTTGGACCACCTCCTTACTTCACACAAAGGCTCGATTGCCTCAGCAGAGGATATCATGCTTACACAATTGTTGTCCAACCACTTTGTTATAGCTACTTTTCCCTCTACAGTTGTTCCATTCTCATCCTTTTCTTCTCTCACAGTAGAAATACTGGCCCCCCTTTTATTTGTTCTTTTAAAGATTTTGTCATCTGGAAGGTCAGTGTTTGGGGGGATTCTATCTTTTCTGATCGTCCCAGTTAATCGTAGTCCTTTTTTCTGGAGTTCGTCTACCAGCCTAACAGTAGTGAAAAATCTATCTGCATACAATGTGTGGCCAGGGACCAAAGACCTTGTAAGCTCGAGGACAGCTGATTCACACTGCCAGAATTCCTGAAATTCAGGATTTTCTGAGTATGTGACTGCTCCTTGAAAAACAGTAAAATCGCAAACTATTCCGTTTGGATTTGCAAGGACATATACTTTTAACCCAACTGGATTTGGTTTATTGGGTATGTGCTGCTTGACACCACATGTCCCAGAAAAAGGGACTATCATTTCATCAATACTCAGTTCCTGTGATCGGTTCTGTTTTAAACAGCCTTCCAAGACACGGTCAAGTAATGGCCTTATTTTCCAAAGCCTATCAGCTCTCCTTTCGTCAGCACTAATTTCATTGTCAAAAACAATTTTCAATGAATTTCGGATTAAAAAATACCGATCTCTTGTCATGTTATCTGCTATTAGTGGAATCCGCCACTTTTTTTCCCAACACATGCGAATCATTGGTGTTTGTAATGCAGAAATTACAAAATTGATTCCTAGCCAAATTTTTAACTCTGATATTTTTAGTTTAAGTTCCTTTCCAGTTTTAAAAAGGTAGTTCTGATTTGATTTTTCAACAATTTTATTTAAAATAACATCGTCAAAATATTGCTGTACATACTGTTCAGGTGTCCAGTCCTCACTCTCAACAGGCACATATGCTGGTTGTGCAAGTGTCAATGGTACCGGGTTAAATGGTCCTGTACTCCATGGTGAAGCGACAATGTCTTGATTCTTCACTTTTCTAGGTTTCTTTGCTGCATCTCCTTTCTTCTTTGTCATCACTTTCTTTCTCTTTCCCTGTAACAATAAAAGTTTTACAAACAGGAAGCTATAGGCCTTTAAATTACAAATTGTTACAGTCCTCGAAAGTGAGCCTTGGCCAAATAATTCTTTGAAAATATATAGAGCAAATTTAAGCAAATTAAAAATTCATCTCAAATTTTGATGTCTTACTTCTTGCTGTTGGGAAGCTCTTGGTTGTAGATCCTCTTCTGACGTGTCTTCCCCATGATCACGTAACGCAGGCTCATAATTGGGATCCTCGTCGGTGTCATCGCTCCAGATGATGAAAACATCATCTATATCAAAAAACTGATTTCTAGGTCTTAGCAGGTCCCCCTCTTCATCATCTTCGTTTAAAATTTCATCAATTTCAGAATCATCCAAATTCAAATCATAGGTTTTTTGGTTGTCTTGACCTGAAATCAAAATAAATAATTAAATTAATTTTTTTACAGATATATTGTTTAACCTCTGAAAACCAGAGTGGCTAAAAAAAGGAACTAGCAAAATATAGGTTTATGGTCACCAAAGCCTAAGTGCCTTTTTTAAGGCACTAAGAAATTTACATATCACAGCTACTTTAATTATGAGTCAACTGTCATGATTTATAATTGAAAATGTAAATAGACATCTTATCTAACAATATCAATAGAAATTAGGGCTAAAAATGCACAGAAAAACACTTACATGAACGTTTTGGCCGGCCACGTTTCTCTTGAGAATCATCCATTTTGAGGTTATGGTCACTGGATGACAACCAGAGCAGCCTACTGGCTAACTTGTAAACTACTATAACTAAACACACTTCTACCTATCAACTGCTGCTACCTGGACGCGAATACAACAACTATAAGAGCCACAGTGATTTTTTTTTGCCAGTGGCTATATAAAGCCACTTAGGTCTTTGGCTCACTGCAGTGAGGTGGGTATCCAGGACTCTAGGACAGTCAAGGGTTTGTACTAAATACAGCCACTCAGGTGTTTGGCACTTAAATTTACCAATTTCCTTTGGGTCTCAGGAGGATACGGGGACTTTTTGCACAGATCGATCAATTCGTAAAAAAACTCTAGTGACGTCATTAGTTCCCGCATGTGCTGACCTGATCGGTGTGCTACACAAGGTCTAGTCCCGAGGGCTGACAAGCGAATAAGGTCTGGTCCTTCCGTTCCTTGGGCCGTCGACATCTCCAGAGCTCCACTCTCCTTCCCCTACCACGCCGGTGGCGCAGTGCGTGGCAGCTCGGAACACTACAAAGCTAGCTGTTCGGTCTCAGCTGACGCAAATATTCAAATTCAACTTAAATTGTACTCACCTTATTTTCGCACCTCCCACCTTTAAATAGTAAGTTTCTTACTAGTATTATGCTTAAATATTCACGTGATGGGATGAAAAAAACTCCTGCTGTGTTCAGTAACTTGTTATATTGCATATCAGCAAACCGAAATGAACATCAAAGATTTCATGCCCAGTGCGGCTTCTAACTAGGTTGGCTGCATTGTAGCTGTGCACTGATTACTGAAACTACTACGGCAAAGTATAAATGCGGAAGCTTTAACAGCACATAGAAGGTGATCTACCACCGTGATGCAATATTTAATAAAACAAAACATGGTCGTCAACGTGTTATACCGTAGTAAGTAACAAATGCAATCGACTACACAACACCAATTACTCTCCTACAATTTAAGACAACTAAAATACTTGTCGAGGAAAATTTGAGTATGAAGATCTACTGCTGCAATATTATACTTTTTGGTGTATCGATTATTTTTAATATGACACAATAATTTAGTAAACCAGTAGTAGAGACCAGACGGGCCTCTGAGTCCTCCCTGGCTAAACCATACGCTCTTACATTCCCTTTTTTCCTGGGATCAATGGTAGTCTTACGTAGTTAATGGCAGTGTGAGCTCTTTGATTGAGTCCCTGCAGCTAAGTACCACCTTTGGTGTCACTGAGTAAATTTCAGGGCTTTTAGGGCTGCTTGACTGTTGGAAACGATTAGTATCCTCCCTTGTTCAGTCGCCTATTAAGAAGCCGTCTGGTATGACTTTCAATTTTAAGGGTTTCTGTGTGAAACACAGTCAAGCCCCACCCAATTCACCAGAAATACAGGTACTGGTGCAGTACATGCGTGATCCGTCAGTGTAGGAGGTGAAGGCCAATCTGGCGTCGTACACACATGAGCCATCAGTGTAGTAGGTCAGGGACAATCTGGTGCCATACAAGCATGAGCCGTCAGTGTAGTAGGTCGGGGACATCTGGTGACGTACACACATGAGCCATCAGTGTAGTAGGTCAGGGACAATCTGGTGCCATACAAGCATGAGCCGTCAGTGTAGTAGGTCGGGGACATCTGGTGCTGTACACACATGAGCCATCAGTGTAATAGGCCAGGAACAATCTGGTGCCATACATGCATGAGCCGTCAGTGTAGTAGGTCGGGGACATCTGGTGCTGTACACACATGAGCCATCAGTGTAATAGGCCAGGAACAATCTGGTGCCATACATGCATGAGCCGTCAGTGTAGTAGGTCGGGGACATCTGGTGCTGTACACACATGAGCCATCAGTGTAGTAGGTCAGGGACATCTGGTTCCGTACAAACATGAGCAGTCAGTGTAATTTCTCATGGACATCTGGTGCCGTACACACATGATCCGTCAAGTAGTAGGTCAGAGCCAATCTGATGCCGTACACACATGATCCGTCAATGTAGTGGGTCAGAGCCTATCTGGCACTGTACACACATGAGCTGTCAGTGTAATTTGTCAGGGACATCTGGTGCCGTACATGTGTGAGCCGTCAATGTAATAGGTCAATGCCAATCTGGTGCCGTACACACCTGAGCTGTCAATGTAGTAGGTCAGGGCCAAGTCACCCATTTTCGCCCTTACTTGTTGTACTTGGTCTTAACTGATGTATCTTCCTGATGAGCGTGGTTTGGGCACACAGGCCTTGCTTGTTCATGCGACGTGTCACCCACAAAGTATGATCTGCGTTTCAACCTTCGAAACATACTACTAGGACATTGATCTCTTTGAATTTATTCCGTCATTTACAGGAGAAATTCCTCTTAATTCCCTCAGAGAAAATGAATTTATGATGTTAAAGAATTTAAAGGTAAGTGAACAAGAACACATGAGTAATACAAAAGTGTATATTATAATGTACAGAAGCGTGCTGGTCCAGTTCATACTGACAAGAATAAGAACAAAACTCTGTATATTTAAATAAATATTCTATATTTTTTAATCTGTCAAAATCGAATTGGGAAGTTGTTAGCAAGTCTTAGACACAGGATAACATAGATTTGGTATGGTATCATAAATTAATTTTATTTATACTTTTTGATTATGTAAGAAAAAATTGATAAAATATAATTCTACATACGATATTTGTATGTTTTTACTATATGAAATGATTTTGTTTCTAGAACTTATTTGTTAATAATGCTAAATATCTTGAACGACAATTGTAATTTATATAAATGAAACAATTAGCAAACAATTTAAAATACCTATGATATAACAAGAGAAAATATCAACTGATTTGAGGATGTTTCTTCGGTCCAATCAATGCTTGAAATATATTGTTGTACAACAATACAGTTAGTCCTTGGTCAAAATAGTACGTTTGCAAAAACATATTAAATATCAATACTTGTTACAACATCATAGTTTTGCTTGAACGACCAAACTAATAAATAGTGTTATAATGTATATATAAAAAATAAGTCTGGAGTAAAATAATACAGTAAGCAGTTGTGATGTGACTTTTATCATACATAATATTATAAATTAAATTAAAAATACGTAGTAGTGGCTTCTTCTTTTTACCACAATAATATCCTTGTGATGACTATCTACAAAGGCTTTCTTACAATACTACTAATAGAATTAATATTCTAGACATTTAGTTATCAACCACATACAGTAGAATCTCGATGTATTGAACTGTCATATTACTCATTCATCAATTAATTCTTTATTGAAGTAAAATATTCTTGACAACCCAAAGAGATCTATAAACATGTATATTGTACTCCCTACTTTCTCAATGTCATCTAACTCGTATACACTGAAGTAATATCTGAAACCAATTAAGATGAATCGTTAGTCAAATAATTTACTTTGAATTACTTATACTCACCCAATTTTTACTTAACTGATAGATAACTTTTGCATTAAGACTTTAATTTTCTACATCTTGATTTTCAAGAACACTAAAAGTGATGTAAACTATTAATTTATTTGATGTACTCGTATTGTGTTTATTTTTTATTGATTTTCCCTTTTTAATTGTGACTTGCTTACTTGTGAATGGCATCTAAGGAACCCTCAGTTTAATGTAGAATCCAAACTATAATTTTGCCTCTGAATTACAAAAGTGGTCTATTTATGAGAATGCTGAATACTACTATTTATGAGAATAGTTGTCAAGTAAAATAGTTATAAAACCTCTAAAAAAATATTGTCAGAGAAAATATATTCTTCATCCTAAATCTACAGATTTAAATTTTTACGTCAGTTACATATAGCAGTTTCTATAACTCGAAATTCTTTAATTTGAAACATATTTTTGTTTTGAATATTCCCTGTGGTCCGAGTGGTCCCTAGCTTTTTCAATCCAACAATGCTAAAAAATTGTGAATAATTCCAAATTTATTTTAGATGATTCAAATTTTTGGCATGTAAAATTAGGATTTAAAAATTTATCTCCGAATCAAAATATTAAAAAATAATGTTTTTTAAACAATATTTGGTGAAAATTTTTAACTAGACCAAGTGCGCAGACTGATGACTCACGCCTTCACAGAGAAGGATTGGGAGACCAGATCTCTGGATCACTTACAGAAGAATTACTTGTGCCTTATGAAGCTTTGAATCACATACAAGAACATGAACGCAGAGTTGATGTAAGTGATTCACACTTTAAATCGTTTAATATTTTAGAATCTTTTATAATGGCCGAGAGTTCGGCTCTGACTTTGCATGACCCTCTGGGACTGAGAAAATAAGATATTTTGTTGTTCTTTGTACAGTATTTTTTTTTAATAGGAAGAAATGTTTCTCTTTTTGTTTTATAGAAATGTTTCAGAAAATGTTGACAGTAAATTTTTATTTCAATATAGTGTCTTTTAAATAAGGAGTTTTCATTTTATGTATTTATTGTTTTCAGCCTTGGAAGGAACAATATTGCAAATATGGAGTTAAAAAACATTTGATAAAACAAATCCACTCAGTTTTTTTTAATAGGCCAAATCAATCAATGTTGAATATATTTATTTCCTTTAGTTGCGGTCAATGGTCTACGGCAAACTCATATGAAACTTGACAGAACTAATGGGCTTGAAATTTGAACACACCATTATAAACAGTGTGATTTGCTCTCATCCAAATCTTTTTGGAGAGGAAACATTCATTCAAACCAGTCAGGAAACAGTCAGATAACTATAAATAGTTGGGAAAAATCTAGACTCAATTACTCCCCCCTCTGAACTCCTCATCAATTGAAACACATCGAGGTTCCACTGCATTTTAATCTGTCAGTTAAAAAACAAATCAAATAACAAATAAAAACATCATTGGAAATTAAAACTTTTAAAAAACACAACATATCATAAACTTAAATTCTGAAATACAAAACATGTGTTAAAATATTTTTATTGTTCTCAACAAAGAACAAAATTACAACCAAAACACATTATATAATGAGACCATAATATGAGTACTGATAAACAAATAATGCTACCGCTGAGAGGAATAATCGAGTTTCATTATTTTTTATTTTAACTACATTACGTAAATATCCATGTCACAGCCCTGCATACTCAGCAAATATTCAGTTACATAAAATACTGTGACACCACAGTACTGAACTGCACTGCAATTCGTATAGTAATAAAATAAAAGAATCAGTATTTATTGAAAGTTTACAAAGTGGTGACTCCAAAAAAAGATTAGTTTATAGTACAGTAAACTCCCTCATATCCGGACAAACGTGGCGACGGCTGATCCGGATAGGAAAAAATCTGGATATGAGAAGGGAATAAAGCATCCGGATGTTAAATAAAAAAACATCATTTTTGTTATAATACTTTAATGACATCAAAACTAAAAAAAATTGTGTAATACAGTATAAAGCGGTACAGTATGTAGAGTAATAGAAACTAAAATGAACCGTTGCAAGAAAGAGTAAGTAAGTCACTCAAGCAAAACAAAAGCGACACTGACCACTGATGCGGTATTGTCACTACAGTACATGTGATGTGTTCGCTAATAGGGTGGGTAGGGACAGGTGGGATGGGGAGGTTTGTTGTTTCTTGAGTCAGTGACCTTGCACCAGATAGCACAGAATACGGAGGGTAGTGCTCAAGACTCAGGCGCTCGGGAGAAGGGTGACTCATCGTTCCCTCTACTCCGCACTTGAACATTACTGCTGTCCACATTGCTTCAACCCCGCGTTCGGCAACCGGTGCACTACTAACCGGCCAACAAACATTGTTCGCGACTACTGGGTTAACAAACATTGGCCTCCTAGAATGTTTTCAAATTTTTGTATTCTTTCAAAATCACATCCGGATATGAGAGGGTTTACTGTATTCATATCCTATCAAAATAGAAAGTTAAAATTAAAGTTTAATTGTTAAAGACATAACAAAATTACAGGTAAATTATTTGGTAATAAAAAATATATGTATTGGAATTACACAGCCACTCCATAACCCTATTTTTGGGTGATCGTACGACTGTGGCGGCCTCCCAAACCAACCAATTGTCGGCATTTCCTCTACCTCCCCGATCTCAACTACACTTTCCAACAGCCTTTATAATTTAATGATATATTTTCTAAGTAATACATATTGGTGTAAACATATTTATTGCAATTCTATCGTATTAAAACTAGTGAATAGGAATAATAGCCGATGAGTAGTAGACGGTTAAATATTACTTGGGGGATGGTATTTTAAAACCAATAGATCACTTTATATCAGGAAAAGGCAACCAACAAATTGAGCAAACTATACTAAACTATTTTACAGTCCAGCTTATTTGTAACCCGAGAAACTAATATATGAAAAAATTAAGAATAAATCAAACCCAAAATTTTCTGATATTCTTAGCAAAAGGAAAATACAATTTATGTCAAAATAATAAACAAACCTAAATATGGTGGACTCTTACTGATTACATCATACGTTATTATTAGATTATATTTCTTAAGTACAGTACATCCAAAAATGCTGAAAGAGCGAGGTATTTTAAGTAAAAAAAATACTTATTGGTGCATTCAAAAGTTGGACGGGAACAAGAACGAATGCAATGGAGACGGAATTGAAAATATCTCGAAAATGTTTGTGCAGTAAAGCATATTAGAAAAGAATTGATTGACCAAATTGAATAAATAAATAATATTATTAATTTATACACTCTAATATATAATTTATACATATTTTCTGTCTACTCTGTCTTTTCATGGGATTTATTTAAGAATAAAAAGTCATAAAGGAGAAATAGTTGAAAACTACAAAAATTCGGTAATAAAAAAATTACTAGTATAAATATTATTTCTAAACATTCATTAATATCTAAATATTTAATAAGTACTGGTATTTACAATCATTACAAGAAGTAAATGTGTGGCTAAAACTTATAACGAAAAAACTATTTAAAATTTTAAAAATTACGGTTTATTAAGTTATATATTAGGCTAAATGGTAAATACAGGTCTTAAATCGGGGACAAGAAGTTTTAGCCATAATATTAGATAACAAAAATATCAAGCCTAAACACTACCCAAATCTGTCTACTAATTTTTTTTTAATTTGGCTCAAAGTCTCCAAAGATTGTTATTGAAACAAATTATAATCCATAATATTAAACTCAAAATGCAATTTACAAAATAAATAGCATTGAGCTAATACATTTTGGAACAAAACTTTTTATTTTAATTGACAAAAAATTCATATATTTGTGCTTTGCCTTCAGAGAATAGCTTTCATTCATGTGGATTTGTTTGATTACAAATGGTATTGTAAACAATACTTTTCAAAAGGAACCTAATGATATCAAAGGAACTTTTCTATTTTTCTTGCAAAAATAATGTTACATTTGTAAAAGTACACTAAAGTTTTACCTCAGTTAAATAATTTTGGCCTACTCATAAAATTGGCACAAAATTTTTGTTCGAGAACAAAATTTATAGCAACAAATTTACAAACCAACAAGAATGAAACATACACTCTAAATACTAAACTAATAAAATCCACAGTATAAAAAACCTACGCTAAAACTTATCGATATACAGTAATTATGAAAAAATTTAATAAATAAAAACAAATATTGCTAATTTTCTCAGCAACGATGCTGAGCAGACCATACTGGAGGGATCAGTCAAGTAAAATTTAAAACGGCTTACTCTGTGAGTTCTTCGCCCTCGGACGAGGTTTCAAGGAGGGACGAGTCAATCGGCGAGTCAAAATTTATGCTGCTGAACGAAGATCGGAGTGAAGGAGTGATCTCTTCATGCTGAGCGAGAGGGGCTCTGGACGCTGCGAGGCGGTTGCGGTAACGGACTACAGGGGGCGTGCTACGCCGCGTCGCCTTCGTGTCCTCCATCTCCACCTCCGCCTCCACAGACTGGCTTTGGCTGAGCAAATTAAGTCAGGTAAAAATTATGTATATATAAGCACAAGCTAGTGTGGAGAATAAAGGAATAAACTCTACCAGCTGACAGATTTGTAGCTTGATGATTCAAGGGAGGAGACATTGAAAAAGTAAAACAAAGAACTTCTTTAAATTGGTGGATTAAAGTGACCGAAAGCCAAGTGGTTTTACTTTTTAGTTCACTAACTGATGTCTGAATTGCAATGGCCAGACATTAAATCACTATCGCTTTCTTGGTGAACATATTGTGGTATTTATCATCATGTTTTCATCTCTCTACAAAACTGTCTTTTAAATTCTATATTCTAGTTTCATTTGACCATGTACATTACACTAAGCTGTGTTTACGTACAATAAAGGAATTTGAATTTGAAATAAATCTTGGCCATGAGCAATATCTTTATTTTGCACACCACACAATTAAAAACATATGCACATCAGAGACACTGTTATAATTTTGTACTTGTATAGTAGAATCTACATTGTGAACATTTTTTAAACAGTTCATGCCTTAAATTTGATTTATTAATTCCACTTCCAAGTGTCGTGTCTGTTTTCAAGGGGGACTAGTCACAGGTAACCTTCCACTAACTACTGAAGTCTATTATTCAAAAACCTGTGTGTTACTTCCGAAATCACTTCCCTTTCATTTTTGTAAAATATGGATGATTTTTTCAAGTATATAAGTATAGTAACTTGAGGGACTGAATAACTTTGGCACAATTAATTACTGAACACTCAACAAGCTCAAAGAGCACATTTTATAAGGTTTGAAGAATAGGCAGCAACAGCCTAGACTAACCTTGCCAGATTAAGCATCCTCAGCATGGCTCAGAGGCCTCAGAACAATCCTGGGGTCGGATTCCAACATGCGCTCGCTCTCCTCAGTACTGTGGCACACAGAGTGGTTAGTGGGTTACAACACAAAAACAACAACCATGCAACTTGGATGAAATGGTAGGGAAGTAGGGAACATTATGGAAAAAACTATTAAATATTCTTAAAATTGTGGTTTATATTAAAACCTATTTAATTTTTCATTAAGTTTTATGTGATTTAGTCTGTACCTAAATTTATCTTTAATTGAACTCTTTGAAAACATTGATAGCCTTAATTTTAGAACTTTAAAGACAACCCAAAATACTTAATACAAGTAATTTTAAGTGTAATAAAAATTGTGGATTCATAAGGTTAAAATTACATATTTCTTTTTATTTTACATGAGGATTCCTCTTGGGTCCAAGGATCAATATACAGTATATTATGGCTCTAACATTGTTATTAGATTAGTAATATACCCATGATATGCTATGGGTTCTAAAGTAAAATCTAGAGGAAGTCTTGTATCATACAAGGTACCCCAAGGTTAAATTTTGGGCCTTATTCTTTTTATTATTTATATCAATGACTTGTCAAGTAATATTGAAGACAATACCAAGGACTTAATTTGATTTGCTGGCGATATTTGACTCAGAAGAAGCTGTAGTACTCTTGCAGAAATAAATACTAGCGTTGAACTTGGTACAAATATATTGCAGGACTGGTATGCTGCAAATAAATTATCTGTGTACAAGGAAAAACGGACGATATTATGTTTAGTTTTAACAGAAATAGTTGTGATAATTTATAGCCTTTGACGATTTTTGGCTGTGTGGCTTGACTAAACTCTCTCATGGAACAATCATGTAAAAACACTGATAAAAAATGTCCAAAGGTATATACTGGGTTATCATAAAAGAATGGTGCGGTTTCAGTAATTCATAACAAGACTGTAGGGAAATTTCTGAATGTTATATTGGCATCTCTGAAAGCCTCCAACCCAAAAGTTTGTTTATAAACTGTTCTAACCTAAACATCAGTTTGTGTACTGTTCTTGCGGTGATTTTATTGAATTACTATGTTCTCTGTTAAAGATGAAGCAAAGTGTGTTTTATTGAAGGCCTGAGTTAAAATCCGTAATTTTAGTTCAACATGCGTTCCGACGTGAATTTGGAAGAGATCCACCACACAAAAATAACATAACACGCTGGTTTAAACAATTTGAAGAAACTGGATCAGTTGAGAGACAGAAATCTCTCAAAGTAAATTTGAATTAATTGTTGTATTTGTTTACAAATAGTTTAAATTGTTAATTTGATCCCTGTGGTTAAGTCTTTTTAGGACACATTAAAAAAGTTTTTAGGAATAAAAAGTACATTGCAGTAAATAATTTGATCATGGGTAAGGACATAATTCAGGATGAGTATTGGCCACAAAAATACTGTGTATTAGTTAAACAAACATTTATTTTTTAAAGAAGCCACAATTTGGAATACACCTGACATATGTTAGTTTTTCAACCATTGACTCTACTATTTTTAAATATTCAAAATTTGAAAAAAAATTTCAATGTTTTTCTCCCAACAATTCAATAATTTTACAGAAATCCTTATTTGTTAGAGACACCCATTTATATTCCCCAATTTTTATAAAAAAATACCAAGATTAAACTTGTTATACAATTTTTATAACAAACAATTTAATTAAAAACAACCCCAGAATTAATGAGACACGCATGTTTCGGATAAAAATAGACCACTGTTATTTCTGGGGCAAAATGATAAATTTTTAATCTCGCATGACCTGTCAGACATGCCCGCCTGTGTGCCGCTCGGTCATTTCCCTACGGGTCAACTGATGGCTGCCAACTTACCTAGATTACCATTCACTAATTTTCCTCAATCAAAGTAGGATGTTACACTAATGAAAAATAAGCTATCATTCATACTGTTAGTATTAATATTTTTATTACTTTAAGTATAAATCAATATGTAGGTTTTTACTGAGCTCTAAGTCATGAAAATGTGTTATTAAATAAAACGTTTAAATCAATACAAATTAACCATAATATTTTGAAGAAAACCCAAATTTTTTTAAACTTTAAAAGAACCTTTAACATTACATTAAAACATATAGTAAGAGAAACTGTACATGTTTAATTTTATATATTTTAGCGATTGATCATTGACAATTAACTCGCTGATAGTTAACCGTTTGAGAGTACACGTTTCTTATATTGGGTTAAAATAAATTCATTTCTCATAATTAATTTACATACAAGATAATTTAAATTTACATTTAAGAACACGAGTACAAGACTATTTAAATTTACATTCAAGAACACGAGTTCAGTTAAATTACATAATAAAAATATCACATATAATTCACTAATGAAAAATTCTAGCCCATCGTCACTCTTTCAGAATTGTAACTAGGAAGTGTAATAATCAACACAAAAGATAAAGTGAAATAACCTATAAGATTTTTAATATTTCTTGCAAAAATTTAGACTACACATATATTAATTAATTCATTATGTTTGGGTGGTAGTGTTAATATTTTCACACGTTAAAAGCATAATCTAAGTTACATTTTAATTCAATTATTCACAAGAGGAAAACTTAAACAAAAAATAGGTTCTGGCTGACTCACCATTCCTTGTTGTCGCTAGCCATGAGCTTGCGGGTCTCCTCGCTGTCGTGTTGTGGCGGCTGGTACGCGATCTCCGACACGGGTCCATACTGAGCAGCGACCAACAGATCCGTCGAGGGGTTCACAGTCAGTATCTGACACATTGGCAACAACGCTAACACTAGGCGATATGGGAGTGAGGAGATAACAACATAAAATGGTCCACACAGACCACCCCAAAAAATATTCTAATGGCTGTGCATAGTAAGGATAATTTTTTGTTGTTGTCTATTTTTGAGCACTTTAAACCAAGAATTCATCCCCAAGTTACTGTTTGAAAATATGTCCCAATACTTTTGCTTTTAAGAAAATTTCATTAGTAAACTCCCAAAATGTTGAATACTTATTTTCTAAAGCAATAGTTTTTAGATTCTCTTTGAGATTATCATTAAAACATTTAAATTGTAAAAACATTTAAAATTAATTTACTTTACCATTTCAAACTAAACAGTTAAAAACTTAGTAAATTAATTTTGTTTAGTTGTTTATCTGAAAATGATTACAAAAAAATACAGCTGTAAAATTTGATGGTAAACTGAGTAGGCAATAGTAAATAATGGGAAAAATCACTGAACGAATTAGCCTGTGTATATACTACCATAAAATTTTAAGTTTGGCTATTTACATGACACCCTGAGAATTGGTTTTACCTGAACAGTACTATCAACAAATTATCATGACCAAGCAAATTTGTCTTTTAATTCCAAGCCCAAATTTGACTTTACTTGTTCTGTGTGGACCACAAAAAGTGCTTCTGCAACTTAAGTGAACAAAAATATAAGCAGCAAATGAAAATAAAGTGAAGCTCAAATGGGTATGTTTATACAGGTGTTTAATACTCAGTAAAAAATAAAATACAGCTGTACAACATAAATCTAAAAAAAATCCAAGACTTAAATTAATTTTATTTTTTTACACAATTACGGTATAAAAATACCCAAGAGAGTGAATAACTTAAATGAAACAACAAGCAAACATTGACAAAACTAAAAGATGAAATGTAAGGTGAAGTAGTAGCAAGTAGTGAGAACAATCTAAGTGTGTACACACACAACCACAACCCACACACAGCCTTGGAGGAGGTTCTGGCAATGGCATACATCGTTTATACATTCATCTCAGTCACTTATTGTTGTTGACAACTGCGCTGTACAAAACATTAACTATCGATTAACGTAAATAACTAGACAGATGTCAGCTCCATTATAAAAAGAATTACTTCGAGACAGTACAATTTTTTTTAAATTGAAAAATAACTAATTCACAGACAGAGAAAGCCTTATTTTTCTTGAATCAATCACAGCAAAATGCAATTAATTTGTATTCTCATTCTTGAGACACCTACTCTAGATCACTAACCGTATATTTTAAGGTTAATAATGAGAATTATAAGTGTTTAATGATATTTATGATCTGATACCTTGGTTATTGACAAAGAAAAGCTAATTAATTTACCAGGATTAAGGTCTAGTCCTATAATTAATAACTACAAGATTAACTAACTAATTAATTAATAGCCCAATGAATTAAGGAAACTAGGTCCAATATGGAACCATCATAACGTTGTTTCTAGATTTTTCCAAGGATATTGACAACACAAATCAAAGTATTTAAATTCATCTGGTGAATATTAACCCAATGGTAGGCCTACATCTTTAATTTAGAAGATAAAATTGAAGAACTCTGTAGCTCTGTAGTTAATAATGTTTTGAAAAGGTTGTGTTTAGGAGCACCATAAAGAATCAAGAATTGATAATTTCATGGACCTTATAAGCTAATTATATTTTAGTTTTGATTTGTTATAGTTTAAAAACTACGAGAAAAATTAAACTTGGGTTCCTTAAGAAATCACTAAAGATAGAATAAACCTTTTAGTTCATAGGTGTTGTTGAATAAAGTTTTATGTATGATTTGTATATAAGGTACATTAAACTTTACCAATCCTAAGAATACCTTGGTCTATAACACATTTAGAATAATAAATAATGGGTGCTCCCAAACAAGGTGACCTTTAACATTGATTTTGATCTTTGTTTAGTTTTTTATTTTATTTTATGTTATATACAGCAGAGTATTAAGAAGGAGAATTAGGGACATTATTTTCAAATCCAAAAGAACCTGTCCAGGGAAACTGTTACGAATTAAGATGTAAAGCTTAAGGAGAAAAAGGTGAAAGTTGAATGAAATGTGTAGCAGACTAAGGTCAATCACTGCAGCCATGGAAATATCACCTTACAACCAAGGTCAACCACAGCGACAACCTGATATCACCGTGTATCTGTCTTGGTTACTTCCTCTTCCTATCCATAATCAGGACAGACAAGTATTTGTAACATAAAACTAAAAAGCCACTGAATATGAAAAAATATTCATCACTACTAAAATATTGAGCAGAAAAAAAATTAATTTTTGAATTTAATGTGGTGTATATATTTAAATTTAATGTTCCAAAAAATGGGAAAAGCCATTGAGAATATTTAACAAACTATAATTATAATTATAGGGGTTTTGCCTGACCTATTTAAAAAGCAAAAACCATTACATTTATGTGATCCACAGTTTGAGATACATAATTTTGACAATTATACCCAAGGAATTAAGAGGGAGTATTAAAAATATTTTACTTCTGAAAAATAATCCAAATTTAAACAGCTCTTTAAAATACAGAGGTAAAATTATGCATTCTTATCAAATATTGAGAAAACGGATATTAATGATGACTATTTATTTTTATTGCATTATTATTAATACCTAATAAACATCAGTCTCGTAGATAAAAAAATTTAAAAACTTTCCGAAAAATCTTAAAGCACACTGATATCTTTTGTGGCTTTCAAGTCAATTTAGGTTTTAAGTTGTTATCAGTTATGAACTTACTCATAAGACACCCCCGACCCAACCACTAGCTGGGTATTTTAAGGAGATTATGAGTGATTGGTGAGTATAATGGATTTGATTTGAAGTTTTATTACTAATAAAGACCAACTAATTTGTTTGCCAGGATCATTACTATTGGTAAACTTTTAATTTTACCCTTCCATATCCATTTGGAAGAAGTGAAGTAAGATTCTATCAAGAGTGAAGAGCTGGAGTCCATAAAAACAGAAAATTCATAGTCTTGCAACATTTGTTACAAATCATCACTGTAAAGCATGGTTCCGTTACTGTAAATTTTCGAGTTTCTCAGAATCTAAAAAAAACTATTTCATCAAGTTCGACTTCCACTTCACTCTTTGTCCTGAATGTTAGGTCGGCCATTTTTAAATTTTAGGACACATTGACGTACTCACCACACACAGTGATAATGTTGTTTAAAAACAATTCACAAAACTTCCAATAAATTTCTATCGGTTTAGTTTTTTGCAGTTATTACTGCATGTACCTCACAATTTGCGGAATTAGCCATTAATGCAGAAATTTTAAACTGTTACAGTAGCTCAACAGAGTATAGTTCAACCCTTTAACTAGCACGGTTAGATGCTGACCGAGTTGTGTTACACCCTGACATTAAGATCACGACTCTAGCCCACTAGGACACAGAAAAACATAACCTACTTTCTGGATATCTCTCGTATTTCTAAAAATCTAACTAACGTTTATAAAACTGTTTGTTAAACTTCCCACTTTTTTTACGAAAAACAGTTATTTAGTAAGTCTAGCTTGTCACGATTTAATGATAATATATTTCTCATTTTTCTAACATTGATTGGTAGGAACAAATTATGGTAATTGTCTTATAACATGGTACACCATCTTTGGATTAGAGTTATTAAAACATTTTGTAGCATTACAATTGACTATGAACTATTAATCCTGACAAGTGAATAAGCTCGCCTTTGTTGTCAATAAAATAATAAATACGTCATAAAAAACATTTCACTCACCCTTCACTCTTACTTACCTTTTAATACCCACGAGGGTTGAGTATGAATATGATTAATCCGTTCAATTATAAACGATTCTCCACTTAAAAATTGGTTTAGAAATATTGAATAATCACATTAAATGAATAACCGTTCAAAGGTTTTTAACAGCATAGTGTGCTCAAAAATTCTAGAAACTGTTTTTAAATTTTACCTAGAGGCATATTAACCACTGAGTCAGATATGTTTGAAATAATAAAATGTCAGCATAGAATACTTAAATTCAGTTAGTTAAGGTCCACAGAGATAAATGATTAGTGTTTTGTTGGTGCATATATGAAGGAGGGGAGAATTACAACCTAGGCTTAAAATTGTATAATCA
The DNA here is from genome assembly GCA_023375725.1 of Nephotettix cincticeps. Classification (NCBI taxonomy): domain Eukaryota; kingdom Metazoa; phylum Arthropoda; class Insecta; order Hemiptera; family Cicadellidae; genus Nephotettix; species Nephotettix cincticeps. The sequence goes on from CM041786.1 coordinate 135,074,890, forward strand.
CACATTTTAGGCTACATAAGAGTAAGCTTGGAAATAACAATTAATTCTATAATTAAAGGTCATCAGGCTTATTCAGAGTGAACAAAATGTAATTAATTTTTGGAGGCAAAAATTGATAAAAATTTAAAACTTTTTAAACCCTAGCTACTTTCTTCGATCAGTATATTGGCACTAATACATGGACACTTTGATTCACTTTTTTGTGCAATCAGAGGCATTCATCACAGCCCTATCATTACATAACGTTTAAGAATATATATAATTTTTGTACGTAAACACCAACAAAAGTTTACTCACCTGGCCGTTGCTAACTTGGCTGTCCAGTTGCCGCGCGAGCCGTTGCTCCTTGGTTGGCAAACACGGACAACCCTTCCTCCTCCTAACGATCCTGATATACACTCCTGCAAATAACAGTTGGCTATTAAATAGTTCAAATTTTTAATTGTAAGAATGTATACTCATTAGGATCTTTTTCAAATTTAATGTAAAAATTAATACTTAACTATGGATCAAAAATGCAAATTTGACAAGATAGCCTATACATATTCTGAACAACTAGTTGTGTATAGAAAATACCCTATCCCAAATTGAAAAAGCTTATAAGTTTAAAAGAGGCACATAAGAAAACTTGTTTTGTTTTCAGGGAAACTCACATGAGAATTTAGATAAATTCCCCCAGAGCTGAGACTTATCCTTGTCAAAAATTATTTTCCTTTGTAATAGATGGAAGTTTGCACACAATTTGTTCTGTGAAATAAACAATTTAGGGATGGAAATATAAAACAGTAGTATCATAAAAATATAAAAGAAAAATACTCCTGTAGTAGCAGACCTGGGAATTACTTGTCATGATACAAACTATTCTTTAAAAAAAAATAAAACATAAAAAAAAGTAAAACACATAAGTTATATTAATTTATACTTATTCTCCTTAAGTTAAACATGTTCCTAACATGTTAAAAATTAAGTAGGTTTAGATCCTTGAAACAAAAGTAATTTATATTTTGCATACCGTGCAGTATTATAACTACCTTTTTATAAATATACTTTTAAATTAGGGCTCTTAAAGACACCGTACTGTGTTTACCCTAACAGTTCTAAAGCTCAGTAACCCATTGATATAGAGCAAAGATTCAAATTACTAATTACTAAGTACTAAGTAATTAGCCTACTAAGTAAGTAATTTTGGTGCTAATTCATTTTTATAAATTGTAAAAACCTTCCTTCTGATAGAGCAATGAGCCTGGTTTTCGAACTTAAACCCACATACTAGGTATCTGAATATGCTGCAAATTTTGTTTCAATCGAACCTTTTTGTTAGTATTATTGTGTTCACAGACACATATAATACGGTTCCGAACAAATTGTGTTTTTGGGGACACCAAAACAGAAAAAATCTGCTCCCTGACCCTAGTCTGACCACAAGGACAACGGTAATAGCTCTATTTTTCTGTAGGATATTTGATAATAGGGAACAAAAAATGTGTGTAATAAATGGGTTTTTCTGAATAGTTCAACATTCCAGATTTATCGTTGAGCTAGAGAACAGGAAATTCGAACATATAATCAAATAATATATTCATCATGGGCAAAGCTTGGTTGTCAAGGTATTAGTTTTAATTCACAAACATTAGAATATAAAAGTAACCAAAAAATACAAGAATAGGTGGGTTTAAAAATTGATAGTGGTTAAAAAGTGAATCTTGTGAATGTTATTAGTTTAATAAGGCTGTACAGACCTATCAGCAGTATGCCTATAACAATGAGTAGAGCGCCAGCAATGGTGATAATGACTTGTCCTGTTGTCTCATCTGTGTTGGCCGGAGCTACGTTCCCATGCTCGTCCTCCAGCCTTGTCTGCTTGTTGTCAGTGTAGTCCACAGTTCCTTCTGCCACCATTATAATACCTGCAGACAACAATCAAAACCGCATAATAAATCCACAAGTCCAATTTGTTATATCCAATTCTGCATTAGAAACAAGAGTGTCCTTTGAACAACTTTGTAAATGTCTTAAAATTGAGAACCCCTGACATTAAAAACTTTAACCCATTCCTGTATGAATTTCTGGAAGATGTCGGAGGCCCTGATGTCTGAATTAAATCAAGCCTTTTTCAAAGCGATTGCAAGTCACTGTCGAAGACTAGAGAAAATTATAAATATGTGATTTAAAAAGGAAGCCAACAATATCTATTGGATAAAAAATAAACTAGAATACCTAACAGGGAAAAAGAACTACGTCGAAATATAACCACGCAAAGCACATTGTTCTTCAGGACATCCAGTGCTTGTCCTTTGTCATTTGTGGCAGAGGAAGTGCCCTGTGCATTGTTTGATAGGAATGGGTTGAAAGACTAGAATCATTCACTATTAAAATATTTAAATATGGAATAATTAAATAAAAAAAGCAAAATAAATAAAAAAAACTTACCAGCAGATATTGAAAATATTCCAAGAGCCAGCAAAACCCACTGGACACATCGTGGACCACCACTGACAGTTTGACTAAGGTAGCTGCCAGGTCTAGACCATTCACTCTGCTGCTCATAGCTCACTGTAGTAGGCTGATAGACTGGACCACTGGCAGGCATCTTGGCAGACTATCTATCACAACACAACCGAATTATCAGTCTGATGTAGCTGTCATGCCTGGACCACTCTGCTGCTCCTAACCAGCTTATAATAAAGAATAAATAGGTTAAGTAGTCAAAAGCATATTGTATGTTACATAGAAGAGTCAGAAAGTTGAACCACAGAATGATTAAATACATGCAATTTGGAAAAGTCCCACTTCAGATTTCTACACTTGAAGTTTCAAGATATTCAATATTAACATTGGAAAATTCAGAAAGCCAAGTTAACAAGGCCACTCTATAAACTCAAAACAAGCAGCTATTTTTGTATGAACTCAAAATCTCTCTTTAATCATTATATAGACATTAGGCCTATATATAATTTTTATTTGTTATTTAGTTTTAAGAATCTTGAAGCCCAAGACATTAGAGGTGATATCAGAATTTTAAAACTAGAAATAGGGATAGAATTGATGTACCTTTTGTTAGGCTGAACAATTATAAAATATTAGGCCTAAAATGTCTAAACAAACTGCCCAAGGAGATCATCCTGCTACATTTTGAAGCTTTCAAAAACCTAATTTATCACTGGCTGGTTTTCCACCCATTTTATAGTAGTATTGACGAGTTTTTAAGTCTTCCAAGTCCTGTTTTAATTTATTAAGCCCTAGTTATTGTTCCTGACATCTCTTGTTGATTATCGGTTAAGTAATTATGTATTTGTTATTTTTTATCTTATATATGTATTTTAGCCATTTATTTAGCTGCTGATGAACTGGCAACAGTTTGACTCCAGCATGCCGTTCTTTGACCATACTCAATGTAACATGTTCACCAATTAGTAATAAACGATTGATTCTTGATATTTTTGTTACTATTTTGTATGGATTTATTATTATTATTATTAATTGGAATTTTGTATGTTTATTACTGAATGTTGTTTCTTTGAAGCAAAAGGTTGATAAAGAGTAGTCAAGTAACTTAATATGATACAGAATTGAAAATGAGCACATCAGAATTCTTAAACCTGGATCTATTTAAGGTCTCTGCTGAGTAAAGAGTTTACACATACTTACAAGTCCCTTATTATTGTTGGTCCTATTGTACTAGTTATAGGTAGGCCCATTATCATTTACGTTATTCTACATGTAACTTTTATATAAATTAGTGTTCACCCAAAAAAGGTTGTAAAGAATGCAATACACTAATAATATTACATACTTAGGTTACACCAAACACCTTCCTCAGAACAGGTTTTTCCAGCTAACCTTGCCTTTTAAGGACCCCAATAAAATGAAACTTTTCCGTGATAGAGACGAGTTTTTCATACAACACAGACGATTTTCTAAAATACAAAATGGACCACACACATTAGGCATAGGTTTAAATTAAATATTTTAAAATCTGGGCGGTACCTTATTCATATTCAATGATTCAAGTCATAAATAAATTCAATATGGAATAGGGTTTCGTTTCCTGTCAGATTTTTAAACATGAAGGCCATGTGTGGTTAGGATGACTCACTCACTGAACAAGGTTTGAAAATCAATCGGAGTGTTGAATGAGACTTTAAATCTTTGAATACATGTAAATAGTAAGCCGCTAAAGACACAGTAACAAATCTTAAACTTACGTTGGAAATAGGGTGGAGACTCGGCTGCAATGTAAAAACACAGATTGCTTGAAGCACCGAACAACAATCAATCAATTTACAAAACACGAATCTATTATGACAGTTAATGACGTTCCTTTCCTTGAGCAGCCTGCCCAACTGCTACTCAAACTCCACTGCCTCTTGCATAGCATAAGGTAAACCCAAACCAAAATGTAGAGGTAGAGGGGAGGATGACGAGAGCCAGAGTCAGCCAATTGGACTTTTCAAGGCCCAAACCAATGCCTTTCCTATAGCCCGTGAAACAATACTACAATACTATAATAAGTTATGAAGCTGTCTTAATAATAAGAACGGAATAACGGGGTGCTGAGAATAATGATAGATGTAGACAATAATATAATATTACACCTTACTTTATATGTTTGTACAAAGTTACATAAGAAAATATTTTACTGGCTTCTAAGGTTGGTATTACAATCTTCCAATCTATATCAGCTGCCCAGGCGCAAACGGCTGCGCAAAACCAACGAAAGTGTGCTAACATTCGCGCAATAATATACAATAGTGTACGATGCAATAGCTTTTTACATTTTGGACACTTGTTAAATAGATTTAATGGGTGATGCCGCGTGTGATAAATTAAAATATACATATTAAACAAAGGACTTTTGAACAAGCCGACTAGTGCATCGAATAGTCAATTTTAAATGTAGAATTCAAACGAATTAAGTAAAGCTGATAAGAGACTATCAAAGGGTGGGTTCCTATTTTGGAGAAATTAAAAAAAAGCTACAGACACTATTTCTCTATTAGGAGCAAGCATTTGCTAATCGTAAGTATTTTTACAACGATTTGTATTTGGATTTACAGTATGATAAAATAAATGCACAATTAATCGTAAAATAAATTATTTTATAGAAAGAAGCAATAATTTGGATGTAAATACTTTTCTTATTGTAGAAATATTGATGGGAATTATAAATAAATTTGATATATTTTAATTTTTCCATGGCGCGGTTAGTCTAACACAATCATAATAAATAGCTTAGCAAGAAAAACAAAAACCAAAACCATTAAAAAATTTAATAAATTACTAAAATGGTTTCAAACATAGAGTTTGATTCAAATGTAATAGTTTTCTTTAAACTCATTGAAGCAAATTTGCTATGAGAAGAAATAAAGCTATAACCGTGGTATTCATGGTAAGACCTAGCTAGAGACCCGTGATCAATTTTTAAAAAACTATAACACGAAGGTTAGAGATAGAGACCTTTCAGTTTCAGTTCTTAAAAATTACAGGTATATTTATCCTACCTGTTTTAAAGTTTTTTACTCCATCAAACACCCATAAACGCCCATAAAACACGATAACACATGTAAAAAACTTCAATCTCGATTAAATTTGGTATAGGCATATAAACATGCAACTAATTATTGAATCAAGTTTGAAATCCAGCCAAATCGGAGTGAGCATAAGGGGGATTATGTCCCGAAATGGAGGTTTAAAAGTAACTTAGAAAACAATTGAATTTTTATTAGCACCATTGGAATCAGCTAAAAAAACAAACAGTTAGGAGGTACGAATGTTTGCAAATTCATATCACGAACGTGTGTAAACCTATTTGTGTAATGATATACTCGTTAAAGTGATGGTTTTTATGAAAATAATTATGCTTGCGAATAGTAGCTAAAAAATATGTCGAGTCAATTTTTAACCTAACGAGTCATGTTTTAGGCAAAATGTGTACCTGTTAGTGCAGGTTAATTTCTGTACTCAATTATTAAAAAATAAAAATTATAGTTATATATATATATATATATAAATTATTAAAGTATATAGGCCCAACAATAAAAATTCTATCGAAGTTTTCCTCTCAAAATGACATACATTGTATTATTTGTTCATAAATCATTTCATATAAGTCAGTAATACTAGTCAAAACACATTCCATATGAGATAGCTGTCGAGATAAAATTACTCGTATAAATTTAAGTTTCTCGAACCACATAAATAGGGCGAATAGGTAGTCTATTGCCGTCCTTTAAACTTAGAAACACATATCGACTAACCACCGTTAAATAGCTAATCAACAGTACTTAGTCTCGTTTTGATATTAAAAATATGAAGTTAAAAATTGTAAATGCAGTGGATTATAGTTTTTGGTATTTGGAACAAACTTGTAGCTCGTCGAAAAAAATGGTCACAGGGTGGCCCATGCCATTCCTCGATATAAACAAATAAATTGACGCCTTTTTATTGGCTATGCTTATTGTGTATTACTTTCTTTAACTTATAATAATTTTATTCTACTTTGTTTGTAAATCTTGAAAATTTTTTCCCGCAATCACGGGAACAAAATTTTTATTTATATCCTTTCTGACCATTGCAGGATTTGTCAGTTCTCACGAGATATTTCATGAGGTGTATTTCGACACAATACGTGATCGAAGATTGGTCTATAAACATTATACACCAATACAGTTGCGTTGGTCAATAGGAGCTATGATATAAATACGATTTAAAAATATCAAAATCTAAAGATTTAATACAATACATTGAAATTGGTGCATTAACTTACACACACAAAAAGAGTAGGCCCACACGTATAGTCGTGTTGAGACATTTGGAATAATCGCAGTTAACACCAAAAGGAAAAAGACGTCATGGTTGTATATTATTTTATGACTGGGCTTAACCCATGCTAGTCATTCTTTTTAAGGATTTTCAACAACAGTTTTGTATGAATTTGACATAGTTTTTCCAAATCGAAAAAGTAACGAACGTTAAATGTATTCAAATAGCGAAAATACTTTAGACTAGTTATGTAGAAACAATCGATTCTCTGAAATAGTTACGAACATTATCTTGGCGTTTTTATCCGATCTCTGTTATACTCTTCTCCAAATGGGTCTTGTCTCAATTTCCGTCTGGCTGTCTTTCTAAAACGCTAAGCTTGAACCTGTAACAGGAAAGGGGTTTTGAGTCGGGGAAGAGCTTGCCGTATATGATTGTATTTCAATGCCACTTAGAACTGTTGATAATACGATGAATTGTCTCTAAATCAAGAGTAGACCTATTCCGACGCGGTAGCTTAGGGACAACACTCTTGATCAGTAAGTCAAATGTTGCTGGATCGAAACCAGCGGCTGGCGACTCCTGTCAGATTATGAGCGGTCACCTCTGGCTAGACTAGGCGACTCGCGCCATACCTCACTGTCTTTAATTGACTGCACAGGCCATTGGCCTATGGTGAGTTGTGTACATGCTTGACACCATTGCCGTCATCATTTTTTGCTACGTGACCCATATCTGTGTTAATTCTAGTTACCTTGAATATAACATTGCGAAGATACAGGGTTTCACCTAAGCTGGACTGGCGTATAAAACCATATGATAACTTTCTATAATATAAATTTACCTGTGCAGGAATATAGCCGGTAGTATTTCCGATTTACCTCAAGGCAAAGGTAATACCGTAATACCGTGTTATACCGGAAGGCGAAGCGCTCTGCTCAGGTCTTAAACAGCTGACGGTGTTCACGCCACGGCCTTTTTAATCACCAGTTAGTTGATTTACAGGCACAGCTGTACAACTACACAGTCACAGACAGCTGTTGGTACTACTTGTTGCGCCCGGAGTGGAAAGGTTCGTGACCACCCGGACATTCTTGTGTTCATCGAAAGTGACGAATAAATCATAAACTTCCAACCGTATCCTGGAACATTGGAGTCACAATATTTAAACGGCTCCACAGTATAGCTTTCACTGAATAAAGTTTCTCCAGTAACATGAAGAAGGTTTTATTCCAAGCGTTGTAACGAAAACATGAAATGAAATTACAGAATTTTTAGCGATGAAGGTTTTAAATTACTGTCTCTAAATCCACCACTCTATTATATATAAGCTATAATAGGGTGGTGGATTTGGAGTTTGGGAGGTTAAGGGGATTCGCTATTCGTAAATGGATAACAAATTGTTTCTTCTAAATATATACCCAGAAGAGACCCCTAACAACTATCCTAGAGACAATGAAGAAAAATGATGGCCATAGAGACCTAACAATGATAAAAAATTGTAGCCTATGATAAGGTATATGATAATGATAAGGATGTAGCCTATGTAAAAAGTATGGGAGACCTAAATTACGCCACTTAAAAATAAAGCACCAGTTGAAGTTTATACTTTCTTATCTAATCTAAATATATGAAACAAAGTCGTGTTAGTTACACCATTTATAACTCGAGACTGGCTGGACCGGTTTTAATGATCTTTTATTTTTTTATTCGTCTTTGCGTCGAGTAGGCTATAGGCATTTTCAGATTTGGATTTAACCTTAGGGCTAAGCCCCACTAAGTTTGTATATATGTTAAGATTATGAGGGAAAGACGTGATGCATTTTGATCATACGCATTCATCATTAATGTGAATATTTTATCAACAGCTGATTTTGTGTTGCTTTATTTTCACTAGTCGAAGGCTAACGTCATTGTGCGTAATTTTCAGTGAATGTTTGTGATTGTCTAAAAAATGAATAGATTACTGTGAGATATATGCGGAATATATAAGATTAATGTATATATTAACACTGATAATAACCGAGGATACAGCATCGTTCGGAGTCAAGAGCCAAGTAAACGTAAAAGCCACAGCAGTCGGTCGATTGTCGAGTAAACTCGCTGGTTCATCGATTGTGGTTCTTCCTGTTTAAGTCGATAACATTATCGGGAAGGCGAAAGAAAAATGATTTGGCGGATTTGATGATTCGACGCGCCCGCCGCCATCGCCGTCACCAGCTGATGATCAGCTGACTGCCAGGCCGCTCCCTGACAACCAGTTCCGGTTCCGGTACGTTCCAAAGCGACAATCGAATCATATTATTCAATCTACACGTTAAATAACCTAATTAAATTTGTTAAAGAGGAAACAATATGTTTAAGACTAATGTGAAGGCCCTTAGACTATAATTTTTACAAATGTTGCATCATTGGTTCTGTCTATAACCCACATTATTATTTTTTTTAGTTGTAGCCTGGCTTATAAGTTATGTTACACTTGTTTTAAGCTTGAAAAATGTCGTGCTAGCAAAGCATATTAGGGTTTACGAGTAAAAAACAATAAGATTGTTAATTGAGATGCAATAATACAAAGTACCTGCAGTTTAGTTTTAAAGGTATAACCTTTTTACATTATACCATGAAAATATGTGTATAATTATCCGGAAATCTATCGAATAAAAATTTAAATGATAAAAGTATTAGAAATATCCGCAATTACGATGTAGATAAGTGCGTTTTATATTAGTTGTAACAATATTTATATAATAATGGCGAATTCTCATTGACCAATAAACGCTTGATAAGTCGTCATATTACTATATTGTATCGAAGAGTAAGAGTAGATTATTCCAAGTAAAAAATTTAAATGTTTATTTAAGGTCTACGGTATTAAAATTTGGTAGTGGCTATTGCTTCAAAAAGTATTATTTCCTAATATAAAAAATTCAATAGTTGAAATCAATATTGATCTCTTGAAACAATAATTACATTTTATATTTATTCTGAGTTTCTAAGCAAAAAATGTTTAAATAATAAACTTGTACAAACAGTACTTCACAACATTCTTTATTCCATAAATATGATCAAATCTGTCACAAAAAATCCAAATTTGAGGTTAATTGTAAGAGAGGATCATGCGATCCTAAATTCGCCTCACAATAAAAAAGTATTTTCATTCATTCATCCAAGTTTAGTAAATTATGGCTGGATCATTATAAAATATAGGGCTGAAAATAAAACCAATCATTTAATGTACATAATACAAAACTATGTTATGTACGATGTGATGTTTAATGTTTTTCTAAAACTGTCACTATACATTGTTCAAAAATAATTTTCCATAATATGCAATGATACTAGAGGGTTGACAATGTTTGCATGACTGACTGTATATATCCACAAGCTACGATACGATACATCTACACAACACGCGATAAACTGGTCAATCAATAAGTCGATTGGGATGCGATTTGAAATAATCGATATTCTCGAGCAGTTCCATGAGCTCGGCCAATGTGTATTTGAACGTTTTCAAAAAATATCCGGCCAATGATGCTGAAAAAATACGCACAGCCCAAGCAGCACCACTGAAGGTTAGGTTAGGTTAATAATTATTTCTTATGACAGGCGTACGACTAAAATGCTCGACTCATACAAATCGAACCAAAAAAACAATGTTCCAACGATCTGTAATGGTTCCAATCACATTCTCAACATAATGAGCTTTTGAACCAATGTGTTTAGAAACATCATGTTTTACTTTCTCCCCTTAAACATTGTATATGGAGAAAGTATTGTTTACGAATTTGAGTTGTGAGCGGATAAATCGATTATGAAAGCCCCTGAATAAAAAAAGTGGGTTTCGGACTTACACCTGTCTGTCTGTCTGTCTGTCAGTCAGTCAGTCAGTCAGTCTGTCTGACTGACTGACCATACTGATCATCCGATTTTCATAAAATCTAGTACACTGGTTCACTTTGGCCATATCTCTAGACTATTTTGGTTTTGTAGCGTAGCTAACCCCTAGAACCCTTAAAAATTTCTCAAAGTTAATTCTATTGATTTTAATTACAATTTCATAGTTTATAGCTTTTAAGGTTCCAAATAGTATGATTCCACTCGTATGTCTTAAAAACTAGTGGTTCAAAAGTTGTGGAATTGTATATGTAAAAGCCATTTTTTTCTGGCAAAATAACAATTTTAGAAAATGGTTTGACTATCACCATTTGATGGTGTGTTGACCTTGCCTCGATCGGTCGACCCCTATCCCATGTAGAGATAGTTTTACTAATTAGAGAACTAAGAGGAAAGAGAGTTCGAAAGAAAATATCAATTTAAAGACCGTGGTTAACGCAGTACGTTGTTAGGGAGCACTCAATGTTATTCTTATGGTGGATATAAAAAATCAATATCTTCCTTATTGACAAAGGCGTGTCTTAGCTCTAGTGGATATTGGTAATTCGTTAGAACAAAATTTGTAACGGAAGTGCCCTCATATGGTTATAAGAACAGCTGTTTAGAGTAACTGAAAAATTTCCTTTAGACATATCAATGATTTCACCTCATTCGCACAGGGAAGTAAATACAACCATTTTTGACATGGACATGTTTAAGCTCGGGGGGGGGCGTGGTGTAGCAGATTTGTGGAACGCAAGAAGTGCAGCGGAAGTGTCTAACGGAAGTGCCGTCATATGGTTATAAGAACAGCTGTTTAGATGAACTGAAAACATTCCCTTTAGACATATCCATGATCTAACCTATTTCCCTCAGGGAACTTAACGCAGTCATTTTTCTCAACCGCTTTCCATGAATTTTATTTAGGAAATTGTATTATTGTTTTTGAAACAATTAATTTTGAATTTTATTTAGAACCTTAAGAAATAATATAGTTTTATTAAAGGGTGTAGTTTGAGAAGTATATTAAAGGTTTTTTAATTAAGGATGTTAGTTTTAGTTTAAAGTGTGTGTCAGTCTACTGATACCGTACCCTTTATTTATCATCCGTCCGAACGCATACAAGAGTTTTAACAGTTACGTTGTTGACTAGCCTTTTTTAGGGACTTAATTTATTGCAATCAAAAAAATGTAAGATTATAAACATTAAATGATCATCCCATTCGCTGAGCACGACGTACAAATCCAGTTGCCAGTGGCCTGTAATTGAATGCAATGTCCCGAGCCGTCGCGTGAGGGCGACTGTTGCATGCTGGTCTTGAATAACTTGATAAATATTGCGCTTGTACTCTTTTTTACCCACAAGAACAAGCTAGGAGTCGCCATAAATCTTGTTTGTTTCCATAATAAACCTTGAGGAACCGTGGAAGTAGGGGATTCATTACTTTTAAGTGAATCCAATTTGTTTAATATCATTTATTCGAGAAGTTTTTTCGAGACGGTTATTTTCAATGTAAGTCGTTTCATACTCTTTTAAAACAAAATGTTTTATGACATACATTTACTAGAAGATGGAATAATTGCTTAGTAAACCATGAAGTAGGTGGACTTTTTGCGCTGGCCGTTATGGATCTGGATTGTTAGAAATGCTCTGCGGTCTGGGCTTCCTTCGAACAGTATAGACACTTCAGCATCTTGATTTTGTACGCAATACGAACAACGGTAATCCAATACTTAGCCATTGTTACTGTCAGTGAAGGATTTAGTCGTAGATGGATTTTAAAGCAACCATGAGTTGAATTACTGATTAGCTGATGATTCAGTCGTCATATAAATGTGTTTAAAGTGCACTGGTTATACGTTTCAAGTTTATTATTTGTTTAGTGTAAGCTTTTATAATGCTCATTGAAGAACCTGGATAATGATTTATTAACTGTCACTTCTTGCATTCAGGAGTTATTTTTTACATGTATTGGACGTTACTTGTAGACTTTAACCTCGCAGCTCGCGGTAAACACGCACTCTACCATCGACCAACTCCCAGCTCCTTACCCATTCGATCTCCTAACATGACTAATCATATTGGTTGTTGTGACCATGACGTCATAACTGTTACAGCTCCTCAACCTCGCAGCTCGCGGTAAACACGCACTCTACCATCGACCAACTCCCAGCTCCTTACCCATTCGATCTCCTAACATGACTAATCATATTGGTTGTTGTGACCATGACGTCATAACTGTTACAGCTTCTCAACCTCGCAACTCGCGGTAAACACGCACTCTACCATCGACCAACTCCCAGCTCCTTACCCATTCGATCTCCTAACATGACTCATCATATTTGTTGTTGTGACCATGACGTCATAACTGTTACAGCTCCTCAACCTCGCAACTCGCGGTAAACACGCACTCTACCATCGACCAACTCCCAGCTCCTTACCCTTTCGATCTCCTAACATGACTCATATATTGGTTGTTGTGACCATGACGTCATAGCTGTTACAGCTCCTCAAACTCGCAACTCGCGGTAAACACGCACTCTACCATCGACCAACTCCCAGCTCCTTACCCATTCGATCTCCTAACATGACTCATCATATTTGTTGTTGTGACCATGACGTCATAACTGTTATAGCTCCTCAACCTCGCAACTCGCGGTAAACACGCACTCTACCATCGACCAACTCCCAGCTCCTTACCCATTCGATCTCCTAACATGACTAATCATATTTGTTGATGTGACCATGACGTCATAACTGTTACAGCTCCTTAATCTCGCAGCTCCAACTCCCATCTTGTTACACGTTCGACCACTCGACATCGCATTTGCTTAAACTTCTCCCAAACTTCCAAGATCACGTATTGGCAATTGTATCTGCCAACAGCCACAAATGGAAAAAGTAGTGTTCATTTGGATTATGTGTACTTTTGTGTAGATGATGACCTTAATATGCTTACAAATTACAATGTTCATCTATCCACAGGGTCTACGTGGTATACTTTAGTACGGGGGATTCCGCAATTCTTGTATGTATGTATTTTTTCTAGCTATTTACGAAATATAGTTTAGTAATTTTTTTATAACTATATCTATTTTAATCAAATACAACGACCTTGTTATAACCAAAGTTATTTACAATATTATTAATAATAAAACAAATGGTGGAGTTATAGAATAATATATTTCAACACTAGGACCAAAAACGGGCGTTCTTGATACAAGTACAAGTTTAACAGGCGAGGCGTTCCGAGGTCGCCATACTGCAAATGAAATGAAACAAACTCGTAAAACATAAATAGTTATCACCTGATTTAGTATCAATAGTTGTCGACCATCTTAGACAAATCAACTGATATGTAACTTACGTTGTAGTAATTCTTTTTGATTCCTGATTGGTTATTTAGGTTATGTCAGTGCTAACCTCGAATCAAAAGTTACCATAACACAATGATCTTTTCGAGCCTAGGACTCAAAAAATTATCTTAATAATAAGTTTAGTCCTATGAATAAAAATAAATGAACAACTTTTGCCCTTCGACACATGTATCTAAAACATTTGTTTTTGAAGCGGTATGACGAAAAAATTTATTTCACAATGATTTTAACCTAAAAACGTTTCCTCCTAAAACAATCTTTAATAGAATCTGAGTTGAATATAAGAATTTGATTATAATATTTGAAAGAAGGTGGTTTTATCAATGTATCAATATCTTATCTAAATTAATAGACATGAACACAAGTCATGTCATGAGTAACATTTTTATATCTGCCTTATTTCCTAACCACAATGGATTTTCAAGTTGGAGAAGTGTTCAAACAGTTCATTTAATTACCCATCAATGCTATTGTTATCGACTCAACCCCCTAAGAAATGAAAATGGTTCTTAGTTCCCATAGTTTGGCCTGAAAACTCAGTACACTTAGACTAATCGAATGACTGTTCTAGCCTGAAAGAAAAATACCCCCGTCGCAGCAGATCTGCGTACTTCCAAATCAATAATATAATAATAATAATATATGACAAGTTTTATAACAAACTGTCCATAAACATGAGAATTATTTGCCTATTCTCCATAAGATTAACATGGGAAAGAGTGTACAGGCTAGCTGCTGTGAGAAACACTGAAAGTAGTCATTTCTACCATAAATAGTTTTCTTAACATTTACACAATCTTAAACAACATCTGTCCATAAATAAAGGAGTTTGCCTATTCCCCATATGATTAATATGGGAAAAGAGTATGCCGGTTTGCTGCCATGATAAACACATAAACTACGATTTTTAAGCATAAAGGGATAGATCTCAACCACATGAAGCTAAATATCAAGTTTCATAAAAAATATTGATTAATATGGGAAATATTAATTTTCCCCTATCCTCCTTAAGATTAAAAGTACCTGGTGACCGAGCTTTGCTCGGATAGAATAAGACATGTATTTTACAAGTTAGCAAAATTAAAACAAATTTACTGCTCAATGAAAACATTTATGTGGTTTAAATAAAACCGTTTTAATACCCCTTAATTAATATGGCATAAATACTGAACAAATATATAGCCCTCGGGTGGGGATCGATCACGCGACCTTGCTTCCGTGAGATCTAAGCGCTTAAGCTACGGCGTCAGCCGATTTCGCGTCGTCGTTTAAGAGTTTTTGGCCAACCTCAATTAATTGTTTTAGCTAACCTTATACTGAATTTAAATGTCCATACTGTTTGTTATTATTATCCTGTGATCAACTGTTTTGGTTAGAAACGGAATGAGGATTGAAAAGCAAAAGATAAATTTAATTTACATCAATTATTTGGTTTGTTACAGTAGCTTCAAGCAATACAACGAATACGTTTTCTATCAAAACACGGAAGATTTTGGAAATACCCTTTCTTGGTTTTATTTCGCACAGTTATGTTACCCTAAAGTTTTTACAAATTGTTTAGTAACCTGATAATTTTACATTTATTACATACATAAAATAAATATTTATGAAAAACCTCTATTCACATATTGTTCTTTGCCGTCTTCAATCAAGAACTGTCAAACGTTTATAAACAGCTGTTTTGGTTTGCATTGTTTACATTTGATTCTCCATAAGCGTAATGTTAAATTTTTAGATTTTAAACTTAATATTACAGTAAAACGCGAATTTTCCTGGACATTAGACCTATCTAGAACTTATTTTCTACTCGGACATTAGTTATTTCCAAAATTTAAAGAAATTCCTCGGTGCCGTTTTCGAGATCCGTGTGCAAATATATATATATATATATATATATATATATATATATATATATATATATATATATATATATAGTACCTGGTGACCGAGCTTTGCTCGGATAGAATAAGACATGTTTTTACAAGTTAATTAGCAAAATTAAAACAAATTTACTGCCCAATGAAAACATTTATGTGGTTGAAATAAAACCGATTTAATACACCATAATTAATATAGCACTGAAGAAAAAGTATCGCCGCTGGTGGAAATGGAACTCGCGGCCTATAGTTCTTGAGGGCGACACGCTACAACTCGGCTACGGCGTTAGTCAATTGAGCGATGCCGTTTAACGTCTTTTAGCCAAAGCCGATCATTTACTGTCTAATTATCCATACCGTTATTATTAGCCTGTGATCAACTGATTTTGTTAGAAACGGAATGAGGATTGAAAAGCAAAAGATAAATTTAATTTACATCAATTATTTGGTTTGTTACAGTAGCTTCAAGCAATACAACGAATACGTTTTCTATCAAAACACGGAAGATTTTGGAAATACTCTTTCTTGGTTTTATTTCGCACAGTTATGTTACCCTAAAGTTTTTACAAATTGTTTAGTAACCTGATAATTTTACATTTATTACATACATAAAATAAATATTTATGAAAAACCTCTATTCACATATTGTTCTTTGCCGTCTTCAATCAAGAACTGTCAAACGTTTATAAACAGCTGTTTTGGTTTGCATTGTTTACATTTGATTCTCCATAAGCGTAATGTTAAATTTTTAGATTTTAAACTTAATATAACAGTAAAACGCGAATTTTCCTGGACATTAGACCTATCTAGAACTTATTTTCTACTCGGACATTAGTTATTTCCAAAATTTAAAGAAATTCCTCGGTGCCGTTTTCGAGATCCGTGTGCAAATATATATATATATATATATATATATATATATATATATATAGTACCTGGTGACCGAGCTTTGCTCGGATAGAATAAGACATGTTTTTACAAGTTAATTAGCAAAATTAAAACAAATTTACTGCCCAATGAAAACATTTATGTGGTTGAAATAAAACCGATTTAATACACCATAATTAATATAGCACTGAAGAAAAAGTATCGCCGCTGGTGGAAATGGAACTCGCGGCCTATAGTTCTTGAGGGCGACACGCTACAACTCGGCTACGACGTTAGTCAATTGAGCGATGCCGTTTAACGTCTTTTAGCCAAAGCCGATCATTTACTGTCTAATTATCCATACCGTTATTATTAGCCTGTGATCGACTGATTTTGTTATAAACGGAATGAGGATTGAAGAGCAAAAGAGAAATTTAATTTACATCAATTAATTGGTTCGTTACAGTGGCTTCAAGCAATACAACGAATACGTTTTCTATCAAAACACGGAAGATTTTGGAAATACTTTTTTCTGCTTTTATTTCGCACAGCTATCCTTAAGTTCCTTAAACCCTTAAGTTTTCACAAATTGTTTAGTAACCTGATAAGTTTGCATTTATTTAATTCATAAAATAAATATTAATGCATAACCTCTATATTGTTCCCCGCAGTCTTCAATCAAGAACTGTCAAACGATTATAAACAGCTGTTTTGGTTTGTATTGTTTACATTTTATTCTCCATAAGCGTAATGTTAAATTTTTAGATTTTAAACTTAATATTACAGTAAAACACGAATTTTCCTGGACATTAGACCTATCTAGAACTTATTTTCTACTCGGAAATTAGTTATTTCCAAAATTTAAAGAAATTCCTCGGCGCCGTTTTCGAGATCCGTGTGCAAATATATATATATATATATATATATATATATATATATATATATATACAAACCTTGCTCGTATTATAGTATTGGATATATATATATATATATATATATATATACAAACCTTGCTCGTATTATAGTATTGGATTGGAGCCCCACACTATAACGTACTGTGTTTAGATTTTTTAATATCTCGGTAACCGTTAGAGATAGAGAAAAACATTAAGTAACCAATTTGTGTAGTTTTTAAGCTGATTCCAATGGTGAAATATAAAATTAGAAATTTTTAAAAATTACACGTGAAAAACGCAAAAAAACCCCATTTTGGGGTACAAACCCCCCCAAACTACCCATTCCTATTGCCCGATATGTCTGGTTTACGAACTCGTCAGAGCATTTGTAGGAATACACGTCTCTACCAAATTTGGTCTCGATCGGACCATTTTTACGAGAGTGATCGTGTTAACAGACACATATATATACATATATACATATATATTTTTCACACACACACATACGTATAAACACACACACACACACACACACACACACACATATATACATATAAAAATTTTAACTACTATTATTTTTGGACTCTGGGCACCTAAAGACGAAAAAATAACATGGTCCCGGGCTTAAGTCTTACCATGAGACCTACGGTAATAGCTTCTTCCCTATGGGAAATTCGGTAATAGGTCATTTCTTACACCCTGGAAAAATATAGGTGATTTTAAATATTTTTATAAAAGTTTCGAAAAAGTGACTGTGTCTTTTATAACGCTTAGGCATTTTTTTAACAACACACGCTGTTCCTTTAAACTATTCATATTCATGAAACCAAACCGTTCTGGTGAGTAATTTAAGGCAAATTTAAGTAAAGGGTGAGTGTGATGAGTTTGATGACGTAGCTTCGTTACCGTACTGCACTATCAAGATCAGCTGAATCATTAGACGAATAAAAACAACTAAGTCAAGTATCAAAACCCCAATGTGTTTGAGGCCACATTTGCTGATGATACCGCTATATTGGTATCATATGAAAATCCGCCAACTGCTTCACTTATGCTCCAGTTGGAGTTGGAGTCTAGTGTCAAGTGTCAGAGTGGCTAGTAAGCTGGAGAGTAAAAGTAAATGAAAACAAGTCTGCTCATGTTACATTTACAACTAGACATGAAACTTGCCCTCCAGTCTCTTTGAATAATGTGTACACCGTAAATCTCTACACCGTCGTGTAGATTTTAAACACAAGACGCATCGGAAAAGTCCATTTAATTGTTAATTTAATAAACAAACTACTACTGTACAAGATTTTATTAAACCCATTGTGGACTTATGGTGTTCAGCTTTGGGGCACCACAAGTAATTCCAACATTGAAATTATACAACGCTTTCAAGCCAAATTTATAAGAAGTATTCTGAATGCCGCCTGGTACATAAATAATGAAATTCTACATAGAGATACAAACATTTTATCAGTGAAACAGGAGATAACTAAGTTTGGCAACCGCTACCAAAGGAAGTTAGAAGCTCACCCTAACCACCTAGCGCTAAGCCTGTTGGACAACAACAACGCTGAATATAGACTTAAAAGGTGTTCTGTGCTAGACCAGCCTCATAGGTTCTAAATTTTGATTTTTTTAATATGTTAAACTTTGTGCTAACTAGGGACTAACCCATGTCATTTATTTTGTTATTTTAATTTTCTAAATGTTCTACTAACTTGAATAGATTGTAAATAAATAAACGGTACCAGTGGTCTGACACATACTTTTTCCCTGAAGTAAATTTAAAAAAGACAATTTGTAATAAAGCTATCATGTTCTACAAAGTTAATCTAAATATAATTTAATAATTTATTGTTTCAAAAATACCCATCCCAGTGGTCTGACACATCCTTTTTCCCTTAAGTAAATTTAACTATTCTAAAACTATCTGAAAATAAAAACAAAAGAGACAAAGTTAAATTAATTGTTCAAATTTTACGGGGGGGAACCCTCCACCTCACCCCCCGGTGATTTGACCTTAAGCTTCATACCAAGTTTCATGGAAAACGGTTGGAAAATAAGGAAGAAATTCATTTTTATATTCTCCTTAATACATAGTATATGGAGAAAGTATTGTTTTCGTCAAAATTTTCGAATTTGAGTTGAGGGTGGATATATCCGTTTTAGGGTCCCCTGAATCCAAAAAAGTGGGTTTTGGCGTGATGTCTGTCCGTCCGTGTGTGTGTGTGTGTGTGTGTGTGTGTGTGTGTGTGTGTGTGTGTCTGGATGTGTACAGTGCCACAGCCTACCCCGTTTGTCCGATTTGGATGAAATTTGGCATGTATATATATAGTCACCGTATCTCCAGGCGTTTTTTTCATTTTTTTGAATTTTTGATTTTTAAGGGTAGTTCACCCTCAAAAACCCTTAAAAAACGTGAAAAATCCAATTTTCTCAAAAACGGCTCTAACGATTTTGATTAAAATTTGATAGTTTATAGTGCACAGAACACTAAATAATTTGACACCACCCGCATGTCTGTAAAAATGACGGTTCAAAAGTTATGGGCTTTTAAATGTCAAAAAAATCAATTTTTTAAATTTTCAGCGAAAACAATAAAAGTAAAGTATAACTTGACTGGTACCATTGAAACCAGCTTAAAAAACTAAACAAATTAGTATTTTGAATTATTTGTCTACGACTAACGGTTCCAGAGAAAAGTTAAATTTAGTGTCCAAGATAAATGCAGTACGTTGTCTGAAAGCGCCCAATGTTATTCTTATGGAAAATATAAAAAAAATCAATTTCTTCCTTATTTTCCACCCGTTTTCCATGAAACTTGGTATGAAGTGTAAGGTCAAATCACCGAACAAAACCAGCTCAAAAAATCTTGGTATTACCGGGGGGGTTCCCCCATATAATTTGAACAATAAATTATTAAATGATATTTAGAATTACTTTGTAGAACATGATAGTTTTATTACAGATTGTCTTTTTTAAATTTACTTAAGGGAGAAAGTATGTGTCAGTCCACTGGTACCGTTTATTTTTATATTCTCCTTAAGAATAACATTGGGCGCTTTCAGACAACGTACTGCGTTTATCATGGACCGTAAATTTAACTTTTAACTGGAACCGTTAGTCGTAGACAAATAATTAAAAATACAAATTTGTTTAGTTTTTTATGCTGGTTTCAATAGTGCCAGTCAACTTATACCTTATTTTTATTGTTTTCGCTGAAAATCTAAACATTTGATTTTTTTTTTGATATTTAAAAGCCCATAAATTTTCAACCGTCATCTTTACAGACATGCGGGTGGTGTCAAATTATCAAGTATTCTAAGCACTATAAACTACCACGTTTAATCAAAATCGTTGGAGCCGATTTTGAGAAATTTGGATTTTTCACGTTTTTAAGGGTTTTAGGGGTAAACTACCTTTAAAAATAAAAAATTCAAAAAAATGAAAAAATACCTGGATATACGGTGAAAATATACATACATGCTAAATTTAATCTAAATCTGACCAACGGGGTAGGCAGTGGCACTGTAGACTGGGACGGTGGCGACGTCCTGTAATCCAGCTACTTGGAGGTCACGAATTGTGGAGAGTTATGAGCGATGGTCGGTGGGTGTGGTGTTCTCGTGTGGATTAACATCTGCCCTATTGAATACTACGTTAATCCGCAAAGACAATCCTTATAATTAGACCAATTCGTAATTCAGAGGCCGTGGTTCGGATTCCACGTTAAACTGAACGTCCCTTAGTTGCCATCGGCTGTTGGGCTATTAATTAACAGTCCTGTCTAAGGAACATGTCAGCCTTAGTCAGTAACAAGACTACAAGATCGCGCCACAATCATCATACATTCAATCCTCATTCATACTTGGCTTAAAATACCTACCTTGTGGTATGGTCGCCATTTCAAATAATCTAATCTAATCTTTCTCCATATACTATGTATAAGGGGAGAAAGTAAAAATTATTGTTAAAAGATAAGGTAACAAAACATCGCAAACTGTTAATATTAGGATTTAAGGACCTTAGGATGGACCCTGAGACCTTTCGATTATGCAACGGTAAAACCGTTAAACAATGAAATAAAAAATTAACTCTCAAAAGGCTTAGTTCGCTACTAAATTGTAGTACACTGCGTGTAGCTGCTACGCGACCCAACTCTGTCTGGACATGGAAATACTTGAAACTGAAACAACAGAAAGACAAATCGAAGTATAAACCTAAATAATTTCAGAGTTGTATTTAAACCTCATTAGTGAATGCTTTGTATGATAATCAGCTTTGCGGCATCTTTAATGCCGTGTTTACCTTCCCACGTAAAACCCAAGGTTTTTGTACAATAATTAACATATATCTACAGTACTTAACAGTACATAAAAAGTATTTTAAGACTTAATTAATTGGTTCGTTAGAAAATTTTTTATATGTAGTATAAATTAAAAGAATATTTATTATCCAGGAATAAGTAAGGTTCAAATTTTCATTTACACAGTTAATACATGATAATCTACTAGTAAAAAAAAGGTAAACAACAACTAATGTTTATAGTAAAATTATATGATTATATTCAGATTCTAAACTAAAAAGAGCTGACTTCATTTTAAAATTCGCATTTTAAAAGCAGTATATTCAAAGATCAAAGATTGTTCTAATAGGAATAAAAATACACTACTGTGTTGTCTAGCCGATTTTTAAGCTGATTACTTGATCCAAGGAGATGAATATAGATACATTTTAGCCAAACAGCTCGGGTAAGTAGGTTGGAAGAGAGTCGGTGACATTTCGGGTAAAGGTGAGAGGAGACCACCCTCTCCTTCAGAGCGCTGTACGTCACTGCTACTGTCGTCGTCTATATCGTGGCCACACTGGCCGCTGTACGTCACTGCTACTGTCGTCGTCTATATCGTGGTCACACTGGCCGCTGTACGTCACTGCTACTGTCGTCGTCTATATAGTGACCACACTGGCCGCTGTACGTCACTGCTACTGTCGTCGTCTATATCGTGGCCACACTGGCCGCTGTACGTCACTGCTACTGTCGTCGTCTATATCGTGGCCACACTGGCCGCTGTACGTCACTGATACTGTCTTCGTCTATATCGTGGTCACACTGGCCGCTGTACGTCACTATTACTGTCGTCGTCTATATCGTGGTCACACTGGCCGCTGTACGTCACTGATACTGTCGTCGTCTATATCGTGGTCACACTGGCCGCTGTACGTCACTGATATTGTCTTCGTCTATATCGTGGTCACACTGGCCGCTGTACGTCACTATTACTGTCTCCGTCTATATCGTGGTCACACTGGCCGCCGTACGTCACAACAACTGTCGTCGTCTATATCGTGGCCACACTGGCCGCTGTACGTCACTGCTACTGTCGTTGTCTATATAGTGGCCACACTGGCCGCTGTACGTTACTGCTACTGTCGTCGTCTATATCGTGGCCACACTAGCCGCTGTACGTCACCGCTACTGTCGTCGTCTATATCGTGGCCACACTGGCCGCTGTACGTCACTGATACTGTCTTCGTCTATATCGTGGTCACACTGGCCGCTGTACGTCACTATTACTGTCGTCGTCTATATCGTGGTCACACTGGCCGCTGTACGTCACTGATACTGTCGTCGTCTATATCGTGGTCACACTGGCCGCTGTACGTCACTGATATTGTCTTCGTCTATATCGTGGTCACACTGGCCGCTGTACGTCACTATTACTGTCTTCGTCTATATCGTGGTCACACTGGCCCCTGTACGTCACTGCTACTGTCTTCGTCTATATCGTGGCCACACTGGCCGCTGTACGTCACTGCTACTGTCGTTGTCTATATAGTGGCCACACTGGCCGCTGTACGTCACCGCTACTGTCGTCGTCTACATCGTGGCCACACTGGCCGCTGTACGTCACCGCTACTGTCATCGTCTATATCGTGGTCACACTGGCAGCCGTACGTCACAACAACTGTCGCCGTCTACCTATATTGCGGTCACAATAACCATTCGACAACTAATTCATTTTGTTGGTTTTAAACATTTTACGGCGTAACGGTGTTCGGAAGAGATTTAACAACTGAATTTTTACAACTTTATTTGAATAAAAGACCATATACTCAAAAATAAAAAAAATTGCATTCATGGGAAACAATTATTTTTTAGTTTTTGTTCCTACGAGATGTAATTTAGTTTGTATTAAGACTAAATTGTAATAATTCAGCAAAGAGTTAATGCATGTGAGGTAATTAAAAGTATGATAAAGTGCTATCTACTAATTACAATATCGCGGTCAACAGAAGAGTTGTATTGCTCCGATATTGTGTCAGACGCGAGATCAATATCAATATACATTGGTTACAATAAGCACTCGTCAGTGTGCGCCAGCTGTTCGCTGTTGACTCCAATACTGATGCCACCTGATGCACCTTTCACAGAAACATTCACAGAGTTCTGTCAACTTTTTATCCTACTGAAAGAAGAAAAAGAACATTGCGAGTGTGCGTAAAATAATAAAAAAATCTAAGATGTGTTAGATGATCCCAATTTTTCATATACGTTTTTAAGTGTCAAGTCCCCATGAATACACTAATTTCTTATACGTATTTTGGCTTCAAATAACTGGTTAGGTTGCCATTAAAGAGGGGTGATAATAATTTTATTATGTTTCATATTTTCCAACTGACCAAAACCTGAGTAATTTGTTTTGTACATCGCAGCAACGAGTGACTGGTAAAATAGTGTGATTATAAAAGAGATAGAAAAAATAAACATGAGCTGTCAATTTAAAATAAATATATTTGTTTAATTTTATCTGTATTAACATTTTAGGCTTGTAATTCAATTTGGAAAAATATCCTATCACATATTTTGAATAATGCGTATTCTGTATTTTTTAAAAATGTCATGCAACTTATTTTTAGGGTAAATAGGGTTAAGTTATAGTTTTTGTACATAGGCTTGGAATTTTAATCAGCTATAGACATATTAAATAATTTATAATCAGCCATATTAAAATTACATAATAAAATATAAGAACTTGTTATAATGATGAAAATATTCTAATTCAGATAATTTTAAATTAATGTTAAATAATTAGTTGAAAATTTATTTTTTATTTGTACATATATATATATATATATATATTTTTAAGATATCAGGTTTATATTTTGGTATGATTGGTATCTTGTTTCTAAACAATGAATCATACAATCCATACAAAGAACGGGCGTACCGTACTACCATTTA
This sequence comes from Nephotettix cincticeps, assembly GCA_023375725.1. Lineage (NCBI taxonomy): Eukaryota > Metazoa > Arthropoda > Insecta > Hemiptera > Cicadellidae > Nephotettix > Nephotettix cincticeps. Next base: position 135,099,780 of record CM041786.1, read on the forward strand.
TTAAAAATAAAATAAAAATTGGATTAGATTTGTAGTCAGGAATTACAATAGAATTAAAAATTAATAGAAAAAGTTATGATTGACAATGCAAAAATACATTTTTTGCGACTGAATTGGCAAACATTTGAGATAAACTCAAACATATCAACAAAATAATCCACATTTACAATGTGATATGCATAAAATAATATGGAACTCGAGGAAACAGTCAGATTCGTTCAGTCTCGGTTATGTTTAACCATTTATCCTTATCCATTTATCCTATTTATACCTACAGTTGAGCGAACTAGACACGCGGGCGAGACATGCCAGACCACTTTTTAAACTAAATTATTTATCTCTATATATAAAAATGAATGTATGTATGTCTGTATGTATGTCCTTTATGCGTTGCCAAACTACTCATCCGATCGCCATGAAATTTTAGGAAGTTGTTCTACATGTGTTCGGGAAGGTTTTAGTGAAAAAATATTTTCGAAAAACCCATAAGATTCAATTTTATGGCGTTTTAAATTTCTAATGTTAACCTTATGGAGAGTAAGTTTGTTTACAAAATGTCTACAATGAAAACATTTGATTTCTTATCTACAGCTGATTGATTTACTTTCAAAGCATTATGCCATTAGGAATATGCTTTACTATCCAATGTCATCTGAATCATTCTTTAATACGGTATAAAACTATGAAGTAAATATGTACTATAAAAAATGAACAGTTTTATTTGCCACGTTAATAGTTTACAGTTTCGGGTATTATGCATTTATATTTTCATTTTCTGTCTGATTAAAATCACGTGTTTATATGATAATTAAAATATTTATATTATTACGTTTATTATAATAATCAGCTGTTACATATCTTTCCTATAAAAGCCATATTACAGTTAGGTTTGGTTTGGGTTTGGATTGGATTTGAAAACTGTGAATTAATCCACTCAGATTTATTTATTTTATGGGAATGTTATTAATATGTCTTATTGTTATTCACTATGACTCGGCCCAGAATATATAACCTTCCACAATGAAGCCGTATTGCTATTCGACTTCAGATCATGGCCAAACTTAAAGTTAACATGTATTTACTGTCAGGCGTTACGAAGTTCGCCGGGTCAGCTAGTCTCTTATAAAATGAATGAATGTATGTGTGTATGTCCTTGATGCGTTGCCGAACTACTCATCCGATCGCCAAGAAATTTAAGGAAGTTGCTTTTTATTTGTGTCTCTATTCTCGAAATCTATATTCGAAAACTCCATAATTTTCCATTTTATGGCGTTTCAAATGTCTAATGATAACCTTATGGGGTGTAAGTTTCTTTACAGATTTTACATCAAAACACACTTTACAATCAAAACATTTTATTTTTAAGCTACAGCTGATTGCTTTACTTTCCATTAGGAATATGCTTTACTCTCCAATGTTTTCTGAATCACTAATTAATTAATGTAAAACTATGATGTGCTGTACAAAATGAACAGCTTTATTCGCCACTTTAATAGTTTACGGGTTTTCGTGATTAAATATTTGTATTTTTTATTTTCTGTTTGATTAAAGTGTTAATATGTTGGCCAAATAAAAAATAAAAACAATGTTTATACATATTAAGTTTATTATAATATTCAGCTCTTGTATATATCAATCTTTCACAACCAAGCCGTAATGCTAATCGACTTCAGAACATGGCCAATCTTAAAGTTAACATGTCTTTACTGTTAGGCGTTACGAAGTTCGCCGGGTCAGCTAGTAATATTATAAAGAAGAGGTGGTTTCTGTATGTTTGTTTGTGGTGGCAAATAAATACGAAAAATACTGAACTGACCTGTTTGAATTTTTACACAAAGGTAGATCTTAAACTCATGCAGGACATAGGCATATTCATTTCCTTAAAATACCCTGAGGATACTCCCCGTGAACGTACTAAATTTCAATGTTTATATTTTCAAAGGATGAAAATATAAAATTACTTGAATGTCAACAGCTGTGAACACTAAAATTTGACAGTTTGGGAGGAAGAAGAAAGAGATGTAATGACCGTCCTAGGTTTCAATGTTTACATTCTCTAATATCAACATCCGTTTACACTACATTTTGACAGTTCGAGAAGAAGAAGAAATAAGTTCATTTTTACAGATAAACTGCTGGATCTAAATTAGTATTTCCGAAAATGGTAGATTTAAAGTTTTCTCGATATCTGTCTCTATTACGTTACTCCTTATCCTTTCCCAAACAGGTTGTACTTTGTCATGTTGTAGACCCTCGTGCTTATAGATTTTTGAGATACTAAAAAATACTATTACTATTATTATTATTTAAAATACTATTATTAAATACCTATTTCAATGTGAATAGTATTTTACCTCAAATAAAGCATTTTTTAAAATCAAATTTTCATATTTTAGAATATTTATTTCCTATTGAAGAGAAGGTTTGAGTGACGGTAACCTCTCTCAAACCTTTTTACCCGTGCGAAGGACGGGTACTTTGGCTAGTTATTATATAAAAGCTTCTTACAATATTCCAATACCGGGTTTCTTTCTTTCTAACAATTTGTAAACATTCGCTACTTCCTACAAACGTCTCAATGAATACCGTATTAAATTAATGATCGAGTGGGTCGATTATAGTAAATTTAGAACTACCGGGTCACACATCCAACCCAAATTGAACAAAAATATTGGTAAGACTATCGATTAACGTATCGAACCTATATTGAGGTCGAGAAGTCGTAATCGACGATTCATTACTCGATAGTCGGGTGGGAGGGCGATATATCTAGACCAGTGAAGGACAAATTGTATTGTCCTCTTTTAAACTGCGGAACTTTATATTTATCTCCCTCAGAAGCTTTTAAGAAAACTAGAAACGACTCGGTGGAATTCACATTTTCACAGTCGGAAGCCTGGAGAGTGGAACGATTAATGATGCTGTGCATGGTGTTAATTGTTTATATTTATTGTTTGTTTAGTTACCATGATCTTGTCTCATTAAAATGTTTCATACAATCTAGATCACTTATTTCTAAGATTTATTATTGGCTCAAACATTCACACTCAATGGAGATTGAGAAGCGTATATAGTAAAGCTAATGTCACCTGTAAAGGTCAAAAGTGGGCATTTATGACATGCATATGTATCTCTGGGGGCATTGGCAATCTATCCGACCAGATTTTTAAACCAGAAAAGACCAGAAAAGAATTTTAAACGGAGATGACGTCATATGGTTATATGGATAGCTGTATAGAGGAATTGAAAACATTCACTTCAGACATATGCATAATCTAATTCTAATTCTTAAAGGAAAGTAAATACATTTTTTACTTTCTCCCCGTATACGACAGTATATGGATAAAGTATTGTTTTCGTCAACATTTTTGATTTCGAGTTGAGAGTGGATATATCCGTTTTGGGGTCCCCTGAATCAAAAAAAGCGAGGTTCGACGTGATGTCTGTCCGTCCGGGTGTCTGGATATGTACAGAGCCACAGCCTACCCCGTTGGTCCGATTTAGAATAAATTTGGCATGTATGTGTATATTCACCGTATCTACAGGTGTTTTTCAATTTTTTGGAATTTTTTATTTTTAATGGTAGTTCATCCCTAAAAACCCTGAAAAACCTAAAATACCCCCGTCGCAGCAGACCTGCGTACTCAGCGAATTTCAAAATCAATAATATAATAATACTGTAATAATAATATTTGACAAGTTTTATAAAAATCTATCAATAAACATGAGAATTATTTGCCTATCCTCCATAAGATTAAAATGGGAAAGAGTGAGTAGGTTTGCTGCTGTGAGGAACACTGAAAGTAGCCATTTATACCATCAAAAATTTTATTTTTAACATTTATACCAACTTTTATCAACATCTGTCCATAAATATAGGAGTTTGCCTAATCTCCATATGATTAACATGGGAAAAGAGTATGCAGGTTTGCTGCCATGATAAACACATAAACTATAATTTTTTAGCACAAATGTATGGATCTCAACCACATGAAGCTAAATATCAAGTTTCATCCAAAAATATTAGATAATAAGTGAAAAATTAATTTTTTTAATCCTCCATAAGATTAACATTGGAGCCTCAAAAATACAACGTACTGTGTTTAGATTTTTTAATATCTCGGTAACCGTTTAAGATAGAGAAAAACTTTAAGGAACTTAATTGTGTAGTCTTTTAAGCTGATTCCAATGGTGAAATATAAAATTAGAAATTTTTAGAAATTACATGTGAAAAACGCAAAAAACCCCATTTTGGGGTACAAAACCCCCCAAACTACCCGTTCCCATTGACCGATATGTCTGGTTAACGAACTCGTCCGAGCATTTGTAGGAATACACGTCTCTACCAAATTTGGTCTCGATCAGACCATTTTTACGAGAGTTATCGTGTTCACAGACACATATATATATATACATATATACATATATACATATATATATATATATATATATATATATATATATAAATTTTAACGACTATTGTTTTTGGTCTCTAGGCACCTAAAGAAGAAAAAATAACATGGTCCCGGGCTTAAGTCTTACCATGAGACCTACGGTAATAGCTTCTTCCCTATGGGAAATTCGCTAAAATTCAAACTTCTCAAAGATGGCTCTAACGATTTTGATTAAAATTTAATTGTTTATAGTGCATAGAGTAATAAATATCACCCTTAAGTAAATTTAAAATTGACAATGTTTAATAAAACCATTATATTCTTTTAAGATCAATAAAAATTATTTAATAATTAATTTATTGCCTCAAAAATAATCAGCCAATTTCTGAAAATAACAACAAGAGGAAAAAAGTTACATTAATTTGTAGAATTTAATGGGGGACTCTCGGTATTAATAATAATCTATGCCTCGGTAATACCAAGCTTTTTTTAATGGTTTTGTTGGATGATATGACCTTACGCTGCATAACAAGTTGCATGGAAAACGGTTGGGAAATAAAGAAGATATTGACTTTTAATATTCTCCATAAGAATAATATTGGACGATATAACGCAGACAACCTACTGCGAATACCACGGACAGTAAATTTAACTTTTCTCTGGAACGGTTAGTCGTAGAAAAATAATTCAAAATTATTTAACTATTATTTGAATTGAAAATTTAAAAAAAGAAGAAAAAAAACGCTTGAAGATGCAGTGAATATATACATACATAGCAAATTACATCTAAATCGGACCAATGGGGTAGACCGTGAGTGGATCTGTACACATCCAGACACACGCATACACAAGGAAATACACACGGGCGGCCAAACATCACGTCGAAAACCACTTTTTGGATTTAGGGGAACCCAAAATAGATATATCCACTCTCAACACAAATTCGAAAATTTTGAGGAAAAAATACTTTCTTCATATAGGTACTATTGTATAAGTGGGAGAAAGTAAAAATGATTCGCATATTTTTGGAAGGGCATGCTGAGCAGTTTTCTTTGCCATATGTGGTGTTGATGAGAGCCAATCCGCGAACAGAGCCGGGCGCCTCGCAGCGGGTGTCGTAGCGTAACAATAGCCTCTCAGCACCACGGACAGCTGGAGCGTTCTTCCATTTCGTTCAACTCGCACTTTATTTTACAAATAGTGGTGAGAATGCTGACTTATAAATAATAAGACAGTTTCCCTTATTAATAAATATCTCCCATTTTAAATAATTCCTTTTGTATAGTGGTCTCTAAAATGAGATAATTTGGCGAACACACAATCGAATGTACAAAGTTTTAAGGTATTTTTTCCATGTGTAATCCAAATTTATGTCCTTAAAAAGCTGAATGTGATGCATGTTCAATTTAAGGAATTGTATTCAAGATTATTATGTTTTTAGTTGCTTAACTTATATTTCCATTTTATTTTGTTCTCTACAGAGTGTCCATGAAAAACATTTCAGGACTTTGGTGTACATTAAAATTGGGTACATTAAAAGGAAGAAAAAAGTTCCAATGGAGGTATGCCCTAAAACGCTTATTTTCTCAGATATCCGCCATTTTGTATTTTATATTTCAAACAATTTCTAACGGATTATTTTCAAATTTGGTATGTGTTTTACACTAGTAAACTACTATTATTAAAACAATAACTAGCATGATCCAAGCTCAAAAACCAAAACCACGGCCATTGTATTTTTTACTATTTTCAAAGTATTTTAGTTTTAAAATCTTAAATGACCGCCATTTTGAATTTTGAGCTTGGATCATGATAGTGATTATTTTTACTAATAGTAGTTTACTAGTGTAAAACACATACAAAACTTGAAAATAATCTGTTGGAAAATGTTTGAAATAAAAACTGTTTTGTGAAAAATACAAAATGGCGGATGTCTGAGAAAATAAGCGTTTTAGGCCATGCCTCCATTGCAACTTTTTTCCTCCTTTTAATTTACCTAATCACTTAACGAAGTCCTGAAATGTTATATATGGATACTCTGTATAACTGTACTGGATTTAGTTATTAAATTTCAATGTTTGTAATTAATTATAACTTTGTATTTAGTATTTTTTTTAACTCATCTACTAAATTTCAAGCTAAATTATCCACTATTGAGGGTTGAAATATGAATACATCTTATAAATTTAGTAGGAATGTTTTATTTTGAAAAAAAAACGAAAATTCCGAGGGATTCTAGAGGTATAAAAATAGCTCCATATACACGATAATGACCTAGAAACATAATTGAGATCCTGGATGAGGAGGAAAACAGAAGGCTAAAATAGGTCATTTGAAAGTCACAGAGGTCACGCACTTGAGGGTGAATGAGAGAATGGAAGGGAGGATGAGTGAAGGGGTGGCTGTGGGGGCAGAAGGATGGTAGGAGTTCGTGAGACACGCACTTCTCCGTTTTGTCACCTGTCTCTATGCAATAATGAAAGTAATTACCATTGATTTGTCACTGTAAATTGACTCAGTTATCTAAATACTATCTTTAAAAAAAAATAACTAGTAATTACAAGAACATTTTGACAATTCTGTTGGTAAGGATAATTTAGGATTCTGTTCAGTGTATGAAACCAGCTCATACGACTCTAACATTGGTTGGACGAAAAAAATAATTTAAACCTAGAAAATGATAAAACAATACTCAACAATCTTAGTTTTTAAAGTCACTAAAAGTCATCACTGTCTAAGGTTTTGATAAAGTGGTTCATATATAAAATAATTTGTAAAGTTAAAGCAAAACAAATAATTAATCAATTGTGCTGGGATCTAGTTTGATTCCAACTAAAAATGTATAAGTATAAGTAAAAGTAATTATTCTGTTGTGCCAATTTTTTCTAATTTTCGGTAAAGCCGGAAATATTCTATTCCTCTCAGAGCAACAAAAAGGAACGAGTCAGCATCAAATATCAAGGGGTTGAGGGAGGGGGCGCGCCCGTCAATGCGCTCTCTGCAGGAAGAATAGGAAACGTCATCCCGAGATGAGTTCAAACTGATTTTGGGTACGTCCTAAATCATTAAATTTATAAAGGACATCTTACTTTACCTACGTAGACCACTCTAATCCGAGTAGGGTTTTAACCTCATGAATAACGCTCCGGCATTTCTCCTATTTAAATCTAGATAAAATTAAATAAGATCTTGATCTGTATTTTGCTCGGAATTTAGATATTTTTGGTTATTTTAACTTGTTATAACCCAGAAAAAATGAGTCTTATCTCGATTTCAGGCGGTCTTTCTTTGATGCTAAACAAGCGTATTTTTGTAATGTTTTTCTGTGTAAACGATAGCACACACTAAGATGAAATTTATAATCATAAACGTTTGCACATTTTAGAGAAGAGTTATGTTTGCTGGAATATATCCACGTCCTATTAAAGTATATTTATTCAGTAGCTAATCTATATAAGTAAAATTAGAGTTGTTCTTTAACATTGCTGAGAGTTATTCATTTTTAGTTATTTTTAAGGTGCGTTAGAGAAGCCGAAACAAATTTTATCTCAATTTGTGTCTGTTTGTCTGTGATGGTCCAGGAGGCATTTTACGCCGTATTCTCCGAAAAAAAAACGGGAAAACTGATAACAATGAAACCTATTTCATGAATTCTGTACATTCTAGAGAAGGTTTTTCAAAGCTTAAAATAGTTCGCCGCCCCTTAAAAAGTAAATCACGAGCATTTAAAAACCCATATTATTCGCATTTTGCTTTCGATTATCAATGAAAAAAGTTATTTATTAAAAATGTATTTATTTATTTATCAATTAATATTAAAAAGTTATTCTAACGTATAACTAATTATTATAATTATGGTTTAATTGTCAAGTTATGCTAAATAATAAATCTGGGGTATAGATTTATTTTCTTTGTACTGATTTGTTTAGAATTCCAGGTTTACATTTTGGTATGATAATATTTTTTCTTTAAACTGAATCCTACCACCCGTACAAAGGACGGGCTTACTGCTATTTCTAAATAATTAAGAGTCTGCATCAGTGGTAGCCATCTTGAATTTTATTCCCGTAAGGGCAATGTTAAATTCGGGCGGAATATAACTTCACTTAGGCGTGTGTAGTGGCGTTAATTATCAAAGTATCAATGTAAAACTTTGGAAGTGCATTGATGAGATGTGGCTTAAGGGCATGACCTTTTCAATATGTTCAATATGTTCAAAAATTTAACTTGATATAAAAACAAAACAAACAAACAAAATATTCCTGGAATTTTTTATATCGAGTTAAATTTTTGAACATATTGAACATATCAATGTACTTCCAAAGTTTTACATCGACTTTAGCGAATTTCCCATAGGGAAGAAGCTATTACCGTAGGTCTCATGGTGAGACTTAAGCCCGGGACCATGTTATTTTTTCTTCTTTAGGTGCCCAGAGTCCAAAAACAATAGTCGTTAAAATTTATATATATATATATATATATATATATATATACATGTATATACGAGTATATATATACATATATATATATATATATGTGCGTGTCTGTTAGCACGATAACTCTCGTAAAAATGGTCCGATCGAGACCAAATTTGGTAGAGACGTGTATTCCTACAAATGCTCGGACGAATTCGTAAACCAGACATATCGGTCAATGGGAACGGGTAGTTTGGGGGGGTTTTGTACCCCAAAATAATTTTTTTTTAATATTTCAAATTTTATATTTCACCATTGGAATCAGCTTAAAAAAACTACACAATTAAGTTCCTTAACGTTTTTCTCTATTTCCAACGGTTACCGAGATATTAAAAAATCTAAACACAGTACGTTGTATTGTGGGGCTCCAATGTTAATCTTATGGAGGATAGGAAATAATTAATATTTCCCATATTAATCAATATTTTTTTATGAAATGTGATATTTAGCTTCATGTGGTTGAGATCTATCCTTTTATGCTTAAAAATCATAGTTTATGTGTTTATCATGGCAGCAAACCTGCATACTCTTTTCCCATATTAATCATATAGGGAATAGGCAAACTCCTTTATTTATGGACAGATATTGATGAAACTTGGTATAATTGGTTAAAATAAAAATTATTTATGGTATAAATGACTACTTTCATTGTTTCTCACAGCTGCTAACCTGCACACTCTTTTCCATGTTAATCTTATGGAGAATAGGCAAATAATTCTCATGTTTATGAACAGATTTTTATAAAACTTGTCATATTTTATTATTATTATTGATTTGGAAATTCGCTGAGTACGCAGATCTGCTGCGACGGGGGTATTTTGATAATTAATGCCACTACAGACGCCAAAGTGAAGGTATGTTCTGCCAGAATATAACATTGCTCTTACAGGACTAAAATCCAAGATGGCTACCACTGATGCAGACTCTTAAGCTGAAAATGCATTGTTTATTATTTATTACGATTTCAAGTGAACATACTGCTATTACTTACTGCTAGTTGGTCTTACTGCTAGTTCTTATATCCTCAACGGTTCTGCTTCCTCTGCTCACGTAAAAACGTGAGAAGCGCCCAAAAACCCCTCTGTTTATCTTTACCGGTTTCATCGTTAGAGGTGTCAACGAAATTGTTGATTTCAGTTTAGCAATAATCTTTTATATATATTGAAATTTATTTTCCATCTTGCCGTTTTAATTTATCCTTCCTAAGCTGAATATTGGAAAAGAGTTTGTTTATTAATAACAGTGAAGCAGGAAAAAACATAGTTGATTGGCAAAAGTACGTGTTTTGACTAGATTTATTAATAATTGTATGGTATTTTTTCATTGTTGGTTACTATGTTTGTAATCGAATATTGCCGTTTTTCACAAATAACAGTGTAATAATAGACAATTAAACGTTTGGTTTAGTTGTTGAGGTCAGTTCCCCATCACATCCATTACTTATGTGACACGTAGTCGAGTCGCGTGGCTATACGAGTACTACTTCCATTAACTGCAAAACAAACCCAATCCAGGAAGAGGTTATTACAGATGATTGGTTTGTTTCAGGTAGTGGATCAAGTCTTCCTCGTTTTGTATTCAACTGTTGATATGGGTAAGTTATTGTGTTAAATCTAAGTAACTTAATCCGCCTAACAGTAAATACGTGTTAACTTTAATGACTTTATAAGATTTCCCATGTTCTGAAATGGAATAACATCACGCCTTCGTTGTGAAAGGGTAGATATTGTGGATCGCGAGCTAATAACAATACTGAAACCATAAGATATATTAATAACATACCCACAAAACAAATAAATCCAAGTGGATTGATTCAAAGTTGTCCAATCCAACTTAAACCCAAATCAAACCTAGCTGCGATACGGCTTTTATGGAAAAGATTCAATTTTCTGAATCGCGGCATTGTTTATAATCATACTCGTGTAATCTAAAGTTCATTAATTCCACTCCCACAAAACAAAAATTAACGGAAAAAATTGTAAATAAATGTATGTAAAATATATACATACTTACCAAATTAAATTTAAATCGGACGAATGGGGTAACCTGTGGCTCTCTACACATCCAGACACACACACACACACACACAAAAACACACACATACACGCACATATCTTTTCATTTTTTGTATGAAAAGAAATATTTAGAGTAGGTAGTTTGTAAATGTACTAGAATACGAGAACCGGTCACCCTTTAGCGTTAGTTATAACTTGATGTAACTATTTATATAATATATTGTATGGGAACCCAACGAAAAATCTTGAAATATTTGTTGAGACTCAATCCTGTAATGTATTTTTGGACAATAAAACTTTCTGAATCAACCCGTCTGTGTTTTGGACGTGACCAATGCCGTTAAACCTAGTGCACCATTGATTGATATGTATTAATATTCCATTTGATTATTGGTTCATTTGAGCGCATATAGGCATAATCTATTTGGTTTAAATTGATTAGTTTTGAAATAATACAATGTAAGCGTATTTAGCCTGTAATAAATAAATATGTCAATAATTCATCTAAAGTAGTTGAGAGTTAAGTGTTGTTTAAAGTATTGTAAATTGTTATATTTTGAATTTACACATTTTTTACTTTCCATATGTAATCGTGGTTCGACATCTCTTTACATTTTGCTCTAGAACTGACGTAATCATATTTTTTACAATGTACCATATTGTAATATCATCATATAGTTGTATACCTGATACTATCAATGTTCTATTACCTAGTTTTTAGCGAATTTCCTATAGGAAAATAGAAATTAAACGATTACCCTAGTCGTTATTACAAGACCTAGTCCCGGGACGATATTTTTAGGTGCCCAGATGTTAAAACACCGTTCGTTTTTTGTACCTCATAATTTCCAATCTGTTGATTAATTCTGGTCCTCCATTACTTTACTCATTAAGGAAGCCATTGCTTGGAGACGATTCGAATGCATCGATCATAATGTACCTACAGCATAGAGTATAGATCAGTACCGGTAATACTCGTAGTCGCATTGTTATTACTCGATGGGGACCTTGGAAACACGCGCTTCGTATACAATCGGACGTTTCAATCGATGGATTAAACAGTCGACAATCGATTGTTCTGATCTTAAAATTAGTTGGTCAATAAGAGCCGCGAACTGAGTGCGATGGAAATATATTTTGTATCTGCTTTCCTTTGGGAAATAGGTTAGATCATGGGTATGTCTAAAGGGAATGTTTTCAGCTCTTCTAAACAGCTGTTCTTATTCTTATAGCTTTAGTAGTTTCTTTGGAAACCTGTTTCCGGTTTTTATCTTACAAATCGCCAACACCCACTAGAAAAGAAAAAAAGCCTTAAGATGGATACCATCTTTATAAATTTCTCTTATCCACTCACTTCATAATCAGCTGCTCAATAAGAAATTATTTTTTCCAATTTCTATTTCTTATTTGTTTGATATAAATAATATAATTGAACAAATATTTTATTTCATGGGTTTCATTGTATTTCAACTGTATAATCTTTTATCACCCTAATTAGCGAAGTTCCCATAGGAAAGAAGCTATTGCCGTAGGTCTTATGGGAAGGCTTAAGCCCGGGACCATGTTATTTTTCGTCTTTAGGTTCCCAGAGGCCAAAAACAATAGTCGTTAAATATAGTATACATTTACTTAATAAAACTTGTCATATATTAATATTATTATTATATTATTGATTTGCAAATTCGCTGAGTACCCAAGTCTGCTGCGAAGGGGGTATTTTTGTTTTGCTTTTTTTTGCTGTTTTTGCTTTGTATAACTACTTACATATATATATATATATATATATCGTAGATTGCTCAATGCTTGTCGTAAGCGATGAGTGACGTCATCAAGCCACCATCTGATAACAGCGGTGTTTGGAGTCTTATGTCTCCCATCCCGCATGCATAGTTTATCCCAAATATGTGAACAGAAATTTTCCAGAGAGTAATTTACCGATTGAAGTAGCACAGATATTCCTAATAAAATAACAAAAATAAATTACGCAATAAAAAAAACGAATGGCGTGTCCTGTAATCCAGCTTCTTGGAGGTCCCGAATTGTGGATAGTTATGATTGATGGGATATTTCGTAGGTGTGTATTAACGTCCGCACTATTGAATATTACGTTTATCCACAAAGACGATCCTCATAATTAGGTCAGTTCGGAATTCAGAGGCAAAACTTGTGGTTTGGATCCTACGTTCAACTGTAGGTCCCTTAAATTTCATTATCTGTTGGGTTAATTAACATCCTTGTTTTAAAACCATGTCAGCCTTAGTCAGTATAAAAAGACGGCATGTTCGGGCCTCAATCATCTTACACTTCTCCTTCAAACTTGGCTTAAAATACCTAGCTGGGTAGGTCGCCATTTCAGAAAGGTAATAATAAAGGTAAGTAAAAAATTATTACTCATTTATTATTACTTAAACTATTTGAAATGTCCAAATGTAATTTTGGACTCGAGAGGCCACAGTTTGAGGAAAAATAAAATCAGTTTATCTGAGCCAGTAAAAAGGCTGCATAAAATGTCTTGGAACTCGCCTTCAATCACGGGCCAGTCTGGCGATTCGGTGGTATTTTTATTATTTTAGTTTTTCCTTTTTTCAAACTTTTGATGGGGAACAGTCCAAACCTCGGTTTTACCACGTAATGACGAACAGTTGTTAAGAAGCTTCATTAATTAATAACACGATTAATAGCAACTGGGACACGATTCGATGACCTTGAGTTTTGAAGAAGGGTACGATAAGAAAATATTATTTTCTTATCGTTATTTTCTTATCTTACGATAAGAAAATAATGAAAATAATATTTTCTTATCGTACCCTTCTTCAAAACTCAAGGTCATTTTCTTATCGTACCCTTCTTCAAAACTCAAGGTCATCGAATCGCAGTTCAAAATTTCACAGTCTTAGTTTGAGCCGTTTTTCCAAAAGATAGTTTGTGACATCAATCTAATAAATTTACATAAAAATGTCGCTGGGGTTGGAATTAAAAAGGTAACTTCAAAAGCCCTTGATACCACAAATCTTAACGATATTATCAATATCCCCGTCGCAGCGAATTTCCAAATCAATAATATGACAATAATAGTACAAGTATGTGACAAGATTGATCAATCAATACCTGTCGATAAATCAGAGTATTTGCCTTTTCTCCATAACATTAACATGAGAAAGAGTCTGCAGGTTTGCTGCTTTGAGGACCAGTAAAAGTAGGTATTTTTACCATAAACTATTTTTATTCTGACCATATAGTTTTATAATTATCTGGACATAAATAAAGGAGTTTGCCTATTCTCCATAAGATTAACATGGGAAAGAGTATGCAGGTTTGCTGCTGTGAGAAACCAATAATAGCTTATTCCCTATGGGAAATTCGCTAAAAGCGGAATGTGTTTGCCAAACACGATTACCAAGCTCGTCTATAACGTCATAAGTGACCGTAGTAGCTGGTTTAATTTTATCAGCTGGTCATTAATGGTTTGTACATCACCGCATTCCCTCCTTTAATTATTACGAGTACATGGAAAACGGTAAAATAATTACCGTTTGGTACTTATTGTAGATACAGTAATTTGTAAACTATTTGTTATTTGTTAATTAGCACGTTGACTGAGCCGACGCTGGCGGCGTAGCGCATCGGTCAAAATAACACAACACAGGAACTTCCGCTAGGTGATACTAATTAACAACTCCTTTGTTTGCGTTTTGTTCAGGAAACCTTTGAGCAAGTCCAAACCATAATAACCAATTACACCTTTGTTCTTTTACTTAATGAAGTAAAGTTTCTCTGAAAGTATAGGGCCTTCACGAATGTTTGGCCAAAAATAATTCCACCAGGATTTTTGTGGGTAAAAGTTATATTTTTTTATAAATAATGGATAATAATAATATTAAGGATAATGAATATTGTTGCCCTATATTATTAAGTAACATTGCGAAAGATTGGATTTAATAAGAAATAAGGGCTTTACTGAATTCTAGTATTTTTAATTTTTAGGCTATTCATGTTAAAATGCCAAGTTAAATGATTTTTACAGTTAACATTTCTATAAGGGTTTCAGAATGTTTTGTTCAAGATTATCGTTATATTTACCAAGATCAATTTTTTACTGTTACATAAACAAACGCTAACTGACAACTAACTTACTGACACATACTTCCTCCCTTTGAAAGTAAACTAAAATAATACATACCTTTAGTAAAATTTATCTTTATTAAATCCTTTTAAAACTTATACTTACCAAATCTAATATTTCAAAAATAATCTTGAATTTTTTAGACACCGTTCTAATACAAGTTGATAAAAGTGAGAACGACTGAATTAAATAATAAAACTGTTCAAAAATTTAAAAATAAATAAAAAAGTAAATAATTTGAAGGTATTTTACCTTTTTTGGAGAGTTATCGAATACCACCTCTACCTCAAGAACGTAATAACAACATTTTTCATTGGCCTTTACAGGTAATGTAGCCTTACGCTTCATACAACTTTTAATGTAAAACGCGCATGAAATGAGGCATATATTGTTTTTAGTATTTTCTATTAGAATTATATAGGGCGATACAAAGGATGTCGATGTCGATTGCCGTGGATAGTAAAATTTCATTTCCTCTGTAGCCATTAGTTGTAGACTAATAATTCTAACTAAATACTGGTTTCTTTAGCTTTTTCGGTTGTTTTTAATGGTGATGGTTTATTTTTCTATTAATTTTTTTATGTATATATTTATCGTTTTCCAGAAGAATTGAAAAAATCCATCGTAAGTTTTTCAGAAACGCGGGTGGTGTCATATTTGGGAGCCTAACACTTTAACTCACGAAATTAGAATCAAATTATTTATTACCATATTTGAGAAATTTGGATTGTTCACTTTTTTAATTGTTCTAAGGGGGTGAACATTCCCTAAAAGATAAAAATACCCCCGTCGCAGCAGACCTTGGTACTCAGATAATTTCCAAATCAATAATATAATAATAATACGTGAAAGGGTTTCATCAACACCCGTCGATAAATAAAGGAGTTTACCTATTCGCTTTACGATTAATATGGGGAAAGTGTGTGCAGATTAACTGCCACGATAAATACATTAACTATGATTTTAAGTCGGTGTATTGCCAAAATGCACCCTTTTACCAAATTATGAATACAAATCAAACCATCGGTGTGGTCTTTGGGACGTTACACAGACAGACAGACAGACGGATGGACGCCGAAATAGAGATAATTAGAGGGATATCGGTTCGGAAATAACTTTTTTGGACTCAGAAAGTCTCAAAACTGACATTTCACTCTCAACTGAAATTCGAAAATTTCGTCAAAACATAACTTTTTTCAAAAACGATATATATCTGAAGGTACAAAATAGTGGATTATAATACCCAATGAGAAAATGGAGAACAATAAAAAGAGACATGTGCATGGGGGAGTTTTGACGAGTGTACGCTCTGCTCTAGTCGTAAAATTGTGATATCTCAACGTGTCAACGCGACACGTGGTAGCTGGTTCTCGTCGAAACCCCCGAATCGATGCTTGCCCCCGCCTGGGCCCCCGGGGCTCCTGTCAGCCCATAATTCATTGTTGTGCCAGATCAGCTGATTATTGATCATATTATTTTAACCTACAACTGGTACACTCTAACGGCGAAACAGAGAACTACTTGCAATCGCATAGACTGTAGCGCTTTACTTGGCAGACTGCAGCTCTACTGGTCTCATCCAGTGGCGCTGTGTTGGTATCTTACTGAACTAAGTACATTTCACAATACGCCGTACAATGTAGTTCCTCTATATACAAAGTGCATGGGGGAATAATTATATGTTTTAAGTCATTTTTGGGATTTAATTTTGGATTTTTAATTTATTTTAGAGTTAAGTATTGAGGTTTGTTAAATTCAAAGGAATGGCCATTTCTGATTCATATTTTCCTGTAAACAAGACAGTATGTTTTTAGGAAATTTTATAACCTGGTTCACTTTGCCATATCTCCAGGCATTTTTAGTGAATTCCCCATAGGGAAGAAGCTATTTTAGCTATTAAGAAACTATTAAGACAAAATTAGGTAGAGACGTGTATTCCTACATTTGCTCCGACAGTTCGTAAACCAAACATATCGGTCAATCGGAACGGGTAGTTTGGGGGAATTTTGTACTAAAAATTTATTTATTTGCGTTTTTATATGCAATTAAAAAAATTTTTTAAATTTTGTCTTTAACCATTAGAATCAGCTTAAAAACTACACTATTTGGTTCCTAAAGGTTTTTCTCTATTTCCAACGGTTACCGAGATATGAAAAAATCTAAATTTAGGTTAAATTTAGGTCAGTAGGTTGTATTTTGGGGCTCCAATGTTAATCTTAAGGAGGATAAAGAATTAATATTTCACTTATTGATAAATATTTTTGGATTAAAATTGGCATTTACCTTCATGTGGTTGAGCTCTTATGATTTAAATGCTTAAAAATTGTAGATTACGTGTTTATCATGACAGCTAACCTGAATACCCTTTTTTCATGTTAATCTTATAGAGAATAGGCAAACCTATTTATGGACATATGTTTATGGAACTTGGTATGAATGGTCAAAATAAAATATTTTATGCTAGAAATGCCTACTGTCAATGTTCCTCACAGCAGCAAACCAGCATACTCTTTCCCATCTTAATCCTATGAAGAATAGGCAAATAACTCTCATATTTATCGACAGATATTGATAAAACTTGTCATATATATTATTATTATTATATTATTGATTTGGAAATTTGCTGAGTACACAGGTCTGCTGCGACGGGGGTATTATTTTAAAATTATTAAAGGGTACTTTGAAAAGAGGCATAAAACGATACTTATCGATAAAGCTCTAACGATAAAAAATAATGAAGCCTCAACAAATCACCGTGAATAAAATCGTTTAAGCTGTTTGTGAGAAATTTTAGTTTCAAGTTTTCTACGATTTTTTGGGATAAATTACACTTTAAAATGTAATTTTCATTCGTAGTGTTTTAATTTTAAACACTCTGGAGATTGTCAAAGTGAATTCCATAAAACTATGACCAACGTTGTGACCACGTGGTCTGTCTTTCCTGAAACCGACTGGTCCGAAAATATTTTTTTATTCAGAGAGTCTCAAACTCAAAATCGATAAGTACACTCTCAACACACATTAGGAAACTCGTAATACACTGAAACAATAGGCTGATTTCTCCTTATATGTGTAGGGGGAAAAGTAAAACGAATGAGATTGAAATACTATCACAGCTAAAATTAAAATACGGTGAGAAGCCAACTCATACGTATAGACTAATAATAAAACTTTGCTAAAAGCAAATTTCATTATGTTGCATACCCTAAAATTTGACTTGTAACTTGTAATGAAATGCATTGCTCATAACCTAACACTAATATCAAGTAAAGTGTGGCGTGACAACGCTTAATAAATTCGTTCATCCTGATTCAAACTAAATTAGCCTATATCATGTACACTGTAAAACACAAAATATTCTTTTTTATAACAGTAAATTTTTTTTTAATATTTAAGGGCAAACTAGAAACATAAGTAACTTATGTTTTTTGCTTAAACAAACTTTATTAACTTTATTTTGATTACTCAAGGCATTTTTTTTAGAGTTTTCCTAATAAAGTACCACCTTTATATTTAAAAATGGCGTTACTTGGTTTTCATTCAGATAACAGTGAAATTCCTAAAACCAGTTACAGACCACTGGCGTATATTGAATCGGACGTGAATGTAAAAATATTCAGTGCAGCCAATCTTAAACTGAATAGCATCAAATTACCCTTTAGAAACCCGCTTGAAAGTAGGTAAAATGATGTCGAAGCAGTCAACAATAAAATGTCAATAATGGATTCACTCTGCGCTTGGAGGTTAGGCAGATATCGTCTTGCATGGTACGGCATTGTGTACTGTGTCCAACATGTGGACCACAGGAATGTCTACATAGTGAAGCGTTTTAATGGTGACCAGTTAAATTAACGGTACCAGTGAACCAACAAATAGATTCTCCCTTAAAAATTAACTATACATTTATTAAAGTATCTTATTAGATTTTAATTTGTTTAAAAAAATATTCATAAAATGTCATTCGTAAACCGTCTTTCTAAAAGCTTGAAAATTTCTTGGAGTTCTTGGAGTTGAGCAGATTCTGTCACCTTGAGGTAAATGAAGTAATTTTCTCGCGTTCCTCACTTCATCACTTCATTTCGTGCTGTCTGTTTACAACTATTCAGTATAAATCATAAATTTAAAATGTTAAATAAATATAAACTCATTTGAGATATTTTAGGACGGTAACAGTTCCTTAATAAGTTTTTATTCAGTGAAATTATTTTTCCTGATTGAAAGTGCGCCAACCCAGCAGACGGCTATTTCAATAGCTATTGTTTTACAGTATGTGCTTAAAGTCTATGTGTTATGGGATCATTATTGTAATTTTCTTTTGTATCAATGAAAGACTTTTTCAATAGTTCATTCCTCATAAAAAATTCCAAATCAATAATAATATAGAACAGGTTTGATCAATATCCGTAATATAAGAGAGTTTGCCTATTCTCCATAAGGTTAACATGTGAAAGAGTATACAGGATTGCTGCTGTGAGGAACACTGAACGTAGGCAGTTTTTCTATAAACAACTTTGATTTTGACCAATTATACCAAGTTTCATCAACATCTGTCCATAAATAAAGGAGTTTATATATGATTAACATGGTAAAAATCTACCAAGATAAATTCATAAACGATGATTTTTAAGCATAAATGGATTGATCTCAACCACATAAAGTTAAATACAAAGTTTGACCCAAAAATATAGATTAATTAGTGAAGTATTAATTTTCCCTTATCCTTTATAAGATTAGCACTGGAGCCTTAAAATACAACGTACTGTATTTAGAGTTTTTTTTAAATATCTGAGCAACCATTGGAGATAGAGCAAAACTTTAAGGAGCTAAATTGTGTAATTATTTGAGCAGATTTTAAAGGAAAAAATAAAATGTGAAACTTTTTAAAATTACATGTGAAAAACACAAAAACCCCATTTTGGGGTACAAACCCCCCCCCCCCCAAATACCCGTTCCGATTGACCGATATGTCTGGATTACGATCTCGTCCGAGACAATGTAGGAATACAAATCTTTACCGAACTACTTATTTTTTTGTCTCTAGTCACATTAATACGTAAAAGTAACATGGTCCCGGGCTTAAGTCTTGCCATGAGACCTACGGTCATAGCTTCTTCCCTGTGGGAAATTCACTAAAAAAGTAGGGTATTGGACTTTATAACGAACCTGTATAGAAATACTCGTACAAGTATGCCTACATGATGTATGATTTTTTACATATTTTGTTATATATAAATGTAACAAATGAGATAAGGGATCCAGGGATCGTGGAAGGGGCAATAATGCGAGCAAGTGAAGGTTCATCTCCCTCGGCGGAGTACAGTCTGTGCTCCAGACACTAGACATACAGTATATGATATTTTGACCCGACTGTACTCCTGAGACGTCTCGACGGAACGTGCGAAGTGACGCGACCCAATAATAACTGCGACATCGACATGTTCTCTCACCCGATAGTAAAATAAATACCGCATTGGGAAGAATAACAGCTTCACAATCATGCAGCATTAAATATTGACAATAATCAACAACCTATATAAATAAAATTAGAGTTTTGTCTGTACATTGCTCAGAGTTATTCATTTTTTAGTTATTTTTACGTTTCGTGCGTTAGAGTAGCTGAAACAAGTCTTATCTCAATTTTTGTCTGTTTGTCTGTGTCGCTCCAGGAGGCATTTTACGCCGCCTTCTCCGAAAAAACGGGAGAACTGATAACGATGAAACTCATTTCATGTTCTCGATACATTCCAGAGAAGATTTTCAAAGCTTGAAATTGTCCGCCACCCAAAAAGCGTCAAAAAGTAAATTACGAACATTTAAAACCCCTCTTTTTACGCGATATTAGTCGCATTTTGCTTTTAATTATCGATAGACCACCTACTGGTAATAATCCGCTGTGTTAGCAGTTTAAAGATTTAATTGGAAAAAAACAAACAGCTGTCAAATCAGTATTTATATTAATCAGTATTATAGTTAATTTATATTGGTCATTATTTTAAAACACATTTCGATATCATACTATTTTAAAAAGGCATTTTAACGTATGGCTGATTATAATAATGGTATTTAATGTTCTAATCTATTTAATTGTTAAGTCATGCTAGGTGTAGATTTATTTTCTTTGTACTGATTTGTTTAGGATTTCAGGTTTACATATTGGTATGATAATCTTTCTTCTTTAATCTGAATCCAACAGCCCGTACAGAGGACGGGCTTACTGCTAGTATTAAATAAATTATAGTTTCACCTGTAATAAATCAGTAATTTTTTTAAATCTAGTTCTTTGACAGCTTCATCCAATACTATAATACGAGCAAGGTTTATATATATATATATATATATATATATATATATATATATATATATATATATATATATATATATATATATTTGCACACGGATCTCGAAAACGGCACTAAGGAATTTCTATAAATTTTGGAAATAACTAATTTCCGAGTATAAAATAAGTTCTAGATAGGTCTAATGTCCAGGAAAATTCGTTTTTTCTTGTAATATTAAGTTTAAAATCTAAAAATTTAACATTACGCTTATGGAGAATCAAATGTAAACAATGCAAACCAAAACAGCTGTTTATAAACGTTTGACAGTTCTTGATTGAAGACGGCAAAGAACAATATGTGAATAGAGGTTTTTCATAAATATTTATTTTATGTATGTAATAAATGTAAAATTATCAGGTTACTAAACAATTTGTAAAAACTTAAGGGTAACATAACTGTGTGAAATAAAAGCAGGAAAGAGTATTTCCAAAATCTTCCGTATTTTGATAGAAAACGTATTCGTTGTATTGCTTGAAGCTACTGTAACAAACCAAATAATTGGTGTAAATTAAATTTATCTTTTGCTTTTCAATCCTCATTCCGTTTCTAACAAAATCAGTTGATCACAGGCTAATAATAACAAACAGTATGGACATTTAAATTCAGCATAAGATTAGCTAAAACAATTGAGGTTGGCCAAAAACTCTTCAACGACGACGCGAAATCGGCTGACGCCGTAGCTTAAGCGCTCAGATCTCACGTATGCAAGGTCGCGTGATCGATCCCCACCCGAGGGCTATATATTTGTTCAGTATTTATGCCATATTAATTAAGGGGTATTAAAACGGTTTTATTTAAACCACATAAATGTTTTGATTGAGCAGTAAATTTGTTTTAATTTTGCTAATTAACTTGTAAAATACATGTCTTATTCTATCCGAGCAAAGCTCGGTCACCAGGTACTCTATTTTAATATAAGCTAATACAAAGAGAACGATATCGCGGTGTAAGATGGTAGACTGAAAATTATACAAACATCACCAATCTTAGTTTTAGCGGATTCGGTAAGGAATAAAATGAAGTCTTCATGAGAACATATAGACTCAGTTTCACTTTTACTTTGTACCCTGGTACAATGGTACAATGGTATATCGACAAAATTTTCGAATTTGAGTCGAGAGTGATAATGTTTTCAGGCTTTATGGATCCAAAAAGTGGTTTTCGGACTGATGTCTGTCTGTGTACAGACCCTGAGCCCTCACAGATCGTCAAATTTTTATGAAATTAGGTACATAAGTTAACTTAAAAATTAAAAAAAATGGGTAGTTTACCTCTAACATCCAATAAAAGTTTAAAAATCCAAATTTTCTATATCTCTAACGACTTTGATTAAGGTCTTTGTTTTATAGTTATGAGGGTCTCAAATTATATGACTCCACCTGTATGTCTGTAAAATTAGTCGTTGAAAGGTTTTACGCTTTTGAATGGAAAATATTTTTTAAGCAACACAATTAATTATTTCATAAAATAATTTGACTATTACCATTAAAAACAGGTTGAAAACTAAACAAATTAGTATTTCAAATTATTAGCCTACGATTTATGTCCCAAAGGAAATTTAAATTGCTGGCTGCGTTAAGCTCAGTACGTTGTTTAAGATCGCTCAATGTTATTCTAAAGTGTACTAAAAAATAAACTTTCTTATTTCTCGACCGTTTTGCATTTTATATTTTGTGTATTTCTGCGTCACAGGCATTTTTTAACATTTTGATGGAGAACGATTCAAACCCCTGTCTTGTTACTACCTAACGTCGACCTGTTAAATAGCCCAATGACAAATGGCGACTGGGTCCAGATTCGACCCTTGCGGGATTCGATCCGGCGACCTTCAGTTTTGAAAGGCGGGTATTATAACCACTACGCCACCCAGCCAGCTAAGCAGTTAGCCAATTATACCATTATAATCACTTAAAATAAATTATTCTAGTATTCTCAACCTTGATCCAGATACTGAGACATAAAAAATTGGTAAGCACAGTTAATAATTGTCTTTTTTAACCCCAATGTTTACTTACAGTCATTTCTCATTCATACTTGACTTAAAATACCTTGACAGATTTCCATTTCAGTAATTAACTAACCTAAGACAGAAAAAATTAAAAATTATATATCGCATATTATTTAAAATATTGTGAGAAAAATGGTATCTAGCTTCATAGCTGCATGTACTTTTAATAATGTATACTGAGAAATGTAAATTTTATTATTATTTTAGGTTGCAAAGCTACTTTATACCCAAGAAATTTATCAGCAAACTTACTTACTCTTTCCTATTGTTATTCTCATGGAGAATTATTGGTAGGTATTCTAAAATAACTTTCGTACGGTATGTGGCTTAAACTTAAGTTTAGTTTACGTCATCACCAGGACTGTTATTTGAAAATTTGTTACAACGCAGATATGCTGTGACGGGGGATTTTACTTTATAAAAGTACTAAAACACAGAGATAAATTAAAAATGGAACAGCAGGACGTAGCGATTAGAGGTGTACATTTCGCAGCGGATTTGTTGACGGATTAAAGGATCGGATTTAGTTATCGGAGCCGGCGGGTGGGGGTGGGATTATGACGTCATGCCCCCTCCCCCTCACTTGTTGATCCCAACCTGACATCGCCATTTGATCAGCGCATGTTTGTACATGCATGTGTAGTTTAATTATGTATCGGACCAGTTTGGAACGCCATGATAGATTTCAAAGTTACATATGTTTTCCATTACACTCGGCCGAGAGGGGTTGAGATCGATGTTGTGGCCAATGCATGCATGTGAATCAGACTGGTTAAGCTCCCCCCCCAAGCCCCGTCAAAAATGCTTCCATTGGGTGGAAATTAGTGTCGGACTGGATTTTACACCAATGATAGAGCGATTCCGGGGGTGAAATTAATCATTTTAAAACATCCCCCAAGTTTACAACCGATATGGTTATGTATTTATTATTTTCTTTACACTAAATTATATTTACTGATATGTCGTTTAATATCTAGATTAGCAGTTATGCAGGGATTGTGAAAAAAATTTGTTCTAAGTAAAGGCATTTCAAGTAAATGGCTACAAAATTGATTTTTACGCATTTTCTAGATTCTTTAACTGACTTTCAATCTTAATTTACGACTACCTGGCTGAGTGTGTTACTTCATGTACAATTAAAACTTAATAAGCAACCATTGTTTGAAATATGTTACTCATGTGCACCACGTCATTTAAAATGTATTTTTAAAACTCATTTTATTAATTTATTGCAACCATTTTTTAATTACTATTAGCAGTTACAGCTGTTTATTTACGAATAATTGGTAATATTGTTGTAATGTTTATTCTTATTTTTCCTGGATACATACAAATTGTAATTTGCACCGAACTTGTAACTAATTTACAATCAACAAGGAAAATATATCGGGATCGTTCCGTTCAGACTTACCGTGGAACTATTGGCTTCTTAAATTAGTTAATTCAATTTCTTCAAGATATGATGAGTCATCATTCATGTTACGAGACCATCACACCTTAAGTCACATGTTAGCAGTCGGTTTACAGATATTAAACAATTTTGCTTCAGAAATAGGCCCATCATGACGAATTTAGTTAGCTCTTCGTTATAAACTCAATAATTGTGTAGATCCCGAACTCTTCATGAATTTGTCTATTACATATGAACCATTAGTGGTTTGAGGATATTCTTAATACTTCAAGGGAGAATGTACAGGGCTTTAATGACAAACAATAATACATATTACGTCTATTAGTTACTGACAATAAGACGATAAATAATAATACAACGTCAATAATAATTGACGTCCACGTGCTTAGTACTTCACTGTGGGAAATAGGTTAGATCAAGGATTATGTCTAAAGGGAATATATTCAGCTCATCTAATCAGCTGTCCTTATAACCTAACTATGACGTCACTTACCAAGTGATGTCACTTTTTCAAATTTTGGTGGCATAAATTGCCAACACACCCCTCCCTCCAGAGCGAAAACATATCCATGTCAAAACACATGTTCACAAAAGGTATAGTTTGATTCCAACGTTTTCGTTATTTATCTTACCTGTTATAACTACGAAAGCAATTTCAATCTTACCTCGGAATTGCGTCCAGTGGAAATGTCTGATTGCAAGATCACCACGCGGCATGACTTTTTTATTCTTATTTAATTGTTATACAGATATGTTGATAAACCTATTATGAGTGCTCTCAGATTCTTCTGAAAGTTTATCAATATTGAAGGCGAACAGAAAAGTAAAATTCCAAGATTCAATTTTAAAATTTTTAAATTTTCTTCCCTGTGGGAAATAGGTTAGATATGTTTAAAGGTAATCACTTCATCTAAACAGATGTTCCTATTCTTTTATATTATAACAGTTCAATACAATAGCTCTAGTGATTTCTATTAAAAAAAACCTGTTACATATTTTCCGTCTTAAAAATCACCAAACCTCCCCCTAGACTAGACATATTCACATTAAAATAAGTAAATGCAAAATTGTTTAATAGTACATAGGTAACCTAAGTCTTATCAGTACAAATTTTTTAAAGTACAGCTCTACTGAAAAGAAATAAATCATAGTAAGTGACAATACTGTAAGCTTTCTAGGTGGCCACTCTCTCGTTCAATATAGCTGATACCTGAATACTCAGATATTTATAACAGATTAATTTCCTACGAAAATGGTGTATTTTTCTAGTCTAGAGGTTAGTGATGGATGTCTGTGGAAGAGGTCACGGGTTCAAATGCCAGGACGCCCGCCTTGCGTTTGGACAGGTTTTCCAAAAACAGTTTGAGTTTGTTTGTAATCTATTTTTAGATCTAGAATCTGATATGCATACAGTATTGTATGTTTTTCTGGCCAAAGTCATGAGCATCGACATACAGAAGAGTTGTACCTTAATGATCACACTATTATATCCCCTTTGTTGATGCTAGGTACGAAAATATAAAAACCAACAATGAACAAAACAACACCTCCGGTATCCAGGAAATGGTTCATGGCACGAAGTTGAGAAATATTTTACTTTTCTCCTGTCGTTGATGTGTTCCTAGACAACAATCATGGAGACTGACAATTAAGAGGGAGAGGAAATAAAAAGAGAGTAGGTGGTGGGAGGGGAAATAGAAAGGGGAGGGTTGTGGGGATCGGTGGTGGGGGGAACAGGTGAGATAAGTAGGGTAACAAGACTAACGCTAGGGTTCTACAGTGGATCGCGCAACCATCAACTTGTAACTCATAAGATGAGATGGCAATATTTATAAAGCTAATAGATGTGTCAATTTATCTTTAATCTCAACACCTTTAAGCTTGAAGCTTAAAACAACATCCTGTTCGTTTTTAAGACTAGTGGTAGTAACGATTTGATCAATAGTGTATGCTTTAAAATTAAAAAAAACACAAATCGGTCGAAGTAATCCAAATTCTGTATGGTCAAAACACCCAAAAATTAATAAGGGTGTTTAAAATTTATATTTGTTAACTGAAACCATACTTTTTGAATTAAAAGGTAATGATTTCAAAACCGATAAAGCTTTTTTAACTGAACTTCACCTAAGATGTATAAATTTATAAATTATTATAAAATACCTATTGTAAATTTTATTCATCGTGTTTAGCCATTTTATTTCCTTATATTTCACAATCTACACGTTATAACTTGTAATTGTAATTTTCTGATAGTTTTATAAAATCTATTAAATTTATTTTAATAAAACTATCTAAGTTTAACCCTCCAGGTGCACTGTGAGATGTCAGCCAGTTGCAATTGTATAACGCTATCGAGTCAACAATTACCGTCACCGTGATGTCATCTCCGTTAATACATACAACTACTCGTGTAGTTCCCTATTCTGACACTTGAGTTCGTTATTTTGCCGCTAGAGTATGCTTTTATAGCCAAATAAGTGCTTTCTCGGACGGTGGTCCTTTGTAGTGTAGTGGTTAGACCGTTGTGCTGACGAGTACAACAGTTGAAGCCATTCGGAGAGACGATGGTTCAAATCCCGACCATGAGCAATCCCAATTTGGCTTGCAAATGTGTGGTATAGTGGAGTGGAGGGCCCACCTTAAATAAACGGTGACTGGCTTGGGTGGAAGTTGACGGCATTTGTAGGCTTAATTGGGATTGCAGTGGACACCTATTTTGCTTTTATGGTTAGTGGTTATAAGGGGGGGCATGTTTTGTGTTTTTTTCTATGTATGGTTGGTATTTTATGAAGAGTTGCATAAAAATAACAAAATTTAAACAGTCATAGCACTTGGAGGGTTAATAGAATATTTAGGTTTGCCTATCACAAATTATTAAAATTAATTGATCTCACGGTATCTGTTTAACTTTTCGATCAGTTTTCATCGACCCCAAGTATTCATTATAGAGGTTGATAGACTATGTCAACTTAAAAAATTATAACTAAAACCACTGCTTACAGAAGGCAGCTGGAGTTATGCGGTCATAATTTTACTGTGGTTGTGTTCTTTCTGGTATCAAACGGAGACACGGGGACAGTTTTATGAGAAAATACTTGACATTCAATTTGAAGGTAGTCATCAGCCTCAAATATCCACACTTAATAGACACTAATCTAACAGATATATTAAACTGTCTGATATATCTGCGTTCGAATTCCGCGTTAAACTCCCTTAGTCACCATCGCCTGTTGGGCTATTAATTAACAGTCCTGACTAAGGAACATATTATCAGCCTTAGTCAGTAACAAAACTACAAGATCGCGCCACATTCATCCTACACTCATTTCTCCATACTTGGCTTAAAATACCTACCTCGATTGGTTGCAATTTCAATAATCTAATCTAATATAAACCAATTATGAGTGTGTGATGATTGTAGCGAATCTTGTAGTGTTGTTACTCACTAAGGCTGACATGATCCATAGGCAGGACTCTTAATCAATAGCCCGACACGGTCAATGGCATCTAAGGAACCTATAGTTAAACGTGGGATCCAAACCACAATTTTCTGCCTCTGAATTACGAACTAGTCTAATTATTATTGATGTAACAATTGGTTTAGACCTGTTTACTATATAACGACAATACATCTTGACTCAAAAAGATCTTTCTGCAATGTTCTCTCACCCCAACAAGCAATGGCAATCTTTGTGGCTCCCTTTCGAACCCGACTGTCCTTCGCGTGACCCCAGATGTGGATGCTGTAAGCCCCGCAACTGAAACACAAAGCAAAAAAAGTGCGACTGTAAATTTGTAGGTGTTTTATAATCAGTGTTTTGTTTTGTATCTTTCTACGCCCATTACGTATTTATCGTTCTGATTGTGAACTGTCCAAACCCCTGGCTAATTTTTTGGAACATATCACTGTACAATACACTCACCCTAGTATTCTGTTTCGGTCTAGTTCTAAAATTTGAGTCTCTCGAAAATAAATTTAGTCTGTTGGGCTGATGAATCACGTGACATTGAAGGAGTGAAGTGGTGCACGCATGCATGAGCGTGTAGCGTGTTTTGTGTAGTGTTGTCTCCCCTGTGGAGACTTTAGACCCAGCGATTCGGCAGATGGGATGCGAACAAAAAAATAGGGGAAGGCTTCATCTGAGAACAAAGGTAAAGTATACAGACGCTGACTCGTATAGAACATGTTGACGGTCGCCCCGGCAATAACACCAGTCTGTCATGGTCTACTGATGTATTTAGGCGGGTTACACACAGGAGTCGCCGTCATTTTTCGTGCTGGTGACATGACACTCGAAAACAAACTCATGTTATTTTATAGCTGCTTACACACAGAAGTCCGTCACGTTGCCCGCGACTAGTGCAGACAAATTAAGAGTTTATTACCGTATTAGAAGAATTTTATGTTTCTAAAACTCTTTGTCGTCACCTCCTTCTTCTTAAAGTAATGAGAAATAACACTGAATCTTCCTCAGATAATGACATTTTCTCAAGAGCTCCGAACTAGGTCAGGACCTAGACGCCAGCACGTGCCTCTTCCACGTGTCGGCAGCATCATGCCTGCGATATCAGAAATGCCAGCGTCATCATGGCGGTGATTCCTGTGTGTAACCCACCTTAGACGACACAACGACATGCGTGATACACTTTTAGTTGTCAAGGTATCGTCTACACACAGTAACGCAACGCCTACCAGGCATGCTCCACTATACACTTCGTTTGTGTCGGCTAATTTCTTGATAATATTATACTTAAATAAGGATTCGTTTGAATTCGTTTAAATTCAATGCATGTCACGTGATGATGATGAGATCTGACGTCTAATTAATTATTATTTTGAACATTTTATTTACGATTTCCAGCCTCCGTGGCTGGAGAAACGTGGGATGCATTAGGTGCGCTTTTGGCCACTGCTAGATGCTAATTTTCACTATGAGGCCTTGTCCGTATATTAAAAATAAATAAGTACCCAGTAACTGTTACATTTGTGAATACTCAGGTGTAAAATGATTGCATTTTACTCGTACACTTACCGGAAAAATGTTCTTACTTACAAAATATTTTATTTTCTATCTATGAAGAAAGATACATATGCAGGTAAAACATAAATATTGTTCAAAATACACCTGAAATGATAAGAGGATGACCGATACGATCGTCAGTAGCGCCGGAGCGATAGCCGCGGGGGTGGATGGTGTCGGAGGGTCGTATCGACGGGGCGGCGCCGGCAGCGCTGTGCCGCGGCGCGCCCGCCAACTACCGCCCTCTTCACCACTTGTTGCGTGGCGAGTTACGTAGTGTGTAGTGTCTAGATTAGATCTGTGTCGATGTGACTGTGATAATAGATAACCTCTAGTGATAGTGTACAGTACAGACGGTCGTCATCGCCTAGCGTCTCTCGCCTCTACGGTAGTAGGCCTACACCGACATTACGACAGGGGAACACAAACCCAGACACAGACGATACTGTACCCGACACACAGAACACACCCTCTCACACACAACACAACAGCTGATCGTAACAGTTCACATAACACATCAGAAAACGTTGTTCTCAACAAAAATTATCTTTGAAGGTCAAAAATGTGGATAATAATAATTGTTCTCATCAGTATATACCTAACCATCGTTATATCTAGTCATTGTCCTACAATTTAAATTTTTAATTGACTTCTAAATCTATCATTATTGTAAATAATTACAGCAGTTGAGACATGTCTTCCATAGTATATGGAAATGTTCTGTCCAATGGGTTGAAACAATGCGGTGAATAAACAAGATAGGAGAAAAGACAGTCGTATACTGATAAAGTAAAACTTAGATCGATTACCTTCTCACACAGAAAAGTGTTTGTTTAAAAAATCAGCTGATTTCAATACAAAAAAGCTAATCTCTGTTGGTCATACTTTCTGATATCAAATAATACGTAGGGACGTAAAAGCATGATGGCTTTGTCTCCTGGAGCCTTGAGATATGAATATCTTCTGTAGTTTCTTGAGTTAACCCCTCTAAATTTTTACTCGTAAAAATTAAAATATTTGTTATAACTAGTGTAAATTTGAAATTAGAGATAAAAAAGTGACGGAAATTATATTTTAAATTTCACTTTCCATCATAATACAGTATATTTTTAAACATATTTATCGGTATGTGTTGAAAATTATTTTCTTATTTTTATTTGTTAAGAGTAGGTATAATCAACTGTTTATGAAATAACTCAAACTTGGCTTCTAGATATTTTTCTAGTTTAGGTGATGAGGATGTGTGTGACATAGGTAACTTAATTAACTAATAATAAACATCCTCAGGGACAACTATTGTACGAGATAATATAGGCTATGCAAAGATAAACTGTACCAAAGAGTAACCGAATCATTTCAGCAGTAGTCAGTATATTGAGTACTAATGTACTTGAATAAACCATGCATTTCACCACTAGATGTGAGCAACAACATTAAAATAGATAAATTCTCTTAGGATAACCACATGACTCGATCATTAAACACATCATAGAGGCAAGTTGTGCTATTTGTGTACAGTTTTACAGTAGAAGACAGTGTGTAGCGGGCTGGCTACTAAGCAGTCTTGTGCAGGTGAAGTTCGCTTTTGTCCGAGTTCAACTTCGCCAACACGCGATCGTCTAATTCCTCCTTCCCCAGTCCAACTGAAATAACATTGGAACTGAAATTGGCAATAAGTCCGATACCGTTCCTACGGTCCAATAAATAGCGGTGGAGCTTTTTGTTTACTTTTATGTATTGATGTGAGTAGAATAACAAATGATAGGATATGTGCAGACGATTTAAACGAATCGACGAATGTCCTCTTCCCCATAACGAATTGTGTTTTGACAAATTATCGTGTTTTCATATTTATTTGGAAACTCGACCTCTAAAATACTTCATTTTAGGATGTTACATATTATTGATTACCTTTTAGTGAGTAGCTTTTGGCATACTGACAGATATAATATATTCAATCAAAATTATAAAGTAAGACAATTTAAAAACTACACCATGGGAAACTTGTAACATTTTAAAAATCACCTTTATAAAACAGGTAGTAAAATAATGTAAAGGTATATAGACGGCTCGCAATTGACAGTATTACGGTTTTAGAAAACATCGAAGTGGATCCAATGAGGGTTGAACCGCAGGTCAATCGAGTATCTATTGTTTGTTGAGGTCAGCAGAATATTGGATGGCTCGGTTGACCACAACGGCGACAAAAACGATGTGGTGGGACGGTCTGTGGCTAGTTACCGACCTATATCATTACTATCAATCGTCTCGAAACGATTGAAAATGCCAATCTAAAAAATCTAATCTAACCTATGAGAATGACAAATCTGCAACATTAATGCCTAAAACGCTGAATATTGACTTGCGATTCATTCTAGTAATAGTGTTTTCCATGCTTACTAAGTTTGAAAACCAAATTTCTTATAAATAAAAATATTGAAAAACTACTTATAAATAGAATCAATTTTTGGAAGAACGACGTATATCGTAGACCCTACATGTGGGGAATCCAGAAAGTAGCGATGTAATTAATACATTGATACACCATGCTTAGATAATTTCCGTAGTTTTTCATAATTTATAATAAAGATTAATTTGTCTACGTTTATACTCACAAAAATGTGATAAAGCAAATTGAACAAATCATATTTTATATAAATATGATTAAATAAAACACTTTCCTTGTAACTTTTTTACTTCAAAAACAAGGTGTTCACTGTGCCTTAAACATTCAATGCTTGTCTAAATAATATGATTAAAATGTTCCTGTGACGAGATATGTATCATTAAAATTAATTAATGATGGTGATAGATTCTTAAACCCTAATGGTGAATGAGAAAACGCCAGTGTCTTCCTCACATCAAAACATGGAGTATTGTAGGTGAGTAATAGTGTGAAATATTTTAATAATAGTAATTACATTATAAATTATTAGCTTATAAGGTTTATCCTTAAAGCATGTGGATTTTTCAAAGTTTTGATTGGAAAGGGCCCAAACACTGACAGCTAGTTTATATTATTCCTCTGTACTATAGGAAATTAATTTAGAGCCAGATTAAAAATGGAGACTTGGTTCATCAGTAATAAAACACCTGATGCATTCCAACGTTTGTTCGTAAAGTAGCAACAAATGTTAAAGTCTATTCCGCTCATGCGTCACATCGTATTCACCTATAAATACAAAACAGGTAGCGTTGGAAAGTCACGAATGAATAACGAATAACGCTATTTTGTCGCCAACGTCACAAGCGAGGCAACTAGAAATATAGAGAGGAGGGTCACGTAAACAAAACCGGTGACGTCACTGGTACAGAAATGTGTTTCAAAGTTCAGAGGTGATGGTTGATCCTAACCTAATTGGTAAACACTTTTTACAATCAGTTATATTTTCGAAAGATACAAAGACAGGAGTGCTTTTATTTTATTTTACTGTCTAACACATAACAACTAGGCGTTTTACGACAGCGAAAAAGTTAACTAAAGCAAAATAAAATCTAACCATAACTTATAAGGTAACAAAATTTTAAAATAAACATTCATAAGCTTTTATCTTTCTTATTTTAAGCTAAGGTATCAAAAGGCCATACAGCTTCGCAGATCTTTACTTTGTGGTTGCTTAAAAAATTATTAAGGTTCTCATTTTGTGTTTCTCTTTAGATTTTTCTTTTAATATCTCTGATGAAATTATCTATTTCTTTTTATGTTTTTATTTCATTAATTTAAGAGCAGAGACAAGATCTAGCTTAAATTTTATGCAAGTTTTATTGAGTAATTTGCTTCTAAAGTAGTGGTAGTGTGGCATATAATGATTAAATGTTAGTGTTTCTTCTTGATTTAAAGTTCAGTTTAAGCATAAAGGGGTAAAGTATTGTTTTTTGGAGTTATTTATTAACTCTGGCATGTCCGAGACGTGTTCTACATAAGACAATTGTATCATGTCTATTGAATTGCTTATTGGAAAACCAAGGATTAGTTTGGAAAGAATTGAATTTTTCTGTGCCACTGTTCTTTAGGGGAGTTCTTTGTTTCGTCATTATAGGATTTTTTTAACAATCATTTTGATTTACAATCTATTCAAGTTAGTAGAACATTTAGTAAATCAAAATAACGAAATAAATAACATGGGTTTGTCCCTAGTAGGCACAAGTAGTAGTAGGAAAAAATAGCTTCCTTTTTCTTGAATTCATAAGCTATTTATGTAAATGAACAATTATGTCACTTGTCAGAAATTACCATATGTTTGTCGGGAAGTTTGCTCGTGGCCCTGTCTGTATATGTGTAACAATTCTTATGTCCTTAACGATTTCGTGGTTATTCACATCGTGAAAAATATAGGAGGAATTTTTTGTCTTATTATCGACTATAGCCTCATTTGACAAATTATGTTCCATTTCTACAGATTCACCCGTCATTGACGCATACGAAAGGTCAGTGAGAACTTGAAATTTGCTTTCATTTAAAAAGCTGGTTTGAGTCCAAAACGTATCGTTTGGGTTACGTTACGTCTAACAAGTTTACGTCTATTCGGATGAACGAAATCAGAGTCACTAGTTTTAGGGATCTCGCCTAATGTTTCCATGGTTGTTGGATGGTCAGCAAGTTTTACGAAACCTTTAACATTACCTTTGCTTACAACTGACGTTGATGGTTTACACAATGAAATTGTTTTGAGGTTATGTTTTCGTTCGAACAAATATAAGTTTTTAAGTTTCACGATGTTTACAAAAAGAATTCAAAAAAAGTAACTTGTACAAAATTGAGATAACGTTTTTTAAACTTTAACCAAGTGAACGAAAAAACTAAAACACGCCCAAAAAACAAAAAGTGATAAATTGAGTAGAAAAAAATATCACAAGTTGTTGATTCTGTAACAGCTAAGAACAGTTTTCTTTAAACTGTCATATGGTCAAAGGTAAACTATTAGCGACAAGCTTTACTACCCAATGCCGTCTAAATCATTCATTAATGTCAACCTTTAAAGTATGTACTGTACAAAATTAAAAGTTTTATCCACCACGTTAATATTTTACAGTTTTCGAGGATTATGTATTATGATTAAAAATCACGTGTTTATATGTTGGTAAAAATATATAATTACAATGTATACATGTTACGCTTATTAAAATGATCAGCTGTTTTTAAAAATATTATCATTTCGCTATCTGAAATGTACAATGGTTGATACTGTGATTAATGAATATTTGATCATGTGCGTGCGTGTCTGTGAGTGTGTGCGCGTATGCTTGCAGTGTATTAAACAGGTTGTAAAATGATCAAAGGTACCCTGGTGTAAAATGATATAGTGCGTCTCAATTTTTCATATACGTTTCATGTTTTAATATTTCAAGTCCCACATGAATACTT
The DNA here is from genome assembly GCA_023375725.1 of Nephotettix cincticeps. Lineage (NCBI taxonomy): Eukaryota > Metazoa > Arthropoda > Insecta > Hemiptera > Cicadellidae > Nephotettix > Nephotettix cincticeps. Next base: position 135,134,930 of record CM041786.1, read on the forward strand.
TCATTTCTTATACATAATTTGTTCCAAAATACCTGAATATGCCACCATTTCACCACCATTCATTTCATATTTTACCACCATTTTATATTTGCCAGCGAATCTAAATCCAATTAATCTGTTTTGTACATCACACTGTTTTGTAAATCGCAACAACGTGCAACGGGTAACGCTGGTTACTTATAAGAATTAAACCATCAAGATCGATCGTTAAAAGGAGAATGCATTGAGCGCGCCCTACCGGCCTCGACGCAAACCAAATGCTGCGATTATGTTGCGTTGGCCGCCTAGCAGGCGTCTGCGATACACACAGTCCGTGCTTGACGTGTTCTCGCTCGACTTCGGTAGGACCACATCCAGTATAACAGTTGCCAATACCCCATGTATTAGGCAGCAGTAAGTCTAGAAAGGGCACTTTCCCAGAAGGGATTAAAGCGACACTTTTAATCTCTAAAGGTAACTGTTCCCTGGAATACAAAGAGGACTTAATCCCATGACCACAACTTACTGTCTGGAAGCAAGTTTTAGACACATTTCTGGTTTATTCATTAATATTAGGTGGCGTTGAGCCTACATAGTTATTGCTTCTGTCCATTTTCTTTAGGTAAATGTCAACAAACAATGTGGCCTACCGTCACACAATACTCTGGCCGCAACAGACGATGCAACAAACAAACTATAAGTTGCTGAATATGTCGCACTATCTATTGGTATACGAAGTGTTTCCGTATCCTTCTCATGTTATTCTTATGTAAGGTTACTTACACTTTAGTAACTGTAGAAGGATAAACTTCTAATTTTAGGCTCATAGTACCGGTAAGTCAGAAAGTCTCATGGAATGAAAGTATTTTAGTACTCTATTCTAGAGAGTAAAGTACAGCGTAAGAAAGTAGGTGGATGAAAATATATTATAGTAAAAAATGGAATATGTATTCTTATCTTATCTTCCAGATATGAAACGTCAAAAAGTAATGGAGATACTACTGTATCTCACAGCATACTGCTGTGTGTAATGGCTGGGCAAGCCAATTGATTATAAAAGTTACTCTGTCAGTAAGGGCGGGTAAACTGAGCGGTGAAAAGTTTGAGTTCTGCTAGCCAATCGGGTTGTTTGTTGTTTAGCTCTGCTATCTGATTCTGGTTCTCATATCGATCAGCTGTTTTCCTCCCGCGGTCGGTAAACAAACGTATTGCTTCCTACCCAGCTGATTTACATTTTGTTTCCTAACCTAAAAATTGAATTAGTATTTAGTTTGGTTAGCAATTAATAAGTTTTTATGTCAGTTTGGTATTGGTCTATCTATTAATGAGCTATTAAACAAAAAAGGTATATTTTAGTAAGCATAGAATGACTGGTGGGTTCAGCGGCCATTGTACCCGCTTTATAATCTCACACCGTTCTCTTTGTAATGTCTCCTGAGGAAAAGCCAGAATAAATCTTTTGAATAGTTTGATACTGGTCCGAGTGGCTTTTGGTTATTGAGTTATTGATGAACGATTCTGTAAATGAATCAGCTGTTCTTCTTTAGATCCAAACAAAAATAAAGTTTAAGTACAATACATCTTCCACTTAAAATCTATAATATTATATAGAAGAGGTGGTTTCTGTATGTGTGTTTATGGTTTGTTTGTTGTGGCAAGTAAACGCGAAAAATACTGAACCAACCGGTTTGAAATTTTATACAAAGGTAGATCTTAAACTTATGCAAATCATAGACACATTCATTTCCTTAAAATCCCATCGGGCTACGCTCCGTGAATGTCCTAAGATTTAATGTTTACATTTTCAAAGAATGAAAACATAAAATTACTTGAATGTCAATAGCTGTGAGTACTAAAATTTGACAGTTCTGGAACAAGAAGAAAGAGCTGCAGTGACCGTTCTGGGTTTCAATGTTTACATTTTCTAATGTCAACATCCGTTTACACTACATTTTGACAGTTCGGGAAGAAGAAGAAATTAGTTCACTTTTACAGATAAACTGCTGGATCTAAATTAGTATTTCCGAAAATGGTAGATTTTCTCGATGTCTGTCTCTATTACGTTATTCCTTATCCTTTTCAATATTAATTATCAGGTGGTACTTTGTCATGTTGTAGACACTCGAGTTTTGTCATTTTGTATACAATAAAAAATAATTAACTATAATCTAATTGTATTAGTACACCTCTCAGCCTTTTTACCGGTTCTTCGCACGGGTAATTTGCCAACTTAGGGTTTGTTGCCTACAGTTTAACGTGGAATCCGAACCACGGCCTCTGAATTGCAAATTGGTCTAATAATTAGACCAATCCACAAAAATCATCCTCATAATTATTATGAGGATGATTTTTGCGGATTAACGTATTCAACTGTGCAGACGTTAATCCACACAAGAAAAACACTAAACCCATCGACTAAAGCTCACAACTATCCAAAATTCGTGACCTCCGACTAGCTGGATTACAGGACGTCGCCACCGTCCTATAAGTATAGACTGATCAATGGAGACTATAGACTTTATGTGTATGGTGTAAAGTGTCTTAACATTCATACTGTTATGATATGTTACTTTATACGATACATATGTGAATGGAAATTCATAACGGAGCACATTTTTGTTACTTCTTGGTACATCCATTATTAATTTCTTCTTGCGAAAAAGTTTCTAATAATTTTTTTTGTCAAAACAGTCTAATTTTTACAGCTAATTTCCAAAGCTTTACATTTAAGGCGTGGGATAGGTCAACGTCTGACGGGTCCGTTAGTACTAAATAATTAATTGCTTGGGTCGGTGTCTCGCGACCAGGGTTCAAACGGTCCAGAAGTATTTTAGCGCATTTCCTGTAGGAAATAGAACTATTACCGTGGTCGTCATAACAACATCTAGTCCCGGGTGTAATATTAGCACAGCTGAATGCAGCTTAAACACAATAAACGATAATAAATTGACCAAACATCTCTAACATTACAATGTATTTATAAAATTATGACAAACTTGTTCTATAGCTTCATTAAGTTAAGATTCTCAATATATTTACTCCATTTGCATGCTATTCGTATAGAGAATTAGTAAAATGACACAACTTCCTTATGGGGCTTTACTTATAATAAATCTTAGTTCGTGCCTTACAAGTACTTCCTAAATAAATGTAAATTTGATTAGTATGCAGGTCTGCCGGTACGAAGCTAATTTTACCACAAACATATGCCTAAATATGGTCCGAAGCCGTTGGGAGCAAGCGGTATATAAGAAGGAACGAGGAATGGTGGAACGCAGCTCGGCGCGAATAATGAGATCAGCACCAGGAACAGTGACGTCACCGGTAGTCGCGATATGAAGATGAATGATCACAGCCGCCGACGCCTCCTACATGATACATTCTTTATGTTACATGCTACATGCTAAATTTTTCACGCTACTTGCTAAATGCTGTATGTTACATGTACTATGCTACATGCTACATACTACATACATGTTAGATACTACACACTATCATACTATATACTACATTACATGTTACATGCTACATACTACATTACATGTTACATGCTCCATACTACATTACGTATTACATGCTACATACTACATTACATGTTACATACCACATGCTACATACTACATTACATGTTACATGCTCCATACTACATTACGTATTACATGCTACATACTACATTGCATTCTACATTCTCCATACTATATACTAAATTTCATGAGACATGCTACACACTACATGCTACATGCTACACGCCAATGCTACATGCTACACGCCAATGCTACATTCTACACGCTACACGCTTAATGCTACATGTTAATGCTACACGCTACATGCTACATGCTACACGGTACAACCTACATGCTATATGCTACACGCTACACGATACATGCTAAATGCTACATGCTACACGTTACATGCTACATGTTAATGTTACACGCTACATGCTGCACGGTACAACCTACATGCTATATGCTACACTCTACACTCTACACGCTACACGCTACATGCTAAATGCTACATGCTACACGCTACACGCTACACGCTACACGCTATATGCTACATGCTCATGTTACATGCTACAAGCGTGCAGAGATGCCTGTCACCAGCTACTTGATCGTCCACAGCAAACAATTAAGCGTTAAACAATTAACAATTAAGCTGTTTGTTAAATTGACGATTTATTGCCTAATTAATGGCCGCCATATGGCTGTGATTGGTTCGTTTATTTGTCAACAATCAGTTTTGAAACTTTGCACATTAAATAAATGTGAGTCTTTGCATGAAGTCAGCTCTGTTCACAATCCTTTATATTTCGTTTTCGACTATTTTCTACTGTAGAGCACGTTATAATGTTATTGTACTCGTATTTTGATGTTTATCTGCCGCTTTCGGATCTGGAAACAGCATTTGACTTCTATTCATGTTCATCTTCTAAAATATCAAAATTGAATTTTTAAGGTAGTGTTTACATGTCACCTTAAATAATGAACATCGATGTTGAAATTATACCCAAAGAATTTATTAGTAACATTAAAAGCCAATAGAATATCACACCCCTCAGAGCTAAAATATATTAATATCAAATTATGAACAAGGTTATGCGTGCACTCAAATATCGTTTTAAACATGATTGAGATCACTTTGCACAACGCCATGCCAGTAATGGCCGTTTCCTCACCTCAGGTTGCATGTTCGCGATGCGGATCGCCAAATTAAATAACCACAGTCGGAGCGTGTCACGTGACTCAACATATGGCGTGGCGGACGCGATATCGCCAAGGTTAGATAACTTGTTGATCATAGATATTACCGCTTATGATACTGACCGAATATCAGCAAGGTGAAACATACCCTTCTGCCTCACTGTACTTTCAATTCATTCAGTAATCCCTAAGGGGGCTAGTACACCGTGCTAGCACAAAACAAGGTTTGGATAATCCTGTTTTGGGACTTAATGTAATTGCGATGTGCAAAGAATTTGACAGAGGACAGAAAATCCCGAATAGACTCGTTTATAATTAACAAGAAAGTGGAAAAACGAAAAAGATTTTGATTTTAATTTTGATATTTCTTAAGAATTGACGTTTGTAAGTGTAAGTAAAGTTTTCTACCCTCTACCAAATACCGTTCACTTCGCATTGCTAAAAAATTATTGTGATCAGAAACAGAATTGTTTGAAACGCCTGCGAAGTTCGTTTTTCCTATATTGGCAATGTTATTTAGTCTCTCATAGAGCACGCCACCGCCTGAGACCAAGACTGCGAAACTTAAATAATAAAAATAAAGATTTAACCCAAATCTGGACATTAATAGTTAAATTGTGATCCTCAATTTTGTACTATTGTACTGAACCTTGAAACTTCCTAACTGTGCTTCCCAGGGCCCATTTTCTAAATAGGCCAAATATGCCGTTGCCAGGGCGGCAAAATTTGTAAATTTGTTTTAGTACTTTATCAGATAAATTGAAATAAACTTTAAATAATATAACAGTACAGTATTTGCAAAATATCTTATTCTTTTCTCTACGTTGTAAATAATAGTTAACATGAAGGGAGCATTGTTACCGAATTTCCCCTAGGGAAGTAGCTATTACCGTAGGTCTCATGGTAAGACTTAAGCCCGGGACCATGTTATTTGTTCGTCTTTAGGTCCAAAAAAAATAGTCGTTAAAATTTGTAAAATTTGTAAATTTGTAAATATATATTTGTGTGTGTGTGTGTGTGTGTGCGCGCGCGTGTGTGTGTGTGTGTGTGTGTGTGTGTGTGTGCCTGTGAACACGATAACTCTCGTACAAATCGTTCGATCAAGACCGAATTTGGTAGAGACGTGTATTCCTACAAATGCTCGGACATGTTCGTAAACCAGACATATCGGTCAGTGGGAACGGGTAGTTTGGGGGGGGGGGGTTTGGACCCCAAAATGGGGTTTTTTACGTTTTTCACATGTAATTTTTAAAAATTTATAATTTTACCATTAGAATCAGCTTAAAAAAGTACACAATTTATTTCTTTAAAGTTTTTCTCTATCGTCAACGGTTACCGAGATATTAAAAAATCTAAACACAGTACATTGTAACGGGGCTCCAATGTTAATCTTATGGAGGATAGGGAAAAATTAATATTTCCCATATTAATCAATATTCCTGGATAAAACTTGATATTTAGCTTCATGTGGTTGAGATGGATAGACCATTTATGCTTAATAATCATAGTTTATGTGTTTATCATGGCAGCAAACCTGCATACTCTTTTACCCTAATATTAATCATATAGGGAATAGGCAAACCCTTTTATTTATGGACAGATGTTGATGAAAGTTGGTATAAATGTTAAGATAAAAATTATTTATGGTAGAAATGACTACTTACAGTGTTCCTCACAGCAGCTAACCTGCACACTCTTTCCCATGTTAGTCTTATGGAGAATATGCAAATAATTCTCATGTTTATGAACAGATTTTTTCAAACTTGTTATATATTATTATTATATTATTGATTTGGAAATTCGCTGAGTACACATATCTGCTACCACGGGGGTATTTTGTAGTTAAGCTTGTGATTGTCGCATGTTACTCTAGGAGCTATTTGTTTTTTCTGGTTAAACAATCAGTTAGGAATGTCTGATGTGTGAGATTGACAAAGGAGAAACACGAAAAACTATCAACTACTTAATGGTCGGAAAGGGATGATGCTGCCCTAAGCCTCAGAGAATTGTGGAGCGATTTTTTCCGTTCCTACCTTTATTGACAGTCATGGAACCGAAAAGTGACCCAAGGCTACCACAAGATGCGAGGATAAAGTGATCCTTAAAATCTAAACCGCTTTAAAACTGATTTCATGGTTTGCTTCTTGATTACTATTTTACATGGGTTTCATAAAACGTCCAAACGAATTTAGTCATCCAATGTGAATGCTTTGACCGTAACAGAGCTACACGCTGCACTTGTTGAATATTTTTCTGCCCAAAGATAAATTTTTGAATGCTACAAAGAGCTAGCTAGCAATGAAACATTTCAAAACTTCATCTTAAGAAAATATGTTAAAAGAGCCTATAAAAGTTGACGAAGAAAGAAAACGGATGGGGATCTTGGCGGGAAGGGATGTTTAATGCATTTCTTGTTATCACAAACCAGTTCATTACTGAATTTAATAGACAGTATGAAGCTTAAAGTGAATATAAGAACGGGTTCAATTCCCTGTCACAGATTCTACAATCACCGCAAAAGTAGAAGAAACATCCTCAACGGGTTCAGCGCGCCCTATCCCTGTACTCGTTAACTTAGAATCATTACTCTAAAAAAATAAATAATAAAGATAGTTTGCTTCTGTTTTTTTATTTTTTATTTTAAAGATCAGTCCTTTTTATATATAGAATTGGTCAAATTGAACTTTGTGCATTTATTATATTTTGATTATTTTTGACATGGAAATGTCTTAGCTCTGAGGGGGGTTGTTGGTGATTTGTAAGATGGAAATAACAGGTTTCCATAGAAACTACCAGAGATATTGTATTGAATTTTTAATATAAAAGAATAAGAATAACAGCTGTTTATATGAACTGAAAACATTACCTTTAGACATATCCATCCATGATCTAACCATTTCCCACAGGGAAGTAAATACTAACATTTTAAGAAAACTTTTTACATTTTGGGGAAAGGTTAAAATATATTTACATTTCTTACGGATTCATGTTTTAGCCATCTTTTTATTCCACTTATATACCTTAGCTATACCGACAATCAAAAAAATTGAAGAGAATACCTATAGCGGTTGTTGAGTAAAAGGAACATATGTCCTAAGAATACAACATCCGGATAAATCACTGTTTTGGTTTTTTAATACTTTATTTTCTGGAACAATGTAATTAGTATTATGCACAGAACTTGTAACTTTAAAGCAAAATAATGACGGAAACACTATCAGGATCGCCCCATTTTTATCCACCCTGGAACTATATATAGGTTTATGAAATTTAACGTTTTTTCTTCAGAATGTGATGAATCATTAGCGTCACAATAATAAATGGTCTGGAGCAGTATCATCTAAAAAACAGTAATTTAGTAGCTTAGAAATCAGGTGAAGTGAGCTACACCACGTTAGCCAACAGTACAAAAAATAATAGTACATCAACACAACTGTTGTAGACCATTATCAAACTACTACTTTTATAACAAGCAATGCATTAGAGTTTGTAGGTCTTGAGTTTCAGTTGAAAAACCACTGACACTCTCTTATAAAGTTATTTTTTCTCAGATTTAGAATTAAATAAAGTTTGATTGCTAGATATTATTAGAAAGAGCAGATTCTAAGCTATAATTCTGAGCGAAAAGTGATTTTAATTACACACATTCTCTTTCTCTTCAGGATATGTACCCTAACATCGTATATAACCTATCCGTTTCATCGAGCAACTGTTCTGGTAAGATTAGCTTTTCTTTTTTGAAAAGTGATATAAACTATTTTAGAACATTACTCAATATTCAAGGAAAAAGTTGAACGCCTTGTTCATTTTGTTTATTGAAGCAGACGTTGCAGCGACATCTTGTCGTGGGTTACAGTGTAATAATTGATGATTTTTTCTGGAAGAAGGCACGGCATAAAGCTTTGTAGAGAAACAGCTGTTACCCTAAAATATTAAACTGGTAAATGTTTATACTTTTAACTGAAATGGCAACCTACCCAGGTAGGTATTTTAAGCCAAGTATGAATGAGAAATGAATGTAGGATGATTGCGGCGCAATCTTGTAGTCTTGTTACTGACTAAGTCTGACATGTTCCTTAGACAGGACTGTTAATTAATAGCCCAACAGCCGATGGCAACTAAGGGACCTACAGTTTAACGTGGAATCCGAACCACGGCCTCTTAATTACGAATTGGTCTAATTATGAGGATGATCATTGTGGATTAACGTAGTATTCAATAGTGCGGACGTTAATTCACACAAGAGAACACTACATCCACCGACCATCACTCACACAATTCGTGACCTCCAAGTAGCTGGATTACAAGATGTCGCCACCATCCCAGTCTTACATTGTCTTATATTTATATTGTGCGAGTAGTTAAAAATGCTTAAATCTATTAGCCTAATATCTGAAGGTTGTGTTTAAACTTCAAAAATTAATTATGAAATTCGCTGTCAAAATGTAAAGATGTGTAGTTGATCAATTAATTGATTAACGGTCCAACTTATCGTCTTATTTTTTCATCTCCACTGCCAGTGTGGAGGCGGTTTGCATAATGCGACCTAGGCTAAAATGGGCCCTGTCGGTTCTCTTGTTTATCTGCTGGTTATTTGTCACCAAAGTTGTCCGATGGATGAGGGATGAGACGGTGTTGTCAGATCGTAAATAACAGTAACAGCTGATCATGAATTGATAAGAGGATTTGTCGCCTTGTGACGAATTGGCAACGGCGCTAGCTGCGCCGCGGGAATGGAAACTCAACTTTTTCAATTACCATTGCGGTCTTCTTTAACCTGATTATTAGCATTCTGTCTCCGTGTCGTTTAGGGTTTAAATAAAATAGAAATATGAATAATAGATGGTGTATCTAATATAACCATACTTATAACCAAACATATAACAAAATTATTTTAGGATTTACTATTTAAAAGTACATCGAAAAATCTATTACTGTCGTGGTAGCTCAAGTATAATAAATGAATGTCTTGTTCGAATCCAGAGGCGGACTGCTAATGAGTGGTGGCAACAGACTTCCTACCAACCGAAATAGCAATTAAAGTGTCTATGTTTTTATTACAAGTCCATACCATATGTACGTAAGCAAGGAAAAGTTTACGTTACAATCTTAACACCAATTGGAAACGGTGTGCAGAAGTATATAAGAATACAGTGCCAGTGTTTTGACATATCCCTCAATGTCAACAAAAACCTCTTGGGTAGAAACAATACCATTGTATGCGTAAAAGACCATTGATATTTTAAGTAAAACAACAGACTACGATCAACAATGAATAACAAAGGACAGTGTTATGTTGGAGAATCGGAGTTTTCTGTTTTGTAACACGTGTCACTCTGACAGGGACGAACTCTGACCTTTCTCCTGAGCTACCCCAACCCTCACCCTCCTCGTCTGTGACTACGAACCTCAGATTATCAATCGCGGGTGCCGCTTGCCCACATTGCCAATAATTGGCCTATTTTGAGGGAACTACACTTCTGACAGCTCCCAATGGATTTACGTCATTCCAACTTCAGAAAACCAAATCGTGGCCGGAATAACCCGATGTTATTGTACGTTGCAAGTGCAACTTTCCCCGTAATGCAGAATTCGCAAAATTGCTGTTAAATCATGAAAAATTTCGTTTATATTTGCTATAGTGACATATCAAATATCACTGCCTTTTCTCTGAAAGCAGTGCCGTTTATGTTAACTTTTACATCATAGACCTAGGAATATCTTGAAAACGGTGCAACCTTTTTGAATTCCGATTGCACCATTGTTTTCAGGTGGGGACGTTAGTGTTATTTCATAACATGACAAGCTTCCAATGAAAGATTTTCTTATGATCTCTACATTCTTAACTTATGGATATCTTGATAACAACACAACTTGTTTAAATTTCGATTACATCACTGTATTCAGGGTATAATTTTTTGATCAAATGGACTCGTCCGTTCAATCATCAGTGGCGCACGGCCATGTTATATAATCTTGCAATGCTGCAGGACAGACGGCAACCACGCAATACGATATGTGACTAATTAATAGACTCGTCCGCTCAAACATCAGTGGCGCATGGCCATGTTATATAATCTTGCAACGCTGCAGGACAGACGGCAACCACGCAATACGATCTGTGACTAATTAATAGACTCGTCCGCTCAAACATCAGTGGCGCATGGCCATGTTATATAATCTTGCAACGCTGCAGGACAGACGGCAACCACGCAATACGATCTGTGACTAATTAATAGACTCGTCCGCTCAAACATCAGTGGCGCATGGCCATGTTATATAATCTTGCAACGCTGCAGGACAGACGACAACCACGCAATACGATATGTGACTAATTAATAGACTCGTCCGCTCAAACATCAGTGGCGCATGGCCATGTTATATAATCTTGCAACGCTGCAGAACAGACGGCAACCACGCAATACGATCTGTGACTAATTAATAGACTCGTCCGCTCAAACATCAGTGGCGCATGGCCATGTTATATAATCTTGCAATGCTGCAAGGCAGACGGCAACCACGCAATACGATCTGTGACTAATTAATAGACTCGTCCGCTCAAACATCAGTGGCGTATGACCATGTTATATAATCTTGCAATGCTGCAAGGCAGACGGCAACCACGCAATACGATCTGTGACTAATTAATAGACTCGTCCGCTCAAACATCAGTGGTGCATGGACATGTTGTATAATCTTGCAATGCTGCAGGACAGACGGCAACCACGCAATACGATCTGTGACTAATTAATAGACTCGTCCGCTCAAACATCAGTGGCGCATGGCCATGTTATATAATCTTGCAATGCTGCAAGGCAGACGGCAACCACGCAATACGATCTGTGACTAATTAATAGACTCGTCCGCTCAAACATCAGTGGCGCATGACCATGTTATATAATCTTGCAATGCTGCAAGGCAGACGGCAACCATGCAATACGATCTGTGACTAATTAATAGACTCGTCCGCTCAAACATCAGTGGCGCATGGCCATGTTATATAATCTTGCAATGCTGCAAGGCAGACGGCAACCACGCAATACGATCTGTGACTAATTAATAGACTCGTCCGCTCAAACATCAGTGGTGCATGGACATGTTGTATAATCTTGCAATGCTGCAGGACAGACGGCAACCACGCAATACGATATGTGACTAATTAATAGACTCGTCCGCTCAAACATCAGTGGTGCATGGACATGTTGTATAATCTTGCAATGCTGCAGGACAGACGGCAACCACGCAATACGATATGTGACTAATTAATAGACTCGTCCGCTCAAACATCAGTGGTGCATGGACATGTTATATAATCTTGCAACGCTGCAGGACAGACGACAACCACGCAATACGATATGTGACTAATTAATAGACTCGTCCGCTCAAACATCAGTGGTGCATGGACATGTTGTATAATCTTGCAATGCTGCAGGACAGACGACAACCACGCAATACGATCTGTGACTAATTAATAGACTCGTCCGCTCAAACATCAGTGGCGCATGGCCATGTTATATAATCTTGCAATGCTGCAGGACAGACGGCAACCACGCAATACGATCTGTGACTAATTAATAGACTCGTCCGCTCAAACATCAGTGGCGCATGGCCATGTTGTATAATCTTGCAATGCTGCAGGACAGACGGCAACCACGCAATACGATATGTGACTAATTAATAGACTCGTCCGCTCAAACATCAGTGGTGCATGGACATGTTGTATAATCTTGCAATGCTGCAGGACAGACGGCAACCACGCAATACGATCTGTGACTAATTAATAGACTCGTCCGCTCAAACATCAGTGGTGCATGGACATGTTGTATAATCTTGCAATGCTGCAAGACAGACGGCAACCACGCAATACGATATGTGACTAATTAATAGACTCGTCCGCTCAAACATCAGTGGCGCATGGCCATGTTATATAATCTTGCAATGCTGCAAGGCAGACGGCAACCACGCAATACGATCTGTGACTAATTAATAGACTCGTCCGCTCAAACATCAGTGGTGCATGGACATGTTGTATAATCTTGCAATGCTGCAGGACAGACGACAACCACGCAATACGATCTGTGACTAATTAATAGACTTGTCCGCTCAAACAGCAGAGCAATTATCGGTATTGGCTGACTCGACTTTGATTTAATCGTCTTCCTTGCGGGTGTGTGCGATGCTCTCAATGAATGAACGATCAATTAAGCTGAGCTACGCAAAAGCTCAAGTTTACAGCACGCTTTCGGGTATCAGCAAAAGTTATTTGTGTTCGTTGTGTGGTTTGAATGATTAATTTATTTCTTAAAATTTCCTCAATGTATGTTTAATCCATATAATCCATAATCCATGCATTATAGGAAGGTAAATAACAGCAACGCACATCTGCGTACGCATCGAATTTCCAAATCAATAATATAATAATAATATTACATGTCAAGTTTTATCAATATCTGCCGATAAATATATAACTTCGTTATTCACCTATTCTACATAATATTAACATGGAGAAGTGTATGCAGGTTTGTCGCTGTGAGGAACACTGAAAGTAGGCATTTCTAGCATAAACTATTTTTATTCGTACAATCTATATCAAGTTTCATCAACATCTGTCCATAAATAAAGGAGTTTTCTCATTCTCCATAAATTAACATTTAAACATGTGAAAAGAATATGCATGTTTGCTGCCACGATAAATACATAAACTATGATTTTTAAGCATAAACGGATGGATCTCAACAACATGGCCCCGCTATAATAGGACAGTCAATAGACAGATTACAAAGGTCGTTGGCTACGACGTAAAATATCGTTTAATATCAAGTTACTTTTCATTGACAATTTCAAAAAGGATTTAGACTGACTTCCAAGTGGGAGATATATGTCACTTATGTAACGTAATACGTATTAATATGTGTGAGCATATTATTAATATTATTGATTTGTAGAAGGGTATGAGTGACTTGGTCATGTCCTGTCCTCGCAGCCGCCCCCGTCACCCAGGTCACCCACCGCCCGCGGACCACAGGCCAGAGCAACACGTTGCGAGTGCGAGTTTACACCGCGAGAGAGCGCGATTTTCGCCCATAACCCGACTGATTAGCGTGACCTTGAACTTGGTCGATAACATTATCACGCGACCTCTCCACCACCCTTACCGCAAACTTTATCGCTTTCAATATTCTTTGACCTTTGTGATCTTCTAAACACCTGGCTAATATACAATTCGAGGTTGCATGACTGATATGTTTCATACCGTTTTTCAAAAACAATTTTAATAAGCCATCTGGGCGCCATAATAGTACTTTTATTCAGGCATAGCAAAGGAACCGAAACCTAACTACACAGTACGATTTAAAACAAACTATCGTGCACCAGATACTCTTGTTTATCTTTGGAAAAGGCCATCTCTGAACCTGATTAGGCCCGCGGTTTGTATATGACGCACTATGGACCCGTGATAGATTTGCGCACCCGCCGTGATATGAATCACCAAATATAAATACTACCCTATTGCCATCATTGGGGTAGAAAGGTTGGGGGATCGCTAATTGTGACAAAAACGGTCCGAGCTGTGACGAGTGTAGGCAAGTCGAGAGTGAAAATGTAAACCGTCAAAAAACTACAAGAAAATTTAAGTTTCACTTACATAAACTCGAATTTTTAAAAGTAAACTGGGTCTAGTTATGAAGAATTTCAAATCCAAACAAACTGAGATTTTACTAAAAGGTGTAACTACAAACATAAGTACTCAACACTTTACGTGATTGGCTTTTTCCTTAATTTTTTTTTCAGAAAAATCTATTAGGATTACATCAATTTTGGTACACATGATAATTGAATGGTTCAACTTAGTTTATTTTGTAAAATTTTTCCCCTGCCCCAAAGCTTATTTGCCGCCCTCTTTATAAATACACTTCCACTTGTTTTTTACTAATTTCACCAAAAAGCGTGATTAAACAATTTGTACGATTTATGACAAATGAAAGGATCAAACCGAACGTAAATATAATCATATTCAAATAGTTAGCAGAAACACATTAATACATTTAATTACAAACCAACTAGTAACTTGTATCTCACGCGATTGGACAAAACTAACTGAAAGAAGAAGAAAAAGCGACGACGGATGTCTAAGATCAAGTATCTACATTCAGGTAGTGGCAGTGGCAGTGATGTGTCAAGAGTAAGTACCGTCAGTGGGAGAATTCCATTGACGCGCGATTTGGAACCTAAACCTTGGAAACCTAAAACCTCTTGCGCCCCTGAGCCCATTTAATAAATCGGGGCTGAACATAAACGACGGTAACAAATAACACAGGTCCCGGGATCACCGTCATAATCATTGTCAGAGAAAATACGAACAGGACGGGTATAGTTTCGGCAATAGGTTAAAAGAAACATCATGTCGCACTGGTGATTTCTTTATTACGTCGAACCTATCCTTCGCCAGAACATTGTCCAACACGCAACCATATCGATCAGTATGAAAATATGATCTGTTGATTCCCTTTGGCCGAGGTGACCTACATTGCCGCTCCATCACATCTCAATTAATGCATAGTATAGAATATGACATGGGTTTAAACTTTTCTTAATTATATGACAACTCTGGTGACTTAGGTGTTTCTTAGATCATTAATGATAAGGCCTATAGTTAGTAAAATTGTCTAACTGTCCAAATCATCTGTTGAATTGGTACCGCTGGGGGTAGTTAAATTCATGTTGGTTCGAAAAACCCCAACTTTTGCTGACCTAATATAACAGTTTTTATTTCTTACTAGCTGACCTAGCAAGCTTCGTAATGCCTAGCTTCATGTTAACTTTAAGATTGGCCATGTTCTGAAGTTGAAGAGCATTACGGCTTCGTTGTGTAGATATTTTGGGTCGCGGCATAGTACAGTAATTAAAATACTGACACGATAAATTATATGAAAACTCTGGTGACTTAGGTGTTTGGTGTTTCTTAGATCATTAATGAAAAGGCCTAACCGGTTAATAAAATTGTCGAACTTTCCAAATCATCTTTTGAATTGGTACCGTTTGGGGTAGTTAAATTCATTTTGGTTCGAAAAACCCCAACTTTTGCTGACCTAATATAACAGTTTTTATTTCTTACTAGCTGACCCAGCAAGCTTCGTAATGCCTAGCTTCATGTTAACTTTAAGATTGGCCATGTTCTGAAGTTGAAGAGCATTACGGCTTCGTTGTGTAGATATTTTGGGTCGCGGCATAGTACAGTAATTAAAATACTGACACGATAAAACATATTTATAACATTCCCACACAACAAATAAATCAGAGTGGATTGATTCACTATTTTCTAATCCAACCTAAACCCAAACCAAACCTAACTGTAATGCGGCTTTTATAGGAAAGATATACAACAGCTGATTATTATCTAAATATATAAAACAAAGTCGTGTTAGTTACACGCATTATAACTCGAGAACGGCTGGACCGATTTTAATGATCTTTGATTTTTTGGATTCGTCTCTGTTCCGGTCATGCTTTAGGCATATTCAGTTTCCATAAATTCAATTAGTTCCATTTAAAGGGTTTTAAATTTCTAATGTTAACCTTATGGGGAATAAGTTTGTTTACAAATTTTTTAAAATCAAAACATTTGTTTTCTTAAAACAGCTGTTGGTTTACTGTCCAATGTTATATGAATCATTTATTAATGTAAAACTATGAAGTAATATGTGTTGTACAAAATGAACAGTATTATTCGCCACGTTAATAGGTTTTTGGGCATTATGTACTGTATTTATATATATTTTTATCTTCTGAATGATTATAAGTCACGTGTTTATATGTTGGCCAAATAAAATAATCACAATGTTAATACATATTAGGTTTATTATAATAATCAGCTGTTGAATATTTCAAGCTTTCACAACGAAACCGCAATGCTATATTTGACTTCACAAAATGGCCAATCTTAAAGTTAACATGTATTTTCTGTTATGCGTTACCAAGTTCGCCGGGTCAGCTAGTAAAATTATAAATCTCTTTATATTCATTTCACGATACTGGTTTACTTATGTTAATAAAAGTTTTGTTTTTATTTCAACTGTGGATTAAAACGTGAAGCTTTCATATACCAGCAAAGTAGGTAATAATAAACGCCCCGAACCAGCGGTCTAGAAAGTGAATGTTTTGGTGTGGGCCACGATGACGTTTACATATGACGCCATCAATATCCACCTCAACACCTGAGACCCCCATAACCACGATACGATGTATCGCTACGTCTACCTCAAAAGCACACTCGAGATATCGACTCGATGTAAATACGTATCGCATTAGAAGTATCGACACGATATATTCATACGTCTAACCAACACAATCGAGGTATTCTCACAATGTATCGATAAATCTACCATATCAGCACACGGTGTATCGATGTTTTCCTTATTAGCACACTCCGGATATAATTGATATAAAAACTATGCATCTATAGGTCTAACACTTTAAAACGATTAAAGTACCAATACGTTTGCCTTATCATCGAACGAGGTATCGAGGTATCGACACAATATGTCGATATGCATACCTTATCAACACATTCGGAGTATCGATACGTTTTATTGATAAGGCTACCTCATCAGCACATTCCAGGCAACGACCTGTCATATTAATTTACACTTTTCACCAGCAAACTCGACTATACGGTATAACGATATGTTCACCACATTAGGAATATTGACGAAATATATATTACATACCTCATCATGTAATCCAACTTATCAGATTATTAAGGTACATTTTATTCGTCTTATCATAGCAAGAAACTCAGAGCTATAGAAACGACAGATCAATACCTCATCAGGATGAGCATTGTATGAACCCGATATGTCAATATACCTACATCATCAGGACATTAGCGATGTAGACACGTTACATCAATCATCATCAGAATACTCTAGATATCGAAAAGAAACATCAACTTCTTGATAATGCCACTCTTGGAATTGAAAAGTTGTATGAATTCAACATGAAAAATTTTATATTATCTGTTTCTACATAAAATTATGTTTCAGCTGATTTTGCTGTTATATATAATATTATAAAGAAGAGGTGGTTTCTGTATGTTTGTGGGTTTGTGGGTTTGTTGTGGCAAGTAAATGCGAAAAATACTGAACCGACCGGTTTGAAATTTTACACAAAGGTAGATCTTAAACTCATGCAACACATAGGCATACTCATTTCCTTAAAATCCTCTGCGGCTACGCCCTGCGAACGTCCTAAGTTTCAATGTTTACATTTTTAGAGAATGAAAACATAAAATTACTTGAATGTCAACAGCTGTGAATACTATAATTTGACAGTTCGAGAAGAAGGAGAAGAAGAAGAAATAGCTGCCGTGACCGTCCTAGGTTTCAATGTTTACATTTTCTAATGACAACATCCGTTTGCACTATATTTTGACAGTTCGGGAAGAAGAAGAAATAAAGTTGATTTTTCAGATAAACTGCTGGATCGAAATTAGTGAATTATTTGAAATAGCGGAATGGTAGATTTTAAGTTTTTTTTTCCGACGACTGTCTCTATTACATTAATCCTTATCCTCTCCCAATATTTGACATATGTTACTTTGAAATGTTGTAGACACTCCTTTTTTGTCATTTTGTAAACAATGAAGAATTAATTAACAATACCTTAAATGTATGAGTAGAGCCTACACCTTTCAGCCTTTTTAGCCCGTGCAAAGAACGGGTACTTTGGCTAGTTTAGTCTAAATTTATAAAATACACCTATTTGGATAATGAAAATTTCTCAGTTAATAGTTTTGTTATCTTTAATTTTATTGTGTTTCACATCAAGTGTAAAAATTTATTGTCACGTCTTAGACATCAGTATTAAAAAAGTAGATATGGCGAATGGCATTGATTGATTATTATGTTTAGTTAAAATAAATAAATATAAATCTCTGTACAGCGATAGATTGTTTGCAATAAATAAAATCCCAATCTCATTTTTAAATTCTTTTTCAAATAGTTTCTCATGTTATCTGCACTGCATGATAATCCATAATGTTAGATAATCTTTAGAATCTACCACCTCAGATCTATTTTAAACTTTAGGCTGTTGTGAAATCGGCCAATCACGGGCAGCAATTGTGTGACCGCCAGGAATGGGTCAGCGGTGGGGTGAGATTGTTGAGGGGGGAGTGGGGGGGCTGCGGCTGTGTAAAGGTCAGAGGTGAACAAGCCGTGACGTGAGGCAGGTATGAAATGCCGATTTTGCGGCACAGGTGACAAACGTTGGTTATGAGCAGAATACTGAACAAACATCGCGGCAGCAGTCTCACAGTCTCACAGCCTCACAGTCTCGCTTTGTTACAATGGGATCACACACCTGCGCCTTGTCTGGAGGGGTTACAATCTAAATATATAAAATAAAGTCGTGTTAGTTACACACATTATAACTCGAGAACGGCTGGACCGATTTTAATGATCTTTGCTTTTTGGATTCGTCTCTGCTCCGGTCATGCTTCAGGCATATCTATTTTATCCAGGCAGTTTCCATTTTATAGCGTTTTAAATTTCTAATGTTAACCTTATGTGGACTAAGTTTGTTTACAAATGTTCTACAATAAAAAAAATTAATTTCTTAAGCTACAGCTGTTGTCATCAGCCAATGCCATCTGAATCATTCATTAATGTAAAACTATGGAGTAAATATGTACTGTACAAAATGAACAGATTTATTCACCACGTTTATAGTTTACGATTTTTTGGGATTGTGTATTTATATTTTCTATTTTCTGTCTGATTAAAAGTCACGTGTTTATAATTATGTCGGCCAAATAAAAAATAATTACGGTGTTTATACAAATATTACGTTTGTTATAATAATCAGCTGTTGTATATCTTTCCTATAAAATCCGTATTACAGTTTTTCGCATAGATTGAAATACAGTTTAAGGAAGATAAAACACAACAAACTTTACAGAGTGAGCCTCTACTCACTACATTAGTTTTACCAGTTGATTCTACTCACAAAATAGAACAAAAATGTATATAAGTCCATTGAACATAAGAGTAATAAATCTTTAACTGGTATTTAAGACTTAAATTTGTTTGGAAAATGTCAGTAAAAATATTTTTTGAGTTAAAAGTTATTTAAAAACCATTGTAAAAGGAGTTATCATTGAAGTACTTTGTTTAACTTATAGTGAATTTAACGATTTTTCAAATAGTGTTACTTTCCATATCGTAACTAAAATAGTTTGTTTGCATTCTATCAAACTAATGGAACAAGTCGTGAATTTTTAAAAAAATCAAAAAATGCGTTATGACAGCTATAGGGTTAAGATAAGATATGGACTTGTATAAATTTTTTGTTTCTTTTTGTAAGTAGAATCAATAGATAAAATTAATGTAGTGAGTTAAGTTAAGACTCACTACGAATACACTTAAATGCAAATACCATGATTTTAACATATTACACTAATTCTATGATTATTTTTACTCCTTTTAGCGAATTTCCCATGGGGAAGAAGCTATCCGTAGGTCTCATCGAAAGACTTCAGCCCGGGACTATGTTATTTTATCGTCTTAAGTTGCCCAAAAGCCAAAAACAATAGTCGTTAAAATTGTTTTATATATATATATGTGAGTGTGTGTGTGTGTGTGTGTGTGTGTGTGTGTGTTTCTGTGAACACTATAACTCTCGTAAAATGGTTAGATCTTGACCAAATATGTACTTTTGTATAATATTTCCCTTATTAACTAATAGGTAATAGAGCTAATACATATCCATGTCAAAAACAGACCAACCAATCACCCTATCTACAGTTGAAAGCACGCCATCATGGCTGCCAATTCTTAGCAAATAACTAAGGGATAGTGATAAGGGATAGTGAGCCTGGCTCATGAGCGGTCAAGTTTACAATGACCTCGTGTGAAATGTATGACTTAAGGAATTTAATATAATACACGTTTAAAAATGTTACAGTGGAGAAAAAAGCGTTTAATCTCAATACATTTTGTACATAGTCAATACTTTATAGTAAAAACGTTTTTTGAGTAGCACCTAACATAGATTTACATAACAGAAATCATATTAGGTCAATTTGCTAGTTATTAATTAAAGTGATGTGGTAAAAAAACTGCTAAGGGTTATATTAATAATACATTTTCTTTCAGGTAAGTTGGTGACTTATCCGAATCACCTATGGGTAAGTTACAGCGTTTAAAATCGCCTATTTTGAAACCCTTACTATCACAGTTACGTCTTGAGCTGATAAGATAGCACAGCAGTCTCTGGAAGTTATCAAAAACTAACTGTAGAACGTAAGAATGGGAATACTTGTATTTTACGAATATTAAAAAAGCTTTAGAATACACTCTAGATGGCTTTAACGTATCATAATACTATTGACATCCCAAGGAAAACATATATATTTCCAATACGATAAAGAGTTCTCGGATTCAGTAACGGTGTCTGTTGGATATAAAATGTAGAATAGTCATGTGTTATCTATTAAATTGAACTAAAATATAAAGATTTCATGGTTCAATTAATTATTAGCAGTGCATTTTATGGTAATTTGAAATAATTGAAATATACTAATAATTTCTGAATAATAGTTATTTCAATTTATTTGGTTAAGACTTTTCAATATTAAAACTGTAAGGAAAAAAAACAAAAATCAAAATGTTACAACTGCACTACATAGCTAATAATGTTTTCCCTTTTGAATAATCGATAGCCGAGCTCAGTCCCCGAGGTGGATAATGTGATTACCCTCGATTATGGCAGCAGGGCAAGACCGAAGTCTCGCAGCACTCGAGTTGATTGGACCAGTCAACCGATCACCTGCATGGCCACCTAACTCTTCAATAGCTGGCAACAGAGCTCAGTCCCCGAGGTGGATAATGTAATTTACCCTCGATTATGGTAGCCGGGCAAGACCGAAGTCTCGCAGCACTCGAGTTGATTGGACCAGTCAACCGATCACCTGCATGGCCACCTAACTCTTCAATAGCTGGCAACAGAGCTCAGTCCCCGAGGTGGATAATGTAATTTACCCTCGATTATGGCAGCAGGGCAAGACCGAAGTCTCGCAGCACTCGAGTTGATTGGACCAGTCAACCGATCACCTGCATGGCCACTCGTCAACAGCTGGCAGCAGAGCTCAGTCCCCGAGGTGGCTTTAGGCAGTTTTGGTGGTTTTTAAAATCCAATAATGCCATCACTAACGTTCAAGAATTCAGATTTGGTTTATTTATAGTTGTGAATATAAATCAGCGTTATCAGTAAACTTACACACAATTTGTCCCTTACAAACGTTAACCATATTATCGGTATCAGCGAACTGACATTTACTTTCTTCCTCAGGTAAACTAAAATAAATACATATGCAGTATTTAATATACCTATCATATTCCTAATCCCTTAATTATATATCAAATGGTTTGTCTTAAACAATTCGTTCCCACACCCTCTTATTAAGATTTTTTTAAATACTTATTGAACCACCATTTTCATGATTTGTGCACCTGACGTTTTTGTGTGCATCAAAAAGTCAAATCACCTAATAAGCCCTGTTCAAAAGGTTTGATTATTGCCTCGAGATGAGCGGAAGTTTAGCTGGGTATCTCTCCCTAAAACCTTTTAACTTACCAGAGGGCGTATGAAAGACATCCGATTATATATTTTCGAAACGATAATTTTGTAAAATGTTTTTATAAACATTTAAGTATACCTATGCTTTATTAAAGATGAGATTTTTCTTTCTTGTAAAGTGAGAAAGTATAATATGTGTGCGTTCACTGAAACCGTTTATCTTGTGTACGTTTATCCAGTTTTTAACAGTTTTTTAATGTTTTGAAAGGGACCGGCCCAAGCCCTGGTATATTTACTACCTCTGACCGCAATCTAACCGGTGGCTCTCGGGTTATGACCCCCGGTTACCTCCTATGTTTCCTGATCTACCAAGCAATTTCATTTTCAAAATTACCTAAATAAATATAAAAAGGAAGGTTCAGTAATGTTACATGCATTTTTGAGTTATAAATTATACAGAGTGACAATGAAGTCTTGGGTTAGTTTTAAAAATGAAAACATGTCACGGATAGGAACTTAAACATCTTAAAGTTAAGCCTAGGTTGATATGTACATCAAATTAAATGTCTTGTTGATCTAAAATCCAATCCACCAACTCAACCTTATAGGGTTGATGAAAAACAAAATGGTGGTGGTTTGAAAATAGAAAATAGTGAACTTCCCCTTTTGAGATTCGGTTTCACGAGTTCTATGTAGGTGTTTTATTTATGCTGCTTTTAAAAATTTCCTGTACTTCCTTGTGGGTCAATCTAATAAAAATGGCAACGTTTTGAAATTCGTAACATTCAATTGTCAAACTGCTGCCATTTTGTTTTGGACCAACCTTTTGAGATGAGGTTTTGCAAAAAATGAAGACAAATAAATTAATGCCCATATTAACCTGTGCTTAGCTACGATTTACGATTCACTCCCCATGGGCCGTCCTCCTTTGGTGCCATCCGATCATCATGTACACAAAAATGTAGCAGTAATGGTTTGCCAAACGGATTTATAATTTTTCAAACCATATTTTCATACTTTTTAACAAACATTGAAGCCCTATTAATTTCTAAAAAAACAATCGCTCCTTATCTTTTGCTCTCGTAAAGAATAATAATATTTATCAAGGATATTGTTAAGAGTTGAACTGCTTTTGGGCATGACAAAACTGAACACGATTTGAATATTCCGTGAGCGAGACCGAGTTCCGAGTAAGGCACTTGCCCGCTGTCGATAACCATGCATCATTCAATGGCCACTCTCCGGGGTTGGTATGAAAAACAGGCTGTGGCTGAACAATAATTGGTACTTCTAAAAACATTACGGTCGGACACTAACTACTAACGATGTGAAAATAACTTTCATGAAAGAATACACGACATTCTATTCATCATATATTTTTATTGAATTGAATATTTAAAAAAAATATTTTTTCATATGACTTGGACCGTGGCGTGTCTTGTAATCCAGCTAATTGGAGGTCATGAATTGTGGTCATGTAGTCGTGAGCGATGGTCGGTGGATGTAGTGTTCTCTTACTACAGTGGTGTGGATAAATTACTACCGCACTATTGACTACTACGTTAATCCGCAAAGACCATCCTCATAATTAGGCCAGTTCGTAATTCAAAGGCAGTTGTTCGGAATCAACGTTAAACTCTAGGTCCCAGTTTAACGTGGGATATTAATTAACAGTTCTGTCTTAGGAACATGTCAGCCTTTAGTCAGTAACAAGACTACAAGATTGCGCCACAATCATCCTACACGTTTTCTCATCTATTCTTGGCTTAAAATACCTGGGTTACGTTTCCATTCCAGTTAAAAGTATAAAGTGTTTACTTAAAAAATAATGGAGTTTAGCTCATTGTCTTTCACGTAGATCTTTTTTGACATGGATATGTTAACTCTTGAGGGGTGTTAGCAATTTGGGCGGCGCGAAAAGTATAACGGAAGTGACGTCATATGGTTATGAAAACAGCTGTTCCGTTGTAGCCCGCTATACCATTTATATGTAATTATAAACGTGTAAATAAAGTAATAAAATGTATCACGGTCTATCTAGGCTAAAACAAGATTTAGAATGAACCAGTTTCGGACGTAAGGGGACCGACCCATAAGATAAAAAAATAAATTAGGTTTTTTAGATTTTTATATTAATTCTAAATGCACCATTTAGCTTTGAACAATTTGATAAAACATGATAAAAAATTTTCCTTTTGAAAATGTTTATAGTTTCAGAAAAAAATAATTTAATTAAAATATTTTGTTAAAGTCAAATATTTACATTAGTATGTACTTAGTGTAGTAACAATTTGAAGCATCTAAAGTGCATATTTTTGTGCTAAAAATGGAAAAATTAACATGGGGAGGATACGTCTGCAAGTTCCCTTACCTTGTAGTAAAAACAATGGTCCAGAAAAAATTGTCAATATTCGTTCACTGAATATTGAGCCTATTTTTTTCTTTCAATCACTTATAAGGAATCTAATGAGAAGACATTCTGTAAAAAAATCACCACCCTTTTTGTCACATAAATTCCATTATTATGGCCAAAGGCTCGATTACAACCGGAAGAACGGCAAGAGACTGACCGGAACCGGATGCCTAGTACACGGAAATGCACACCCGGCGGAAGTAGTTAAGCCGACGTTACTGCATTGCGGTATTTTGCCTTTAGCTAACATAACTTACAACAAGGCTCGATAATAGTTCCTACTCACTTGGTTATTAAGGGCCGTGCAGAATTGTAACCTGTATACTCAACGTAGACATTGACCCTTGGCCATAAAATGAATGACAAACGTATTATTTGGTTGCATATTTCCAAGGGTACTGTTATGAAACAATGAAATTACTTCCTCCATTATAAAAAAACTACAATATAAAGAAATATCTTCGCTTAGGACGATTCTAGTGACTGTTGCAAGTAGTTTGGCTAGTTTTGATCAAGACAAATGGATGAAAACAATATACTTTTGAGTCCAGTTCTTCAAGTAAAAAACAGTCACTGTGTTGCTACAAAAATAACGACGTTGTGTGGAAATGAACGCTTAATTAATCTTCTTCGAGGTTACCATTAAGAGGTGAATATAAGTGAAGCTCGAGAAATGTTTATTTATAACATATAACTTAACTTAATAACATTATTAGGGTCTACATTTTATGACAATTACAAACACATTGTCGTTAGAATAAATTATTCAATATTTTTGGAAAACTTAGACTATTGTGAAGTTTATAAATAAAATGAACACTGAGGCCTAAAAAATGTTTGTATTTAGTTCATTATGGGAAATAGGTTAGATCATGGATATGTCTAAAGGGAGTGTTTTTAGTTTATATAAATAACTGTTCTTATAACCAAACTATTACGTCTCCGACCATATGACACTAATAATAAAATTACGTTTCTAATTTTGGTCGTTCAAATCGCCAACACCCCCCCGAGCTAAGTCATATCCATGTCAACATGTTTAGATTTTATATACTGTAAATAAAATTAGTGTGTAAAAAATAAATACATCGTATTTACAGAAAAAACTTAAAATTTTCATATCGATTTAATATTTGGAATATAATGAGAAACGAGGGCAACTCGTTTCACCTTGGCGTACAAGTTTGAGTAACTTCGTGTTCTGGACACGGCTATATTTAGTGAATTGACGTCCAAGTTATTTTTACCGGATGACGTCCCTCCGGCAATAAACCAAAGCGACCGCTAGCGCTAAGTGGATGGATTGAGAGTTATTGTCATTGCCTAGGGCAAGGGCGGGGCTGTCCTCTGGCAGGTGTGAGGTGACGATGTCAAACCTTGACGAAAATCATAATTACACTTATGGAACGAAACTTTAAAGTTTGAACGTACGTACAAATGTACAATGTACGTACAAACTTTAGATTCTGTACTGTGAATGTACTGCATAGTGCTGAGTTAATAAACATGAAATTACAATAAATTTTAAAAGATTAAAAACAATAATACACCAATCAAAATTAAAAAAAGGTAAAAAAACAAAAACTGTCGTTTTTGGTGTAGATCAAATTAGGTTGATGTCAGGCCTTGGACTGGCCGTGGATTGCTATGGCTTCAAATTTAATTACCATTGACAACGTAATCTACTGACATTATATAAAAAACTTTGAAAACGTTAATAGATTGACTAGGACGGTGGCGTGTCCCGTAATCCAGCTACTTAGAGATCACGAATTGAGATTAGTTTTGAGCGGTAGTCGATTGATGTCTTTGGTGTAGATTTTTGTCCACACTATTGAATACAGTAGTCTCCCGATTATGCAAGGTAATTGGGATCGAAGTCACCTCGGATACGCGAAAACACGGTTAGTACGGAATTTACATACTGTAGTTAAAACATTGAGAAAATACGCATTTTATGTGGAGTACTTATTTATTAATAAGAAAAACTTTAAATCGTCAATTTCATATAATTGCACAAAAAACATAAAAAATTGCTCAAAACTGATTTAAGCCAAATTTGAGCTTGAGCGTCGGTTGCGGGCTGTACACCACTGCAGTTGTAGAAGTTCAAAAAATCGAGGATTTAACTTCGGGGTGTGATGCAAATGGCTCATCATCAATAAACCGGTCATCTTTTAACTACAATTTAGTAAACTACCATTTGCCTTCTTTTTATGTGGATATTTTGTTTTTTAGGTGTTATAAAAAAAGCTTCGTCAACTTACAATAAAACTAAGAAATTTATGAATAAACCGGTACTAACTTAACAAAACTTTGTTAAATTATACTTATTAGATATTATATTAGTAAGTGACTAAAGGTACTTGGTATTTTTTAGCTGTATAAATAGTTTATTTTGTTAATTACCTTATTGATACAGACGAATATTTTCACTTTCCTGAGAAGAATCAGCTTTCCTTTTGCACCGTTGGTGTATTGTGTACCACTGGCAACCACTAACAATGAACGCAATGGTGCCAACCTAATTCAATTTACCACTCCATATAAACCCAGGCACTTTATTCACTGCCTTAAATAGAATTTCCTCCCCAGTGGGTCTGTGTTGAGAGCTCCTATTGACTTCGGATTTATTCTTTTTCCACAAGAGCGAACTATTGTTGATACTTTATCGTATGATTAATTATTTAATACGTCATGCTATATTGCAGCAGTTGACTAAACATACTTTCTCGCATAGTTAAATTGAAAACGGAAATCTAATTTCACGTTATCTAAATATCATCCTAATATTTATAGTTTCAAAAATAATCGTAAGTTAAATTAATTGAGGGAAACTTTTTGGGGCATTATCCCCCCCCGCAGCACAGGTAATACTCCAAGTTTCATGGTAAACGATCGAGAAATTGGGGTAAATGTTATTCTTAAGGAGAATATAAAAAATCATTATATTCTCCTTAAGAATAACATCGGGCGCTCTCAGGCAAGCGTTCCATACTGCGTTTGTCATGGACATTAAATTTAACCTTTCTCTGGAACCATTAGTCGTAGACTGATGAACTACAAAAATAATTTGTTTAGTTTTTAGCTGGGTTTAATTGTGACTGTGGAATTAGTTTATAAAATTGCCGGAAATAAAAAATACATGTTTTTGGCATTCAATACTTCTAGCTGAAAATTCTGTATTTATTGTGTGTCAAGCAATGACTGTAAATGAGCAAGCAGATTATAAGGGCCGATCCAGATTTTTTTTTAATTTTATTCAATATTAGCGTTACCCGTTACGCTTTTCTGCACGTGACACTTCACTTTTTTATGACCTCTGGGTCGGTGCCCTTTGGACGGATGTCCACTTATCTTCACAGAAACCATCCTCGAACCATGCTTTAATAATGTATGAAAATCTCGTTGCAATCTTTCGAGCGGTTCCGGAGTTTATAGACGACATTCGAACTAAAAACTTCCTCTTTCATATATCAAGATTCATGTGTGTATTTTTTACCAAAATATTATGATAATAATTATTTACAGATCTATTGGGCATTGTTTCTCTTCGGTTCAAATAGTGTATGTAGATCGATGTCGGCGTCCACACTCCCTTAAGAAAGTAAATATCACAGAGTAAGCACTTAATGAACTTATCTATATTTTTGTTTGGCTTTTGCTTATTGTAGTTCCATAAATTAATAACGTTAAAATTTACTGAATTTATCGTAAAGAATTTATTCTAACCAAAATAATTTTGACACCACCGATTTAGCTATATTTATGTATGCGTTTGAAACTCTTATTACTTTTAAATATCAAAAATAGTTCAAAAATTGGTATTTATAATAATTAAATACTCAAGAATTGTGTACATAATTATTTAACTCTCGTGAGACAGCGGTCAGTGCCTGCAAGGCGGGCGACGCAACACAAAAGCTGTAGCGATGTTGCGTCAGGTCCCGTAGGGCGCGCCAACGCAACTACACGCGTGGCACAATAAACAACTAGTATAATAACGGAATCAGTAATACATTCTCTCCTTTCGGTTGAAGTCAACTTTTAAATTGTTATTTTGAACTCAACCTAGAGAAAAACTCTAGTTACAATGTTTTATGATTAAAATTAGAAAAAATATTTGTTAACCAAATTAAAAATAATTAAATTTTTGTACATATTACGTTTATTATAATAATCAGTTGTTGTATATTTTTATATTTTCCTTTCGCCATCTGAAATATACAAAAAGTTGATATTGCATGTTATTATCGAATATTTTATTTTGTGTGTATGCGCTTGCGAGAGCGTGAATTTACCAGGTAATAAAATGATTAAAGGTACTCTGGTGTTAGATGATAGTCTCTCTCAATTTTTCATTTATGTTTTAAAGTCTAAGTCTACACGAATTCACTTATTTCTTACAAAGATTTTTGCTTAAAACACCTGGACAGGCCACAAATTCAAAAGGTGTTAATAATTATATTATGTTTTATATTTACCAGCGATCCTAAACCTAATAATCTGATTCTGACATGGCTTCAAAGCGCGTCGGGTAACACTAGTTCTGAATAAAAATCTAAAGACAAGACAAAGTAGTTGACGGGAGCAATTGCTTGCTTCGTGGCCAATATTCTTCGTTTATTAACAAACAACTGAGCACTCTACTTTGATTGAGCCGAACACAAAGGAGATTAATTATTGATTACGTATATCCGGAGTAATTTTCTTTATTGATAAACGGTTATTCGCTCTGCAAACCTTGACTTCTTCACATTCATATTGGGTCAGTTGGAAGTCCATCGATCACCTGTTACCTTCTGTAAGTATCGGATATTTTTTCGATTATCTTTTTTATATCACCTGTCCGTGCCGTTTGCCAACTTAATGCATGTTCGTAATTTATTGCTCAAAACAGCCGTACTTCAAGAGTTGCAGTAAAAACAGTGACAGGAAATTGATGGATTTATTTATGGAGTATCAAAGCTCGTTTCTCAAGGTTTGACACCTATTGGTCGAGTGTGAGGCAATAGGTCAGATGAGAGCCAGAAGCTTGGGAACACACCAGGTGGCAGTGGAGGATTTCCCAAAGCTAGAACCCCACATAATACTAATCTTCATTAAGGCATTAGGACTAGATGGGGTTCTCTAGGCAAGAACTAGAGACTAGTCTAGGGGGCACAATAGATCTCATAGGTCGCAGTGTAATCTTTCCCCTAGGTTTTATCATCAATATCAGTTCTCACGAAGATGTCAAGTACTCGTGCAGTTGTTTAGTTTACGTTTAAAATGCATTGTTAGAGTTGGTTGGTTTATGGTACTTAGATTGTTATTCCAAAAGAATTTCCATCAAAATTACTAAAATAACGTTTAACGACGTTTCAGGATCAGGAATCCCATCCCGTCGTCAGATGAGTTGGAACCCAGAACAACACAAGATTAGTATATAATCCGGATTAACCCGGTTCGTCCTCAGATTTATACGGGCTTTATAAACTACGTACGACTAGTCAATTTTGTTTTACTAATCGTGATGAAAGTTTTTCGAAATAACAATACAGTATAAAAAGATTGTTTACACTATACGACATCGCACGCAAAACAACTGACACAACTTATTAGATTGTTTTGCTGATAAATATATCGTAACTGAATTAATAAACCTCAATTGATCAGTTATAAACACCTTAACACGTTATGCATTTATTTCTAAAACTACCATATTGGTGGTTGCCAAATTGTGTCAATATACTTGAAGAACTTTTTCAAACCTAATACGGTTCATCCTCAGCCTCTTGTTTATACCATTCTATGAACTGAGGATGTTTTTACTCTTCAATTTAAATAATCTTGACTCAATTTGGCAACTACCAGTTTGGTAAGTTTTAAAACTCTAAATTTACGGAAAGTAACATTTCTTAGACATTGATTTGGTTTAAACTGTCATTTTCACCATAGTTTCTTGTTCTTCAAATCAGGTTTAGGATGTATGAATGTGCAAACGAATCAGTTTATTATCAACAAACAAATTATATATAAGTTATTAATTTGCACACACTATTCATTGATAATAATTGTATACAAAATTAGTCGAATTTTTATAACGTAAGATTGCCATGTTATTCATATTTTAAACGGTGTAACCTGTATATTGATTTTATGAGTAAAACTGTACCAATAAAAATATAACTCACGTAATTGCAAGACAAACGGTTTACATTCAGCACTTCATCCAAGTTCTCGCAGTCCTAGAGACCGGTAAAAGAGATTTCAATGATGTTTGAAAGTCGCTGCATCAGCTGATCCGAGTTGGCTGTTGTTCTTCGGCGTATTGTTGATGTACCCAGTCTCGTTGAAGTTGGAGCTTGATTCTGATCGACTTTACTAAGCCTTACTTATAACTTGGCAGAGTCGAGTGAAGTTGGTTGAGCTTCCTCGGTGCTTTACTCCGGCCACATTGAAATACAGACTACAAGTAATGGGCTAACTGAATTTTCGACTTATCTCTTGATTTGAACTTTATGGTTGGTTAAAAATGTTGGTAGTTATCTTATATCCAGTGCGTGCATGAATAAAATGTTATCAAAATAATGGAAAAGACAAGATAAAACAATCCCGCCATAAATTATTACCAAATAAAGATTTCAGTTGATGCTGTATATTGACGTCCGAGGATTCGATGGTAACTGTAAGCTTACATTACGCCACTACATAACCAATCCTCCCCCCTCTATAGAGCCCCCCTCTCTATAGTCACCTCCCTCTATAGAGCCACTCCCTCTATAGAGCCCCCTCTCTATAGTCACCTCCCTCTATAGAGCCACTCCCTCTATAGAGCCCCCCTCTCTATAGTCACCTCCCTCTATAGAGCCCCCCTCTCTATAGTCACCTCCCTCTATAGAGCCACTCCCTCTATAGAGCCCCCCTCTATATAGTCACTCCCCTCTATAGCGCCCCCCTCTTTATAGTCACCTCCCTCTATAGAGCCTCCCCTTCATAGAGCCACGCCTCCTCTATAGAGCCCCCCTTCCCCAAAAGGCACCGAATGATTTCCTGGAATGTCTTCTATTTTAGTAAACACTATACAAACCTTTAAATTAACATTAACATTTCCATTCATTGTGAGGGTTATTCTGCAGTTTATATTTTTGTAATGCTTAACACATTGACTGCCCCGTGAGCCAAATATGGTTCATAGTATTTTGTGTCTGGAGGTCCATGTGAACCACATATGGTCCAATTGTAGTCTGCTCTGAGGCCGCGTGAGCCAGTAATGGACCACTGGGAATACTTTATCCATAACATGTTATCTAATAGCCGTGGCCACACTGAATACGAAGGTACTTTCAGCTAGTAAGAATTTTGTTTTAAAGCAAAATTTCACTATGGCCTTTCAAGACAAATAAATACACTGATCATTATGTGGCCTATCAAATACGTGTCTAAAACCCGAATTGGCAGTAAGTGCGTTTAAATCAAATCCTTAAAATGTCATTTAAAATAGTTTCATCCCGTATGTGTAGAATTTAAAACAATATAGGTTATTTATTCTCAGTAAATACAGGAATTAAATACAAATTTATAGATCAGTGAAAATTTGTAAAATAATAATAGTAAAAAAATGGTTAACAACAATAGTCGTTGAATTTTTTTATTGAAGGAATTATTTTTAAAATAATCCTTTTTTAAATACTGAATACCTAATTTTTTACCGCTACAAATGTTAAGATTATGTTTATCATATACACGACGTATGGAATAAGCATATGAATGGCATTACATTACCTTTATGAAACGGTATTCTGTGTACGTTTTTTAAGCAAAGTCATGGATGAGAATTGAATGTAAGTCATCAATATCCTATTGATATAAACATCCTAACGACCAATAGCTTCTGAGAGACCTAAAGTTTAACGTGTACAATTAATTACACGCAAAAGGTTATCCGTTATATTAATTAATTTCCTGCAAACAATACGTTGAGTAACTACCGGACCGGAAGGTGTTGTCTGTTTCAGGATTCTGGATCCGCTTTGGTCACTATCCGGTGCGGGCGGCTGAATAAAACCCTTCTGAGAGTTTGACGCTCGACAGCATACTCACAACACATTTAGAAATGTCCATATTATACGTATAATTTTTGTCTTTAGCTTTTGAGACATTAGTTTTAACTATCACGGAAAAATTAGAGAAGCACGATTTAAATTTACCAGTTATAAGCGAATTTCCTTAGGGAAGAAACTATTACCGTAGGTCTCATGGCAAGAGTTAAGCCCGAGACCATGTTATTTTTTCTTCTTTTGGTGAGAGACCAAAAAAATAGTCGTTAAAATTTATATATATATATATATATGTATATATATTATATATATGTGTCTGTGAACACGATAACTCTCGTAAAAAAGGTCCGATCGAGACCAAATTTGGTAGAGACGTGTACTCCTTCAAATGCTCGGACGAGTTCGTAAACCAGACATATCGGTCAATGGGAACGGGTAGTTTGGGGGGGTTTTGTACCCCAAAATGGGGTTTTTTGTGTTTTTCACATGTAATTTTAAAAAATTTCTAATTTTTTTTTATTTCACCATTGGAATCAGCTTAAAAAACTACACCATTAAGTTCCTTAAAGTTTTTCTCTATCTCCAACGGTTACCGAGATATTAAAAAATCTAAACACAGTACGTTGTATTTTGAGGCTCCAATGTTAATCTTATGGAGGATTAGGAAAAATTAATTTTTCACTTATTATCTAATATTTTTGGATGAAACTTGATATTTAGCTTCATGTGGTTGAGATCCATACTTTTGTGCTAAAAAATTATAGTTTATGTGTTTATCATGGCAGCAAACCTGCATACTCTTTTCCCATGTTAATATCATATGGAGATTAGGCACACTCTATATTTATGGACAATGTTGAATACACGCAAAGTTGATATAAATGTTAAAAATAAAAATTTTGATGGTATAATGGCTACTTTCTGTTCCTCACAGCAGCATTCTGGATCCGCTTTGGTCACTATCCGGTGCGGGCGGCTGAATAAAACCCTTCTGAGAGTTTGACGCTCGACAGCATACTCACAACACATTTAGAAATGTCCATATTATACGTATAATTTTTGTCTTTAGCTTTTGAGACATTAGTTTTAACTATCACTGAAAAAATAGAGAAGCACGATTTAAATTTACCAGTTATATTTATTTATATTGTTGATTTATCAAAAGGTCTTACTTTTGTGTCTTTGATGTGAGTGATCCTTGTAGGATAAAAAACCTAAAACTGTTCTATAACTTCAATTTCACTTTAAATAAATGTTGTTATTGGTGAGATACGATATACTGCGGATATTAGAGTCTGTTCAGTATACGTTTGCAGAAAGTAATATACAGCACGCAAAAGAAAACCGCGGGAAATATCATGTGATTGAATGCGATTACCCGCGGTCCATCCCGCCGGAAATTGCTCGGGTGACCGGAAATCACCATGTTCTATCCCGCATAGAGAAAGCAAATTTTATATTTCAAGGGCATATGTTGACTTTATTGGTATATACGTGTTAAAATTCACACAAAGTTCAATATACAGTAAAACCACGATAATCCAAAAACCTCTAAAATTAGTAGATTTTGTCTGTTCTCTTGAATAAAACTCTGTTATTAAAAGATATGTATATATATATTCCGATGATTCGAATCCCCGATGATATATTCCGCCTCTAAAATTCTAATTTGTTTGTACTTGAATCTCTAAAATCCGAATTGTGTTCCTTTTATTCGAACCCTACCTCTAAAATTTGAAGTTAACCTTTAAAAATCGAAGTTGGATCACATTAGCCTTTAGAAATTCGAAATATTAAAAATCCGAGTCGAAAAAGGAACCAGCACATTCCCGCAATTTCTCCAGGTTCGGATAGTCAGTGGCATTGATTTCTTTGCTTCTTTACGCCATTGATAAATATGAACAATATCGAACGCAGCACGCCGGCGTGAGTAGAGTTCATTTCATAGAACTTATATTACTCCCATCATTGTAATCGCATAGTATTGAGTAGGCAGGCTACAATAAGGGTTGTTTTACATGGTAATGTGCTTAATAAGGCTGTTCAATAAGCAAAAACCACATACACCATTTTATCAAATTATGTCAATAACTATGTGAATTATATAAATTTATTTATTCTCCTTCAGAATTACATGGAACAAAAAATCGTACATTTGCTGCCGCAAGAAAAATTCAATTTTGCTGGTTTTATGGATGTGTTGATAAAACTTAACTAGAGTTTAACTAGACTTAACTTGCATACCAAAATATGGAAGAAGTATTACTGTGTTTACCATTTTGAAGAAACCAGTAACCCATTGACCTAGATTCAGATTAAAAATACTAAATTGTATATATAGATTTTAGGGGGGTATTGTGAATGACCAAATGATGAAGGTCGTGTGAATAGCTCACTTTTCCAATGAAAATTCGCTAATATTGCTTGAGAGGGTAGTTATTTGTTAATTGAAGCCGTTAGCCCCGAAGGACTAGAGGGTTCGGGACAGGTAAGAAGCATCGGTCCACCTATGCTCCAATAATATAAATTAATAATATAACTCGTTACAGTAATCACGTTGTGAACATTTCGGTTTTTGTTGTGCTACCGTATTTATTTTTCTCTCTAGCGTATTTTTTTGGGAATGGCCACAAAATAAGTACAAGTATGATTAGAATTTTACCATCGATTACCTAAAAAATTCAAAATTCCGAATTTCAACCTCTACAATTCGAATTTCAATAAAACTAACCTCTTTTATTCAAACTTCCGATAGTTCCAGCGTCCTTTAGTTTGAAGTAGATTGGATTTCCCTTGCATTTCGCATAAGAGAGGTTGGGTTGTAACTATTGACTGGGACGGTGGCGACGTCCTGTAATCCAGCTACTTGGAGGTCACGAATTGTGGATAGTTGTGAGAGATGGTCGGTGGATGTGGTGTTCTCTTGTGTGGATTAAGGTCCGCACTATTGAATACTACGTTAATCCACAAAGGCCATCCTCATAATTAGACCAATTCGTAATTAAGAGGCCGTGGTTCGGATTCCACGTTAAACTGTAGGTCCATTAGTTGCCATTGACTGTTGGGCTATTAATTAACAGTCCTGTCTAAGGAACATGTCAGCCTTAGTCAGTAACAAGACTACAAGATCGCGCCACAATCATCCTACATTCATTCCTCATTCATACTTGGCTTAAAATACCTACCTGGGTAGGTCGCCATTTCAGTCAAACGTAAAGTAAAGTAAAGTAAAGTAAAAAGTAAAGTAAAGTAAAGTATTTCTATACATCATCGTATAATTTAAAATAGTGACTTGTGTGCGATAGCCGATGTAGATTTGGATATTCTGGTACGGTTCTTCATTAGGAATTCCTTGTTATTTATTATCGTCACAAAGATTAAATCTCTGCTTAATTAATTATTTAAGATTATGGGATTTCTTATGTGAGATAAGATTGTAAACAGTCCAATAAAAGATTGAATATTTATGAAATAGTGATGTGGGGTTAAATTATCGTAAGACTTTCACTACATTCAATTGCATTCAGTAACAGAAGAAACTCACTCATTTAAAGTTAGTGGGAATTAATTTGAAACTAAGGAAATTAAGGCAAAATATTCGATTTATTGCTCAAGTTTAAACAAATTCGAATACATTATGTGTAAAAAAGTATTTAAAATATCGGTAAACTATTCGTTAAATGTTAGTGATTTTTAATTAGAAAGCAAATGGAAAGGAGTAAATTTCAACTAAAAATACTTTCGAAATACCTGAGTTATCTATGTTTCCGTTATAATAAAATAATAATATAGTAATATTCTCGCACGTAATGAAAATTAATTGAAATATTCACTAAA
Source organism: Nephotettix cincticeps (assembly GCA_023375725.1). Classification (NCBI taxonomy): domain Eukaryota; kingdom Metazoa; phylum Arthropoda; class Insecta; order Hemiptera; family Cicadellidae; genus Nephotettix; species Nephotettix cincticeps. The sequence continues at coordinate 135,171,478 of CM041786.1, forward strand.
ATGTCTCGAGAAAAGTTTTAAATGCCATTTAATGGAATGGGACATTTAAAGTGTCTAAGTGTGATGAATCAGTGACATTAATTCAGCACTGAAATACTTAGAAAGACAATAATTCTTGTAAAAAGAAACGAGTAGCTTGCCAAGGAAGTTGAATTATTGGTAATTAGATAATAAGTTTCATTACAGGTGGTCGGCGATGGTGTTGCCAATGTTAGTCTTTCCTTGTCAGATTATCGCACACGTCTTCGTTTATTGTATTATTAAAATGATGATAAATTGATAATAATACTGATTATGTTAATTCAAAATATGCTCTAAGAAACTACCAAGATTTTCAGAATCTTTTTTTATAATCCTTAAGTCTCAAATTCTACATGATAGAAAAAATCTATTAAAACCTTCTTAAGAAGAATACCTACCTTAATACTGTATAATTTTTGATGCAATATACTTTCATACAAGAATTGAGGAACTTTTTTTCTAAATGTTATTTTTGGTAAATTTCTAAAAATGATTCTACAAACAATCCACTATGTGCTTACTTGTTAAGGGGATGAACTAAAATCTTGTGGACAGTTCTTTCTACGTGAAATAAAATTATCCAGCATGTTTTTGACTTTGTGTTTGCAAGTACGTAATGATTCCTGCAGTAACCTCGGTCAAACGCGAATTATTTTCTTAGTCGCCCGGAACATTATGTTTACACCTATTGTGTGATTTTCATCTCAAACCGGCAACAATGAACGGTCAGCTGTTCTTGAGTCGACCTTATGTTACGCACGGTCAGCTGATCAACGTTTGACATCTGCTGCATAACTACTCGCATAGCTAATTACGTACTACTGCCCAGCTCTTATACTCAACAAAGAGGTGTACTCAGTTCAATACACAATAATTACTGTCTGTTTCTTATCTACTGGTTTGGTTGTTCAGTGGCTATACTAATCACTAATCACCAGTAGTTATACTTCATAACCGCTGGTATGATCATGATCAGAGTCCAAACACAATTTGGCTACAGTTCAATGACCTTTGTTCATCGTATTATTAATTGGCAAATGAATCGGCTGGTCTTGCAAGTAACAAAACTACAGGTCATTAAATCCTTTACACTTATGATTACCTCATAAGACCCGGGGAGGGATTCATCATCTTTTTGGAGTAAAAATCTTAAAAATTACTATCACAGAAAAATATTTTACATTTTATAAGGGTTTAAAATTTTCATACTTTTATCTACACATTTTATCAAATATATAATGTAAAAACGAATTTCTTTCATGGCTTAAATTAATTGAAAAGTTCTACTTAAATGTCTCATTTCCGTAACCTTGCTTTTTCTGGATTTAGGTACATTTATCTTCTGAACTATCCAACCAAATTAACTGAAGTTTTTCATAATTATTTGGTACGGTATTAGCTTCAAAGTGTACTAGAATTTTTAAATTAATCAAAAGGTAAGCTCTAAATAAAAAATATTATATTTATAACATTTTTAATAAGTTTTATACATTTGTAAATTTGGATCTAATTTCCTTTTTCATCGATATCTTAATATCAAGATTTTTTCACCAACAGAATGCATGGACTCATACGGGCCACGCATTCTGACGGTGACCATAGCAACTACTTTGAACAGTTGGGGCACTTGGATCGGAATATACCTAAAACTGGCTTGCTTCGTAGATCACATTTTCGGTTATAACTCAAAAAATTCAATAATGGCACTTAGATCCAAATTTATTTAATTTTTTCTTGAACCTAGTAAATTTGGTTTATAACGTATTCAATAATATGAGATAACATATGAGAATAATAGCTCAAACAGTTTTTAACTTATTAGTACCTAACTGACCTACAAATTCTCGATCTAAATAGCATTGAAGCAGAAAGTGGTCCCCCCTAGTGGTTGCGGCAGTGTCTCACGAATATATATGTCAACATACGGCACATATACACTGATCAAATCCTCATGTTTTCGATTGGGGCTAGCAATTTTCTGGTCACAAATGTATTACGGAAATGACGTCATAGTGTTATGAGAACAGTTGTTTATAAAAACTGAAAACATATCCATGATCTAACATTTTCCCACAGGGCAGTAAATACAACATGTTCGTTGTTACACGTTTTTTTAGATCGTAGGGGAAATTCCCTTTCACAGTCTGAATGGGAAAATTATATTCACTCCAAACAAATTTTATTTTATGGTGCATTTCACCCACAGAAAATTACGTAATTTTCAACCACATCAAAACCATGATAGCCTAATAGGAAGGATAGTTTTTAAACACAGAAATGTACAAATATTATTTGGGCGGTTTTCCTTCTGACCTTGTATCTTTATTTGATACATTTCTAAATTGTACAACGCCTAACCCAAACACCCTTAAAATTTAATGGTTATTGTCTTACTTAGGAAAATTAAGACAAACTGTGTTGAATATAAGGAAAGTGGTCCTATGTAACTACAATACGATACAACATTTGAATATATTACTTTCTCCCCTTATACGTAGTATACGGAGAAAGTATTGTTTTCGTCAAAATTTTCGAATTTGAGTTGAGGGTGGATATATCCGTTTTGGGGTCCCCTGAATCCAAAAAAGTGGGTTTGGACGTGATGTCTGTCCGTCCGTGTGTGTGTCTGTCTGTGTGTGTGTGTCTGGATGTGTACAGTGCCACAGCCTACCCCGTTGGTCCGATTTAGATGAAAATTTGCATGTATAGTCATATATATAGTCACCGTATCTCCAGGCGTTTTTATCATTTTTTTGAATATTTGATTTTTAAGGGTAGTTCACCCCTAAAAACCCTTAAAAAACGTGAAAAATCCAATTTTCTCAAAAACGGCTCTAACGATTTTGATTAAAATTTGACAGTTTATAGTGTACAGAGTACTAAATAATTTAACACCACCCGCATATCTGTAAAAATGACGGTTCAAAAGTTATGGGCTTTTAAATGTCAAAAAAATCAAATTTTTATATTTTCAGTGAAAACAATAAAAGTAAAGTATAACTTGACTGGTACCATTGAAACCAGCTTAAAAAACTAAACAAATTAGTATTTTGAATTATTTGTCTACGACTAACGGTTCCAGAGAAAAGTTAAATTTACTGTCTACGATAAACGCAGTACGTTGTCTGAAAGCGCCCAATGTTATTCTTATGGAGAATATAAAAAATCAATTTCTTCCTTACTTTCCAACAGTTTTCCATTAAACTTGGTATGAAGTGCAAGGTCAAATCACCGAACAAAACCAGCTCAAAAAAGCTTGGTATTACCGGGGGGGGGGGGTCCCCATACAATTTGAACAATTAATCTCTCTTGTTTTTATTTTTAGAAATTGGATGATTATTTTTGAAACAATAAATTATTAAATGATATTTAGATTAACATTTTAGAAGATTATAGTTTTATTACAGATTGTCTTTTTTAAATTTACTTAAGGGAGAAAGTATGTGTCAGTCCACTGGTACAGTTTATTTTTAATGTGTAAAACTAAACACAATACACAATAAAAGAAAAACTAGGTATCAAAAAGATTAGTAAGATCCGACAAGAACCCGGAGGAATCTGCGGCGCGGGCGTTTTTATTTGACGGGAAGCAGGAAATTCCAGCGACCTCAGTTCCATCTCAATTCCCGCCAACACTTAATTACAGTTTTCTTCGTCGCCCCTAATCCCTCCTCGCGGCTCTGTTTAATATCACCTCCGTCTTTGTGTGTCTCGAACCGCCTCGATAAACCTTTATTCAGACACGACTGCAATCATGTCGGATATTTCTCACTATTATTTTTTTGCAAAATGTTTTCCTTGTTACTTCTTAGTTCTCCATTTAAATTTTCTCATATAAAAAGTTAAATACCAGCAGTGAACCTGCCCAGATACGGGTTAGGATCCAGTGATTGAAGAAGGAGGTTACTTACTTATTACCATGTCAAAATGTGAGACTGATATCATAAAGAATAATCTAGGAAGAAAATAATAAAATCTGAGCTCAATAAATCAATTAGCATTCATTCTCCATTAGTTTAACTAGAAATGTTGGTCTCGATAAACGAATAAACACTTTCCGGTAGGCTTAAACGATTTTCCTACGGTATTGATTCATAAATCAAATAAATTGAAATATTTTAAATATTTGTTCCGCTTCCCATTCCAATTCTAAAGTTAGTTTCTATCGGATATAAAAATGTCCAATGCACCAACCAATATGATGTATTTTAACGAAGGTCTGAGTGACTGCCCTGGCCGGTGCCGAGGTATTACCACCTGCAATAGCAATGCGTTGCTTTGTAAGCGCTAATTGGTCTTAGCTCTTAATCTATCTTTCAAACTCTTCGCTTTCAACAAAACCTCGCCTTCCTGACGGGTCAGGGGTTTCGTAACACGTAACAAATACTGTTGTAGACAGAGTTTTGTTCATTTATGAAACATTTATGGGAAACGACGAGGGATTTTAATATACATAACCATATTTTCTAACCGGTTTCGCTGTTGAGATGCAGTTTAAACTTATTTTGATTTGTAATGAAGCAGTAAACACACGTAATCTGGCTGTATAGATAGACACACCACTACAAATATTCAATTTATCATCATAAATTAGTTAGTACAATCGTAAAGGCCCTGAAGCTGATATGTTTTATAAAATCGGTTCATTATAAAAATTAGCTAACTTTTGAGTAATTTAGTCCAAATTTTTCATATAAAATAGTTTCCCACTAGTATATTGTAATACAATAATAAATAGAAAACCTTAACCCAGAGTGAAATTGGCGCCAAACTTCTGTAGGTGTTATACTGAGGAGTACAAAATAAAGCTGAGGAAAGTTCATTATTATTAATATTACCTTTTGAAAATACGGATACCTAAAATACTACCTTGGTTTAAAATACCTACCTGGATAGGTAGGTATGTATGAGGAATGAGTATAAGATGATTTTGGCGCGATCTTGTAGTTTTGTTACTTACTAAGTTTGTTTCTTAGACGGTAACTGTTGATTAATAGCTGCCCAGCTTCTGATGACATCTAAAGGACCTACAGCAACGTGGGATCCAAACGATTTTTACATCTAAATTACAAACTGGTCTAATTACGAGGATGGTCGTAGCGGATGATAGTCGCTCACAACTATCCACCATTCGTGTGATCTCCAAGTAGCTGGATTAAAGGACACGCTACCGTCCCAGTCTTATACGTGCTTAGATTAGATTAATGTTCTTAATGATGAATAGCAAATATTACCTCCAAGGGAGGCTAATACTTTTGCGCGATGGACTACAGGTTAAGGTCGGACACAAGACTTAATCTTCGAGAGCTTCCGTTCTGCTCGTCAGGTTCCATCATTATCCCTCATCCCTCGCCATAACCAACCATATTGAGGCTACACCAACCAACATAATAATTATTCGTATGCTACAGTAATGCTCGAAAGCTGTCTCACGTGTAAACACATGTTTATCAGTATAGCCAACAGAAATACACGTGTAAACACATGTTTATCAGTGTAGCCAACAGAAATACACGTGTAAACACATGTTTATCAGTGTAGCCAACAGAAATACACGTGTAAACACATGTTTATCAGTGTAGCCAACAGAAATACTCGTGTAAACACATGTTTATCAGTGTAGCCAACAGAAATACACGTGTAAACACATGTTTATCAGTGTAGCCAACAGAAATACACGTGTACATAAAGAGTTATTTGGATGTAAAGTGGTCAGTAATCGCAGCAGAGATGGCAGGTAGTGGTGGTGCCTACATCGCTCGTGTTCGGTACCGGTATTGTATCGGAGTCGGTAACGAGTCCCCAGACTACAATACACCGTTCACTCCGCCGCTCAGAGTTCGTTAAATATTTAACTCCCTCCCTTCAACACTGCCCGAGTCTTGTCGGCTGCTACAGACAGTCGAGAGGGCAAAGTAGGGATTTGTAATAATATAACATTTCAGATTTATAAATACTGTATAATCAATCTGAACTGCAAAGTAAATTTATTTTATAAAACTTATCCAAAAACCTTTTCAACTTAGATTAGATTATTGAAATGGCGACCATACTACAAGGTAGGTATTTTAAGCCAAGTATGAATGAGGAATGAATGTAGGATGATTGTGCCGCGATCTTATAGTCTTGTTACTGACTAAGGCTGACATGTTCCTTAGACAGGACTGTTAATTAATAGCCCAACAGCCGATGGCAACTAAGGGACCTACAGTTTAACGTGGAATCCGAACCACGGCCCCTGAATTACGAAGTGGTCTAAATATGAGGATGATATTTGCGGATTAACGCAGTATTCAACTGTGCGCTTAATACTTCATATCCTTAATATCCCCCGTCTTGAAACAACGTTTAGAACCGTGACTTTAATTACATCCCTCTACAGGAAACGTTTCCTAATTTTAAACAATACTAAAAACGGCATGCGTATGCGTCCGGTTGCGGTATATCCATAAAAAAGAGTAGTGGTCTCAAAACGCCGCCCTGCGTCATACCAACCACGAATCGGTTTAATACGTCTCGTCGGCTCGGGTTTACGACGACTGAGCCATTACCAGCTGGAGAGACTGAGGCGGGTTGAATCACGACCTGGCGTGAGGACGGTCACGCGAGGCGCCAACTGGGTCATCGTCAGTGGGGGAGGAGGCTATGTGGTGATGAAGTAGGGGTGGAAAATACATCGGGGATATTATATGGGCTGATGAAGTATGGGTGGAAAACTTACGGGACATTTGGTGTTTGGTGCAGGAGTAGGGGTGGAAAATACTAGGAAGAATATTGGGAGTTAGAGGTGTTACATTTTATAATTTGAAATACAGTATATGTAACATACTCCTTAATATCCTACTTATGTGTATTATCTGTACTTGTATTGGAAAAAACCATGGTTTTCAAAGAATAAAAAAGGTTTATTTTCATAAAAGTGATACATTTATTTATTTGTACACAAAAATGGAAGACATTCTCGTAAGACTATATGGGATGAGCTCAGTAGTCTCTCAGTTAATGATTTACATATTTAGGGTATTGTAAATAAACATTTTACTCTGGAACAACTAGGTGATAATAAAAAGATAATAGTTGAGGGTGTCAATTAAATTTAATTTGATTCTGCCATTCTGTATAATATAAGTAGAATTAAAGTCGCTCTGCAGCCATAGATCCGATGTGGAGCATCTACAAATCTACTTTCCGCTTAAAACAGCTAACATTTTGTTATAAATGTATTAAATATGAGACTAATTTGTTGGTTTTGTTACAGGGCACTCCCAAGTGGAATTGGGTGAAGACGCACAATCGAGACAAATAAGTAAATAAGGATAATCACTAGTTAAACGCACACGAAGCTCATCCGCCTATTGTAAGTACAAGGAACCTGCGAACCGAATTATTAAGAAGAGCAATAATGGAGAAAAAGTTTATTTTTGGAAAATCCTTATAAATTCATCTATAACGGTGAATAAAGTGACAGCCATGTTGGAAGAAACAACGTCGTCGACAGGTGAGGAACGTCGATGAGACGACACAGAAGGGCTAGTACCCCGGTCGGCTAGGATGCACTAGTAGGATGTACGCGGCCGCCGGCGGTGCGTCCATCGCCTCGCGTCAGGCAAGGAGGAAGATCCAGAAGCACCACACCGCACCGGATGTGGTGCACCAGCAGTTCCAGAAGAGGTTCAACCAGCTGCAGGCCCAGCATGCGCCCGCGTCGGCGGACCACTACAACCAGCGGCAACAGGAGCAGCTGCTGGGCCGACTGCCGGACAACTGTCGCCACTTCGAGCTGAAGGAGCCGTTCCCGTTGCACCGCGGCCCCGGCCACGACCAGCTGATCGCCGCCCACTCACGACTCCCCAGCTACGTCGACCTCAACGGCCGCATCACCGGGTTCGGTAGTTGTGATATCTCTGAGGTTGGTTCACATTACGTCTCTTTGGTGTTTGCAAACGAACCTCGCAGAAGTATATACTAGCTGTATCTTTTAATCGACTTTGCACTTTTGAGTACACGACATTTAATCAAAATTTAACCTGGTAAGAAATCGACGAGCCAATAAAGAGGTGGATTCAAAAGTTAAATCATAGTTATGAAATGATCCATGATGAAAAAATTTGGAAAGAGAAACATGACTCACTTAAGAGGAGGGGTTTTCGATTCCACGGTTCGAAATACTCAATGTGTTTCAAATAAAATGTGAAAAATGAGGCACGTAAGATAGGAGTGATTTAATGCCCTATGTAGTATGACTCACGTAAGGTAAAAGGGTTTTACTATTTTATAAGCGCAGAAAAACTTACTTCGTAGAACTTATTATAGCAAAATAACGCAAACCCGATCCATGTGCATTTCATGAGTATCCAAAAACACTGTAGAAAGTATAGCTTCAGTAAAATGACAGTAAATGTCAAAACATTGCGGTACACCTGGGCTCTGCGGCTGTTCCCGCCATTTTACAGCTACTATTACGGTTTACTGTTCCACACATGCTCCTATATTGGGTCTCTGTCATCGGTGATACCTTGGAAGAAGTCCTTGTCTGAGTCTTGCAAATTTACTGGATAAATATGTCCTACACATACGGCAGCTTAAAAATTGAATATTGTGTTGAGGTGGCTACATCAGACTTCAAGTTTAATGATGTTAAAATATTAATTAGTATTATAAACTCTAATTCATTTTCCTTCGTGATTCTGGGTGGGTTCTGGGTGGCCCTAAATATATCCTAATAATTTTAGCACTTCGCTAAAACTTATTCGCAAAAAACATTTTTGCTATATAAAAAAATTGATGAGTTTAAACGACTCTTGCATAATACAAAAAAGGCCTGCAATTGGACCTTGTGGCGGCGAGGAGAAATACGTGTGCCACATGGGTCCACGTTGCTGTAGCTGGGATGGCAATGCTATATGCTCTAACCCAGTAACATAAGACGGAGTATTCGGTGCCCTATGTCAGACGTCATTTTAAAGACTATTAAATTCAACATCTGGTGATTTCTTTTTATACGATACGAGTTTTACGACTCTAAAATTTCGTTTACTTTAAGGTTTACTGCACTTTATTGATACAATATTAATATAAAACACTGAAAAAACTAACATATTGAGACATTTTTTCCTCCTTAGTTTGGCGTGCTTTGTTTCAAACCTGCGTCAAAAATTAACGTTTACATACGAGTAATTTTTTCTCAATAATAACAATATAGTAAGACTTCCAAGATCACCTTTGAAGTCAACTTTGATCGCTAAATACAAAGGGCCTAGCCCCTTGTGTCATTGACAAGATAAAAAGTTCCAATGTCAGTGTATGAAAAGAAGGCGAGGAGTAAGCCCTCGTACCAAGGAGTCCTACAATGTTTCATAAAGTGTTATTTATCCTCCTCTCAGTAAAGATTTTTTTAAAGATCAATGGAAGTATCACATAGTTGTCCTAAGAAGCTAAGCTAAGCAACTTGAGTACTATATTGATTGTTATGTTTTCATATTTTCTACCAGGCAGAATTAGTTATCCAGTATACCTTATGAAGGATACTGCAGGTATTGGATGTAAAATTAATTCTAAAACTAAACACAAAAAAGATGACATAATTTTCTGACAAATACAACATCTAAATTTGTAGCTTGAGGGTAAACTTAATAAATTATAGGTTTAATAAAATACCATTTAATTTGTTTCATGGAATTAATTCCAGCCAGTTCAGGCCATTTGTGCTCTCGGAGAAGGTGTTTCTTTATCTAAAACAACACAGGCAATATTGAGTTTGTGGTCCAAGTAAAAGTCCTTTGAAACTCAAAGAAATGTGGGCAGTGCGTGAAACGGGAATAAATGAAGCCTTTTTAGTGGCGGGAGAAGGTTTTTCTCTTTAAAGGAGAAAAACTATCTAAAGGTAAAATAAATATAATAATACCGTCGTACTAATAAATTTTCAATACATCTATAAAAATCCTTTATAAGAAGAGCTCTTTGAATATAAATTTATTCATTATTAAGAATATTAGTGTCCAGATATGCTTTTATAATCATCAATAGCAATCTAGTTTTTATTTAATAAATCACTTCCAAGTATTTAAATATTATTGTGAATATAATATTGAGAATAAAATCTTTAATTAGATGAATTACACGAGGTGCACCACTGATATCGTAGAGTTTATATTTAGCTTTGTAAATTGCCTGAAGGCATCAATTAATTACACTTTTACACTGTACGCGTTTCAGACCATTGACGGACCATCTTCAGCACCGTAGTTAAGCCCATTCATTATTCAATAGTTGTCATGATGATTATAAAACACGCACTGACGCACAGTCAGATTTTTAAACTTAGAACAACACAAAATTTAAAAAAATGAAAATCGTGGCGTGCCGAATTAAGTGTTGGATCCTTTCCGGTTTAGTGTCGCAGGTCTACTGGAGGAAGGGACGAAACTACGTCATCTTTTCAGCTGATATACGTTTCAGGTTCTAATTGTCGAGTGCAGTAAACAGCTGATATGTGATTTCGTCTGCACAATCATCTATATATGTAATACGCTAGGCATATTTTTGTGATAATTGTTTTGGAACGGTGGTGCTACCAATCACAATGTCCAAGGTGTCGTCTAAAGGTCTTAGCATGTAGATTTTCCATCAATTAAAAATGTTTAAAAAGTCACCGTGGACATGGATAAATATGGGGTCAAATTCACGATTTTCCCCAAAGACTCAATGTGCAGGTGCACACCGATAATCGAGAAAGCTGTTTATTTAAGAAAGTGGTTAAATAAACAAATAAAATCTGACCCTGAAACATGGCTCTTTATTTTTTCACTTAATGAAGACAATATCAGAAAGTTAGCAACAAAACACCAGTTTTTATGTGCACAAAATCACAACATAACCAAAATGAAAATGGGTTGGGAAAATCTAAGTGATTTTCCCAACAAAAAAGTAAGAGTGTAGTAATTGACGCCTTCAGGCAGTTTACAAAGGTAAATAAATTTGAATTATACTATAGGTATTAAGGCTGTTTAATCATTACTTTGTTTTTTTTTTCATAAATATTACATTTATCAGTAATATGGGGGGTGAAACTGTTACAAGAATCTCTGTGAAACAATTTATGGCAACTTGGAATAGTTATAAAAATATATAATACCCTATATTGGAAGTAAATGACAAAATGTTTGTTAAAATTAAAGTTATCGCACTCAACTGACCTGTTCTTTTTAAGTGTGTAATTTCTCATTAAAACAATTACCTTCATAGATTGTATCCGTAAATTCCTCCATTAACTTGGCCGGTTTCAAATCCCTCCGTGGCCGTTCCAAGAAAGTTTGTTTCTGTAATTGGGTTTGGGAGCAGCAGAATGCGCCCCTTTCACAAAACACTCTCAATAATATTCAAAGGGAAACTTTAGTGCTCTGTCTGACTTATTTAAGTAACCAACTACGGCAGCAGACCATGTAAACTTACAAATTCAATATGGGAATTGGGATGGATTTTGTTTTCTCGGACATTTCCTTAGAGGGATTTAAAGAGATTACAGATGTCTTGATGGGGACATAAAGATGGGGAAACAACCGTGTTTAACATTGTCATATTTTGAATATTAATATCACGAACACCCCTTTCTCCCCTTATACAGTATATGGAGAAAGTATTGTTTTCGTCAAAATTTTCAAATTTGAGTTGAGAGTGAATATATCCGTTTTGGGGTCCCCTGAATCCAAAGAAGTGGGTTTTGACGTGATGTCTGTCCGACCGTGTGTCTGTAGGTGTGTCTGGGTGTGTACATAGCCACAGTCTACCCCGTAGATCCAATTTAGATTAAATTTGGTATATATGTATATATTCACCGTAACTCCAGGTGTTTTAATTTTTTCATTTTTTTTATTTTTAAGGGTATTTCCCTCCTAGAAACCCTTAAAAATCCAAATTTATTAATAACGGCTCTAACGATTTGACCGTTTATAGTGCATAGAGCACACCACCCGCATGTCTGTATACATGAAGGTTCAAACGTTTTTGGCTTATAAATGTAAAAAACAATATTTTAAGTTTTCCGCGAAAACAATAAAGGTAAAGTATAATTTGACTCATTAAAAGCAGCTTAAAAAGTAAACAAATCATATAAAAGTTAAATTTACTCTCCTTTATTAAAACAGTACATTCTCTGGGAGCACCCAATGTTATTCTTATGGTGAATAATAAACAAATCTAAAATCCTTATAGACATGGATATGTCTTATCTCTGGAAGGGGAGTTAGCGATTTTTAAGATGGAAAATATGTAACATATTTCCATAGAAACTACCAGGGGAATTGAATTGAATTTGTAATACAAAAGAATAAGAACAGCTGTTTAGATGAAGTGAAAACACTACCTTTAAATATATCCATGATCTAACCTATTTCCCACAGGGAAGAAATATTTAAACATTGTTTTCATGAATCTTTGTATTAAGCATAAGGTCAATCACTCAACGAAATCCACTCAAAAAGTTTGATATTAACGGAGGGGCCCCCCTCATAAATGCAAACAATAAATTAACTTTGTTTCTATTGTTGTTATTTTCAGATATATACATTACTAATTTGGTAATGTAAACGATCTCCTAGTTCTAAGACCTGTCTAATAAGATCCGATCGATTCAATTTTTATTTTTTCAAAATCGCTGGTAATTTTAATTGAGAGTCCTTTTAACTAAGCATAAGAAGTAAAAAAAATCATTGTACTTGACAGACCATACAATTTGGATATTTATTAGCAGCCTAGATAATTATTAAATATGAAGAGGTAGCAATTGAGCCGATAAAACGAGTTGATAAGCAAAATATTCAACTGAATACATCTGGTTTGTTCAAATGATTAGCATTTACTGTAGGTTGGTGCACGTTTGTAGACATGTTGCTCATTAACTGAGCGGAGGACGGCAAGGGTACTTGAGACTCTCCGACCAGATGCTGCCTTTGTATGTCCGACTTTACATAACAAATTCAGATTTCATAATCAATACAAAGATAACAGGGCCTTACCAAATTTTCTAGTAATAAGAAATATTTTTGGATGTAAACTGAAATAGGTCGCGTTGTGGGATTTAGTCTCGCACCATAAAGGCTGTTTTTGAGTGCTTATGAATTATTTATCGAATATACGTTCATAACAGGCTCAAGTCGGGCGGATTTGGAGCTAGGAAGGCAGAGACTGTGGCGTGTCGAGAGTCAGTTACCACCGATGAATGGATGATTACATTAGAATAACGGGTAGATACCATCTTTGCATTAGGGCTCGTGGACTATGTTACTGTGTTGTGAGAGGTGGGAGGTGGAAACACCAACACCAGTGTTCATCTAGAGAGAGAAAACCTTTAGCGAGGAACATTGCTCATGTATTGAAAATAAATCAAATGAGATACGCGCATAACGTATTTGAAATATTTTTACAACCCAAAATGACGTGGCTGGGTGGTTATAGTAGCTCTACCTTCAAAACTGCATCTGATGGAATTCCGCAATGGTCGAATCTGGACCCAGTCACCATTTGTGATTAGGTTATTAATTAATTATGCTTCTTAACAGTCGGTTGACGTTAGGTAGTGACAGTACCAGAGGTTTGGACCGTCCCAATTAAAACCTTAAAATATGCCGAGAGCAGTAGGAAAACTCAAAAATAACAATATGACTAATGCTGAACTGAGAATAGCTTATCTCCCGAATAGAATAGATTTAACGAGTGAATATCTTAACGTCGCTAGTTACCTTAGTAATTTACCTTAAAATGTTTGAATAAATCTCCGAATGAAACCAGTTTTAATAATAAGAATAAGATTTGTTTAATGTTTTATCTATGTACCTATGAGGTAATGTCCTTACACTATATTGTTGTCTCATGTTAATTAATATATTCACTTCCTCAATATCTGTCAGTATGCCAGCTGCTTAGTCGGTTTTTTCTAAATAATAATGTGAATAAAAATAAAAAAAGTATATTTTGAACTGTAATATTTACAGTGTACATGACAGTTCTGATCAAACAAATTATAAGATATAGATTTCATCTATATAAATACAATTTTATTTTGTCTGTAAATTGCTCAGAGTTATTAATTTTTTAGTTACTTTTACGTTTCATGCGTTAGAAAAGCCGAAACAAGTCTTCTGTGACGCTCCAGGAGGCATTTTACGCCGTTTTCTTCGAAAAAAAACGGTAGAACTGATAACAATGAAACTTATTTCATACATTATCTACAATTAAGAGAAGGTTTTTAAATGCTAAAAATGGTCCGCCTACCCTTGAAAAGTAAATCACGAGCATTTAAACCCCCACTTTTTACGCCATATTAGTCGTATTTTGCTTTCAATTATCAATAAACCACCTACTGGTAATAATCAGCTGTCTTTATAGTTTAAAGATTTAATAGAAATAGGTGTCAAATCAATATTAGTTTATATTGGTCATTGATTTTAAACCTATTTTGAAATCATACTATATTAAAAAGTTATTAACGTATAACTAATTATAATAATGGTATGAATGTTCTAATCTATTTAATTGTAAAGTAATGCTTAGTAATAAAGCTGTGTATTGATTTATTTTCATTATACCTGCTTGTTTAGGATTTCAGGTTTACATTTTGGTATGATAATCTTTCTTCTTTAAACTAAATCCTACAACCCGTACAAAGGACGGGCTTACTGCTAGTTTGTGAATAAAAATAATTAAACTTTAATTTAATTATATTTTTCCTTCACAATTAATAGAGGGAAGAGTCTGATGCACAAGTAGCGAGTTTTTTTCTTCAAATACTTATTTACGTGAGTCACATATTATAAAGGAGGTGCTGACACAGATAATGACCAGTTTAACACAACAATAACGGCTAGTCGGGTGGAATATTCTGGCAGAGGAAGTAAACAACTCCCTCTGTTCATCCCTTATCACACCCACCCCCACCTTACAAAACTTCCAACTTTATTGATGGACTTGGTAAGAAAAATTTATCTGGAGAGAACATCATTAGTTGAAAACATTTAGCGAGGAACATTTGTTATGGTTTTTAAGGTTCTAACATGTTGCTAAACATAGTTCAGTTCATTAGATGGTGTAATATTATTTAGTAGGAAGTCTGACTTGAAGGTAAACCATAATAATATATATTAATAACTGCCTCTGGAATTTAATGAACCTCAATCACATCTTTCAAAAGTATATAAACCAAAATTTCCAATACCAGTGTATTATTTAATAAGGAAAATAATCATCTGATATTCATAGATATCACTTTAGGTTCAGGTTATCCACCTTTTTTATAGAAGTCTTTTAATATTTTTGTCCTTATCTTCAACTTTGAGCCTTATAAAAAGTTTTTGGACTTTAACATTTATCAAAATGTTGTATTGATCTCGTACTTTGAGACGCAACTACAAACACGCTGTTTAAAATTATGTTTTAAATCCAATTAAAAACTATAATGCAGAGTTTAATTATTATGATCACAGTTAAAGCACATTAGGACGTTAAAATGTTTGCCGACCACTCCGGTATTGACATGGGCTCAAGAGCCTGCGTTTACTGCTTAGTTACATTTATTGATCGCCACATTACTGTTGGGTTCTGATATAGTTGGCTCGCCCACCATGTCAGTAATAACATCTACTCTATGTATTTGTATTTATGACGTATAACATTACTTCCTCAGTAAGGTGAAAGGAATTTGAATAAGTATAATTTTTCTTTCTGATACTCATTGGGATCTTTTCCGTTATACGTATACCACTGTATGGACATCTGTTCAAAGATAACTAATGATTAAGTGGGTTTCAGATGATTATTGGTAGTATAAAAATATTAATAACCAACCTAACTTAACTCCACAGAGGGCTGTATGTCGGCGACCAATACACATTACGTATCATCATAATACACGCGATATAGCCGACATACAGCGCTCTGCGGAGTCAATTAGATTCGTTATTGATATTTTTATATCGTTAATAATTTGTTTAGACTGTAAACAACCAATAGAAAACCCACCAAACCTCTGGGTTTCTTTTACAACTGTATATCTTTATTAAACGACACCGAAACTATTCTTTAATTTACGTAAATTTACGTACACCAGCTATTCCGGAATTTTATGTGTGACATAGTCTTAAAAATAAACTTAAATATATAACTTGTCCAATTATTCACAGAACATGAATGTAGACATTCGTCTATATCGGAAAAGATCCACGGAAAATATCCACTTATTGTCTCAAAAATGTTAGATTATTTAACGATAATAAAATATGATTGGAACAATAAATTTAAATTATTTACCTCAGATATCTTGAGTATAAAATATTACTTAAATTTAAAATACCTTAAACATTACAGAATAAAATTACCACTTCTTGTTAAAACTTCCTTTATAGTTTGTTGAGATATTTTCTCAGTAATCATTTTTTTTCTAAAATAAGTTATAAGACTCTTTAGTGATTTATGGTAGCCATAACTTCACACGATGTTTAATAACGTTTTACGCAAAAGACTCGATTCAAAAATTGAAACTAATCAATGAATAGATTAATGCAAATCAATCGATTCGTTTTGTTAATTAATTACGCACACACACACACACACACACACACACACACACACGCACGCACGCACACACACTCAAATGCAGATTAAATATAAAACTAATAAAATGTAAAATCAAATCAAAAATATAATTATTGTGGTACAAATTTTTAAGTAATGGGAACAGGTAAAGAATTGTTATTTAAAGTGCTATCCAAAGAACAGAAATGTGAACACAAACGTTTCCTGCTGGTGATGACTGCCGCAAGGAGGAAGGGAGAGCACTTTGTACATGACATAAGCACACCCCAGCACACACACCGCATGACACGACACCTCTGCTCGCCAAACACCATCCACAGCTGATCCTATTGTAGTACTTTTACTTTTTAAACATTCTATAAGTAACACAAAACACATCGGTAATGCAGATTATAAATGTTTACTTTTCGGATCATTAATAGGAATCATGAAATGTATAGAGTTGTAACAAATATTAATATATTTTATTATCAATTAAATTCTGGACTTCATGACATTTAATAATAATAATCTAGTAACTAATATTATTTGCAAATTTACATTTCACTACTCTAGGCTCATTCCTAAATCATTTAGTAAAATTCAGTATTTAAATTTTCATTTCAAATTCTGTTAGTGTAAATTCTTAATTTAATAAGTGGTTTATTTTTAATAATCCTAATTAGTAAAAATTTTTCTCTAAGGTGAAAATCTGAAAACTGAAATCCGCCAAGTCTGCGCTAGTGTCGCTTATTCGTTACGCATATATAGTTGATTCGTGCAAGCTTCCTGAGTGACTCGTTTAAGATAACAATTCTGCTTTTTTGTACATTTTAACCATTTCTTGTTCTACAAGATGACACATTTTATAAGATTTTCTGATAAAAAATGTGGCTTTAAAAATCATTTCCTGTAGTATACAAATTTTTTTTCTTATAAATTTCAAATATGTGAAAAGATCTGTTATTCATCCACGTTACCAAAATTTTCAGCCCCAAAACGTAAGCAGTTTTCCCACACTCCTTGTACGTAAAACGCAAAATTTCCGAATTAATTACCCTGTAACTCGAAAAGTTTTCACTAAAAACTTTAAAAATTATGGCAAAGCATATTTATGATACAATCAACAAATACAAGTTAAAATTATAATTTTTTCTAAGATGATCGAGTTCACTCGCATCACCATGAACAAATTGAATTAATAACAAGTAAAAAAATATAATAGGATCAGCTGAATGTACTTCAACCCCTGAGCAATGCTCACACATTTGGTTTTCAGGTCAACAAAAGTGACCGGTTACCCCTCTACTTCGGACCAAGGACTGCACACACGGCCTATAAATCATATTCTATATCTACGCATATCACATAGTACATATATATATTTATATAAAATATTTTTTAAGATGAATGTATACTCGCAACGAACGGACTGAAACGCTTCTACTATAACCATGTCAATTATCGTAACTGTGACGCTTATCAGTGGTCCACCGCAACTCAACGCCAACTAAATGTTTTGTTTTATGGTGTTCGCGTTAGTATTTTTGTAAAGCAGTCAGTGTGGTGTCTATATCTTCCGAGATGCTTATTTTTCTACTTCCGTTGCCGACGCTTCGGTGTGCTTGGACGTCGTTTTGAGTATATCCGGCCCGAGGGACCAGTCTGAGGGCTGTTTCTGACGGTTTGCTCCCCCCTGCTCCGAGAGGGACAGTATTCATCATGGCGGTTGTGATGAGATGATGACTTCTTCTAGCATGCAAGCTGCTCTTTATATTCGCGAAAAACAGAAGCAAAGGCTACAGAAGAAGTTCAGGAGAGGACGTTTTGAGCTGCCCAGCCACGTCGCTACCAAGGAAATCGCTCCCTTCCCCGCGTACCCCCCTCACAAATGGGTAAGCATGCATGTGGCATCTCCTCCTCAATCTCTCTCACTATATCTCTCTCTCTCTCGTACATCGTGTTCTCTTCTATTCCTCTCTTATTCTGTCTCTCTCGTCTGGTATGGTCCGACTATCATCGCATGTGGTTGTTGTGATGCCTGAGTGTTGTTATGTTCAGTTGTTGCTCTCTTCGCATTGTTGTGGATATAGTCTGTAACTTTTACAGTTGTGATTTAATCCTCATTTTGACTGATGGGATTTTAACAAGTTTTAGACCGATTCCATTGTGTTTTTTGTAAAATTTTAACAACAAAATACTATCCAATTGATTTTACGATTTTAGTCTTTTGAATGTTTTTATGGAACCTTTTGATAACATAAAATAATTTTATTGTAATGAGGTATTTCCTCAATTGTATGTATCAATTAAATTAAGAACACGTCTTCTGTGTAGCTCTCTGATTCTGTAAATAGGAAGGCATTATTTAGTGTTTTATCTTTTTAACAATCGAAAAAAGGAATGTAGACATTATAACTACAATAGTGAGTTTTCAGAATTTATCACTGTTTTACTCCTAAAAATTGGTATCCCAAAAGATAATGAAACAGTAAAATTTAAAAAAACCAACACAAATATCAAAATTTAATACAGAAACATTTTGAAAAATGTAAAAATAATATGTGTACCGTTTTGTCACATTCACAATTCGTTGTAAAAAATCTAGATTCACTTAAAATAAATAAAAATGTGAAAAGGTGTTTTCAAAAGTTCGTATACACAAAAGCTTTAACATCACGTGATGTTACAAAGCTCGTAGAATAATTAAGATATTTGTATGAAAGTCTGACTCCTAGATAGGGCAAGGCTCAAGTCACGCCAAACAAAACGCTCTTGGGATTCCAAACTCAATCTTGAAAATCCTCATCTCGTTTTCTCTGTATTCACGAAAGAGAGGACTTCCAATAAAAAATAAATTCGTAGTTTTGGGAAAAGAAAACCTTATACCTTTAAATAAGCGTCTTAGAAACAAAATACATAACTTACATCACTTAAAACTAAGCTGAGAAATATTTTCATTCTGTAAAATTGATCGTTTATCATTTCTCCCTTTAATAAATTAATAAACTATTAACATCAATTTATTTTGTTGTTTTAAGGATTGAGTGTTTATTGATTGAGATAATTTGTGAGTGAAGGTTAGGTCAATAGTCAAGCCTGATAAAAGCTGTTACAAGTGGTAACGTGTCTCATCCAACTATCAGTTGAACAGATAATCCAATACAGTGTAACTTGGTGAAACGCCGTTACAAGTCTTCACTACAAAATACTGTTCGATTGGGGCAATTTTATAAGAATAGCTTGAATTGTAAACAAAAAACTTTGTTACTATTGAACGTCAAAACCTCTATAAAATGGTATGTTATAAAAATTAGGAATTTTTTAGCTGCAAACCTGCGTACTCAAAAGTTTTCTTCTAATCTATAAATTATTTAAGATGATAGAAACTTAGCTTCATCGTAGGATAATCCAACACAGTATGTTTGTAAATCAGGGAGTTATTTCAATATAAGTATACTCCGTAAGAATAACATGGGAAATGAGTAAGTAGGTTCGCTGCTGTGAGAAGTAGTGAAACTAGGATTGTTCTTATACATTAGTAGACCTTAACTAAATAAAGGCTGTGCAACACGTTTTATCAAAATATTGCAATAAATGAGAAGGATGTTTAAAATTGCTTATTCATAACAAAATTAAGATTGGGGCTCAAAAACCCTGTGTTTTTTTCTTCACAGTGGAGTTAATTTATGTGACACACACACACACACACACACCGCGCTTTCCCGGCAACACTGTCCAAACTTTATTTCACTACGTTATACCAGTGTTTAGGAATAGTTTGTAAAATAAAATTTTTGGCGTTAAGCTTAATACTTAATAAGTAACCGGAATCAGTGAAATGCCACTTACTTTCTCCCTTATGTAAATTAAAACATTAAATAAATAATAAACACTTGGTATGTTATTTATATTTATTTAGATACCATTTGAACATTTACTAATTGAGAGATAATCACCCAATTTCTTAAAAACCAAGACAAAACCAGTTAATTGAATTATTAGAATTTCTTAGAACATAATCCCCCCCAGGGGGGTTATCAAACTTTTTGGACACACACTACACTGCATACCAAGATTGAACTATGAAATTTTAATTGAAATCGTTAGAGCGGATTTCGAAAAATATATATTGTTTACAGATTTAGGGGGGTTTTAGGGGTAAACTACCCTTAGAATAAAAATAAAATAGTCTGGAGATATAGCTAAAATACACATGTGAGCTTAATTTCCTAAAACCATTATTTTACTCAGGGGAGGGACAAAACGGATATCTATTCTTAACTTAAATTCGAAAATGTTGAAAAACAATACTATTTCATATTTCTCGTACTATGTGTAAGAGGAGAAAGTAACAAAAATTTGGTTGATTTAATATTAATTAATTGAGAAAAACTAAAAGAAATATATTTTAGTACATGATTTTTAACAACTCCCTTTTTGCAAAATTGTTTTAAAAACATTTTCTTCCGAACTAAAACAATGTTAATTTGTTTCAGACCTTAACTAAGTATAATATAGTTGACTTTTGGGAAATAGCTTAGATCATTGATATATCTGATGGGAATGTTTTCGGTTCCTCTAAACAGTTGTAATTATAACCATATAACGTCACTTACGTTTCAAATTTTACTCTGACGGATTGCCAATATACTCCCCTAGAGCTAAGACATATTCATGTCAAAATAAATTTTAGGTTAGTGGTATTTTAATGTAATTTCTGAGTGTTTGCTACCACCAAAGAAAGCGGATGAAAGTTAGGTGTATTTACAGTGTAATACTCTTGGACTTGGTCGTAAAAGGTCTCTGGTCAATTTCCTAATATGCGCATTTTGATTTATATCGCGTGCCCAAAAATCGTTTCATAAAGTTACTACCTGATCATTAAAATTCCTGTGTCATAAATAAAAGCAACAAATTTATTTAACTAATTTTATTTGTTACAGCGAACTATTATCGTATATGGTAATTAAGTATCTTGTATCATGGCAAATAAACAAACAGTAACAAAAAACCAGGGAGAATAAATTTTACTTATTGACATTTTAAAAGGCTGTTGACCCTTCAGTTCATCAAAAGATGGCTGCAGCCGCAATTATTGGAAAAGGGATTATTCCGGCTTCGGTGGCGTCTGCGGCTCCGGGGAACCGAAGTCTTTAAACGCATCAGTGCGGGGATTTGACGGCATTTCAAACCTGACAATAGAGAAAGGGACAAATCAAAATGTAATTATGGTCAGTAATGATGGTATCAATCAAGGGTCAATGCTACATAAGTTGAGATATTGTATGTGTGGAGAATATTGTCTACGTTACCGAGTTTACAATAATAAATTTTAAATGTGTTGTATAATATGCTTCTAGAATTATTCAACGTTAATTAGTTTATATTTTGGACTTATCATGTCTTATATAAGTTACTATAGCTTAAGTATGTAAGCTGTGTAACTTATGTAAGTTAATATGACTGCCCCCAGGCCCCCGTGGTTGTTTTCGGCAGCCCTTAGTAATTAGAATACAGTTAATGAATGTGTAAGGAAAGTGCGTGTGAAATTTCATATCATTATAAACAAAAATAACGTAACACAATAGCAAAATGTGCAAGAAGAAGTCACAATTACAAAATGTAAAGTGTTTAGTCACTTGTATAACCTTAAAACCAAAATGTAAACAAAATAAAAAACATAAACAAATTCAAGTGCTTCGATCTGTGGAGTATATCTTTAACTAACAGATATAGTAAAGCAATCAGCTGTTGAAAAGAAAATAGTAGTAATGTAAACAAAGCTCTGGTTCCACAGTATAAGATCCTTTTTGGGCTTCTAGGGAGAAACCCAATTGAGCAACAACAAAATTGATAATCCACCTTAAATTTTATCTATGTGTACCATTTTTCATGGCTAATAGTTCAACGGTGTCTGAGCGCATAAACTTCAAACATAGTAATATACATATACAAACATCTTCTTTTATAAGTATGTATAAAATATAGGAAATTAAATAATTTGTATTCTTCATAAGTAAACACAATATATTTACTTTGACAAAATGCGTTGACAATTTCTCACTCCTTTATATAATTATTGCCTTATTAAATTATTTCCTTATTCTTTCTTTATTTAATCCTTTTCATGATTCGCCATTGCAAACTGTTTGTAATTTACAGTGTAGCTAAATATCAATTAGCGATGTCACTTTGTTTTATTTAGTAAAATGTTGTAGACACAACAATTGAGTTTTAAGTTTAAATGTTCGCAAATTCCTGGAGACAAGGGTTGCCCTTAGCGGAATCAGGTTGAGTGCCCTCAAGTTCTACCCTTTGTCTTCCAAGTGGCCCCATCCGCTTGATCAATCCTCTCACAGTCGGCCAGCGCTGTCGCCTCGGTTCGGTCGGGCGTCCCCTCGGATGTGACAGTATCCTGCTCGGAGTGCAGCAATAGTGACGTGTCTGAACAGTGCAAAGGTAACGACTATTACGAGTAGAATACGCCCAACGATAATAAATAACGTTGCAATTACTTTAGGCAAAAGTTAACACCATGAGTGTTGAAGAATAAATGTGAGAAAAGTGAACACAAACTAAACCGTGAGTACTTCAGCCCAGACCCCTTTATAGACGACACTGTGAACTTTGTGATATTAGATGATACAGACTCTACCAGGGAACATTTTATTGCACCAAGTTCAAGCGTCTATGATCTGTTTTATTGTTTTCCTAACAGCTATTTACTTAACCACTGTTTTAGCGTGTTATGTGGTATTATTTTTCCAGCTTTTCAGAGATGGTTAGGTTTATTCATTAGACATTTAAAAAGTGATGTGTCGTATTTATTTTTTTATACTTTGAAGATATATTTAATGTGAAAGAGCCTCACCCATTCTTGACGCTGTATTTATGTTTTCATTTCGTCGACCAATTATGTTAGGGTGTACCTCCATTACCAAATTATATCATAAAACAGTTTGAAATCATTATGAAAATATAATACAAACATCATATCAATACAAGTTTTTGTGATTTAATTATTAGGAATGTTTGTGATAAATACGAATGCGAACATTGTAATGTGTAAAATCATATCATGTAAATATTTAAATCCCAATAGAGCAGGGTGTAAACTTGGAAATAAACTATGTCCAGCTTTTAACACATCTTTATGGCGGCTAACAAGTTAAATATTGAATTTAAATTATGTAAACTTAAAGGATATTTTTCCACATCCAAATGCTAGTTACGTTTGTTATCAAACTTAAAACCTAACATGCAATGTTCCCACTTGAAAATTATTCATAACCTAATTATTCATAAGAATACTTAAAAATTACACTGAACACGTAATTAATACAGTAATATATCTTATTATTTTATATAAACTAACAATTAGGCTACACAAACTATTTATAACGTATGAAAAAACACAATGAGATTACATAATCATCATCAAAATATAAAATCAATATTTATTTAATTGATTTAATGAATTTGCCATAACACGATTTTACAATACCATTGGAGAGTTAACAAATTAATACCCAAATAACTTCATGACCTGTGAATTTATATATTGATTAACATCATTGGACATATCACTTTTATTTGTAAAAATGTTTATTGCATATACCTACCTATCATTCCCTATACCCTAAAGCTTTTCATGTAAGACCTATCAACTTACACCATTTTAGTCGAGGACAACGTTGTACTGATCAAACTTTTAAAACTATCTTACATGAAGAAGAAACAGGGGGAATATTGACCTAGAAACATTGTAACAAGCTTTATATAAAACAATACAAACGTAGAAACCCGCTCAGAAAAGCTCATTCCTAATTGCTTACAGATTCCTACACTATGATCAAACCAACCTAGTGTGTTCAAAGTTCAAAGTGGTACCGTAAACATTTAGTAGCTGTAGAGCACTGTAACAGTCCTTCCAGAGGTGTCGCGACAGTCGTGTGTAGGCAATCTGTGACCGCCATGACAGACAGACCTGTGCGGTGGCGATGAGCCGACAGGGAGTAACCGCGAGGAAGTCATGACGCGATGCAAGCCGCCCTCTACATCCGGGAAAAGAAGAAGAATAAGAAGCTCGGTAAAGGCAGGGGTGAACTTCCTAGCAACGTAGCTACAAAAGAAATACTTCCGTTTCCTCAATACCCTCCACCAGTATGGGTAAGTGGTCAACTGTAGCACAAATTACTTGTTCTGATTGTTCTGCCATTGTGGTATTAAACTTTCTGACAGTCTACATTCACCTCCGTATGTAAGTAAGATGGTTCGCGGCTGAACCACAGATAATTACATTTATTTAAATTAATGTCTGTGAAGTTCGTTCTATACTTCTCATCTTCTTCTAAGAAAAAATAGTATAATTCAAATTATAACACACGTTTACTCCGTAATATTCTTTTTTGGTTTATTAATGAGGAATTTAAATACAAAATTCACAGTGTAAGTATCCTTGATTGTTTTACTCTTAAGGCTATAGCTGAATCTTGTTACAGAATCAATTCTATGTGCTTGCATTGGTGTTTTTCATGAAACTATTGGCTGAATTGGTTTATAACATTCTTATGATTTATTTTAAACTGTGCATCAATGTTGTACTCTGTACTTGACTGGTTGAATGCTAGAATTACTTTGTAAAATGAATTTTACTAGAATAATTCTTTGTAGTTCTAGCTTGATTTCAACAGGAAAGATTTTATCAAACGCTCATCAGCCTGTGAAATTTATGTATTGGGCTCACCGAATAAGGGATGAGGTAATGACGGATGCGGGGTGATGACGTCAATGTGCTTATTGGAGGGGTGGGGTGACGTCATTGCTGTAGGGTGGGAGGAGGGAGTGACGTCATGGTTGGGAGGAATGACGTCACCGCGCGGTGCACGTGTTTTACCCTAATGATTTACCGCTAGAGGCGCTCCTTGGCCCGATTCCAGAATTGTTAAAAACATCACGAACTTTTATCAATAAAGACTTAAAGTAGGTTACATTTTGATAACACAAAACAACTTACAAACATTACACAAACAACAAAGAGGAAAAATACGTGAGTAGTGATTTTGGAATCTTACAGTTGTAATTAATATGACTTGTAATTTGGTAGTCCAATTATTTTTAAAATCCTACGTCCTCCTTAGGGCTGATTTATTTCAGATTTATTCTTTATTTCGTTACATTAATATAATTTAGTGCATTAAATTACGTGTCTTTTGCTTTTTTATGGCTTTTGCTATGGTTTGATTCCAGTTACAATAGAAAACCTTCTGTTTTTTAGCAGTAAAAAGTACATTTTTCTGTTTCAGAATTGTTTATAACTACACTAAGATTTCATTTTCAGTTCTCATTTTAAGAATATTTTATAATGTTCATACAATACGTGATGGTAAAAGGTATTGGAAATGTCCATAAACAATTTAATCTTCTATTAAATTGCACTGAAAAATATATAGGGTGTTTAAGCATTTCAGTGTAACGAACTTACGTGAACAATTTCTCCATATGTGAGAGCCATCAATATTGTTATTTACACTGTCTCTGACGTACTTAGACTACGAATAAAATATTCCTCAGTGAACAGTTTAGATAGGCCTTCGTTATCAGTGTCCAAGGTTGGCAAGTGGTAACAAGAAAGAGTGTTGTACACAAGAATAATATCATAACAACTGCGTACAATTCCAAAATAAAGTTTTATTTGCGTAGTATTTAGATAATTCATTTATTAACACTATATCTAATATTAAAATTACAATGGTCCCAGTTTCATTCAAGTTTATTTTAAATGAACTGCATTCTTCCCTATATGAAATAAAACAATAGAAAGGTAATTTATAGATTAACATGAACAATTCAGAGGGGAAAGTGGTTAAGATCCTACTTTAAACCGTCGCTTAATGTCCCTTGGATGACATTGGCTGATGGGCTAATTAACAGTCCTGTCTAAGGAACATGTCAGCCTTAGTTAGTAACAAGACTACGAGATCACACCACAATCATCTTACACTTAATTCTCATTCATACTTGGCTTAAATTCCTACCAGGATACGTGGCCATTTCATAAATGTAAAAATAGTAAACAATCTAAACTAAGGAACGAAATGGACATAAAATTATTCAACCAATTCAAGCTATAAATTATTTACATTTCTGTGTTATCCTTTGTCCACTTAATTAATGGGCTGTGACAAAAAAAGTTTTATAGGTTTTGTTTTTCCCACAAAAAGAAAAAGTCAAAAGAGGAATGCTATAAATGTTGAGTATTTCCAACGGATAAACGCAAAGGAATCCTCGATATTAAGAGCAACGAAGGCCGCAGTGAGGGAGGCAGGAATTTCGTAATGAGCGCGGGAAATGCACCGGAAGTAGGTCATGGAAGCGAACTCAGTCAGCCTCTCTATTCCAAATGGAAGGTGGTTAGTAATTTTTCTATGTTTAAATATTTCTTGGCAAAAAAACTGAATTTAATCACCTATTTGTAATGAAGCGTGTAATTTGCAACAGCTGATTTCTGTTCCTCTCTGGCTATGTATACTCTACTACCTTAGTACCTTACTTCGGAATACTTGTTTTAAAGCAATAACAATTTATTTGTAAGTAAGTGCCGTTTGGAGATATAACAATTTAAATTAAATCAACAGTAAAGCCCGTACTTTGTACGAGTTTTTTATTCAGTGTTGAGAATCAATACGATTATAAATGTACTAAAAACAAAGAATCTTAGATCAATTATAGACTAGGCTTATAGCATAAATTTACAATTACATAAATTAGATTAAATTATAAAACGTGTATTATCCTTAAAATTCGTTATACGAAAATTAACATTTAATATGTATTTGAAATATATTTAGAATAAAAAATAAATGTAAAAAAACTAATATTGATTTTAATTTCACAGTTAATGGTTATTTATTTCTATTAAATTACTTTTATAGATCCCATTTTCTATAAAACTTTGAAAAAATATGTCTATTAGTGCTCAAAAGTGGGTTTTAATGTCGATATTTATTTTTATAGAAATATATTTTTAAATAAAAAGTCCGTTCATTTTAATACATTAACAAGTATGGTACAAAATTTCATCATGATCTGTCCAGTAGTTTTTGTGGCAAAAGGTGACAAATATTCCTACTTTCACATTTTATAATGTTAGTAAGGATTATGATATAACTATTAAAATTAATTTTATTTAAAATACTATTTATAAATTTAAATAATAAATATAATAAATAAATAATAATAAATTAAATAAAATATTTAAATATTATAATATATTTTTTATTTAACAAATTATTACCTTTATTTCCTATTATTAGTGGGGTTTACATAAACCTAATTTGTATATAATAAATTATAAAAAGCCTAATACAAATTTTTTTCTTTACTTTATCAAATTTTAAAATAAAATTAAAAGTCATGAAAAGATTTTTAATTTCATAAAATTTATATTTAAATATACAATTTTAATCCATTTTTCTAATTTTATATTAATTTTATTAATATTTTTCATAATAAAACTATTATAATTAAATAAGCTTGAATTATATAATTTCATAACTAGTTTGTTAATTATAAAAAAATAGTTGTTGACGAAGTTTTTATAACCTATTATCAGTCTTTATCAGTGCTGGAGGCAAGAATGTTTTAAAAAATCTATGAGTCTTGGTGTAATTAACTCTAAACAGCATTCAGTAATGGAATGATCTAGTTAGTTAACGAAATTCTTCAAGAGAGGACTGTAAAAGCTTGTGGAACATAATGGAATAAGATAAAAGCCTTATTATTGGTGATGAACGTAAATAAGTAACTGAGGATATGAACTTGCTTTTGTGTAAACTAAAACTATTTAATTTTATAATGAACCTAACTGATTTTTTTTTTTGTTACAAAACACAACTTTGAAAAAAACACACATTTATGCAGGAAACCAATCTTTTTTTAATAGTAGTTTGAATTAAGGGAATCAAATTAATAAATTATTAATCAATCATATATGTGGCATTAAATAGAATAGTACCTGAAGGACTCCTTTTGTCCATTCAATAGACACAAAAGGATAAATGCCCATTATTAATTAGTATCATACTCATCAACATGGTTCAGTAAAGTATTTTAAAACGTGAATAATGACAAATTTACATATTCTATAAATCTTTGTCTGCAGTAATAATGCTTTTGGTGGGATGAATCGGTTTTAAAATAATTGTGCAAGAATAGAAGGACTTATTCAAATTTAAATAAAACCAGACAGTGGTTTGAAGTGGGAGAATTGTTCAAGCTTGTTAAGGAATCTGCAACTCCAGTAATGACTCGATGTTTAGATTGGCTTAGTCATTGTAATTGTTGGTTGTTAATTCATAAAAAGAAATTTCTGATTAATTTCTCCAGTTTTAAATCATTATTAGAGGATAATCCATTCTAATTTTGATTAGTAAAATTTTAATAAAATAAAATTTAAAACTTTACCCCTACAATAAATGAAATTTCATTAGAACTTATTTTAACTATTTTTTAATGAAAAATAATTGCTGTATTATATATTTTCACTGTTGGAATGCTCGTGTAAGGTCTCAAAACTGTATTAAAGGTTTAATATCTCATTGTAAAAATTTCACAAGCCAGAAAAATAAAAATTGCTTATTTTTAGAGTTTGAGTTTTTTTCCAACAAATTTGAACTTGAATTCATATTATTTTAGGGCAGATGTAAAAAAAATTACCAGCTTATTATTTTAAATGTACTCTTTTATAATCCCAAAACATTTATTTTCTAAAAATAATGTTTTCAACTAGACTCTTAACATTTTGGGCATCAAGGGTCTAAAGGCTTGGAGGCAGACTCGGAGCAGCAGTTGTAACAGTAGGAGACTGGATAAGATCTAAACCCAGGACTGAGCTTGAAGAGAGATAATTACCTAGCTCAGTGAACCAGCTGGCCACAAGATATTATCTCAAGTTTGAAATAGTTGAGCATTGTTGACATTTCCAATATATGATAAGGTGTATCTAAAACAGGATTCAAGGATATAAGGGAATTAAATATTTCAAGAAACTTATTATAGGATTGGATTAGTTTACTTTTCACTTCCTCGTTACACACAATGAATTGGTAAAATAAAAAAAACAATGTGACTTCTTTTCAGGTTTGACAATCAAAATTAACCATTTTTTTATGACTTCAAGTGTTACTATGGTTTGATTGTAGGTAGGTATTTGAAGACAAATACAAATGAGAAATGAGTGTTTTTTGGCACAATCTCTCAGTGTTGTTACTGACTAAGTTTAAAATGTTGATTTTAGACAGGACTGTTAATTAAAACCCAATAGCCAATGTCATCTAAGGACCTACAGTTTAACGTAGGAACCAAACCAAAATGTTTCCCTCTGAATAACAAACTGGTCTAATTATGAGGATCTGCTTTGCGTATGAAAGTAGCAATCAACAATGAGGGAGTTAATTTACGCCAGTGAATATCACATCCACCGACCAATGCTTTTAACTATCTACATACGATTTGTGACTTTCAAGAAGCTGGAATAAAGGGCACACACTCACCCAGATGTAAACAACAATGTGGATGTATGGACGTATTCCCATTTTCTAATACCATAATCTTCCCAACACAAGTTTGATTGCGAAAAAAATATTCAATCAGTCCATTGGTTTATCATTAACCATTAAATTAACCATTTGTACTGGTTAACCATTAAATTACCCCTCAATTTAAATTAACAATTCGTGTGATTGTTGTCATTCAAATGTTTCATTTAAAATAGTAAAAACTACGTTTTCAAAATATTTTCATATTCCTATGTCAAAATAGGTAAACGTTAAAAATACCAGTGCATCAATATACAGTAATTCAAACATTTTATCAGAGACTAATACTTTTTTGAACTGGCAACCTATCCAGGCTGATATTTTAAGCCAAGTATGTATGAGATATGTGTGTAAGATGATGTGGTGCGATCTTCTATTATTGTTACTGACATTTTTCTTAGAGGACTGTTAATTAATAGCCCTATAGCTAATGACGTCTATGGGACCAGTTTATTGCGGGATCCGAACCAGTTTTGCCTCTGAATTACAAACTGGTCTAATTATTATGATTGTGTTTGCAGATTAATGTATGAATAGTGTGGGCATTAATCCACACAAGGGAATATCACATTTACTGACCACCGCTTATTATAACTATCCATAATAGTGATTCCGAAGTAGCTGGATTACAGGACACACATCTTTCCCAGTCAAAAAATCACCACTAAAATCAAAATTCCCTATATTAAAATAAGTTTTTTACTTTATTTTATTTTTATAAAAACAAATATTTTTTGCAATTTTGGTAATTTTTTATCTAGACAGATTGCTATACCTTATCTCTAGAAAATGTTTGGAAATGGATGAACGACAATGAATGTTTCACATTCGGTGTGATCAGTAACAGCATCAGAGGCAATGATGTTTTAGGGAACAGTTACTGCTCCAGATGGACTGTACGGTATTGATGATCATGATACTGATTCATCTATTTCAGCTGGGTTTTAGAAACATTAATGATTGCCATCATAATATTGAATACTCTTCACAAAATTGTAATTCTGTTTTCCAGTCGGATCAACAGTATTTGGCCAATTACATAGACCATACATCTGTTGCTATCTTTTTGCTGTTTTTTTTAATTCTTTGATGAATAGTTATTTTGGTATGATGTATAATGTGATCTGTAAATTTTGAGATTGGAAAAGTGTTATGTTGTGATAAGACAGATTTCAAACAATACTTAGCATATGCATTTATTGGATAGGTGTTTAATCCCTCAATTTCTATTTTTATTACAATACTTTTGTTAAGGGCTTAGTTTTAATTCTTGACAAAGTCCATACAAAATACTGTTGTAATTTGAAAAAGGAGTTTGGAAGTTTGAATTGGAAAAAAATTACAAGTTCGTACCACAAAACCATCTTACACTCATTTCTCATTCATAATTGGCGTAAAATACCTACCTGGATAGGTTGTCATTTTAGAAAGGTTCTATAGGTAATAATAATAATGAGCAGGATTAACATGATGTTCAACAATTATTGGTTTATCACATATCAGATTATACTTTTATAGCCTACTTTTTAACTGAGATGGAACCTACTCGCAGGTTGGTATTTTAAGCCAAGTATGAATGAAAAATAAGTGTAGGGCGTTTGTGAATAATCTCATTCACAGAAATACAATTAAAATATATAGACTCTAAATTTAATCTATTACCTTCAATTTTTGTATCAATCTGAACTAACATTAATTCACTAATTTCAATAAATGAGACACGGTCAATAAAAGGTGACTTTAAGTTTATTAAGATTAGATTAAATTTCCATTTAAAATGGCAACTTATCAAGGTAGCTTTATTTGCCTTATTTTAAGCCAAGTATGATTGAGAAACGAGTTTAAGATGATTGTGGCGCAATCTTGAAGTTTTGTTACTGACTAAGGCTGATACGTTCCCTAGACTGAACTGTTAATTAATAACCCAACAGTCAATAGCATACCTAAGGAACCTACAGTTTAACGTGGAGTCCAAACCACTGCCTCTGAATCGACTGGTCTTATTATGACATTGGTCTTGGCGGATTAACGTTGTATTAAATAGTGCATATGTTAATCCACACAAGAGAACACTACACCCACCGACCATCACTCACAACTATTCACACTTTACCTCCAAGTAGCTGGATTACAGCAAACGCCACGGTCCCAGTCAATATT
This sequence comes from Nephotettix cincticeps, assembly GCA_023375725.1. NCBI lineage: Eukaryota > Metazoa > Arthropoda > Insecta > Hemiptera > Cicadellidae > Nephotettix > Nephotettix cincticeps. The sequence goes on from CM041786.1 coordinate 135,203,823, forward strand.
ACAGTAGAGAGTTGATTATCCGAAACAATAGGTGTTTAAGGGTGTTCAGATAACTGAATTTTCGGATAATCGGTCACAGACGAGAAAATGATATTTAATACATATAAAAAAGAATGAAAATATTTTTTAATTTACTTTTTATAATGTGATACACCAGAAATATACAAAGAACTCTATATAAAATACAAAACATTCTGAGCTTTAAAAAATCCAATAGAAAAAGCTTAAAAAAGTTCTTTGAACATCAACTCAACAACGCGGAAACGTGAGTTTAGTCTCGACGGCAGTGTTGGTTCGCTGCTACCGCCGATGGTTATATTCGGTTAAGTTCGGTACGCGGTTTCATTTTTTCATGTTTGACTGTGTTTCAGTTAACCGACGTTTCGGATAACCGGGCTTCAAATAATCAGCGATCTACTTTAAATTAATTAACATTTTATCATAGTACAGACTAATCCAAATTATTACAAAACATTTGTAAAAAGGAAACATACCCTCACTTATAAACCAAACTTATTGATTCTATTAACGATTGTTCAAAGATGTTATTTACAAAACACAATATTGACCTGTGATCATGTCATAGTTGCAAATAACGGTTGAGTGAGAACTGAGTATCCCATTTCGTCACCATCAGGTATGTGATGTACACACATGTGATGGTCGTGGGACCTGATAGTCAACCACTGGTGGCAAATGTTGCAGCAATGATACTTCATGGAATGGTTACTGATGGTCAATAACACGGAACTGTTACTTCGCTCGTGGTGACTCTGATCTCCTCAGCACCATTATCTGTCCTATCAACAAGTCCAACAACAGATTATGCTCATGGAGTTCATCTCTCATGTAGCTTGTTTCACTTTATTTGTCATATTGTTTGAGAACAGAATTGAACAAACTGGATTTTTCAATGAGAAAGATTAGACTAAAATCATTAAATGATCAAAAAGTTTTGCCAGCACTAAGGGGATTGGCTTAAACTAAATTGAAGAATATTACAATACCGTACCTGATATTAATAACTTTTTGTAAGCTCCACTATATCTCCTTTTTCAATATTTGATCAATTCAATTTATATATATATATATTGTTAAAAAATTCAAAATTCAACGCTATTAAAAGATATGAGATGTTAGATAAAAAAAATCATAACTTCATCAATATATAATAATTTATATATGACTGGTCAAAATCTGTCGATAAACATGGAGTTATTTGTATTTATAAGATTAAAATGGGAAAGAGTAAGTAGGTTTGCTGCTGTGAGGAACACTGAAAGTATACCATCAAAAATTTTATTTTTTAACATTTATACCAACTTTTATCAACATCTGTCCATAAATAAAGGAGTTTGCCTAATCTCCATATGATTAACATGGGAAAAGAGTATGCAGTTTGCTGCCATGATAAACACATAAACTATGATTTTTTAGCACAAATGTATGGATCTCAACCACATGAAGCTAAATATCAAGTTTCATAAAAAATATTAGATAATAAGTGAAAAATTAATTTTTCCTAATCCTCCATAAGATTAACATTGGAGCCTCAAAATACAACGTACTGTGTTTAGATTTTTTATATCTCGGTAACCGTTTAAGATAGAGAAAAACTTTAAGGAACTTAATTGTGTAGTTTTTTAAGCTGATTCCAATGGTGAAATATAAAATTAGAAATTTATAAAAATTACATGTGAAAAACGCAAAAAACCCCATTTTGGGGTACAAAACCCCCCCAAACTACCCGTTCCCATTGACCGATATGTCTGGTTTACGAACTCGTCCGAGCATTTGTAGGAATACACGTCTCTACCAAATTTGGTCTCGATACATTTTTACTGAGTTATCGTGTTCACAGACACAATAATATATAAATAAATATATATATATACATATATATATAAATAAAAATTTTAACGACTATTGTTTTTGGACTCTGGGCACCTAAAGAAGAAAAAATAACATTTGTAACTCTGCCATGAGAACATACGAAAACTTCTTTATGGGAAATTCGCTAAAAAGAAAATCCAATAGTGGCACTTTATACAATATTTTGAGAATTTTATTTTGAATAGTGCCTATATACTGTATCAATACAGTGAGTCAATATACTTGTTTTTATACATAAGGTAGACCTTGTTATTTACCATCACACCTTATAATCTTTTGCCAGAAATCGTCTCCGCAAGGATTCATTTTATTTCTTAAAAGCAAATTGGAAAGCTCCGCCAATGTTATCTCCGCCCCCGTGCCAATGATTGGACGCCCTTCACCCGTAATTGGATAGGTTGTTAGCCACTCAATTTCTTTAACTGTATCTACTGCTTTATTCATTTACTCACAATATGGACTTCCATCGCCTTATATACCAATATATATTATCTAAGAGTATAAAAGGCAATATGCAAACTTAATATTTAAGGGATCAGTTTCGTAATTTAATTTAATCCAAAAATTGAATCACAATACTATTTTGAGTATGAAATGTTATAACAACTTGATCACATGTACTATTGATTATAATTAGTATAATCAGTATTCAAATATTACTCATCTAGAATTACATTAGTAAAACTCTGTATAATCATATAATAATTATTGTAAATTTGTATTAGAATCTTCAAATTTATACCATTAAAGTAGCCAATTGACAAAAGTGATCTGAAACATTATTTAATGCAATTTACTCTGCAAACCTTAATTATAAAACCCAAACCCATGAGGAAACATTTCCTACCCAAGCCCAAAGAAAAAGAAATATTTTATGCAACGGGTATTGCAAGAAAGTGCAGTAAGTAGAACAGTGCTGCAGAGTGTATATAGAACTCTAGTGGGAGTTCAATCTTGCCAATGAAATAAATTAAATTGAATGGCCTGTCTGACAGCGCTAGGATAAAGGTTTTCAGTCAGTACAATGTTTTGAACTAGTAATATAATAACACTGTATGCTGCATTTTGTATGAGTATGCAGAAATAAGCCATTAAAAATACAAACTGTGTTTTTGTAGATTTAGTACCTACAGAAATAAATTATTCTTTTCTGTAGATATCAGAACATAGAGACAAGATGTATTGAAAGAAAGGTACAATTTGGGCAGGGTAAAGCCGCGACAGCATGGTCAGAGCGAGAGAGGAGAATGTCCGTCCTAGATGCGACACATCATCAACACAGACAATACAGTGAGATACGGATATGTTACAGTTTGGGTCATGTTGCAGGGCAAAGCTGCGACAGCATGGTCATTCAAGAATGTCCGCCACATATGTGATACATCATCTACACGGACAATACAGTGAGATACGGATATGTTACAGTTTAGGTCATGGTGCAGGGCAAAGCCGCAACAGCATGGTCAGAGCGAGAGAGGAGAACGTCCGCTACAGATGCGACACATCATCAACACAGTGAGATACGGATATGTTACAGTTTGGGTCATGTTGCAGGGCAAAGCCGCGACAGCATGGTCAGAGCGAGAGAGGAGAACGTCCGCCACAGATGCAACACATCATCGGACCAGACAACGGGAAGCTCATGGAAGATGGATGAAGAGGAACAGAGTGAGTCTTCCTTAATGTAGTTGGTGATAACCCTAAAATTACTGTATTTCTTTGAAACAAACATTTAGTAAGCAGCAATTAGCCAAAAATGTACTAAATTAAATTTTAAAAAAGTAAACCTAAACGACATAACTGATTTTAAAAGTAATATAACTCAAGTCTGTTAAATATTGAAATCAAACTTTTTTGGTTTTTAATCTAAATGTACCTATATAGAATTAAAAAACTTAGAATGTAAAAATACTTCTTACGATTCCATATTTAAAAATATTTATGGATAACTGCTTTAGCCTCTACTGTACGACATTTTAATAATATCAGCATGCCAAAAATAGCAAAGGAAGTACAATATTGGCGAATACGTGGAATAATGCAGATGCTGATACAATCACAATGATAACTCTTAATTGGTAAGTGTAATTCAATTTATTTTGTAAAAGGACTCTATAAGTAAAAAATGATTTTACCTTTCAATCAATCCTTTTCATTTTTTGAATTATTATATGTGAATGTAAGTATTTTGATTTCTTGTATTTATGGTGTTTAGAAGGAGATTGTGTGAAGAAAGTCTGAAAGGATATGTCCTTTTATACTTTTGAAAAAGTAGCATGTATGTATTTGTTATTTGTCTGCCAGAGGGCAGGTCTGAAGGCCAATCCAGATATGAGGAAGGTGAAACTGGTGTTTCCTAAGCAGCAGAACCACGTGAGATCAGGAGTGAGAAGGAGGAACAGCGGAGGTTTACCTTCAGAGAAACGTGTAAGACAGGGACCCTATGATGATGATGATGATGATGATGATGACACCTTGGCACTCACTGGAGCCCGGCATGTCTACCACAACAGACCCAAACACATAGATTAGGGAACGTAGATTTAGGGAGTGGAAAGTGTTGTGTGATATTACTAAACCACTTATACATATGACATATGATGGAAATAAAATTAAACTCGGGCTCAAGCTTCAACTTTTACAAGGAACCATGATTACTAAACATTTCATATTTGTTGAGATAAGAACGGAGTCCAATTAAGAATCAGCATGAACCTGTCTGTGAAAGTATTAAATGGTTATCAAAGAAAATATCACATTTAGAACTTGACATTAGATAGTTTTTAGTTTTTTACCCAGAAAATAGTTCTTATAATTAATTATAAAAATAATTTTACACGACTTATGGGAGGGTTATTATCCCTATAACCATTTTTTAACATAAATAAAAGATCAATAGTACATCTCAAGGGATATAATGGAAGGGAAAAGCAGAGAAAAGGTTATGTGAAGGTATATCATCGATGTAGTGTCAACATTCCATTGACATCACATTGAAATTTTCCATTTTGCCTCTATATGAAACCTTGTTACCCTGTAATGGAACTGTATTCTTCACACATTTTATTATTTAAATAACCAAATTCATTTTACCATCAGGTTTCCATCCTCACAGTCAGGTCAATAGGTAATTTACAATTACATTAGATTAGTCTATAATTTTGAGGAATAACATTAGATTTAAATCAACCAATAAGTAGGATAAAGGAAAGGAAGAAGACAACAAAACTCCTCCTCTCTTAGACTCAAAGTAGCATTACAATCCTTAATAAAATTAGAGTGTAGATCATTAGATCAGAACATTAAAAACCCAACCAAATTTGTTTATTTTTGCACAGACAGTTTATTGCATACACCACCACACCCAATTACAAAAACATTAGCATACAAGTACACAATCTAAATAGCTAGATCATAGTTCTATAGGTAAAATTTTTTTAATGCAATCAAAGTTATAATTGTTTTATTTTTTTCAATTGCTATTATAATTTATTACTTTTAAAATTTTGCATATTCAAGTGGTCACATTTTCAAGTTTTATTAAAATAAATAACCAACATAATAATGTAGATCCAGTTTATTTTTATTTTGTTACAAATTGGTTATATCCCATTGGTCGGATATACGTATAGGTATATATTTTTAGGTCAGATAAGCCATTGTAGTATAATTAAAAAAATTAGCCAAAAACCAACTCAAAATTGTTATATAACACTTTCCTTAATTGATCCGGGCTATTTTTTTGCACAGATAAGACCATATAATTTATTTGTGGCTATTATAATAATATTTTGGAAATATATTCAGAATGAGGATTTATTCTGTATGTTTGATTCAATGTCGTATTCAACATATAGTACTTTTTATGTGCTCTAAAAATCTATGTATTTATTTTATGTGTTTCTTTCTTATTTCTAATTTCTAATTCTGTTTCTTTATATATTTCTTTATACATTTTAATTTTAGGTGTCTCTCTCGAGTATTTTTTAAACTAACATGTTGAATAATCTATAGTGTGTTCTAAATTATAGCAGATTTTAATAAAATTATGAATCAGTGGTAATTTAAATTTAAAAACAGAATTTGTTCTATATTTTTCAACTTTTCGTGTACATAGTTAAAAACTATATTTATAAACAATTTCGTAATAAAATAATCAATAAAATTCCAGGACAAACATAATAATTATTGTGTTTAAAACTAAATTACTTTTCTTGACACAATTTGAAAGGTGCCAGAGGTAATGAATGACTAGGACCACACATTGATTGATCGGCCCGAGAGCTAAGCTGCCAATACAACAATGTCCTTTCCCTCCACGTTGGCATTAAAACAAGGGCTTAAAGGTCAAAAAGAAATAAATCTATGCCAGAGCTCATCAATCCTCCATTGGCGGGCGCTGTAATGAGGCCGTATACCATCCTATATACCTCCGCCACACCCTACTCACTGTTCCACATCATTCTCTAGATTGTACTTTTCTCCGAAATGGTTGATATTTGTAACGGCAAGACAGAATTATTCATTTTTATATAAATGAAAAACAAACAATTGTAATGAAATAGTACTTTCTTTTAAATAAAATCAATGTATTTAGGTAGGGTTTATTGATTCCTGTGTCTATTGCCTTTGAGCTATTTCTTGTCACTAAGTTATTATATTTAATCAACATGATGGGTAGTTTACATAAAATCACCCATGACTAGATAACTCTTGATGTTCACCAAGGCAAGCTCAACTTTATTACACTTAGAAGCTGCTATAGAGTTGGTAATTTCTTTCATTTTACGATGTAATATGAGTTAATCACAAATGTAGACCTCCGATCGCCCAAATTAATAAGGACCACGACGTTAAAAAGTGTACTGAAAACTTTGGATGGTTGGAGTTATTAACAAAAAACATTAGTATTACATGGAAAACATCATGTGCATTACACAGCTTATCGCGACAATAAAAGCATAATAACTGCCTTGCCACATCACTGATCAATCTCTTTACTTTGCGACCCCAAGCTGGCATGTAGTTATGTTGTGTTGTGTCACAAGTATCCTTGCATTATGAAAGCTCTCAAAAATCAATTTGGATAGTTAGAGTTCTACCGTAATTTGGTCTTTCTGGTGGCTGTAGATTGTGTGTATAGCCCCTGGAAATAGATGAGGTTTTTACTTGTGTTTCTGTATTTTGGATGAATATTACATAATTACCATTGGATATGAGTAAGAATAATGACGGCTATATAGGTATTTATTGACCTGTATATATACAAAGTCCAACTACCCTTATCCAAGCTTTGGATTTATATCTATATTGAGACCTCTATACTCCTCCGACTGCTGATCACTCGAGTTAGAGAGTAAATTAAACATATAAGCCTGGCTACTCGGTTCAATAATTTTCTATACTATGAAGTAGACTGCCAAATTTCTTAATATTTCCTTTACAATCCGTTTTTTCACTGCGGGATGAATGTTTTGTCATGGTGACTGAATTGGTATCTGTTTCAGATTCACGACTCTTCATTCGGAGGAAGCAGCTCCGAGGAAGAGGACGTGGTGTATGCTCACCAGAGTGCAGCAGCCAACGCTCTGCTGTACGTGGGGCTGGGCACGGTCGCCATTGGTCTGGTTATTGCCTTCGTCGGCACGGGCGAGAAAGGCTTCAAGACACTGGAGCTGCGACTGATAGGACCGACTCTAATCGGCAGTGGGGTAAGTCAAGCATGGATTACTGAACAATGGGTTCTCTCTTAGCTGATAAGTTGAATACAGTGTTTGTAAGATTTTACATTTTTAACCTTTTGAGTGCCAACATCTGATATATCGGACGTATATTTGAAATGATTTTCGACTTTATTGACTTGATGTAAGTTAGTCTATACTTAGATAAATAATTTATTTTTTTATTTTTCCTTTAGTAAATAACAATTTGACAAATAAAAAAATCTGTACCTTTTTTATTTAAGACGAGTTATATGAGTGTCATTAGAAAATAAGGTTTTGACATGAGCAGACCTCCACTAATCGGATGTACGACATGTGGCAGCATGGATCACAAAAGAGCCAGTAGCTTGCGTTGTCCACTTCGCAAGAAGAGCTAGGGAATCGACTGATGATGATGGTGCCACAACTTGGTCCACCTATATGGTAAAAAGAAAACTTCACAGTTTTCTCTGTCCATTTTTGTTAGGGAGAGGGAGAATACACCACAAAAAAATGTTATTGTTGTTCGGGCAGCTCCAATGTCATTGTAAGTGCTTCACCTCACCACTATGTGCCTTTCCCAATGCGTCGTCGCGGGGTGATAGGGATTGAAACGGAGCCACCAATATATTCCTGAAAACCATCGGAAAGTGGATATACAAAATAATCAGTCAGCCACCTTTTCCGACTGTCACTTCATCGTCGTGTGGAGGTGGCACTGGCTCTCTGACTGAAGGCCGAGAAAGTCAGTCAGGCACTCAAAGGGTTTATGAATGATTTGATATTTTTATAGAATGAGGATCTGACCAATAAAACTTTCTCTAATTGCTGCAGACCTACTGCAATCAATATTATAGACTCTAAAATCCTGTGGCGTTCACATTCCTTTGAAGAAATTTTGCCTGCTAGCCATGGCTTTTGTTGTATGTTTTAGTACAATGGCATGTGGTCAGAATAGCACATTCTTTGACAGTTTAATGCTAGCTTTCTAGACAAGGATGCACTACTTAAGATGTAGCTTTCCAATTGCCTCAGGGGGCTGGGTGAAGGTTATCCAGTTTAATTCCCTTGTGATGACAATGGGGCTTTTGTGAGGCTATTATTTTCAGCATAAACTTAGTAAATATAAAAAAATATTTTGATTGGAGTTTTCTCATTTGAGTTTCTGATGGAGGAAGAAAACCCCATTTCATTTAAAGGATTTTCCATAGTACTTAGTTACCTGGAGTTCATTAGTTCAGAAAATCTCTCCTGATGATTGCCGTACAGCTAACAATACATAAAAAAGTATAAAAAACCATACATAATAAAAAGGGAGTTAGAAATATTTGCGAGATTCATTATTATTAAATGGAAGCCTTTGAAGAGTAGCGTCTATATAACTAATTTCAATGATTTTAATGGTAGAAGTCGTACACAAATTTTTTATAATGTAAGTGAATTTAGTTTAGGAAGATAAAAGTGTTTTTTTTTAGAATAGTAATAAAAACTGTGAAAAATAATGTTAGCAAAGGCGATTTTTAGTTATTATTGTTTAATTGACTTTATTAATTTGTTTGATTAGCTGATTGTTTGTTATGTCAGGTGCTGTGTTGCCTGGTGCGCATCTTCCTGTGTGTCTGCCCGACACGCTGTGTTCGGCGCAGGTTCAGGCACAGACATCGGCGCAAGCACGCAACTACCTCGCCCGGCGCTCAGCTCAACCGACATGGCTTCCAGCCGGACAAATCTACAGACTATTACAGGTAGCACACTGGCTGACTGAAGCTAGCTATTGTTGTTTTGATATCTGTGGTGGAAACAACTGGTATTATAAATTGAGTAGAACATTCAAGGGACAGTTTGTAAATTCGTTGTTCCTCATATTAATCCAAGGGTACCATAAATCTGAGTGTTATTTGTTCCCCAAATAGCTGTTGCATACTTAGTCATTTCCACTGTTAGATATGAAATCCCTGTTTTAACCATTACTTACTTAGCGTTCTTTATAATATAAAAATATTAATAGTTCAGCTTTTGGTTCATTAGCTAGTAGGCTACGTACTCCTGTGTCCAGAACGTTGCTGAGCAACTCAAAGTGGAAGGCGGTTGTGGGTCGGTTTTGGTGAAATGTCTGGTTGCGCATCTGGTTACCATGGATAATAGGACTCATATGATTATATGCCCTACGACTGACAAGTTCCACCGCTTGGAGGCTTGATGGTGTTTCTGGTTGCCTAGGCTAAAAGTGGCCTAACACTCTTAACACGTTCGCGACGTAGTGCGCCCGATTGTGTACATGGGTGCTTCTTTAAATGGCGGCAGTGTACCCGATGGGGTGCACACAGGACATTACTAAAGCGTGCGGTGCGCACGACCGGGTACACTCTCTATGTTTTCTAATGCCATTAATGACCAACACGGTCACACTAAATATAGCTGAAATGTGTTTCCGCCCCTAGCAGAAGACCTCTAGTAAGTGTGAACCCGATTGGGTACACGTTTGCATATATTTGAGGCATAAAAAAGAAAAAAACTCAAATATTGGGTACATTTAATAAAATGTATAAAAATATAATAAAAATAATTTCGGATGATAACGACATACTTTTACATAAAAACAAAGCAAATTTTGTATAAACCCTTGGCTCCGCCAAGTAAAAAAGTCAGCATTTTTACTTCCGTCACGAACGTGTTAACAACGTAAACCTAATGAACTTTCCATGGAATTTTGAAGCCTAATTAATTGATTTCAATTGTAGACATGTCTAGTAGTTCCTGTTCATAGTTGAAGATTATAAAAAATTGGAAAAAATTGTATTTTTTATTCTACATTCAAAAAATTGTAGTACAGTACTGATTTTTGAAATGTTATTTTTGATTAATTATATCAACTCCATTATAATGCTGTACAACCTCTATTTCCAGACACCTGCCGTATAGCCGGGCAGCGCAGGAGTTCATGCTAGAGCAGCCAAAAAAGAACAAAAAACGGGTCTCCATTATTCCTGCTGGGCAAAGCCGAATGGAGTCTGAACTGACTCGCCCCGTCCCACAGATTCAGGTCCCGAGCATCGTCAGCTCTGAGAACCTTCTGGAGATGAACAAACTGAGCCCTGAGGACACGAATAGTCTGAGCAGTGAGGACTCGTTCAACGAACAACTCCTCCTGGCTGAGAACGGGTCCGTGGAGAGGCTCAACCGGCTCAAGTCAACACTGACATTTGACGACGGGGAGATCTCACGTGCCGTCACCAGGATCGAGGAAGAAGACTCGGAGGCGTTGGAGGACTCCGCCCCCACGTCGCCTATGCTTAGCACGGACAAGCGTGAGCTAGTGCTCAGCCCCGCTAAGCTGCAGGGCGACTGAAATACGATGACTCGTTGTTTTATCCCAATTGGAATCTGGAAATAATTTTGTATCGGTATTCAAAATTTTGTCTAAACCCATTTATCATTTTACAATTGATTTTTCATGAATAAACTCCATCAAGCGCTTTCTCTTCGTTGGACATCAAGTGCAGTAGAAGTCTCATCAACATTTTACACAGAACAGAAATGGTTTACATTACATATTTGAGTGCAATATTAAAGTAATCATGATGAGTCAAAGAATATAAATTTAAAATATTTTACAACTTTCAGAAATTATGTACATACAATAGTAGAAAAAATGTGTGAGTATTAAAAAAATTTCTTCTTCCAGTGAAATTATTTTTAGATTCCAGCATTTGTAATTTCACGGAACAAAATTTTCAATGGGTAGAGATTCTGAGCTTCTAGGGTAGGGAGTTTTTTTACATGTTAGATCAGAAATGCTTCCAATTTTGTTTCTTTGGTTGTTGTTATTTATGTAAAATTGTGATTTTTCTATTGTCTTCGCTTTAGCTATTCGTTCTTGACTAAGTTATCTTTGTACTTTTTTATGTCTAAAAGATCTAGTTTAAATTATTTTATTTGTTTTAATTTTAAATACCTGAGCTAATCTTTACATTTCCTCAGAATGTCTGATCGTATATAAAACAGTTCATTTATATTTTGTAAATATTCAATGCTGTTCTTAAGTTTTAATGAGCCATTGAGTTTTGTATATGGAATATTTATTTTCAAATATTTTCCAAATTTAGCAATGGGCATCGTAAAATAGATTTAATTATCCGTTAAGAATTTTTTATTATCATAATAATATATCAATGGCTCCAAACTATTTAAATGGACCTTACTGTGGACTTTGAAGTTCACTGTACACATTTTACAAAAAAAATATAAAACTAAAATCTAAAAAATTATAACATTACCATGAACCATTAATTGTAAGCCCAGTGGTTTATTTAGCAACAAATCTCAAAAATTACAATTTGTAAAATGTTGACAAAATCAATGAAATAAAGGAACATAATAATCAGAATATAACAATATTCAGGCAAGATGTAGAAACATTATGTATGATTTCCTCTAAGAGTCAGCTGGACATCCACCATCTTGGATTTTTAGTCCTGAAAGAGCAATGTTTAAAACTCTGATACTTGATTCTCTTTAAACACAAATTAAGCCAAATTAGAATAGTTTGTAATGTGAATATATTTATCGTAAAGAAATCTATGTGATTCAAATGCTAAAACCTTTCTGATACGTGTCAATAATACATTTTAGTGATTTTTAGTAATAGTTAATTATATTATGTATCTACTGGGTAAATGAAAAAATTAAAATCTAATCAGATACATTGCTAGACATTATAATCCTGTTTGAAATGACTCCATATAAGAAATTATCCGATACAAAACAAAATCACAGTGATTAATAACATTGCTCTTATTGGGCTAGGTAAAAAAATGCGTAAGTATTGCAGACTCTAAAGACCTTTTCACATATACCTGGCTGTCGTGTATCGTGTGTCGTTAACTAGTCAGTTAACGACAGTTAACGTTGGGTTGAACACACCCAGCGTTTCATAAATATCGGGATAAATGTTGTGGCTGGTTAATGGTTAATCAGCTACCCTGCGATCCTATATACTATTCACATATGCCCAGTACTTTACGTTTGCCGCTTCTCACACCCCACTTTTTTACTGATGGCATTGATTTTTTTTGTTAGTTGATTGCTGTTCTAATGACTGGTTTGTTAGTTTGACTCTTGACCTGACTATGGCAGAATAGTTCTTCAAGGTGGTGCGAGAAAAAAATAGACTATCTTAAAAAAACATAATTTTACCTTATTTTTTATTGTATCATAAATATACTTTGGCATAATTTTAGTTACAGGGTGATTAATTAAAAAATTTGACGATTTCTTTGAAAGCAGTATAGAAAAACTACTAATTCTTTTGAGTTCAAACTTTGGCAAAGTTCAAATAACAAAGCTCTTTCACTTCATGTATATGATATTTTGGAAGAAAACAAAACAAATTTAACAACAACATATTTTTAAAGAATTATTTTAAACCAATATTATAAAATATGACATAGATCGAAATGTGTTTAACCATGTACAATAATACAGAATTTGTATCTTAAATAAGTCTCGCAGGAAGCTAGTATGAAAAAATTACAAACAATAAAACAATGCTTAATGAATAAACAACTCTAGCGGATTTCAGTTGACATGCCACCTGAACGTGGCTCGCACTGCCTCAAGTACCAATTACTTTAGTGCAAGAATAGCCTGTCTTATAGGACAAAATGCAAGAGAATAACAAAGATAGAATTAAAACAAGAAATCTTTGAACAAAGATTTACACTATTGAATATAATTCAAAACATATTGATCTTTGTCTATGTTTTCTTATATGTACACGTTCAAACACACATTGAAAGTAACATGCCTCTATAAGTGCTGGCGTCGACTGTTGCGAAAATATGAACAGTCAACTCGTTATGGTGTCATGCAAGTATGAGTTGGGTTGACGGCAAGTTGTGTAGTTATCGGGTATATGTGAAACCTACCTCGTTGCACCTAACAGTTGCAGTCCGATACTACCAGGGGAAAATGAAGGGAATAAAATTATCATAGTAAAACACTATCAATTTATTTTACCTTTGTTAAATAGAAGATCAATGCAAATATTAATAAAGTTGTAAGTTTTGTTCTGGCCTTATTGCAACTCAAAATTATTCCTACAGCATCCCAGTACTGGTCCACAGCCCACTGCTTAAGGACCTCTCATATGAACCATTTCCATAACCACTGTTTTATAATATTTTTAAACAAATATCTTTGTCAAACAACTTCCGATTATATTTTCCCTATCATTTTACTGTTCTATACCTTAAAAGTCCTAAATTTTATGATACTTTACTTTTGGTATACATGTAAAGGCTTGGTACATTTTTTCTTTCTTTGTTCTTTCCATGTAAGCAAGAATAGTCAGACAATAATAGTTCGCTGTAGCTAAAATGAAACATTTCCGGTCCCGAAAATTATTGATGTTTGTTTAAAAAAAGGACACTAATATTTTGGGTGTGGATAGAAACCAGTTAAATTTTTCTATTATGAATTGTCAAAGTTTTTATTCAGCCATGATAATCAAAATTATGCACCATCCTTAACATCATGTATATTTACTGCTATGTACATCTCTTTACAACAATTTTCTTCCAAACATTCCCTTGTCAATGGTTTAGGACAACTTTTAAGATACTTTTGTATTATAAATCTTTAATTATTTTGTACATTTTAGCCATGTTTTATATTTTAAGAGAGTTTTATCTTTGTAGAGTTATGAAACGTAGTTAAGCATTAACTGTTTCTGTTTTAAATAAGTACTGTAAATAAAAAGTAACATTTTTCTAATGATCATAAACACAGTATAATTTTTGTTAATAGAACTCGTGGTATTACATTTTTTGTACAGTTTAAAACGAGCTTTTGGCATTGAAACAGAGAGAGAAATATGTATTTTTGAATGCATCTACTTGATATATATTATACATATATTACCTCCTGACAACTTTCACTGCAATTGTAATTACTTGCGTGGATGGAAATAACGCTTCTTTAATTTAATATTTACACAATAACCATTATAAAATGACACATGTAAAAATGGAGTTCATATTATTAAATATGTTATGCCTGGTATTAGCACTGTATGTTGTATACTGTTAAGACCAGAACCAGGAATTTGGGACCATTTAGACAATTCCCAAGTAATTCTATAAAATTTTACATAAGGATACAGTATAATTTTGCTCAGACAATTTTCTATTGATGTATTTCATTAATTTTCAAGCAACAGTTTAGGTCAGTACTACATGTATTGATCTTTAGAAGCAAAACTAATCTATGTTGTCCAATTTACTGAGTTTTAAATGTTAAATGAAATTGGCTCAAGAATTTGGGGCTGAAGTACAAAACTGCTTGTCTGTAGAAAAATCCTAGAAAATTATCAACTATCACCAAACCTTACTGTTTTTTAACATATATTACCTCAGCAGTAGATCTCTCTGAAGTAAGTCAACCCTATAAAATTAATTAAATTTATCACTTGTGATGAGAAAAATTTGTATCAGTTTTTTTAATAAATGTTGAGAATTTCCATCACCAATTATTGGTGATAGTTTAAAATTACTGTTAAAACTTCTAATGCAATGTTACAGAATATATTTATATTATTATATTACCCTTGCCCCAAAAATATACCTGTGTATTGTTGGTAAAACCCCCGAGTATCTCTCGCAAGTTTATTAGTGATTACCAGTACCATCTATTAAGAACCATCTAACAGTTCACTCAGTGCATGAAGTATACTAACCATTCTTGTTGAAATATATCATCACTACAGTAATTAAATCAAAGAAAAAATCACAAATGTTCACTGATGTAAACAAAGTGGATCAAACAAATTAGCTCAAGACAAAAATCAGTAACGGAATGTTTGTATTTTTCTTTTCTCACGGGGGATTGCTAATGCGTTCCCCCGTGAGAATGCGTTCAAGGTATATGTTTGTTTTATATACCTTGAAAGTACATAAAACAGACGCAATTAGAATTGTTAGTGTGTTTTGATGTATCATATCCAATTGACATTTTTCAATAATTTTATAATTATGTCCTAGAACTAGTCATCTTAAAAAAGACAATGGATTGATGTGCAACATTTTTTTTGTATATCATGATGATAAATTTTGTCTAATCAAATGAGCCAGTCTATAACTTGTCTTAAGATGAAGTTATTGTTTTCTTTATACATTCAACAATTAATTTATCCCTTCATGAAAAAAAACCTCGTACATCTTCACTATTCACAAATATTGAGTTTTAAAAAATGGTCCAATTTGTTTTAAAACATTATTTAAAACCAGATCAGCAGAATGTTATTTACAAATACAAATGTTTTATGTTCTCTCCCAGCGTTATTTCTCTCCACAAATCAGACAATCCACTTACAAACAGGAAGCTCCCCTGTGTCTCGGTTGAGCACAGCATCTGACTAAAGGTCATAGCCTTAGTTCCTTTAGAGGTTCTATTATACTTTTACATTCAATACTTTCAGTGCTAATGTATTTCATACTTATAATTCTTTACAATATTGGAAGGATTGAGTTGATTTGAAATAAATATGATAGATAAGAAATAAAATGAATTGAAACATTTTGTACTGTTTTATTATGTCCTTTTTTGATTTTGAAGTTTGACAATACAGGAAGGAGGCTATGAGGATATGCATATTCTTGGGTTAAATATTTCCTAAGTAACTCTCACCAGCTATAAGTTTCAGAGTTTTAGACATGGATATGTCTGAGCTCTGGGGAGATGTTAGCAGATTTGTATAACGCAAAATTTTTACAACGCAAAAACTGTAGCGGAAGAATACATACACTTTCTATAAATACAGTATAAAGATTTTAGGTAATGTTCAACTTCTCTTCACCCAGGTATCATAAATATAAATATAAACAGAGTTAGAACAAAACAAATTACTGGTAATTAACACTTATTCTAATCAAAAGCAAAAGAATTTAAAACAATAAATAAAAACAATTTTTATAAATATCAGAATATTTGAATCACATTTGCCTCCCTCCCTCTTTTATAAAACAAGGCGTATCCATTGAACCACTTAATGCTTAGGTCAAATTAATTAATCTCAACCAAATCTTTTGTGTTCTACAATTTGCCTTCTCTCTCATTTTGTTTCTTGTTTTTACTTTCTCCTCTCATATAAAAAAAAACCAGTAACATGGAGAATGGTAGTATGGTTTGTGGTTTTTCACATGTATATGGAGAAAGTATTGTTTTTGTCAAAATTTTTTAATTTAAATTGAGAGTTGATATATCTGTTACTGAATGACATAAAAGGGCGGAACAGTGTTCCTATATACCAGGGAGCCATGTGGGTTTTTGCGCACCCCTGTTGTTGAATGTCTCATGGACCTTCCAGGCTTAAAAGCCTGATGAACTGCCGTAGTCTCCCGACCAGCTCCTCCCGGGAAAGGACACCTCTCCATAACGCCAAGAGTGGCAGCTCTCACCTCGGCAAGCCCGGTGCAGTCAAACAGCAGATGATCGGCAGTCTCCTCGGACAGCCCACACTTGATGTTTCCTCATATGTCCGTATTCCGTGATGAGACCTACAATGAGTCTGAGTTCGGACCTACATAACCGTAGAAGGTCCTCTGCCATCCTCAAGGAGGGAGAACTGAGAGACAGTTTACTTACTCTCAGGAGGGGAAGCTCCGCCCATCTTCTGCGGTGACACACACGTGCCCACGTGTTGATCTCTCGATCCACATGCCACATGTTATGGAGATGCCACAAAAGGGTCGTGGGCCCACAAATGGTATTGAAGCGCCATCGTTTGCCAGACGTTCCGCTGTTTTATTGCCCATAATACCTGAGTGTCCTGGGACCCAGCAAAGGATAACGTTGTTATGACTGCCAAGAGAAAACACCGCGTAGCGGCATTCCCACACTATCTTGAAGTCGAAGGTACAGGAGTCCAGTGCCTTGAGAGTAGCTTGACTATCTGAGAAAATGGTAATGTTTCTGTTCCTGATGCCTCTGTTGAGATTGAACAGAGCATATTCTATGATGGCTGCCACTTCTGCCTGGAACACTGTGGGGAAATCCCCCATGGGAACAAATGAGCTTTACCTTATCTTGCATTCCCAGTATCCCAGCTCCAGTTTCCTTACTTCCTGTTATATCTGTTTTGCGTTGGCCCAATTTAGATGAAATTTGGTATGTATGTAGCCTTCATATTCACCATATCTCCAGGTGTTTTTAATTTTAGATTTTTAAACGGTAAATTCACCCCTAAAAACCTTTAAAATATGAAAAATCTAAATATCTCAAAAATGGCTCTAGCGAATTTTATTAAAATTTAGTACTTTATAGTGCATAGAGTACTAAATAATTTGACACCACCCGCATGTCTGTAAAAATTCAGGTTAAAAAGTTATGGGGTTTAAATGTAAAAAAATCAATTTTTTTAAGTTTTCCACAAAAACAATAAAGGTAAAGTATAATTTGAGGGCAGTCTTTTCTACCTATAGAGTATTTCGCTTGCCCACATATGTGCGTGGGATAGGAATGAGCCGACATAGTAATGCATGGACAGGGACCTTGGGCCTACTAATAACTTATTGGCAACACTAGGATCTACGCCATGGCCATCTCGCTCGGTTTCGGAGTCCATCATGCTACCAACTGCCACTGGCTCACCTTAGTATAGTATGAAGATAATAATAATAATAATAATAATACCCCCGTGGCAGCAGACCTGCATACTCAGCGAATTTCCAAATCAATAACATAATAATAATAATATATGACAAGTTTTATCATTATCTGTCAATAAATATGAGTATTATTTGCCTACTCTCCATAAGATTAACATGGGAAAGACTAATCAGGTTTGCTGATCTGAGGAACGCTGAAAGTAGGTGTTTCTAGCGTAAACAATTTATATTTTGACCATTTGTGTCAAGTTTCATCAACATCTGTCAAATAAAAGAGTTTACCTAAACTCTATATGATTAACATGGAAAAAGAGTATGCAGGTTTTCTGCCATGATAAACACATAAACTATGATTTTTAAGCATAATTGTATGGATCTCAACCACATGAAGCTAAATATGAAGTTGCATCCAAAAGTATTGGATAATAAGTGAAACATTAATTTTTCGTTATCCTCCATAACATTAACATTGGAGCCCCAAAATACAACGTACTGTGTTTAGGTTTTTTTATATCTCGGTAACCGTTGGAGATAGAGAAAAACTTTAAGGAACTAAATTTTGTAGTTTTTTAAGGTGATTCTAATGGTGAAAGATAAAATTTGAAATTTCTAAAAATTACATGGGAAAAACGCAAAAAAACCCATTTTTGGGGTCCTAAACCCCTCCAAACTACCCGTTCCCATTGTCCGATATGTCTGGTTTACAAACTCGTCCGAACAAATGTAGGAATACACGTCTCTACCAAATTTGGTCTCGATCGGACCATTTTTCACCATGTTCACAGACACACACACACACACACACACACACACATATATATATATATATATATATATATATATACTTTATACTTTTATACTTTTAACTGAAATGGCGACCTACCCAGGTAGGTATTTTAAGCCAAGTATGAATGACGAATGAATGTAGGATGATTGTGGCGTGATCTTGTAGTCTTGTTACTGACTAAGGCTGACGTTTCCCTTAGACAGGACTGTTAATTAATAGCCCAACAGCGAATGGCAACTAATGGACCTACAGTTTAACATGGAATCCGAACCACGGCCTCTGATTACGAATTGGTCTAATTATGAGGATGGTCTTTGTGGATTAACGTAGTATTCAATAGTGCGGACGTTAATCCACACAAGAGAACACTACAACCACCGACCATCTCTCACGACTATCCACAATTCGTGACCTCCAAGTAGCTGGATGTGTATATGTGTGTACATATATATATATATATATACCCCGTCACAGCAGACCTGCGTACTCAGCGAATTTCCAAATCAATAGTATAATAATAATAATATATGACAAGTTTTATAAAAATCTGTCCATAAACATGGGAATTATTTGCCTATTCTCCATAAGATTAACATGGGAAAGAGAGTGCAGGTTAGCTGCTGTGAGGAACACTGAAAGTAGTCATTTCTACCAAAAATAATTTTTATCTTAACATTTATACAAACTTTCATCAACATCTGTCCATAAATAAAGGAGTTTTCCTATTCCCTATATGATTAATATGGAAAAAGAGTATGCAGGTTTTCTGCCATGATAAACACATAAACTATGATTTTTAAGCATAAATGGATAGATCTCAATCACATGAAGCTAAATATCAACTTTTATCCAAAAATATTGATTAATATGGGAAATATTAATTTTTCCCTATCCTCCATAAGATTAACATTGGAACCTCAAAATACAACATACTGTGTTTAGATTTTTTAATATCTCGGTAACCGTTGAAGATAGAGAAAAACTTTAAGGAACTTAATTGTGTAGTTTTTTAAGCTGACTCCAATAGGAAAATATAAAATTAGAAATTTTTAAAAATTACATGTGAAAAACTCAAAAAACCCCATTTTGGGGTACAAAACCCCCCCAAACTACCCGTTCCCTTTGACCGATATGTCTGATTTACGAACTCGTCCGAGCATTTGTAGGAATACACGTCTCTACCAAATTTGGATTATCATTGAGATTAACATTGGAGCCCCAAATACAATGTACTGTGTTAAGATTTTTTAATATCTGGGTAACCGTTAGAGATAGAAAAAAACTTTAGGAACTTTAGGAAAAAACCTGTTGGAGGATAAGGAAATTTAATGTTTCACTTATTAACCAATATTTTTGGATTAAACTTGGCATTTACCTTCATGTGGTTGAGCTCTTATGCTTCAAATGCTTAAAAATTATAGTTTATGTGTTTATCATGGCAGCTAATCTGCATACTCTTTTCCTATGGTAATCATATAGAGAATAGGCAAACTCCTTTATTTATGGACAGATGTTTATGGAACTTGGTATAAATGGTCAAAATAAAAATTGTTTATGCTAGAAATGCCTAATTTCAATGTTCCTCACAGCAGCAAACCTACATACTCTTTCCTATGTTAATCTTAAGGAGAATAGGCAAATAACTCTCATATTTATCGACAGATATTGATAAAAACTTGTCATATATCATTATCATTATTGCATTACTGAGTTGGAAATTCGCTGAGTACGCAGGTATGCTGCGACGGAGGTATTTAATGACACCATTCAATGTATACCACTGTATATTATAGTCCCCATGAATTCAGATGTTATCAGGGACGGTGGCGACGTCCTGTAATCCAGTTACTTGGAGGTCACGAATTGTGGATAGTTGTGAGCGATGGTCGGTGAGTGTAGTGTTCTCTTGCGTGGATTAACGTCCGCACTATTGAATATCACCTTAATCCGCAAAAGACAGTCCTCATAATTAGACCAATTCATAACTTATAGGCCGTGGTTCGTATTCCACGTTAAACTGTAGGTCCATTAGTTGACATCGGCTGTTGGGCTGTTAATTAACAGTCCTGTCTGAGGAACATGTCAGCCTTAGTCAGTAACAACACTAAAATATCGCGCCACAATCATCTTACATTCAATCCTCATTTATACTTGGCTTAAAATACCTACATTGTAGTATGGTTGCCATTTCAATGATCGAATCTAATCTAATCTAATCAATCAATGAATGAACTGTTTTGTGGTAAAGCCCTTGTATCTGTGACCGTCAGTTTCCACCGACGGACATCTCGCAGTTCGCCTCCACGGGTGTTCTCACTACGATACTTTGTTTACCTGTAATATTGTTATCATGCATTCCACATGCCGGGTCGGCCGGTCCATTTATTCCACGCAGGTATTCATAGCGACCAATTAAAAATACATTAGTTACATCCGGTTTCCGGCGCGGATTGTGTTTTTATTTCTTTTGTTCACCACAACCTGTGTTGCAATTTGTGAGGTTTCAGGCGCAAACCATTGCTCTTTCCTCTAGTTGCTTCGCTATGCGGTCTTTGTAATCGAATATTAAAACGAATCTTTTTCGCGCTTATTTTATACTTTGCTGTTTTATAGTAACACAATCCAGTGTTTCATAATACATAAGAATTATTCGCGTAAAAGTTTTTAGACACAAATTGAAATTTTTTAGCAGATAAACTGATTTAATGTTAATGACGATGAAATATAATTTTCCCCTAAATTTCCGGTTGTATGAACGCACTTAAGGTTTTTAAAATTCATTTATTACCATTATTCGTTTGAAACTAACATTTTCTCTTGATAGTGAGAATATTAGGCTAGTTATATAAAGATATATATCTATATACTGCATATACAAAGGTATTATGGTTGATTTTATACTTATAATCTTCTTTTATTTAAATCCTGTAATGTATTAGGTTTAAATTATAAATATATTTTTACCATTATTCGACCTAATCTACAAAATAATTTTGTAACTTTTACCATTTAAATTCTATATTTTGTACCGTAATTAGCCAAAATTCCCTTAGTTTGTAATGCATGTTTGCTTTCTCCCATCTGCACGATGGTGTAAAGAGTATTGTTTAAAATTAATTGTATACAACCACTGAAATATACTGGTACTGGTGAAGAGATGTTAATATTAGTACCTACAAACTGTATATTTATTGGCTCTAGTTGCTCCGTACACGTGCATTAACTATCTATAATAGTGTCTATAAAAATAAAATCAGAGTTTAATCTGTACATTGCTTGAGATGCTCTTAGATTATTATTTTGACGTTTAATACCCCGGAAAAGCCATAAATGGCCTTAACTCAAATTCTGTCTGTCTTTCTGTAATAATAAACAAGGTTTTTTGTAACGCCTCTCCAAAACGAGAGCTCCCGCTATTATGAGACTTATTTTCATTATTATTTTTGACAACGACCTTTCAAAATAAAGTACTGTAATGTGCCCTCAAAAACCCCCGGAAATCACGAATTGTGGATAGTTATGAGCTGTGGTCGATGATTGAATACTACCATTGAAATACTACGTTCATCCTCAAAGACTATCCTCATAATTAAACCAGTTCGTAATTTAGAGGCAGAAGTGGTTCGGATCCCACGTTAAACTACAGGTTCCTTAGATGCCATTGGCTGTTAGTTGGGTTATTAATTAAAAGGAAACTAATCTAAGGAACATGTCAGCCTTAGTCAGCAACAAGACTACAAGATCGCGCCACAATCATCATTCATTTCTCATTAATCTTGACAGGAGTTAACATAGTGTCTAATTTGTGATATATTCATTTAAATATCTTAAATGTATTCCTCTATTGAAATTATCGATGTAAATGGTTAATGATCACCGTACAACGATCAACAATAAAAATAATTACGTATAGTTATCAACCAGACAAAACATTTTTCTTACAATCTATAGAAACGACATTGTCACTTGCACTTGCGCGTTAATTTCTCATGAGTAAAAGAACAGTAGTAAATAAATTACTGTAAGGAAACTAAAATAGTAATTGAAGTAATTGATTGACAAATAATAACACTGAACAATTATGTTCCGTTCAAGATTTTTTAATGAATAAAATACATTCCAAGTTCCATCGTAAAATATATTAAGTTACTGAGAAGGAAGTTATCAAAGTTATGGTATTAAACAACTATATAAGTTTTTCCATCCCGTACTTCTTTTTACTGCCGTACTTGAATAGTCTGTCGTACTTCTATATTTTTCCGTACTTGTATATACTGCCGTACTTGTGTACACTGCTATACTTGTATATACTGCCGTACTTGTGTACTCTTCTGTACTTGTATATACTGCCGTACTTTTGTACACGTCCGTACTTACCCTATCGTACTTGTGTACACTGCCGTACTTGTGTACACTGCCGTAGTTGTGTACACTGCCGTAGTTGTGTACACTGCCGTAGTTGTGTACACTGCCGTACTTGTTTACACTGCCGTACTTGTGTACACTGCCGTACTTGTGTACACTGCCGTACTTATTTACACTGCCGAACTTGTGTACACTGCCGTAGTTGTGTATACTGCCGTAGTTGTGTACACTGCCGTACTTGTGTACTCTTCTGTACTTGTGTATACTGCCGTACTTGTGTACCCTATCGTACTTGTGTACCCTATCGTACTTGTGTACACTGCCGTACTTGTGTACACTGCCGTACTTGTGTACCCTATCGTACTTGTGTACCCTATCGTACTTGTGTACACTGCCGTACTTGTGTACCCTATCGTACTTGTGTACCCTATCGTACTTGTGTATACTGCCGTACTTGTGTACCCTATCGTACTTGTGTACCCTATCGTACTTGTGTACACTGCCGTACTTGTGTACACTGCCGTAGTTGTGTACACTGCCGTAGTTGTATACTGCCGTACTTGTGTACATTGCCGTACTTGTGTACACTGCCGTAGTTGTGTACACTGCCGTAGTTGTGTATACTGCCGTACTTGTGTACACTGCCGTACTTGTGTACACTGCCGTACTTGTGTATACTGCCGTACTTGTGTACACTGCCGTACTTGTGTACATTGCCGTACTTGTGTACATTGCCGTACTTGTGTACACTGCCGTACTTGTGTACATTGCCGTACTTGTGTACACTGCCGTACTTGTGTACACTGTCGTACTTGTGTACACTGTCGTACTTGTGTACATTGCCGTACTTGTGTACACTGTCGTACTTGTGTACATTGCCGTACTTGTGTACACTGTCGTACTTGTGTACATTGCCGTACTTGTGTATACTTCCGTACTTGTGTACACTGTCGTACTTGTGTACATTGCCGTACTTGTGTACATTGCCGTACTTGTGTACACTGCCGTACTTGTGTACATTGCCGTACTTGTGTACACTGCCGTACTTGTGTACATTGCCGTACTTGTGTACATTGCCGTACTTGTGTACATTGCCGTACTTGTGTACACTGCCGTACTTGTGTACACTGCCGTACTTGTGTACATTGCCGTACTTGTGTACACTGCCGTACTTGTGTACACTGCCGTACTTGTGTACACTGCCGTAGTTGTGTACACTGCCGTAGTTGTATACTGCCGTACTTGTGTACATTGCCGTACTTGTGTACATTACCGTACTTGTGTACACTGCCGTAGTTGTGTATACTTCCGTACTTGTGTACACTGCCGTACTTGTGTACATTGCCGTACTTGTGTACATTGCCGTACTTGTGTACACTGCCGTACTTGTACAATATCTACCGCTCTACTTGTATATAGTGCCGTCCAGTACTTATATAACATTGATATTATAAAATATAGAATGTTATAATCATGTAGTAGTGTTATGGTAAAAAAAGCCTTTAAATAAGGTACGCCATAGTAAACATTAGTGTAAGGTAATTTCAGCACAGGAACTATTTTACTTAGTATTCAGAGAGTAAACTATGATCTATATGAACTAATCTAGGTAAATTACTGTTTGTGAATATGTATTTTCAATCTTTGGTCTGCTTACTTTAGACATGCATATGTGTTAGCTCTGGGGGTGGGGTGTAAATGATTTTTAAGATGGAAAACATGTAACAGGTTTCCATAGGTAGATATTACCAGAACTAAATTTTAAATGTAAAAGAATAAGAACAGCTGTTTAAATAAACTTAAAACATTCTCTTTAGACATATCCATAATCTAACCTATTTCCCACAGGGAAGTAAATACAAACATTTTTCGGTAATCGACTTTCAATATGTACGTATAACTAATGTAATGTTAACCGTTGGCTCCATATACCTTAAGGTGCTCGTATTATGCGTAAAGCGTAGTGCGTAGCATGTTTATTGTTATTCTAGTAGACATTTCCTGCATAACCAAGCGACGGCGTGGCTCGGATACCTTCGCTGTTATCCTTCGACGCATGAAACCTCCTTCTAAATTAGATTCAGTAATACGTAACCAGCTCTGTTTTCGGCGTCTTAAACATGTTATCCTTAAAATGATTTAAGCAACTAAGGACATAAGAGGTGTTAAAATTCCTCCTTTATTCGATCGAACGTTGCTCTGTAAGTAAGTAACAAAGTTCTCAACTTAATCAATTCAAATGAATCCCCTGATCGC
Organism: Nephotettix cincticeps; assembly: GCA_023375725.1. Classification (NCBI taxonomy): domain Eukaryota; kingdom Metazoa; phylum Arthropoda; class Insecta; order Hemiptera; family Cicadellidae; genus Nephotettix; species Nephotettix cincticeps. The sequence continues at coordinate 135,229,490 of CM041786.1, forward strand.
GACGCGAGCTCAGGCACGCATAATCCATCAGAGGATCCCGCCACCAAGTCACTTATCCTCTACAAGTCAAAGCTGCTCGACAAAGCGACAAGTAGAATCATCTTCGAGGAGGCTTTGATAGTATTAAATCAAATCCGAGGTTGGCGGCTGGGGGGAGGCGCCCCTGTGGGGGGGGGGTGAAGGACGGAGGTTATGTGACAATTGAATCGTTCGGCAGCTCGCGTGTGCGACGGAGCAGCATGGTGAGTCCTCGATTAGCTTAAACTGTCATTGTAAACACAGGTTGACGCCGCCACTGCCCTTTAATCCATTCATACAAGTACGGATTTTATATTTGTAAACACTAAAATCTTTCAGTGAATTATTTTCCAGATTTTTAGTGGCTCAGTGTGTTTAAATTTGAATTTTCCGAGAGAGTTTGATTGGGGATACACCAAGGAAGTTTTGTAGGGCCAATTCTTTTTCTTATATTTTTATCTCGATTTATGCATGATATTCTTATTGTTAAAATCCATTTTCGAGCCCCTTAACTGGTTTTTAACTTATTAAAAAACTAGCTGACCCGGCGAACTTCGTAACGCCTAACAGTAAATACGTGTTAACTTTAAGATTGGCCATGTTCTGAAATCAAATAGCATTAAGGCTTCGTTGTGAAAGATAAGATATTCTGGGACGTGGCATAGTTAATAACATTACTAAAACGATAAGACCTATCAATAACATTCCCACAAAACAAAAAAATCTAACTATCCAACTCAACCTAAACCCAAACTAAACCTAACTGCAATACAGCTTTTATAGGAAAGATTAAATTTTCTGAATCGCAGAATTGTTTATAATAATACCCCCGTAATCTAACATCAATTAATTCCACACGCATAAAACAAAAAACAATTAATGAATACACTGGGATCAACAAACCAACCAGTAAATCTATATTTATATTTTAAACAATGGCCAGCATTCGCTGAAAATGACGTTATCTGTCGACTGGTGAAAATAAAGCAACACAAAATCAGCTGTTAATATGATAAAAATGCATCACGTCTTTTCCTCATAACATATAAAAACTTTACACGGAATTGGTACTTAGCCCTAAGGTTAAATACAACACTGTATATGCCTATGGCTTACTCGGAGCAGAGATGAATCCAAAAAATCAAAGATCATTAAAATCGGTCCAGCCGTTCTCGAGTTATAAATGGTGTATCTAACACGACTTTGTTTTACATATTTAGATAAGGTCCAACTCATCCAATAGGATAGGTAATGATAGGAAACAGTATGTATAAAAATCGATAGTTATATAGTAATTTATTCATAAATTTAATTATTCATATTGAATAATTAAAACTCGTATATATACTGTATTAAAACCTTCAAGTCATTCTACGTAATTATGAGGAAACGTTTATTGTCATTTATACAGTAAAAACGGAAGAGGTAGTCCTATTAAACTACTACTAGTATGACATGCAAATACCGTAAAAAGAATAATGTTCAACAGCTATTTTCTAACACTTTAAAGTTTTGCATCTCTGAAATGAATTATTTTTGTTATCAGCAGTTTTGTTATAGACAATAAATTATAAATACTCGTTGGGTAGAGCGGGAAGAGATAAGAAAACAATGAGCCAAGTGCTGTGATGATAAATTTGGTCCAATATGACGTCCAAATGTTCGCAAAGAGAATTATTCGAACAGAAACAGAGTGTTCCTCTCTGTACGTCACTCTCTGGACAAAGTTATCGTTTGGGTTGATATACAATTACCTTCATTGTTAACATGTATGTATCATCGATGCTTCCCACGATTGTCAAACGGCGACTTATAATAATAAAACTTTATTATTTGTAATGATGTTAAATATTAATATGCAAAGCTATTGACTAACTGATTCACTTATATGATCCACAAAACACAAAGCTCGGACTAAATCTCTTGAAGAGAGGTCAAAATATTGTCGTAAGGTTACATTTTAGGAGTTTACATTCAAATTTTGTGTTTATATAAAATTTCGACTTTTGAGAATAGTTTTCATTTAGTAAGCAATCTGTACAATATAAGTAGGAAATGTAAAATAGTACTACAGTTGTAGAAAACCAACTACCAACTTCTATGACGATTCTATGACAAACTAACGATTTTCGTCTAGTCATCTTATTAGCAGCTATTTAATTAACATAGAGTAGAATAGTGTTTACTTAACTTAAATATGTGTAGTTTTAAAGTTTGAATCTACCTTATTCATAAAATGTTTGTTTTGAGTTATTTGAGGAAAAATAATGTTGCAAGGAGTTTTAGGGACAAAGCTTTCGTACTTGATTATACAGTGTTATTAAAAAGATTGGTGCAAAACTAAACGGTTTGTAAATCTGATTCCGTGGTTTCAAACAGCTGATTGTTACAACAATGGAAAGGGCATTTTTATAAGTTTTTTGCCAAGGTTATGTTTTTCTTAGTTGCTTGATTGAGTGTCATGAAGCCTATAAAGAAATGGCTACAACAAAACTATAAAACATTATGTGTCTTAGAGTTTGCTCGTACTAATGCTATTGATAGTGTTCAGCAGAACTTTAGTACCGTATTTTAGTATAGGGTGTATCAAAGATAAATTATACTACCCTCTTATGTCCCTAACCCTACAAAAACTAACACTTCGAATAACAGTAGAAGTGCAGTCCGTAACTCAGGAATTGTTACAGAACGTCTGCTGGGCTCAGATGAAATTTCGTCTGTATATTTGCAGAGCTTCTAATGGAGCTAATTTTGAGCATTTGTAATGCATACAAATGTGTGTTTTTGAATATAAATTAAAACTTGTTACTATAAGAAACAGTTCTACTCTGTTTTCAGGGTTTTCTAATTCAAAGTTTGCAAATGAATTAACCTTACTTTTGCACCAGTCGTTTTTAATAACCCTGTATAAATGTTTTGAGAAACGGATCAAACTGTTTTATATCTGGAGATGGCATGTTGAAGTTTGATAGGCATCTATAATCAGGGGATCATTTGTCAAACCAAGGCAGCCTTGATTGAAACGGTTTGTTTACTACTGTTCTTGTCTAGAATTTCCGCTGGTTTCCAATGTCGTATTTTTTGCTCCTATATCCTTAAAATTATATGCAAAGATCTCCGTTCCTAGGCCTGCAAAGCATGATTTTCGTATGGTGAAGCAGCTGTTTATATTGCAGTGTGATGAAGGGTTTTTTAGAAACAAAGTTTAAGTCTCGGTAAATTACGACACATTTATATGCGGAAACGATAAAAATAAGGAAGAGAAACTCCGTACAAAATTAGCGTGAAAGGAAAGCAAACATTAAGACAAACAGATTGTGAGGCCAGGCGCCATCTGGTATTCTAATAGGATAGAATAACTAATAGGATGTATTAGTCATTTGGTATTTGTAAAGAACATATATACAGTATATATATATATACCGTACATATTTATAGTTTTTACCGTGAAAAGTATAAATATTGCAAAATGCGATTAATATCGTGTAAAAAGTGGGGGTTTAAATACTCGTGATTTGCTTTGTAAGGGACGGTGGACAATTTTAAGCATTTGAAACCCTTCTCTGGAATGTAGAGAATGTATGAAATAAGTTTCATTGTTATCAGTTCTCCCGTTTTAGCGAATTTCCCATAGGGAAGAAGCTATTACCGTAGGTCTCATGGTGAGACTTAAGCCCGGGACCATGTTATTTTTTCTTCTTTAGGTGCCCAGAGTCCAAAAACAATAGTCGTTAAAATTTTTATATATATATATATATATATATATATATATATATATATATATATATATATATGTATATATATATATTAGATTAGATTAGATTACCATTTTAAATGGCGACCTACCCAGGTAGGTATTTTAAGCCAAGTATGAATGAGAAATGATTGTGAGATGATTGTGGCGCGATCTTGTAGTCTTGTTACTGACTAAGGCTGACGTGTTCCTTAGACAGGACTGTTAATTAATAGCCCAACAGCCGATGGCAACTAAGGGACCTACAGTTTAACGTGGAATCCGAACCACGACCTCTGAATTACGAACTGGTCTAATTATGAGGATGGTATTTGCGGATTAACGCTGTATTCAATAGTGCGGACGTTAATCCACACAAGAGAACACTACACCCACCGACCATCGCTCACAACTATCCACAATTCGTGACCTCCAAGTAGCTGGATTACAGGATGTCGCCACCATCCCAGTCATATGTGTCTGTGAACACGATAACTCTCGTAAAAAAGGTCCAATCAAGACCAAATTTGGTAGAGACGTGTATTCCTACAAGTGCTCGGACGAGTTCGTAAACCAGACATATCGGTCAATGGGAACGGGTAGTTTGGGGGGGTTTTGTACTCCAAAATGGTGTTTTTTGCATTTTTCACATGTAATTTTTAAAAATTTCTAATTTTATATTTCACCATTAGAATCAGCTTAAAAAACTACACAATTAAGTTCCTTAAAGTTTTTCTCTATCTCCAACGGTTACCGAGATATTAAAAAATCTAAACACAGTACGTTGTATTGTGGGGCTCCAATGTTAATCTTATGGAGGATAGGGAAAAATTAATATTTCCCATATTAATGAATATTTTTGGATAAAACTTGATATTTAGCTTCATGTGGTTGAGATCTATCCATTTATGCTTAAAAATCATAGTTTATGTGTTTATCATGGCAGCAAACCTGCCTACTCTTTTCCCATAATAATCATATAGGGAATAGGCAAAGTCCTTTATTTATGGACAGATGTTGATGAAAGTTGGTATAAATGTTAAGATAAAAATTATATATGGTAGAAATGCCTAATTTCACTGTTCCTCACAGCAGTAAACCTGCACACTCTTTGCCATGTTAATCTTATGGAGAATAGGCAAATAATTCTCATGTTTATGGACAGATTTTTTTAAACTTGTCATATATTATTGATTTGGAAATTCGCTGAGTACGCAGGTCTGCTGCGACGGGGGTATATATATATATATATATATATATGTGTCTGTGAACACGATAACTCTCGTAAAAATGGTCCGATCGAGACCAAATTTGGTAGAGACGTGTATTCCTACAAATGCTCGGACGAGTTCGTAAACCAGACATATCGGTCAATGGGAACGGGTAGTTTGGGGGGGTTTTGTACCCCAAAATGGGGTTTTTTGCGTTTTTCACATGTAATTTTTAAAAATTTCTAATTTTATATTTCACCATTGGAATCAGCTTAAAAAACTACACAATTAAGTTCCTTAAAGTTTTTCTCTATCTTCAACGGTTACCGAGATATAAAAAAATCTAAACACAGTACGTTGTATTTTGAGGCTCCAATGTTAATCTTATGGAGGATTAGGAAAAATTAATTTTTCACTTATTATCTTATATTTTTGGATGAAACTTGATATTTAGCTTCATGTTGTTGAGATCTATCCAGTTATACATAAAAATTATAGTTTATGTGTTTAACATGGCAGCAAACCTGCATACTCTTTTCCCATGTTAATCATATGGAGAATAGGCAAACTCCTTTATTTATGGACAGATGTTGATGAAAGTTGGTATGAATGTTAAAAATAAAAATTATTTATGTTAGAAACAACTATTTTCAGTGTTCCTCACAGCATCAAACCTGCACACTCTTTCCCATGTCAATCATATGGAGAATAGACTAATAATTCTCATGTTTATGGACAGATTTTTATAAAACTTGTCATATATTATTATTATTATATTATTGATTTGGAAATTCGCTGAGTACGCAGGTCTGCTGCGACGGGGGTATTTTCTTAGAAGACGGCCTCCTAAAATGCCTCCAGGAGCGTCACAGACAAACAGACACAAATTGAGATAAGACTTGTTTCGGCTTCTGTAATGCACAAAACATAAAAATAACTAAAAAATGAATAGCTCTGAGAAATTTACAGACAAAAATCTAATTTTATTTACTGTATATAGATATTTCATATAAGATTAGTTTAGTAGATGACCAAATTAAGCATGCTGGTAAGGTGATTTCAGAAAAAAATATTTCTGTCAGCAAATAAAAATACTCTAAATGAAATGTATGGAAACAAATTTAATAAAAAGCCATAGCTATAATTTCATACAGGACCTTTAAAATCTATAATGGCGTTGGTTGTTGATTTTGTTCATAATTTTTCATTGGACTTTTCCAACGCGTCTGTGTTTTTAACTACACAACGTTTCTGGAGGTGGAGAAACTCGTGCCGTTTTCAAGTGATTACCTAATAATTTACATTAAAAATTGAAAGTTTAAGTTACAAACTTCATCATTTTAGCAAATTTCCCATAGGGAAGAAGCTATTACCGTAGGTCTCATGGTGAGACTTAAGCCCGGGACCATGTTATTTTTTCTTCTTCAGGTGCCCAGAGTCCAAAAACAATAGTCGTTAAAATTTATATATATATATATATATATATATGTCTGTGAACACGATAACTCTCGTAAAAATGGTCCGATCAAGACCAAATTTGGTAGAGACGTGTATTCCTACAAATACTCGGACGAGTTCGTAAACCAGACATAACGGTCAATGGGAACGGGTAGTTTGGAGGGGTTTTGTACCCCAAAATGGGGTTTTTGGCGTTTTTCACATGTAATTTTAGAAATTTCCAATTTTATATTTCACCATTAAAATCAGCTTCAAAAACTACACAATTAAATTCCTTAAAGTTTTTCTTTATCTCCAACGGTTACCGAGATATTAAAAAATCTAAACACAGTACGTTGTATTGTAGGGCTCCAATCTTAATCTTATGGAGGATAAGGAAAAATTAATATTTCCCATATTAATCAATGTTTTTGGATAAAACTTGATATTTAGCTTCATGTGGTTCGGATCTATCCATTTGTGCTAAAAAATCATAGTTTATGCGTTTATCATGGCAGCAAACCTGCATACTCTTTTCCCATAATAATCATATAGGGAATAGGCAAACTCCTTTATTTTGATGAAATTTGGTATAAATGTTAAGATAAAAATTATTTATGGTAGAAATGCCTAATTTCAGGGTTCCTCACAGCAGCAAACCTGTACACTCTTTGCCATGTTAATCTTATGGAGAATAGGCAAATAATTCTCATGTTTATGGACAGATTTTTTTTAAACTTGTCATATTTTATTTTTATATTATTGATTTGGAAATTCGCTGAGTACGCAGGTCTGCTGCAACGGGGGTATTGTCATAATACTATACTTATCTATGATGCATAATACAAAAACTATATTGGTAACGCAATAAATAACCAAAAGACACCCTCCGAGCTAGCGGGCGACACAAGATAGCGTGCGCTCAAAACGAGAGTTGGATCACAACTGATATTAATTAGCTTACTAGGTAATCACTAGAAAACGGAAGGAGTTTCTCCAACTCCAAAAATGTTGTGTAGTTAAAAACACAGACGCGTTAGGAAAGCCCAATAAAATATATTGAATATAATTTTCCTCCAAACATTTGCAAGGGTTAGAGAGTAGCCAAATTACGAGTAATGAAAATGATTTTGGATAATTCCCACTGACAGCCAGAGTCAGGCCAGACAAGTAAGAGTACACGCCATCTGCGTCTAATGTAGTTCATGTTGTCTTAGTTGTAAAACATGTTTATTTGAGTAGTGAAATGGTTTGCAAAAGACGTTGCCAAAGTCTTAGATCCAAGGAATTTCTTGGTGCAAATTCGAGTTACTAAATAAATCCCCAAAGTTTAGTTTGACTTAATTCTTTCGTTTAGTTCTTTTATTGTTTAGATCTCTACAAAATAATATAATTTATATCTAAAGATTAAAGGGTATTAAAACTCTCGTTTACATGTTTTTATTCGAATGAAATTGTATATTATTTGGGTTGAAGAGCCAGTACAGGTACGGTTCTGATTCCACGTTAAACTGTAGGTCCCTTAGTTGTCATGGGTTGTTGGGCTATTAATTACTAGTCCTGTCTAAGGAACATGCTTACTTTTATACTTTATACTTTTAACTGAAATGGCGACCTACCCAAGTAGTTATTTTAAGCCAAGTATGAATGAGGATTGAATGTAGGATGATTGTGGCGCGATCTTGTAGTCTTGTTACTGACTAAGGTTGACATGTTCCTTAGACAGGACTGTTAATTAATAGCCCAACAGCCGATGGCAACTAATGGACCTACAGTTTAACGTGGAATTAGAACCACGGCCTCTGAATTACGAATTGGTCTAATTATGAGGATAGTCTTTGTGGATCAACGTAGTATTCAATAGTGCGGACGTTAATCCACTCAAGAGAACACTACACCCACCGACCATCGCTCACAACTATCCACAATTCGTGACCTCCAAGTAGCTGGATTACAGGACGTAGCCACCGTCCATGTCAGCCTTAGTCAGTAACAAGACTACAAGATCGCACCACAATCATCCCACACTTATTTCTCATTGATACTTGGCTTAAAATACCTATTTTGATAGGTTGCCATTTCGATAATCTAATCTAATATAATAATTTAAAGTATTTATTAAGACTTTTTTGTCATCCCCGTTCTGTTTGTCGGACAGAAGTAACAATCTGTATTATGATCCGTTGGTCCCCTCCACACCATTGGTACTGCAAACGGCAAGTGACGTGAACCGCTCGCCCAGATCGTCAACAGCCGACAGCATGTAAGGCTATTTTCACACACAACGGTTTTGGACGGTCGATATTTATTGGCGAACGTGTGCTTGCACACGCACCGGTTTTTACCGGCTAAACTATTAGACGATTTTTTTGTGTCACGGGTCACACAGAAAAATAATAAATAATCCTAAAAAAATATTGGCTACGTCGTTATTCCAACGCAATAGTATTAAACGTAAATACTGGATTCTTGAAATCAAGAAAATTTGGGAACATTCTTGGTCGTTCTGCCACTTTTTTTAAGAACTGAGGCGTGACACAAATGTGCGGTGCCCAACTTTGGTTCTAATCGCTGTCTTTACATCCGAAATAAATTCCATAACATTTTTCAAACAAAGAGGTCTCTGACATTTAAACTTTGACTCACCACAAACAACAAGGGACTGGATGTATGGTTTAAATATTTACATGGCATTGTAAACACAAACACAATAAAATGTAAAAACAATGTCACATAAATGTCGAGAACAGTATGTAAAGTACTCAGGATACTGACTGGTATTGGCAACAACAGGTTGAAAAAAACAGTTGGAGTTTTTCCAGACGGTGGTATAAAAGAAAGAGTTAAAACAGTCAGCCCTAAATAGTGTAGCCTGAATAGTGTTTGACATAATCTGAAAATATGGTAAAAATTTGAAACTTGTTTATCAACTGGTTTTGGTCCCGTAAATAAAAAAATGGGATCAGTCTTATTTTAAAAAACATTTTTGAGTAATCCCTCTCACTTTCCATCAAACCTTCTCCTGAGTTGACAGGAGTGTTAGTTTTGCACTTTTGATGATATAAAAAAACATCCTGCACTTTTTAGCCTTAATATTAATTTGAAAACAAGACATTTCTTCTTCGTGATCATATTTTAATTCTGTTCAAAACCCGTTTCCAGTAGATGGGATTATAAAAACTGAAACCGTAAGCCGTAAAATGCTTTAGATACCGTCTCAATAATGGACTGAAAACACTCATCTATTTGTGAAGAATGGTGGAAACAGCTGGATTGGATTATCATGAGTGGTTTCAATCTATGGATCATTCGACTGAAACCCCAGATTGAACAAGAAATTCGACCAACTAATCACTCGGTTGTTGAATTCAATCAGTTGTCCAATCACTGGGCTGGGAAGGTGCAAATTAGGGAATCAAGTAGCTATTCTGTAATAAAATAGCTTCGGTGGCTGGCCACATGATTAGACATGTAGCTGATATAGGAAACTCTTGGGTAATAGAGCAATTAATTATGGTTATAAAATGGTTATTCTACTCATAAAAATATGTAGGATTGTGTCCATTTATACATAGGCCAAATAATTTTTGTGTTAACCAAAGTAATTATTCAGTAGTTTTCATTTCATTGAATTATCTTATTTTTGTTTTATTTACATTCTCGTGAAGCCCACGGGCTTCGCCCCGTATGACCCCATTATAATTTTAAGAAAACTAAAATTTTATTTATGTCATTGTATATTTTTATCATTTCTTACATCCCTTTACTACAGCAAAATAAAAGACTTGAAAACCTTTAAAATACAGCGAAAGTGTAACACTATAACAAACATTATAAAATAGATTCTCTTTGTACACATTAACTCTAAAAATAATTTTAATCTATCATATTGTGATTATTTTATTAAAAATTGCTCAAACTACAATCTTCTTGTTTCTAAAAAATTTTAGATTTTCTTTAAAAATTGAATTAATAATGAAATAAAAACTGAGAAAAATTCTATTTGTACTGTAATAAAATGTCATTGAGTACTATTTTATACTTGCTTCTTTGGCCTGCTCAATGGTTCAAATTAAATAAGCTGGAATCCAAAACAAAGTTATTCCCCCATAAGATTAACATGGGAAATTTGAAGTCGTATAGGGTGGATATTTTATGGGAAAATCGTAGAATCGTACAAAAACTATTAGACTTTCCTATTTTAGGCCTAAAGAACCAGTATACCGAATTTCAGCTTCCTAAGCAATTGGAAAGTAGGAGAATTAGAGATGAGTGGGTGAGGGCTTAGACGTTTATATACAGCGTTTATTTTCTCATAGCTATCTAAAATGTCAATAAACCTCTAGAGTCTGTGGGAATATCTTCCAGACGACATCTGATCTCGCCTCCACTTGACTTGTTTTGTGAGCATTTCCTAATATTTCCGCTCTTGAGTGTTTCAAAATTAAGCACTGGCCGGGAAAGAATACAAAATATTTCAAAAAAACCCTAGAGGCTCGTTGGAACCACCACGAATCGAGGGACTGCAGTACAAACAATTCTAACATGTCCAAAAAACACTACCATTCCACATTTGGTCCATTGGTTGAAATACATTTGGTTGAATCAAGAAATACTGACCTTTGTCAGCAACAATAAAACTACATAAATTTCACATATAAATCCTTCACTCATATTTAGGTTAACACACCCTGAAATATTGCGTCTCTATTTAATGATTATTTTAAAATAGAATAACAAATTAATGCAATAAATATGCTTTACCTCTTGTTGAGATAAAACAAAATTAACGTATGAAAAATAAGCTATTTCAGTTTATAACTACTAAAACGAGGAGTATTGTATTAAAACCGAAATAATAATAAATTAGGGATGATGCTAATTTGCAATCTTAAAGTTTTGTTTTTACAATGATTGAAATGTTTTGGTTATTTTTACGTTTTTAGGCTACCCCCAGAAAAGCCGAAACATTTATTTTCCTGTCTGTATTTATGTAACGATAAAAAAGGTATATTTGTAACTCTTCTCCTTGACAATGAGAACACTCACTATGATGAAAATTATTTTCAATATTCTACACCGTTTGGAGAAGGTTTTTATTCAATATAACTGACCCACACCATTAAAAAACGCGTGAGAAATTGATTCAATGTGAAATATCCTTATGGTTTGTTTACATTGATCATTGTTTTTAAAACTATTTGGAAATTGTTTTAAATTTAAATGTTAAAGTAAAGCAAATTTTACTGATAGAAAAAATTTCTAATTTAATCTAGTTTATCTAATTTAAAATTAATATTAAATAATTGGGATGAGAATTTTTATTTCTTTACGATTTCAGATTAATATTTTGTTATTACAATGAGTATCTCACTGTCACTTGAACCAGTACAAGTGACAGACTTACAGCTAGTTCGTATATAAAATCGTTCCAAGCGTCTTTTGAACTTTTGCTGTGCCAACATCTGATTTGAAGCGTGACTGGAAAGTCGTTAACCAATCCTACGCTGGGAGCAGGGTGGATGATCAGGGCAATGATGGGTGAAAAGTTGTACATTTATTTTCAGAGAGGCGAAGGCAGACGGATGCGGAGTAGTTAGTTAGCCTTGTCAGAGGCTACAAAGAGACGACGACAATGACGTGCGGACGCGGCGCCGGCCACCAGCTGTCTCTAGACAGCACGGATACGGATACAGTAGACAGACCGGATATCGAGTAGAATTGCAAAGAGTAACAATAGAAGTATAAATACCAATTATTGCACTATAACAAATCCATTTTTAACCACAGGGTACTTTCGACATACATCCATCAATCACTAGGTGTATAAAAATACAAAAATATACTTTATAACGTATTAACTTCGCAACCACATGTAATAACAAAACACATTTAACTGCTGGATGGCTGAGTGGTTATAGTGCCTTCCTTAAAAACTGAAGGTCGCCGGATCGAATCCGGACCCAGTTGGCAATTAGTCATTGGACTATTAATTAATTATGCTTTCTAACGACAGGTCGACGTTCGGTAGTGACAAGACCGGGGATTGGACCGCTCCCCATCAAAATGTAAAAAAATCCGAGAGGCGTAGAAATACACAAACCAAAACACGGACATACGGACAACGCAAATTCAGTGCAAGCAAGGACATGGGAACTTATTTAACCTATTTTAAATGCTAGCTTCGGACGTTTCCGGTAATTAAACTTGAACAGAATTCATGATGACCTTTTAATTGAAAAACAGAAACTGTTTTACTGACCATATATGGTTTGCCATTTATGACCCAGTGTATAACATGTTATATTTATTTCTATCATGTATACATGGTCTAAGTTTCAATTATTCATTTTAAAGTATGAGAACATGCGATTTCTTAGGATGTATACAGCATTTTTTAAAGTTGAACACCAACATTTCGCCTATGGACTAGGAATTTTTAATCCAATACTATAATACGAGCAAGGTTTGTATATATATATATATATATATATATATATATATATATATATATATATATATATATTTGCACACGGATCTCGAAAACGGCACCGAGGAATTTCTTTAAATTTTGTAAATAACTAATTTCCAAGTAGAAAATAAGTTCTAGATAGGTCTAATGTCCAGGAAAATTCGTGTTTTACTGTAATATTAAGTTTAAAATCTAAAAATTTAACATTACGCTTATGGAGAATAAAATGTAAACAATACAAATCAAAACAGCTGTTTATAACCGTTTGACAGTTCTTGATTGAAGACTGCAAGGAACAATATAGAGGTTATGCATTAATATTTATTTTATGAATTAAATAAATGCAAAATTATCAGGTTACTAAACAATTTGTAAAAACTTAAGGGTTTAAGGAACTTAAGGATAGCTGTGCGAAATAAAACAGAAAAAAGTATTTCCAAAATCTTCCGTGTTTTGATAGAAAACGTATTCGTTGTATTGCTTGAAGCCACTGTAACAAACCAATTAATTGATGTAAATTAAATTTCTCTTTTGCTTTTCAATCCTCATTCCGTTTATAACAAAATCAGTTGATCACAGGCTAATAATATCGGCATGGATAATTAAACAGTAAATGATCGGCTTTGGCTAAAAGACGTTAAACGGCATCGCTCAATTGACTAACGTCGTAGCCGAGTGGTAGCGTGTCGGCCTCAACAACTATAGGCCGCGAGTTCCATTCCTACCAGGGGCGATACTTTTAGTTCAGTGCTATATTAATTATGGTGTATTAAATCGGTTTTATTTCAACCACATAAATGTTTTCATTGGGCAGTAAATTTGTTTTAATTTTGTTAATTAACTTGTAAAAACACGTCTTATTCTATCCGAGCAAAGCTCGGTCACCAGGTACTTATTTTCTAAAGGAGCTACATTGTTTGGTCAATATCCCTCTTGAACCAAACATCACTTCCATGACACTTTAAATTTTGATACTTTATTTTGATTCAATATATGTTATTGTAGGTTCATAAATGTTTTTTTTAACTTTTTGTTCTTGGACCACGGACTCTTCAAACCTTATTCTTAGGTCAATGATCCAGCCAACTTTTCTGATTTGAACAATGGCTAGTATGTCGACTCTCGTCCTCCCTTCCTCTGTTATGCAGTGAACCTCTTTAAATGCTTCCAGGCCCGTTTTCCTTAGTTCATTCTGATCTCACATCATTGTGCCTGGCGTTTATGACGACTTCACCATGTTTACATGAGACCAACACATGTGCAAGGGTTTTAAACTCATTCGTGTCTGCAACGGTTTGTGTTGGGTCCACGACCTCGTATAGTCCTTAAAGGACAACATTGTATGTCATTTTAAGCCATCTCGCCATTCTGAACCACAGATACCCTCTTTTTTATAGCCATAAATTGGCTGTTTTCACTCTTTTTATAGGAAAACCCCAGTCATTGAATTTGTTTACTCCAAAAATCAATCTAATATGTTTACTACAGTTTTTATGGATCGAATTAAAGTCTTAAGTAAGATTTAACATTATAAAACAGCATTCCTTTCGTCTTTCAAGTGAATCATTATTTTCTATGTACTATACATTAATGTTATATACATGTATTACACATAAAGTTTAAATATACAAACTTGGTTATATTTTCGATAAATGTGCTACTTATATGACTTGTTTTCATAGCCTTCCTCACTTTACGGACTGCACTGACCATGGCCGAGGGTTACATACAGTGTTCTATCGGGTTACACAGTTTTAAATGTATTCCTGTGGGCAGAATATGTGCTAGTAGTACTATCACACACAAGTGCCATTTCGTGAAATATGAATTTATCAAGATTTCGAACTCGCTATTTTTGCCATAAGCGATTGATGTTTGAATAAATAAATGATCAGCACTCCAGTTGCGGAAAGAACGGAGCGCCCAGCGTAGAACTGACGAACGCACCCATTTGATCTTGTTGAGCTTCCGCTTCCTACATAGTACAGAGAGCATATTTCATTACTACTGAATTCATATTTCAGGTTAAATAAGTTCCCATGTCCTTGATTGCACTGAATTTGCGTTATCCGTGTTTTGTTTTGTGTATTCCTACGACTCTCGGTATTTTTTAACGTTTTGATGTGGAACGGTCCAAACCCCGGTCTTGTCACTACCTGCCGTCGACCTGTTGTTAGGAAGCATCATTAATTAATAGCTCAATGAATCAAAGTTAATTGGCTTTCTAATGTCCTCTAATAATTTTTCGAAGATGGAGAGAAAATATTTATTAAATTCTGTGGCAACTGTTTCAGAATCTTGTACTAAGTTATCACCCAAATTCAGCGAAATTTTAACATTTTTATTTACTGCTTTTTGTTCTGTTACTTATTTTAATAGATTCCACATTTCTTTAGATTTACCTCTGTGCTTTTCAAACAAATTTCTGTAATAATCATTGTTTACTTTTTTATGTATATTTGTAATTTGTTTCTAAAAGATCTACAATACAACAATATGTCATTATTCTCAGGATTTTTTAATCGACTTCAACAACTGGTTACGTTTTTTTTATTCTCTTACACAAATCATTATTTATCCTGGCTTCCTGCTTTTATTCAAAAAGTTACAGAACCTAATGAAACTAATCAAAAGCTATAGACGCTTTGTTTCTGTATATACAGAATCCCAACTAGCATTACGGAGCATGGCACCAAAACACTCATGGTCATTCGAGTGACCAGCACGGGTCCAGTAACATTTACATAGTGCCGTAGATTGCCGCAGGCGACACTCCTGTCTCTGTCTCACTCTTAACTCGAACAGCTGTTAAAACAATGGTCTGTTACGGAACTGTCAATCACTGCTGCCTGAACGTATTTGTATTTTTTATTCTTAATACATAAATATGGTCAATACAAGTTTTTGAAGTTTTACTGATTCGTGTTGGCTCATTAATAATGGCTAAAAAGGCGTCAACAGCTAAGGTAATCTTGTAATTATCTATTAATTTCATAGTTTTCTAATATATTTAAATTCATGTCCCCTACAACAATGACATTATCTGAGTGCTTAACATTTGATTTTGATAAATATTTAGACAATTCACTGACAAACAGCTCACTAGAAACGTTGTGTGCGAACTTATAGTCTTTTTTCCTTCTTAATTCCCTTGTCATACCAAGCAGTTTTCTTCTGGTGGGAGTTAAGAGACCCGTTGACAAATATCGGCCTACGTGTCGTGTCGAAAAATCCTTCTTGCCTCGACTCCTCGCCAGCAACTCCTCCGCATTAAATCTTCTCACGAACTTTACGCTGATACCAGGAGGGTCCTCGTCGTTGGGTCGTCTCAAGAGGGTGTGACAGACATCCACCATTATCTCCATTCCTAGTGCCTTTCCAACCTCCTTCACTGTGTCCATCACGTCACCTATCACAGAAACACCTTGCAAATTTAACGCAGTTTCTTCTGGAGTACTGCTCCATCTCCTCCACCCTGCTTTCCAGTTTAATTACTTTTTCTTTTAACATTGCATTTTCTGCTGTAAGGGCGTCAATTTTATCAAGGTACTCCTTGATCTGTACTGTGTTTTCCTGCAAAGCTGTTGTTTTCGTCCAGCTTGTTGTTCATCAACTCATATGAGGCATTAAAATCTTTAACAGTCTGTTTCTGGTCACTCTTAAGTTCGTTAATTGCTCTCATTAGATCTTCTAGAGTTAATTTGCCCTCCGATACACTAGATTCTAAACCTAAGGCTTCCGCGCCGCGCCGCGCCACACTGGTCACATCGCCAAGGCATGCCTTCAGAATTCAAGTAGTCCAAGTCAGCCTTACTCAATTTGACACAGGTTCCGTGGAAGCTTCTTTCACAATCAGAACAGTTTACCTTAAACCGTATCCGACATTACAAACGCCACATGTCCCATTTTGTAGGTTAGGATTCCATTCAAACACCGATTCAACTTTATTTTAACTAAATCTTGCCTTTGTCTTAAAATCTAAGTTGTCAATGCAGTAAATTATCACATTCAGAACATAAAAAGGACGATATAATCACATTTGACAGTTAATCTTGGAAGAGCGAAGTCACTACGTGTGTATGCTATAGCCACTGCCATCTATCTCTGCAATGTGATAAAGACTTTGCACAGAGTCAATTACCTTTTTTACAGTTTTTGATGAAAACATCAGTCTGACGATCATTATTTACTTTATCTTGACTTGCAAACCTCAGTTTTATCGTAGCTTCCAATATTTTTCGGATTTCTTTCTTAATTTGTTTTAAATTGTAATTCCAATTTTCCACAAAGTTGAAAACACGTTAAAACACTTACCATGCAGACAAACCCAAAACATTTAATCCACCATGTAATGCATAGTAAAGGTTCCAGAAAAATTAAAAGTATATTGTTGAGCAAGTTTATTTCCGCAGTATTTGTTCATATTATAAATATAAAACTGGTCCATTTTAAAGTAAATAGCCATGATTACTGACTCCTATTGTGAGACAGAATGCAGCACACCAACAGTTATAGCCTGATTATATCTGGTTCAGTTGGTAAAGGCGAGTGTATTTTAAGACTAACTCTCATTGTTAGCCAAGCGCAATTAATCATTTAAGTGCTAGAGACTTAACAATCGTACTGTTACAATCCTTATGACCTTCAACTGGGCTTTCAAAAATGGTATGGTACAAGTATTTTGATTTTTAATTACTTATTTTGAGCAATATCTTGAATACACCCGTCGCAGCAGACCTGCGTACTCAAGAGAATTTCCAAATCAATAATATAATAATATATGACAACTTTTATCAATATCTGTCGATAAATATGAGAATTATTTTCCTATCCTCCATAAGATTAACACAGAAAAGAGTACCTATCCAGGTTTGCTGCTGCGAGGAACACTGATAGAAGAACACTTAGAATAAACAAGTGAATATCGTCGAAACGTGAAATCAAATGTTCCAGAAACATTCCTTGCGCAATTGCCATGGAATCATTAGCCTTGTGGACGGTAGCTCTGTCTTCTTGGAACAACATTTCTGTTCTGTTGATCCCCAAGGTTACAAATTGTGGCTGAAAAAATTTGTAGCATTTCCACATATCATTTAGAGTTCCAAGTGGTTGGAGTCCAAGATGCTAAACACTAGGCTAGCAAAGCACCCAATTACAACTTGTCTTGTCATAACAACAACTACATTAACAGAACTATTTTCATACAAGAATGGAACTAAAAACAGGTTTTAGATGTGTATCTGAGACATTTAGTGTTACAGGCAACAGAGATCACTCTTAGAGAAAAGCAGCTGGCAAGGGAGGTTTGGACTGTCATTGAAAAGGACTACCTCGCAGTGGGCACTGCCTTGTTCAAAGAGTGAGTTTTATGACCGTTATACATTCTGGGTTCTTAAGCACTTTAATCAAAACCTTTGGTCTTTGAGAAATTTCAACATTATTTCATATGTTAATACTAGTTAAAGCACATTTGAATCCTCTGATCATCATTTCTGTAACCAACACAATATTCATAATATATTTTACACAATGTTTTATTGACAAAAAACACAAAATATGATTTCTAGCTTTTGCTGTCATTTTCACATATCACACTTTCAATATCAAAGATTTTGCAAGAACTTGGAATATCAGAAATCAAAATCCCAAACTTACACCACAAGTCTGTTTTTCTTTGCCTTGACTTCTCTGGAAGTGAAGTGAAATAAATGTAGTCTAAAAATCTTGTAAAAAGAGAGCAAAATATGAGATGGCTACTACAGGAATTTAAGCTAATTTTGTGTTTTTTATGAACCATATTTCACAGACCACTGTTCAGGTATAACTATTACAAAACAATTCTTTAAAGTTACTTACTCTTCAAGTCTGTACAGAGCAAGACCTGGCCTATTAGAGTAACTGTTGGTAAGATTGTTTTGAATTGTTACCATCCAATAAATGTTGGTTGTTATCCTTTAAAATACATGCCGGGGGGTTGTACCTGTAGTTTAGCGTATGCACACCAAGCCAACAATCTAACAGACTTATAAATTTCATTTGTAAGTACGGTATAATACACTTAAACTAGGCTATATGATGTGTTCATTTATTTCCTTAAATCACGATTAAAAATGTCAGGTATTGAAATGTTAATATGAGAATTGTGAGATACAACACAAGGTCGTATAAAACCCATGAGCACTTATTTTTAAATATCTAGACCATAAATTATCCTTCCAAATATTTATTTATGAAGCCTCTAAATAATAAAACTAGTTCCACCAAATTACTAAAATGTATATTGTATAAATCTATATAAATAAAATTATAGTTTTGTCTGTACATTGCTCAGAATTATTCATTTTTTGGTCATTTTTGCTTTTCGTGCGTTAGAGAAGCCAAAACCAGTCTTATCACAATTTTTGTCTGTTTGTCTGTGACGCATCCAGGAGGCATTTTACACCGTCTTCTCCGAAAAAACGTGAGAACTGATTATATTGAAACTTATTTCATGAATTCTCTACATTCCAGAGAAAGTTTGTAAATGCTTGAAATCGTCCGCCGTCCCTTGAAAAGTAAATGACGAGCATTTAAAAACCCACTTTTTACGCGATATCAGTCGCATTTTGCTTTCAATCATCAATAAATCACCTACTGGTAATAATCAGCTGTATTTGTAGTTTAAAGATTTAAAAGAAAGAAAAACAAACAGCTGTGAAATCAATACTGTATTAGTTAGTTTATATTGGTCATTGATTTTAAACCCATTTTGAAATCATACTATATTAAAAAGTGTTTTAAAGTACAGTATAACTAATTATAATAATGGTATAAATGTTTTAATCTATTTCAATGTAAAGTAATGCTAAATAATAAAGCCGGGTTTTGATTCATTTGCATTGTATTGATTTGTTTAGGATTTTAGGTTTACATTTTGGTATAATAATCTTTCTTCTTTAAACTAAATCGTACAACCCGTACAAAGGACGGGCTTACTGCTAGTAACCCAATAAATTGACATGAACAATTTCACCCAATCAATATCTAAAAAAAATCATTCTTTTTTAGTTTTAATGATATTTTTTTAATTGTATATATATAGCAACACTAAGCAAAAATAACTTCCTACATTTAATTTGTTGTTTTAGGCTATTCACGTCACATCCAAGCATGACAAAATACTTTGAAAGAATGAAAGCCAACCCAGAGCAAGACATCTTCGAGTCAGCTCGATTCAAAACGCACATAGTATCTTATTTATTTCCTTCAATTGCCGACCTCCTCAAGAAGCTCGATTTTCCTGATCAACTAGAAGAGAAGCTGAAAGAAATTGGACTCAATCATAAAAAAAGGAATTTACGTAGAGAACAATTTGAGGTATTTAATATTTCAAACCGAAATCTGAGTCGGGTATTTTATTCCTTCATTACTAAATTTAAACCTATTGAGTTGGGAGTGATACATCCATTATGAGGCTCCCTGAATCCAGACTATAGTGGTTTTCGGACTGATTTCTGTCTGTCCACATACAGCCTGAGACCATACTTATTGTCCAATTTTTATGAAATAAGGAACACGGGAGCACTTTGAATATATTTCACTACCAATTTTTTTTAATTTTGTTATTTTAAAGGAATGTGGAACTTATAAATTTTCAAAATACAAACTACTCAAAATCTGCTCTAACGATTTTCATTAAAGTTCCATGGTTTATTTATAGATAGAATTGTCCAAAATAATAAGACACCACCATATGTGTGAGAGAGTAAGTGTCAGTGCACTGATCCCGTTAATTTTAGACAAAAGTTTAGTTGAATTATTTCTTAAGATAATTAAAAAACAATTAAGATTCAGTAAATTCATGTCACAGCTGATATCACCTTATAGATTTTTTCGTGAAGAAACCTGATTTTATTTTGTTGCCAATACAACAGTTGTAATAAAATTATGTAAACAAATTAATTTATATTTTAACAATGATTACACCATTGCATCTCTTAAACAACAAAACTTCAAATGTCATGTTAATTACTTCATTATAGGTCTAGAATGTAAAGTAATGTTTGTTAAAATATTTTCTGAAAAAGTATACAGTAATAGTATTTAAGTTTTTTAAGACTCCAGTTGTATTCAAAAGTAGACACTGAAATAATCGCATCAAAATAATGAGGTGGGCTCTTTGTAAAATAAAATTTTCCTTTAATTTATATCGGTACGCTTGTCAATACATGTAAATAGAAGATACCAAAGTACATGTAGCCTTTTTGGTTTTGACTGTATTCTGTGCTATCTGGTGCAAGGTCACTGACTCACGAAACAATAAACCTAACCACCTCACCTGCCCCACACACCCCAATAGCCAACGAATCACGTGTGCTGTACTGACAACACTCGTATCAGTAGTCAGTGTGGCTTTTGGCTTGAGTGATCTAGTCTTTCTTGCAACAGTTCGTTTTAGTTTCTATTACTCCATTTAGTACTGTATCGCTTTGTACTGTATAATGTAATATTTTGAGTTTTGATGTTATTAAAGTGTTAGTATTACAACCAAAATTATGTTTTTTTTATTTAATATCCAGATGCTTTATTCCCCTCTCATATCCGTATTTTTTGCTATCCGGATTGGCGACCACATTAGTACGGATATGAGAGAGTTTACTGTATTTCAATATTTAATCACATTTTAGACGCATACTAGACCGATATACATTGATAAAATTTTAATAGTTGTCAAACCCTTTGTTTCAGATTCTGCACAAGGTATTCATCATTACATTCAGGAACACTTTACAAGAACAGTTCACCCCAGAAAAAGAAAACGCTTGGAACAAGATTTTGACTGTTATAGTTGATTCTATTTCACAATATTTATAAATCCAAGCAAGAAAATTTCAATTTTAATTCGAGGCATGAATTACATTAAAATGGACTTAAAAATTTAAAAACAATTCTTTGTTTATGATAACTCAATACATCCAGTTCCAAAAAGATAGGTCCAAGTGTGTTTAAATAATTTTAAAGGTCTAAAAGTTCAAAACTATTTTTTAAAGTAATTTAATTAGATATTGTAACAAATGTACGAAATATTGTGAAAGATTAAGTAATCAAGGGATTATTTATACTGCCTTGTTCGGTGTCTCTTCTGTCAACTAGAGATACTCTTTTTTCATTTACATATGTGAATTTTGGTGATTGCCAAATAGATTTTTAAAATTACTGGCAAATGTAACTTTTAAATTATTTTTAAAAATCAGTGATGTGAGATATGTAATTTGTACTATGTTTTATCTGCAAAAATATTTGCAGAACGATACGTTTATCCTTGAGTAACATTACCTCATGTAAAATGTACTGTAATTATTTTAAGCTATTACAAATTTAATGTATCTATGATTGTCTAGTCTATTGCTGTAACCTCTACCACTCTGATGACTCTTGCCAGGTATTAACACTAACTTATTGTACTGCCCAGCTTCCATTTATCTTAAATTTTTATAAAATTTCTATCTCATCGATATTACATTATAAACAAAAACCTCAAATCTATAATTAACTGTTATTAGTTTAAAATTATATGGTGTTATAGGTTATAAGTTATTTGTTTGTGTGTTGGAGTTATTTGGTTTTAAGTTTTTTTCAGTCAAATACTTTAAAATTTTCCTAAAATTTCACTTCACACAAATACAGTTATTTCACTTAACAAAATTTGTAACACCCATATTTAATATGGGTGAAACAAATTTGAATAAATTGGCCCAAAATGAAATGTTATAAAAACTAAAACCAAAATATTGATTTAATGTAATCTCACTTTCTCACATTTTATAATCAAACTGTCCTTGACCATCTATCTAAAAATTAAGACTCAATTTTTAACAACTCCAGCCCATTGTTAAGAGCTTGAATGTCATCAAGGATGGGTAAAATCATGTCCTCCTAAAATCTCACCTTGTCTCAACTCCCCCATTACGATCAGGGAATATAGGTATGATACTATGAAGACAATGGTTATGGGAGTATAAACTTGGGAAGAGGGTGTATATTACAGTATACCTTGAACGTATGTCTTTTGTGAGACCTTAGAATTCCCCTTTTTGAACAACACAATATCTTAGGGAGTTTAAAAGCTCTTTCTAAAATTTGGTTGCATCGATTGATAATCAGAGAAGCTTCAACATTTTCTAAAAATTTGTTCTTAACCAAATCAGCAACAAAATTACTGAACTTATTTCGACATGGATCAATATAGGGTTTACATATTCCAACAAGTAAATATAAACTACAAATCATTTATTTCAAAGCAACAAATAAAATGATATATAATAATAAAATACACAATAAAATCCACATTTGTATAACAAAACAGGCTGACAAACTAAGATATTTCCAAAAGAGTAATTTTTTATAATATGCGTGAAAACCTTATCTTCACTGGTATATAATTATGTATCAAGAGAGATAGGTTAAAGATAGATAACTTAGTATGAGGAAGTTTTATCTAGACTAGTCAAAACTGATGAGTTCAGCTGTTGGTTGTTCTTGAGGTGGTTGGGAAATTTGTGTTTGAGAAAGTTGATGCTGTGGTTGGGGAATCGATGGTTGAGATGGCTGATGTTGGTATCCATGAGGAGGGGCCCCAGGAATCATTGTGGGTTGCCCAACTTGTGGTAACTGAGCAGGGTTTTGATTAGGTATTACCATATTACCCATCTGCTGTGGGGGAACCCCTTGATGATGGGGAGGCATCTGTCCCTGCTGAGGAATTTGCCCAGGTGGTTGAGGATGAATCTGTCCCTGAAGATGAGGCATTTGTCCCTGCTGTGGGGGTATTTGTCCCTGTTGTGGGGGCATTTGTACCTGCTGTGAGGGTATTTGTCCCTGTTGTGGGGGTATTTGTCCCTGCTGCGTGGGGATATGAGGTGGCATCTGACCTACCGGCATTGGTCCTGGTAGATGGACCGGGGAGGAGCCCATGTGTGGGGGCAGAGGTGAGGGGCCCATCATCTGAGGGCCCATCATACCTGGTGGGGGCCCCATGTATCCTGGCATCATCATACCAGGCATACCTGTCAATCATAACAACTAAATGAGAAATGTTTCTCTAAACTGATAGTCTGGTTAAAAACCCTAAGTCAAAAACAATGTTATTGTTGTTATGATAAGTGATACTAGAATACTGGAAGGAACCCAAGTGACTGGAATAAGTTGTTGGCACTGACCTTGAGGTGGTGGAGCATAGTGAGGGTGGGGGTAGCCCGGTGGCGCTGGAGCGCCCATCACGTAGCCACCTGGCATGCTCTCGTAACCACCTGCCACAAGAAACACCAATAAACAGATAACACTGCCTCACATGTGCCGATACAACAGCTAATGGGTAACACGTTGGTCCAGTGAGACAAACATTAATGGTTTCGTTCAATTAGCAGGTGACTCCTGTCAAGTCACCTACAGCTTGTCAACTGACTTTATTATATTATACTTTCTTTAATTGTTCCGGACAGACTGTAGGCACAGTATGTATTCTGTGTAACTTAAAGGATAGTTAAAAAAGACATCTTATTGCTGATAAGAGATTACATTTAGATTCATATATACATTAGATACATTTAGATATATGTAAATTCTCGGTCCAGTACTTGTAATATGAGTAGGATTGAGTCGATTCCAAAGATCGATTCTTAGAGTTGGAATTGAAATCAAAAATGATTCCATCAATTCAAATCCTTCGTTGTTCCAATGACAACCAACAGCGAAAGAAAGAATTAATTAGGTTCGTTTTCCTTATCGCGATGTCGTAAGAGGAAACAGTCATCATTATTTTGATGAAACTTGGATCAGGAAACCAATCGTCCCCCAGCCTACTCAAAATTATTATGCACTTTCAATTTACTGTCGTAGCCACGTAAATTAAATCAAATATTTCTTTTCAAAGAAGTCGGATGCACAGCTACGACATGAAAAAGTAACAAGTACCCAGTAGAATTGAATAAATAACCGAAATTACAGATAAAATGAATATTAAAACTCAAGCATTTCGTTTTCAATTACATCCTCAATATGGAAAATCTTTGCTTAAAAACAAGTGGAGTGTAGACAGGGAATGACAAAATCCGTATCCTTTTGAAAATAATGCAAGGACGTCAAGAACGGTCCAAAATTGCAACATAATTATTCTTGATTCAGTTACTGATTTAACTTCAATACAATATTCAATTTCGAAATACAAACCATATCGTCGATGCCGATTATCTGAATATTATTAATTAGTGTTCTGCAGAATGAACTTTTTCGGCAACAAAACTTTAAACAAAGATCTGATATTTGACAGAAAGTATATTCATTTTCCATGATAATTTATTTTTGTAACAGGATTTGTTGTAAAAAATAATAGGCCCATTATTACTTCTGTTTGTCCAAATAATTTATGATTACAATATTTCGATATAATAGACTAATTTTCTGAATCAGATTCATAAACTAGACAGTTTTTAGTACCAGGGACAATACCAGGGTTACCAAACACACGACGACATTGTACCATTTTTGTCGATCCGTTGTTCAATTTCCTAATTTGATGGGTGTTTTTAAACATTGATAGTTTAAAAAAAAGTAAATTAATATTTAATCCAAATATCACAATTTACAAGCCGGCACGATATTTTTGCGGATATAAATTGTATCGCAAAAACACTTTTGTTGCCCATATCGTCTGCCACTGTCTGATCATAAATTCGTAATTAGTTCAGAGGCCTTACCTTAACCTATTGTTTAATCTAAGGATTTTTATTACTATTAAAATACTTTACATATACAAAAACTAATTGAAAAAATAACCTTCCTATTGATTGAATAGCCAACCAATGAATTATTATGGATTATTGGTATTAATACCCTAAACCTATTCATACTTAAGTTTTTGAGGAGGAAAATTTATTGATAATTTAAAAAGAACTTGGCCCGATCTTAAAATTCCAGGTGCACACCCCAGTTAATTTTAAATTTTAAAGCGTTTTATTTGTTGGTGATGGGACAACCAACGCCTGGAAAATCGTTGGAATCGGAATCGAAAATTAATTTTAAAGAATCTGAGTTAAAAAAAATGGAATTACCCATCCCTAAATATGAGGTAAAGTTATCATGGCTACGAATGTAAAAAATATGTTTTAGAGACCTATGTGATGTAAACAATTAAAGTTCAAACACTTATTAATATAATCCTAAGAAATCTTTAGAAGACATTGACGGAGTGTGTGATACCTGGAGGCATGTAGCCGAGGCTTGAGTATTGCGAGCTCATCAGGTACTGCTGCTTCTGTTGCTCCTGCCGTAGCTGCATCTCTCGCTCTTGTTCCTGGATACGCTGTAGTGTCAACTGGCGTTGGTACTGCAAACCAACCAAATCCTTCCATTAGAAAACATTGCAATACATAGTACATTTTTCCTTGCTGCTGATAATTTTTAAAATTATTATTTATCTCTTTAAAAAAAGTGTATTGGGTTCAGTAAAAAATACTTTATAACCAAAGACTGCTGAAACCCAGTCTCTCCAATAAGGTTATAAAATAAATTTTTGGAGAGATAGCTTTTCCACTAACTTTTCTATTTAATAGAATGTTAGAAGAGGGAACTTACCCTCAGACACTGATGTTAACACTTATAACGAAACACAATTTTTAAAACGCTAAGAGAAACATTAGGTCAATTTGACTGTTACTGTGTTTTATTGGTGTTTAGTGTGTCTATTATTGTTTTTATGTATCATTTGGCAATCAAATGAGTAACAAATGATGTTTTACAACATTTTATGACAAATCATATTTATTACGCCAAAATCATGTGACAGAAAAAATGAAACTCCAAACTTCACGCTCCAAGACGAACGGAGAAAAAAAATTCGGGAAAAAATCTGTATAGGATTGTTGCCCAAGGCCAGAGCTGGTGGTCTCATAGCGGGTAGTCTAGCTGTTATTTTATTTCTAGCAGGTGTTCTTTTGTTTGTTGCGTTTCACGACAACCTTTTACCGATTATACAAGGTATATATACAGGTATAACACAAGGTATATTTCACCGACGATTGCCCACCGGTAAGCGAAACACGTGGTAAATCTGACCGACCGTATTCACACAATGCGTCTAATACGTACGAAAACGTCGCGCCAACTAGTTGGAAATGACCAAATATTATGGAGAGGGGTTTGGGGAGGAAGGTATTGAGGGTGACAGCCGTCAAGGTCAAGCAGTTTAGCCACTATTACGTAGTAAAATTACCGATCGGTCAATTTGACCGATGTTTCGTTGTAAGTGTTAAGTAAGGTAATACCAGTTTACAAAAAAGGAGGTAAATTGAATCCACCATGTTACCGAAAAAAACTATATATACGAATTTATGTACGTTTTAACTAGGGGTCTGCGGTACAGGAAATTATGAGGTCGGTACGGTACAAATTGTTGTACCTCGGTTCTTGGTACAATTTCGGTACGGTACGGTACACGAGAATAATGCCGCTAGTAACATTGACTGATCTCATCCTTTTTATTCATAAGTATTTTCCAGAACTTAATTAGTGAAAACATAGAAAAAAGAGTTTAAAAAAAGATATGCAATGTCAAAAGAAATATTTTACTATACTAATTTTCAAACTGTAATATGATTTTTAGACCCATTCTTTAAAAAACATATCACATTAAACATATTAATAATTATTTAAACATTATAATTTATGTTGTAACTAATTAATAAGAGGAAATAATCTTCTCAAATCTATATGAAACTAAGGATGAACAAACAAAATAAAAAAAACCTATAATGTATTTTATTGCAGAACAAAAAATACAGAAAATATACTGAGTCAATACCCCCTAGCCAAGACCTATGTTTTATTTTGTCCTAATTTATTATTTTTAATTCAACCAATCACAATAATTGTTTAAATTAAATCAAACACTTTCATAAAATGTCAAAAGACTTTTTAGACTAAAATAGTTATTTTAGTATTAAGTGGTTAATATTTTAATATTACAGTAGAACCCCTCAAATCTGAACATGTTCTCGGGAAATAAAAAAAAGAAATACCTGGAAATTTAAAAAAATTTAATCACATATGCTTATTTTTCAAGGTTAAAGAAAGTCAGGGGTTTTCGCTTAAAGTCTGTTATCTTTAACCATTGAATTTACATACTTCGTAATTATAAAATCAATGCTTTAACTGTTGAAATGAAGAAAATCTTCACAAGACCGTAATTCCAAGCCACGTCGGTTGTTATAGATACGCACTTATCAGCAGGTAAACGCTCACTAAACTAGACACAGACAGTAGACAGACGCGATGCGATACGCATCCCTGTTAGTAAGGGTAGGGGGAGACAGAATGGTTTATTTTTAGCACAGGCTCAACACGCCAAGGTCACTGTCCTTATGAACTTATTGAGTCACGCACAGCCTGTATAACCCGCCGGTTACCGCGCGAATACAGTGACGAAATAAGTGCGTAGTATTTATTTCCCTGGAAGAACAGGCTTCAGTCCCAATTAGTTCGAATTTGAGGGGTTCCACTAATGAGGAAATACAGAACATATTGTTAAAAAAATAAAAGTTATTTATTTCCTTTATTCAATTATATCCTTAACATTATGATTTTTTATTTTATTTGAGTGAAAATCCCGAAAGAGCGAGATCAATACGGCAAATCACAGTTCTGTATTGGTCATAACATCGTCAACAGGCTGTCAGAGGAAAAAGAACGAATTAATTTAAAGAATCATGAATCACGTATTGGTTTAAAAGGTTTTCACTGTGATTGAGAAATCACAGGTATTCCCATCACTATTTGAAACACGACTAATACGAGCCTCATACTGGTACGACTATTTTGTTGCGTCAAAAGGAGGAACGGTTCCCTGATCGCGTAAGCTGCTATACGTGGATACGATAATAAGCCGGGAATGCACAATAATTTAGAGCCGGCAGGGAGATGGCTGGTTGCCCGATTTTCCTGAAGTCCTGGTGAAATTGTTTTATTTTAAATGATCATTCACCAACACGCTATGAGTCAGTCTTACGTTCAGTATTTGCCGTACATCTGGGCAGTGTTGTAATTCTATATTACTTGTAGAGTATAAAGCCTTTAACGGTCGGGTTTTATTCAATGTTTTCGGCAGATGTTTCATATTTATATTTGATGACAACCAAGACTGGATAGTGACTTAATTTTTCCTTATTTGTACCGTACCGAACTTGGACCGAAAAAATTCTTGTACCGTACCGAGGTTCGGTACAAGGCTGGAACCGTACCGTACCGATTTTTTCGGTGCACCGCAGACCCCTAGTTTTAACACTTCTTGATTCTTCATTTAATACTGAAAAAAAATTATTCATGGTTCTTAATGTTTTCAGTATTTCTATAATTAATTAGGATTTTTTTAATGCTCACAAAACTCTAAAATTATGGTGACACTGAAGGAAATATAGTGGACACTTCTAGGGTTAACAACAATAAAAAATATTCTTGACTCTTGAACACTTGATTTTCTTGACCTAGTGCTCTAGCGATTTTGATCAGAATATGTAGTATATTCTATGTAGAAGTAATATATTCCCGAATTCATATATTCATATATTGTATATCATATATTCCGAAGACATATATTGCCTCACGGGGCTGGGTGCCCCAGAGGACTTGAGGTGCATTTCTAATACCAACTGTTTTACTTCATAAAACTGAACTTGAACAAACCCCACTTCAAATTCATGTTATTTTTCTGAACAAACTTTACCTGGAGATACTCCTGTTTCTTCTTGCGCATGATGTCGAGTTTCTGCGCCATCTGGTGCTGCCGCTGCCTCTCCGCCAACTCAGCCTCTCGTCGCAGCTTCTCTCGGTGCTCCTCGCGCAAGGCGTCCAGGGCGGCACGAGCATCCTTCATTTGCACCAGCTTGTCCTGTAGCCCCTCGTAGTACACTGCAATATAACAAATGGCTCAAGTGCAGGTAACATTTCAACACTAGGCTACTTCTGACTTTGTTCATTATCAAGATGAAATGAACTTTTCAAACTTTTATACTAATTTATGACTCAGCTATTACACAAAAATGTGGTTTTAGTCATGGGTAGTAATTTTTAATTTTTACATTCTACACTTGATCAAACATTTGGATACATATTATAAAACTGATACTGATCTTTGTTCACTAGATTCACTGAAACAACAAGAATTTAATACTCAATAGACCAGTAAAAAAATGGTGACTTGTCTTGATATGGAATGGAAGTGACGATCACTTAACACTTAGACTGGATTTCGTTTAGTGTGTATTGCTAAACTGCGCCAAGCAAATAAACGAAGCATTATCAAAGCACGATATGGCCGCCACAGAGATAAAGCGCGCCAAAAGTTGTGGCAGAACACACAAAAAACACGGGAAACAGTATACTGAAAACGTTGATACCGTTGAAGCCGGTTTGTTAACATCGTTCGAGAACGATATTTTCCACCCCGCGCAGCCAACTATTGGGTTAAGTACAAATGAAGAAATTACTATTAAAAGGTTCAGCCCAACTGTAATTTACAGACTGGTAAACAGTATGCTTCAATAAACAGTTACTTGACCATAAATACAAAACTTACACAAGTTATTATGTTAACTAAATCTTAAAATGTCCATTTATTTTACCCTCTTTTACATAAATAATATTAATTTGGGTTAATTTAAAGAATTTTTATTTCAAATAAACCTTTGTTTTGATGATTTTTTTTACAAAAATATTACAGGTGCATTTGCCACTGGAGTAATGATGTATTTACGTAATTCTAAAATACAAATACACTAATAATATCCAAGCAAAGCTCTGAATAAGCTGTAGACAAACATTGAATTAAATGGAGGCAGAGCTTCCCTAGCTATCAATTTAAAAAATTTAATAAATAACTTGTGAGCCACCTTTGGCCACGGTGTGTCCACATAACTTTAAAATACGAATACACTAATAACATCCTCCAAAAGCAAACAAATATCCAAATATAGAAACACTGAATCATTTGGGAACAGTGTTCAGTAGAGGATTATGATAGGTACAAAAACTGGCTGTTGATTTCCGTTGAGTGCTGAATGTGTTAAGCTACTCATTAACCTAGAATACATCAGAAATCCTCTCTGGAACAATTTCTCATCCAGACTATGAAAGGACTTTCTTCTAAAGCATTCTGTCAAACCTACCCCTGCTGTCATCTTGCTGCTGAATGTACTGTAGCAGTTTGGAGTGCATCGCCGTGATGTTCATGAACAGCTTCTGCACAGAAGAATCGTTGGCGATGCTTCTCCCCCTTGATGAGTTGCTCTTCATACGGTTCACAAATATCTCCACTTGACTCTTCAAGTCACGGACAAACTCCTCCATCTCGCTGTCGGATGCTACTCCGTTCTGTTCCATCTCCGTCACATACTGCACAAATTCATAAACTTCACAAAAAATCCAAAAATACCCCCGTCGCAGCAGACCTGCGTACTCAGCAAATTTCCAAATCAATAATATGACAATAATAGTACAAGTATGTGAAAAGATTGATCAATCAATACCTGTTGATAAATTACAGTATTTGCTTATTCTCCGTGAAATTAACATGGGAAAGAGTATGCAGATTGCTGCTTTGAGGAACAGTAAAAGTAGGCATTTTTACCATAAACTATTTTTATTCTGTCCATATAACAAGTTTTATCATTATCTGGACATAAATAAAGTTTACCTATTCTCCATAAGATTAACATAGGAAAGAGTATGCAGGTTTGAAATGAAATGAAAATGAAAATGAAATGAAAAATTCTTTATTTAAACAGGCAAAGTTAGGGCCACATGGCCCTTTCTTACACTTAACCTGCATTAAAACCTAAAAATATGAACATAAAAATAAACTTATCATAGATTACAAACAAAATATACTTAATAAAACATAGAATATACAAAATAAAAAAATAAATAGATTGTTTTTATTACAAAACTTGCACTCAAGCACATACACTCACATCAGCAACCGCCCCACCACAGAAGCCGTAGGACACGCCAGCCGAGACCATCCGATCAAAAAACAAAGTTTTTAGTGCCGCCACAAACTGTGAACGTTTTTCAAGGGATCTTATTTGTAGGGGTAGGTTATTCCAAAGGCGACAGGCAGTGACAACAAAAGCCCTATCATAGGCTGTGGTCACATGATGAGGTATTCGTAATGTGATCGATGAAGAACACATAAACTATTTACACACATTTATGTGTTGCTGCTTTGAGGAACACATAAACTATGATTTTTTAGCATAAATGTATGGGTCCCAACCACATGAAGCTAAATACAAAGTTTCATCCAAAACTATTGGTTAATAAAGGAAATATTAATTTTTCCTTATCCTTCATAAGATTAACATTGGAGCCCCAAAATACAACGTACTGTGTTTAGATTTTTTAATATCTCGGTAACCGTTGGAGATAGATAAAAACTTTAAGGAACTTAACTGTGTAATTTTTTAAGCTGATTCTAATGGTGAAAGATAAATACTATTAATTTTTTAAATCATATAAGGAAAACGCAAAAAACCCAATATTTGCATACAAAACCCCCCCAAACTACCCGTTCCCATTGACCGATATGTCTGGTTTACGAACTCGTCGTAACGAACTACGTCGAACTGTTCGTCACGGTTTACGAGGATTTGTAGGCATGTTAGATATTCTTATTATAGAGACATGTTTGTGCATTCTTTCTTTATAGAAAAGTAATAATTTTAATTCATTGAACATTTGCAACGTTGTGTCTTCTACTACTACTATTACTGCCAACAATCGTTGGAACAACAGAACACGGAACATGACCGTTTGACAGCCAGTGCAGCAGGTGATTCGTGACTGGGACGGTGGTGTCATCCTGTAATCCAGCTACTTGGAGATCACAAATTGTGGATAATTATGAGCGATGGTCAGTGGGTGTAGTGTTCTCTTATGTGGATTAATTTCCACACTATTGGATACTACGTTAATCCGCAAAGAACGTCCTCATAATAAGACCAGTTCGTAATTCAGAGGCAGTGGTTTAGACTCCACGTTAAACTGTAGGTTCCTTAGTGCCATCGGGTGTTGGGCTATTAATTAACAGTCTTGTCTAAGGAACATGTCAGCCTTAGGCCACAGCTCCACTAGCCGTAATTTGTCATGCTGCAAAATGTGGTTGGTAAGCCAGGGA
Source organism: Nephotettix cincticeps (assembly GCA_023375725.1). NCBI lineage: Eukaryota > Metazoa > Arthropoda > Insecta > Hemiptera > Cicadellidae > Nephotettix > Nephotettix cincticeps. The sequence goes on from CM041786.1 coordinate 135,262,564, forward strand.
GATGAATAAGCGACACATCTTACGGCGCGCCGCAGAACATAACAAAATAGAACAGTGTCCCACTGTTCTATTTTCCCGCCTCACTTTGCCGCCATTTCGTGGCTCCACTAGCTGCAGACTGTATTACGCTTCAGTCGACAGCCGACCAAAGTGACCATTGCGCAAGGCACTAGTTAAGCCAGGTTTACTATGTAACAAAACGTGCTAATGTTACATATAGCAAAAGTTGTACACAATTTTCTAAAGTTAAAAAAATACTTAAACCGGGTTTACACTACGTAGCAAAACGTGCTATTTGCTATATGTAGCAAATGATATATTACATTTTATTTCTGAATATTTTACTCCCGCTAGATGTTACACGTAACAAATGTCGTCGTGTTGGGGCTCCAAGTCGTCCAGATTAATAAAGGTCCGGATTAAAACAAATAATCCTAAACGAAGAAAGACAGTGATTTTTGGGTACCCCTTGTATATTAATGAAACACCTTTTGCAGATAAACTTAAATAGTATGTATATTCTGAATATAAAAATACATATTGTACAAACAGTATATACAGTAGTTACATTTGAACAAAAATATACACTTGGTAAATACAAAGTGTATATTTTGTATGGACGTAAATACGTCCATACAAAAAATGAGACAACGAAAAAAGACAAAATTACTTTGAACATAAGGGTTGAGGTTCGTCCTCAAGTGACTGAACTGGTTTGAAGAAGGAATTGAACTTCATTTGCCTTTCTTTTGTGTTAATTTCACAATTAAACAACGCAACTAAAACGTGCAGTGCAATTGACGTCCGTGGAGCAACTGACGGCCTGACACGAGCAGGAGAAACACAATCGTGTGACTGAGCTACTATTGGCTGACAGTAACCATGGTAACGGCACGTACGACTTGCGCTGTGACCGCCCGCACTCGGCACATGCACACTCACATCGCCGGGCGCAGTCGTACAGTGACGATCTCATGCTCCCAATCAGTGTTCTGCGCATTTAAACTGCGATCCAATGGCTGTCCAAATTAAGCGAAGTCCGTATTAATGGGGTCCGGACCCCAGCGATGGTCCGCTCGTTAATCCGGATTAACAAGATTTTACTGTATGTTACATGTAGCAAATGTTATATAACATTTAAATCTTGTAAACATAAACGTTACATACAACATGTAGCAAAACCGACCTTGACTCTTTCCATCTGCATCTCTAACAAGATGCTTCCACACATGTCATGTTTTTTTACTACGGATCTTATAATACTCACTGCTAGTGAAGGCACAGCGCAGACGACAACGCTGTAGATTGTATTCAGCTTTCTGTGGAACCACTCAACTGACGTATGTAGCTAGTGACAATTGCAGCGCGACAAATTACGGGTAGTGGAGCCGTGGCCTTAGTCAGTAATAAGACTACGAGATTGCGCTACAATCATCTTACACTCTTACCCATCATACTTACCCATCATCTTATCCATTATCATCTTACCCATTCATACTTGGCTTAGAATACCTACCTTGTGGTATGGTCGCTATTTCAATAATCTAATCTAATCTACCTGCTTGGCCATATTGGCGACTGTGGCAGCAGGTGCTGGGGCTGACGGACTACTCTCCTCCGTTCCGCGGTTCTCCCAGTAAGATCGGTTAAGGTATCTTGCCAACTCAGGATCCTCTTCTATCGGAGGACTGCTCACCTCTTGTCTCTATGTTAAACGATCTTGTAAATAGGTTGTGTGAAAAATGAGTCTTTTTTTGTGTGAAAAAAATGTCTTTAAACTACAAACAACACCAGTCATTTAGCTAGAATCTCATGTACACAGGAACTCGTAAAAATAAGGAAATATAAATCTACACCAGTCATTTAGCAAGAATCTCATGTACAGAGTAACTCGTAAAAATAAGTAAAATATCAATCTATGTTATTATACTATAAACAGCACCAGTCATTCATCAAGAATCTGATTTACAAAGGAACTCGCAAATATAAGGAAAATTCCCTATCTATAATACAGTAGCTTTGACGTCATGGATTTCAGTAAAATAGCAATACAGTGGAACTTGGTTAACTTGAACTTCTTTAATTTAAAACCTTATTTAATTTGAATTTGAATATTTCTTGTGGTTCATAGCATTTTTTTATTCAAACAATGCTAAAAAATCGTCGATGATTAGAAGTTTGTTTTGGATAATCCAAATTTTTCGCATAGTATATTATGATTTAAAAATTAATTTTTAAAATCTGACTCAAAATTTACAGTTTTATAAAAAATATGTTTTTTGAATTAAATCAAGTGTGTGCCAGCGTACAGACTGATAAGTGATGACTCATGCCTAGGCAGCAAACTGAGAAAGATCTGGAAAATCGAGATTTTATTTGTTAAAATAGACAAAAATCTTCTGCTCTTTTGAAAACAAAAGATTGATTTTAGTAAATGCAGTTTTTACTCTGTGTTTCATGTTTCTTTTTCAGAACTTTTCCATTTCCATTTCAAAATTTTGCTATGAACTTTGTTTAGGTTTATAATCACACACATTCACGCTAAGTTTGCACCAATGCAGACCACAGCAGTTTAGATATTGCTGATACATTAAAATTAGTAATGATATGTTATGCCAGAAGAAGAGAATAAATACCGGTGAAAAGTGCAGCCAAATATTGATCATTTGACTCACGTAGGCTACAAAGCCTTAGTTCTGACGTCGCATGGCCGCTCTCTGGGCCTAATTGTAATTTTAGTAAGGACTTCAAATGACGTCCTTACTAAAAAAAATAAACGCTTATTTTAATAATAGAGTAGCTAAAAGAATTTTTTATGATTTTATGCTTATTTGTATCAAATTAACAAGTTTTTACTATATGTTGTATTTATTGTTGTCTGCCCTGTTTACGAGAATTTCAATTTGTGGATAGTTTGAAGCTAAACTAAAACAAGATAGTTCGAAGATAGGGTCCAGCTAAAAAATTTGGACTCTTGAGGTTTGAAAATTCCACTGTACTTGCGCTTTATTTGTTACAGAATAATGAGCGTTACTACCTACAAATAATTTATGTAATTTATCACTCACCGTTGGTGGAGGAGAATAGCTCTTGGTCCTAGATGTTGGAGTCAAACTTCTTGTTCCTTTCTGAAAGTTGGGAATATAAAATTGAAACAATTTTATTATTGAAAAATATAATTTGATTAGAGTAAAATTTGACTTTATTATTAAGTCAGCGTTTATTAAAATAATAAACTTGTGGTAGTCAAGTTTACAAAAACATCTATAATCAAACCTCAGCCCTTAAAAACTATTTTCAATACAACCAAAATAGTTTTTATGGAACGATCTTGAAATTGTTTTGATGTTGCAGAAGACACTTCTTCAAATATTATACATAATGATCACTCTAATGTTTGTTGTCATTACACTAAAAACTTACATAAAAATGGATTCTGTTTATACATGATGATATTTTGTAAATATCAGAAGAAATTGAGCTTTGCAAGATTCAGAAAATTTAGACAAGATAATCAAGTAGGATAGCTGTGAAGCTTCAAAGCATCAGTAACATTTTATGTGTCACCTGTTTCTCCTTATGTTCTGCCTCGGACTGAGAGAGAGCCAAGGCTAGTTGCAGTTCTTCTTCTTCCTTCAGTTCATCTTCACTTTTACGAGGTGGAGGCGCCTGGGACAAAGAAGGCATGAAGCTGTTTAGTGATTACAAAGGGGTTCAGAACACTGGTAAACATTTTTCAATAGTGTCATACTATAATTTAAAATTCAATTGGTGACCAGCTACTACAGGACAGAAAAAGAAAGAGAAATCCATTATTGCAAACTTTAATTACTCTTAATTTCAACTAACTTATTTAGAGTGGAGTGTGATTGTTGGCAAGGCCAAATCCATATCACGATACAAAAGCTTGGATGGCTTATATTGTCATCAATCATTGAATCTGTTGGGTAAAAACATTAAAGTATTAGGCTACTCGGCTACTCTAAAGGAACATGTTCAGTGTACATTTAGAGAAAAAATCTGCTTTTTCTATCATAAATCCTATATTTTTTCTAACATTGGTTATATGAGGCGCAGCATAATGGTTCTCACAAGCACTTGTACATTAGGATAGGATTTTTTTATTTATTAAATTTGATTTAGTTATTTTGGCTAGTATAATTTAGATAAAACCAATATTCTATGAAAAATATGTAATCCTGGAATGTTAGTGAACTGGCCCTATCCTCTGAATAGTCTTTCATATAAACTATGACATTTACAGAATTTAATCAACGTATTGTCATAATTAATTTGTTCCACTGGAAGCTATCAGAGGACAGGAATTCTGTATCCATATTTTTGAAACATTCCGTATCAATCAGTGATGGACTGGCAGTTATTTTCTTATAATGGTAAAACAGTATCATATTTATTGTATAACACATGAATCGTATGTAATATTCACAGTTATTGACTGAATTTATGAATTTATAAAGTTATTTCTAGTGGTTTTAGTAGTGCTAATTGCTCTATTTTATATGTTGATTTTGACCATTGTATTTATATATTGAACGGCAATAAAAATCTTTGAATCTTGAACACAAGTTCTCTAAGTCTAAGATTCAAAGATACGCAGGTACATACCTGCGGTTGTTGAGCCAGAGAGCTGGTGAGATACTCAACAGGAAGCTCTTCAGTGCTGTCTTGCTTCTTGGTTGTCACAGGCCTGCAGAACAAACCAGCACACTGAAGATCATATGTGTAATCACAACATTATTGATAATTGATCCCATTTTTTTTACATTTTGATTTTGTACATGGGCTGTTAGGAAATTGATTTCCGTTTGCCCGCAATGTTTAGGGCCACCATAAAATGAACAATCCCATTCCTGAACAACTCCTTCATTCATTATTTATTAAAGGTCTACAGGCGCCTGAAAATTTGGGTAAAATTTCAGGTAATTGCGTAAACCAGAGTGTCTTGATTTTCATTTAGCTTATGATACCCAAACCTGACCTGACCCAAAAATTGATGGAAATTGAATGGATTGGCCCAACAAGAAAAATCACTACCCGCAGATCTCTATTATTTATTGTCCATATACAGTACAAAGCCCTTTATGAATTGCTGCTGCTGCATATTAGTAGTTATGGGATCTGTGGGTTTTATGGTTATTTGGAAAATGTAATTGAAAATTTGGTCTAAAATTATATGGGAAAATTGAACTTGCACCTGTACCTGAAAATATAAGCTGGTTGTACTAGCACCTGTACATGAAAGAAAAAAAACTTATATGGTTATTTGACAAATGTAATTGAAAATTTGGTCTAAAATTATATGGTAAATTGTACTGGACCTGTACCTGAAATTATATGTTGGTTTGTACTAGCACCTGTACATGAAAAAAAACTTATATGGTTATTTGGCAAATGTAATTGAAAATTATATGACAAATTGCAATGGCACCTGTACATGAAATTATAAGCTGGTTTGTACTAGAACCTGTACATGAAAAAAAAATCGTTATTTGACAAATCTGTTTAAAATTATATGGGAAATTGTACTGGCACGTTTACATGAAATTATAAGCTGATTGGTGCGAGAACCTGTACATGAAAAGGAAAATATATGTTTAATTGGCAAATGTACATGAAACTCTACTGGTTATCTGAAATGTACGTGAAAAACTTTTGTTTGGAGAGTGGTGTGTGTGTGTGTGTGTGTGTATCTGAATTTCACCAGTCAGGAGGCACATTTCCTTGACATCCTTGACAACAGGTTTAAAGTACGTAGGCAAGAAATTGTTACTGTTTAAAAGAATATTCTGATATTAGTCTGTGAACATAATAAGGTTTTGAGTCTGCTGTTAATTATGTTAAAAAATGTAAATATGTATACTCTTTTCCGTGATAATCTTATGGAGAATATGCAAACTCTTATACTTATTGAGGGAGTCCGAAACAACGTGTATCTGCACAAGGAACAGGGAGTGGGGCCAAGGAGTGGGGATATATAAATTTCTATATTGAAGTTTCAGTTTCAATATTAATACAGTAGAACTCCAATTATCCGAACTCCGACTATCCGAATCGCCGATTATCCGAATCACTTTCAGAAAAAAATTTGTCCAAAAAAAGTCTAAGTGCGCTATTATACTTCCCCCCGCGAAGCCAGTGTTTGCATGTAAAATGTAAGTACATTTTATTTATATTTCAAACATGTGAAAATATCATGTTTCTTACATTTAATTCAATAAAAAAATAGTGCAATATCAAAACGTAGCTTTTTTCTCTCTAATGGCAATTTAAAAAAAAAACTCCCATTATCCGAATGGGTCCCGGTCCCCATTAATTCAGATAATTGGAGTTCTACTGTATTATATGTTTTATTATCATAATCATATTTGCCAGCAAACTCAATAATGTGTGCACTGTTTTAATACAAATTATATATAAATTTAGGGAAATGTATTTATTTTTTAAATAAAATAGAGAAGATTGTTTAGTATACCAGTCCATTACACCAGATATTGATTTATTTCAATAATACACAATGATTACATGAAAACTTATGGATATGTCTTATTATTTTATATTTAAAATTCAATACAATAGTTTCTACAGAAGACACGTTTTCCATCTTAAAAATATAAAAGATTTTTTCAGTTTTCCTTTTCTTATGCTAAGAATATAATTCTGATGGCGGAAATGCCTTTACATACAACATAATGGGCTAGGCTTATTTAACAATATTTTTTAATGAAATAATAATTTTAAATTGCATGGATTCTCAATCTTAGGGTGCTGACTTGAATGTATATTGATAAATGAAAGTCCAAATAGGATCCAATTAGTATTCTTGGCTTAGGCCTGAAATGGTTCTATTTAAATAAATTTAGAGTCCAATATGATCGATCAGTTGACTTGATCTTCAAATATTTATAATACTGTTTGTCATAAAATAATGTTGGATAATTTGGAGATGGAGGGTTTACATTTATCTGTACTAAAGGGAGTACTATATGATTTCAATGTGAGCCACTCTTGTCAAATTAACACTGGGAACTATGTCCTTTATCTTTATATTTAATTTAAATGAAATACTAAAACCCCCTGCCAGAGCTAAGACATGTCTATGTCAAAATCTGAGACTAGTGCTTTTTAAAGCTATCATTTTACAACAACTACAAAAATATTAATATACTTCACCCTTGTGCTTCACCCTTGAATGTCATTGTACTATTTGGCTCCGAAATATATCTTAAAACCAGTGGAGCGTATTATAAATAGAATAGTAGGTGAATATCATTGGAAATGTTAGGTATAATGAGCTTTGTAGACATTATTTCAATGAAAATTTTAATTTAAAACACAATTACAGTTTAAAAATGTACAGCTGTAGAGAATGTACCCTCCCCTTCTTAACAAAAAATGCATCTTACCTTTTTATAATAACATCTATGAACAAAAATGAAGTCTCCGGATGTGATTCGATTTCAGAACTTAGGGGTTCGTTTTAGATGATTACTGAATTTTACTATCCCCTGTGAATGTGTTTGAAAATCAAAAGAGAAACTTAATTTACACCGGTAAATTGTTATAGTGGCTTCAAGCAATTTATAATGAATAAGTTTTCTATAAAAACACGGATTTTATTTTATAAATTGATAATTTGTCATTTATATATACAAATAAATACGCAAAATCTCTATTCACATTCTGATTCTCCATAAGCGTAAATTTTTTAATTTAATATTACAATTTTACCGGACATTAGACCTATCTACTAGGAAATTTAGAGCCGTTTACGAGATCTGTGTGTAAATATATACACTGCCCAACGATGCACTCCTCGGCCATGCAAAACGAGTCTGCTGTCTGAGGCCAAAAAAGGGAATCTAATAGAGCGCTTTACCTCATTCTGTTTACAGCCCTAGGAATTTATAACTCAATAGGAACTTATGAAAATCAAAATCAAAATCAAAATCGTTTATTAGCCAAAAACAGTCAAATATACAAAAACATGTACAAAAGTCTGCATAAGCATCGTCAATATAACATTTAGTTATAAATATATTCTAGTTAAAACTAATAAAATGATAAACATACTAATTTATCTACATAGCCTACTATATACATTCTTTGTAATACCCAGAATCTATAGAAAGAGAGAGAGATACTAATCTATTAGGAAGAGTCACATAATAAACTTTTTACAAGTAAGATATTCTTCAATAGAGTAAAAAGAATTTTGTGTCAGATAGAGCCTATTAACCTTTTTAAATTTGTTCAAACATAGACTTCTAACAGTATTGGCAATTTATTGTACAGTTTTACAGATTTGGCTTTAAAGCTATTCATGGTTTTAGAGTAGGAGTAATTTTGTTTATTTACATCTTTTGAGTGTCTGGTATAGTACTTATGAATATCAGAATTTAAAGAAAATAAGTGAAGATTGCTCTTAATAAACACCAGACATTGATAGATACATATACAAGGAAGTGTCATTATACCTAATTTAACAAACAATAATCTACATGAATGCCTATAGGGTACCTTACAAATTAGTCTGATTGCTTGTTTTTGAGCTATGAACAAGGTATTTGCATGGGAATTGTTACCCCAAACAATAGTACAATATGAGATATGGGACATAGCCAAAATAAACAGACATTAAAATTTCTGTTAATACAATGTTTTGAAGCCTTCTAATCATAAATATACCTTTAGACACTTTAGGGAGAATATAATTAATTAACATGGTCTTGCCAAACAAAGTTGCTTTGAATAGCCACCCCTAGAAATTTAACTTATTCACTGACTACATCATGGTTTCCATAATTTATAAGAAGTTCCTGAGTTTTTGTCAAATTAAGGGAAAGTGAGTTGGCATTACACCAATCAGAAAGCAAGTTACTATTGAATTCTGATGAATAATTAGTCTGTCTAGTTGCTTTGTTTTTAACAGTCAAACAAATATCATCAGCAAATAGAAAACAATTAATCTTATCGGACTTGATATTACTTGGTAGATCATTCACATAAATTATGAAGAGGAGTGGGCCCAGAGAAAATAAATGAGATGATCTAAAACTTTTACATTTAAGGCAATCGGCTAGCTCTTTTAGTTTTCCAGATAATCGATCATCGATAAAGCGAGCGTGTGTACAGTTCGTTGCGCGGGGCTAGCACGATGCGACTGTGTTGGTTTTGCAAAACCAAAAGGAAGAAAGGTTGCACGCTTTCATTTTACAAGTAAATAATACTTTGTTCATGAAGTGGTAGGATTTTTTATCTTGAAACTCGATTCTAGATTCAAATGATAGAAATTTAACTTCTCTCGGTAATAGAATAATATAATTTAAGAAAATATAAAAACATATGATATACATAAGGAAAAATTTAGATCTATAAACTGAAATTTAAAAACGCATAAAAATATTACCTGATAATATTAACTATTTACTTGTTTTTTGATGTTGGCTATTTTATTGATATACCTAGACTGAACTAATGGTTTAAAGCATGTCGGTATTGGAATAAAATAGTTATTTCAAACCAAAAACATAATAAAAATAAGTTAAGCATTATAGAAATAACTATAGAAAAATTAATATATTTTGTCGCTGTAGTACAAAGTACAAAAGTCTCATGAAAGTTTGAATAAATTTCTATCATCAGTTTTACGGGTTAATTTTTTTTTTAATTCCCACGAATAGTTTTTATCGGGCGTCTGCCGTCACCTATTTAAAAAAAAAAGACAACTACAGTCAGAGAAGATAAATTTCACCTCTTCCTCCGTCCAAATGGGTTCTGTCGGTGGTTCCGTCTGGATTGGCGCTGTCGGTAGTTCCATCAAAATGTGTTCTGTCGATTGTTCCATCCAAGTGGGTTCTGTCGATGGTTCCATCCAAATGGGTTCTGTCGATGGTTCCATCCAAGTGGATTCTGTCGATGGTTCTGTCTGGATTGGCGCTACCACAACATTTCAAACTACTTCAAATACGTAAATTTGAATAACAAATACAAGTGGTGCATTTCATTTCCCGTTAAATTAGAAAAAAAGTAAGTTTTTAAAAATGTAAATGACATATCAATCAACGTTTACACTCTGGACAGAATCAATAAGAAAATCATTCCCCTAAAAGTAACACAACAGAGAAAACCCGATCACAGGGATATACTGCTATATAGAAACCACTACGTATGGATAAGAAATTTCGAAGCATTTGTCAGTAAACAGTTGGTAAAAACATCTTCAAAACTGTACATTTGTCGACAGTGTTTCAAACATTTTTACAAACCAAACAAACTCTCTGCTCATGAAATGGCTTGCACAAACGAACCATCTAATCCAATCGTCGTTCTTCCAGAACAAGGTAAATATTTATTCTTCAAAAACTACAACAGACAGTTGAAAATACCGTTCGTTATCTATTGTGACCCCGTGAGGAGTTGCTAGTCTTCCATCGGGCGCCTCCCCAGGTGGCGGATAGGGGAAGCTCACCAGATATGGTGGGTACTGGGGAAATAAAATACCCAGGGCGGACCAAAACTAGCAAAAAATGTTCGGCCAATGGCTCTAGCAGCGGAGGAAAGCCTAGGCTTCAACGGTAATAGAGGCAGATGAGCCATGACCCCACTGCCTTGTGGAGGGTGGAGAACCCAAAGGCTAAGGGAGATAACCCCAACAGAAAATCCGGCAGCCAAGGCCGTAGGTGGCAGCCCCACCAGCAGGCTCGGAAAAGGTAGGCTAATAACTTGCTTTTTCTTAAACAATCTATTATTGAAACTACAACAAATGAGAGAAACCGGACGGATCAACTGGAACAGACCTTTGGCATGAAAATAAGGACTAGAATTGGATGTTGGAACGTACGAACAATGACTGACAGTGGAGTTTTAAAGACAATAGAAAAGGAATTCAAAAGTTACAAAATTGCTATTTTAGGAATTAGTGAAACGAGGTGGAATGGCTTTGGTGAAATCCAAACACAGGATGGAAACTGCTTTATCTACTCAGGACAAGAAGATGAAGCCGCACCAACAAAAGCTAGGTCAGCACTAACGGAATGGAATCCAATATCGGAGAGGTTAATTATAGCACGATTTAGAACAAAGGTAAGGCATGTCTCAATTATACAATGCTATGCACCAACCGAAGGAGCATCAGATGAGGAAAAGACAGCTTTCTATGAATTATTGGAGTCTACACTAAGGAAGGTGAAGAGACAAGACATAGTCATAGTTATGGGTGATTTAAATGCAAAAATTGGAAAGTACAATAAGGGAATTGAAAGTATAATCGGAAGGCATGGTTTGGGAGAAACGAATGAAAATGGAAACAGACTGATAGATTTTTGCGGAGATGGAGGATTGGTTGTTGGGGGTACTTTATTCCCACACAAGCAGTGCCATAAGGTAACATGGACTTCCCCAAATGGAGCTACAGAAAATCAGATTGATCACATCCTTATCAGCAGACAATGGAGAAAATCTCTCCTGGATGTGAGAGCCAGAAGAGGGGCAGACTGTGGAAGCGACCATCACCTTGTAATTGCAGATGTCAGGTTAAAGGTTGCGTCACAGAAGGTCCAACATGAAAAAACACAAAAACGACTGGACTCAGACAGACTTAAAAATAAAGAAACAGCAAGAGAATTTACTATAAAATTGCAAAATAGTTTTGCGGCTCTGGAAGTACCTGAAAACATAGAGGAAAGATGGAGCATGATAAAGAAGACGATAATAGACTCTAGTGAAGCAGTTGTAGGGTATCGGAAAAAGAGGAAAAAGCCGTGGATATCAGATGAAACAATGGAGAAGGTTGAAGAAAGAAAACTGCTAAAGGAGAGAATAAATAGAGCAGGAAATGCAGAAGAAAAGAGAGAAGCTTTAGATACCTACAATTCCAAACACAGAGAGGTGAAGCGGAGCTTTAGGAAAGACAAACGTAAATGGGCGGAAGATCTTGCAAAGGAAGCGCAGGATGCAGCTGACCAGAACAATAGTAAGGAACTCTATAAAATAACGAAAACGCTGGCAAACAAAAACTTCACTGGAAGGAAACCCATAAAAAACAAAAATGGAGAGCTAGTAGTTATGGAAGAGAAGCAGATGAAAGTGTGGAAGGAGTTTTTTGAAGAATTGCTTAATAGAGAGGTTGAGGAGGAGTATGAAGTGGCAGACATTGGAATTGCTGACCAAGATTTGGAGCAAAACCCTCAGGAAGACCCAAGAATACGCACAGCACCACCAACAAGAGCGGAGATACTAACAGCCCTTAAAGAACTGAAAAATGGTAAGGCCCCAGGAGTGGACAACATTACCCCAGAAATGTTGAAAGCTGATGTTGAAGTAACTGCAACCATATTCCAAGATTTGATAAAAGATGTATGGGAGAAAGAAGAGATGCCAGAGGATTGGAAAAAGGGTTTACTAATAAAGATTCCTAAGAAAGGAGACACATCACTTTGTAGTAACTGGAGAGGGATTACTCTGCTTTCGGTTCCAAGTAAAATATTAACAAGAGTAATACTCAACAGAATTAAAGAGGTAGTGGACACTAAATTAAGGAGGGAACAAGCCGGCTTCAGGAGGGACTATTCATGTATAGATATGATTAATACCCTACGGATAGTGATAGAGCAAAGCTCTGAATATCAGACTCCGTTATATCTGACCTTCGTTGACTTCGAGAAGGCCTTCGACTCAATCAGCAGAGAATCAATGTGGAAAGCTCTAGAATTCTTTGGAGTTCCTAAGAAAATCATCAGCCTCATCCAGCTGATTTATGAGGATTATAGGTGTCAGATAGTACACGAAGGGAAACTGTCAGAGTCATTCAGAATTAAAACTGGTGTTAGGCAGGGCTGTTTGTTATCACCAATCATCTTCCTGATGGTTTTGGATGGAGTGATGAGGAGGACAACGAGAAGACCCAGAGGATTGAGGTGGGGACTCACAGATAGACTAGAGGACATAGATTTCGCCGACGCCTTGTGCATTTTGGCCCACAGAAGAGTAGATATGGAAGACAAATTGAAAGACCTTGAGAGTGAAGGGAAGAAAGTGGGCTTAAAAATTAACTTGGGAAAAACAAAGGAGATGAGAATAAACGAAAGAGACAATCAGCAACTGGAGTTAAATGGCAAAGTCATCGAGAGAGTAGAAGAATTTGTCTATCTTGGAAGCATAGTATCGAAGTCAGGTGGGACAGAAGAAGACGTGGCACAGAGGATCAGGAAGGCGAAGGGAGTTTTTGCACAGCTGACTCCAGTTTGGCGATCGAACCAATTAAGAAGAAGCACCAAACTTAGGATATTTGGAACAAATGTAACATCTGTACTTCTTTATGGTTGTCAAACTTGGAGAGTTACAAGAACAGTATCAGCCAAACTTCAAGTCTTCATAAACAGAAGACTTTTAAGCCTTAGAAGAATTTTAAATGTCCGATGGCCAGACACGATCACCAACGAGGAGCTATGGAGGAGAGCGCAAATATCCCCTGTGGAGGAAGTAATTAAAAAGAGGAAATACGGGTGGATAGGACACACACTAAGGAAAGCAGAACATAATATAAGCCGCCAAGCTCTGGAGTGGAACCCACAAGGAAGCAGGAGGAGGGGTAGACCGAGGACGACTTGGAGGAGTTCAGTGGAGAGGGAGCTGCGGGAGGAAGGAAAAAGCTGGAGAGAAGCAAAGCAGATGGCCCAGAATCGTGTGCGGTGGAGAGCATTTGTTGCGGCCCTACGTCCCCCTCGGGATTAAAGGAAATAAGTCAAGTCAAGTAAGTCATCTATTGTGACATAGAACGTGATCTAATCAAAGAAGATACATGTGAACCAAATCCTAGTATATCTTTCGTTCATCGTATCGGTGAGTTTTCAATTAAATGTCTAACTTATACTATTGTAAATGAAAATAGTAAGATAGTCCGTACTCAATCCTTTACAGACATGGAATCGTTCATGGTTTCTATAGAAAGTGAATGTGAATCAATAGGAAGGATATACAAAAGAAACATTCCCCCTAGTTTTTACCCACCAAAACCACATAACGGTGATCCCTGTCACATTTGTAATAAACCCATGCTGGACAACGACTACGTCCTCGATCACAATCTCATAAACGGAACAGTAAGAGGATACGCTCATTCTACTTGTAACTTCAGCTATCACAGATTACCCCATTTCGTCCCCATTATCATTATCAAAGACTTTGGAATAGAACTGCTAAAGTATTTCACCAGTGTAAACACAAACATAAAGTTTATTGCGTAAAAGAATCAGTTAGAAAAGTTTCTATGCATTTCGAAAAGAGTTAAAAATACTACAATGAAATTTTTAGACTCATCTCAATTCATCTCCGACACTGTATCTTTCAGTAAACTGGAAACTATAAGGTCTATTTGTATAGAAAACTATAAACTCAACATGTTCTACTATTTAACAATAGGTTCATTCTCTTTCGATGCCATGCTCAAGATCACAAACGTTAAACTAGAACTCTTAAACGATATAGAAATGTAAAATATGATTACAAACGGTATATGTGGCGGTTTTACATCCGCAATCAAGAGATACAAAAATCAAACCATCACTCTCTACCCGATTACGATCCCTCACAACAGGACTCTTTCATATACTTTTACGATATCATCAGTCTTTACGCCACCGTGATGTCACAATATCCAGTCCCACTTAACGATTTCTAATGGATATACAATAGCCAATTCCAAGACCAACCATTCGACATACTCAACAACAACACTCTCCAACCAGGTAGAGGTTTAATTTTAGAAGTAGATTTAAAATACCCGTTCAACATAAACCATAAAGACTATCCCTTGTGTCCTTACAACGTTAACGGATCTTTAATATCTAATTTTGAGGACAAAAAACATTACGTCATACATTATAAAACTTTAGAACAAGCTCTATCCATGGATTTAATACTGGAAAAGGTTCACAAAGTAATATCATTCAACGAATCCTTTTGGTTAAAACCTTACATCGACATAAACACACATTTAAGAACACACTATTCACACGACAAAATCTTATCAGATTTCTTTAAACTCCAATTCAACATAATCTACGGCAAGTCAATAGAGAAGATAACTGATAATTTAAACAAATATTTCCTGTACAAAAATACTAAAAAACTCATGAATCTTATAAAACAACCCACTTTCGTAGATAGAATAATATTGAATGAAAACAATTACATAGTCTTTACAAGAAAAAGAAAATTCCACTGTAGAAAGCCATTATATTTAGGATTTGCAATACTAGATCTAAGTAAAAGGTATATGTACGATATGTACTATAATAAGCTAAAGAAACATTTCCCACCTTTCGATATGATTTACACAGACAACGATTCATTCGCATTACACATATATTCGGACAAAAACATATTCACCAAACAAGATTTCATTCAGAGTTCAGGTCTAGGTCTCTTTAAAGATGCAAGTCCAAACAACCCCATTCTAGAATTCGCTACAGTCAGATGTAAAACATACGGTTACAAGACATTAAACGATACAAAAGTGTTAAAGAATTTACCAAAATCTTTTAGTTTCCAAAACTTTAAAAACGTAATGTCCAGTATATACGATTTAAAATTATACAATTCATACGAAAGAGTACTAGATGATAACCTATATCAAGTAATACAAAACAAAGCTGTTATAACACGTCCCATATAGGAATATTTTCATGTACAATCACCCATATATTTTTTTTTATTCACCAGTCCCAGACAAACCATTATAGGAATATTTTCATGTACAATCCCACATATAATTTCATATAATACATATAATTTGTTAAATAACCATATAAGTTTTTGTTTTCTTTCATGTACAGATGCTAGTACAAACCAGCTTATAATTTCATGTACAGGTGCCATTACAATTTGTCATATAATTTTAGACACATTTGTCAAATAACCATATAATTTTAGTTTTTTTCATGTACATGTGCTAGTACAAACCACCATATAGTTTTATCTACATTTTCCAGTACAATTTCCCATATAATTTTAGACCAAATTTTCAATTACATTTGCCAAATAACCATATAACCCACTGATCCCATAACTTCTCATATTGTTTGGATGTAAAAAATCAAATCACAGCACACACCTCACACTTGGCAGGATTTTTAATTGCAGCACACATTTTTAGCGACAGAAAACAAACTGACATACAGAAAACTTTTACTCTTACATGGCTGGAAGCTGATTGTTCTGACGTAAAATTCAGTGCAAGAACAGCAGCAGTGCTATCCCCTCCAATTTCCGCATAGTGGGCAAACAGAGGTTAATTTCCAAACAGCCCTTGTATTTTTGATTTGAGACATTATTTACATTTTGAATACAGCAAAATAAACCTTTTTTTATTATTTGGTTGAATATTGGAATTATCTTAGTTCTTTTTTGGCTGGCAATCCAGGATTTACTCTTAGAAAATTTCTAAGGGGAAGAAGGGATAAATCTAGATAAATATCTGAATATTTATCTTTATATTTGAAATATACTAATGATTTTTTAGCCAAGCAGCTCATATTGCAACATATATTTTTATTTGGCAGTATTTTTTTATAGTTTAGTTAGAGCTTTAGAGTAATATGCAATAAGTTGTTCTTGATGTGCAAGATTTCAAGGTACACTCAGTTTTGCCCGTTGTTTTCCCCTAACACTTTTACAAGATTATTCCTGACCCTAAACCAATTTCTCTAGCTCTCCCTGACTTTTCAGGTTTGAGGCAACTATAGAGTTGCCTCAAACCATGTCTTTTATAGAAAAAACATGGGATTATAAAATCAGAGCTACCAGTTGTCTGTTAATTAATCACATTCATTATTTTTATAACTTAGCCTTATTAATATTTGTAAATAAGTTAAGCCTACTTATGTCATGAATAATATTTTTTAACCTATGATTACTTACGAATAAAATAAAAAACTTAAGTCCACTCACTTGCTATTCTTGTTGTAGCATGCTTCACACACTCGGACTTCTTTCTCGATCCCGAACTTAGGCAGAGTGCAAGTCTTGGCCGAGCACTGCCCACAGAAGACCTGGCCACACGCACGGCAATGGTGCTGCCAACAAAAAAGTTCACAGATCAATTATCTGATTTATCGATTACCAAATACTTACTAACTTAGTCCTGTCCTCTTCTCTCAGTTGGTGTCCAGGTTGCAAGTTGCCTCCATGACTTCCTACCTGCAGTGATTGGTAGAGCTTCATGAGTGGAGCTGCCCCTCTAACTCAAAGCTTCTTCTATCTCTTCTTCCCATTTCCTTCTAGGTCTGTCTCTCCTACAGATTGCCTCTACTTTGACCTGTTTTATAATCTTAGGAAGCCGAATTGTGGGCATGTGAATTGCCCCAAACCACATTAGTTACTGTTCATGTATTGTAGTGTTCAATGAAAATGAAAATGTATTCATAAAAAATTAAAATTTGTATTTAGTCATTGTTCTTTAATACAGAAGATATTTAAAGACAAGTATATGAACCCGTTATCATTTTAGTTCTCATGTCTCACCACTCTTCATTGAGGGCATTTTTTTAAAGTTTTATGAGTTTTACCATAGTCGGTCAATAAGGACCTGTTTCTCCTAAAAAAAATAACTAGAATCCCAAAAATAACCAAATTAAATCTAAATAACCAAGAGCGAAAAAATTATTAAAAAATAACCTGTTACAATCCCTGAAATGTCTACATATCCAAACTAAGCCACTTGTTGGTGGAGAGGCAGGAGGGCCTACCTTGCGTTGGACCATGCCAAACTGCACGCGGCACCGATGGCAACAGTCGCCGTCTGCCCACTCGGGAGCTGTGTCCGCAGAGAACATGGCGTCACTCTCTTTCAGTGCTGGGAACTTGTAGTCCAACACCTTCATGATATTCATCGTGTCCTGCAAGTGTAAACCCTAATTAGCCAGCGGACATATTCAGTACGGTAGAGTTTTATTTGGATTAATCACAATTTTTTAACTTTGATGAAATAACATTTTGGAAACGAAGAAAAAACTTAACCCTGCGTTACTCGGGCACGGTCTCACGTCTCCGGGCACTGGGTTTTTTCGTTTTTACTACCGTTTGGGTTGGCAATAGATTTTGAAGGCCAAGCTACCTTCAGCATCTACCCCCTTGCACCGATTAAAGAGACAACTAACTGTTTGACCTTGATTTGGGAGGTGTTTTTACTTAAAATGTTCTTAACAAGACCAGGTATCATTACATTAATTCCATATTTTTTTACTTTATATTTTTCATTGTAACATAATCTTATGATTCCAGACATAATAATTAATAAGTTTATCCACGTAATAGAATAAAAACTATGAAAAACAAGGTTTTTTTTAATTTAAAAGGCTTTTAAAGACTTGTGTATAACTTGTAAGTAGATGTCATAAAAATATATATAATGTGTAAACAGTTGTGAAAATCTTTTATCTATTGTCTAATTAAAGGTTTTTTACTAGTATAGTTTAGTTTTATTGCACAACCCCAATTTCATCGGTAAAAATAAAGCACAGTCTCTGAGTATATGCGCGGGTATTGGTGTAATACACTTAGCGCGAGTAACGTAGGGTTAAATTAAAGAAGAGTTTAAATTATCCAGGATCGAATTATTAACTAAAGAGCAGTCAAATGTGAATAATAGATTTTAAGGTTAAGAACATTGATTTATAAGTTTGTAATTAATATAACCCCTCAAATCCAAACTAATTGGCACTGAAGCCTGTTCAGAATTAGGGGTGTTCGGATTTCCCGGGAAATAATATTACACACTTATTTCGTCACTGCATTTGCGATAAGCGAGGGATACATAACGATTGGGGTTATACAGGCCGGGCGAATTAGTGTTCAAAAGGGCTGTGTTCTCTAGGCACCTCAAAACAAAAAAGTAACATGTTCCCGGGCTTAGCTCTTACCACGAGACCTACGGTAATAGCTTATTCCCTGTGGAAAATTCGTTAAAGGTGTGCTAATATGCTAATGAATAAGAAAATTAAAAATGTATCAAAGAGCAATGAATCCTTTCAAAACATCCTGTAATAAAGGAGGTATCATTCTGTTTCCAACAAGACATAATTCATAATACTCTTTTAATGTACTCCAATTATAATGTTAGTTTACAAAAGATTTACAGTGTAAAATTTAGTTCATTCAATATAGTGTCAGTGTCAAAATAGCATTTAAATAGCTTGGTTTATATAAAAAATTTTGTAGTATGTTAATATTTTTATATCACTATTTTTTACCTGTAAAACAGGTGATAATTGAGTATATTGAACACATACTAGTTATTTACACTATTGACTGACTAGAATATCAGACAAACTTTTCATGAGATAGCAAAATGATAAAACTGCTTGAGGAAACAGACTCCTTGACTTACGAACAATAAATGCAGCAACTCTAAGCCACAAAACAAAATCAGAATTCTTATGTTTTAACTACAATTTTCTTCAGACTTCAAAATTGTAGCTTTATAGATTTTAAAAATTTAGTAAAACGAACTTAAATATTTTAGAATCAATTATAATATCACAGTATTTATCAAAAAAAATTTTGATTGAAACAAACAATACAGTGACTTACATTTTGACAAATTTCATCTAGTTCCTTTTCCACGAAGCATTATGACATACCACGAAGGAGCAGCAGACAACCTACCTGGCAGCCTTTCTACACAGTATTGATTATCCTCATATGGCTTCTCAGTTCATTAATGGATTACTATACAATTTAGGAGAATTATTTCCTCTTAGAATTAGTTTTTAAAACAAAATTATATTTTCTATACTGAAAGGCAGTACTGTCTACACTTTCTTTTCTGCTTATGTATTTAAATTTAAACATGTTAGAGACTACTTTATTACTTTATTGAATTACATAAGTTATCGATAAGGAAAGTTGTTAGCTGTTACATAATAAGCAATTGTGCCCAACAGTAAGATTAAAACTAAACTGTAATAAAAAAATTGGTTGAACTCAAACAATAGGCCACTACTGCATATCCAAGAATATTAGAACATAGTTCATTTGAAATGCTAAAAAAATTGATCAAACTTTTTTATAAGTCTCAAGAATTGTTTATATTATCTATAGGACAAAAAAAATTGCTGTCAACCCCTTAATCGTGTTTAGACAGATTTGATGTTCTCATCTTATTCTCTCATGAATATAAGCTGTCTGCTAGTTTTTTCTCAAGCTATGGCTGTTACATTGACCTTGAGAAGTGATAAGACCATTTGGTGCTGCATTCTAGTGGACTTTTATGAAACTAAATCCATGCCACATGCTCTCCAGTATCAAATGTCCCGCTTGGTAGTGTAGTTTTTTTTTTTCATAGTGATGTAAGAGTTGTTTGCATTGAACCAGTGTTATCCATTTTTTATACAGAATATTGTTTGCTGAATACTATTACAATGTTAAATTCTTATTTTACAGTTATTTGCGTTTTAAACTGAAAAATTAAAATCAAATCACTCAATCCCTTCTCATAGCCAATAATGGTATCATACCCAACAGATATGTGGTCTGTGTCCTTGGAGCATAGAGTACACGTTAGTTTTTTATTGAATTTCCCATATAGAAAAAGATAAGATCCATAAGATCTATTACCATAGATCTTATGGATCTTATCTAAGCCGGGGACCATGTTACTTTTTCGTTTTGAGGTGCCCAAAGACCAATTATCATCCTCATTAAAAATGTTATATACGAGGGGGTACCCAAAAGTAACCGGAATTAGTCTGCCGAGGTCGGAGCTTTGGTAGTACGGGTGAGTGCCACTAAGGCATGTCTAGCGCAACTGTTTGCCAGTTCAGTCCCGTGGGTCGTTGAGCTAGCACATTCTGTTCGTCTGTAGCGTCATTTTTTGCTGTAGCTGTTTCACTGTTGCTTTGTTTTTTATGATGGCAAGTTCAAGTAAACAACGCGCCGCTGGGAAATTTTATTTTTCCATGATTTATCACCAGTAACATTTGAAAGGTAATCTGGATCGATTCTGAGCTGTTCTTTCAGTTTTACTCGACGTGATTTTTGATTCTCAGTCAGAGCCCGAGGAACAAATTTGGCAGCAATGCGTCTCATTCCTAAATCTTCGGTTAAAGTTCGCTGAACCGAGCTCCAAGTTATTGCACAAATTTCTGACAGTTGATCAATTGTCTGTTGACGGTCTGTGAGCACAAGCTCTCACATTTTTTTGATATTTTCATCAATTCGGGCAGTTGATGGACGTCCGGAACGAGGTTTGTCATCAATCGAAAGGTCGCCATTTTTAAATCGAGAAAACCAGTCATACACTTGAGTCTTCCCCTAAGTATCATCTTTGTAAGCAGTTTTCAACATTAAAACAGTTTCAGCAGCGGTTTTACCGAGTAAAAAACAAAATTTCACAGCGGCGCGTTGTTCTTGCCATCATAAAAAACGAACCAACAGTGAAACAGCTACAGCAAAAAATGACGCTACAGACGAACAGAATGTGCTAGCTCTACGACCCACACAGGACTGAACTGGCAAAGAGTTGCGCTAGACATGCCTTAGAGGCGCTCACCTGTACTACCAAAGCTCCGATATCGGCAGACTAATTCCGGTTACTTTTGGGTACTCCCTCGTATATACAGTATATATATATATTGTAAACTTAACTATATATACTACAAACTAAATTGTAGTGTAAGCTAAGTTTTAGTGACCCTTAAGTCTTAGTGACGTTAAAGTAAAGTCAAACGATATATTTAGGGTGAAGAAGAAAAGATTGATAAAATCCAAGTGATTAATCCAATACTATAATACGAGCAAGGTTTGTATATATATATATATATATATTTGCACACGGATCTCGAAAACGGCACCGAGGAATTTCTTTAAATTTTGGAAATAACTAATTTCCGAGCAGAAAATAAGTTCTAAATAGGTCTAATGTCCAGGAAAATTCGTGTTTTACTGTAATATTAAGTTTAAAATCTAAAAATTTAACATTACGCTTATGGAGAATAAAATGTAAACAATACAAACCAAAACAGCTGATTATAACCATTTGACAGTTCTTGATTGAAGACGGCAAAGAACAATATGTGAATAGAGGTTTTTCATAAATATTTATTTTATGTATGTAATAAATGTAAAATTATCAGGTTACTAAACAATTTGTAAAAACTTAAGGGTAACATAACTGTGCGAAATAAAAGCAGGATAGAGTATTTCCAAAATCTTCCGTGTTTTGATAGAAAACGTATTTGTTGTATTGCTTGAAGCCACTGTAACAAACCAATTTAATATGTGTAAATTAAATTTATCTTTTGCTTTTCAATCCTCATTCCGTTTATATCAAAATCAGTAGGTCACAGGCTAATAATAACTGTATGGATAGTTAAACAGTAAATGATCGGCTAAAACAATAATTAAAGTTGGCTAAAACACCTTAACCGGCGTTACATATTTGGCAGACGCCGTGGTCCAACGGTAGCGTACTGGCGTAACATGAAGGTCGCGTGTTCAAACCCACTAAGGGCAATACTTTTTGTTCAGTGCTATATTAATTATGGTTATTAAATCGGTTTCATGTTTCGGTTAAATGTTCTCATTGAGTAATAAATGTGTTTTAATTTTTTCTAATTAATTTTTATATTACATGAATTATTCTAAACGAGCAAAGCTCGGTCACCAGGTACTGTTTCTAAATCCCTGAAGTTCATGTTAGTTAAGTTCTAGTTTATTAGATAGATAATTCGCCCCAGCCCCCCATAGTATGTGTGGTAGAAGAAGCCTTGGTGTCTTATATTTCCTGGTGCCTAAAATATCACCTCTGGCCCCCCATGATTGGAAATGTAAAAGTCCTTATGATTGCTAAGTTCTAATACAATAGTTGTCCTGGTACAATAGATGTCCTGGTGTCTAGTTGTTTATGGTGAGGTTTAGCCCGGGCCCCATAGTATGTTGGGATCAAATCCTTGTCTTTTATGATTAGGATTTGTGATGTCTTATAATTCAGCTTTGCTACATCTCTAACAGTTACCGAGATATTAAATACCCCCGTCGCAGCAGACCTGCGTACTCAGCGAATTTCCAAATCAATAATATAATAATAATAATATATGACAAGTTTGGTCAAAATCTGTTGATAAAGAATGAGAATTATTTGCCTATTCTCCATAAGATTAAAATGGGAAAGAGTGAGTAGGTTTGCTGCTGTGAGGAACACTGAAAGTAGCCATTTATACCATCAAAAATTTTATTTTTAACATTTATACCAACTCTCATCAACATCTGTCCATAAATAAAGGAGTTTGCCTAATCTCCATATGATTAACATGGGAAAAGAGTATGCCGGTTTGCTGCCATGATAAACACATAAACTATGATTTTTTAGCACAAATGTATGGATCTCAACCACATGAAGCTAAATATCAAGTTTCATCCAAAAATACCAGATAATAAGTGAAAAATTAATTTTTCCTAATCCTCCATAAGATTAACATTGGAGCCTCAAAATACAACGTACTGTGTTTAGATTTTTGATGTGTTTAGAAAAACTTTAAGGAACTTAATTGTGTAGTTTTTTAAGCTGATTCCAATGGTGTATTATAAAATCAGAAATGTTTAAAAATTACATGTGAAAAACGCAAAAAAACCCCATTTTGGGGTACAAAACCCCCCCAAACTACCCGTTCCCATTGACCGATATGTCTGGTTTACGAACTCGTCCGAGCATTTGTAGGAATACACGTCTCTACCAAATTTGGTCTCGGTCGGACCATTTTTACAAGAGTTATCGTGTTCACACATATATCTATATATATATATATATATATATATATATATATATATATATATATATATATATATATGTATGTAAAAATTTTAACGACTATTGTTTTTGGTCTCTGGGCACCTAAAGAAGAAAAAATAACATGGTCTCGGGCTTAACTCTTGCCATGAGACCTACAGTAATAGCTTCTTCCCTATGGGAAATTCGCTAAAATTAACTTAAACAAAATTATAGTTGTTTATTGAACAATGAAGGCAAAATTTTTTTACTAATCTGCATAAACTCTAAACAAAAATTTATCGACCTCGGTCGGGGATCGAACTCACAATCTTTAACTCATGAGTCCACCGCGTTGGCAATGAGCTAAGACATGATTATCCTGCGATGCGATTCAGCATCTTTTACCCAGGCGTTATTGTTGGAGCTATCATAATTATTCGTACGACTATTAACCCATTCCTGTCTAATGAAGCACACTGAACGTCCCCGTACTTCGCTAGACAGATGTCTAATGATGTGCGCCGTGCGTCTCGAAGGGCGGTTACGAGCAAACAATGTACGTTGCCTGCTATATACGAAATGAAGATTAAGAAGCAAAAAGGAAATTTAATTTACATCAATTTGTTTGTTAAAGTGGCTTCAAGCATTACCATGGATAAATTTTCTATAAAAACACGATAGATTTTGGAAATACTTTATTCTGCTTTTATATCGCACAGTTATTTTAGCCTTTAGTTTTTACAAATTGTTTGCGCTGATGACTCATTTCCATGAAGTAGTCCGGACCATCCGGCCTCCGAACCATCTGAGTCCGGACTAAAGGGAGTCGATTGTAGGGTGTAATAAATTCTCATAGCAACCAATTGAAATTATTGATATATTAAAATGCATAAATAGCTTAAGTAATGCATGTAGTGAGGACTATTATGGGTTGTCCAATAAGGTTATGATGGGAATTGTTCGAGAGATAGCTCATCCATTAACTTTTCTATTTAATAAAATGTTGGAAGAGGTACTTAAGTTTAGTAAAGTAGTACCTGTATACAAAAAAGGGGATAAATTAAATCCATTGAGTTATCGGCCCATTTCTTTTGTGCCCATAATTAGTAAAATATTTGAATCATGTGTAAAGGGTCAATTAAATACTTACTTCATTGATAATATTCTAATCTGTGAGGAACAGTTTGGTTTTGTGCCTGGAAAAACATTATTAAAGGAGTGGAAAATTTGATCAGTAAAGTTCTTGTTAGTTTTGAAAATAAAATAGTATCATCAGCATTACTGATTGATTTAACAAAAATTTTAGAATGTATTAATCAATCACAAGGTTTTAAATACATTCTCTACCAAATTTGGTCTCGATCGGACCATTTTTACGAGAGTTATCGTGCTAACAGACACATATATATATATATACATATATATATATATATATACCCCCGTCGCAGCAGATCTGCGTACTCAGCGAATTTCCAAATCAATAATAATAATAAAATATGACAAGTTTTATAAAAATCTATTCATAAACATGAAAATTATTTGCCTATTCTCCATAAGATTAACATGGGAAAGAGTGTGCAGGTTAGCAGCAGTGAGGAACACTGAAAGTAGTCATTTATACCATAAATAATTTTTATTTTAACCAATTATACCAAGTTTCATCAACATCTGTCCATAGATAAAGGAGTTTGCCTATTCCCTATATGATTAATATGGGAAAAGAGTATGCAGGTTTGCTGCCATGATAAACACATAAACTATGATTTTTAAGCATAAAAGGATAGATCTCAACCACATGAAGCTAAATATCACGTTTCATAAAAAAATATTGATTAATTTGGGAAATATTAATTTTTCCCTATCCTCCATAAGATTAACATTGGAGCCCCACAATACAATGTACTGTGTTTAGATTTTTTAATATCTCGGTAACCGATGGAGATAGAGAAAAACTTTAAGGAACTTAATTGTGTAGTTTTTTAAGCTGATTCCAATGGTGAAATATAAAATTAGAAATTTTTAAAAATTACATGTGAAAAACGCAAAAAACCCCATTTTGGGGTACAAAACCCCCCCAAACTACCCGTTCCCATTGACCGATATGTCTGGTTTACGAACTCGTCCGAGCATTTGTAGGAATACACGTCTCTACCAAATTTGGTCTCGATCGGACCATTTTTACGAGAGTTATCGTGCTAACAGACACATATATATATATATATATATATATATATATACATATATATATATATATATATATAAAAATTTTAACGACTATTGTTTTTGGACTCTGGGCACCTAAAGAAAAAAAATAACATGGTCCCGGGCTTAAGTCTCACCATGAGACCTACGGTAATAGCTTCTTCCCTATGGGAAATTCGCTAAAAGTCTAAATAAATTGTATTTTGGGGCTCCAATGTTAATCTTATGGAAAATAAGGAAAATTAATATTTCACTTATTAACCAATATTTTTAATGAAATTTGGTATTTAGCTTCATGTGATTGAGATCCATCCATTTATACTTAAATTTGTATGTGTTTATCATGGCAGCTACCCTGCATACTCTTTTCCCATGTTATTCGTATAGAGATTAGGTAATCTCCTTTTTTATGAACAGATATAGAGGAATTTTTACGAATAAAACTTAATTGGGATTTTAAAAAATATGCTGTTATATGTGTACGTTATCAGATTATGGGTGTCCTGATTAGTATATTTTTCCTTCTTGTTACATATCACTGTACCTGCACAGCCTTGTACTTGGGACTGTTGCGAAATGCAAAGGCCCAAGTCTGTATCAGCTCCAGGACTTTGTTGCGCACATTCTCATGAGGCGTCGTCTTCACCAGCTGCCGTAGCTCCTCCATGTACACCTTGGTACCAATTTCATCATGTATCAAACTACCGCAGTTCTTGACACACGACTCCAACACCTAGGTTATATCAATCTAGTTAAAAATGAGCATATGACTTCTAAGGTAAAATAATCAAATACGTTACTTAGAACACAAGAGATTGACATAGGTAAAGACAAGAACAATGATACTGCACTTCACATCCTTCACAGGCGGTTCCGCAGATCACCCGGATACTTACCCTTTAATTTGAAGGAAGGAAGGAATTATTAATTTTTATAATTTATAATGCCCAAATTATAAAAATACAATTGGTTTTTGATATGGGAAAATATACTGTTATAAAACAAAAGTGTAAAAAAATTCCAGCACAACTATTCTATTACTTGTATTTGCGAACTGTTACAGTCTACACTAAACACGCCACTGGGCGTGTCGTTTTGGATGGTTATATAAGCAATGGCCTGTGTATGAGATATTCTTTGGTGTGTATTAACGTCTGTAAAATTAAATACTATAATCATTCACAAAGACCATCCTCAGACCGATTCGTAACTCGTAGGTAAAGTTGTGGTTTGGATCCCACATTAAACTTTAGACTCCTTAGATCTCATTGGCTCTTGGGCTATTGGTTAACAAACTGGTTTCAGCAATATATCAGTGTTAATTTAGACATAAGAATGCACCACTTCCCATTCATAACTTGGCTATGAATTAGATCTGTGGATAGTGATTATAGTCGGGTCAGGTGCGGGTCAGATAGTGGATTACCATCAATTTTCAGATCAGGTCTGGTTCAAATACCATAAGCTGTATAAATAAACGGTACCAGTGAACTGACACATACTTTCTCCCTTAAGTAAATTTAAAAAAGTCAATCTGTAATAAAACTATCATGTTCTACAAAGTTAATCTAAATATCATTTAATAATTTATTGTTTCAAAAATAATCATCCTATTTTTAAAAATAAAAACACGAGAGACAAAGTTAAATTAATTGTTCAAATTGTATGAGGGGGAAACCCCCCCCCCCGTAACACCAAGCTTTTTTGAGCTGGTTTTGTTCGGTGATTTGACCTTACGCTTCATACCAAGTTTCATGGAAAACGGTTGGAAAGTAAGGAAGAAATTGATTTTTTATATTCTCCATAAGAATAACATTGGGCGCTCTCAGACAACGTACTGCGTTTATCGTAGACAGTAAATTTAACTTTTCTCTGGAACCATTAGTCGTAGACAAATAATTCAATATACTAATTTGTTTAGTTTTTTAAGCTGGTTTTAATGGTACCAGTCAAGTTATACTTTACTTTTATTGTTTTCGCTGAAAATTTAAAAATTTGATTTTTTTGACATTTAAAAGCCCATAACTTTTGAACCGTCATTTTTACAGACATGCGGGTGGTGTCAAATTATTTAGTACTCTGTACACTATAAACTGTCAAATTTTAATCAAAATCGTTAGAGCCGTTTTTGAGAAATTTGGATTTTTCACGTTTTTTTAAGGGTTTTTAGGGGTGAACTACCCTTAAAAATCAAAAATTCAAAAAAATGAAAAAAACGCCTAGAGATACCTTGAATATATACATACATGCCAAATTTCATCTAAATCGGACCAACGGGGTAGGCTGTGGCACTGTACACATCCAGACACACACACACACACACACACACACACACGGACGGACAGACATCACGTCAAAACCCACTTTTTTGGATTCAGGGGACCCCAAAACGGATATATCCACCCTCAACTCAAATTCGAAAATTTTGACGAAAACAATACTTTCTCCATATACTACGTATAAGGGGAGAAAGTAAAAAATTTGGGTCGGGTTTGGGTAAGTTAGTTAAAAAAACATTGGGCAGGTTCAGGTATTATAGGTTAAAATTCAGGTCAGGTTTGAGTATTTCAGGTTATAATTTGGGTTGGCTTTAGATATCATATAAAAAATGTTTATTATAGGCCTAATAACATTTTTATAATAAGGTTTTTATAGACCTACTAACCAGTAACATAGCAAAAACCTACAATACCTTTACCGACTTATATACTATGTAAACATCCGCGGATCGTATGAAAAATGTTAATTTAACCCTAGAAATGATAAAGTCGTAATTTACGACGCATTTACATATTCAATAAGAATTGGCAGGTGGAGGCATCTGTCGTCAGTTTTGTGGAATTGTTAGACACTATCGCCTACGCGACCGTGTTTCCCTCTGGGGGCCAACAACCGAAACTGCTCTTTTAGTACACGAGCCTGCCACCGGGCAGGTCTATAGCCAAGTAAGCGCTATCTTTTCCTAGGCACTGGATGGCCGTGGTGGCTAAAGCGCTGCGCTGACGAGCGTAACGTTCTAGCCATTCGGAAGTGCTAGGGTTCGAATCCCGACCATGAGCAATCCCAATTTGGCTTGCAAATGTGTGGTGTAGCGGAGTGGAGGGCCCACCTTAAATAAACGGTGACCGGCTTGGGTGGAAGTTGACGGCATTTGTAGGCTTAATTGGGATTGCAGTGGACACCTGTTTTGCTTTTGTGGTTAGTGGTTATAAGGGGGGGGGGGCATGTTTTAAGCTTTTTTTGTTTAAACTTTGATATTTCAAGAAGATATTAGTAATTATTTTTATGTTACAGTTAAGAGTAAAAAGCTTATCACTTCTAGGGTTAAATAGGTTTTGGTAGACCTACAATATTTGTAGCAACTTATTTACTATGTAAACGTCCGCGGTTCGGTAAAAGAACGTCCCCAGGTGGGGGCGGCATTGATCGATAAAAAAAATCGACAGTCGAAAATAAAGTGGCTGTAAATGTCGTATTTTTGGTCCGGTTGGCATTTCTTCACTGTTTTCCACCAAAAGACATCTAATAGTGAGTAAAAACATAAAAATAATTTTAGCATATACCACTCACTCTCTATTGCATAAATTTAGCAGTGAACGTGTTAACTAATTACTTTTTTACTAATTACTCGTAATTAACTAAATGTGGGAAAAGACAGGATTAATGACTGGTGTCAAAATCGAAAACTTTGATTAACTTTAGTAGAGGGATAGAGACTGAAAAGGTTTATCCGAGCGACGTCACTTGAGAAAACCTTCCTGTGAGATGGTTGATGACGATTTGTATTGATTTTATAAACGTGTGCATTTTTTCCAATGACTATTACAGGAGAAACCTAAACTCTCATTATGATTGTGTTGACCAACTGCATATTATTATTAGGTATAAATTATAGTTATAAAACTAGGTGTGTTTATCCGGCCAAATTGTTATCCGGCCGAGGGCCCGGTCCTGAGGTGGCAGGATATGAGGGGTCCTACTGTATTTAGATTTTTACCACAAACATTTTCCATCATGTTTTTAACCCTTCAAAGCGGTTTGACGTAAGGCTCACGTCATCATGCAGCCCTTCAGTCTAAATGCGCCTTGCGTCGTTCTCGCTAACTTTTTTGAACTCGGACTGTGTGGAGATTATAGCCAATGAGTTTCTCTACATTGAGCAACCAATTTCGATCAGCTGGGAGTGCGACAGAGATAGATATATGTTGTTTACAATCATAGCCGTTTTGTATTTTGTTCGTTGCGTCGCTTTGGTGTGCATACGTGCTGTTTACTGCAGTTTTGTGCTTTTATTTATAGTGTTAACTATCTAAACTGATGTTAAATTATATTCTAAACTGTTACGTAAATAATTAAGTGTTTAGTATGTCTTTCTTTTTGTTTGAAAATGTAAATTAGTGATGTGTTTGTGAGAAACGTTTTTATGTTGAAGTAAAACGGTGTTACTGAGCCAGTTTATTGTAACCTATAATTAGGTGATTAGGTTTTAGACTATTATTTTTTTATTTCAGTAATTTTATGATGGCTAGATCTAGTGAAATAGACCGTTGGTTAGACCTAGACGATTTACCCTTATTATCAAATGAGAGTGAGGAGGATGAAGTGGACTTTGCCCAACAGGAGCTAGGCCTTGAGGGCAACCTTGATGAATCTGAATCTAGTGACATTGAACCTGTTTTACAGGTAGATAGAAACATAGATAATGTTATTGAAAGTGTTGTGTTAGGGGCTGGTGACTGTCACATACCTAGACCAATATCTCAAGACAAGCCCCCAATGGTTTGGGAGACCATGGAAGAGTACGAACCTGTTAGGGAAACTTTTTGCAGTGCATCTGGACCTAAAATCCAAGCTGATAGTCCCCTAAGCATATTTCAATTTTACTTTAACGATGAAATCATGGCTGTTATCCTAAGAAGCTGAAATGTCTATGCTGAACAACAAAGGGCTAAGAAAGGGATGGGTTTTGCACGAGGATCCAGGGACTGGGTTTGGAGGTCATTATTTCAGAAAGGTGACGTATATAATATAATACATGTTACATTTTATACCATTTAATTCAAGTATATTATTTTACTAACTGACCAGAGGTATGTACGTACCTAAGGCAAAATCATATTCAACACCCCCCCCCCACAGAGCTAAGACAAAATATCTTATCTATGATATCTATGCCAAAACTTACAATCAGCCCAAACATTGCCACATGGGGATTTGGATTTGTCAATTTCTTCTTAATTGCAGCTAGAGCATATTTCGGCCTAAAAATCAGAAAAATGTTACAATTAATGCATGCTCAATAATAACTAAGAAAATTAACTAATGACACCTAAATATATTCTTCATTCCTTTCATACATACCATTCATGAAAAAATTACCATAAAAATGTTTGTGTTTACTTCCTCGTGGGAAATGGGTTGGATCATATATATTTAAGAGAATGTTTTCAGTTCATCTAAACAGCTGTTCTTATAACCAAAAATTCAATACAATAGCTCAGATAGTTTCTATTGAAACATGATCTAAACACTTCTATCTTAACCCGCCATCAGTCAACCTAAGTAACCCTTAAACGAGTGCCCCATTTTGCATCAAATTAGTATTGGCATGTTAAAATGTCTTTTTATGTTTACACAATTTTTTGTTTACTTGGTAGATAATCTGCGGGAAAAGGGGTATCATATAATGGTGGCTGCTGTGGCCTGAAGTTTCGGTGGGAAATAAAAGTGTGCGAATAACTTTTTCTCTGCATGAAGCATGGTTTAGCTCAAAGACTATAATATGGCGTTATGATTGCGTTCATGTTTTGAAGACTTGCATACAAAAAAAGTGTAGTTTTTGTTAAAATAAACACGCATATCGGGTGTCGGCAGACATGTCCGTGCCTTACGCGCCTCATTCCAGGAATCGCCGAAATTATTTACAACCCCCACACTCCTTTTGTTTCCTTGTGAGTTGCAAAGCAGTGAAGCAGTTTGCGGAGGCTTTCTCATTGTGCGCCCTATCACGCAAGTGGTTAGAGCGGAGTTTAGTTCCTCATGCGCCCTTCTGTGTTAGAGATAACTTACCATATTAGTTGTGACTGTTTTCACGTATATGAGTATTTTGTGTTTCCATTTTATATTACACTGATTCCACCAAGGATTTATAAGGAGATGAGAGATTACGTCGAATGCAATATTTCTAAACGGAATACATATATGAGCGTGTGTGTTAATTAAAATATATTTTTGTTTCTATTTATTTTTAAAAACTGTCATTTAAAATAAAAACTGTTAATTAAAATATATTTTTGTTTCTATTTAATTTTAAAAACTGTCATTTAAAATAAAAACTGTTAATTAAAATATATTTTTGTTTCTATTTAATTTTAAAAACTGTCATTTAAAATAAAAACTGTTAATTAAAATATATTTTTGTTTCTATTTAATTTTAAAAACTGTCATTTAATATATTTGGTTTGCATTGATGTTCAATTTTATTATTGCGGAAGAAAATTACAGAAGAAAACTCTGCATGTGCTCTTTCCCTTAACACCAACAGTGTCACCATTCTTATACTAGAAAATTACCAACTAAGTTTATTTAAATTATTACTCAAATTTAGTAATTAATTGATTAAATTAAAGATGGAGCCTCATACTTAATCAATTTATTAGACATTTAAATACAATATTATGTTATAAAAACAAGTAAGATAGGTGGAATTTGTGTGATTTAGCGTTGCGGAAAAAACTCCCGATGTGCTCTCTACCGTTTGAACGGTGAAGCGCCCTCTCATGGGTTAAGGTTATGCAAGTGACTAAACAGTTTACATTGTTTAACTGTGACTTCTTGCACATTTTGCTACTGTGTTACGTTATTTTAGTTTATAATGGTCTAAAATTTCACAAGCACATTGTTTACAAATTACAAAAATATCAGTCTATTTCTAAAAAAGGAGTTTAAACGCATGTTTTTGAGTCCTGGTTTTACAGGCGCCTGGGGACAGAGCCCCCAGCGAGCGAAGCTAGTTGGGTATAAAAGAAATCTGTGGTATTATTATTATCTTGTTCTAATTCACTGATTGTCTATTTTCAGTGTCTGTACAATGTTCTGGGTGTTCAGACAAGTAATCTCTATAATTTTCAAAATCTTCATTGTGGACGGTCAACCGTATAGAAGCGTTCAAACATCTAGAGTGACGCGATCAGTCAACCATTAGATTCTCACTAACAACCTTGACATTTCGCCCTTTAGACAACCCTTTCACCCATGTCTGTCAACTTAAAACTACAAAGTAAACAAATATCCTGCCTCATATAGTCGTGAAGGCAACCAACGTAAAAAAATGTGTTCTCAGTGGACTTTTTTCTGTTCGGAGAAATCTAACAGGCTGACTGATGGCGGGTTAAATGCAAATCCACTAACCTCCCCCCCTCCCAGAGCTTAGACATGTCCATGTCAAAATTTAAACACTAATACAATCATTTTGAGTTCATGTCAACTTTTACTGAGGTTAACAAGTATTGTAAATGAAGTACCATGTGCTTGAACTAGGCACTAAAAATTTTAAGATGTCTCATGTACTCTCAACTTAAGAACATCTTACTTTCTTCCCCTGTCCATATTCTGACTGAACTTGTATAAATACTCACTGGACATCTCCCTGGCGAATCTGATCACATATCTGAAGGATGACTGGCCAGTCAGGTTCCAGACGAAGGTGACTAGTGGCCTTATCTGCAAAACAAGTATTGATTACATAAACATCGTATTTAAATGTTAAGAATTTATAAACATTGGGATTGATGTACAAGGGGGTACTAGAAAATAACCGGAATAGCATTGCCGTGGGCCGAGCTGTTATATTACAGGTTTTTGTCCCTAGGGCCTGTCAAGTGCAACTCTCTGCCTGTTTTATGCCATGCACGTTGACGTGGCACATTCTGTTCATCTTTAGTTACTTTTTTTGTTAGTTCAGTTTTGTTGCTACCTCGTTTTTTACTGTGGGTAGTTTAAGTGAACGACTTGCCTCTGAGAGCTTGTGCTCACGGCTGTTGGACTATTGATCAACTGTCAGAAATCAGTGGAAATCAGTTGAGCTCAGTTCAGAGACTTTTAACTAGAGATATAGGAGTTAAACGCTTTGCGGTCAAATTTGTTCCTCGTGCTCTGACTCATAATCAAAAAGCATGTAAAGTCAAGACATACTGTTAACTAAAAGAACAGCGTAGAACTGATCCACCTTATTAAATTTGCAAATTTGTGTTGCTCACAATGTACTATGGCATTATTTATCCTTTCTTAACCTATGCCGTTGCTGTTTGGAGGCATAAGTCTCAAAGAATAAAATTTGTCTTTACAGTACAAAACAAGCCATCTGAGCAATTTTCAGAAAACCATATAGGTACTCTTGTAAGTCGCTTTTCAAAACCAATAAACTTTTAACTTTCCCTTCAATTTATATCTTAACTACAATAGCCTTATTTCTTAGCAAACATTACAAATTTTCTTTACGACTAACTTCAAATTACAATTTAAGAAATACTTTTAATGCAAGAGTACCTAAACGTAAAACCAGTTTTTTTTCAAAATCATTTTTTTATAATGGAGTTTCACTTTTTGATTCTCTTCCAAACGCCATTAAGGCAAAAGTAAGCTGCCCCTAAAGTTTTGAAAATATGGTTAAGAAATTTTTACTTGAAAAATGTTTTTATAAAGTTAAGGATTTTATTTGTTATAATGACAAAACCTAGTTAGTTTAAAGAAAAAAACATTCGTTTCATTATTAGGCCTGTATAAAGTTTATTAATTGACTACTATATTAATGAATTGACACTATTATGCAGTTTTTGTTAACTGTCAAGATAAAGCAATTTGAATCAGAATCTGTTAAATTTTACCAGCAGCTTTTTGTTCACTTAAACTTACCCTCTTAAAAAAGAAGGCAGCAGCAAAACACCCCTTAGCAAAAAACGGTTACTTCAAACGAACAGAACATGCCAGGTCAACGGCCTGCACGGCACTGAACTGGTAGAGTTACAATAGAGAGTGGCTAGGGGTAGAAACCCATATAGTACTACAAAAGCTCCGCCCGCGGCAAAGCTATTGCGGTTACTTTTGGGAACCCCCTTGTATATTTTTGTAATTCATAGAGTATACTGATAAAAATTGTTCTAAAGAATTTTTTAGGTAAAATTGTATGAGTGAACAGATGGAATAAAGCTTCTAATGAGTGCAATTACTATTTCCTAGTTGACAAATAATAGTTTTCTAAAAAAATGATTTTTTGTGTTTTTGGTTATTCGTTGTGATTTGTGCCTACTATTCCAACCAGCTTCTACGTTAACTTTTACCATAAAGTTCTATATGTTCCTAGTACTAGTGGTCTACTGAACATTTTTTACTTGCCATTTTGTTGATGTCTGTTATAGGCTACTAACAATAGACGAATATGGGTACCACCTAACATTTTAGATAGCTGTAAAAAAGTCTACATCTATACTTTTTGTATTTTGTGTTCATGCAAGTAATATTATGTTTCAGTTATTTTAAAAAATGTTTCAAACCCAGAAGTTTTAGTTCTTTAATGAATAGGCGCCTAACTTAATTCTTTAATGAAACCCTTCATTTTTAATGTTAGGGTATTGTGGTACATTATCACAATAATTATTCAAAACCACTGAAATTGAGTGTGTCATAAACTGTTATTTGGCAGAAATGTAAACATTTTTAACCCTCCCACTCCCCTTAGTAGCAATTGCTCACTGATTGATCAATTTGACAGATGAGTGCCACTTTAACTTTTTAAATCGAAATGTTTATTGCTGTTATAATATTTAACAATTATATAGCTATAGTAAAGTTTTATACCTTTATTTGCCTGAAGATCTAAAAAGTCTTTATTCTCCCGATGTACATTTCACTACGTTGTGTGGCATCACATCAAAGGATAAAATCTTGAGTGTTAATCTACAATTATGTACATCGGGAGAATAAAGACTTTTTAGATCTTCAGGCAAATAAAGGTAAAAAACTTTACTATATCTATAAAGATCTAAAAACTGGAAATCATAAAATATTAATTATATAGCATCGTCAGGTTCATAGAGTATTTAGTCAATACTTTATGTACTGTTATAGGCTCTATGTCAATAGTTATAGACTACTGTTTGTTATTATTAATAAACTTTCTGAAAATATGAATATACCGGTATTATATGAGTATATTACTTATTTCTAAATATATTTCTGAAAGTGATGAATCAATTTGATAAACTTCTTCCATATCATGTGTACTTAATAAATTGAAAACTTGAAAAATATACTTTTAAGTATAACATAATTTACATTCTGATCAGCCTACCTAATATTATATTTTCCACTGTCCAATAAATAAAGTGTAGGCTATACAGATATAACTTAAAGATACAATTGTTACAAAATGGTCTTGAATAGGTTACAACTTCCCTTTAATCATTTTAATAATACACAGATATATCCACCAGCCGTCCTTAAATCTAAAATTGGTTTGCATGTTTGGTTTGACGGTGGAAATAAATAAATAAACATCAAATCCTTCTTAATCAGTTCAATTACGAATAAGTGTTGATATTAAGTGACTGAATAGTAAATGTTAATAATTTTACTGTGGTATCCTTGATTTCTCATAACTGGTGGGAGTAGGTAAAATTTGTCTCAATCGCCAAGTACCGAACTATAATTCTGTTCTAGCATATATCGAGGAATAACAGAAAGTGAAATTTTGGCAACATTAGTTAGTAACAGGTCTATAATAGCATAGTGATTTTTTAATTTTAATAGGCTGACCTTGGTGAACTTGCAATTTTCTATATTTTGTTCAAATAACCACAATCAGCTGTAGGCCTACCTACCTACCTGTCCTAAACTATAATCCATCAGTTAAGGCTTAGTAGCGGAAAACATTTGTATTTAAAATGTAGCTTGAATACAGATGCCCTTATTGAATCATACAATTTTACTAAGGTTAGCTTCTTATACTAAAAGTCGTTTATCTTTCAAATTAACATTGCTTTAAATTCCTATTATGGAAAATTTATTTTAAATATTGGGTACCACTAAATTTATAATTAGGGATGCTTTTCTGTGTACGGCCAGCTATTAAATTGAGGAATGACTCATGCAATAAATCGCTAAGTACTATGACAAGACCTTCATTAGCTTTAATAAATATGCTAAACAATCGTTAGATATTACCTAACATTTTGTCGAACGCAGATAAAGAACGAAACATTTTAGAGATAATAGAAACTACTAATTAACCATAAAATTTATAATTTTGCCTTATAGCACGAAAACTTTTAGAAACTATTGGTATGTTATAACTCTGTTGACTTAAACTTATTCCGACTTTTTGTAGTGGCAGTGTCACAAGCTATCCACGACAACGGAACGGACAAAGGAGAAAACAAGAAGAGCAGATTTTAGGTGGAGCAAAGGCTTTTAAGTACACTTTAGACCATAGAAAAATCAATCTCAAACAACAATACATTTCTGCAAGGAATAGCAATAATTGATAATTGTTAGTGTATTAAGCATTGTAAACAAAAAGGGTTTTGTAATAACGAGTAAATATCGTCATAATCTAATAACTATGGTGGGAAATTGGTCAAATACTAACAAAACTACTTAGGTGAAGTAAAGAAAGATATGAATTTGTTTTATAAGTTATGCTTGTTTTAAATTTCATTTCTCATTACTTGGCTTAAAATACCTGAATAGGTCACCATTTCATAAAGGTAATGTAATCAAAGAAGGCAGGACAACTCAGAAAGGGTCCGAAGGAAGAACACGAACATAATCTCACTTTGTATATTAACATAGCCCTTGTTTTAGAGAATGAAACAGGAATGTGAAATATTTTTGTAGTTATACTTTGAAGCGTGATAAAGTTTAAGTATTTTAAATATGCAATGTGATGTAATTTGTGCTCAAGTAAATTAGAAGTATTATCGAGGATCCAAACCAAAAACATAAATCAAAATCTTAGGAGGAGAAAGTATGTATCAGTTCATTAATACCACAGATCGTAGAAGAACTTCTTCTATCATCTATGCTAATACCATTTATTATGTTTATGTTACATTAACCATACGTGAGATAAAATGATTAACATAACAAAGTAATAGTAGGTGATGGCCAATGAAGAAATGAAATGAATGCGGGGGTTTCTACCTCCATTCTCCGAAATATGATGATGTGTGATGTGGTGTATACCTACATTCTATGGTTTTGAATAATTCCAGAATTCAACTTTTAATCGAAAGACTGTTTTTTATGTACTTATGAAACCCAATCACTGCTGAAAATTAATTCTATTTCATCCCAAATACAACTCTAAAGCTTTCTCAGAGAATTCATTTGGAATTTTCATGAATAATTATTCATTCCGCTTTCTTTTCACTTATGTTTTTAGTGAAAAATAAATCAATCGGAAATTTATTCTCAAAAGCTGTTGCATTTGAGTTTTAAAATATAGTGAGAGAAATTCGTAGGATAACTATAATTACTATGTAGATATATTATTAACTAGCTGACCCGGCGAACTTCGTAACGCCTAACGCTGGTTACACACTGGGCGGTTTCTGCCGCGGCGGTGATTTCGCCGTAGCCGCCCGAGAAAATCTGCTTGCTTACACACTGGACTGTCAAAACACCGCCAATCAGTCGACGACAGGTTGCTTTTGGTGAATAACCTGCTAGTTGTTGTTAACACGTCATTGTAGTTGACTTGTTGATGTCGTTGATATGTGTAGAAAGTAAATAAACTATTAAGTGTATTATTATATTGAGTGGCTTAGGATAATTGCACAGGTTAGTTGTATCATAGATGATAGAAGCCTGATAGATGATAACCCTCTATTCATAATCAATGGTTGTATACAAATTATTTAGTGTTTGAGTAATAAAATGGACAGACAACAACTGTTAGCAGTGTTAGCACTGTTTTTGCTAAATCGTAGACGAAAGAGGAGAACTAAAAACCGCAGTGTTTGGATCCATCCAATAAACTTCAGGAGAAAAGAATGTGGAACCTTTTACACATTGTTTGAAGACCTGAGGAATGACGAGACTAAATTTTTTAATTATTTTCGAATGTCCATTAAGTCCTTTGACGAGCTACTTAACCACCTGAAAGACAGCATCCAAAGAAAAAACACACGATTGAGGAATTGTGTCCAGCCTGTAGAAATGCTTGCTGTTACATTGAGGTAAGTAGTACTTTATATACTTTGTTTATTATTATTACAAAACATTATTATTTACATCTTTCTTTTTCCTGTTAATTAATAAATCTCTTAAATCCTTCAATGTTATTTTATTACAGCAAATGCTCTATTTACTAAAATGTTTTCCAACAAAGGTAGTTGAAATAAACAACTCAGTCAATCAAGAAAATCTGATATAATAAACCTTAAATACATTGTGAATACAATTTGAATACATTGTTGTTTTATATCACTGTTCAAAACTGATATAATTCCATATCGAAGGAGGACGTCTCTGTGTGTGCTGAGGAACTTCTCTCAGTACCTGTATTATCTTCTATTGCACGAAATTCTCAACGAATTGGCGAACATTTGCCATTTTTTCTGTCTTATCAATCTGTTCTGTCTGGATCCGTTCTACAGGCATGGAAGAAGAAGTATGGAAAACATTTTTTACTTGTGTCTGTGGTGGTATGGGACACATGTTCGTTTGATTTGTTGAAGGTTTGGTGAAAGACGATGCTGTATGAGGTTGATTAAATGAAGTTGGGTGCTGGGGAGGAAAATAATTAGATAGAGAATTAAAGAATTAGAATAAATAATAGATATTGTGAAGTACCAGGAACATTGTAAGATTGTTGGTAGTAGGGCGCGGGTTGTTGTGCAACTGGTGGTTGATGACCCTGAGTGTCAACTCGTGTTTGTTTATTGACAATTGTAGAAATAACGTTCAGAACCCCAATTTGTAATTGAATTTTTTCATCTCTGTTAAAATTTTCTATCATTGGAAGAAGACTTTCAAAAAATAACATTGAACTGTTAGGCTTTTCTTTGGGAGTCTCAAGTGCTCTGATGATTTTTAAATCTACCTCGTCCATTTTTTTATGTTTTCTAGTGGCATTAATAGGGCCTCTCTTCTCAATTGCTGCAGGAGGGTCGATTTTGTCCTTATCTTTATTAGATACAGCATCCTCCAATCCAGCTTCCTCAACGACAGATTCTTGATTGTCGTAGCTGTCGATTACCTCCCTTCCTGTATATACTTTCTTCAAAAATTGTAGTTCGTCAGTAAATATATATTTCCTTTTTTTGGTTGCTTTACTACCACTTGTCTTAGCTTCTTTCATCTTTTTTTCCGATTTTGCAAACGAGTCACGTAAATTCTTCCATCTCTTTAAAACCTCCTGTCCTGTAACAAAAAAGTACACCATACCTCATATTATGGTTATTTTTAGTCGAAATAAGTATAAAATCTTTATGAACATATGTTAAATCCTGGAATATAAATATATGTTAAAGGAATATCACATGTTTCATCACATGTTTATATCCCTTTTATATCTTTACCTTATTAAGTTTACTAATGTGAAGCTTAGCAAAACAGTAAATTAATTACGTTTTTTATTGCAGGTATTTGGCATCAGGATGTACTTTTACGGATCTGCATTATATGTACAGACTGGGAATTTCAACTATAAGAAAGATTGTAAAGGAGGTGTGTCTAGCTATATGGATAGTAATGAAACCACTATGTATGCAACCTCTTACAAAAGAATATTTAGAAGAAATAGCCACTGGATTCCAATCAGCAGCTAATTTTCCACATTGCATTGGAGCGGTGGACGGTAAACACATCCGTTTGGTATCGCCTTTTGAAAGTGGGTCTATGTATTTTAATTACAAAGACTATCACTCAATTGTATTGATGGGTATAGCTGATTCAAAATATAGGTTTACGTACACTCATATTGGAAGCTATGGAAAGGATTGTGACTCTTCTATTTTTAAACAGACTCAGTTATGGAGATCAATAGATAACAACTCACTAAATATGCCAGATGAGAAGTGTTTACCATCAACTACAAGTCCTAAAGTGCCTTATTTTTTTTTAGCTGATGCAGCTTTTGGTCTCCACAGACACTTATTACGACCATACGCAGGTACCCACCTAACAGTTGAAAAACGTATATTCAACTACAGATTGTGCAGAGCACGTAGATATATTGAGTGTGCCTTTGGTATACTTAGCAACAAGTGGCGGATATTCCATAGGCCAATCAATGTACAGCCAGTAAATACATGTTAACTTTCAGATTGACCATGTTCGGAAGTCGAATAGCATTACGACTTCGTTGTGAAAAATTAGATATTCTGGGTCGCGGCATAGTTAATAACAATACTGAAACAATAAGACATATTAATAACATTACCACAAAACACATAAATCTGAGTGGATAGAACACCGTAATTATTTTTTATTTGGCCGACATAATT
The DNA here is from genome assembly GCA_023375725.1 of Nephotettix cincticeps. Lineage (NCBI taxonomy): Eukaryota > Metazoa > Arthropoda > Insecta > Hemiptera > Cicadellidae > Nephotettix > Nephotettix cincticeps. The sequence continues at coordinate 135,304,057 of CM041786.1, forward strand.
ATAGACACGTGAGTTTTAATCAGACAGAAAATAAAAAATATAAATACATAACCCCCAAAAATCTTAAACTGTTAACGTGGTGAATAAATCTGTTTATTTTGTACAGTACACATTTACTTCATAGTTTTACATTAATGAATCAGGATCAGGATGTGAGGTTATAGGTTAAAGGCTGCGGCTGTTAAAGGACTATGTCCTCTTCAGCCATTAATGAATTATTCAGATGCCATTTGATAGTAAAGCATATTGCCAATAGAAAGTAAAACAACAGCACTGTAACTTAAGAAATCAAATGTTATTAATGTAGAACATTGTAAACAAACTTATTTCCCATAAGGTTAACATTAAAAATTTAAAACGCTATAAAATGGGAAAATGCTATAAAATAAAATGATAAAAAATGCTATAATTGAATTTATGGAAACTGAATATGCCTAAAGCATGACCGGAGCAGAGACGAATCCGAAAAATCAAAGATCATTAAAATCGGTCCAGCCGTTCTCGAGTTATAATGAGCGTAACTAACACGACTTTGTTTTATATATTTAGATTTTCTTAATAGCCGAAGAAGAGGTGTCGTAAACAAATATTATGCAATTTTTTAAAAATATACTATTATATAATGTAGAAAGGTAATTTTGATTTTGACCAGCTGATTTTTATTGGGGAACCTGGTACAGTATATAAAATATATATCAAAAAGGTGAAGGTGATATTCAATATCAGCTGTTAAGAGTAAATAAAAACATAACCAATACACTCAACAAAAACCATGTCACAATACAGGAATTTGGTTTTAAATGTTATTGCATGTACAATTCGTAAGTCATGACATTGACCTTCAATGATTAACTGTTAAATCATAAGGTTAAATCATACAGTGTATTTGATTCATCATCTTCCAGAATTAAGTATATTGTTATTGTTACTTGGTCTATCTCATTATTGCTAATAATTGCTGAACTGACTTTACTCCTTTTACTTATGGAGATTGAGATTCACTTGAACTACTGTGCTTATATTGCCCTGTTCAAGTTTATTGTTTGCTTTAGGTAATCTTTACTTTACTTTGATATTTTTATGGTGAGAATAACTTTTGCACATAAACTCTGTTATTCAAAATTATTCATACATTAAGATAAAATTTTCAATTTAATAACACTATTCACAACAGATGACATCCTTGATAAGAATATATTGTGCTCAAAGACAACTATATAATTCTTCTCATAAGTGTCTGTGGTCTTCTCCAATGTCAAATGAAGATATCACCAATGGAACTTCAGGAAACACACTTTCTCAACTCAATAATGGTAATCCAATAAAAACGTCAGAGAATGAAATGATTTCTATAGAAAAGGAAGATACTTTGCCAGACGACAATTCAATTGTGAATGAAAATGAAGAACCAATATTACCAGAGGAACCAACTACATGCTGCATGTCAGGCTGTGCCAACTGTGTATGGGTAGAATATGCTGAGCAATTGTGTAAAGTTTTAAAGGATGGACATAAAGCCAGAGAGATGGTTCTGACTAAAGTAACTGATCCCAATATGAAAGCTTTCTTGCTCATGGAACTTAAAAGTTTAAAAAAATAAGGATGATCGTAAAACTTCCTGACGGAACAAAGCTTTTTAAAGTATACAGTTAAATATAGGTGTGGTACTGTACTCCAAGTTATATATTCCCTCAAGTTTATTTACTACTCTCTTTTAAAACATATTTTCAATCCTAATTTAGACAGTCCTGCATATATTGTAATTGATGTTTCTATTTTGGTCATAATTAGGAGAAGTAGTTGGTGAATGGCTGGATGGTTTAGGCCTAGTAGTTAGAGTACCTGCTTCATAATCTGTAGATTGCCGATCCAAAATCTTGACATAATTTTCTGACAGTTTGAACATGACCTTTTTGCCTTTGCTCATTAGGCTATCAATAAATAATCCTAGCAGATGAATGGTCTTGGTCAATAAATAATTAAAAAAGTTCTTTATTCTGAGAATGTACAAAGACATATTTACAGAAAAAGGAATAAATTATAATATGCAATTCAAACACATTAATAACATTTCTATAAGTGTCTCCTGTACATAATGACAGCCACCTCTTAACCCTAGAACTGGCAAAGTCGTAATCCACGAAGCATTTACAAATTCAATAAGAAGTGGCAGGTGGAGGCTTCTGTCGTCAATTTAGTGAAATCAACATGTCAATATTCTCTATTTTTTCTTGTCAAATAATGAAACATATCATAAAATCCAGCACACTCATCCTTCATGTTAAAATATTCATGTTAAATAACCCATCTATTGGTTGGGTCAGTGTCTCATAAATAAGATACAAGTCTAAAAATACAACTGAAAATCACATATTTATACTTATATATTTTATTTATATATACTTTTTAATTTCTGTTAAATCCATAGTTAAACATTTTTATATCATAAGAATGTAAAGTGATTATTTGTATGAAATGTATATTCTAAAAAGATAAAAATGAAATATAAATTTTAATTTTAAAGTATTGCAAAACCTGTAGAGTACTAGGACGAGAATAGGAATGGCTACTCCTTGGAAAGGTAGCTAAGCCAATTTTTTGCATCTACAACCAGGTTGGTCAAGAGAGGTTCAATCAGGTACGGTAGCATTTGTAAATATACAGTATCTTTAAAATAGGTACTTCAAAAGAAATGATGTATCTTTATTTACTGAAACCATAATTTATATGTTATTTATTTTTGAAGTGTTGCACGAACAAAGCTGTGATCCCAATAAGTTTATTATTTTATTGTCTTAGTTTATATACTTTATGAAAACAAAAGTGTTTTTAGTATTTTAATAAAGAGGTTTTATTTCAGAACTGAATTTATTTCTTGAGTCCTTTATATACATTATTGATTTATCAGTGTGACCATACGTACTTCTCACACTTAAAAAAATATCCATGCTAGAAAATAATCTTCACAATACTAATTTGGTCTTATAAGAAAACTTATGACCAATTCTTAGTGATATATTAACACATTCACTGCAGGATAAATGATAGTCATACCAAAAACACTGAAGATTTATATGGCGTAAAAATTTGTATGCAATTTCTTTATGTGTCAGAATACAGGAATATAATTACAGTAATTACTTTGGGCTTTATTTATTTACTGCAAATTTTTTTGTCCTTTGCCATTTTGAAAGTAAAGCACCATAGTCCTAATGCCTAACTCCATACAGCAACTGTCACAGTGGTTACTTGCTGTTTCTATAGTAAAAAATAGGATTTACATTTTAACTCAGTGTGGAAATTTACAACATAAAAATAAGCTCACGAATCACTACAATGTGCCTCAAAAACAAATAGTGATAATATAAAACGGATTGCACAGTTAGACAGCCAGATCATAGCCAAACACTGACACTAACAACCATACCCTCAGTGTAGTGCTAGCGCACAAATATTTAGCATTGCCGAAAGTTTTGCTACATGGCGAGTTCCAGGCTCGTTGTAGTTCCAGCAGGGTAGTGCCACCAGCAGCAAACATGCTAAACTTACCTCAAACCTAATTAAGTTGTAATTTGAGTGAAAAAATATTACAAATCATCTATCAAGTACAAGTTATACACCCAACCAACAAAAGGAAGTACATGAGAAACATTTATTAAAAAAAGTATTAAATAGAATCACAAATGACTTTTACATAAAAAATGTACATCGATATTTCCAGTATACAATACAATCCTTACTTAGTTTTTTTCTGAAATGTATATACAGAGATTTAAACTAGATGCTTTACTGAGAGTTCATAATGACTAAATATGTAGCCTTTTTATTGTTGGCACATCCTGACAACAATGCTTCTCTGAGCGGAGGCATGAAACTAATTCACATATGCTTGACTGGTTCCCTCATGTAAAAAGAGGCCTTACATTTCTTGAGATGTCTGATTACTGAAATGAAAATAATTGTTAATAAATGTTAATATGTTTTTCTAAGATGTTCTGAAATAATGCCATGCATTACACTATGGCTTTTTAGAAAAACGTATTGACATTTAAATTCTAAAAATCAGCAAGGATATAAAATGGGGGTTTAAAAAAACCTAGGGAATTAAGAGATAAGAATTTTGTTTGGCTGAAGCCTGAATCAGGATCATCATACTAAAACCTGAATTTAAATACTGTACTTCATAAAATAACTTTCACTATGAAAACATGCACTAACATGGACACTCTTAACCCAATATTTAAATTAAGTTCTCCTGGAAAATTAAAAATTTAACAGCTTTGGATGTTTTATTAAATTATTAGATTACCATTTGAAATGGTGACCTACCCAGGTAGGTATTTTAAGCCAAGTATGAATGAGAAATGATTGTGGCGCGATCTTGTAGTCTTGTTACTGACTAAGGCTGACGTGTTCCTTAGACAGGACTGTTAATTAATAGCCCAACAGCCGATGGCAACTAAGGGACCTACAGTTTAACGTGGAATCCGAACCACGACCTCTGAATTACGAACTGGTCTAATTATGAGGATGGTATTTGCGGATTAACGCAGTATTCAATAGTGCGGACGTTAATCCACACAAGAGAACACTACACCTACCGACCATCGCTCACAACTATCCACAATTCGCGACCTCCAAGTAGCTGGATTACAGGATGTCGCCACCATCCCAGTCTTTAGTCACATTGTAGAGAAAATTAAACCAAACTTTCTATATAAGATATGTGAACTAATTTGTAAAAAACATTATAAAAGATGGGAAAAATGTTAACTACAAAAATTTAAAAAACAGTCTGAATCTAAGATGTCTTAAAACTAGAATAAGATACTACAAGGATACTGTGTGAAGAAAAATACTTGCGTTCACTTGTTACAAGTTTGTTTTATTATTTTTACTCAATTCAACACCATCTGAACTTCACATAATAGTTTCCCCCCCACATGGGTGATTGAAGTTATATCTCTCAGAGTGTTTTGCGCAGTGGAAGCTGCAGTGCTAATTAAATTTAATCAAACTTGCAATATACATTACCTAGAAGTTTTGAGAAGTGGATCATTGTTGAGAATAGAATCTTTTTATAAATCAGTAAGTAAAATTCTAATAATGCCAAGTACTATAAAGGAAATAACGCGAGAGAAAGATTCAGTTCAATACAAAACAATATTATTTATTAATTGATTAACAAATTTTAACAACAAATCTATTACTGGAAATAATTACCAAAATTTATTTAATTACTTTCAACTTAACATTCATTTTGTTTTTGTGTAAATCTTTTTACTCTTCTAATTTGGAATTTTAAATGAAAATTGGCATAAGTAACTATGGCACTTAAGGTTTTTATTATGATTAACAAAGTTTACGACACTTTATGCAATAGGTCTATAAAACTCATCCTAAATGGGCATTTGTTTCATATGGCAAACCAAAATTTTACTTGGATAAAAATACTGCCCTTGGTTACATCACAGCCAGGCTGCAGGTATCGGATGGCTTACAAGTGTGGTGTATTTAATACTTCGTTTGAGGCTCTGGGTGGTTATTACACTGAGTTCTGGCCAGAACATCTACAACGTCACTAAACCTCAGAGGCGCACAGTGATAAAGTGGAGATGTAATTTTTCGCCTCTGCCCTATTCATTTGGGATAAGATATTATTTTAATTTCAGTGAAGTTACTTGGAGAACGTTACTTAGTACCGTCCATCTCTCTTTTAGAGCCTATTGCACCTACAAGTTATGAACTGGCACTGCAGACCATCCGAACCGCTTTTTCATTATTCTGCCTCAGCTGCTAAGCATCCAAACAATAATTGTGAGATTTGGACTTAATGTATTTTAAGTGGATGGCCCATTAATAGTTGCTAATCTCATTAGTTGTTTTCCTTTAGGGCCTGGTATCTGAATAGCTTTAAATATTTAATTGATGGTACAAAGAGAGTTGCATATTTTTAATTAAATAGTGATAAATGATTGCTAACAGTTGTTCATAACTAATATATACTAATTAAGTAGACATTATATAATATGACACTAAAAATACTGACTTGCGTACAATTTTGAGGTCTAAACACACATAAGAACTAACACGTGGCTACACATGAAACACTAACACATTATGATGTATTAATTAAGGATATTTTACTCACTCAATTTTTGATTGGCTTGAAAAATTTAATCTCTCGGTTTGTTTAGACAAGACGTGTCAAGATACTTTATTACTGTTTTACCTTATTATTTTGAGAATTAACAATTATCAAAATAATAAGGTGATTTAGTTTTATTGCACAGTTTGCCCTTTTAGGTTTGTAACAATGAAACAGCAGAATTTGTGCAAACCATGACCTAAGGAAAGTTCTGAAATTTTCTATGGTTGGACACCTCAGCTGATGTAGAATGCGTGGCGGACGGCGGAAGAGTGAGATAAGGGCGACGGACCCGGCCGCGTACCTGAACTCTTTTATCAGCTGTTGATGACCGTAACAATGGGGAATGATTCGGATGCAACCTGTTCCTATATCCAAGACCCATTACTAAATCTTTTAGCAGATATTCGTCCATAATTCTTCCCTGAGTGGTAGCTAAAAATGAGAGAATTCTAACCAATTTAAAATGTTAAAATGGAGCTAAAATAAAAGGCCATGGATACAGTTTTCAAGCTGAAGAATAAATTAAGCATAAAATGATGTTTTAGAGGCAAAGCCCTCAACAGTCAGGGCCCAGTTAGCCAACAAGATGTTTAGGTGTTGAAATAAAGTTTGATTTAAAAGTTATCGAACTTCATAAATCTAAATATACGGTAATAAAAATTATATCATACCTTTAGTATATTATGCAGTCAGTATAAATGGATTACCAGATAATGGGGAATATCACGACTTTGATTTCAATAACATGAATTGCTGACGAAGTCTTGTCAGTTCTTTGTCTTGCAAGTGTGCCTCGGCTGTGGTTTCAGTCAGCTGTAAATGATTATTAATTCACCATGTACTTGAATATATAGGCAATATAATCTTACTAGATTCGTATCATTTTAATTATTAGTCTATGATAGGTTGAAGAGAAAGATAAAGATTTAATGTCTGCGTAAAAATCGTGTATTTATGAAAGGCCTAGAATTTATGAAAACTTGTTGATAATTACAGTGTTTAAAAAATAATATGAAGACAAAATTATAAATTTTATCACAAATTCCAATTATTTCAGTCAATCATAAAAGAGCTATAAATGGACAGGTGATGGCAATTTGTTTAGGCCTGCAAATGGGCCCACCACTTCACAGCCTAACATGTCAATAGCAACTTGCTCACAGACACAAGCAAAAAGTACTACCACCCCCGCACCACGCACGAGATTGGCAAAAGTTATTCAAGGTCAGGTTTTTTAGGGGTGGGAGTAAGAATAACTCAGCCCCTTTGTGTTCAGACACGGGCACAAGAGTCGTTCACACAAAAATGTGGCAACTTGCCGCGGATACTTGTAATGACTGGGCAGAGCTCTAATGAGTTACCTCTTTAACTATGCTCAAGTTGCAATCTGAGTCAATTTCAGACCTAGTTGCCAAATGTCATGTATAATTATGGCATTTATATATTTCATATTCCTCAATCTAACAACAGGTCAAAGTTAGTGAGTTAACTGCACTAACACAACAACAAGACTTAGGTTTTGACTGTTACCTAACAAAACTTCATAAAGTGCTACAGTTAATAAAATTTAAAAAATAATTGAAGAAGAAGTGACAGCTGATAGTAGTTCTACATCTACCTTGGTAAATTATTAAATAGCCTCTTACAAAATACCAATTAATGCAGCTATGAAGAAATGTAAGGTAAAATTAATCTGAATAAAACTAAATAGCAATGAAAAGGGGTATTTTTCTTATTAACTTGAGAAATAATAATTAAATACCAAGTACATTTTTAAATTTACCATGTCAAGAAGAACTTCATTTCTCAGTTTTAATAGATTAATTTCTGTCTCTAACTGCTGGATATGTTGTTTTAGCTTTTGGGTTTCCTTGACCCTTTGACCACTAGTTCCACCTGCTAGGAAAATTCAACAGAATAAACAAACATAACAGTTTCTTAAAAAAACAAAATCTTTTTAAAGTACCCAACAATAAAAAAAATCTCTCACTGTACAAAACCAAGATCCTACATCCTGTGCGGTGTAGTTAAAGACTGTGAGGAACCACATCTCATGTGAGTTTAATCTTATTTATTTAAAATAGCTAAAGGTAACCCCTTGTGATCTGACAGGAGTCACCCACCACTGGTTACAAAGCAGGCACATCAAACATAGTGGGTCAGCATGTTATCCCTGAGCTACCATGGTAATTAGGGGGCTTATTAAGGTGTCTTTGAATTCACAATCAGTAGGTTGAGACTAAGGGAATTACACGTGTACAGACAACTTTTAAAGTTTAACAGTCCTGTATAATCAAGAAATCAGGTTCAAGCCAGATTTCTATTTAATATTTTAAATTCAATACATTTCTTTAGAGCCTACTTAAATCTGAATTTTTCAGCCACAGAAAAAAACTATGCATCTGTATAACATAGGCCTTACTCTTCTGCTGTAAAAAATATTGTGTTAGTGAAAAATTGTGGAAACATTTTAGCCATCCGTTACTGACATAAGAAAATTATGTAAGGTTATAAATCTTCCCTGTAGGCAACTGAAGTTTAGATCTAAGGAATAAAAAATCCCATAAAAGATAAGACTCCACATATTTTCCAAGATTAACATTTTCGTTGCCTATTACTTAATGTAATGGTTAGTTTGACCTAGGCATTATTATAGAAGGCAAAAAATGACAAATTCTACGAGGTTGCAAGTAGGCTATTAGAACACCTAGAGAGTTTTTAAACCTGATTAGATTAGAATATTTAAATGGCGACCATACCATAGGTAGGTATTTTAAGCCAAGTATGAATGAAGATTGAGTGTAAGATTATTGTGGCGCGATCTTGTAGCCTTGTTACTGACTAAGGCTGACATTTTCATTAGACAAGACTGTTTATTATTAGCCCAACAATTAATGGACCTACAGTTTAACATGGAATCCGAACCACAGCCTCTGAATTACGAATTAGTCTACTTATGAAGATGGTCTACGCGGATTAACGCAGTATTCAACTGTGCGGATGTTAATCCACACGATAGAATAAGTTACTACACCCACCGACCATTGCTCACAAATATCCACAATTCGTGACCTTCAAGTAGCTGGATTACAGGACGTCACACACCGCCCCAGTCAAGATATTGTTTATGTTCAATATCTTGACAAAAGAAAAAATATTTATATTGAAAAAACTAATATAGCTTAATGGAAATCACTTGGCGCAGTAGCTGGAAAAAAAGTAATTCTGATTAATAAAACACAAATTTATTTAACTACAAGCAACATTCCAACTCTCATCAAGAACCTCTCAGACACAATAACATAAACATAAACAAATGCAACAATTATAAAAACAGATGATTGCTTTCATTAATCTTAACACCCTCCCTTAATAAGAGCAATCATGAACTATATCAATAAGAAAAACTTATTCAAGTCCAATACAATTTCTAAGTCTTTCAAACTTTGCACGCTGTAGAGGCTTAGTTAATAAATCAGCGTCTTGACGCTACTTCTTTCAAATGTTTCATCATCTTTTTGAAAATTTTCAATCTTACTTTCTTTTTCCTCTTTTTCTTTTTCTTCTCTGACAAAATGTCGTCATCACTGCTTGACTCGAGAAGTTGAGTGCGGGAAGAATGTACTTCAGCAATGATTTGCCTTTTAGGAAGGCTCAATTGATTTGCTGTACTCATAAAAATTCTCAGAGTGCTCAATCTTGCTACAGGGGCATATGTCTCAGAAAACTCAAAGATTTCATTCTGTTGGAACCGCCTAGCAACTAATCTGGTCTTAAATCATTTGAGTTCATCTTTTTCATTTTTCTTTATTTTGAACACCCACTTGGTATCAATAGTTTGAACATTTTCTGGACGTTCAATCTCCGTCCATGTATTATTTTTCTCTAAAGTGTTCAATTCTTGAGCCATAGCATCTTTCCATTTAACAGCATAATCGCTCCTCATCGCCTCCTCCAGTGATTGAGGGTCTCCAGGATCAGTCAAACACATAAAATCCATTTCAAAATCACAGAAACGCTCTGGTCTTTTTAACTGCTCACGATTTCGTAGATGTATTGTTTCCGTATCTTTATCACTTCTCTCTGTTTCAATTGCTTCCTCTGTTTCTTCGTCATTGTGAAGTGAACATATTTCTATTCGCTCATTATATTCTGGTTCATCTTGTTCTTCTCTTAATTCTTCTCTCCCTTCCTGACCATTGTTTTCACCAGAGAGCACATTTTCTTCATCTCCTTCAAATATGTTTATATAAACTGGTTTAGCCACTGTGGTTTCTGATGACGGGTTGAATACCACATTACAACTCACTTTTGACTCAATTTTTGACTTTAAATCTATATGACCAACTCCTGTTACAGGTAAAACCTTGTCATTGGCAAATCTGACAAATCTCTCATCGGACAAGTAACTGGGAGATGAAAACAAATCTCTATTGCTAAACAAGTGTTCAGTTGCCTCTGTGTCCAAAAACCAAGTATTATCAGACAAATCGCTACCAATTGAAAAAGCTGAACTGACATAATTTCCCACATTACTCTTATTAGTCCCATTTGCAACATCTTTCTTAAATTTATAACAATTTTTCTTGATGTGACCTGGTTTGTCGCAATAATGACAATGAAATGATGATTGTTTGAAGAAACCTACTGGTTGTCTACCTCCACCTGATGGACAAGTGTCCTTCATGTGGCATGTGGCCTGACTTAACACAACTGAAGCACTTCCGTAACGAATGGACTTTCAGTGCTGCCTCACCTAAGTTAGTATGCCTATTGTTTGCGTTCATAGCATTCATTCTTTCTTCTTCAATCAACAGCCTCGCATTCAACAAACTTACTGTTTGATTTTCAACAGGTACAGAGTCCCAAGCACTAATAAAGTAAGAATACGAAGATGGCAACGCCATCAAAACTTTGGTGATTATCATACTGTCACTAACCGCTTTGCTCTTATCCAACTGTTTAATGTGGTTTACTATATCTTCTACTTTAGACAGAAAAACAGACATTTCTTCTCCAGAATAGCTCAGATTAAAGAATTTTTGTTGAAGTAAATGAATACTTACATCAGAATTTTTCTCATAAACGATGAGTAACTTACTCCATATCTTTTCAGCAGTGTCACAACTTAGAACATGTAATATTGGTCCCTCATCCAATCTTGACACTATAATGTCCTGAGCCTTGTAATCTTTTTCAAACCATTCTTTTAATTTTCTTTCATAGTTCTCTTCTTCGACACTGGGTTTAACAATATCTCCTGTTACAATACCATACAAACCTTTTGCTTGTAATGAAACTCTGGTTTGAAACTTCCCCCAAATTGTTTGCAGATTTTAATTTGATAACTGTATTCTGCATTTCCATTTTTAGGGATGTTAAGCCTCAATAAACAAATGATATTTCACAAAAAAAGTAACTATTTAAATTTCAACACACAAACTTTTCTTTCCACACTCAAAGGATGTTAAGCCTTTTCAGAAACTATGAGGATGTTAAGCCTCTCAGAAATAACAAACAACTGACATTACTTTAATTCACAAGTACAAAATACAAATCTAAATTAAAACAAGAAAAATACTTCCAAGGGCCCTGGGCCCATAACCACTTGGCGCAGTAGCTGGATAAAAAAGTAATTCTGATTAATAAAACACAAATTTATTTAACTACAAGCAACATTCCAACTCTCATCAAGAACCTCTCAGACACAATAACATAAACATAAACAAATGCAACAATTATAAAAACAGATGATTGCTTTCATTAATCTTAACAAAATCAATACAAAATTAGGCTATTTAGACACTTACCTGGTATCCATTCGCCATCATCAAAGGCAACACTTTGATCCCCTACATTCAACTTTATTTTGTCAATTTCAAATTTTAGATCTTCTTCATCCTGTTGTGTCAGTCTTGGAAAATTATAAGCCTTACGCTGGGGAGTCTTCTTAGGAAGAAATTTATTGGTTGAGAAAAGAGGCATTATTGATTTGAGAAAGTAGGTATGGAAATTCTTTTATTTTAGTTTTTTAATCCCTGAAAAAAGAGTACTTAAGCTGTAAATAAAAAATAGTCTTAATTTATAAGAAATTATTTTGAGCCTTGTGTAGAAGATGGATGATAGCTTAACCATCATAGACTTAGTATTCTGAGATTAGTTATACAATAGTAGGCCTACTGGACAGTTTCCAGCCACCGTAATTCTCCTTATGGACATGAATATTTAGTATTATGCCCTATACTAAATATAACTAAACTGAGGAAAAGGTATGCATAGATTAAGTGAATATGATGGTAGGCTGTAAGAATAACTTGAATTATTTCTGATGCTTTAAGTTTTTTTACATGGATTTATTGATATGTCTTAGCTCAATGGATGGGTTAGCAATTTGCAACCCTAGGGTTAGCAATTTGACCGACCAAAATTAGAAAGGTAGTTTAGATAAACTGAAAACATTCCCTATAGACATATCCATTATCTAACCTATTTCCCACAGGGAAGTAAATAATGTTTTTTAATTATCATACAACAAATTCGACAGGAGTAGAATAAACATGATACCTCTTTTCCCTGTGTATGCTCAAGTCCTAGATAAACATAACCGAATATTACTTTTCCTAATCTGAATTAAAATAACTTCTTTTATAATTATTTTAATTTTATTCAAACTCCTTCTTGTTTATGTCATAGACCTCCGAATCCTAAAGACCTTCAATAAAGGTAAAAGTATTGTTTTTATAATGTTTTGCCAAAGGCAAGCTAAGCTTAAGCTACGCTGCTTTGAAGTACACTATTTTTCTATGAAAATTCTCATCTAAATTTTGTGGTCATCCTGAGGATTGAACCCCTCATCTCTTACACCGAAGTCCAAGACGCTAACCGTTAGGCTAGCAGATGGTTTATAAATAAAAAGGTTTCAGTTCATGTTTTTTAATCCGTTCCTCTCTGTTTTTAACCTCTAAGAGATCTACCGCTTTGAGATCTTTGATATGACAATTGTTTTTATATGATCAATGAATGTATACACAAATGGGATATGAAATCATGTAATTGTAATTGTAGCCAGGTACTATCTCAGAATGGCTGGCCTGAGATAAATTCACAGACCTCTTGAATGTGAACAATAAATATTATTTTGGTTAAAAATATCACCATTATACTATCATTATTATCACCATACATACTAATGTATTACCGGTACTCAACATTTATACATGTGTATATATAATATATTAGGAATATATTATTCATAATATATTCCTATATATATTATAACATATTTCCTAATAATATATTAGGAAAAACAATTTTGTCAAATTGCAATATTTGATCAAACTAACTGAATCTTAGTTTTGAGAAAAAATATTTTGCAGTCTTCTTGTAAGTTGAGTTTTTGATAAAAAATGAAAAGTAAAATTTTAACTTGTTTACCATTTAATGCTTCGTTTTATGCAGAAACAGAATATTATCATAGTTTTACGTTGATATTGTTTAGTATAATGGTTTTATATATCATATTATGTAGCTTGTGCCGCAAATCTACGAAATCCCTGGCATCCCACACTTGGTGGTATGCAGACGACTGCTAGATAGGGTTAAATTTCCATCTATATAAATAGCCTATAACTTCACAATCGTCAGACTTTGCTGACATTCTAGTTGCGTCAAATTATAGACCCCATAATCACTATAATCCTCGAAATTTGGACTGTTTTGATAAATTTGGTTTTTACGCTTTTAGAGTAAGGTGAACTATCACAATCTAAAAGACAACTCTGTATCAACATAATAATAATTTTGTATATTGCTACTGCGACTACAATTAATTTTCTTTATGAAATCAGCTGCTTGGTATAAAGTTTTGTTGTCTGCAATAAATCACTATCTACCAAATCTACTTTTCAGCTGATGACTACTGTAAACAAACTGATGTTTATATTATTGTTGTCAAAATTTTACTTAGTAGTTAAAATATTTAATTTGAAAAATTGTTTCAGTATTATGAAAAAATCCATTGTAGGGTTTATCATGCAGAAATATAAACAATTTTAAATTTTTCTGACAATTCTCAAGAAGTCTCATGAGTTATATGACTTCTTTGAATGATGGGAAATTGTCTGGGCCTGGGACAGATGTGGAAATGGGAATGAGAATGAATGAATGAAGGGGGAGAATAACATGGATGTAAATGATTTAGTTAAAACCACTAGTTTACGTAGAAAAGCCACACTTAATGTTACATTCTGCGTTAAGAAAGAACGAAATGCATCATTTAAAAAGGCAAGTACTTTATCATCACTGGCTTTAGTACAATTTCTTTGGTTAGTTTTTAAACACTATTTAAAAACAAGCAGATCTGAACAAAAGATTGCCCAGGCTGTAGCTAGGCTTGTGCCGGTCAATACTACAATTAATACACTTGTATACATTTGACAGTTTACAAATCAGTGATAATATTTTGTTAAACAGTTTGAAATCGTGATAGCTTAAAAATTCAAACAAATTGAAAAGGGAGATTTGTAGGTTGTTTTTTTAATTGCTAGGTCATGTGAAGTCCTTAGGCTGTTTTAAGAAATGTGTTGCCTGAAACCTTTTTAGAAAAGTGTTAACTAAATAAATCAATTGTACTTAACTCTATAAATACAGACTCTCAATATCCTAAGTTAGCATAAAAATATTTGTTATTAAATTATGACTAAAAACTTATTAATCTTTTTTTAGTTACAATAAGGGTTTACATACTGTCAGGTGATTAAAAACTTGTTAGGCCTATATAATAACCTTGAAAATTAAATCAATGTCTTAATAGCTACTTTCCAAAGAAAAGTTAGTTAGGACTTATTCAATAGTTCTTTTCATGCTTCTTTATTGGAAAACCTATTCTATTCTGGCATTATGATTTTTTGTTTTTACAGTAAAGAATTTTGAGCATTTAAATGATAAGTAGCCTAATTTAAATGAAGTAAGTTAATAGTTCAAACCTGGGTCTTGTTACTACCAAACATAAGTTAGACCTTTTGCTTGCTAGGAATAGGCCTACTTATTTTCAAATTATGCTACAATTTATGTTGTAACTAAAAAATATTAGATAAATTTTAACTTGGGAGAAATGCTGTAATCCCCCTCCCATTAATAATTAATTCTGTGTCCAACTTGGATTTTAAAATATTTGGTTAAACAGATACAATTAAATAGTTATCTTAATTAATGCCTTCAAATTTTCTTATAGCAGCCTATTTATTCAAAATATCTATTTATAAAAATAAGTAGGCCTAAATATATTTATAATGGGAGAGGGGGGTTATTTACTAGGCCTTTCCACCAGATCGGGTTGAAATAGGTTGTATAATATGTATAAGAAGGGTTTTTATGGTATTTATTGTAGATTTACCAAACTATTATTCATTATCACACGAATAAACACCTTGTATAAGTTAAGTAATTCTTCATGAAGCATAACTGGGATTGCTTTCCTGGTTACCCAAATGTTTACCACAATGAAACAAATTTATAGACTCGTAAACCTCAATGAGGACGTGGGATGCCAAGAATGAAGTAAATAAGTAGTCCTACTGTTATGTTTTAACTAACAATTTTTTAACAATTATTTGTGTAGGTTTCAAGAATCTTGCAAAAGCCTGAGATTGATCGAACAGAAGAAGAAAAAGAAGTATTACTGTCCTGTGCTGAAGTTGTTCAAGAAGTAACCACCAGGTAGAAATATGTATTCACTTCCCTTTAGAAAAAAGCTGAGATCATGGATATGTCTAATTGGGAATGGGTAAATAGAACACAGTATCCTACTTATCTTCATAAAATCGATCTTAGACTTACTTTTTGCACTTTCTAAAAACTTTTTAACACGTTCACTGTGGCATGAGTCACCGATGACTCACGAGTGCCTGGCTCTGCGTGCGGCAACTTCTTCCGCGGCTGACTCTCCTTGCGGCACACATATTTTTCACACCCGTTATGCAAATTAAGTGGAGTTTGTGCTGTTAGTGTATTAGTTTTCAAAGTAGTATATATTTATATACATATATATGTATGAGTCACCGGTGGATCACACCGCACGTTCATTAATTTTTACTAAATAATATTCTTTTACTGCGGCATGAGTCACGGGTTTCTTAAAAGGTTTTTCGAGCGAGAAATGTAGTTCCTACAACGTTTATTCATGCACAATTATTGTTTGAGGTAATTTTACTGTCTGATGGTTTGAGACTTCTGTATGTTGTCTTCTAAACAACTCAAGATTTTGGAAAAAATCAAAAGTCGTCTGTGATCAATGCACTGTGGTACGAGCCACCGGTGGCTCATGAAGAAATTCGCTGTACGATGCTGTGATCTGTTGGGAAATATTCAAACTAAGCTGAAAAATCCACCCACAGCGCTCTTAGTGCAACCGCTATGAAACTAGAGCCTGCCAAAGTTTGAAGCAAATACGAGCCACCTGTGACTCAAGCTGCAAGTAGTTTTATACATCCCATGAATCACCGGTGACTCATGCAGCAGTATTAAAAAGCTATTTAATTTTGATAATGCAGTGAACGTGTTAACAAAGTTTCTGACCGCGGGAGAACCCACGTATATTTCGTACGATTTTAGGCTGAAATATAATTTTCTCAAATAAAACAGCTTGGGGATCAGCGGGATTTAAGGATCTGAGCGGGGAAAATCACTCTAATATACTTTTTTCACTCTCTAATAACATAAGAATAAAGACACTGTGCCCAGAACCCCGATCCCCGAGCTAGACGGTTTGTTTTGAGAGTGTCATATTTCCACCTAAAATCATTCGAAACGTCAAAATTGGGTTCTTCCGCAGACAGGTAAAGTTTTTAGAAAGTGCAAAAAGTAAGTCTTAAGATCGATTTTATATAGATTGGTTGGATACTGCGGTCTAAATATTTATCAGTTCCTGTAAACGGCTGTCCTTATAACCATATGACGTCACTAACCATAAGCTGTAACTTTCATTTCAAATTTAGGTCTGACGGATCGTCAATACTCCCCACAGAGCTAAGAAATATCGATGTGAATCCTTTTACTTTTATAAAGTCTTAAAATTATGATTTATTTTGTGTTGCGTTTATTAAGTTATTGAAATTATTCTAATAATTTTTATTTATTGTTTATTAATTCCATTGGATTAGAAAATAGTTTCGCGGGACAAGAATGAATTTCCCTTCTATTCGCGTGTTCCAGTATCTAATTCTTTATTTTCTGGCTTTTTCCATTCTAAATACGTAATATTATTACATATCTGACTGATATTACTAAAGTAATTAAGTATTAGTAAGTGATAAAAAACTGAGTGAGATTAGATTAGATTAGATTATTGAAATGGCGACCACATCACAAGGTAGGTATTTTGATTGTCTGTGATAATGTTAGTTTATCCCTATCACTATGTCATGAACTACAACTTCTATCTAGGAAGTCTCTTCTACACTCTTATAGCTGAACTCTCAAGTTACTTGTCAGTACTTGATAATCTGCCTTATGAAATCCAGCAAAACATCGGTGACAATAGATTCCAGTTATGAACTCAGAAGAATATAAAACTCTCATCTCATCTGGTGCTAGACTTCATCTGATTAATTCCTCAAGGCCCTCAAGCTCGGTGAAAAGGATTACACTATTACAAGTCTATTGTAACTTTAATAATATTCTTATATAGGATATAAATCCTCTTTATTTATATATCTGTCGTTTTCAAATTTAATATTTGTATCAGTAAAGTATGTGTAATTGACATAATATTTGATTTTCATGGGCCCTGCTTAAGTTAGCACGTTCAATTTGCCTGCCCTCAGATGCTGCAAATTCACAGGCACCCTCTCGTTGCCTAGCAACTAAAACTGTTAATTTCCTCACCACCACTTTTAGAAGTTGCATTAATTGAGACTGAGAGGCTAAAAGTTCCTTGTCACTAGGTTTCCTTTAGTCCCCTGTTTTATTCAGATAGGCCCTACAAGGTTCTCAGATTTTCAAATGTTGAATATAGTATTAGACTAGTTAAATTTCACAGTTTTGATGAAAATACATTGTGTTCCAACAGTCACGGAAAGAGTGCTGTTGTACCAAGTAACTGCTAACATACAATTTTAATCTCCGACATTATTTTGTGAGATAACAGGTCACATTTTGTAATATTTTAATACAGTGTATTTTATTTCAGGCTAGAGAAGCGCAAAGTCCTTAAGGCAAGGAGCGAAGAGGTGGAGGATTCACGAGAATTGTTGGAGCAGAAGTGTGAAATGTTAGCCCGAGCTATTAAGACAGCAAAGCATCTGGTTGTGTACAGCGGTGCTGGAGTGTCGACCGCTGCCTGTATACCAGACTACCGCGGCACCAACGGGATCTGGACTCGGTTGCAGCAGGGACTAGATATCGGGTGAGTATTATTAAAGCCAGTCAGGATTTTTTTCTTATTTTAGAACAGATATTGTAATTTTAAATAGTCCCTATCTTTAGGTATTTTTAGTCCAATGTGCTATCACATCAGTTTGTGATTTTTTAGTCGGGTTCAAACATTAGATTGCCAATGGATTTTCTGACTTGTTATGTACTGAATAATAAGGCTAAATATAGACCTTCCATCTTTTAGAAGATTAAGAGTTTCTTATAGAGGATTCATAGGCTTAAAATTGTTGGGTTTAGGAATGAATCCTCCTCCCCAAAAAAATACAATCAGCTGGTAAATAACAAAGCTACTCAAGTAATAAATCCATAACATTTATTACATATTCTCATATAAAATAGGATGAGAATTAAAAACTCACGTCTTCCAACACTACTTTATATATTTACATTTATAGTAATTATATACAAACGGTAAATATATACAAACATTGTTAAATTGGCGATCAATTTCGTCCAGTCACACCGGACATCGTCAGGCCCAAATGGAGACTGTCTCCATTAATAAATAGTAAATTTTTCATTATGTAACAGATTTTAAGGGTTTAGGTATGCAAAAGATAATAATTGTTTAATTTGTCGATGACTGTGTCAGGGAGCACGACCTGAGTAAGTCACAGCCAACGCTTACGCACATGGTATTGTATGCACTCTACCGGCGAGGGATCATCAAACATGTTGTATCACAGAACTGTGACGGACTGCACTTGCGCAGCGGATTGCCGAGGGCCTCATTGAGCGAAGTGCATGGAAACATGTACCTTGAGGTCAGAACGATAGCTTGTTTTTAGTTAAAATAACTAAAAATATTATTGAATTAATTAATTTTAATGTCACCACCATATATAGAGTAGGACCTGCATGTCCTTCATAAAATTACTTGGAATATTTGTATGTTCACTATGAAATTGGTTTAACAGAGTTTTGAAAATTCATGATATCGTTGGTTATTAATTATTAAATTAACAATTAGTTGGACTTTTCGAACGCGTCTTTTGTTTAAAATCTACACAACGTTTCGAGAGTTGGTTAAACTACGTTCAAGTACCTAACGATATTTACATTTATACAAACAAAGGGGTTATTTCTATATATAAAAGAAACTGGTCAAAAAAACACAACAAAAAATATAATTATAGAATTAAAAACTGTAGAAAAAATATAAACTATTGTCGGCTGGGAACCTGGTAACAAATACACGGTCCGAAGGCTGGAACACGAAGTCCCTCCTTCGACCATGCAGAGCGATACTTCCTCCATGAACCGCTACGGGCGCTAGTAGCATAGCGTTGGATGACCTAACTCGAAGAACCAACAAAACAAACAGGGAACAGCTATTACAAATATCGTGGGGAATACCACTACACTCCGCCTCCATGCTAGCTGGACGGGAACCTGGCAACAAATTCACGTTACGAGGGTTTGGACACAGTGTCTTCTCCCATGACCGTGCCGAGCGATGCTTCCTCCAAGGACTGCTAGGGGCGCTGGCAGCGTAGCGTCATCTGGTGGTGTCTTGTGGGCCTATCTGTAAATGTATTTATGTTCTGTGTAGTTTTAGCGGAAAAATGTTTACTCAAAAAGGGAAAACATAGGGGCCTAACTTCAATACTGCTTTGACTTATGGGGTCTTTATTTACACGGGGGAAGGTAGCGACCGCTTTGACGGGTGGGGTGCCAGTAGTGGTCTGACCTTCGTGTCGTACGTTCCTACTTGTTTTTACTTCCGCTAGCTCGGAGGCGGAGGTTAGTGTCGTTAGTTTGCAATTTTCTGAATGTACAAAATAGGCTAAGTAGAGCGTTTTGTTTACTATTTAATTCTATAGTTATATTTTTTGTTGTGTTTTTTTGACCGGTTTCATTTATATATAGAAATAAACCCTTTGTTTGTATAAATGTAAATATCGTTAGGCACTTTTAAACGGGAGTAGTTTAACCAACTCTCTAAACGTTGTGTAGATTTTAAAACACAAGACGCGTTGGAAAAGTCCAACTAATTGTTAATTTAAAAATTGGTTTAACCCCCCTATGTGTCAATGAACTTCCAATTTTCAAGTTGAATACTAATTTCTGAGAACTACATTTTATTGCCTATTTTTACTTCATAATTGTTAATTTTAATAAAACAATCAATAGTGAATCATTTTTATTTTACGGTATTTGATCGTTTACGAAGACGATCGAATGCCAAATATTACCAAATATGTCAATGATTCAAGGTTTTTTGTAGCCAAAATCATATCTTATGCGGAATAATATAAAACCGCAATCTGATATACCGTATTTGTTTTGCATTTGGGTCAGAACCGAATATCCAATCCGATCCTAATTATATCAGCACACCTCAAGTGGTTTTGCTTGTTGCTACGCGAATGGCGCTAATGCCAACCACGCAAAGTAAAACAGTAAGAAATTTCACTGATAATAGACAATATGACCAAATTGCGTTGGCACTAATTTTTTTAAAGAAATATTTCTATTAAATTTTTCTGGCCAACCCGATCGGTTTTAATTTTTTTTCTTCTTATAATTGATAATTTTTGTTTATAATAACTAAGCTAAAGAAGTACAAAAAATCATGTAACTGTAATAAACCTATAATTAGGTTAGGCACTTCAGTAATCTGATCTGAGATTAAGTTTTTGGTATTTGTGATTTATACACGCTTTTATGTTTGCATTTCAGGGGCAGATTTTTTATCATAGGATATTTTCAGTTTCCAAGCTTATTTGGGTCAATAAGTCCTGTTTTTCATGGAAACTTTGTTGGGAAGGTATTGATTGTGTGAGATTATTGTCTTGTGAGCTATTGTGTTGAGAATAATATGTAAAAGACCATGCAAGTGTCGTCTTTAAATCAACATGGAATTAAAATTGTAAACTATAAAGATTCTACATTTCCTAATACCAAGAGATTTCGTACAGGTGTGTCAACCATGCAAGCAGGAGTACTGGCGGCTGTTTGATGTGACAGAACACACGGGTAGGTATACACATGCGACGGCACGACGCTGCTACAAGTGTCACAAGCCTCTGCGCGACACCATTGTCCACTTCGGAGAGAGAGGTGCGTTGCGTTGGCCCATCAACTGGAGCGGAGCCACCGCTGCGGCCAACCAAGCCGACGTCATTCTCTGTATCGGATCAAGCCTCAAGGTACACGCCATTCCTTGACAGCTGTAGTGTAGTTTCGGATTATTCTCTTCCATTCAACTTTTATCCATCTATTTGGTAGAGAGGGTATGTAATTTTCCTCTGTTAACTGATTAGAGATCAGAAACTAAATCTTGTCACAAATGTACCGACAAACCAAAACACAAAGTCAAGTTAAATTCAAATAATCTTTATTCATACATTTACAGATCAGGGTACATGAATAGTGTCATTAAATATTATTTAAATTAAATTAGTGGTTGATCTCAACCAAAAGGTACTGACTTAGAGTAGATAAATACATAAGAAAAAAGAAAGAGAGAAAAAAATATTCATTTGATTCCCATTTCATTTTTTCCAAAGTGGCTGAAGTTAGTGGTTGAGGTCATCATCACACCATCAAAAAAAAAAAAACAGCCAAAAACAAAAGCAACTACAATTATAAAACTAAAAGTCAATGATTTGATTGTTTAGTGTTAATGGATTCATTTGCTATAAGGAGCCAATTGAACTAATTACCTTTTCAAATAATTTAAGAATTTGGATTTTTTTATTTATTTTTTCAATGATACAAGGAGGCTACTTAAAAACAAATTACCTGCATAAGAAAGTTCCTTTTTAGCAAGTTCAAGGCGATAACTTACTTTTAAAATCATGTTTTCCACCATGTATTGTATTGATGAGGTTCCTCTATTTTCCCTTGATTACACACATACTGAATACTTTTAAAAATATAAAGGCCAAAAACTGTGAGATTGTTAATTTCCTTAACTCTTTAAGGAGTAACAATGTTTTAAAAAGTCATAATTTGAGAGCTGTTAAGGAGTATGGGTGAAAACTCAAAACACCTCAAAATAGTAAAAATTTTTCTTTTAATTTTCACTAAATTACATTGCAACATGGAGTAAATATAGTTAGAAACGCGTCTAAGGTTCAAAATGCCCAAAAAAAACATTTTACAACTTTTTTAATTGATTTTCAATTTTCAAATTTTCAATCAAAGTAACTAAAGAAAGCACCGAGTGATGTTTAGCAAACGAATAACTCTCAGCTACAGAGATACAGGCGTCAATAATAGGGGAGTGTAGAACGGTACTCTTTAAAGGGTTAAAATAGTTTTTTACTGATTGATTGTCTTTTAGTTCTGAATAATAAACTTAACTATTTGGTTTGACCTAATACTAAACATTAAATCTTGTATAATTTGTCTAGTTTATCTGACCATAGTTTCCAAACATTTTACAGTATCACTCATTCTCTTAACAGTTCGGAAGCTATTTCATTAGGATTAAAATATTTAATCTTAAATAACTTTAATTACTGTTATTATCATAATTTATGTCTAGGATGTTGAGATTAGAGTAACATTTTGAGTATAAGGTGCTATGCTTCTTCTCTGTATATAAAAATGAATGTTTATATATATATGTATGTCCTTTATGCGTTGCCAAACTTCTCAATGTGCCCAGGAAGGTTTTAGTGAAAACAAATTTTTGAAAACTCCATAAGTTTCCATTTTATGGCATTTTAAATTTCTAATGTTAACCTTATGGGGACTAAGTTTGTTTACAAATTTTCTTCAATGAAAATATTTGATTTCCTAAGCTACAGCTGGTTTACTTTCCATTAGCAATAAGCTGTACTATCCAATACCATTTGAATTATTCATTAATATAAAATTATGAAGTAAGTATATGCTTCACAAAATGAAGAGCTTTATTTGCCACATTATAAGTTTACAGTTTCGGGGGATTATGTACTTATATTTTTTATTTTCCGTCTGATAAACAGTCACGTGTTTATATTTTGGCCAAATAAAAAATAATTACAAAATTTATACATGTTACGTTTATTATAATAATCAGCTGTTGTATATCTTTCCTGTAAAAGCCATATTACAGTTAGTTTTGGTTTGGGATTAGAAAATTGTGAATCAATCAACTCAGAATTTTTTTTGTGGGAATGTTGTTAATAAGCCTTATTGTTTCAGTATTGTTATCACTATACCGCGACTCAGAATATACTCGCAACACAACGAAGCAGTAATGCTATTCAACTTCAGAACATGGCCAATCTTATAGTTAACTTGTATTTACTGTTAGGTGTTATGAAGTTCACCGGGTCAGCTAGTCATTTATACGTTTTGTATTAACTTTGTGTTTATATTTAGTATTCATTGTACCGGGATCAAGAATAAATTTGTCAGGAATCAGTATTAAGAATCAATAAATTTTGCCGTTGACACATCCTTAATTAACTCGTATTCTGCCCTTTTAACAGGTGCTAAAAAAGTACACATGGTTATGGGGAATGGACCGGCCGGTGAAAAAAAGGCCGAATCTGTATATCGTTAACTTGCAGTGGACGCCAAAAGATGAACAAGCAGCGCTCAAGATTAATGGTAAGTACTTATTCCATAGTTATTTTTGTTAAATATTTCATCATGTGTAAGTTAAGATTGTGTCAATTGTGTCTAAATAATTGTATTATCTATATTGTTGAGGAATACATTTCTGTTTCATTCATTCATTCAAAGTCATGGAGCTTAGTGGCACCTGAGTTATTTATGGAAACAGTGAAATCTGATTAGCTACAAGTGGATTAGGTTGGGGTTTGCAGCAGGGATTTGAGCCGGAGATGAATGAATATAGGGATGAATTTGGGGAAGTAGTGATAACCAGGAATTCATTCCCAGCGCTGTGAAGTTTGTATCTATAACTATTTGATTAATGTTTTATAATAAGTTCAATTGATCCTGCTGATTGTTTTGGGCAAACAGCTAAATATATCTGAATTCAAGCTACAATTTGTACAAATAGTTTTTTTTTATAGTAGGTAACAAACAGCTGATTGACTTACTGATTATTAAAGCATATCTCTAGTTCAGCTGATGACACTTTGGCCTTATTTGCAGGAAAGTGTGATGAGATAATGTCGCTGGTTATGGGAAAGTTGAACATTCCGATCCCTGACTACGATCCGGAGATGGACCCGATCTTTGCCCATGCAACACGGCTACACACGGCTGAGGCTCATACGCACAGCACAGCAGAGCTGCGGTGGCCAGACGGGTTAAAGGGTGAGGGTGAAGGGACAGAGAAGGGAAGCGAAGGCACGGAGAAGAAAGGTGAAGGGGTGGAGAAGAAAAGTGAAGGGGCGAAGAAGGGGGGCGAGGGGGCGGAGAAGAAATGCGAGGGCGCGGAGCTGACAGCTAGCAAGGCAATAGGTAATTCAGTAGGTTAAGTGTATCTGTGAGAGGATTTTAGGTTGTATAGTGTAACTTGAGGTAAGAATAAAAAAAACAGTGTTCCCAAACGTCCTGGAATTTCAGGTGTGTTCTGGAAATCCTGGAAAAGCTCCTGAATTTTAGCTTGATGTTCTTGAATTTAAATTTTTGCCCTGGAGTTTTATCAGTTGTCCTGGAAATTTGCTCATTTTTATAAAATTAATATTTTTTATGAATTGGTCAATTTCAGTTTTGAAATGGTTGTTGTCAGACTTTGGTATACATAATTTGTCTATTTATTTCTTATTTATTGTAAATGCATAAAATTCTTATTGTCCTTTCCTTTTTCAAATTAGGTTAATTGATTGCATATCATAAGATTGAAAAAAGAGGATGTTTGGGTGAGCAACAGAATTAATAAAGATTTTTATCAAAGAATTTATTAAAATTAATAGAAAACTTTCACTCCAAAAGTGTTCTATAAACAAACTCAGTATTAATTCTGTTGTTGAGATGATATTTATTTTATTACAATAAAGTACAAAATGTGGACTCTCCTGTATTTTAATGAACTGCACTGTTTTAGCGAATTTCCCATAGGGAAGAAGCTATTACCATAGGTCTCATGGCGAGACTTAAGCCCGGGACCATGTTATTTTTTCTTCTTTAGGTGCCCAGAGTCCAAAAACAATAGTCGTTAAAATTTATATATATATGTATATATATATGTATATATGTATATATATATATATATATATATATATATATATATATATATAAAGTAAAGTTAAAATAATTAACTGAGTATCCTTGACAAACATTATTTTATTTCAACAACATGTTTCAACCTTTAAAGGCCATTTTCAAGTTCTTTAAAGGTTGAAACATGTTGTTGAAATAAAATAATGTTTGTCAAGGATACTCAGTTAATTATTTTAACTTTACTTTATATAACAGTAATCCTTAAAGGTGAACTATATAGATCAAATATATATATATATATACAGGTATATATATGTGTGTGTCTGTGAACACGATAACTCTCATAAAAATGGTCCGATTGAGACCAAATTTGGTAGATACGTGTATTCCTACAAATGCTCGGACGAGTTCTTAAACCAGACATATCGGTCAATGGGAACGGGTAGTTTGGGGGGGTTTTGTACCCCAAAATGGGGTTTTTTGTGTTTTTCACATATAATTTTTAAAAATTCATAGTTTTACATTTCACCATTGGAATCAGCTTAAAAAACTACACAATTAAGTTCCTTAAAGTTTTTCTCTATCTCCAACGGTTACCGAGATATTAAAAAATCTAAACACAGTATGTTGTATTGTGGGGCTCCAATGTTAATCTTATGGAGGATAGGGAAAAATTAATATTTCCCATATTAATCAATATTTTAGGATAAAACTTGATATATAGCTTCATGTGGTTGAGGTCTATCCATTTATGCTTAAAAATCATAGTTTATGTGTTTATCATGGCAGCAAACCTGCATACTCTTTCCCCATATCCAATACTATAATACGAGCAAGGTTTGTATATATATATATATTTGCACACTGATCTCGAAAACGGCACCGAGGAATTTCTTTAAATTTTGGAAATAACTAATTTCCGAGTAGAAAATAAGTTCTAGATAGGTCTAATGTCCAGGAAAATTCGTGTTTTACTGTAATATTAAGTTTAAAATCTAAAAATTCAACATTACGCTTATGGAGAATAAAATGTAAACAATACAAACCAAAACAGCTGTTTATAACCGTTTGACAGTTCTTGATTGAAGACTGCGGGGAACAATATAGAGGTTATGCATTAATATTTATTTTATGAATCAAATAAATGCAAAATTATCAGGTTACTAAACAATTTGTAAAAACTTAAGGATAACATAGCTGTGCGAAATAAAAGCAGAAAAAAGTATTTCCAAAATCTTCCGTATTTTGATAGAAAACGTATTCGTTGTATAGCTTGAAGCTACACTGTAACAAAACCAATTAATTGATGTAAATTAAATTTCTCTTTTGCTTTTCAATCCTCATTCCGTTTATATCAAAATCAGTTGATCACAGGCTAATAATAACGGTATGGATAATTAAACGGTAAATGATCGGCTTTGGCTAAAAGACGTTAAACGGCATCGCTCAATTGACTAACGTCGTAGCCGAGTTGTAGCGTGTAGGCCTCAAGAACTATAGGCCGCGAGTTCCATCCCCACCATCATCTATGGCGATACTTTTTGTTTAGTGCTATATTACTATGGTGTATTAAATCGGTTTTATTTAAACCACATAAATGTTTTCATTGAGTAATAAATGTGTTTTAATTTTTCTAATTAGTTTTTATAATACATGTATTATTATAAACGAGCAAAGCTCGGTCACCAGGTACTTAATCATATAGTGAATAGGCAAACTCCTTTATTTATGGACAGATGTTGATGAAAGTTGATATAAATGCTAAAAAAATTAATTGTTTACGCTAGAAACACCTACTTTCAGCGTTCGTCACAGCAGCAAACCTGCATACTCTTTCCCATGTTAACCTATGGAGAGTAGGCAAATAATACTCATATTTATTGACAGATAATGATCAAACTAGTCATATATTGTTATTATTATGTTATTGATTTGGAAATTCGCTGAGTACGCAGGTCTGCTGCAACGGTGGTATTTTGGTATGTAATAAAATCACATTTAAACCTTGGTATTAATGGCCTTGACCCAGTCGGAATAATGTGAGAGCCTGGAAAGTGTATGTTAGAGACTTTTCCCAAGTCTTTTAATGGCGTGAGTGTCCTGGAAAACTAGTTGTTTGCCCTGGAATTGTCCTTCAATTTGGATCAGGAAAACCTGTGAGAACCCTGAAAAATCTTGTTTGATTTGCCGAAGGTAGTTTGCCATACTTTACTGGTACAATTTAGAAATTTTGATATTTGTATTTATGTTTAGATGAAATATAAAAACAAACCATAACAAGATAACTGCATTGTATTTTATTCAGTATTTAAACAGTAGTATTTAGCTTAAACTTAATTGGTGGCTTTTATTATCTTTGGATTTTTAGTGAAAAATTTAACCTTTCCTGATATAACATCAATACAAATAAAATAAAAATTGATTTTGAACAGCATGCACTAAACTCGAACAATGGTATAGCTCTTTATAAGATTAGTTACAAGTGTTACCTCCAGATACATAAGTACAGTCTATCTAATATCACCTGGTAAAGTATGGAAGTAAACTAATTTTGACTCTCATCCAAGCGACTTCAGGGATGTAATTTCCTCCTAAGGTGGAGAAGGTACAACCAGTTTTTTCAGAATTTGTTCATTTCACTCATTAGTTTAACTTGGATTCTTAACAATCATCGTGTTTTGTCAAGATGATCCAGAGAGGTTTCATAGTAATGTGTAAACTCACTCCTGATGGATGTATTTTTAATCATTTATGTGCGTAATAAATAGAATAGAATGATACATCTCTGCTTATACAGTGTGATGCTGATCACCTGCCGTCCCAAACTTCTTTCTTAGTCCGGCCCTACATTGATTACTTACATCGTACGAGGGGGTAAAAACGGTGTATTTCATTTTTATTTACAAAACTATCTCATCTCCTTCAAAATTCCATTGTGATGATTCCATTGTTGGAAGCATTGTTAAACTTATCCTTATTTATGGTTGCAAACTCCTCCATTGTTTTTTCTTCACTTCTTCTATGGTGTTGAAACACACCCCTTTCATAACCCTCTGCATTTGTGGGAGGAGGATGAAGTCACTCGGTGCTAGGTCAGGTGAAGCAATGGGGTCATGCCATCTTTAGCCAAAAACTGCTGCACTGAGATTTCTGCATGAGATGGCACATTTTTGTGGTGGAAAAACCAGTCCCCTGTCTGCCACGAATCAAGTTATTTGTGTCGAACACTGTTACACAATCTTTTTAATACTTCTAAATAAAAAAATTGGTTTATTGTCCGACCTGGGGGTACAAACTCTTAGTGCACAATCCCTATAGCATCAAAATAACAAATGACTATTTACTTAATGTTTGATTTCACTTGGCAAGGTTTTTTTGGCCGAGGGGACAATGTAAGGTGTATCTAAGGTGTATTCATTGCTTTAGGCCCAAGCCTTCATTTTAATTTCTTTGTAATAGTTATCTAAAAGAGGGAACAAATTATTTTTATTTTCACCCATTCTTTTGTAAGTGACATTTTTCATTCTAAAGTAAAAAACCCTAAGTTCATTAGTAGATTATAGACAACGTCAGAGTTTTTCTTTGTTCTTGAACAATAATACTTAAATTTTATGGAATGAATGGTTGTGGAATGAACTTTAATTGTTTTCAGAAATTTGCTATCAAGTTTTATTTTCTTGGCAGTCATTTATCCGTCTACTAAAATGAAAATTATTTACACACTTCTTACATTTTCAGATTTAGAGCACCAAAAAATATTGAAGGATGAAACTGAAGTGAAAACCAAAGTAGAGTCTGAAGATCAACCTTCAGCTGACCTCATCGCAGAAGAAAAGAAATCTACAATTGTTACATCAGAAAATGGAAGTTGCTCAGAAGAAAAGGTTAGCATCAAGATGGAAGTAAACGATGTTTTTGAAAGTATATCAGAAAAGGAGGTAAATGGTGGTGAGGAAAATAGTTGTACTAAAGGGAAAGCACAGTCAGAAGATGGTGAAGTTTCTAATAAAATCAAAGAGGAGCCTAAACCTGATGTACAAAAGTCACCTTCTAAAGGAATTTGGCGGCCTTTTTCATTTGATGACATGGACAGCTCCCCTTCTTCCTCTGGTGTTGCTCAATTTGTAGAGGTAAAAACAGAATCTTTTCCAAATCTAAGTACGCCAAAATTTTCACTCAATAGTTCACCTCTTTCAAAACCTAATTCGTGCTCATCGAATCCTAAACTGTTTCTGCATAATCAAAACGCATTAAAAAAATGTTCAATGCAACTAGAACCGTTAGATCTTTCATGCGCAAAAAAGACTGAATTAGAGAGGGAAAAAGATAATCCATACTTTTGCAAGTACTGTAGGGTTCACTATCACTCAGGTTTTTGTCTATTTTATCGAAAAATGTCTTCTGACATACCACCAGACCCACCGTGTTATTGTTGTGATGAGGAAGAAGAAAAAGATCCCCTTAGTCCGGATATAGATGGGAAGTCCACGGACGAAGCAGAGAAAGCGGCCGCCAAAGTTCCTATAACCAATCCTGGCTGGTTCGGTAAGGGTTGTCGTAAGAAAATACGCAAAAAAAGATAGTACAAAAGAGTCAGGGGGATGCTTCAGGAGGAAACTGAGTTGTGACAGGTTTAGTGATCCGCTGACTGACTTTGGCCAAATTGAGTAATTTATTTTTATGGTACATATATTATTTATTACTGTGATGGATTGTAGGTTTTGAGGTGGCTCAGTTACTTGTAGGTGCTGTTCTGTGTTTTGTGTCATTGGTAACTCAGTAGCAACATTAACAAGTAACTTATTTTACTCTTGTTTTTATCATTTCATTACTATTTTCTGCTAGAATATTGAATAGTTTTTTTAACTATACTGAAAACCAGAACTGACTCGTAACTTCTACTAATTTTGTCCTGTTAATATTTTTTACTTGTGGCACTCTTCTTGTGAAATTTTTGTAATTAGTTTTTGACTGGGTTTATTTTCATCGCAATTACTAATGCTAGTATAAGGGGTTCATTTTGTATTGATAAATGTGAAAATAATTAGGAGTTAAGCATTGTTTTTTACTGTGGTATTAAAATATTAAGTCTGCGGTGTTATTTCTAATCTGGGCATACAAAACTTATAATTTTGTAAAATTCATCACAACTTAAATTATTTATTTAGGAAATAAGAATATTATTCAGAGATTCTTGAAGAACCATATTACATCCTGGTTCAGAATTATTTCGCCAAAATCAGAATTCAACCCTTTGCGTTCGGATAAGTTTTTATAACTTGTCCTGTGCACTCAGATGTCCAGCTGTACTGGCTGTCACCATTTTCTCGCCGAAGTCGAATTTATTTTTATATGAGCTGTCCTTACCGCTCGGATGGCCAGTTATACTGGATGAGGTTAAATCCGAGTTGCGGTCAGAAGGCCAGCAGTACTGGCCACTAATTATAATCATCTGTTCCTTTTTTGAATATTATGTGCTAGGTTTGGGATGTGCTGCAATCTCTTGGGAAACTAATGAACTAGCGAACCAGATAAATTACCGCTTCTAACACCATACATATGTTGGAAATTAAGGTTATGGTTAGTATGTTGTTCTGCTGTTCTGCTATTGTGTTTAATGAGAAGTGGTGATATTTAATGCTAATATCAGCTGTTTTTATTGTAAATAACTGTACATTTTATTAATAATTCATTATTTATTTCAGTAGTAACCACAGTAGATAATATACGTAAATATAACAATAAATGATAATTTAAATTCGGATGACTTGAAGCAATTATTGGAGAAGTATGACGAAAATGTTTTGTTATATTACTTAATAATGAAATAGATAATGTTGTATTGACATTATTCTTCATTTTCGCTCGTTGTTTGCTTTGTATTGTCCTTACAAACATTGTTGTAAACAAACGAGGATTGACACAAAAATAATTCCGAGCTGGTGGGAAAGGTTGTCGATCATGGCTGCCGAGCTGACAAAGAAATGTAGCGCGGCCAGTACAGCTGGCCAACCCGAGCAGAGAGGACAACATCACGGGAAATAATTCCAAGCTGTTAAGGAGTTGGCTCGGTCAGTGCTTCTGGCCAACCAAGGGTTAATCAGATATCTTAATTAACATCCAACCAATTCACTGCATACATTGTTTGGGTTGTTTTTGTTCACATTAATTCAGTTTACGTATATCAAGACAGGTGTGACTTGAAAGCAGACTTTGCATGCCCTAATTAGATTGATTTTGACTTTTTCAGTATTTTTATTGTACAACTAAGGGTAAACTGATAGGGATTTATACAAGGTAGGTTCAAGCGTGTGGGTCATGTGTGTAACTGTTTTATCCGTCAGATTTTATTTTTTTAGTCACATCTTTATTATCCTTCTGGTGTATAAAGATATATAAAAGTGAAATCAATACATTCTTGTATAACGTTTAAGTTATGTATTGCACACTGCAATCCAATGTGCTGAAGTATGAGGACACTGAATTTCATATTGTTCATATGGGAAAAAATTCTTATAAGGAGTTTTTTTGTTTACAATTTTTACACAGATAGATTTATTTTTAGCTTATTTACTAATTTTTTATTAGAGGTAGGCAACACATATGCTCTACTATTATGATAAAATCTGGGTCGGTTAAGAATCAGCGAGGTTATTTTGTCCGTTCGTATAATAATAATGTCCAGTACGTTCTGGAGAATAATTATGATAAAGTTTTGGAAAGCTTTTACATTGAATGTAACTGTTTTTGTCCGATTCGCTGTTTCCTTTGATCAAGTAAAATTATGAACAAACTTAATTGCCTATCTAACAAGAGGTTGACATTGGGCAGTTACAAAACGAGGGATTGGACCAATCCCTATCAAAATGTTAAAAATGCCAGTATCATTGATATATACAAAAAGTTTTAAAACTGATCCTCCATAACAAATCTTAAACGTCATGTTGTACAATAGATTAGGTTTTTAATTCATTCCTGTGACTATATCTGGTGTTACAGTTTGAAAATAAGGAAAAGTTTTGCATTACTTATCACTCTCTCATTCATTACTCTGCCATTCAATTTCGGTAAGTCTTCCAACGCTGTTATCACCAATTCTAATTTCTATGTTGGGCTCTCACATTGCTTGACTGTTGTTGTGTATCATCTTTCTGTGATTATTTATGTTGTATTCATTCCAGTTTTTGATTGTTTGTATTGTTAATGTTTTTGTTTTGTTTTTGCAAAGCTTAGTAGCCATACAGTCATGGTTTTAAAGAATGTGGCTACCTGGTGGTGGGTGATAAACCCAGTGACACACTTGGGCCCCACGCCTTATATGTCCTAGGTCCTGGACATACAAGGGTACGGGTACAAGCAGTTATTTTTTATCTAAAAAGGAAAGATTTTCTAAAATAGTGTTTTAATAAATTATGATACATCAATAAAACTATTTACTTTAATATGTTGAATCTGCAGTTTTTACATTATACACATTTATATTTTAAAAGTAAAATCATACACTGGTTATGTATAAGAAATAATTTATATTATTCTTTTGTAGACAAAATGAAAAATACACTTAACATACAGTAGTTCTGTTTATGTTTTATCATGATGTAAGATGATCTCATGTTTGCCTTAAGTCATTCTCGGTACTTTTAGGTTTTAAGTTTCAATATAAGTCGTTTCTCTAATAATATTATTATTATGTCAGAGGGAGTAATCGATTATCAGCATCGTAGCTCAGAGGCAAAGCACTGGCCCATTAAGTGAAACGTTCCTGGTTCGAATCCAGTGGAGGGCATATATCTCTGGCTAACCTGTATGACTAACACGGCTACATTACCTTGCCGTCTTTATTTCACCGTACAGGCCCTGGTAATGGAGAGTTAAGGGCTTTTTTTAAGTTATATTGTGATAGAGTGAATAACCACATGATATGTTAGAAATCCAGAATTGGGAATCATTGTCAAATGCTGATAAAATCAAAATGCTAGCCATTGGCTTTGTTAGGGCTATAATAATGCATCTTAGCGTATTTACTTTACCCTAGAACTGGCAAAATCGTAATTCACGATGCATTTACAAATTCAATTAGAAGTGGCAATTGGAGGCATATGTTGTCAATTTAATGGTCTTGTTAGACACCATCGCCTTTGTGACCGTGTTTTCCTCTGGGTGCTGATACGTGAACTTGCTCATGCAGTTCACTATACGGCCAATAGAGAATATCTTATAGTCAAGTAAACGCTCCTGTAAGAACATTGTGTCTGAGTGGTTTTTGGCGTTAGCTCACGAGTGAAATGTCGTAAGCCTTTCGGAAGTCCTGGGGTTCGTATCCCAACTAGATGCGTAATTCCAATTTGGCTTGGTTTAGTATAGTGGAGAGAGGGCCCACCTTAACCCTTAAGAGACCCACGCACGCGTATACGCAACTGGCAGTCTGTGTCGTCTACAGTCTACGCTTGCGTATACGCTGGCCTACGACAGCGTTTGAATTCCACGCCCTTTTCTGCCGTGAAGAATAAGAAAGTTTGACACATTACATACGTCTGTATTCGGGAAAATTTGCTCTATGCAGCGATATATTTTGTTAATAAAACACGGGACTTAAAGGGTTAAATAAACGGTGACTGGCTGGGGTGGATGTTAATGGCATTTGTAGGCTTAATTGGGATTGTAGTGGACACCTGTTTTGCTTCTTTTACGATTGTATGGTATGTTTTGTGTTTACATTTTTATGTTACAGTTAAAGAGAAAACGCTTACCACTTCTAGAGTTAAACTTTAATTAGACCATGAAGTAATTATTTCAACATGTTTTATATTTAGCTTTATCTCATAACAAGGACCTTATTATGTTTTTCATCAAATTGGTATGGTTTTCCTCAAGCTCTGGGATTAGTGTGACAGTGAGAGAGTAATTGGGAAAGAGAAAACCAAATATGGTAGAAACTCTCAAACTTGATACGGTGAGTGCTTTGAGGTTGTCAAGTGTTCAAAAATTTGAGCAATTAACGGATTTTGCATGAAATGCGTTGTTGTGGTTACATTCTTTGATTCATTAGTATTCTTCACATTGATATTGGTACTCATAGTTGATAATTCATTAGGCATTTTGACCCTGAAAGCAAAACTTGTAGGTTTTGGTATTTAAGGTAGAGTGCAGGCATAGAATAGAGACTTGTATCACTTTAAGGAAAAGAAACATTCAAGGTTGAGAATGTTTACATGTCCGCACATTGATTTATTTTCCACTCAGACATTTTTTTTGTAAATTACACTCTCTAAAAACTTATATGATAAATCTAAGCCTTTCTCTACTAGAGACAACAGGTCAGCATCCTACACATTGGTTCATTTTTCGACGTAATCTTAATTTTTCACTTTCGTATCAGATCACTAGGTGAATAAAGTTTGAGAGTTTCTATCATGAAATAAACATAAAACTGAGTTTTTTATATTTTTCAAATATTTTAACAGCTGGCTTGGCTTCTAATTTTTCAAATTGTAATATTTTTCCAGAAGCTGTGTATTGGAAAATTATTTTGACATGTATATTGTGTATGTCTTAGCTCGGGGGGGAGGGGGTATTGGCAATCCGTCAGACAAGTGATACCATATAACGGTTACAAGGACATTTGTTTAGTGAAAACATTCACTTTAGACCAGGAATCCTCACTAGGATTTCTCAAAGAGCCAATTGGTCTGCATCAAATTTTCATCAGGGCTGCAGTGGCGTCCCGAAGTCGCATTTGGGAAGATACAAATCAAGGGGTCTGGGGGGTAAGTAAAAGGGGACAAAGGGACCCTCCCAAGAAGTTTATCAAAATAAAAGCGTAATGTTAATAAAAGAAAGTAAATGTTAATAAATAAAATTTTATAATTATTTTACTAAACGCTTGCTTTTTTCGGGAAAAAGGGCCAGCATTACAGATCCACCGTACCTAGGGCTGCAATTTTAGCGCATCTCGGATCAAGATGCTCGGCACTCAAAGGGAAAATCCTATACATTAAAAAAATTCACACAATATACACTATTTACTGCTAAAACACAGTAAAAATAAACACACATCACAAAAATGTCAACAAACAAGGTTAGCGAAAGTGAAAACAGCTGGCCGCAATGACTCGTGTATATAAGATTAAGCAGCAGTACGGGAGCGAACGAATACTGGCCAAAGTCGCCCAGCAACGGACTTCAGTCACTAAATATTCCAACAAAGCCACCTACTTTTGTTTTTGAAGTTTTTAGCACTGTAAAAAAGAAATTAAATTGATTATAACTTATTAATAAATTAATGACAAATAACGTAAAATAAATTTTCAAGATTAGGTTGTTCATTTGTAAATAAGTTACAGTTGAAATCTTTTCTTACATTTGTCATCACTCGGTCATGAATTGAGTCATTAGAGACGTTGTTTTGGTAGGATAGTTTTGAAACTTTAGGACTTTTTAATTGTTAAAACTAAATTATATTTTGTATTTATATTTCATATCTTTAGGTTTTCCGTTAAGTTGTAGATAATGGCATCGTTAATGATTATACATTTGAGTTTAGACCGATTCCCATCTCTGTCTCTGTACATATCATGGTGGTGTTTGTCCAGACATGCTTCTGCCGTCTTGGTCTTGAACCGCTTCGACTGACCTCATAGTTATTCCTCGTCAACAACACATCTATTGTTATGTTATTTAGTTCTATTTATAATTAATCATGTGTTCCTTAGTCTGATATTATTCTTTGTTGCATTGGCCAGACTGTATGTTTGAAGTCATAATTTATTGATACTGTACCTAGGCAGATGTAAACTTATGATATATGAATGACTGTGAATCCCTTGCTCTATATGTCCTTAAGTTAAGTATGTCAATAAATAATATCAATAATTTTTTGAATTTTTCTATTTCCCTTCATTCTGATCATGGTTCATTGCAATTTTCATTTGGTTTAGTTATAAGCGGTAAGATCACATGTTTTGCATTGGTATAGTTCAGCCGCACTCATTGTCAAGACAAGCTGGTAGTATAAGGGTAAATAGGAATCTAGTAATTTCTGCTTTACTTAGTTACCGTACTCGTAAACAATTTTACGATGAGACTGATAACCTTCTAAAACAGAGTCGGTGGAGAATGGGAGCTTCCACACGGTCTGTCCATCTTCCGATCCGTCACGATTGCCGGACATTGCCACTATAGACATCCGACACCATTTCTGAACCAGGCACATTGTGGTGTAAGTGAGTAAACGGAGGCTTGCACTCCTGTCGGTAATCTCTGTTCTGGCGTCAGCTCCCTTCACTGGTTAACTTGTTTTGTTCACATTGTTTTTGCACGTTTTTTTGATTTCGTGAGTATGTGTGACGATACTATTGAAAATGAGATACTTATTTTGCTTGTTTATTTTCATACTGAATTTATGATGAGTAGGTATGGATTTAATATGCCATAAGTAATAAAAACCTTTAGTATAAATTAAATTGTGTGTTTAACTCTGATTTTATTTTATTTTATTTGAGGCACAAATTCATAAATTCTAAAGAATCTCACCATTCCCAAAATAACAAACACGACCAAATTTTTAGAAAAGTTGTTTGATAAGTCAGTCAATAGTAATATGAGTAGTCCATATTATTCTGTTAAGAAATAGCTATTTGTGTAATTAGAGCGCAAATGATTTCATATCATACGAGAGGTTCATATGGCAGCATGAAGCATCAGCTAAATGATGTCAGAACTTCAAATGCGACCATGATAGTTTGCACTCGTATTACACACAAAATTTTTTCTACAATAAAAATTAATTTAGGTTACGTTTGATTTTCCTATTGGGATAAATGTAAACATAACTTTTAGGTTTCTGGTAACCTCAGTTTCATTGTGCAAAACCAGAAGTTAGTCTTGTAGAAATGACTACCGTCAGCAGTCCGAGGAGACTGCTGATCATCTGCTGTATGACTGCACCGAGCTTGCCGGGGTGAGAGCTGCCACTCTCGGCGTCATGGAGAGGGGTCGTCACCTTCCCCGGGAGGAGCTAGTGGGGAGACTACGGCAGTTTGTCAGGTTTTTAAACTTGGAAGGTCCGTGAAACATTCAATCAACAGGGGTGCGCAAAAAGCCACTTGGCTGACGTGCTATAGGAACTCTGTTCCGCCCCTTTGTGTAATGTAATGTAATGACTACCAGCTATGTAATGATATCAGCTGACTAAGCGCTTAGCGCATGCTATTGGGTAGTTTCTTATAGATTTGACACATTCCGTTTTTGTGATTGGCCGGTTATTTTGCCACCAGGGTGGATATGAGATCCAGAAATTGATTTTTATTCTATACCTTTGATTGAGAAAATGGGCAATCGACAAGTCATTTATATTTTCTGTCTTGAAGTAAGTGTCCCAAGGGTCAAAGTTTATACTCCTGGATTGTTAACGACACACCAAACCTGCACTAGGGTGGATATGATCTCATATCCACCCTAGTGCAGGTGATACACACAGTTCATGTATAAATAACGTACGGTTTCACTTCCCTCAATACAAGAGCAAGGCTTTCTTCTGATGTTATGTCATTTCTCATTTTAGTATTATAGTGCTGCATGTTATCTTTAATCCGATCATGCAGCTCATCTAAAAATTCTTTTGATACCCGAAAAAAATTACGAAATTTATCAATATTACTATTTTTTTACATTACTATATCTGCGGAATTTTTTAAAAAGTGTAGAATGCCCCTGTATGTTCTTTTTGTTCTTTGTTTGTTGGATGCATCCAAAACCTTTGCTTAATGCTTTGCCGTTTTATATGGCAATACAACAACCAAATTGCCACAATTTTCCTTAGGATTCACTTTTATGAAACACTCACTACCTTGTACACGACACACGGCAATCCAGCAACTGGCCTGATTAAATCTGGAAAGTGTGCAAACTACGCTTGTCCGATACAAATCGGATCTATATTTGTCGGACTAATTAAAATCGGAGCGTAACATGAAACCCTTAACCTAATAACATAAGTCGGGCTTGGGCTATCTACTTCACCCTTTGGAAATAAAAACAACCCTCATCCATATCCTGAATTTAAGCTATTGAATGTTCCATGATAGTGCTGTTTATCAAGTAAATATAATCTATGATGTAATGATATATTATGTCTTGGAAACAAAAACAGGTTACCTACCCAAGTAGTTAAGTTTTCAATTGCAAACTTTGTATGGAACAAGCAATAAAATCCGTTCCTTAGAAGTATTCAATTGCAAACTTTGTATGGAACAAGCAATAAAATCCGTTCCTTAGAAGTAGTTTGTATGATTCACTTATTATTTTGACAAAATATCAACCTTAATTCATAAAAAATAAAAATAAATTCCCGAATCAATTATTTACTATTGATTTTAAATTAGACCTAATCTATTAATCAAGACTTTGTTGATGAAGGGGACAGAGAAATTTGGTAAAATACAGTTCAATTAACAAAAATTTAATATATTTTGTGTAATCAAAGAAAATAACCTAAGGTTATTGGGAGTTATTCAACTTCCCCCAACACCTTGGAATACTTCTTATCTTCTAGGAACTGGAACATTAGCTGAGCCTGAACCCAATCTTTCACTTGAACATATGCAATGGTATTAGAGGAATAATACCATTGGGGGCAGTATTCTGAAACTAAGATATTAAGTAAAATAGGTACCCCAACTAGGGTGATCTGATAGATCTGAGCGACAGATCAGTTGGAACGGTGGCATGTCCTGTAATCCAGCTACTTGGAGGTTTTGAATTGTGGATAGTAATAAGCAATGGCTTGTTAACAATAAACTGCAAATACCATCCTCATAGACTATTTTGTCATTTAGAGGCAAAAGTGGTTCAGACTGTAGGTCTCTAAGATGCCATAATTTGACTGTTGGGCTAATAAACAGTCTTGTCCAAGGAATATGTCAGACTTAGTCAGTGACAAGACTACAAGATCTCACCATTATCATCTACACTCATTTCTCATTCATAATTGGCTTAAAAACCAACCAGCCTGGGTATGTCGCCATTTCAAAAGGTAACTTAATCTAATCTGATAATCAGAGTGGCCACTTGAAGTATTCTGGTATGTAAGACTTTCCCCACATTGGTTGGGAGTTTTACTCTTCTTCACAGTATAGCAGACTGCTAATTAATTCAGGTTACCTTGGGTGTGACCTCAAAATGTTTATCATAAATTTAAAAACCCCAATCAGACGATAGAGAAAAGAAGTAAAAAAATGTATAGACCAGTTTTCACTAAAAGCTATTAATTCTGCAATGTGCAAGAGATTGTGAAAACCCCTCCAACTATCCATCTAACTAAAAATGGTTATAATTTGTGCTTTGTTGGCTATAACAATATATAACCTCTATCAAAAGGCTAAGCAGTAATATTCCAATGAGCTTGACCTACTGAGACTGCTTTGCTGTGTCGTGAACAGTCCAGGAGTATAAACTTTGACCCTTGAGACACTTACTTCAAAACAGAAAATATAAATGACTTATTATACACTTTATGTTTATTATCTACTAGTTGACCCAGTGAACTTCGTAATGCCAACAGTAAATACATGTTAACTTTAAGATTGGCTATGTCCTGAAGTCAATTAGCATTGTGGCTTCGTTGTGAAAGCTATAAATATACAACAGATGATTATTATAATAAACTCAATATGTATAGACATTGTAATTATTTTTTATTTAGCAGCTGGTAACTGTAGTAGCGCGATCGGTGACACACGGTGGTGTCGTCAGTGCTCTCGAGTTTCAACTGAATAGAAGGGTTAGGAAACGGGGGTTGGGAATCGAAATGAAGTTGGACCAGTTCCTAGAAAGAAGCACGTAAAGTACCGTGATTCTTGCGACTGCCAACTGGAAACAACCCTAATTTAAAAAAATTAAATCGCTCGGAGGCAAACTATAATAATAATAATAATAAATTTATTGCTGTGATGACAAAATGAACATTTGTATAGCAAGCGTTAAAAAAAATATTAAAACTTAAAACAAAATGAATCAATAAAATTTGTAACAATTATGGCATAGTCAAAACGAGGAACCAGCCAGATCAAACAAAAAAAAGCCAAAAGCACAACTACTGTCCTACGAGCTAGTATAGCTCAGATCTCAAGCCGATGTTACCCCCCTTGTGTGGTCCATGAACTCGTCCACCGAGTAGAACACGTTCGACGCTAAAAAGCATCGAAATTTTGATTTGAATTTTGGTTCTGAATTTTCGGAGCTGATATTCTCTGGAATTCTGTTCAGTATGGAAATACCCGCCAATGAGGTGAGGCGTTCCATGGCCGCCAATCTGTGCTGTGTCGTCCTGAATACATGTCTAGACCTTGTGTTATAATCATGTATATCTCGTCCCTGAGAGAGATTGGCTTTGAATTTACAGAGACGAGCAATCTCTAGCATGTACAACCCAGCCAGTGTTAGCAACCCAAAATCCCGGAAGGCATTTCGACATGACTCTCTAAATTTGAGTTTTTGCTATTATTCTGATGGCTTTTTCTGAAGAATGAACACACGGCTGAAATTTTTTTGTGAGCAAGCACCCCACAAAACAATGCCATAAGAGAGATGGCATTGAATCAAGCCGTGGTAGCCCATTAGCAATAACTTGGTGGGACAGTGTTGAGAGAGCCTTCTAAGCAAATATATTGCAGAGGATAGTTTCTTGCAAACACTGTCCACATGATCGGTCCACGTCAGCTCGTCATCAACGAGCATTCCGAGGAATTTAGTTACACTGACTACTTCGATGACTGTGTCATCTATCATAGTCGTCAGACGATGCGTATTCAGAGCGGTGCTGCCTCCAAATAGCATGCAATTTGATTTTGAGGGATTTACTTTGAGATTTATGCTCTCAAAATATTGAATGCAGGAGTTTAATTTCTCAAAGGACATCAGTTCAATTTGGTTAATGTTGTTTGAGCTGAAAGAGAGAGTCGTATCGTCCGCGTACTGGACAATTTGTCCTCTTGGAATTACCGAATTCAAATCGTTCACATACACCAAGAATAAAAGGGGGAAGAATTGATCCCTGAGGGACTCAATATCTCAATATGGTTGTATGTGAAATCACTCCATTCACATGAACCTGCAGTGACCTCCTCAAGAGGTATGACTTATGACTTGAGGTATTTTAAGGAAACAATTGAAAAGCCCATTTTTGGGGTACAAAACCCAAGTGTAGTTAATATAGTCCGATCGTATTGCCAAACAAACTTGTCCAAGATATTACAGAAAGGAACAACTCCACCAAATTTTATAATAAATCAGGCCGCGCTGTTATCACCTAGACTCATATAATTTTATATGCTTTTTTAAACACTTAAACACTAAAAAACAAAGGAGGTAACTGCTTGGAGAGGTTAGACCATGGTCAATACTGGGGTCAAATTTTTTTTCAAAAACTAATTCTGCTTTTTAACAACTCTAATGTAATAGAACAAATAATTTTTTTAAATTTTGTTTTATATTTTTGCGGATATATCCGTCATTGACCCTTATGGCACATGTTTGGTTTATAAATACAAATACTTTTTGATACTTTTAACTGAAAAATAAACTTTTTAAATACAAATATTAAGACTTGTGGAATTTTTCAAATAAAAGTGCAATCCCACCAGGAAACCCATGTGTATTGTGTCCAGCACAGACCACAGTGTAGCGAACGACTGTGTGGTTACACAGTAAATAAAGAGCCAAGGTCATTATCTCACAACTTAACATATAAACTCCTTGCTATTGCTTTATTGACCGCTTAGAACAGTTGTGAACGAAAACAACTTCAATTTTCGTGGAAAAAATGCAGGTCAAAATAAGTGTAGGCGGATATATCCGCTTTTCTTCCTTGGAGGAAATTAATGTAGACAGATATAAACGTCAATGACCAGCGAAGGGTTGAAATTGAAATATTATTACTCTTTGATTTTTTACTTTAATGAATTGCCAAGCGTGTTCATTATATTATAAGACCCACTCAATTACTCAACAACCCCACTCCTAAGGCCGCCGCACACTGTATTGAACACGACAGAGCACAACAAAACATTTTTGACAGAAGGCATTTAATGTAAGCAGTATGCATGTGATCAAATGGGGCAGCTACATACTGCTCGAACACGACACGACAATAAAATGCCTTCCGGCATTTTTTTCTTGACGGACACTGCTCGTTCGGATTACATCCTCAGTCAAGACACCATTGAACAAATTCTGTAAACCTGCTCTGTGCATGCTCTGCCCTCCACCCGTAGGCTAAAAATAAAATATTTATAAAGTAGATGATAAAAATATGTAAATAACCTACCTCAACATAATCAAAAGCGGTTCTTTAGGGGTTATTGCCTCGTGAAATGACTTGTTTTTTTTTTATTTGGGGAGTAATGAGTTCCAATTTGTAGCCTAAACAAAACTGGTCGGTGACATTCAACAGTAATTAACTAACAGTAGAAAACTTTGCCGATTCATCCCTATGAATTCTTTTTCTCATTGACGGGATG
Source organism: Nephotettix cincticeps (assembly GCA_023375725.1). NCBI lineage: Eukaryota > Metazoa > Arthropoda > Insecta > Hemiptera > Cicadellidae > Nephotettix > Nephotettix cincticeps. The sequence goes on from CM041786.1 coordinate 135,347,233, forward strand.
CTTCCATACACTCACTCCTTGTCACTTTGGAGTCCAACATTCTCAGGTAGTTCCATATCAGGAGAATAGTTTCCTCATCTTCATCCATACAACGAACTACCGGTACTACTGAACTAATAAACACACAGCACTAAGTCAACATGTGACTGCATAACATACAAGCAAGACTAGATTAAATAAATTCAGTGGTCGTCGTGTTCTGTTCTGTTCTGGGGCGACGAACATCTGGCAGTTTCCGTCGGCATCCGACAGTGACAGAACGAACAGAACAAGGCAGAAAGAAAAACGACTTGCCACGTTCTGTCACGTTCAATGCAGTGTGCAATAAGCCTAGCCAAGGATCCTACTCATTTATCATTCATACTTGGCTAAAAATACCTACCTGGGTAGGTTGCCATTTCAATAATCTAAGTATCTAAAAATTTCTCTGAGAGCCAATTGGTTTGTACAAATAATCTGTAGAAATACAATATCCTCCAGTAATAGTGAAGGCCAGGGGCCCAACCCCAGAATTTTTTAAAAAATATTGCGCTTTATAAGCTACGTCAAGAACATTTTTCTTTAACTGTGATGAAGAAGCCTGCAAGAAAGAGAAATGTTAAAATTGCCAAAATTGATGATGATTAATAAATAATTACACTGTAGGCCTGTGTTATCCAGATTTGAGACCATAATTTATTTTAATAAATAATTATATAACTATTATGATACTTAACAAAGGACGCATAAAACCAAAATATAAACAATAAACATTTATTATCTAAATTTGTTTATAATAACTAATTTCAAAACAATAATTACAGTATTCTTTTGTAAAACAGATGTAAACTAAAAGCATTTTTGAGGCTATACAACAGGTATCTTAATCCGGCTTATCGGTCACTTTAGAGGAATTGTCAAAATTCTGACCTGCATCAGTTCGGTATGTTAAGAAAGAAAAAGTTATAATGATGATAAGTGAAAGGACTGGCCAAGCCCTTGATATATCATTTTGATCATCACGAGTTGAAACTTTAAACTTTTCAGCATCAGTTTTCTTTTTATAATTATTATAGAAAGTTTTACTGTAATGAGCTTGTGTCCATTCATCAATGTTATAATTTACAGTGCCTGATTGAGTTTTTCTATGAGATGGCTTGTTTCTATGGTGGTAAAATGGGGCATGAGGATAATTTTCTACAACTGTATCTCCTTCGGTCTTATATTCATGCTCAAATGAACCACCAACAAGCAGTCCTCTATCATATACCTTTCTTGACTTGACGTTTCCAAGCACTTCATAAGCTGTTGTGATATTTCTGAACTTGTCAGCAGCTGCCTCATCACCTTTGTTCAAATCTGGATGATATTCCTTGGATAACTTATAATATGCTGTTTTTACATCTCCTTGAGTTGCTTTTGATGTTATTCCTAAAGTATCATAATGATTTTGTTTTTGATTGTCGCATATACTTAAGGTGAGTCTTCTGAAAACCCCTTGATTAAGGCTTGCTAGACGGCTGCTTCTGTGGATATTCATTTTTAACTTTAATTTTTATAGTTGAGATTTGTAGTGAAAACATGCCTAGAATAATTGTCCTGCAAATTTAATTTTTTTAGCTACACAATATGACACATATTCAACAGAATCATAACTTATGTAAATCCTTAACCTACCTAACCTTAACAATTGAAAGTTTTCTATTTTCACTTTTTAGCAGACGAAAATTTTAGTGACGTCTTGTCAATGTCATCTATGCCAAATTGATTTACGACAACCAGTTTATATCTGTATAGTATTAGATGTATTCATTGTCATGAATATGCTTTTTCATCAATGTTTTATAACGAAAGTTGAGTCTCATAATTGACATTACAAATATTATTTGTACAGTTAAAAGAGATAAATACTGTACGCAAATAATTTGGACATATCACCTACATCCTAATCCGTATTTAGTAAACTAAGATATACTAATACTCCTAATACATGGTCTAATCCTCTCTCTTTAGTTTAGGTTCGTCCTAAACCAAACAAATGTTTTTTTTGGTTCAATCAATGAACCAATACCATAGACTAACCAAAAACTTTAAATTTATAAACATTCACATGGAATTAAAACCTGATGTTGAAAATCCATATTGTATCACTTCTTGAACAAATCTGGTTGAACCATCAATTAAAAAGTATGCTTCGACAGTTTGGCAGAGTTGTTTGCGACTGGACTGAGGCATTGATGTTGAATAGGAAGGTTCCTTCTTAACACCAACTAGTTTACTTCGTGGAAAGGATGTGTGGCCCAAACTGCAAGAAGCTGCCCATAGGAAGAGATCGTGTCACTTCTGCTCTGGAACCTTGTGCGTGACTATCTCATTCGACATCTCAAATGAATCCTGCGTTCTCCCTCTGGGGTATATGCAAATGTATTGTAATTCTGTTGTTAACGGCAAACAAAATTAAGGAGGTCATGAATGGGATACTGAATCACAGATGTGGTTCTCCCTATCAATCCCTCCAACGAGGTCGCAATCTCCTTCACAAGGACCTTGATACTTGATAGAACACTTCACCCCAAAGACACGCTTTTTATTAAGTATTTGTCTGTGTAGATTTCACTAAAGAACTGATAAAGGATAATAGAGCAGTCGGTGGCAGACCTTTTCAAACCTGTCAAACAAAATATGGTACATGAATGGCTTAAAAGGGAAGCAAGGGAACTGAAGCTGGGATACAGTATGAGGTGAGGTTCTGTGTTCGCACCTCAGATAGTCAAATAAGGCACTTTAACGCCAAGATCACGTGGGACTGTAGCAACCCATGTCTTGGAAACTGTTAAAATAAGCTTTTGCAATTCATTTATTGTTTAGTATTTATTGAGTTTGATCGCCTTCTTAAGACTAAACGAAGAAAACCTTTTGTTATTTTACCATAAATTTAGATAATGCTATGCTACATATTTCTGTATAATGCCATAAATATATAAAAAATATGTTACCATAAATATATAATGTATAACCATTAGTCATTGATGGTATAAACCCGAGAGGAACGTATTATAAAGTACTTTACTATCCGTTCATTCCTGTATAAACTCAGGTTTTTTATTTTAGGTGGAAGGGCTTAAGGGACATTTGTATTTTCGAGCTTATCATCTGAAAAGTGGAAGCACTGCTTTGTATATGTTTTTGTTTTCTTCGTAATCATCTGTGGGCTTAGGCTGTGGCCTATTCATTCTGTTCTGTTCACACAGTCATACATTCACATATTGTGAGATAAATTGTGTTTACGATTCGTTTTATCCGATATTATCAATGCAATTATTTGTTAGACTGCATAGTTGTTGCCATAGTTAAACTTTGACAATCTTTATTTTAAATTATGCAACCTTTTACCTTGTTAAAACCTGCAAGTTTTAAACATCAATTCAGTTTCAAGATACATTTGGTAATTAATTAATCAAATCAAATATAATGGCAGCAGCTTCAACTAACCCTATGTATTACACAAGGTGAATAATATATTATACTTATGTAATTCAAAAATTTCTTTACGTCTAATCCTGTTATTTCATTAGGTCATAACTAAACAAACTCTGAAAAAATGTTGCTTTACATCTCTTGTGAATATCCAGTTTCAGGTTACCTACTCTAAGGTTTTATTATGTATTTAATTGTAAATCATTATGTAATCAATTTGAGTAGCGTATTACGAGATTTGAGTTTGCAGCCCTGATGCTGTCTGTTAGAATTGGCACGCTCAGTAAGACTCAATGGTAAATTCAATTTTCTACGCTTGATAACTTGAAACTAGGATTTTGTCGCTTGGCACGTTTGCCAGGGTACAATGGGTACCAAATTACTCACTACTCAGCTCGATCAGGTTTGCAGCTTGTTACACAGATTTGCAACTTCGACTTCAGATAGCAAGATGGACACATGTGTTATGATTCACTTTCCTGATCAATTAAAATACTTTTCTTTGTGAATTAAAATTATTTTTATTTTTTAAAATTATTTTTTAAAGCTGTTAACCAAATAAAAATATGCTTAGTAAAATGCTACTAAGTAAGTTATGTATTTGAGTATAGGCCTAAGTAAGTGTTACATTTAAAACTTAACATTTTTGTTTCAACAAGTATGTAGGACTATTACAGTAAGTTAAAGGTTCTGTACCCCAATATTTTCTAAACTTAATCAATTTTAAGTGAGACCTTTCATGGTAAAATGTTTCGACTACAGTATGGTATCCTACTATTTTTCAAATCAATCTCAAACCATCTTTTAGCGGATTTCCCATAGGGGAGAAGCTATTACCGTAGGTCTCATGGCAAGAATTAAGCCCGGGACCATGTTATATTTTCATCTTTAGGTGCCCATAGACCAAAAACAATAAGTTGTTAAAATTTATATATATATGTTAAGTGGAACTTGAGAACATGGCCTATGTTCGGACCATAGGCCATGTCAGTTTAATTAAAATTTAAAAAAAGGTACTGGGTTTTAACTGTTTTTGAACTTAGTAACATACAGTATATGTGTATATATATATATATATGTATTAAAGTGTAATTGAAAAACTCAACTGAGTATTCTTTAATAACATGTTTTATTTTAACGACATGTTTCGACCATTAACTTGAAAATGGCCTAAAGGTCGAAACTTCGTGGCATAAAGGTCGGTAGAATAAAACATGTTATTAAAGGATACTCTGTTGATTTTTTTCAATTATACTTAAAATAACAGTAGTCCTTAACAGTGAACACTATAGCCTAGATAAAATATAACATGATAACTCTCGTAAAAATGGTCCGATCTAGACCAAATTTGGTAGACGTGTATTCCTACATTTGCTCGCACGAGTTTGTGAACCAGACATATCGGTCAAACGGAACGGGTAGTTTGGAGGGGTTGTGTACTCAAAAATTAGGTTTTTCATATATAATTTTAATTTTATCTTTCACCATTAGGATCAGCTTTAAAAACTACACAGTTTAGTTCTTTAAAGTTTTTCTCTATCTCCAACGGTTACCGAGATATTAAAAAATCTAAACAGAGTATGTTGTATTTTGGGGCTCCAATATTAATCTTATGGAGGAACAAATAGTATTTCACTTGTAAATCAATATTTTTGGATTAAACTTGGTATTTACCTTCATGTGGTTGAGGTATTATGCTTCAAATGCTTAAAAATCATAGTTTATGTGTTTATCATGGCAGCTAACCTCCATATTTTTTTTACCATGTTAATCATAGTAGAATAGGTAAACCCCTTTATTTATGAAACTTGGTATATATGGTCAAATTAAAAATATGATATGCTAAAAATGCCTACTTTGAATCTTCCTCACAGCAGCAAGCCTGCATAGTCTTTCCCATGTTAATCTTATGGAGAATATGGCAAACAACTCTTATATTTATCGACAGATATTGATAAAACTTGTCATATACAGTATCATTATTATTATTATTATATTATTATTGATTTGAAAATTCACTGAGTACGCAGGTTTGTTGCGACAGGGGTATTTTCACTTTCTAACAACCTAATCAATAAGATCCGCTCCGTGGAATAACTAAATTTCCATATATACATACGATTTTAGGCTTTGGAGTGTCATATTTAAGCCTATAAGTGTATGAAAACTTTTAAATTTGGTTCTTGGTTGGAGGGGATCTTTGTAATCAAGCTGGTAAAAATTTAAAAAGTGAATTTGAGATCAATTTGAAAAAATACAGTAGAACTCCAATTATCCGAGTTTTTGTTTTTAAATTGCCATTAGAGAGAAAAAAAGCTACGTTTTGATATTGCACTATTTTTTTATTGAATTAAATGTAAGAAACATGATATTTTCACATTTTTTAAATATAAATAAAATGTATTTACAAGTTTAGAAATAAAAATCATTGTTTTTAAACATCTCCGTCAATGTAAGCTGTTTTGCGGTCTTCATCCGTTTTCGGGCAGCAAGGTCACACATTCGCTTGACGGTGGCAAGTGGTCACACTCAGGCTGACGCTCCATCCACTTCAAAGCAGTCTCGAGGCCGGCAAATGCTTCATTATGATGTCCAGCATCTACTTCAACATCAGCAGAAAGTTCTTCTTCCACTTCCACTTCAACATCTTCTCTCACACTTTCAACAATTTCATTGTCATTGAGAATTTGAAAACCAGGGTCAGACGTATCACAAGCCATCCACTCTCATACATCTTCAGCACTTACTTCTGTACGACCAGGAATTTTTACAATCATTTTTCTTATTTCCTCTAGTGACAACGTATCTTCATCCTCTCCATTTTCTTGTTTCTCATTTTCTTTTTTTTTTGTTCTCAGACGGTAGGCCTTTCAGTTTATTCCACGCACGTCTTACCGTCACTGCCGTAACCAAACTCCAAGCTTCCTCTACCATGTAACAGCAGTCCTTTAAATTTATTTTGCTATGATTTGCCAAAACCAATTCTTCATCTTCAGCACCTTCGATCAGCAGTTTTCTAAGCAGTTGCCTTCTGTAATGGCGCATTGTTTCAATAACAGGCTGGTCCATGGGTTGCAGCAAACTTGTAACATTGGGAGGCAGAAACGTCATTTTAAACTACCCATTCTCTCTTTCCAACAGTTCTGCTTTAGGATAAGTGGGTGCGTTATCAACAATTAAAAGCACCTTACTGCCTTCTTTTCCCACCGATTTTTTGTGCTTTTTCACTTCAGGAATAAACACTTCATCATACCATTCGGTAAACAAAGCTGCAGTGATCGAGGCCTTGGGTTGACTTTTGTAGAAGAGTGGAAGTTTTTTTATGTTTTTAAATGCTCTTGGATTTTTTTATTTTCCTATCAAAAGAAGTGGTAGTTTATGATTTCCAGTTGAGTTGGCACAGTTAAGCACTGTAACATGTTCTTTACTGACCTTATGTCCAGGGAAACTAGATTCCCCTCTTAGAAGCCAAAGTGGTTTTTGGTAATGCTTTCCAAACAAAGCCAGTTTCATCGGCATTATAAACAAACTCCGGATCATAGGATTCTGCTGCAGTTTTAAATTTTTCAATTAAATTTTCAGCAGCTGCAGAGTCTGCTGAAAGCTTCTTACCAGCCAAATCTAACTCGCGTACACCATGCCTGAATTTAAAGTTCCGTAGCCAGCCTTGAAAGATGAATAACCAAGCTTTTCTGCTAAGATTTTGGCTTTTTCACAGAGAGTTAGACCTGAAATCGGAATAGCACGCTTTGGACAATTTTTTTCTGAAAGTGATTCGGATAATCGGCGATTCGGATAGTCGGAGTTCGGATAGTTGGAGTTCTACTGTAGTGGATACCGTAATCGAAACATTTACCCATTTGCCTATGAATTTAGGATCTATTATGACTCTGAAACCATCCGGTCTAGCTAAGGAATTGGCAGGAATAAAATAAAAAATCATCATTATTTTCATCATGTTTCATTTTCTCCCATTCCTGAAACAATGGGCTGGGGTAAAATTAAGTCCAATGCATTTATTTCACTGTCTTATAACATAACCTGGTTAAAAACAACTCCTCAGAAGTTTTTCGTCTGAAATGAGACAGACTGAAACTATTCAGTCTGGCTTCGGCATCTGCGGGTTTCAGGATTATGGGTAGGGAGATATTGAAAATTTGAGGTAATTCGGGGTAAAACAAATTACCTAAGTAAAGCTGGTTATTGATGGTTTACAAATTATTATTAATATTAGTATTATAAAGATTATTAACGTTCAAAAATATCAATAACCAACTCAACTCCACTGAGTGCTGTTAGTCGGCAACCTATATATGTAGCGTAACATCATAACATGATATGGTTGATATTATAGAGCTCTTCAGAATAAGTTAAATAGTAAATAATATTCGTATACTATCATCCAACCTTAGTCCACAGAATGCTGTAAGTAGGTTATATCACATATATTACAATGTTGCTGCATTGGTTAGTTTTAGCTACTTACCTTATAACTGTAATCAAGTAGGCCTATGTATTAATTATAATGAAATCATTCATTTTATGTATGTTCTGCAACTACTTTTGGTGTTCTTCGTTACTCTGGCGGCCATTCCATACTTTGATTATGCTTTTGTGTTCGATGTCACGCTTTAGTAATGCAATTTTAACCATTTCCCACACTTAACATGTTAATATGGTTATTATTAAGTGAATAAGCTCTCTTAAGATTGATTTAACCTCTTATCTGCGACGCTCGAGTAGTCTCGTTCAATGCTCTTGTTACGGCAACCGCAACACTCGAGTTAACTCGGATTTGACATTCGCAGCTGATTCTCTCATAAATACAAGTCGTCTGCTAGTTTTTTCAAGCTATGACTGTTACATTGACCATGAACTATTTGGTGATGTATTCTAGTGGATCTTTATAAAATTAAATGCCCCACTCTGCAGTATCAAATGTGCGAGGCTGCGAAAAAAAACCCGCGCTACTGAACTGTGGCGCGTCAACTTACGCCGCAGTTAAAGGGTATTGTAATTTTTACACAAACAATAACCGATTACCAAACTTAACCACAGAGAGTGCTGTGTTGGGGTTGTCTGTTACAATGATATTAATTTCTTAACATTAAACAAATAAAACTGTAATATATATATATATATATATATATATATCTTAGGCCTACTCTCTATATAACATAGAAAAAAATAAAAATAGGTTTTCTGTGGAAAAATTTCCATAATTTTTGAACTAAAATATGATTACTTAAACCAATTAGCCCAGTTAAGGAAGGGGATTCGGGAGATCCGACGTAATTAGCGAAAGAAATGGGAAATGGGGTTAATTTTATTTGTATTGGTAATGATTTTCTTTTAGGGAAACACAGGCTGGCCAGTGCTACAAAAACTGGAGGTGATAACATTTTTTTACTGATATATTGCATAAAATCGTAGTATATAGGGCCTATTATCAACATATAGTGCTCAGCGGTTTTAAGTTAGATAAGCAACCTAACATCGTAACTTAAAACTTAAAACAACTTAAAATACCCCCGTCGCAGCAGACCTGCGTACTCAGCGAATTTCCAAATCAATAATATATGATAAGTTTTATAAAAATCTGTCCATAAACATGAGAAATATTTGCCTATTCTCCATATGATTAACATGGGAAAGAGTGTGCAGGTTAGCTGCTTTGAGGAACACTGAAAGTAGTCATTTCTACCATAAATAATTTTTATCTTAACAGTTATACCAACTTTCATCAACATCTGTCCATAAATAAAGGAGTTTGCCTATTCCCTATATGATTAACATAGGAAAAGAGTATACAGGTTTGCTGCTATGATAAACACATAAACTATGATTTTTTAGCATAAACGGATAGATCTCAACCACTTGAAGCTAAATATCAAGTTTTATCCAAAAATATTGATTAATATGGGAAATATTAATTTTTCCCTATCCTCCATAAGATTAACATTGAAGCCCCACAATACAACGTACTGTGTTTAGATTTTTTAATATCTCGGTAACCGTTGGAGATAGAGAAAAACTTTAAGGAACTTAATTGTGTAGTTTTTTAAGCTGATTCCAATGGTAAATATAAAATTAGAAATTTTTAAAAATGACATGTGAAAAACGTAAAAAACCCCATTTTGGGGTACAAAACCCCCTCAAACTACCCTTTCCCATTGACCGATATGTCTGGTTTACGAACTCGTCCGAGCATTGGTAGGAATACACGTCTCTACCAAATTTGGTCTTGATCGGACCATTTTTACGAGAGTTATCGTGTTCACAGACACACACACACACATATATATATATATATATATATATATAAAAATTTTAACGACTATTGTTTTTGGACTCTGGGCACCTAAAGAAGAAAAAATATCATGGTCCCGGGCTTAAGTCTTACCATGAGACCAACGGTAATAGCTTCTTCCCTATGGGAAATTCGCTAACATCTGAGCATATTGATATTTCATACTTACTATTTATATCATACTATCAATAACCAACCATACTTAATTTTACAGAGTGCTTCATTATGTTGGAATGTAGATCTCAAATATACAGCATGCTGCCGAGGTTTAGTTAGGTTGTTTATTAGCGAATTTCCCATAGGGAAGAAGCTATTACCGTAGGTCTCATGGCAAGACTTAAGCCCGGGACCATGTTATTTTTTTGTCTTTAGGTGCCCAGAGACCAAAAACAATAGTCGGTTAAAATTTATATATAAAGGTATATATATATATATATATATATATATATATGTGTGTGTGTGTGTGTGTGTCTGTGAACACGATAACTCTTGTAAAAATGGTCCAATCGAGACCAAATTTGGTAGTGACGTGTATTCCTATATTTGCTCGGACGAGTTCGTGATCCAGACATTTCGGTCAATCGGAACAGGTAGTTTGGAGGGGGGGTTTGTACTCCAAAAATGGGTCTTTTGCGTTTTTCCATGTATTTTTTAAAATTTTCAAATTTTATGTTTTACTATTAGAATTAGCTCAAAAAACTACGTAATTTAGTTCCTTAAAGTTTTTCTCTTACGGTTACCGAGATAACACAGTACATTGTATTTAGGGGCTCCAATGCTAATCTTACGGAGGATAAAGGAAAATAATATTTCCCTTATAAATCAATAGTTTTGGATGAAACTTTGTATTTAGCTTAAGGGGAGTTCAAGTCAAAATTTTACTTTTTTTTTATTCCCAAAATGTGTAGTTCAGTTCTTCCTGAGTAATTTGATACCACATATACAATGATCCTTTGACAAAAAACGTTATTTATAATCTGTCAAAAAATATATCACACAGTCTTTGCTCGTTACGTTGCCTAGCAACAACTTGGTTGTGATTACACTTTGAGCTCTTTTATATCAATTTCCATGGGTTTTATTTTATTAGTGATATATGTGTTGGTAAACCTGTATTGTTATACTATTTGTCAAATCATCTGACTCTATTATTTCTTTGCTTGTAGCAGCAGAAGTTTGTTCACAGTCAATACAATCAATAATAACAGCAAATTCTTTGTTTTTACTCGTTTCCCATAGGGAAGAAGCTTTTACCGTAGGTCTCATGGCAAGAGTTAAGCCCGAGACCATGTTATTTTTTCTTCTTCAGGTGCCCAGAGACCAAAAACAATAGTCGTTAAAATTTTTATATATATATATATATATATATATATGTGTTATTTGCACGATAACTCTGTGTAAAAAGTCCAATCGAGACCAAATTTGGTAGTGACTGTATTCCTATATGCTCGGACGAGTTCGTAAATCCAGACATCGGTCAATAAATAGTTTGGGGGGGTTTTGTACCCCAAAATGGGTCTTTTTGCGTTTTTCCATGTATTTTTAAAATTTTCAAATTTTATTGTACTAAGAATTAGCTTAAAAAACTACACAATTTAGTTCCTTAAAGTTTTTCTCTATCACGGTTACCGAGATAACTACACAGTAATTGTATTTAGGCTCCAATGCTAATCTTATGGAGGATTAGGAAAATAATTTTTCCTTATAATCAAATTTTTTATGAAACTTTGTATTTAGCTTATGTGGTGAGATCCATACAGTCAAAAAATATTTTTTTTTATTCCAAAATGTATTCTTTCATGTTAATCATGATAATACAAATCCATTTACTGATGTTGATAAAAGTTTTATAAATGTAAAATTAAAATTTTTGATGGGTTACTTTGTGTTCCTACACAGCAAACCTGCACTCTTTCCCATTTTATATTTTTAGAATAGGCAAATAAATGTTTATAAATTTTGTCAAACTTGTATACTATTATTATTATATTATTGATTTGGAATTCGCTGAGTATGCATTGCAATCAACAAATTTTTACTCGTTTTCTGCAATTTTTAATTTTTGAACTTTAGGTAGGCCTACACTTATCTCAGGAACCGGATGAGCTACAGTTTTGTGATTTTTTGTGGAGTCTCAGGCATATTATACTAAACTACTGTAGTAAAATATTTTGAATTGGTTCATATTTAAAACATGATGTATATCATTATTTAGTAAAAAAAATGTTTAAAAAAGTTACAATTGTAAGATAGTTAAAAAAGATACAAGGCTTTGAGTGAGATGCATAGTTTTGCTACAGGAGCTTGATATTATATGTAATAACATGTGTACAAAGTTTGGTTATTCTAGGTTAAATCGTTTCTGTGAAAAGTGTACCTAAAATGAGGCAAATTAACATGGGCTCTTATGGACGCTTCAACTCCCCTTAATGTGGTTGGGATCCATACATTTATTCTATAAAACCATAGTTTATGTGTTCCTCATAGCAGCAAACCTGTATACTCTTTCCCATGTTAATCTTATGGCGAATAGGCAAACTCCTTCATTTATGTCCAGATAATGATATATGGTCAGATTAAAAATAGTTTATGGTAAAAATGCCTACTTTTACTGTTCCTCAACACAGCAAACCTGCATGCTATTTCCCACGTTAATGTTACAGAGAATAGGCAAATACTCTAATCTATCTACAGGTAGCCTATTGATTGATCAATCTTGTCACATACTTGTACTATTATTATCATATTATTGATTTGGAAATTCGCTGAGTATGCAGGTTTGCTGTGACGGGGGTATTGTAATTTTTACACAAACAATAACCGATTACCAAACTTAACCACAGAGAGTGCTGTGTTGGGGTTGTCTATTATGATGGGTGCAACATTTTTCTATCATAATTTTGTCATTTGTATCTTGGTAACATAAGATAGCCCAATTAATTGTAATTTAAGATTTATGATCAACTTTTCAACCGTTAATAGTGATCAAATAAATATGAACTGCAGAACTGCAATTTTAAGTTATCATTTCTCAATAAATACTTTAAATATAAATTTTCTCTCTTCAAAATTGATCATAGTTAAAAAAAATGTCTAAATAACATTAAAATAAGTTACTTAAGATATTGTAAGCGAGATCCATTATCATATATTTTGACCCTTTAGTGATGTCTGTTTTCTCCCAGTTATTATTTTATTTTGCTTTTATTGTAGTTGAATGATCTGCATCGTAATAATATGAGTGCACTTTTAGTCTATCCCCCTTTCCCTTGAAAACTCACTACGATTGGCCGGATAAATTAAGTGGCCTGAGATTGTTGAAACTGCCAATTCTAGAGAGGCAAAAGTTTTGCCCTTTTGACAAGATATTTCATATACCTGCAGGGACCTAATTTTATTAACAGAATCTCATAGGCAGATGTAGGTTTTTTGCTGGTTGATAAATTGTATTTGTCTTCTGTGGAATACGTACCATAGGCCTAATATAGTCATATTCCAGCTAGTATACTCTTATTTCTTTTTTGTTAAACAAGGATGTGTTTTATATTATTGCGGGAGGATTTGACCCAAACTATTAAGCCATAGAAAAAGCAAAACTGAAATAATGAGAAATAGGCAATTTTTGCAGTTTCAGGGATGCCTAGTTTTCCACAGAGCTGGTCAATATGTGTGTCTATAATAACTACAAGGTATTTCCATCACTAATCATAAAACCTGATAGACCTATTATCTCAATTCCTAAGCTTCCAAAATTTAATAGTTGTGTTTTTCCTTAATCCAGCACCAAGCCATTTTCACTACAGTATTGTGTTTCCATGCTTATAGCAATAAAATATGTTATTTCAAGTGCTAGGTTCTTTTTTGGCTATAAGGAGAGCAGAGCCGTCAGAAAACTTAAATAAATAATGATATACATAAAGTTGTTGTAGTAATGAACATTTTATGTCCAGGAAGCGAAGCAGAAGCAATACAGAAGAAGAAGGTGGAGAGTTCACCCCTTTGTCAAAAAGAATTAATAATCTACACATCAATAATCCTGCTTGGAAACATATTAACCAGGTATTAACATATGTTACCAACCTAGCAATATTATTTCTTACTAGGTAACCTTTATTTGAAATATCAAATCCTTCAAATTACAGAGAGTCTAATAGCCAAGAAAGTCAAACAAAAGTCTTGAAATTTTTTCTTATGTCACTAAAGTCAAGAAAACTAGGTCTAGGAATTATTGTTTTCAAATCTTCTTTCGATTCATTCATGGGTTGAAATATACAATTAAATCATTACAATTCTTCAGGTGTTGGCGATTCACACCTCTCAGCACTTTGTACCATGTGCTGCAAATAGCAACAAACCTTCTCATCGTAACATCCTTTGGATGTGGACATAAAGGACAGGACTATTATTAAATTGTGGTTCTGATTTTTGGTTAGTTTAAAAATAAATTCTGTATAACTAAAAATAATAAGGAGATACAACCTCCCATCTAAACACAACCAAACAACTTGTTTGAACTTGCTTGAAATTCCCAGTAATTTATCTTCTTAACCCATTGGGGTAGACACTTCAGCCTGACTCGTAGCGCCGAACGCAGACCAAATGTAGTCACGAGACTCTTTCTCAACATAATGTCCTTCAAATCCTTTTATAAATATTTTTTTGCTCGTTTGGATAACCTTGAGTTGTCATTTCATTTCACAGTGTTTTGTTTTGATAGCTGATAGTAACAGTAGTAGGTAGCCCGTTTAATGTTCCGAGTACATTTTATTTTATTTTTCTAAAAAACATTCGTTTTTATTCTTAAATGCATGTCTTTTATTTTCTGTGTAAAAATACTTTGAAGTTTAAAAAATGTATGAATCATGTGGTTATTTAAAGAATATTACTATTAGCCCTTACTTTGGAAAATCAAATAAATTAAATATATTTTTAAATATGAACATTAATAAAAAATTTTAAATATATTTATTTGGAAAATAAAATAGTATGTCTTCGTATATTACCAGCAAATAAAAACAAAATATAGGTTTACTTATCCTTTACTCTACTAGCATTTCTATAGGCCAGAGACCTTTTTCTAAAATACTACAAATAGGCAATTTTAATTGCTACCTCATGGTCTGTCCATGTAGTACATAACTGCCACCTCAACGGGTTAACCCTAGAACTGCTTAAGTCGCAATCATGACACATTTATAAATAAAGTAAGTAGCGGCAGGGAGTGGAATCTGTCATATATTTGAACTTCTTAGAATATTGAAATGGCGAGCCTTAGACTGTGTTGTCATTGTCAGATGTCCTGCTACCTGGATTAAGGAGGGGCTTTGATTATCTCAAGGAGTGTGCTCAATTGCCACTAGAGTATGTTTTATACACAAATATTAAGCACTTTCCCCATCGATGGTAATTGGTGTAGTGGACTGGTAGCAAAATTGCTAAACACACAAGAGACAAAACAAACATTGACCGGTCAACAATCACTTTCAGTAGCAATTGGAGTTGGTGGTATGATTGGTGAAAATAAAGCAGCAATGCACCTCTCCAGCCTATAGGGTGAATTATGAGAAGGTGCGCTGGCGTTTTATACATAAAACTTTATTATATATAATTTATCATATTTTGTGGCATGCACGGATAATCCCCCTTGCGGACTATCCACCTGCCAATAGATATTCAGGAGTTTACTATATCGGATCATTGTTTTCTGATTATACATGTTTATCTGTCAGGGGGAGGGCACTGCAGTGCTAAGACAGGTGGCCAATCGCCCTCACTATTCCCCGGACCTTGGACCATCGGAAAACCCATTCTACTATGAGAACAACCGGTTACTCTACAGTCTGTACTTGGAACGGAGCCAGAGAGCCGGTGAGGCACCTTACTAGACAGAGGCGTAGGGAGCCTGACTCCAAACCATTCCCGAAACTCATGTCTTAACATGGGTAGTGAGACTAAGCCGATATGGCAACTGTTAAAATTATTTATTATGGCTTTACTGAATAATGTTTTAGTTTTGCTGCTCATTAATGGCCTATTTATCAATTATGTATTTCACATCAATTTGTAATGGTGCTAACTTATTATTCATCACCGTTGTGTTGCTACGAATCAAATTATAATGTTTTTGAATTCTGTGTCTAATTCAGTTAATTTAGTCATAACTGTGTTTATTTCTTAAAATTGTTCTTTGGCTTTTTAAATCGGCAAAACATATGTGATCATATGTGCCATTTTTTTGCAACCTGTGAAAGCATTAGAGAAAACATTAACTGAAGTTGATACGGTATGAAATCGTATCAGACTTTTTCAGTTGACGAGGGAGCAGACTGAGTTTTAGGATAAGTTGCCAATGATCAATGTTGAATTCAGTGTATACTTTATTAGGGTTCAAATGAGATATTATATGTTATATGTGTGAATTAAAAATCACCAAAATTCTGTACTGATGAAAAAACCTGTTGCATGGAATTCATAAAAATAGCTATAAAATTAGCAATTTCATTAAAATGTATATGTTAAGGTAATGTTTTTAATTCTGTCATACTCTAGTCAGTTGTCACTCCAATTTACTGTCAAAGAAATTATTCATACAGGTTGAATTTTATTTATGTCTAAGCCAAATAGGGTCCTACTGTTGAACACCTTTTTAGAAGATCCCTTTTGTTAATGGCCTCTAGAATTTCATTTTTTGCCATTGTATAAATGGATGGATTTACTAGCCATAAGCTTATATTTTTATCAATAGATATAGTTATGCGTTTTAAGAAGTGTTAAATTCTACAATATTTTTTATAATTAAATTTATGTAATCATTTTTTTATTGTTACCGTGAATGGATTAAAAATTAATTTTTAATATTAGATTATACTTTCTCAGGAACAACTTAGAAAGCATGAAAACAACCAACGTCTCTTAGTTCATCTAAATTAATGTCTCATTAGTTTTTACTCTAAAAATCATCACTTTTTTCTTGAAATTTAATTAATGGTTTTCAACATCAATTCTTTTGCATTAAGTGTATGCTGAACAGAATTGATGTTGGTTTAGGAATCAAACCTTTTTTTAAACTGAACTGAAGAGCACCTCACAATTTATGTTGATAATAGGAGATGAACAACTCCCCTCTGGGGGTATTTCATAATATTTAATAAAAATATTATCTAACTTTGATCTAAATTATTTTCTTTATTATTGGAATTACCTTTGAGACACTCTACAGTATAGATAAAATACCTCAGTCGCAGCAGAACTGCATATTGAGCGAATTTCCACCTCAATAATTTGGCAATAATAATATACAACAAGATTGATCAATACCTGTCGCTCAATAAGAGTATTTGCCAATTCTCCATAAGATTAACATGATAAAGAGTATGCAGGTTTGCTGCTGAGAGGAACACTGAAAGTGGGCATTTGTATCATAAACTATTTTTATTTTGGCAATATACCAAGTTTTATCAATATCTGGACATAAATAAAGGAGTTTGCCTATTCGCCATAGGATTAATATGGGAAAGAGTATGCAGGTTTGCTGCTGTGAGTAACACTGAATTTCTAGCATAAAAAAATTTTATTTTGACCATGTAAGTTTAACAAATGAACTGTAGCTCAAATATGTGAAGGGAGAAGCAAGTTGGAAGGTTTGAGAGGAAAAGTACAGACATAGTCTCTACTTACTCATTGTATCCAAAATTGTCAAATTGTAAAAAATAAATAAATAATTGTAAATTGTAAAATTTGTATCAATTACAGGACAACATTGTTATACTGTACTTTGTTTGATCCCTGCAGCTTGGCTAGACTTAGCAGAATAATAGCTATGTTCGTTCTATCACAGTTAAAAAAATTAAAAAACACATTTAAGAGGTAATAGTATTTATTTATGTAACAAGAGTGCAAAGTATTCACTTCAAAGTTCACTATTCTGCACTCGAGAGTTATGTTTGCTATTCCACGCACGCCTTCGGCTTGGGCGGAATAGTTTCTTGAGTGTAGTAAGGGGAAAATGCATATTAACTTTTACCTATGCCTACCAAATATCTATTAAATAGGCAGCAGTACTAACGTTTCATATTTATAACGATTAAGCCTGCTGTGGCAGTTCGGCTGTGTTAGGACCTTCCCCCTTCTTTAAAACTTGACAATATTTTTTTTATGTGAGTTTTATTTTGGTTGATTTAACTTAACTTTACTGACCAAATTATCTTACCCATTTATCGTTGCTGGTGGCAACTCTTTTCAAACTCTTATTTCGATCAGTAACTACACGATAATGGGTCAGACTTATATTTATTGTTGCCAACTTTATAGACAATATAGCTTAAACAACGTTCACCCGGCTAGTAAGTGCAAACTCTTTTATTAATATTCTGTGTTCTGAAGTTAAAACATTGGAGTGCAAAAGTAATATGAATACAGAAACCATCTGTTTTACGTTGCTCTTTGAATGCGAAGACAATGGCTTTCTTTGACAGACGTAGGACAAAATATATTAATATGATATGATATATTTTAAAGAATATTGAGCATAATACTACTGAATGGATTTATGAAAACTATTCTCCTCCCTTGAAAAGCATTTGAACGATTTGAAATCTAGTATTAATGGAATTTCAGGCTCTTAAACCATTAAACTGTTTCACAGAGCCATTTTACAACTTTTGTAATGTATTTAAATAGTTATTTCTCATGATAAGTGCTTTTAGGGTGTAACAAATTTCTTGTAAAAAAACTTATGGTAATGCTACGATGTATTGCTTGCATCATGCCTCTTCATTTTTACTAAAAAACTCAATACTATTTATTCCAACAAAAAAATTCAATATAAAAAATAGTATTTATTGTAATTTTTTAATCACCATCATCTATTGTTGTTTTAACTCAGAGAGCTCAAATTTGTTTTAGATGTATTTTAATATAGGAATATTCATGATGAATATAACGTGCTATGAATCCCAGTGAATCTTTCATTGGCTCTTGTTTTGGTGTTTAGGGCTCAACTTGCCTTACTTTACATGAGCAGTGTATAATTTTCTAGATCTAAATGAATTTTTATTGCTACCCCTTATAATTCCTTCATTAGAGCAGAGAATGAACCGACTGTCAAATATTATTCATTGAACTATTGAATATTTACAATATTTCACTGTTTAGTTCATAAGTTAGGGCTACTGATATAATTATACTAGCTGACCCGGCGAACTTTGTAACGCCTAACAGAAAATACATGTTAACTTTAAGATTGGCCATGTCCTGAAGTCAAATAGCATTGCGGCTTCGTTGTGAAAGCTTTAAGTACTCAACAGATGATTATTATAATAAACCTAATAAACATTGTAATTATTTTATTTGGCAGACATATAAAAACGTGACTTTTAATCATACAGAAAATAAAAAAAATATAAATACAGTACATAATTCCCAAAAGCCGTAACCTATTATTGGGGCGAATAGTGCTGTTCATTTTATACAGCACATATTTTCTTCATAGTTTTACATTAATGAATGATTCATTTGGCATTGGATAGTAAAGCATATTGCTAACGGAGAGTAAAACAACAGCTGTTTTAAGAAATCAAATGTTTTGATTTTATCAAATTTGTAATCAAAATTATTCCCCATAAGGTTAACATTAGAAATTTAAAACGCTATAAAATGGAAACTAATTGAATTAATGGTAACTGAATACGCCTAAAGCATGACCGGAGCAGAGACGAATCCATAAAATCAAAGATCATTAAAATCGGTCCAGCCGTTCTCGAGTTATAATGCGTGTAACTAACACGACTTTGTTTTATATATTTAGAAGATAATAAACTTGAATCAAGTATACCAAGTTACCCTTTAAAATAATTTTTTATTTTTCAACATGTTTCGGGTACGGATCTAAAAATTTACTGTGTCTTAGTTACAGAGAAATTTAAAGTATCATATGTTATTTATTTACATTTACATATTAATCTTACCAGAATAGGTTATGTATGTATGTTTCTTGATAATGGGATAATGCGCAAAACATGTCAAAGAATAAAAATGGATTTAAAGGGTACTTGGTATACTTGTACTTTCAAGGTTATTATATATTTACCATCTTGTATATTTCTTGATTCTCATTCCAGATGGCGGAAAGATTTACAACAAAGGTTTTGTTTGTACCAAAGGCAGATTATATCCGTCTACTCAAATTTTATTTTCCTTATGAAATATGTAAAGCATATTTTTTCAGCTTTAAAAAAATATTGAAAAAATTATGCCCCAGCCCACCATTCAGTTTAACCTAGAAGAGCTAAGATGTTAATTTGTTTAGATCTAGTAATCATTGTTGCAAACTCCATTGGGTAGAATCCATCTTTCAGTGCTAGTGCATGTGATTTTAGGATTCCCACAACCAGTCGAGGTTTTGGGGGATACATGTGATTTTAATTATCATAAGTTTTAAGTATAAAAATTATTAAGGTATTAATGAAATTTTACTGAAGAAAAATTTGTTTTTAAACTCAAGAGTCTATATGATTAAATGTATTCCATCAGTGAATATAATTATTACAGTATTTTTCTGCCGTTTGTCTTAAATAATTTTTAAATTATTTTTCCTCTACATCAAATTATTGAATTAGGTAAAATTCCATGAGATAGCTTGGTATAGTAATACAAATTAATTGTACACAGCCAAGTCAATACTAATATGTAGCTAACTGTAATTAGAGAGTGATGTATTTTTTTTACACTATCAGATTGTACCATTGTATGAATAAAGAGTTATTGGATTGAATTAAGTATGATTAAATTGTTTTTGTAGCCCCCCATTCCTGTGTCACTTTGACACAAATGTTAACCCTTTGTGCTCAGATTTAGTTGTCCTGGTTCTTTAATGCAAAGAGTAAGGAATTATTTTGTTATCATTACCAGCACCTCAAGTTATCAAAAATGTCAATTTTGAATTCTTTTTCCATACTTTAAATTTAAACCAGTTTTATGATCAGAAATATAGTTGTCAGTTATTGTTCAGCTAAAAACCTACATCATAGTACTGTATTTTAATTCCCTTACCTTGTAAGACCACCTTGTAGTTGTGAGCGATGGTCGGTGGGTGTAGTGTTCTCTTTGTGTGGATTAACATCCGCACTATTGAATACTACGTTAATTCACCAAGGCCATCCTCATAAATTGACCAGTTCGTAATTCATGAGGCAGTGGTTTGGACTCCACGTTTAACTGTAGGTCCCTTAGTTGCCATTGGCTGATGGGCTATTAATTAACAGTCCTGTCTAAGGAACATGTCAGCCTTAGTCAGTAACACGACTACAAGATCGCGCCACAATCATCTTACACTCTTTCTTCATTCTTACTTGGCTTAAAATACCTATACGTTGAAGTATGGAAGCCATTTCAATAATATAATCTAATCACTACTCTTCAGACCGCAAAATAAAGGTTTGCAGTGCAAAAATGAAACACATGTGGCTTTGTTCTCATGAAAAATCATATGTGTGCACTTGCACATTTTATTGCTTGCAACACAAAGTATTTAACACATATTACAGCACTTTGTACTTAAAAATATTTTGAACATAATACCTTAAAATAATAGTTTTTACTTCTATAACATGTATACATAAATATTACAAAATCATAAACATATACCTATTACATGATGTACTGAATTGTTCATCATGATTATAAGTCTTCTTTTATCACAAATTTCATTAGAATATTTTTAATTTTCATACCATCAATATATATTATATTATTTTTATTTGTTATCTTACTTTTTCAATTATGTTGATTTTTACAGAAAAAGGGAAACATAAGATAAAAACACTCAAAATAGGAATATACAAGTCTAAAAAGATGCAATTTTTTTATTTCTTGAGACAGGGTCTAATCTTTCAGGTTATTTATTGTAATTTGAATTCAATTTAATACGTAGTGAGTTAAGGATGACTCAATATACTCACTCAATATACGAGTACACCTCATTATCCAGTGAGAATAAACTTAATAATCACAATAAGTCATCTGTAATCATCTGTCTGTGAAACATGAGATACATACAGTATTTAATATTATGCATCTCATCTTTGTGTTTATCTTAACCAAAACAAAAGAAGCCAATCCAAATGACCCTACCAATGATTCTCAATTGTGGAGACAAATTATAAATGAAAATCTGTATTTTAAAAAGACAGTCTAATCAGTTATACATACTGTAGATGAAAAGAAGGTGTGTAATATAATTCATATAGTGTCATGACAATTGGATAATTTTAATTATTAAATTGTAATGAACACAAAGGTATTAAAATTAGTTACCAAAGAAAGCCTTATTTTCTTATTTTTTGTAACTCCCACCCCTTAAAGACAACAGAACTTTGTGGGAGACAGTAAAAGA
Organism: Nephotettix cincticeps; assembly: GCA_023375725.1. NCBI lineage: Eukaryota > Metazoa > Arthropoda > Insecta > Hemiptera > Cicadellidae > Nephotettix > Nephotettix cincticeps. Next base: position 135,369,390 of record CM041786.1, read on the forward strand.
AGAAACATTTTATAAAATCTCGATGAAAAATGTTTGTATTTACTTCCCTGTGGGAAATATGTTAGGTCATGGATATGTCTAAGAGAATGTTTTCAGTTCATAAAACAGCTGTTCTTATAACCAAACTATGACATCACTAACCAAATGATGTCACTGTTTCAAATTTTGGTCATACTAATAACCAACCCCCCCCCAGTACTAAGACATATCCATATCAAAAATCAGCCAAAATTTAATTCACTTTTAAAATGCCAACATAAAACTTCTTGTTGTTCCTGGTTTACGTTTTAACAAAACAAATTAGTTATTTAAACACTCAGTCTGTTTAAACATGAGGAATTCATGGTTTGTATTTGGGAGGGACAGGAAGACTTTTAAATTACTGCCAGTTGAAAATTAAATTTATAAAATCACTTCAAAGAATTAAAATTTTTATAATACTTACTATGAAAAGTGTTTTCTTAGTATGATTGATAATTCATAGTTAAAAAAGTATTAGTAAACTAATACAAAGCTCAATCACAGTTCCATCATCTCCTTTTTTCCTCCTTTTTTCTTCCACAAAGACGCAAAATGTTTCTCTATTTCTTCAAAGCTTTTTCCGAGTGTTTCAGGTAAAAAGTAATAAACAAAGATGGTACCCGAAATGGAAATGAAACAAAAAAAGTAAAACATACCGGAAATTTTGAATAAGTCCAGTAAGGATGGAAAACTTTTGACTGCACAAAACATGACTATGTGTGTGAAACAGATAACTAAACCACTTCCGTTGGCACGTATCGTCATGGGTAGCAGCTCTCCGATCAGGCTCCATGGGATGATGAGGAAGCCAAAGGATGACATGCTAACATAAAGGAGGATAGAGACAGGCCCAATCCATGACAGTGTATCAGTGTCCAGGACGGTGGCAGATGCCGGAGCGAACAGGCCTGCGTAAGGTCTCCGACTGAAGTAGATGGCAGCGGCTGCACTGCTGACTGTCATCCCTACTCCTGAAGCTAACATCAGTGGTCTTCGCCCAATCTTCTTAGAAGCGATCGCAGTTATTAGACTGATCCCTAGCCTGGCTGCACCCAGTATCACCAGTGCCTTGTATTTGTCCATAGTTGTTCCGATGGATTGAAAGAGATTGACGGCATAGAAGAATATCGGGTAGGAGCCACAGAGCTGTTGGAAGAGGAAGATAGTCATGAGTATGAGCAAAGGAATGATGTTGACAGCCTTGGTGTACTCGGAGAGGCGCGAGGTGGCCGGTTGTTGAGAGGTGTCCTGCTGACGAGCGCGATGCCTGTCGACGAGACACTCCCACTCAATCTGCGACAACTGAAACAGTTCGGGGAAGATCAGTTTGAGAATATTCCAAACTAAACTTTTCCCAGTTTCTTAAAAAATATACCTCCAAAGTAATCCTTTTTTTTGTAATTAAACATGCATGTTATCTTAAAACTTACCCTGTTTAGAGCCAAAATGTTCTCTAGGTAGCAAACCTACCAACTCATTCCCATAAAATTTTATCATTGAGGAGACTAAAGAAATGTTAAGCTACTTTAAAGTTGCTTCACTTACCTGATTGTTTGTGTACAGTCTTTTCAGAGAATTTTTGGCATCTTCATAGTTGTCAGAACGGTAGTTGATTGTCCAATGGGGGCTTTCTGGGCAATACCACCAGATGCCTGTTAAGACAAAGTTTGAATTTAGTTTAAACTTTAACACTTTAGAGACGACGCCCGACCGTAGTTCAGTCTAGCTTCTTTGTCCCATCAGCCGACGCCCAACCCTAAATCTTTCGCCAAGGTCCTGGGCCAGATAAAATCTCAGGCCAAGCCGGAGGAGACGGAGACCGTTATCATGTCTATCCATCGAACCCAGAATGGGGATGTTCTCCTAAAATTGGGGAAGTCAAAAGACAAGGTTGGGTTTGCCACTTCCCTTAAGTTTGCCCTTATACTGTTTGTGCCCTAGAGCCGCGATGCTTTATTGTGGAGATCCGAGACCTTGACATGCTCTCCACAGAGGCTGAGGTAACCCGGGCAATAAGGGAGGTGATCCCAGAGTTGCCGGGAGAGACTGGAGGGCTGAATGTCTGGTTGACCAAACCGAACCAGAGTCAGCAGCAGATGGCAGTTGCTGAAGTGGGCGAAAAGAATGCTAACAAGCTGCTCAGCCTTCAGCACGTGAAAGTCGGATGGGTAAACTGTAGTATCAAACAGAGGGTGGTCGTCCAAAGATGTTTATGATGTCTTGGATTCAGTCACTCCTTCTGCAACTGCAAGGGGCCCGACCGATGCGCTAACTACCTCCGTTGCGGAGGTCAAGGCCACAAGGTAGGTATTTTAAGCCAAGTATGAATGAGGATTGAGTGTATGATGATTTCGATGATGATTGTATGATGTGTATGATGATTGTAGTCTTGTTACTAACTAAGGCTAACTAGCTAAGTTAAAGTTAAAATTACAAATTTTTACAAATTACAAATATTTCATGTTTCTTATAAAGAAGTTTCTTTTAATTCTTTCTGTTGCACTATGTGTCCTTGAATGTTATTAGATAAAATATTATACAAAGGCCAATTACTGTACATATGAACCTACCTGGCTATTTTTGTTTCATAAAATTTTCCTTAATTTATATATATATATATATATATATAAACCAAATTAGTATATATATGGTTCGAAGTAGCCAAATTTTCATAATTGGAATTGAATAAACAAATTATGTGAGAATGTAAAGAATTAATATATTCAACGACTGGGACCGTGGCATCGTCCTGTAATCTAGCTACTTGGAGGTCACAAATTGTGGATAGTTGTGAGCAATGATCGATGGGTGTAGTGTTCTCTTGTGTTGATTAATGTCCGCACTATTAAATTCTACGTTAATCTGCAAAGATAATCCTCATAATTAGACCAGTACCAGATAGTGGTTAGCATTTGCTTGGTCTTTGGTGAAAGAGGTATCAAGTTCTAGGAATCAATGCTAGGATTTGAGTTTGAACACCTTTCTCCAACACTTTGGAGTAAGGTCATTTTTGTTACCTTTCTGAAACGACGACCTAACCAGGTAGGTATTTTAAGCATAGTATGAATAAAAAATTATGATGTTGACTTAGTACAAATTACTCTGGAAAAAATAAAAGTTTAACAACTATATACATTGGATCTAGGTCCATATCAAGACAACTAGTAATGAAGCCTAAAGTCATCAATGATGATGTTACCCTAACCCTTCAGGACATTTACCAAGGAAAGTGGCGATGCAGAGCAGCCCGGAGCATAACGCGACCGTGCGCCAGTCTAGGTATACTCCCAGCACGTTGGCCACCACGATGCCGAGACTAACAAACCCACTGTTGAAAGACAGTAACATCGGACGGTACTGCTGGTGGCTGATCTCTCCGATGTACACCAGGCAGACTGTCGTCAGGCCTGCAGAGAACACCAACGATTTCAAACTTAATTTGGTCACATGTTAGCAGGCTATGAGTGTTACTGTGCCTCTTGTTTTTAAAAGTCTGTGGTTTTGAGTTTGTTCTAAAAAAAAACACAAAGCAGAATTACTTCTAGGGTGTATTAGAGAATAAAATTATTGTAGTTGAACTATACGTTTGTTTATTTTAGATATTATATTCAGATTAGAAAAAAAACAAAGACAGGTTATCTCAGAGTTAGAGTAACTAGATACTATGTTAGGGATTGAGTTAGCTTTAACAACTGACTGTTTCTCACCACCCCCAAGGCCGGTGAGAATCCTTGCAATGTAGACGAGCCACACAGAGTGTGATGCGAAGGCCATCAGCATCCACCCGAGGGTGAGAGGAACACAGGTGAACAGGGCGGTGGCCTTGCGACCAAACGCATCCATGGGAAGCCCACATGCCAGCGAGCCGACCAGTGTAGAGACGGTCACCAGGCTGGCTGGACCGGGAACAGAGAAATTAAAAGAGGTCAGTGGTCAACAATATTGATCAACTCTCCTCAAGTATATCAGATACTACAGCTTCACCTTTGTTCCTCCTCATTTCACTGAGAGTCCTAATCTGTGGGAGCTCAGAAGAAAGTACCCCCGTCGTAGAAGACCTGCTGTGTACTCAAAAGATTTCCACTTCCTCAATTTTGTATAGAACCATACCAGGTTGCATAAGTAAAACTATTATCAGCTAGAGTATTCTCAGGGCGTTTTGGGCACCTATGGACACAAAATGAAAAAGTAACATGGTTTCAGTTCAACTCTTACTGTGCCATCTACAGTATTAGCTTATTCCTTTATAGAGAAATTCGCTAATAGTTTTCCAAGTCTTTTGGTTACCAAAATTTATAACTTCCTTCTAGCTTCTTTTCTCAATGGAAAATGTTACCGTTTGAACTTGGACACCCAATATATCTCATTCTTGATGGATTGGCCCTAGCTTTGTCCAGCAAATAAGCATCACAACAGATTCTAAGGGTTTGAGTTTAAACTTGGCGAGTTTCCCTATTCCTCTCTGGTGACCCAAAATGACTATTCCTGAAAAATGACTATTAATCAGCCGCTATGAATGCATGAGAAAGCGCAATGTGTTGAGTGTTACATTCAAAGTAAGTCTGACATTGTAGTGCAAAGAACTTTTAGAACACGCTATGGTTGACATCCTCCATCCCAAGGTCCCCTGACATTGTACCCTGTGATTTTTTTTGTCTGGGGCTACATCAAGGACCAAGTCTACAAGACAGAAGTTTCAAATATCCAAGAATTAAGACAAAGAATAAGTGCAGCTTTTGCTACCATAACTGACAAAATGCGCCATAGGGTGTGGGCTGAATTGGACAGCCGTAATGACTATCTTTTTGCCAACAATGGAAACCAAGTAGAAAGTCATTAAACTACATGATACTAAAAAAAGTATTTGTGTCAATTTAAGGGTAATCAATTTTTTGCTTATTGTTATAAACGTTTTATAAGCAAACAACATGGTTAAGTTTTTTTGGGACACGGTATACTATCTGATATATTAACTGCAATAGGAATTTTAAAAAATACTAGAAAAATGTGGTAAACAAGGATGTGAAACAAAATATACTTACCGAACCAGGAAGCTTCGGAGTCAGTGACTTGGAGGGTAGATCCTTCCTGTAGCATCTGAGGCAGTGTTGTGGCAGAGTAGGAGGTGTTGAGACCATTCTGCATGAACATGGTGAAGAGGAGACATGAGGCGATGACCTGCACATTAATGTCGCAGTTAGCTTGTGTAGCTCAGAGGTTATGTGCTCTCCTTGTGATCCCAGGGTCGCCAGTACTATTATGGACCCAGTTGTAATTAATGTAGTTGGGCTAAACAGTGGTTTGTTCAACAAAATGTTAACCGGATTTAAGGTTTAATAAAAAAATATTATTTTGTAAACAGTTTTTCAGCATGATCTAAGGCATGTATACTGCGAAATACGGACAGAGGGAGCGCGATGGTCTAGGGGTAGGGCGCGGGGCTTTGGTGCCCAAGGTCCCGGGTTCAAATCCGCCATTCACCAATGGCTTTTCGCTATGTGATAATGCCGCAACCCACACAGGGGTGCGCAAAAAGCCGCTACGGCTGAAGTGCCTTGGGTAAATCCACCCCTCCCAATAAAAAGAAAATATGCACAGCACTCAGGGACATCATATGTTAATTTTATTGTACTAAATTTAATTATTATTTTTATGAATGCAAAATAATTATTTATGGTTTTTTTAAGATTTTTATGAAAAAAACATTGCAGCTAAAGGAAGGTTAATTTGTTAACTGATTTAACAAATTCTAATTTCATTAAGACAATGCGTGGTCAACGCGAGGAGTTGTGTACAATGAATCTATTTAAATTCTTATTTAAATAGATTCATTGTATTCACTCAATTACATCAACCGAAGTTTAATTTTGCTAAAGTGACTAGTGATGTTCCTGGGGTATCTGTTGTATTCATGCAAAGTATTGCAGTCGAAGGCAAACGGTCCATTTTTAGTAAGGGTTCGCTTTCTTTTTCAACCCGAACTGGCGAGTGCAGGTCAAGGAAGAAGAACATATTTGTAGATGAGTTTACCCACCATATAATACGGAGGAAAATCCTCAAATTGTATTTTGTAAAAAACACCGCAACTTCATCGAAATTAAAGGCTGTTCTGTAGGAAGAGGGTTTGTTGAAATAAATATCTTAGACGGAGATTAAAAATGAATAGGATTTAAATGGTTAAAGACTGAAAATATAAATAATTCAACAGTTCTTAACCTTATTTGTTGTCTCAAGTTGTTGTAAAAAGTATATTTTTGAATAAAATAACTAGATACTATACTATAAAAAGATATATGGTCTTCAAGTAAGCCCTTGTGTCTGATTCTGGTGTTACGATGTTTTTAGGTTAGGGTTAATGTAAAACGCCTAAAATTGCCTCGATATTGCGTGTTGATAATGAAATGATGCGAGCCAGTTTTACATACCACGCTCTATAAAAAAGGCAAAAGTACAAGTATACAAATCTGAGTTTCGGCTGCACGAGCTGTGCCGGACGCCGCAGGCTCTAAAAGCATCGGAGCGGCGCTCCAAGTAATAGACCACTGAAAATTCACAAATCTAAATTTAAATAAAGAATTTTAACTTAGAGTCAGAGCCTTCAATATATTGAATTAACCAAACTAATTTATTATCAAAATTTTCTGTAAAACATACACACAAGATAATTGAGGATACACATCTTTTAATGATGGGTCTGGTTTCTCAGTGACTTCCTTTGACTTTGGCTGCAATGGCCTGAAAAATAGATTTCACATAAACTAATATCCATTTTAAATTTAAAGTTCTTTTTATATGGTAGAAATATTTTTGTAATTGAATGGGTTAGTGGTTGAAGTAGGTATTAAGTCTTTATAAAACATTTGGGAAAAAGTGCAACAAGTTCGTAAACAAATTTTATGCAGTTGGATAAGGAGCCAATCGAAAATCATGGGCATATTAAGCCTTTAAGCTTTAGCCCTGACAACAAACAATGTTAAATTTGAAAAAGAATTATTAGCAACTTGATGGTCAGCAAAATGTATCTGAAATTTTTAATAAGGTTGAAGTGAAGGGATTAAAATTTTTTTATATGAAACAACAAGATAATTACTAGTTATAGTTATCAGGTGTGTATGTGTTCTAGTAATTACCATTCTCATGAAAAGAAATTATAGAGTAATAAATTTAATTTATATCTATTTTTATGACTATCGTACCCTTCTCAGCACAGAATATAAAATTCTCTGTATTTTTGTTTCAACGTTAATTCTTTGTCACTTCTCCGACACAGCCTGGCAAACATCACTGACAAGCTTCACAAACCTCACCCTTATAATTTAAATACAAACTCTTTGTTATGGTTTAAAATGTTATGTCCATTTTATTAGTTTTTTCGTGACAAATTATTTTAGACTAATTTATTATCGAAATTTAGAGTCCCTCATCTCGGAAGAGTCTATTAATGACTATTTTTATGTGGGAAACTTGATGTGCTGAATAAATCTGACTGTTCGAAATAATCAGAGTTCGCCTTATCAGTCATGGTTGATGGAATAGAGGCAGTGTTCTTCTAGCATTTTAAAATTGATTAAGTTCAATATCTGCAAGGTATGATTAACAATGAATTAGCAGGCCCGACTTGACCTAAAATTTGTTAAAATCCGGTTTAGGCAGGGCCTAATATCAACGTTAATATGAATTCTTTATTGGTGCACAGTTTCACAGTAAAATTATCTACTTCAGCACTCAGTAATACTACGAGCAACGCTCACTCGCTAAAGAGGCGTTTCCTTCGGGACAGTAGTGGTGTCCAGTAGACCTAGACAGTAGCGTGGTCACGTGACCTACTGGCGGCCATTATTGTCCGTGTCTTAAAAAGTTAGTGGCTGCCAGTAAAGCACTGGACACTGTAGGAGGCTGTTGTACATCCGCGGTTGAGTTATTATTTACAGCTATGAGTTCAGTGAAAAAAATGACCAGAACAAACTGAGTACCAATTAAGTGGAGTTAATATAATACAGTGCTTTTGAACGTCCCGCCCAATCCTTCATCCAAGAAGACCATTACTTTTTAATCTCTTGAAATTCTTCACTTAAACAGTGAACTACTTCAATAGTTACTACTTATACTTCATCCACTGCATTTTCGTAGGTATACCTCGTCAAACCCATCCATCTCAACACATTATGATGCCACACTGGCCGTCACTAGAACAGTTTAAATGGCAGCCAGTACTATCCCCGTCTGCAGGAGGCCTTTCGAGAGTATTCTGCGGACTGCGGACAGTACTGCGCGACTAAGGCCAAAGGGGCTAGACTGCCCTCTATTATTATCACTGTTTAGGTTTTATTTATTTTAGTTTATGCCTAGGAGTGCCCTAACCTAAATGTAAATTACTTATGCCCTAGCAGTTTTGTCCATCGTTTATATATGTAGATTATGAATGAAATACGTAAACGTAAATCTCTGTTGGTGGTTTTTTGGCTTAAGTAAAAATCCATAATTTTGTTAAATTGTTAACCCATTTTTCAAAAGCTCTGAAAAAATACCTCTGGAATGGTGGCAAACAGTTTTTACTAATATATAATATATGTAGAATATACTAATATATGTAGATTATGAATGAAATACGTAAACGTAAATCTCTGTTGGTGGTTTTTTGGCTTACGTAAAATTACATAATTTTGTTAAATTGTTAACCCATTTTTCAAAAGTTCTGAAAAAATACCTCTGGAATGGTGGCAAACAGTTTTTACTAATAATCAAAGATATACAGGTTGTAGAGAATTTATTTCCTATCAAAGAAATTAGCATTATTTACGAAAAAAAATAGCTACAAAGCGTCTGCTGAGTGTGCAGAACTTCGAGGGCGGCCATTACAGTTTGCACTCGTATTACACACAAGATTTTTCCTACAGAAAAAAAATCATTTAGGCTATGTTTGATTTTTTGATTCAAACATTTCCGGTAACCTCAGTTTCATTGCGTAAAACCGGAAGTTAGTGTTGTATGAACGGTGACCGTCTATCAGCTGACTAAGCGCTTAGCGCATATGCTATTGGTTAGTTTTATATGGATTTGTAGCGTCCCGCGCATGTGATTGGCCGGTAACATATCCGTCCTCGGATGGATATGAGATCTCATACAACATAACCGTGCGATATATGACTGTTATCGTGCTGTTGTGGGAAAAATATTATTTAAGCTAAGACAACAAAGGTTGAAAAGCAAGTTCAAACATTGATATTTTGACGCCTTTTAGACAAAAATATGATTTATTACTGATTGTAATTATATAAAGCATATTGTATTGCATAAGGCAGATATCACCTAGTGAAGGTCTTTATCACGCAGCACAATGTTTAAACAACGTTGATTAGAAATACTATCACGGAGGTGATTGTTGCATCGACGCAGTTAGCTGAATCGTTGAACACGCTGCGCAACATATTAAGGAGGAAGGAAAATGTTTCTAAGGGGATTTTTAGACGCATTATTCTTGAGCCATCAAGCTATAACCATCAGTTTTGATCCGACTGGCTAATTATTTCATTCTACACGAGCTCCCCCCTCCCTAAATTGCGTCATTTTTTGGGACCTTCATAACTATAATCCATGATATTTTAATCAAAATCTTTAAAGCGGATTTTGATAAATTTTTATTTTTCTCATTTTGTAAGGGTTGTTAAGAGTAAACTACCCTAAAAATCAAAAATTCCAAAAAATAAAAAATGGTCTGGGGATATAGCCAAAGTGCACACATATACCAAATTTCATAAAACTGATGATAATTGTGGTCTTGGGGTATGTACAGTGACAGACATTAGACCGAAAACCACATTTTTTGTGCTTATGTGTCTCAAAACCGGATATATCCACTCTCAACTCAAATTCGAAAATGTTGACAAACACACTACTTTCTTCATGTACTATATATACAAGAGAGGGAAAGTAAAGAGCAAACATAGGATTGAGCATAAAATAAAACCCTGTTCACGGAAATTTCATGAAATGCCTAATAATGAAAAAGACATTATATAAGTGTATACTTAGTAAGCGTACTTTGATATTCTATGTGGTTTTTAATTGGTTTACTGATCGGGCAAGGACTACATTGTTGCTACACTACTATTGCTTGCAGCAGGTGCTGATCTCGATATGAAACACCCAACCAGTTTTTCTGACAAACATTTTTTGCTTAGTAAAGAAATTCATGTAATGTTATTTACATTGTATTTACTTCTCATTTAATCATTGGTTTGTCCATATTACAAATGTACAACAGTGACATTCGTAATAGAACCTCAAATAAGTAATATTTTGGACATATAGGCCTACTTACATTGCAATAATCAAACTGTGTGCACTGTAAGCACTGAAGCTCACCGATGTCAATCCTCCAACTGACAATAAGCTCATCAGACCAGAGGAACCTGATACATCTTTGGGAGGGCAATCCTTGCATTAGGATATTCAAAACCAAAATACCCCCGCTGAAGCCTTTCAAGTGCTCCTTTCTCATGTAATCTACACTAAAGATTAAAAGTTATCTCTGTATATTAGTGTTGACAGTTTTTTGCTTGTGTTCACGCCAGAGGTATATTTAACTAGTTAAGAGGAAGATTTCACACAAATATTTTTTGAGACAGCAGCGTTTTGATTTTTACAAACCCCAAAAAGAGAGAAGTACTGTAATAAACTTTGGGCTAACAGTAACTTGTTTAAGTTTTCTTACTTTATACGTATGCACATATTAAGTTTACACTAATCTCTTAATTCTTAAAAAAAGTCAAATATCTCGTAAACTTGTACTACTCTAAATAGTGTATGATGCGAATTCTATTTGAGCCGAAATGTTTATTATAAAGTGGACCCCTCAAAGAAACAGCTACAAATTCTAATGTGTTTTGAACAATACTGTCTGGTAGGCATGCAAGAAAAAGGATCAAGTAAAATCTATAATATTGTATACTTTTTAGGGGGGCATGGCGGAGCAATGCCCCCCAGACCTCTTTAGAGTTTTTGTTTTTTTATCACCAATCTGAACAGTTTTATTATAATTATAAATCGACATATAATTTGATGAGTTTTTACCGTGGTAAATGTTTCTCTATTTTTAGGCTATATTGTGACAAAAACTAGGAAATCAACTCCATGCCCCCCTCAACATGTAACCTCTAACTCCGCCCATGTTATAGAATACTACAGTGCCCCAAGGAAACAGGTAATTAATTATTATTAATTGATATTATTATTACTCGCTTGGTGCTAATTATTTCCAAGGTTAAACAAATAAACTTAGAGAAAATCGGGTTCTTACTCGTCCTGTTACTGAAGGAGATTACCTGATAAGTGTTGGTGAGAACTGTTCATGTAACGTAATGAGTAGGTACCTTAAGTCGTTTCTCCAAATAAATGGGTCTTAAAATAGAGCAGCAACCTGTACCTATACTTCAAAACTATATATTTCACTATCAGTAAGCCCGTCCTTTGTACGGTTTGTAGGATTCAGTTTAAAGAAGAAATATCGTCATACCGAGATGTAAACCTGAAATCCTAAACAAATCAATACAAAGAAAATAAATCAATACCCAGCCTTATTATTTAGCATTACTTTAAAATTAAATAGATTAGAACATTTATACCATTGTTATTATAAGTTATACGTAAAATAATCTTTTAATATAGTATGATTTCGAAATGGGTTTAAATCAATGACTAACTAATATTCAACAGATGCTTATTTTCCTTTCTGTTAAATCTTTAAACTACAAAGACAGCTGATTATTGCTAGTAGGTTATTCATTTAAAACTAAAGCAAAATGCGACCAATATCGCGTAAAAAGTGGGTTTTTAAATGCTCGTTTTTTTCGCTTCAAGGGTCGGCGGACAACTTTAAGTATTTAAAAATCTTCTCTGGAATGTAGAAAATGTATGAAATAAGTTAATTGTTATCAGTTCTCCCGTTTTCTGAGAAGACGGCGTAAAATACCTCCTGGAGCGTCACAGACACAAATTGAAATAGACTTGTTTCGGCGTCTCTAACGCATGAAACGTGAAAATGACTTAAAAATGTATAATGCTGAGAAATTTAAAGAGAAACCTCTAATTTTATTTATATAGATTCTGTTGATTAATTTGTCGACTTTTTCCTATAAGCTTAAAAATAAAGGAGAGAAGATGTTGATGGAACTTGGTATAAATAAACAAATATAAATGTTTATACTTTAAATTAGTGGGTAGTTATAAATTTTTAGCGCATTTATTTTCAATTTACTATTTATATAATGTAATTTAATAATGTATTTGTTTGCGAACCCAACGACAAATCTTGTAAGATTTGTTGGGACTCAATCCTGTAATATATTTTTGGAAAATGCGGACGTGCGTATTTCCCACAGAATGCTGCGGGGTTGCGTATTCTACGCATATATGTGAACGCTAACATTTGAAACAATGTGTTGCCGTCTTATCAAAAATACGCAGCCAAAATACGCATCTGTCGAATAATCATATAGTGTAGACCCGGCCTTAGACGTTTTGATTGTAGGAAATTTTTAAACAAACTTTTACTCCTAAGGTTAACATTAGAAATTTAAATCACCATAAAATGGAACATTACTCAAACTTTTTAAACGCACTTTATAAAATTTCATGGCGATCGGGATAGTACTTAAGCATAAGGACATACTTGTACATTCAGTTCCATAGAGAAGATAGAGAGACAGGTCATTCCATATAGAGAAGATACTCGTATATAATTTTGAATGAACCCACAAAACGTGTTAAGAGGGTGCAGATATAAGTGAAAGTACCCGTGTCCTGATAGGAATTGTGTCACGAAGAAATCCTATTCACCCAAGTGCGGGTGTCTGGGATCCTGTGGGTCCCCACTCCACCTCGACTCGGCCTCCCCATTCGTACTGACAATTAAATGGTAAAAAAAATCACGCTCTTACCAGGCGATAACCTCTCTGCCTGCCTCGGTACCAATAATTATTATTAATTATAACAGTATTGATTATCTAATCAACCATGATGACTGTATTCATGTAGATCCTATTCATTTCCAATTATTGCCAGGAACCTAATCTGAAAGAGTGTTATCAGATTGCTTCTAAATATTCATTACGTACTGATACATTAAATATAATTTATATGTCCTAAAATTGTGGAGTGAAATTAACATTTGTGAATTTACGTTAAACTGCAGGGCAATTACTGTAATTACATCAGATGTAGTACAACACAGTACCGCGACCTGTCGGTAAACGAATGAACTACGTACTACTTTACCGACAAAACGTATGTAACAAACGTGCAAGTGTTTGGTATTCCACGATTGGAAGGAACATTTTAATCAACTCAACCCGTTTATTTAACGCGCTATTTCTAATTTTTGAACCTAGTAAACATTGTTAAATAGTCTATCTATAATGTTACAAAAAAGAGGTGGTTTCTGTATGTTTATTTGTTGTGGGAACTAAACGGAAAAAATACAGTACCGACCGGCTGAAATTTTACACAAAGGTAGATCTAAATTCATGCAACTCATAGGCATATTCATTTTCTTAAAATTCCCTCAGGCTATGCTCTGTGAACGTCCTAGGTTTCAATATTTACATTTTCAAAGGATATCAACATAAAATTACTTAAATATCAACACTAAAATTTGACAGTTCGGGAAGCTGAAAACACAGTAGTAGTGTTGCTGTGAATGTTCTAGGTTTCAATGTTTACAGTTTATAATGTCAATATCTTTTTACACTGAATTTGACAGTTCGGGAAGAAGAAGAAAGAAATTTCATTTTTACAGATAAACTGCTGGATCTAAATTAGTGATCTAAATAGTGGAATGGTATATTTTAAGTTTTCTCCCCATGCCTGTCTCTATTACGTTAATCCTTATCCTGTCCCAATTTTACTTACACTAATATTACTTATCCCAAATATGTTACTTTGTCATGTTGTAGACACTCGTGTTTTGTCTTTTTGTAAACAATAAAAATTAATTAACAATTTAAATGTATCAGTACACCTCTTAGTCTTTTTTACGCGTGCAAAGAACGGGTACTTTGGCTAGTAATTACTATATGTTTAGAGAACGTAAATTTTAAAAATCATAATCATAATTGAAAATTCTTTCTGATGACAGTACATCATAAAATTTAAATTATAAATTTCATATCAATATTGATTTAACTAAACAGTTTCTTCAGGATATCCCACAAAAAAGATAATTTAGTAAACCACCTCTCCACTCATTTCCTATATTCTACTTCACACAAACAGTTAAATATTCCTATTTAAATATCTTATGAAGATATCCGACAGTCACGCCAGACAGTCTATTATCATAGACTAACCAACGATAGTACTGTAACCTTTGGTGTCTCGTAGACCACTGGCTACTATGGGCGTGGAATTTATGAACTGCACTTATATATCGTCAAATGACCCATAATATGTTCGTATAATCGAATAGTTTTGGTTTCAATTAAAGCCTTGTAAGAGCTTCAGAGATAAATAAATGTAACATTAAAACTGGTCACCTTACAGTTCCGCCTTGTCACGCGTCTCCATGATGCAGCCCAACCCGGGTGTCGCTACTACAAACACTACGACACTACTACACTACGAGTGGAGACTGCGGCCTTCCTGCTGGCACCAGCGCGTGTGTTAATGCTCTCACGTGACAGGTCCTCTAGGCAGCGCTCCAACTCTGACACGCGTCGGGCGCCTACAAGCTGTAGCGCCGGTGTCAAGGAAAACACAGACCACTATATGTGCCTTTAATATAGGCCAAATAACCGAGACGCCAGGTATACCAAGTACTGCTAGTGTGGCTACCCCTTCACCAAGTGGTGGTAGTGTGACCACAGCTCCTTGAAGAAGTGGCGGTTGTGTGGCCAACCCTCCCGAAGTGGTGGTAGTGTGACCACAACTCCAAGTTGAAGAAGTGGCGCTTGTGTGACCACCCCTCCTTAACCAAGTGGTGGTAGTGTAACCACAGCTCCTTGAAGAAGTGGCGCTTGTGTGACCACCCTCCTTAACCAAGTGGTGGTAGTGTAACCACAGCTCCTTGAAGAAGTGGCGCTTGTGTGACCACCCTCCTTAACCAAGTGGTGGTAGTGTAACCACAGCTCCTTGAAGAAGTGGCGCTTGTGTGACCACCCCTCCTTAACCAAGTGGTGGTAGTGTAACCACAGCTCCTTGAAGAAGTGGCGCTTGTGTGACCACCCCTCCTTAACCAAGTGGTGGTAGTGTAACCACAGCTCCTTGAAGCAGTGGCGCTTGTGTGACCACCCCTCCTTAACCAAGTGGTGGTAGTGTAACCACAGCTCCTTGAAGCAGTGGCGATTGTGTGACCACCCCTCCTTAACCAAGTGGTGGTAGTGTAACCACAGCTCCTTGAAGAAGTGGCGCTTGTGTGACCACCCCTCCTTAACCAAGTGGTGGTAGTGTAACCACAGCTCCTTGAAGCAGTGGCGCTTGTGTGACCACCCCTCCTTAACCAAGTGGTGGTAGTGTAACCACAGCTCCTTGAAGCAGTGGCGCTTGTGTGACCACCCCTCCTTAACCAAGTGGTGGTAGTGTAACCACAGCTCCTTGAAGCAGTGGCGCTTGTGTGACCACCCCTCCTTAACCAAGTGGTGGTAGTGTAACCACAGCTCCTTGAAGCAGTGGCGCTTGTGTGACCACCCCTCCTTAACGAACTGGTGGTATCGAGACTACCTCCATAAATTCAATCGCCCACAAACACTAATAAATAACTGCCATATATTTTTACTGTGTACAAACAATAGCAGAAGTTTAAAAAATCTGATCTTATGTCTAAAATTTCATTTTTTAACAGATACCTTTAAAATTCAAATTTTGGCATCGTCAGTTCCATCGTTTCTAGAACAACGTAAAATGATGATACTAAGTGACAGAGATCAATCTGTTTACATGTTTCCGCACCTAATAAGGCTACAAGACACAAACCTGTTTTTTACTTATTTGCCTCATGTATGGTATTATGTAGATCAGTGAGATGGTATAACCACCACGTCGTTCACTTTGTGTTGTTTGTTGAAATTTTACACATCTTCCTTTCAAAATTCCCGGTACCAATTATTAAAATAATAATCTTATAAATAACCTTATTTGAAATTAGTAGGCAAAGTTACTGGTAAACGACTCAGATATAAAAAAATAAACCAACCGCTTCTATGATTGGATCAGATTAGATTAGATTATTGAAATGACAACTTACCACAAGGTAAGTATTTTAAACCAAGTACGAATGAGAAACGAATGATGATTGTGGCGCGGTCTTGTAGTCTTGTTACTGACTAAGGCTAATGCTGGGCTGTTAGCCCAACAGCCAATGGCATATCTAAGGGACCTACAGTTTAACGTGTAATCCAAACCACTGCCTCTGAATTACTAACTTGTCTAACTATGAGGTTGGTCTTTGCGGATTAACGTAGTATATAATAGTGCAGGAAGAGTATGTCATAATATATGTATGTACAGTATAACCAAGAAATAAATAAAACCATTTATTTATAAAAGCACTTGTGATATATAATTAATAGGAGTAATTTCCCATTCTCAAAGACCTTTTAAGGTAAAATAAATTCTCTTAGGAATATTTTGAGAAAATATATTTGAACCGTAAAATCGACCAAGGAGTTTTACACAATATATTCTGTAGGGTAGCAGAGGATGCAACACCAGACCCACCCCAGAGCTAACCCATTACCACACCTAGGCGGGATTCTCGTATTAACAAGCAGTAACATGTTATTTATAAACCAGCAAACCGGTTTGACACGTTGCGCCAGTCGTGAGCTGTAACCCATGCAGACGACCTCAACACAGCCGGTCCTGTGCACCCGGAAAAGTAATTGCTCGGGGTTTATTTATAGTGTATGATGTAAAATGACATATGTTTCCATTTTTTTTCAATTAGGTTACTGAAGTCTAGACTGGGACGTTGGCATGTAATGTAATCTAGCAGTTAGGATTCCCATATTGTGGATGGTCGGTTTTTGCGATATTTCTCGGTGTGAACTAACGTCACACTATTAAATAATACGTTCATCCGCAAAGACCATCCTCATAATTAGTGCAGTTCGTAATTCAGTGGCCGTTCCCACGTTAAACTGTATTCATGTCAGCCTTAGTCAGTAACGAGTCTACAAGACCGTGCCACAATTATCTTACACTCATTTCTCATTCATATTTGGCTAAAAAATACCTACATTGGTAGGTGGAACTATTACATAGTTTAATTAGGTCTATGAAACAACACAAATCAAGGGTCAAGTTTATGGCTTTGGCCTCTTTGGTTCGGCTATATGATTTACGTGCGTGGGATATTTGGACTTTGAGTAGAACTACGCTCTGTGGTAGAACTGACGTATACAACTGCGAAATGAATAAGTTTTTAATGAAATAAAGACTAAGATTTTTTAAATTAAAAATGCCATAACAAAATTAAGTACAGTTTCGTTTTTCTAGTTTTAAAACACGAGCATAACAAAATTTTATCTAAAAACCATAGGTTTATAATTGAAATGAACCTGTCCCGCTCGATCTTTATCTAGGGAATCTGAAAATGTCCAAGCATCCAGTAAAAAAGTTCTCTTTTCGAGTTCAAGGTCAAGGAATTGATAATGCGTGTGATACAAGGACATTATTCTTGATGACATGATCCTTTTTCACTACTTGCCTTTCTAAACTATGCACAGCTGAGATTGAAGCATATCTACCCTTTCCAGATTAAAATCTAACGCTATACCGCTTCTTTACCAATCTGTTACAGCTATACGAAGAGAATCAGGAAGAAACTGAGAGAATTAAAGGACGTGTTATTTTTTAGAAGATAACAGAGTTATTGTAGACCAAATGTAAAAAATTCGTTATTTGGCTACGATTTTTGCGTTTTATGCCGGGTTTCTCAAAACAACCTGACTTTCAGTTCCGGTACCAATTTTATTCATGTTTTCAGTTCATTTTACATAAATACACTTGACATTTTATTAACACCCAAATAACCTAGTCTCATTTTATGATCTCATTTTAACGGGGGTACTGGAATCCGAGCAAAATCGCTCGCTATCCGTTACTCGCTAACGAAGCATTCCTGAACACATATTTATTTATATAAACGTTTTTCAGTATGTTCACTAGTAGAACACGTTTTAGAGAATTTCCTATGAGTAAGAAGCTATTACCGTAGGCCTCACGACAAGACTTAAGCCCGGGACCATGTTATTTTTTCGTCTTTGGGTGGCCAGAGGCCAAAAACAATAGTCGTTAAAAATATATATACTGTGAACACGATAACTCTCGTAAAATGGTCCAATCAAGACCAAATTTGGTAGAGACATTTCCTATTTCCTACATTTGCTCGGACGAGTTCGTAAACCAGACATGTTGGTCAATCGCAGTTTGGGAGGGGTTTGTACTCAAAAATTGGAGTTTTTGAATTTTTCACAAGTAATTTTAAAATTTTATCCTTCACCATTAGAATCAGCTTAAAAACCACACAATTTAATTCTTTAAAGGTTTTCTCTATCTCTAACGGTTACTGAGATATTACAAGTCTAATCACAGTACGTTGTATTTTGGGGCTCCAATATTAATCATATGGAGGATAAAGAAAAATTAATATTTCACTAATCAATCAATATTTTTTATTAAACTTGGTATTTACCTACATGTGGTTGAGATCATATGCTTCAAATGCTTGAGAATCATAGTTTATGTGATTATCCTGGCAGGTAACCTGCACTCTTTTCCCATGTTAATCATATAGTGAATAGGCAAACTTCTTTTTTTATGGAGAGATGTTGATGAAACTTGGTATAAATGGTCGAAATAAAAATTGTTTATGCTAGAAATGCCTACTTTCAATGTTCCTCACGGCAACAAACCTGCATACTCTTTCCCATATTAATCTTATGGAGCATAGGCGAATAACTCTACAAATATTTATCTACAGATATTAAAAAAACTTGTCATATATTATTATATTATTGATTTGGAAATTCGCTGAGTACGCAGGTCTGCTGCGACGGGGGTATTTTAATTCTTTCCGCTTCTTCCTGAATCACCACATACATTCTGTATATTGTAGACCACAAATGTACCAAATTGAAGACACCAATTTATCTTTATGAACAAAAGGTTTGCAAAAATATTTGAAGGACGAATTTCTGAGATATTGAATACTTTATTAATACCTTATTTATAGTTAACTTACTTTCTTAACTTATATATAATATAAATCAGTGTATCAAAACATGTTTCTAAATATAGTAATATAATCCAGATGTGGTTTTTGACGTGAGAAAAAACTTTTTTATACAATTGGAAGACCCCAAACTTGTGTTCGGTATCATATTGATCTGTGTAGTAACATACTAATTTTGAACTCCAAAGTATCTTTTTGTTAGATATTTATAACATTTCTCCACATAATACTGATTGTAATTTCTTTAGACTATTTTCATTATAATTGTGTTCTCCATAGTAGCGATGAAGTAAATGTAACACCCTCGAACAAACAACAATTACACAAGGGTAATCAGGGTTCAAAAATGTATGTGTGGTCCTAAATTTATTTTTATGCCGCAAATAAAATATAATTAATGTATTTGTTTGCATTTTTAATATATATATAAATAAAATTAGAGTTTGTCTGTACATTGCTCAGATTTATTCATTTTTTAGTTATTTTTACTTTTCGTGTGTTAGAGAAGCCGAAACCGGTCTTATCTCAATTTTTGTCAGTTTGTCTGTGACGCTCCAGGAGGCATTTTACGCCTTCTTCTCCGAAAAAACTGGAGAACTGATTACAATGAAACTTATTCCAGAGAAGGTTTATCAATGCTTGAATTCGCCCGCCGTCCTTTTAAAAGTAAATAACGAGCATTTAAAAACCCAATTTTACGCGATATTAGTCGTATTTTGATTCAGTTTTCAATGAATAACCTACTGGCAGTAATCATCTGTCAATGTAGTTTAAAGATTTAATAGAAATAAAAACAAACAGCTGTCAAAATCAATATTAGTTAGTTTATATTGGTCATTGATTTTAAACCCATTTCGAAATCATACTATATTAAAAAGTTATTTTAACGTATAACTAATTATAATAATGGTATAAATGTTTTAATGTATTTAATTGTAAACTAATGCTAAATACTAAAGTTGGGTATTGATTTATTTTCTTTGTATTGATTCGTTTAGGATTTCAGGTTTACATTTTGGTATGATAATCTTTCTTCTTTAAACTGAATCCTACAAACCGTACAAAGGTCGGGCTCACTGCTAGTGTGATATAAAGTTATACTTTAACGCCCATTTGATGTTAAACGATTTTCCATTTACTAAGAAACAGTAAGAGACACAAGCCTCTAAATTCTCACAGCAGTCTCTTAGACTCACTATCATGATACTAAACCAATAAAATAGCCATATAAATAAAAAACCTTTCCAATTATTTTTGACATTGATATATCTTAGCTCTGGAGGGAGGGGGTGGCAATTTGTAAGATGAAAATTTGAAACAGGTTTCCATAGAAACTACTAGAGCTATTATATAAAGTTTTTAATATATAAGAATAAGAACAGCTGTTTAGAAGAACTGAAAACATTCCCTTTATACATATCCATGATCCTTTTCCCCACAGGGGAATAAATACAAACATTTTTGACTTAATGTTTTTTACAGTGATGTTTTGTGACATTTTGATAACACTGCTTCGATATTACCACAATAATACTGTTAGACTTAGTAAATATTTGGAGGAGATATCTCTTATGGTTCCTGAGATAATGGGAAATGTATGCTTGAAAACACATTGTCACAAAGTCATATCAAATCAGTTTATAAATAAATCAACAAAATTAAAACATTTGACATACATATTGTTTTAGATATATACATATAACGATGTATTACCTAAATGGAGAGCTTGTTACTATATTATGAAAAAATATTTATCATACTTCTAGTGGTCAGGAATTGATAATTGGCCCATCAAAATGTTTATAACAAATCAAAAAAAGAATAAAAAATAATAATAGAAAACAACAAAAAGTGTTAAAAGTCTTAAAATACGTAATTAACACAGTACGTACCTATCTAAACTATCGACGATTTTCAAATTCTTCTTGATCAGATGAGTTTAAAAGTTATCTTGATTAAATGTCTTAGGAAACTACACAATTAATTAATAATAGAGTAATAGGCTGGAAGAACTACCTGTGAGATATTTCGTCCATAGAGTAAGCTGCTGGCGCGTCGACGGACGTTGGACACCACGGATAACACCACAGCTACATGGTAAGTTGTCTTTGTGAAGTTGGCAGCCCTGCACTCAGATAACACTCGCTGTGTTTACATGTCTTAGTCCTATCTTTACTTTGAGATTATATGTCAAACTTCATAACTATACAATTTTATACATTCTACTCATTTTGTACATTTTAAATTGACAACTTAAAAAAAATTAAAACGGTAATTTTTTTTAATTTTTTGACGTTGATTGATATTGATTATTAACATTAGTACACTTAAAATAGGTTTCTTTAGAGTTCGTACATCCCATCATTCGAATATCTATATAGTTTTACATCAGTCCACCCAATATAGGATGGTTTTGCTATTTGTTACTTGATAGTATATTACATAACTGGGACGATGTAGTACCATTTTTGTACCTGTACCATCATGTAGAGAAACGAATCTGTCACAACATTCGATAAATGGATAACACTGTCTGCTGTACCCTGAGCTAAGCATACTTAATATTGATATTTT
Organism: Nephotettix cincticeps; assembly: GCA_023375725.1. Classification (NCBI taxonomy): domain Eukaryota; kingdom Metazoa; phylum Arthropoda; class Insecta; order Hemiptera; family Cicadellidae; genus Nephotettix; species Nephotettix cincticeps. The sequence continues at coordinate 135,391,213 of CM041786.1, forward strand.
TAATTTCCAAACAGTTTGATAATCGTTTAATTAGAGCGCGGGTTAAGTACAGTTGATCCCTGAAATTCTCCTCGAGAATTTATTAATCGGGCCACTGGTATCTGATACCCAAGCACGGTCCTTAATTTATATGCATTTAAGCAGGGGCTTCCTGTCAAACTTTGTAGTGAGGACGTAGAAATGCGCCGTGTCTGCCCCGCGTGCTACGTGCCCAACCGCGTAGAGACAAGGGTCGAGGGCTTTACGACAGTTTGTTTACTATTAAATATTTAATACCTAGCCCAAGCACCTTTCATCGCTCAAAAACAATAAGTCGGGCAACCATAATTATTAATAACTGTATTAATTACTACTTATACTCTAAATTAGTAACAGTTTGTTAATGAGCTTTAACACTGTTCCAAAGGACTAAAATTCAAAATTAAAAGATTTTGTTATAAAATTATCTTTTAGCTCGTCCGTTGTCCGGATGGTGTTATTCAGTTTTAAAAGGCACGATACTTCACCTTCATTGCAAAATATAAACCTAAATTCTTAAAAAATAATTGTAAAGAAGAAATAAATTCTTAGCTCAATTATTTGTCATTTTTCAATTTAAAAAATTATTAAATTCATTTTTAAAATTCGTGATAGGTTAAAGCAATATTTTCGTATAGTATAGTTTTGAAATGAGTGTAAAATCAAAGATAAATGTACAAAAATAGATTTTAATTAGTTGTTATTTATTTATTTGTATTAAATTTCTTTTTTACAGAACATGTGATCGATCTAACGTAGAACAAATATTTCTAATATTGCTCTAAACTGGGCTTTTGACATTTTCTTAGTCATGGGTTCTTGGGTCAGTTTAAAGTTAACGAAAACCGTCATTATAAGGTTTAGGATGATGAAAATACGCTTCATAACTCCTGTTTTGAAGCTTATTTTGCCACGCTCTCGTTTTTCACTTGAAAGCGTGGTTAAAAGACTTTGTTTAGGGTTACAGAAACACAGGCAGAAAGAAATTGAGCAAGAAAGACCAGTGAGCAAATGAAATGCAACGAAAAGCTCTAATTCATTTCAAAAGTAATTGAAGAGCTGCTTAATGAGAATAGTATTGCTAAAAAATACGAACCAACAAAAATTACGTAAGCTTAAACTTATCTGTTTTGCTAAGAATCGATTAAATGACGTCAGGGGTCATCAAGTATCTTTCTTAAGTGTATTTTATATTTGAAAATGACTATTACGTAAATCTAAATATATAAAACAAAGTCGTGTTAGTTACGCTCAATATAACTCGAGAACGGCTGGACCGATTTTAATGATCTTTGATTTTTCAGATTCTTCTCTGCTCCGGTCATGCTTTAGGCATATTCAGTTTCCATAAATTCATTTAGTTTCTATTTTATAGCGTTTTAAATGTCTAATGTTAACCTTATGGGAAATAAGTTTTTTACAAATGTTCTACAATAAAAACATTTAATTTCTTAAGCTACAGCTGTTGTTTTACTTTCCATTAGCAATATGCTTTACTATCCAATGCCATCTGAATCATTCATTAATGTAAAACTATGAAGTGAATGTGTACTGTACAAAATGAACAGATTTATTCGCCACGTTAATAGTTAACGATTTTTGGGGATTAAGTATTTATATTTTTTATTTTCTGTCTGATTAAAAGTCACGTGTTTATAATTATGTTGGCCAAATAAAAGTAATTACGGTGTTTATACAAATATTACGTTTGTTATAATAATCAGCTGTCGTATATCTTTCCTATTAAAGCCGTATTACAGTTAGGTTTTGTTTGGGTTTAGGTTGGATTAGAAAAATTGTGAATCAATCCACTCAGATTTATTTGTTTTGTGGAAATGTTATTAATATGTTTTATCGTTTAAATATCGTTATTAACTAAGCCAGAATATCTATTTTTTCACAACGAAGTCGTAATGCTATTCGACTTCAGAACATGGCCAATTTGAAAGTTAACATGTATTTACTGTTAGGCGTTACGAAGTTCGCCGGGTCAGCTAGTATTTTGCTAGTAATTTGACAATGTGATCCGTTATTGCACCATGAAATTAAAATTGAATTGTTTGATCTATTAGGTGGTGTGGAGGGAATCTTGAAATCCCTGTCAGCGCTAAACGCAACACTATGCCAGGCATTCGTTAATTATTGGCTCGTACATGTTTTGAGCGAATAAAGGGTACAATCTTATTTTATTTTTCCACCCATACCATGAGTACAATTTTTCATGTACTGTATGTTTAAATCATCCAATTAATCAGTATTTACTAATACATGGAACACAGATATGTACGAAAATGCTCGGATTATTATGTGCATGCCGTTTCTTTATAACTATAATAATAGGTTTGCAGTAAGTGACTGTGCTTAATTAATTTGGCGAATATTAGCCTATTGAAAATAATACTTTAAGGGATATTTTAAATTAAATTAAATGTGTTTAGCTCATTAGTAGGATATTTATTGATGCAAGAAATCTAGAGTCAATTTACCGCGATAGAGGCTAGCCCAGAAATTTGACAAGATGTTTTTAGTGATACGCTCTTTACAAAATCATTAATTTAAACTCAAAACTGTAATAAATTGATGTCTTTAGTCACATGGTAAGGGGTATTTTAATAGTTTCATAACCTTTCTCTTTTAGCGAATTTCCCATAGGGAAGAAGCTATTACCGTAGGTGTATTGGCGAGACTTAAGCCCGGAACCATGTTATTTTTTCTTCTTTAGCTGCCTCGAGACCAAAAGCAATAGTCGTCAAAATTTATATATATATATACCTATATATATATATATATATATATGTATATATAATATATGTATAATATATATATATATGTGTGTGTGTGTGTGTGTGTGTGTGTGTGTGTGTGTGTGTGTGTGTCTGTGAACACGATAACTCTCGAAGAAATGGTCCGATCGAGACCAAATTTGTTAAATCGAGACCTCTTTTCTCATGTTAATCGTATAGAGTTTAGGTAAACTCCTTTATTTGTGGACAGATATTGATGAAACTAGATATAAATGGTCAAAATATAAATTGTTTACGCTAGAAACACCTACTTCCAGCGTTCCTCACAGCAGCAAACCTGCATACTCTTTCCCATGTTAATCTTATGGAGAGTAGGCAAATAATACTCATATTTATTGACAGATAATGATAAAACTAGTCATATATTACTATTATTATGTTATTGATTTGGAAATTCGCTGAGTACGCAGGTCTGCTGCGACGGGGGTATTTGATTTTCTGGGCAAAAAACATCCAGGAACGAAAAGATTAAATTCAATCTTTACAAAAGATTGGTCAGAGAAGAGGTGTAAGAACACCATTTAAAACATTGCTGTCATTATTTTCACTTGAAGAAACCCAAAACTCAAGATATCAAAAATAATAGAGAAGTTCAAATACTATGAGAAATAAAATTTCATGACCTAAATTAAAAATAACACAATAAATTTATTATTGAGTTAAAAGTGCAATTTCATAACTAAGAACATTATAAAATAAAAATGTATTTTAATAGTAACGAAACTAAAATAGTACAAGGTATAAGAAAAACATTAAAATATTAAAAGAAACAATATTTGTATAACTACTAACACAGTTACCTGGGCTAGATTGTATTGAAATTAGAACGAACAATTGCCAGACCTTGTCTAAGTAAAAACTATCAATTCAATAGAATGTAGAGCCAAATATTAACTCAAATAATAATATTATTGTTATGTCACAACAGGACATCTATTATTGTTCCGAAAATAACAGTAGAAAAATGCAGAAATTGCGGAATGTTACGAGTGATAATATATTAATTGTAGAACTCATGATGGTAAAGACGAATAATTAAGTATTATATTAGAAGACTTTAAACCAACATCAGAAACTTGAAATCTTAAAAGGAAGTAAACTAATGGCAAAGGCCAACAAACAGAGAACCGGAAGATGTGTCACCAACAAACGAAGATTGGGCTCTTGAAAATGAAGAACTGAAGGAAGCCTAGATTTTTGTTATAAAATTAATGCACAAACCTCCCAATAATAGTAAGGTTTGCTTACATTAAATTGGATCCAAGACCAATAAAAATGATTAGTCCTAAATGTCAACTACATGGTTTAATACAGGCCGTAGTAAGTAATATACGAGTATATATGTGTGTATGTGTGTGTAATAACATAAATAATAGCGGATCAACTAAGAAGCAAAGAAAAATACTAAGTTTTCGAAGAAGTTACTGCTCTCGGAGGTAGTGGGTCAAAAGAAGTGACACCATTGTCGTCGACAGAAAAAAACAATATAGATTATTTTACTAATGCAACAATTAGATTTGGATTATATGACCAAGCGGAACAGGTTTATGAAGAAAAGAAAAATATTTATGGGAAAATTTCTTAATGTCTAGAAAACTTTAAAATGTAAAACTTTAAAAGTAATTAGAATTTTAATCGGCTCTCGAGAAACAACGCCCAATTTATTAATAAAGTTTTGGAAAGTCTGTAAAGCTAGACAATAATGAGATTGGCACAGTCTGAAAATCCATTTAGACAACAATTATGTCAAATAATGTAAATTTGTGTAACAATATTCTTTATATTAAGCAATTCACAATGGTAAAAGATGTGTAGAATTCATAAGATAAGTGCAACTAGTAATATATCCAGTGTAGACATATCGCGTGTGTGACTGCTTCTAGAGTTAGGTAGAGGTACTCACTGTGCCGGGGAGGAGCGGTCCTCTAGTCGGAGGTCCATGGAGATGTACCGTAGTTTGTAGGCTGGCCGACAACCCAGTCGCCGGGACAGAGGGCCTGTCGTCTGTCGCACTCCCCACCTCTTAACTCTACAACACCTTACTTCTATGTTTGTTTTTTATATTCAACCATTCTTTAACATAACTCTCTTTGACTTAATTCTTTATATTGGTATACAAAGTCAAAAAATTGCGAATCGAGTTTGTTCAACCTTGTTCAATTTCATAGCAAGAAACAGTATTTACCAATACCATTTATTTTATTGTTAATCCTGCGGGGATAAGCTAAATGTTAGTTATTGACCATTATCGTTTTCGGTTTTTATTTGCAAAGAATTGTTGTAATCGTTTAATTAAACAATGGGCAACATCCGAAGGAAATAATCAATAACTATGTTTTAATATTCATCGGCTTGTCCATCCCCAGATAGCGGTGATTGACTTGCGCATCGTATGTATATTTTTTATCAGCTGTTGTTAGTGTGGATAGTTGTGAGCGATGGTCGGTGGGTGTAGTGTTTTCTTGTGTGGATTACCATCCGCACTATTGAATACTACGTTAATCCACAAATACCATCCTCATAATTAGACCAGTTCGTAATTCATATGCAGTACTTCGGACTCCAAATTAGACTGTAGGTCTCTTAGGTATTCCATTAACTGTTCTGTTTAAGTTACTAAGATGTTACTAAGATACTAAATGTCTAAGTTATTAAGAATAGTTATGTCTAAGGAGGTTTTGCATACTGCAATTGCGCACACCGTTGTACATACCGTAGTTCTGCATACTGTAGTTGTGCATTCCGTTGTTTTGCATATCGTTGTTGTGCATATTGTAGTTGTGCATACCGCAGTTGTGCATACTGTAGTTGTGGATACAGTAGTTGTGTATACTGTAGTAGTGCATACTGTAGTTGTGCATACCGTAGCAGTACCTTTGTTGTGTATACCGTTGTTGTCCATACCGTTGTTGTGCATACCGTAGCTGTGTATACCGTAGTTGTCAATACTATCGTTGTTGTCCAGACCGTTGTTGTGCATACCGTTGTTGTGCATACCGTTGCTGTGCATACCGTAGTTGTGCATACTGTATTTGTGAATACTGTATTTGTGTATTCCGTTGTTGTGCATACCGTTTTTGTGAATACCGTTGTTGTGCATACCGTTGTTGTGCATACCGTTTTTGTGAATACCGTTGTTGTGCATACCGTTGTTGTGCATACCGTAGGGTAATGTAGTAAAATTAACATTGTAATAAAAAAGCAAATAGTTTGTTATTGGATTCAGGCGAACTAACCGTTGGCACCGGTCATTAACATAACGTTAGAGAGTAAAGAGACTCCACCTCAACGATTAACATCAGGATTATGCCACTGCATGCATGATGTTCATGCCCTATTCTTTCTTCTTTGGATAATAGATTAAGGGGACTCATATTCAGTCATATTGATGTTATTCACCCGCATATAGCTGTTTGAATTTTAAAACTATGGAACAATGTAAACTTTTTTGTTTAACTATTTAAAGTAAAGAAATCATGAAGTTTATTACTGAATATCCCAAAATTATTGCATTATAGAACAAGTATGGTGGCAATGACATTTAGACTTTCACTTTTTGGTAATGAAATTGGCGACTGCATAATAAAACGATTTAATGTGTCCTTGAATAAATTATAACGGGTTTACATTGTTGTGGAGGTGATTACGACCACCCCATGACATGTACTACATTACCACATGACATATTGCCCACGTAGGCTACTCTTCATTGGTGGGGTTTAGGAATACATGGTGTCGCGATCTTGTAGTCTTGTTACTGACTAAGGCTGACATTTTCCGTGCACAGGTATTATTAGCCCAATTAACAGTCAATGGCATATCTAAGGGCCCACATTTTAATGAATCCGAGCCACTGCCTCTGAATTATGAACTGTTTCTTCGCGTATTAACGTAGTATTCAATAGTGCGGACGTTAATCCACACAAGAGAACTCTACACCCACTGCCGTAGCTCACAACTATCCACAAATCGTGACCCACTTGTAGCTGGATTACCGGACAGTCTCTGTCTAACTTACTTTTTAAATAATAACGTATAAATCCACGTTAATTTTAATTACTATATTACTATTTACATTACTAAAGTTGAGGATCTCACCTTGAGTCTTTTCAAAGTTCTATGCACTTAAAAGCTTTCAAAATAAAATAAAATTACTTATTGTTTGATGCTTTTACCAAGAGATATCAAAAGTCAATAATAGGTAACTTTTAATCAACCACCACTCATTTATTTACTCCATTAATTAAGTAACTCTTTAAAATTCACTTAAACAAAGTAAAATAACCGTACACAAGTTTTTAATAAAACTGTATATGGTTGAGAACTTAAAATCGCATCAAACTGTCGACCTTCGGAAAATTTAGGACCAATCGAGTCGCATACAAAAAAAATCCCAAGCGCGTTCTGGGCAAGATTTGTTCTTTGAAGGTTAAAAAACCTGTCAGGCAACTCAGGGTCACACAGATCTTTGGGGACTGAGGGCCTAGAGACCAGAGACTGACCTGAAGCTCTTACTTAAAAAAACTATCGCTTAGTTTCTGGACGGGGCGGGAGAAAGGTCAAAGCCTGACTAGGGGTTGCAAATACTCGCTTGGCCCATCTTGATCGTGCTCCGCGTATAGCAATAAAAAAAATAATTGAATTTTCAATTGACAATAAAAATAAAAAGTTGATACTTTGGTATTATTTTAATGCAATATAATATTGTGCGTTCAATATAATATTGACCACACCCATCAACTGTATTGTTTATTTCACCATATAAACGGTCTGTGGAGTTAAGTCAGGTTGGTTATTGGTAGTAAATTAGTTTAAAATATTATAATAATACTTTTTATGTTTCACTGAAATATAAAAAATACTTATAAACATCATTTTTACTTTCTCCCACTTGTATGGAGAAAGTATTAATTTCGTCTAAATTTTCGAATTTGAGTTGAGAGTGCATATATCCGTTTTAGGTGATGTAATGTCTGTCAATCCATGTGTATGATTGAGCATAGTGCATACAGTACTAAAGTAATGATGTACTCGCATGTCTGTAAAAATGACTGTTCAAAGGTATGGTTTTAAAAACAAAAAATCAAAATTTTAAGATTTCTGTAAAACAATACAATCAATATAAACCAAAAAAACTAAACAAATTTGTATTTTGAATTATTTGTCTACGACTAACGATGAAAAGTTAAATTTACTGTCTATGGTAAACGCAGTACGTTGACTGAGAGAATCTAATCGAGAATATTAAAAAAACATTTTCTTATTTCCTAACAGTTTTCTTGGTAGAATAAGGTCATCCAATAAAACCCTTAAAAAGCTTGTTATGACGGGGGGAATTGTAGCCCACCATAACATTATGACATTTAATTTTACTTTGTTTCTCTTGTCGTTATTTTAAGCTATTGGATTATTCTTTTTGAAACAGTTAGTTATTAAATGATTTTTAGATAAACTTAAACTAGAATTCGATAGTTTTACTGAAGACTAGCTGACCCGGCGAACTTCGTAACGCCTAACAGAAAATACATGTTAACTTTAAGATTGGCCATTTTGTGAAGTCAAATAGCATTGCGGCTTCGTTGCGAAAGCTTTAAATATTCAACAGCTGATTATTATAATAAACCTAATATGTATAAACATTGTGATTATTTTATTTGGCAAATATATAAACACGTTACTTTTAATCAAAAGATAAAAAGTAAATAAATGTTTCCAAAAACCGTAAACTATTAACGTGGCGATAATGCTGTTCATTTTGTAAATGTATTTAATTCATAGTTACATTATATGATTCACTTGGCATTATAGTAAAGCATATTGCTATGTAACAACAGCTGTTTTATAAATCAAATGTTTTGATTTTTAGAAAATTTGTAAAAAACTTATTTATAAGTTAATATTAGAAATTTACTATAAGATGAAAAACTTTCAATTTATAACTGAATATGCCTAAAGCATGACCGGAGCAGAGACGAATCCAAAAAATCAAATATCATTAAAATCGTTCCAGCCGTTCTCGAGTTATAATGCGTGTAACTAACACGACTTTGTTTTATATATTTAGATTTTCGTTTAAAATTTACCTAAGGGAGAAAGTATGTGTCAGTCTACTGATACTGTTTATTTTATTTGTTCTGATTTGTCATTGGTTTTAAACCTAATTCGAAACTATACTATGCTACAAAAATATACATAAATTGTAAACACTATCTCTAAAATCGATTACAATAACTAATCAAGTAACTTGATCATATAAATCAACCACTATAAATTAAAACTTGGCTAGTAAGGATTCGAAAACACGAGCGATTGGAAAGTGTGTGGGAAGAAAACAAGTCTAGGGCGTGTAGTTTGGTCTACCAGGTCGAAAAGCGACCAACCGTGAATGTCCAGATGGGCGTCGAGATAGCTCTGTTGTTCTAAAGTGTTTTTGAGATGTCGGAGGATGTGTCGAACCTGGGATGCGAGTGTATCATGGTGTGTAAAGTGTATAGCCTTGCAGTCCAAGGTCACCACGGGCTTGAGGAAGGCCATGATTTATTACAACGCGTTTAATTTTTGACTCCAAAATCTTATTATTATTATTTCTTTTTATATGAAAACCGGTTGTGCCGCTCGCCAGACATCAGGTAGGATGGTACGAGTCTTGTACGAGATGACCACTGAGATATGAGCAATAGCAATGGTACAGCTTCGGAGTGTAAAAGATTATCAGGGATCAAGTGTATGAAGGGTAACCTGTCTGGTACTTGGAAGGAAAATGTATAAGGGAGAATTATTATTCGTCTTATTCTCATACTGCACTTACAATACCGATCCCAACTCGCTAGTATTTTAAGGTAAATATGAGTCAAGGGTGAGTGTGTGTGATGATTGTAATGAATTACATAACATGTAGTCTTATACTGACAAAGATCAACTGATTAATTTTTCAGGAATTTTCATTAACAGGTTGATTCAATTCCTAGGATCATTTATTACTAGCCCAATGATCAAAGGCAACTTTATACGAATATTCTTAAAACTTTTAACTGAGATGGCAACGTTCCCAGGTAGATATTTTAAGATATTAATTAATTTTTTTACTAGGACATTTGATATATTTTTTATATGTTCAGTACCTTTATTTAAGAGGGTGATGTTGAATAATCCCTTTATTTATTTTTTACATATTTTTTAACGTTTTTGCCGATTTTTTTGCAATATTAAAGTTTAAATATAACTTTTTTATTTAAAACCAATTTTGATGATTTCTCATATTTTGTTCCTTACAATGTAAAAACTTGGGTATAGACAACTTGGTGGCTTGGCCGGGAAAAAGTTATAAAACAATATATAACACAAAAAAAATATGTTTTTATTATTTTTTTGTATCATTTATTTTAGTTTTTTTTTTAGCTAGAGTATTTTCTATACCCAAAAAACAGGTTATATAATAAAGTAATGGTAAAAATTTTAAAAGCTATGTCTAATCTTATTTTTATTCATTTTATAAAACATGTAAAATGAAACTTGCGGAAAACTGAGTTCAAAGTAATGGCTTGTAACACTTACTGAAAATTACCATACATTGCTCCTTTTTCAGTATTTTGTACATATAATATGTATTATTCAATGAAACTACTCTATTATTTACCAAATAGTTTAGAAATTTGAAAATTATAAAAATTAGTTTTGTTATTGAAAAAAACAGATCCAAACTCTTTATTTGTAAATTGTAATAACTTTGTATTTTATTTATTTATAATGATGTCAAAATGTATGATTATCAAAATATAAACAAATTTTATACATAAATTTTAAAATGATAAAAAAAAAATATTTACTTTTAAAGTTTTTAGAATTTTAAAATTTTAATGATTAAGGATGATAAGGCTGGCATGTTCATTGCACAGAACTGTTAATAAATAGCCCAACAGTCAATGGCATATCTAAGGGACCTACAGTTTAACTTGGAGTCCGAACCACTGCCTCTGAATTACGAACTGGTCAAATTATGAGGATGGTTTGCGGATTAACGTAGTATTCAATAGTGCAGACGTTAATCCACACAAGAGAGAATAATACATCCACCGACCATCGCTCACAATAATTTCCATCATAGTAATCGAATAGTACCAAGTATGCAGGTTTGCTGCAATAAGCGACGTTTTACATGGTATAATGTGTTTATATTCAGACACTTCTCCAAATAATAACATATACCTATAGGTAAGGCTTTCATTATATTTTAGTTATGGTAGACTAGCCAAAGTATTCGTTCTTCGCACGGATAAAATAGGCTGAGAGGTGTAGGCGCTACTAATACATTTCAATTATTGTTAATTAATTCTTTATTTTTTACAAAAATGATAAAACACGATTGTCTACAACATGATAAAGTGACACCTGTCAAATATTGCGAAAGGATAAATACCTCACTTTTCCATGGGAAATTCGCTAAAAAGTGTTTATTTAAGGAAATAGAGTCCTCAAAAAGAATTTTTACAAATATATTTTCCGCATGGGCATTTGAAGATGCTATGGAATGGCTCTATGGCATGGCAGGCAAGCATGAATTTTCCCTTAGGTTAAGAAACCATGATATATAATTATGAGAGAAAAAATGTAAACTAAATGAAATGGTACTACTTAAACAATAATTGTATCTCGGGAATGGGTTTGTAATACAAAAATGAACAAAAGTAAGATAATAATCACAAGTAAGATTGGAGACGCTGGTGACTCAAGTCTGAGGAGACAAGCTCGATTAAATGCTGAATTCCAACAGGCGGTCGGTGAAGAGCCAAAAGTAAGTCGTGCCAAGGTCCCTAATCCCAGAGGATTTATTGTGCATTAAAAAAATTAGCAATGTAAAACAGTAAAACATACCAACCATAACTGCACTTCTGGCACTGTGATGTACACTTAAAATGGTTACGTGTTTTCAATGGAAATATTTAAAAACGTAGGTTTTCGCGGCCGGTGTCAACAATGTCAAGTTGATTTTTCGTCGTCATGAAGTTTATGTTGCCAAACGTTTCGACCTTGCTGTGAGGAATAATCCTTAGTGGCCAGTCTCAGCCTAGCCACTAAGGATTATTGAAGTTTTATTAAAGTTTATCTAACACACACACACACACACACACACACACACACACACACACACACACACACACATACACTGACAGACAGACATCACGTCAAAAACCACTTTATTGGATTCACGGGACCCTTAAACGGATATATCCACTCTAAACTCAAATTTAATAAACGGTACCAGTGAACTGACACATACTTTCTCCCTTAAGTAAGTTCAAGAAAGACAATCTATAATAAAACTATTATGTTCTCCAAAGTTCATCTAAATAAATATCATTTAATAATTTATTGTTTCAAAAATAATCATCCCATTTCTGAAAATAAAAACAAGAGAGACAAAGTTAAATTAATTGTTCGAATTGTATGGGGGGGAAACACCCCCCCGGTAATACCAAGATTTTTTGAGTTGGTTCTGTTGGGTGATTCGACCTTACACTTCATACCAAGTTTCATGGAAAACGGGTGGAAAGTAAGGAAGAAATTGATTTTTTTATATTTTCCATAAGAATAACATTGGGCGCTTTCAGACAACGTACTGCGTTTATCGTGGACAGTAAATTTAACTTTTCTCTGGAACCGTTAGTCGTAGACAAATAATTCAAATTACTAATTTGTTACTGGAGATACGGTGACTATATAGTCACCGTATCTCCAGGCTCCGATTTAGATGAAATTTGGCATGTATATTTTGGCATGTGTATATATATATATATATACATGCCAAATTTCATCTGAATCGGACAAATAGGGTAGGCTGTGGCACTGTACACATCCAGACACACACACAGACAGACACACGGACGGACAGACATCACGTCAAAACCCACTTTTTTTGGATTCAGGGGACCCCAAAACGGATATATCCACCCTCAACTCAAATTCGAAAATTTTGACGAAAACAATACTTTCTCCATATACTATGTATAAGGGAGAAAGTAAAAATGTTGACGAAAAAATACTATCTTTATAGAATCGTATAAGTGGGAGAAAGTGCGAAACACAAACTAAAACATTAAATAGTAAATAGGGACAAGCAGAACACAAATAGTAATGGTACGAATACATATGGACAGAATCCGTGAGGTCGTACCGATGGGAAGATGGTTGTTGGATGGCCGTAGTTGTGGCAGATGGTTGGGACGAGAGGGGTTGGTCGACCTGGTCGGAGATGGACGGGAGTGCTAGCGAAGGTCATGTCGGTGCCGAGAACCGGTTACTGAGTTCCAGTCATAATACATACTTTTTATTCCTATGTTTAATTAATATTTATGGCATATTGATTCCACACACCAAAAAAGGCAAAATTCCACGACATTTTACACTTGCGTCAATGTGACCATTCGTATGTTTTGTAGCTTGCAAAGTATACTTCCAGAATATTTCATTAAAGTTTACATTTTATTAATCCACAGAAAACAGAAATCATATTCTGAAATAAAAATTCATTTTTTTGACCTTCCAAGTGACACTCTCCCCTTAACGCCCCTCCCTATCATATCAGAACACCCTTTCGCTGAACCGTGAGTAATTAATTCTCAAATTTCTCCTTAGTTTAGGTAACTTGGCCTAATTATTGTGGATTAAAACTGTCATTATGACTCGTTTAGAATAACATATCGATGTGGAGTTTAGTAGATAGTAGATAGTTCATGAGGAGTTTATAGTTGGGTAGATAGTTGATGAGGAGTTAATAGTGGTCGCCTAACTGGCGATGAACTTTAGCTCAAATTTGTAACTCCATAAAACTTAAGTTTATCACAAAGAATATCATGTGACACTGTGTCAAATGATATTAAAAAATTAATTACCGAGCTTTGCTCGGATAGAATAAGACATGTATTTCACAAGTTAATTAGCAAAATTAAAACAAAATTTACTGCTCAATGAAAACATTTATGTGGTTTAAATAAAACCGTTTTAATACCCCTTAATTAATATGGCATAAATACTGAACAAATATATAGCCTCGGGTGGGGATCGATCACGCGACCTTGCATACGTGAGATCTAAGCGCTTAAGCTACGGCGTCAGCCGATTTCGCGTCGTCGTTTAAGAGTTTTTGGCCAACCTCAATTAATTGTTTTAGCTAACCTTATACTGAATTTAAATGTCCATACTGTTTGTTATTATTATCCTGTGATCAACTGATTTTGTTAGAAACGGAATGAGGATTGAAAAGCAAAAGATAAATTTAATTTACACTAATTATTTGGTTTGTTACAGTAGCTTAAAGCAATACAACGAATACGTTTTCTATCACGGAAGATTTTGGAAATACTCTTGCTTTTATTTCGCACAGTTATGTTACCCTAAAGTAAAATAGTACCTGATAATTTTACATTATTACATACATAAAATAAATATTTATGAAAAACCTCTATTCACATATTGTTCTTTGCCGTCTTCAATAGTGTCAACGTTTATTTTTCAGCTGTTTTTTTGCATTGTTTACATTTGATACATAAAAATGTTAATTTTAGATTTTAAACTTAGTATTACAGTAAAACACTCTGGATTATATCAGAACTTATTTTCTATCGAAGTTATAAAATAAAGAAATTGGTGGTTTTCGAGATTGTATTATAATTATCAAAATGTGTTTATAATTATTTTAGATTTTAAACTTAGTTTACAGTTAAACACGAATTTTCCTGGACATTAGACCTATCTAGAACTTATTTTCTAATCGAAATTAGTTATTTCCAAAATTTAAAGAAATTCCTTGGTGAGAGATCCGTGTTCAAATGATATATTTACTTAAAACTAATAGAATAGCTAGAAAATACTACTTGCTTGTCTTCAAAACTGTTCAGTATATAATTGACAATAGCCTTAATCGCAACTTCAGTTCAGTGGTTTAGTCTAAATCTAAACTGATTTTCATACAACAGATTATAACACAAAGTATTAAAAAGGACTGAGTGAAAGATGATTTTGGCGCGATCTTGTAGTCTTGTTACTAACTAAGGCTGACATGTTTCTTAGACAGGACTGTTATTTTAGCTAATTTCCCATAGGGAAGAAGCTATTACCGTAGGTCTCATGGCGAGACTTAAGCCCGGGACCATGTTATTTTTCTTCTTTAGGTTCCCAGAGACCAAAAAAATAGTCGTTAAAATTTATATATATATTGAATGTGTGTGTGTGTGTGTGTGTGTGTGTGTGTGTGTGTGTGTGTGTGTGTGTGTGTGTGTGTGTGTGCGTGTGTGTGTGAACACGATGACTCTCGTAAAAGTGGTCCGATCGAGGCCAAATTTGGTAGAAACGTGTATTCCTGCAATAGCTCGGACGAGTTCGTAATCCAAATATATCGGTCAATCGGAAGGGGTGGTTTGGGAGGGGGGTTTGTACCCCAAAAATGGGTTTTTTGCTGCATTTTTCCCATGTAATTTTTAAAAATTTATAATTTTAACTTTCACCATTAGAATCAGCTTAAAAAACAGCACAATTAAGTTTCTTAAAGTTTTGCTCTATCTCCAACGGTTACCGAGATATTAAAAAATCTAAACACAGTACGTTGTATTTGGGGCTCCAATGTTAATCTTATGGAGGATAAGAAAAAATTAATATTTCCCATATCAATCAATATTTTTATATTAATCTTGGTATTTACCTTCATGTTGTTGATACCCACCCGTTTATGCTTAAAATCATAGTTTATGTGTTTATCATGACAGCAAACCTGCATACCGGTACTCTTTTCCCATGTTAATCATATAGGGAATAGGCAAACTCCTATTTATGGACAGATGGTGATGAAAGTTGGTATAAATAAGAAGCTATTACCGTAGGTCTCATGGCGAGACTTAAGCCCGGGACCATGTTATTTTTCTTCTTTAGGTAGAACCAAAAAATAGTCGTTAAAATTTATATACTTTATTATTTGTGTGTGTGTGTGTGTTGCGTGTGTGTGTGTGTGTGTGTGGTTTGTTTTGTGTGTTTGTTTTGTGTGTTCGTTGTGTGTGAAAACACGATGACTCTCGTGTGGTCCGATCGAGGCCAAATTTTTAAAACGTGTATTCCTGCAATAGCTCGGACGAGTTCGTAATCCAAATATATCGGTCAATCGGAAGTGGTTAGGGGGTTTGTACCCCAAAAATGGGTTTTTTGCTGCATTTTTTATGTAATTTTTAATAATTTAAAATTTTATCTTTCACCATTAGAATCAGCTTAAAAACAGCACAATTAAGTTTCTTAAAGTTTTTCTCTATCTCCAACGGTTACCGAGATATTAAAAATCTATACACAGTACGTTGTATTGTGGGGCTCCAATGTTAATCTTATGGAGGATAGGGAAAAATTAATATTTCCCATATTAATCAATATTTTTATATTAATCTTGGTATTTACCTTCATGTTGTTGATACCACCCGTTTATGCTTAAAATCATAGTTTATTTTTTATCATGACAGCAAATGCATACCGGTACTCTTTTCTTGTTTAATCAGATAGGGAATAAATAATTATTTATGGACAGATGTTATGAAATTCTTATAATGTTATATAATAAAAATTTTTTACTTGTTAAAAATAATTATGTTTCACAGCAGAAAGGCTGCGACGGGGGTATTTTTTATTCTGTTTTGCCATTGGCAGGCTCAGCTTAAGCTATGCAGCCTTGAAGTACACTTTATTTCTTGGAATTCCCATCTAAATTTTGTGGCCATCCCGGGGATCGAACCCGTCACCTCTTGCACCGACGTCCAAGACGCTAACCACAATTCGTGACCTCCAAGTAGCTGGATTACAGGACGACGCCACCTCCCCAGTAGCGATGGTGAAGAAATAGAAGGTTGAAGTGACTGGGGTTAATTAGGAGACTAATTATTTTTTTATTAGTCACTAGCGGACCCGTCGAGCTTCGCGATTCACGGAATAATTAATGTAGTAGTTTTTTAATCAAAAACAAACTTTAGGTAATACTTTAGGTGATAACGTTACGTACCAAATGTGTGTTGCTTTATAAACAACCGCTCTCGAATTCATATTTCCTGTGCGAACAAATGGCGACTATAAGGGCAAATTTTGAGTTTAAGGATTTTTGTATGATATTTCGGCTTGTCAATTAACCAGGAATAATTTCTGGGAATAAGTTGATAAAGAGTTCAGAGACACCCTGAAAATCAAGAATCTTTTTTATAAAAATACGCTTTATTTATCATTTTGTACTTTTCATCGAATTCCATATTTTTCAACCAATTATGAAATTCAGAAACAATGTTAAGGTAAATGAGACTTAATTAAAAATTCTGTACTGTACTAGAATTACCGTTGTACCTTCAACGCCTTAGATTTCATGGATACCACAGATCATGGTGTGTAGTGCGGTTCTCACGTCATTTATCTGCAGGCGCTTGTACAATTTAATATTTTTGTACCGTTTGATTTTTTAGCACAACGCAATATCTCAATCGGTGTGATAATTCTGTTGGTCTTCGTGAGAGGATATCTAATCTGATATTTTTAAATAATGCACCATTTATTTAGAACAAATAACTTATTATATAATACTGTTTAATTTTTTAATGTATTGGTGTTAAATAACGCTCATTCAATGCTCCCAAAAATAATATTTCACAAGCCTTTAAAATTTAATTTTAATTTGTTAAAATCCATCCTTAATATTGGACATAATTTTACTATACAGTAAATTCAACTTCTACAACTAGTCGTAGTAATGTTATAGTAAAATTGTTGGGAATACTTCTCACATGAAAAAATGCAAAAAGCTAGTAATGACTTTACGTCAGTTCAAGTACAATCGAAAAGACATATTGACGAAACAAATATTTAAACCACTCTTGAGATTGCGTACGATTTAAAGAATAAAATACTCCATAAAAGCAACAGACCTATGTATCAATTTGTTACTCTCCATAAGGCAAACACGTAGAATGAGGTTTGCTTCTGCGAGGAAAAAGAAAATGTAGATTTTAACAGTACATTAGTAGACATTAACTAGATAAAGATGAAACTCGTTATGAATTTTTACGTTTAACATTTTTAAATTAACAAGACTATAGTATTAACGTACTATTTTAATCAAATAATGTATTAAAATTCATCTTACCAGCCCTGAAACGTAAATAAACTAAAGTATAATATACCTCGGTCGGTATGCAGTTCAATGTTTTATTTTTCTGTAACATGTCTCGGCTTATGTCATTTTTAACTATTCCAATTCGAATATATGTTAGTGTAGCTTCTTTACAAAATAAACATGTTACGAAAAAATAAAACATTGAATGCAGACTGACTGAAGAATATAATATATTTTTGTCAAATAATGTATCTCGGTAACTGACTGAAATATAGCGAAAATTCAAAATAATAAATTGTCAATTTTTTGACCGATTCTAGGATATTATTTTTCAATAAATTGTATGCAAAACCTCCAAAGTCCCCCTTCTATAGACCGATCGTCGTGGATTTTGAACTTGATCGGACAATTGCACAGCTACTCGTTTCTAACAAATTTCAACAAGATTGGATTTTGTACGAGCATTGCCATAATTACAGATATTATATACAGTAGTAATTAAAACTTGTATCAGTTTAACTGATAGTGCTGAAAGTTTTATCGTGGCTGGTTTCATGGTACAGTAGTTCTACCGGCTCCCACGAGAGAACGCCAGCATCAGAAATCAGCTGGGTATTGTTGCTGTCGACGCGCCGTTGTCATTGGTTACTTTCACATCTGCTATATCCGTTGGGTCCAGTCAAGCGGTGGAGGCATAATCAGCTGTTTTGTAATTAGTTGTTGCTAAATCCAATAGAGTGCAGCGTACTTCAGTAAATATATCAGGAACAATACTAAAAATCCGTAAGTAAAATATTTTGTACTTTAATTTGTAATTTTAAATTAATCAAACTTGATGCCATCAAAAAATATATACACTCAAGTTAAATATGTTGTTTTTATACTGATTTTATAAAGTAGACCGCCGCCATACTAAAACATACTCACCCCCGGGCTAACTTATTAATATTTTACCGCACCAAAAACCACCCCACAAAATCCACAAGAACACTACACCCACCGACCATCACTCACAACTATCCACAATTCGTGACCTCCAAGTAGCTGGATTACAGGACACGCCACGGACCCTATATGCTTAACCATAGATTAAACCACACAACGAAGTTATATGTCTATGCACTTCAAAATTGCATATATTATGAACTTGTATAAAACATTGATGTATGTATGAAATCCTGCATAAGTATTATAAATGATTCAATTTATAAGCAATGTGTTGTTTTAATGGGAGTGTAGTATAATGTTCTGATGGTTTTAGTATCTGTAATATTGTGTATCAGTAGTATATTTTTTAGGTTATAATTTTAAGGTGTAATAAAATTCAATAAGGATTGTAGGTATGAGCATTTGTATTTAATTTTATGTAATGTCAATATATTTTTTATGGAAATAAATTTACTCTTACACTTTTGTTTTTATATAAATTTACTGATCAGTCATAAGAATAACTTGGGGAATTAGTGAGTAGGTTTGCTGCTAATAGAAACAAATGCATTTGTTCAATATTATATATCCTAACTAAATGTTGCTGTACATAATTTGTATCATACAATTTTAAATAATAAGCGGGATATTGACTTTCACCTTTTCTTCATAAGATTAAAATTCGGGTTTCAAAAGACGATTTTCTGAGTTTAACAATTCTTTATCTCAGTAACCAACTTAAATAAAGAAAAAATTTAAATACTGTTTTAAATTGCTCATTTTAGTTTATTCCTGATTTTTTAAACCTCAAAAACATTTTTGTGAGGAATTCTTCGGATAAACCGATTAATCTGGGGTTAAAAATTTGTAGAGTAACTACACATTTTCTTTCCGTAGTAATATTCAATAGTTTACATCAATATTTTCAATTGCACGTTTGTAATGTAATCATGTGTAATTAATTGTCATTGTGAGAGTTTTATGCTTTGACACCAACAATAATTAGAACGTGTGCTACAGAAATTATAACCACTACTGAATATTTACACTACGTACTGTACAAGGAAACAGTAGGTGAATGGTGACAGGTCCAGTGAAAGATAGGAGTAGAAATAAGTTTTACTATAAAATATGCAATAGTACTTCATTATATGCAATTACTAATTCTCAGAGTCAATAATTGGCATCTTTAATTAAACATTTTTAAGGTTGAACGAGGTAAACTTATTAAAAATAAAAATCGGAATATTTTGAAACAGAAATTCAATAGATGAACCAATTGGATCAAGTAGCTAATATTGACCAATAAATTAATCTAAGTGCAATGTTTTATATATTTACAGAATTTCGTTCACTTACTGTTCTTTTATGTCACTACAACATATACGTTTTTAATCAAGTTTCTTTAACTGCAATCTTTTCAAATGTAAATAACACAATGTAAAAAAACAAATGTATAGTTGAACAGGTTTCATCTGAGCCCTGCGTTTTGAATGCGCAGTAGCCTATGAGGCAAATATAGTGGTGGGGAAGAACGGCTGATGTGTTGTTTACTTTCTGGCTGACTAAGAAATAAAATAAATCTAAATATAAACATATGTGATGTATTTAAATAATAAAATATGTAGAATCTCTCACAGGGCTCATAAAACCTGATAAACTATACAGTACGTAGTGTAATGTTACTATAGTTGATTTAAGGTACGGTACTATAATTGAATTAAAATATAATGAGTGAATATAATGAATATTTGAGTGTACTTAATAAGTTTGTAGTTAAAAAACTATTAAAATAGCTTTATTCGTCAAAAAAGCTCAATTTGGGTACAGCAACGCGCACCGGTTAACGCTAGTTATTCATATTCATAGATAAGATCCACACTTGGGCGGAGTTAGTGGTTACACGTGGGGGGGGCACGGAGTTAATTTCATAGTTGTTGTCACAATATAGCCTAAATAAGAGAAAATGAAACATTTAGAGTACTTAAAACTAATATAAAACTATAGTAAACACTCATCAAAATATCTATGTCGAATAATAAATCAAAACACTTTTAAGAGGTCTGGGGGGGCTTTAAAATCCGCCCATGACTATGGTGGGTGAAATGAGTGAAGGGTGAGTGAAATGGATTTCATGGGATATGTAGATTTGTTTCTGACAAAAACCAGCTGATTCATTTGACAGGATCATTATTTTTTCTGACCTCAACTGAACGCTCCTCTAAATCTCTAAACCTCTAATCCTCAACTGCCCATCACCATAAACCTAGGCCACTTAAGGTGAATTGAAGACAGCGAGGTACTGTAGCGGCAATAGTCACATAGGCTAGCCAGAGGTGACCGCTCATGATCTAACAGGAGTTGCCGGCCGCTGGTTTCGATCCAGCAACCTTTGACTTACTGGGCCACCTCGGAGCTACCGTGCCGGTAATATCCCAAATAATTTAAATTTTGTAAACATTCAATTTATAAAACCTGAAACTGCACTCATTTATACTCTCTGGATCGGAACTCTTTGGACGGATTTGCACTAAACTTCACAGAAACCATCCTCGAATCATGTTTAATAATGCTTGAAAGTTTCATTACAATATTTCGAGCGGTTCCGGAGTTTATAGGCAACATAAACATACAATGTCAAGTTGATTTTTCTGTGTCAACCACGTCGTCATGTTGTTAGTATTGCCAAAAGTTTCGCCCTTGCTGTGAAGTGGCATCCTCAGTGGCTAGGTGAGTCTCGGCCTAAACGTTTGGCACTACTAACAATATGACGACGCGGTTGACGCCGAAAAATCAACTTGACATTGTTGACACTGGTCGCGAAAGCCTACGTTTGAAGAACACAAACATACACATTCAACTACGCACATATAAACTTTTATACTTTCTTTTTCATATATTAAAATATTCCAAAATGATGCATGCCCAGTGCCTAACCTGTAGCAATAATTGCTTGAATATAAATTCAAATGGTAGATCGAAGCTAGCACGTAAGGTGCGGGTGGCGTCAATACATCGCGGACAGGTGGTACACATGACGTAATCCCAATCAGCTGTTCATTACTGTGTGTGGCCTCAGCTGTTGCAGTCAATTGTCAGCTATCGCGATAAAGACGCGGGAGAGAGAGCAAGTGTAGAAAACGATGTTGGGTGAAGCTACCCAACACTAATTGCTTCTTAATACGAACGAAATGTCAAAACAGCTTTCTTCGACCAACATTATACACTACATCACTACAAGATTCAGATGGTTTTTGCGAATAGGTGTTGCTACTACTGTATAAGTATTCCTGAATTAGCAGTTTAAGTATTCCTAAATTAGAATTGTTAAGGATTGATTAAATTTAAATACGGACTTATACGATTAATTTTGTCTTAGAGTGAGGTAAATCGATAGTATAGAAAGGATCTGATCTTCATTAACAGAATGTTTATAACATTACAGAGAAGAATACAATGAGAAGAGAAAATCTCATCAACCTTAGAAATAAACTATTCTATCTAGTAATATTTGTTCTATTTTCTGTTGTTTTGTATTTATAAATCTAATTAGAGTCTTGTCTGTACATTGTGTGGAATTATAATGTTTTAGGTTGTTTTTAGGGTCTTTACCCCAGTAAATCCCATATGGGCCTTAGCTCAATTTTTGTCTGTCTGTAGCACTAAACAAGTTCTTTTTTGCCATGAAAACGAGTTCACACACAGATATGAAACTTTTTTCCTTATTCTATACTTTTGGAGAGTATTTTGTTTACTTTTAACTGACCAACGCATTTTATTTCCAAACATGAAATAAAATAATGAGCTCACACAACCCCAGTTGTGTGGCTCAGCAAAACACAGTCAGCAATGTGCGCTGTTGTATTGCAAAGAGTTCTCAAAAGCGGGTCACTACCTCAAAGTCTTACTCTATGGATACGTCATCAAGTTGAAAAAAACACAGCTAGATATTTCTTTCTGCTTGATTGTGTTTCACACTCTGAGGCATTTCACACCGCATAGAGTAAGCTGTGGTTTTTTCAACTCGATGACGTAACCATAGAGTAAGACTTTGAGGTAGTGACCCACTTTTTGATTACTTGTCTATAGAAACCTTTGCAATACAACAGCGCACATTGCTGACTGTGTTTTGCTGAGCTACCGCAAGCGATTCGGCAATTCAGGGTTTACAAATATCGAAGAAGGAGGCTACGTCAGTCAGAACATGATGGTATTGGATCGTTTTACCGAAAATAGATAAACACTAAGGTAACGCATAATATTGTGTGTCAAGGAATACCGAAGGACGGTCAGATCGGATAGCCAATCTATTGTATATGTTTCATTACATATTTGAATTTTTATTTCTCAACTAGCAGCGAACCCGTCCTTTGTACGGGTTGTATGATTCATTGTTAGAAACCAATACAATTTATCTATCTCAAAAATCACCTAAAACATCAAATTCCCATAAAAAAACATATAGAAAACGGAAACAAATATTGTTAGACCGACAGAACAGTTTATTTATGTAGTTAAAAATTCGAGTATTGAAAAATTGAGATATTTGAATATTGAGCTTTTAGCGAATTTCCCACAGGGAAGAAGCTATTCCTAATGATCCTGGAGTAGTGACATTCGGCTTGGGGAGGCGACCATATAAAGGCGTTTCAAAGCAAGACTTCCTCAAGATTTTCTGCCATTTGGGGAGTTCTATGAGGACATCATGGAAGACAACATTCTGTGAAACACATCCTGCTGGCAGGTGGAAATTATTAATTTTTTACTATTCTGATTAAGAGTCGTTAGTTGAGTGTCTTCAAACGAATCTAACCCAATAATTAATCTTTACATATTTCTTATACGTTCTGTGCATTATGTGAGCCATTGATCCAGAATTAAAACCTTTGAAGAAAATGTTAATGAATTTGGACTTCCATAAAAGCATAAGTCACTTTTAACGGCTGAGCAGTAAATCCTTCGTTACCGTGATTTTTGTGAAATCTGAGCTTAGTTTTGTTTTGTTCTGAGACTTACGAAGAAAGAGTTAATTTCTAACCAAAACTACTTACTAACTAACCGAATTCTTAATCGTAATATGTTGTGATGTGTATTTTTTATTTAAAATTCTTCATTCTATTTTTTTTTAATTTGATTCATAAAATCTCGATTAAATGTAAGACAATTTGTAAGGCTTTATTAATAGAATCAAGAGTCATGTCTGTAAATGGCTACTAATTGTGGTATTTTTGGTTATTTTACTTTTATACCTCAGTAAAGCCAGGGTTTACCTCAACTTCTGTCAGTCTGTCAACTACAAGGTCTTTTTGTCACGTTTTCCTGTGAAAACGAGAGCACCCATAGTTATGAAACTTATTAGCCCTATCATTATTCTAAATCTTATGGAGATTTTTAGCGAATTTCCTGTGGAAAAGTGAGCTATTCACATGCCCCGCATGGTGACAGTTAAGCCCGGGATAATGATAGAAGTTCGTTCATAACTCGACCCCCTGAACACGTTTTGGAGAGTAATTCAAAATTTTATAAATGTACCGGTATATGTGATTTCTTATTATTATTTATTATTATTGCAATTATTGTCTGATTACAGTATTATAAAATTCGAGAGTTGTTCCTTTCTGTAACATCTTGGACGAGTTTGTTGGGTAACTAAATCGGACTACACGAATTACAAATTTTCGGGTGATTTTTTACGTCAAAAATGGTTTTTATAATTTTCCTTTTTACCGGTGGATTTAGCTTAAAAACAAACAATTTCGTAGTTTGAATCATGACTCTAGGTCTCAATTGGTTACTGAGATATTCAAAATGGTAAACACAGTACATTGTGTAATTTTAATCTTATGGAGAATAACTAAAAATCAATAGCTTACTTATTTAATTATATATTCTTCTAAAATTTCGTATGCAAGTCCATCTAGTTAAGTGTTAACCAACCCAAATTTAATGTTTCTTATGGAAGCAAACTTACGTACTGATTGCCCATTTAGTTCTTATGGAGAGAAGATAAATTGGTATACCTAGCTTAGTTACTGGACTTGGACATAATTTGATAAAATGTTGTATGTGTTTTTACTTAGTGAATAGTCTTAATGCACATTCCCGTGTAAAACAATTCTTATAGCAGCAAACCTACATACTCAGTATTATTATATTACTATGATGGGAATAATTACGTTCTGTGGAAATTCGTTCTGTTCACACTAGCGTGCTGCGTGCGATCTCGTCTGAAGTGAGATTATCTCACTTATTTTAAAAGTCCGTGAACAGTGCATGCACTTGAAAAAATGTTTATGGCTAAGAGCAAATCAAATACAAAAAGCTATTTAATACATTTTATTTACGAATATGTGAAGTTTATTTAGGTACAAAGTTTGAAATTTTCCACTGATAAACAAAAATAATACAACAGAATTAGTTTCAGTTTTGTTAAATCCTTATGGGATTTTAATTTTCTAATTTCAAAAAAATAAAATATTTCTAAACCTTAGTTTTGGTAGTTTAACACATCAATATGTTGATAAGGACCTATAAAATACTTTGCATTTGGTATTTTGTTTTTAATAATTAAACCCATCCCATGTCAAGCGTGTGAGCGCCTGGACTGACTCCTGCCGCCTCTTAACTGTAATCTTATCTCATCCCAGGTGCAATGAAATACCATAACTGTATTCTGCTTACATTACAGCGAATGTCAGATTAATATTTGTGATTGAAATTGTCGGTTATTGTGCTTCATTTTTCATATAAGATAAGGCTGGTTGATACCACGATTACCTGAAACCTTGGAGACCAATAAATTGATTGTTTTAGTTGTCTTTGGAATATTTAAAGTTGCTAGGACGCCAGTACTCTGTAATGGCGAAGTTAATCTTAATGGCGATCGAGAAACTTGACGATTAATTAATTAGTAGCGACATGTAGACTAGAGTAAACCTCAGAGAGAGCAGACACGAGTTTCAAAACACCTGACATAACCTGATCTAATTCCAAAGCGGTGACAACCATTGTCGGACAGCTGATCGGCTGATTCAACTCACACTTCGCGGTTCGGCGGGTCCGTAACTGTGCCGCCATGACCGGCAAAAACAGCTGATTGCATAGAGAAATGGACTTGAGGCCAGTTACTTTAATGTGGGCGCGTGTCGCAAGTATCGCGGGCAAATTGCCTTGACGAGACATTCGCAGGTTTATTGCTCGTAAATGTTTTTGGGTAAATTATACCATTCAGGGTTGACGCGGATAACGTCATAATATCAAGGAAGCCATTAGGCTGGATGTTCTAATCGTAAATGTTGGATGGTTCCAAACCAATGAAAGCATTATCGAAGAGGGTATAAATTTCTCCTGTAACTAGATATCGTAACTAGGAAATCGTCAACTGCATTATCCAAAACGATGCCGATCATTATGGTCAACTTTAACAGAAATGACAGCATGTAGGTTAAAAACCAATACAACTCATCGATCTATATAATATAAATATTAATAAACTAAACGTGAACTCATATAAACTAAGTGTAAAGAAATCGACAGGTGTTTTATGTACCTGTTTCACTAGCGTTGGTCGTTAACCAGTTAAAATGTACTCGTAGTTAGTTAAAAAATTAACTCTGAATACAGTAAAAACTACCTTACATATACATTAACCATAATAACGCATTGGAATTAAAGTTAGCTTGCGAAAATGGAACATAATAGTTCGAGCATTCGAACGAATAGCAATTATTCAACAACTGTCTCTTAGTTACGTGCCTTCTTCAACGTGTTCAAATTGACGGTTCCTTTACTAATTGTTAAATCAGCTGTTTGCCATTTGACAGCGAGTAACATCTGTCATACACCTGACTTGTGACCTTGATTCAACCTTTGTTGTTTTCATTGTTTTCTTATCTCTTTTAACGAACTTAACAGCTAGTAGTACCTAATGCTTAGATGGGTTTCTTCTACATTTGAGCTCAAACGGATAAACGTGTTCTAAATATGTTTTACTTCCTGATTATATGCAATATACAACTCGAAAATTCAAATTATTTTAATATTAACTCAAGATCATATCCGTACAGAAGCACTGAAGCACGTACAGTAATAAATTTTCCGAGCTGAACTTTTAGATTATATACTTAAACATTTTTATATACCGTATTAAAGTCGATGTGCTCTCATTTAATCTCACGTAAATACGGGCAAGTATTGAATATTTTTAATTTCTTCTCAAGCCAAGGAAATTACAAAGTGTAATTTTGTTATCCGTTATGAGACTGTATATGTAATACCGTCCCCGAAAGCGGGTTTCGCAGTGAAAGTAGTCCAGTGTTAACACTTTATTTTTACGGTAACGAGTGGTAACCCTGAACGGAAGTAGTAATCAGGTTGCTTTACATGTTTATCAATATCCGACCGGAAGTGCTCGATTAAATGTGAGGTAATCATAATTAATTCCTCACTGATTTCCTTATTCTTTAATGCAGAGTAAGATACTGTTATTTAGTTCGCGTGCCTTTACATTCTTCCGGATGTAAGACTGCTTGCTCTGCAATGTTCATTTATCTACTCAAAACTCAGAGTATGTTTCTTTTTGGACTATTTGTAATCATGTACATGTTATCTAACTTTTGCGACTGTAAAAACTAAAAGATCAGAAATTTTACCGCATGTTTTATGATTGAACGTAAAGGTTTGAACCAAAAATAGTTCAGAACTTTTATGTTTTGGATTTTGAACTTTCAAACTTTCGAAAGAGTGTATTTATAACAGTAAAATACAAAATAACGAATCTTCTTCATGAAGTGGGAGAGAACTGATGTATTTAACTCAACCTTTCAATGAAGGGAGTTGCGAAATGCGTTAGATTTCAGCAAACACAGTTATGCACATCGACAAGAAGGCGTTCCAAGCCACCAATAGTTAGTGACGACATGAGCAGGAAGGGGGAAAGAAAGAGTTTTTTAAGATCGGGAAGGTGCACAGAAGAAAACAGAATTGTCCGTCTAACACATTGGGAATATTAGGCACTAGCCTCCAAAACCATCGAAATCATCATCACGAGAATAGGGAATTATAAAAGATCTGTGACAGGATGAGATCCTGTCAGATAATTATCACCTTCCCAAAGTATATTTCGGTCACACAGGAGAACAATAAAGACAACACAACATGCCTATTGATATTTTGATTACTATATTTTGCCATATCGATAGAAATATAGGAAAAGCCTGGATGTCAGGACATTCCCAAATCCAGACTGAGATAAGAATCAATGCTGGTGAGGAATAAGAGGGACCAAGGTCCGGGAAACAATTTCTGACATACCAGAACTCTAACAGGGTTGCCGACTATGCAGCATATCTTCCAAGCACACAATTTTACAACACAATAAACTAGTAGTCTGTAAGAGAAAGAAGGCACTTCAAAACATGATATGATGTTAGCTCTTAACAATTCCCTTTGCCATTCAGGCGCAGCTCGCGCTACCTGGCGAGAGCGTGACGAACTGATTTGACCCAGCTTCTGTCACTTTTACCCGAGGAAATCTCCAGGAAAACATTCGCCGCGTGGAAAGCTTGCGACACCACGTCGCGCTTGTCAGTCGGACGATGAAGAAATCGCGAGTCTGATAGTACTTGGGTCTATGAGTTTACGTGAAGATTCGGGTCTGCTCATGTGCTGAACTGTGTCATGTTCTGTCTGGTCTCGTAGGTCGCTTTCTACTGGTCGAAACCGTTAATTGAAGTAATTACAAAATCATCGTTAATTTTGACTGCAACACTTGACAGGCTGTTACTATTAATAAATGGAAACGCCGAACGTATGTAAAGAATAGTAGTTGTATATAGCCTCACAGCTTCTTAAACGTATTTTTAATTGACCAATTTCAAATTTTTTTTATAAAATATAGCTTACATAAAAATGTGCTACAACGGAATTAATATGGTTGATTTATTCTTCATACCTCAAGGTTGGAAGCCTTAAAAATAAATATTAAAATGTGACTAGAATATTTGGTTGAATCCAAAACGAATTTTGTGAAAACATTGAATTTCCACTACATAAACTAGTTTATATTTTATTGAACTCGAGAATATTTAACTGAACAGCAAAGATCCGTAATTTTATATATTCAAGTGTGTGAATTTGAACTATCTAATGTTATGATGTATTAATTTTTCCCTGAGTGATGCATGGTTAAAAAATGTATTTAAAGGTTTCATCAGACCTACACCAACAATTAGTCAGTTGTAACAACCCTGCCGTGCTATTCTCCGAGACTGAAAAATCATCATTAAATAACTTATGTAATGCTTTTATGTGGTACCGAAGGTTAAATAAAAACTTATTTAATTTTGTGAAACACAAAACGGCTTGCTAAGCTCGGATGGTAAAGTTAAATGTTCACTAGCAACAAGTGACGTGTCGCGCAGCGGACTGGGAGTTATCATTGATATTAACATAGTTCATGATTGCCCCGCTAGGGGTCGGAGTCTGCACCAGCTCACACCATCCTTATCGTGTTTTTCATTGTTTTTCTTTTTACAGTTGTTTTACCGGTATTTAAAATATTAAATTATTTTATAATCGACATCATTGTCAAATTTCGTAAGGAGAAAATAATCTATCAAAAAAATGTTTCCCAAAAAACTAAATGACTCTCTAAATAACTAAAACGCACTATTCAAATCCATAATTTTCCAATTTGTTATTTATGGATAGGGTTATCTTCTGAAACAATATTACCTATTGCAAATCAACGTGTTTAGTGCTTTTTTTGGTTCCTGGTCAACATGACATCCAGTTGTGTTGTTTGGGGGACGTCCACGGAATTATTTTTCATATGTTACCACCAGGAATGGGAAGATATTACACTATATTACCAGTTGATATTCTAACTTATCGCGAAACTTTGTCAAGGGAATTGGACTGGGACGATGGTAAGTCCTGTAATCCAGCTACTTGGAGGTCACGTATTGTGGATAGTTATGAGCGATAATTAGTGGATGGGATATTCTCTGGTGTGGATTAACGTCCGCACTATTGAATACTAAGTCCATCCGCAAATACCATCCTCATAATTAGACCAGTTCGTAATTCAGAGTGGTTCTGACTCCACGTTAAATTGTAAGTCCCTTAGATATGTCATTCACTGTTAGGCTATTAATTGACAGTTCTGTCTAAGGAACATGTCATCGTTAGTCAGTAACAAGACTACAAGATCGCTCCGCAATCGTCCTACACTCATTTCTCATTCATACTTGGCTTAAAATACATACCTTGGTCGCCATTTCAACAACTAACTAACTACTTTGTTATTGATTTATTTTTTTCTCTATATATTGTAAACTTTTCGACTCTAAATTAAATTTATCTCGTCTTCAACCGGATAACTAATTTATGTTTAGGTATTTTTTCACTTCATCCGATGTTTCCTGACTGTGACATTTTTAACGTAATTTTAAAATACCCTCAAACTAATAAATTAAATATATACGAGTATATAGAATCGCATTGAGCAACCGATCAAAAGTGGAGTGTTTAATTCGTAACAGTTTCTTACAGAACGTCACACTGGGGGAAAGAACCCCAAGACGTTGTTATCAACAAATAATAATTGTGTTTAAAAGTTCTCAGTTTGCATAACCGATAAGTTTCGATCAAACAGCGGCACTCTGATAACGGGTGATAACAAGAAAACCACTGGATCATAAAATTGTGACGAGGAAGTAAACAGTTTTCCCTTAGCCTACTTTCTCTGCGTGTAAGAGATGACGCTAATAATGCTGCAGTTAAATGTTATCAGATGGGAAATAGCGAAATAGCGTCGGTCCTACAACTGAACCTTGAGGGATACCTACAACACATACTTTAGATACTTTATAAATGAATTGGCAACCTGCCCAGATATATATTTTAAGCCACTTATGAATGAAAAAATGAATGCAAGGTAATTTTAGTCTTGTTACTGGCTAAGGCTGACATGTTCCTTAGACAGGACTTTTAATTTTAATTAATGACCTAACACCAATGGCATCAAAGGGACATACGTACATTTTAACGTGTGATTCGAACCACAATGAATTTGCCTCTAAATTACGAATTACCAACAACACATAACACATAGTGAAATATGGGTTAATTTGAAGATAGTTAAGTGTATTTATAGAATTTTACAATACATTCTGAATTCGCTAATTGTTGTAAAACATAGTATGTTTTAATACGGAAGTTTTTTAACAAATTTCCAGCCAAATCTTTTTCTATCCTGCCTATCGACGCTTGGGTTTATTGTCACTAATGACTTTTAATGAGAAGATATCGGCTACTTCGGGGAAACACAGTCATTAAATAATTTAGCGATTGTAATCTGTCAGCTCTCTAATGAGGACGCTGAGAAACTATAAATAAATGTTGTGGTTGGCCCTTAACTGAAAGAGGTTTGTAGCAGCTTTAACTTTTACAATCATGCCATGAATATGTTTTTCCTAAATATTCTCGTCGAGCAATACAAGGAGGGAGGTTATAATCTACTTAATTTGGTGAGTTTTAAGTACCGGTAGTTCGTGATGTTTAATGGTCTAATGAGAAAACACTGCCTCAATACACCTCAGAAAAGTTGGAAAAGCGTTGAAAATAAAATAAAGACGCAATCCGTGGTCGTGATCATGGTCGTGATCGGGGTAGCCACAAGCCCTGGGGATGGACCACTGGAGCTGCGGTTTTGCGACACCAACGGGCGTGGCGACCTCGAAAATCGGCCCAGAAACACAGCGGGCTAGCGGGCGGCGCTCCCTGCAACCTCCACTGTTGTACTGGGTAGGCCTACTGATATTGCAAATAAGTACCAGTTGCCGACAAGGGGATAACGGTGTAACGTTGTAAGAAGCGTTGGTGTATCTTGAGCGTCTTAGGTTGGTATACTTGTGTGCCTTTGAACGTCTTAGGTTGGTATACTTGTGTGCCTTTGAGCGTCTTAGGTTGGTATACTTGTGTGCCTTTGAACGTCTTAGGTTGGTATACTTGTGTGCCTTTGAGCGTCTTAGGTTGGTATACTTGTGTGCCTTTGAGCGTCTTAGGTTGGTATACTTGTGTGCCTTTTAACGTCTTAGGTTGGTATACTTGTGTGCCTTTGAGCATCTTAAATTGGTTTGTTCGTGTGCCTTTGAGCATCTTAAATTGGTATACTTGAGTTGCTCATATGAGCCTCAAAGAAGAAAAGGCTATTTTAAAGAATTGTTCGTTAAAAAGTATTTGGACTTCAAATAAACTTTTAAATTATCAAATAGAGTTCATCGACGCAATACACGAGTAGTAGGGTTTATTTAACAAGTTAAAAAATAGGTTTAATTCAAACTTCATTTAACTCTACAAAAATGTACTCTCTGTATAAAATTATGTACTGAGAGCAAACTAAATAGGGACTCACTGCTTTCATACCTCTTTTAGATGTATGTAGGTCTACAGGTCGTCAGGTAAAGTATAACCGGTGGCTCTAAGGCATCAAAATCAAGGAGGGGTTTTTGTGTCATGGTGGATCTCCATTTTCCAATTAAACTGAAAAGCAGAATGATGAGGGATTATGGATTTTACCATTTCCTGGGAAAACTGTCACAGGTTCTGTAAAGATATTTGTAACATTGAGTTTCAGATTCCTGTAACCCGATTCAAACTACCGTACTGATTAAATATTCAAATATGATTTATAAAAAGCATTAATAACGCAGGTAGTGATATCTTATGCAAACGCAGACACCCGTCGACTTTCACATACCGACTTAATTGTATGGCTGGCCAAAACGTGTTGTCCAATTTAAATACCACTCGATGTAGTTATGAATGGTTCGCGCCGCTTGTAGGTCAGCTGGTTCCAGTTGCGCTCCAGTCAGCTGTTTATTGTACTCAGCAGTTAGATGTGATCAGTTGTTTATTGTTGTCAGTTGGAGGACCGTGAAGTCCGTTGCAACATCTCACGTACTTCTAAGGGTTTCCAACATTCTTCGTTCTCGTAAGTGGGTGCACATCGCTTCCCCCTTTTCACGGATAAGTGTTACAAAAGTTACAAAAAGACAAATAGAAATTGAGATAAGATCCATGTCGAATTTTCTGGGGTAAAAAACGTAAAAATAAACAAAATATCATAATTCCTAGCAATGTACTGACAAAACTAAAATTTTACTTAAATAGATCACTTCGTGTAGAATAGTAACGATACTGGTATTAAAAAGGTTCTTATAAATGTTCCTACAATTTACTTTGCACACCTCTAGACGGTTTAGCACGTTGTTTTGCGGATGTAACGTCGACCTCATACCTCGCACCACACCTCCAACCACGTGCTTACATGGGATAGTGTTACAATCGGGGTTTTGAAACCGAACTTGATATTCAAATGCAGAGAGATCCCTTTGGCCGACGTTTTCTTGGCTGTCGCCGGAGCTAGAAAGTGTTATTGGAAGTAGGCCTAGTGTCGCGGTCAGAATAATAGACACTCTCCTATTCTTTATGAAGAAACTGTTTCTTTGAAGGAAAGTGTATTGCCATGTGGAAAAATACAATTGATTTGAAATAATTGTGTTAGTAATAGTGGGTTAAAACTGACTGTTGGAGTGAATTCTATCGTCGATAGAATGGGGGCTGCACCACAGAAAAATTAATAAAATTTATTTTGTCTCTGATAAAGGCTTCAGAGTTTCTGATATTCCAGAACATATCTCCTCATAGTTCAGAAACATTGCTTCAGTTGTGCCCTCAGAATTCAGAAATCCAGATTCGGTTACGTTCTTAGAGGTCAGAAACATTGCTAGAATTTAGAGAATTCAGTAGTAAAAGAAACAAAAATAACATTTCTAAAAGGAGTTCATATAATAAAATACCTAATTGAGTTTGGTTGGCTTGTGCTCCTTGCAGGACATTTTTATTCCAGAGAATAATTTTACAATGCTGCATACATGAACTTTCCTTTGATATTATTATATGAGTACTGTAGCATGTCCCAACTCTACATTCCCAACTTGCACATACAGTATCAGCTATCAGGCAGCTATCATCTACCTTTACCAGTGAAACGTGTAATAGTTTGTGTTTAATAGTTGTAATAAATACCAATATTTTATCTTGTTTATGCCTAATACTTAAATTAATAGTATGTCCAAAAAAGTGTATAAGATTTTCTGGGCAAAACCTCTAAACAATAGATAACGTTTCAATAAAATCTGTACCGTACACATTAAATGGGTTTTAAAATCGGGAACCAGAAAGTAAGTAATTGTGCTCCTGTCAATTACTTTATTTATTTATTAGGTACAGAGATAAAACAGTGAATAGTGAATTGGGAGACTGATGTGACTCTTCCTTCAGACACAGGACAGGTATTTATTATAGGAATATATTTGACTATGTGGAGAAATATTTTAGTGGTTTTTGACATGGATATGTCTGAGCTCTGTGGGAGGGTATTGGCAATCCGTCAGACCAAAATTTGAAACGAAAATGATGTCATATGGTTATAAGGACTGTTTTAGAGGAAAACCTTGAAAAATTCCCTTTAGCATTCCCTTAATACATCCATGATTTACCTAAGCTATTACCAAAGGGAAGGAAATACATTTATTGTTTTATTTTTGTACTATTTTTGTATTTATATTATTGTATCGAATAAAGTTAATTTTCATTTCAACACTTGATTAATTCAGATCCTTGCAATTTACGTTACAAAAGAAAATTTTCACTCTGACTGACGTTCAGGTGTGAAATCGCCACGCAGTAACTCCCTTTCATACTCAGAGTTTGGGAGGGAAGGGAGAAAGGGTTTTATTGTATTCACCTGTACCTAATACTCACAATCAAGACTGGGACGATGACGTCACTGGCGACGTCTTGTAATCCAGCTAGTTGGAGGTCACGAATTGTGGATAGTTGTGAGAGATGGTCGGTGGATGTAGTGTTCTCTTGTGTGGATTAACGTCCGCACTATTGAATACTACGTTAATCTGCAAAGCATATCCTCATAATTAGATCAATTCGTAATTCAGAGGCCGTAGTTCGGTTTCCACGTTAAACTGTAGGTCCATAAGTTGCCATCGGCTGTTGGGTTATTAATTAACAGTCTTGTCTAAGGAACATGTCAGCCTTAGTCAGTAACAAGACCACAAGATCGCGCCACAATCATCCTACACTCAATCCTCATTCATACTTGGCTTAAAATACCTACATTGTAGTATGGTTGCCATTTCAATGATCTAATCTAATCTAAACTGAAATACAAAATTTGTATTCATTTTTTATCAAACCTACTCGTAGAAATTGAATAGATTACTTCTATAAGAATTAGATTGTTTTCAATATTCAAATTTTATTGTTTCTTCTTTCTGATATTCTAAGGTAAATAATAAACTATAATATATTGGTACAGTATAAAATAAGACAAAAACTCTTCAGGTATAGATAGCATACATGATGATTTCAAATATTAAATTACCTTAAGTGTGAATTAGTGGTGGAAGAGGTTATCGCAATGATAAGCTGAGTTAAACGAATACAGTATTATAACTGTCGATTACAATCCATATTTAACTTTGAAAATTAATCATGCAGATTGGCTCTACACCCTCTTCTCGCCCGGTGCTAGTTTTTTTCATAATAATCTCAGTGAACCCAATTGAATCCTAACTTATCTATTTGAATTATTTTTGTAAGCATGAAAATAACTGCAATAATAAATTCTATTTATTGTAAAAATAGTTGATATTTGCTTTTCCCCTCATGGAGAAAGTATTGGTTTTTCAACATTTTTGGATGTGAGTTATGAGGTATTTGAGTCATACATCCGTTTTGATGCTTCCTGAATCCAATAGTGGTTTTCGGACTGATGTCTGTCTGTCTTCAAACCCCGAGAACACTTACCTTCCGATTTTTATGAAATTGCATAAAACCCTTAAAAATGTAAAAAATACAAATTTCGCTTTTACGATTTAGTTTGAATTTTATTGTTCGAAAAAAGTATTTTTCTGGCAAGGCGATAAATATATAAAATAGTTTGACTACATCCAAACAGCTTAAAAAGCTAAAATAATGTAAAAGGTAAAAAAATGTAAAAACATTGAAAAATATGATAGTTCTAATAATGGTATGTAGTTTTTAAATTTACTTCATGGAGAAAGTATGTGTCTACAACATTTCAACGTAACATCTGTCAAATATTGGAAGAAAGATAAGGATTAATGTAATAGAGACAGTCGTCGGAAAAAAATTAAAATCTACCATTCCGCTATTTCAAATAATTCACTAATTTCGATCCAGCAGTTATCTGAAAAATCAACTTTATTTCTTCTTCTTCCCGAACTGTCAAAATATAGTGCAAACGGATGTTGTCATTAGAAAATGTAAACATTGAAACCTAGGACGGTCACGGCAGCTTTTTCTTCTTCTTCCCGAACTGTCAAATTTTAGTGTTCACAGCTGTTGACATTCAAGTAATTTTATGTTTTCATTTTCTAAAAATGTAAACATAAATTTAAACGTAAGGCGTAAAAATTTTAAGGAAATGAGTATATATGTGTTGCATGAGTTAAAAATTACCTTTGGTAAAATTTCAAACTGTTTTGGTTCAGTATTTTTGCGTTTACTTGCCACAAACACACAAACATACAGACACCACCTCTTCTTTATAATATTACTAGCCAAAGTACCCGTTCTTCGCACGGGTTAAAAAGGCTGAAAGGTGTAGGCTCTACTGATACATTTAAGTTATTGATAATTAATTCTTTATTGTTTACAAAATGACAAAACACGTGTCTAAGTATATATCTAAACATTTCAAAGTAACATCTGTCAAATATTGGGAGAGGATAAGGATTAATGTAATAGAGACAGTCGTCAGAAAAAATTAAAATCTACCATTCCACTATTTCAAATAATTCACTAATTTCGATCCAGCAGTTTATCTGAAAAATCAACTTTATTTCTTCTTCTTCCCGAACTGTCAAAATATAGTGCAAACGGATGTTGTTATTAGAAAATGTAAACATTGAAACCTAGGACGGTCACGGCAGCTCTTTCTTCTTCTTCTTCCCGAACTGTCAAATTTTAGTGTTCACAGCTGTTGACATTCAAGTAATTTTATGTTTTCATTCTCTAAAAATGTAAACATTGAAACTTAGGACGTTCACAGGGCGTAGCCCGAGAGGATTTTAAGGAAATGAGTATGCCTATGTGTTGCATGAGTTTAAGATCTACCGTTGTGTAAAATTTCAAACTGTTTGGTTCAGTATTTTTTGCGTTTACTTGCCACAACAAACCCACAAACAAACAAACATACAGACACCACCTCTTCTTTATAATATTATAGATTAAATTGGACCTTACGAAGTAGAGACACAACAATGCTAGTCTGAACAGCTGACTGTGAGGCAACAGAGCAACAAAGATCAGCTGATTGCGGTACCGGAGGGGAGGTGGGGGTCTCCTCCCCCTCTACCTTTGCCACTCACTTCACCGCTGAAATCGAAACTGGATCGCCCAATGCCACTTTCTAGTTCAGTTTACGTGGCACCCTGTACAAGTCTAGTGTTGATTTTTGTATTGTTTAACTCATTAAAAAACGTGGATATGGTTTTTATTCCGTGACAGTTCTTCCTTCAGACTAATTCGGATAATATCTAAAACTGTGAGTATTTTTTATCAAATTTCCGTTAGATTATCATTGTATATTTTAAAGGTTCAATTAATTATATTAATTTTACGTAAGAAAAAATATAAAACAATTATTTACTTATTATTTGAACTCTTACTGACTGATTTTTATACAGATTTAATAATAACAAATTAACTCAGGGAGGATTAATTTCAATTTCTTCTCATATTTAATATTTCTTATCTAATTATTCTTATAATAAGGAAGAATATTATTACTTCAACTATTGTACATACACCTTTCGTATAGTTGCATTCATATGCAAGATTTATGAATTATGTTGGGATACAATACCTATATTATCTGTTTACTCTTCATGATTTTTAAAACTGAATTCACGTAAACGTTTTTTAATTGCCTCTACTCAACTAATATAAAAAAATGTTGATACCAAAATATTAAGCGACTTGAAACGAGATTATTCGAGCAACAAAGATCAGCTGATTGCGGTACCGGAGGGGAGGTGGGGGTCTCCTCCCCCTCTACCTTTGCCACTCACTTCACCGCTGAAATCGAAACTGGATCGCCCAATGCCACTTTCTAGTTCAGTTTACGTGGCACCCTGTACAAGTCTAGTGTTGATTTTTGTATTGTTTAACTCATTAAAAAACGTGGATATGGTTTTTATTCCGTGACAGTTCTTCCTTCAGACTAATTCGGATAATATCTAAAACTGTGAGTATTTTTTATCAAATTTCCGTTAGATTATCATTGTATATTTAAAGGTTCAATTAATTATATTAATTTTACGTAAGAAAAAATAATAAACAAATTATTTACTTATTTATTGAACTCTTACTGACTGATTTTTATACAGATTTAATAATAAAAAATTAAATTCAGGGAGGA
Source organism: Nephotettix cincticeps (assembly GCA_023375725.1). Lineage (NCBI taxonomy): Eukaryota > Metazoa > Arthropoda > Insecta > Hemiptera > Cicadellidae > Nephotettix > Nephotettix cincticeps. The sequence continues at coordinate 135,429,614 of CM041786.1, forward strand.
TTAATTTCAATTACTTCTCATATTTAATATTTCTTATCTAATTATTCTTATAATAAGGAAGAATATTATTACTTCAACTATTGTACTTACACCTTTCACGTATAGTTGCATTCATATGCAAGATTTATGAATTATGTTGGGATACAATACCTATATTATCTGTTTACACTTCATGATTTTAAAACTGAATTCACGTAAACGTTTTTTAATTGCCTCTACTCAACTAATCAAATCAAAAAATGTTGATACCAAAATATTAAGCGACTTGAAACGAGATTTAAACTTCAAATAAGCTACTACTTATAATTATTTGGAGCGTTTTTATAGCTTTCAATTTACTTCTGGTCTTATCAAGTATTTTTAAATATGAAAAAGACATTTATTTAGAAGGAGAGTTATAGTAGACTCTAATAATTAGTTCTTATAGAATTTTTCATCAACATGAATACACTTGCTCTAAATTAAATTATCCAATGGTTACCGAGATATTAAAAAATCTAAACACAGTACATTGGATTTAGGGGCTTCAATACTAATCTTATGGAGGATAAGGAAAAATTAATATTTTGGAATAATTAATATTTAATATTAAATATATATTATATATTTAATAGTTTTGGATGAAACTTAACTTGGTATTTAGCTTCATGTGGTTAGGATCAATACGTTTATGCTAAAAAATCAAAGTTCAGCAAATCTGCATACTCTTTCCGATGTTAATGTTACGGAGAATAGGCAAAATAATCTAATTCATCAACAGGTATTGATTGATCAATTTGTTATATACTTGTATTATTATTGCCATATTATTGAGGTGGAAATTCGCTGAGTACGCAGGTCTGTTGCGACGGGGGTTTTTATGTCATGTTACGTACTCGTGGCCTCAGACTCCTCAGCCTCCAGTAGAGCGTGGGGCGTCCTCCTCGTTACCATCTCGAGACGCTCCTCACGCTTGTGACGTCACCAAGCGTGACGACGTGACGGTCGTGCAGCGAGTGTGACAGTTGCGTTACCTAAGGATCAGTTAGATGCTGTGTTCAGTATTGATTATACGTAAAGAATATATCTGCGGTTAGTCGTGGAAAGTGTGGACGAAGTGAGAAAAATTAATTAATTAACTGATTAGTAGTCACCGGAGTCAAAAGTCAGATTTTAGGATTATGAGAGACCATAAATACTGGCTACCCACCTAGGCATTACTATCCCTGAAATAAAGTAATCAGGAGGAAAGAGAAATGTAGAAAATGGTCAAATCTTCGTTGAGAGAGAAGGGAATAGTGTAAACCACTTCTAGTCCAAAATTTCAAGAGGTCGAGTACTTCCTCTACCTCTACCATACCAAATACCTGGTTAAGGAAATCAAGAATGAAAGATAATCTTTCTCACATTTCCGTTCTAAGGAATTCCGACTATTTGAACTATGTTTATTCTACGAGATAAACGTGTCCTGTAATCCATCTACTTGGAGTTCACAAATTGTGGATAGTTGTGAGAGATCCGCAAATACCATCCTCATAATTAGACCAGTTAGAATTAGAATTCAGAAGCAACGGTACGGACTCCACATTATCCTGTAAGTTCCTTAGGTATGCCATCGACTGTTGGGCTATTAATTAGCAGATCTGTCTAAGGAACATGTCAACCTTAGTCAGTAACAAGACTACAAGATTGAGCTACAATCATATTACACTCATTTCTCCTTCATACTGGGCTTAAAATACCTGGACAGGTTGCTATTTCAGTAACTAATTAATAACTAACTAAGACCAAGCGAGGATTCTTTAATCTCAATTCTCTTGTTTTATTTATTCAATTATGTGTGTTTAGAGTCAGTACAATGTTTCTTTAAAAAATTTTGTATTTACTTCCCTGTGGGAAATAGGTTAGATCATGGATATGTCTAAAAGGAATGTTTTCAGTTCATCTCAACAGCTGTTCTTATTCTTTTATATTAAAAATTCAATACAAATAGCTCTGGTAGTTTCTATGGAAACCTGTTACATATTTTCCATCTTAAAAATCACCAACACACCCCCAGAGCTAAGACATATCCATGTCAAAAGAAGGTTCGTGTCAGACTCAGTTCAACTCAGTCAGAAGTAAAGTTTCCAGAGACGAAGAGGGACCTAAGTGGAATGGAAGCATGTAACGGAGAATAGCTAACAGATATGCAATTGTATGTATGTTTTTTTTAGTTTTTTTATTCTGTTTTGCCAATGGCAGGCTCAGCTTAAGCTATGCAGCCTTGAAGTACACTATATTTCATGGAATTCCCATCTCAATTTTGTAGCCATTCCGGGGATCGAACCCGTCACCAGTTGCACCGAAGTCCAAGACGCTAACCGTTAGGCTAGCAGATGCCTCATGTATGGTTTTATTAAATCTTTAAACTACAAAGACAGCTGATTATTACCAGTAGGTGGTTTGTTGATAATTGAAAGCAAAATTTGGCCAATATCGCGTGTGGAGTTTTAAAGGTTCGGCGAACAATTTTAAGCATTTAAAAACCTTCTCTGTAGAGAATGTAGAGAATGTATGAAATAAGTTTAACTGTTATCAGTTCTCCCGTTTTTTTTCGGAGAAGACGGCGTAAAATGCCTCCTGGAGCGTCACAGACAAACAGACACAAATTGAGATAAGACTTGTTCCGGCTTCTCTAACGCACGAAACACAAAAATAACTAAAAAATTAATAACTCTGAGCAATGTACAGACAAAACTCTAATTTTATTTATATAGATTCTTATTCCTCCAAATTAAGTACGTCTACCTTTGATGTCTGTGTTTTATTATGTTCTGTTTTTGTGTTCTAGTTAAGTTATCTTTGGTAAATGTTTAAGTGTCCCCTTTTATGGTTGGTTTTATTTTATTACAATACTTGCGACCATTAGTGTTAATATGTCATGGTCATTAGTGTGTAATCATGGTCGTGACTGAGCTCGCCCCCCGCTGACACTATGGCCGGATCCACCACTGTGAACATGAATGGTGTGACAGGTTCTTCACATTTAACATATTCAATTACAATCTTTAAATTAGAAATCAAAGTTCAAATTCAGAACAGAATAATTGTGCAGAAAATGCAAACACGTTAAAACGTTAAAATATTCAAATGTAATTTAAAGTGTGGGCTTAGATAGTCGGAGAAGTGTCTAGAGTCTAGAGAATGCTCGACGTTTCACCCTTACCTTTCTCTAAAGGAACGAGTAGGGATGTTGCGGAATATGTATGATATGGAGGCTTCTGTTGGGAATATTCATGAAAGGGTTGTGATTATGATTCAACCTCCTGCGGCAGGAACGGGAGGGTTGGCCTGGATTTCGCCACCGCTCTAACTGTTGTATATACCACATTGTTTAGTTATTATTAATCAGGTTGTTGTAGTGGCAGCCCTGACTTGATTAATTAGATTGTAAAAACTAAGATTTCCCCCTTCTCGAAGACGATTCGTGTGAACAAACAGTATTTGTGAGCTCGTACATATAAATAATAAATATGTCCAAGAACTATTTAGTTTATTATTGGACATTTCCATCACGATTTTAAGTAAAAAAGTTTTACGACAAACAGTCTCGTCTTTGTGACGAGTGGACGAGTTTTGTTTCTTGTGTTCGTGACTATTAGTGCATTGTATTTTTGTAAGTTTTATTGGTTGCTTTAAACTTTTTTAGTGGTGTCCTAGCCACTGAGGATACCACTTCACAGCAAGGGCGAAACGTTTGGCAACACAAACTTCATGACGACGCGGTTGACGCCGAAAAATCAACTTGACATTGTTGACACCGGCCGCGAAAGCCTACGTTTGAAGGTCGTGAAACTTTGGTTAACTTAAGATGATTGGATAAGATTAGATTATTAAAATGGCGACCATACTACAAGCTAGGTATTTTAAGCCAAGTATGAATGAGGATTGAGTGTAAGATGATTGTGGCGCGATCCTGTAGTCTTGTTACTGACTAAGGCTGACATGATTCTTAGACAGGACTGTTAATTAATAGAACATCAGCCGATGGCAATTAATGGAGATTAACGTGGAATCCGAACCACGGCCTCTGAATTACGAATTGGTCTAGTTATGAGGATGGTCTTCGTGGATTAACGTAGTATTCAACTGTGCTGACGTTAATCCACACAAGAGAACACTACACCCACCGACCATCGCTTACAACTATTCACATTTCGTGACCTCCAAGTAGCTGGATTACATGGCTTCGCCATCGTCCCAGTCAAAAAATGTCTCTAATAAAAAAACTAAATAGTATAAATCCACCATCGCCAATACTGTAGCGAATTTCAAACAAAGGATTATTGTGAGTTGTATTAAACAAACCATTACTGTAAAACGTCTCAGATATAACAGGAACCCTCAAAATTCCGAGAGCACAAATCATTACTACCTATCTATACGATGTGACGTTAGGTAATAACAAAGCCAGGGATTTACCCGTTTCCCGACGAAATGCTAAAAAAATACTTCTGGCGTCGATAAAAAATAAAATAAAACAACACCATCCAGCAGACGTCTAGAATCTGACAAGGACCCTTCCTCTTAAGAACTCTAAGACATGCGAGCAAGGGGATTTAGATATGTAATCCTCTCCAAGGGTTAAGGTCAGGCTCCAGCAGGAGTCAAGTCCCTCGGAGAGACAAGACAACTCCAAGGTCACTACCAGGAACCAGCCACATTGGTAGCCAAAAGTGTCTCCAAATACGGCGTCAGCTGTTTTTGACGAACCCAATTTCCATCCGTAATCTGGAAAAAACCTATCGTACTAAAAAAAGCTTTGGTACTTATGTTTATGTTATGTTATGTACTTGAAAACCAATCCGATCTGTGTAGAAATCAACCTCTCTAGATTTGTATTTAAGCTACAGAGATTGACAGTTATGAAAATAGTATTTTTTCAAATTCTAATGATCTCTAAGGGACGTTTTCCTACCTTCGCAGTATGTTGCGCAGTGTGCTTCGTGTTTAGGTTAACTGCATTGCATCACGTAATTAAGTGTTTTTCAACCGTTTTTTAAACTGCGCAGCTTAATATAGGCTCAAGCCAGTAAATAAATAAATCACAATATATAAACACAATCAGTAATATAACATTTTCGACACATCAATTTTATAATTTAGATGGAACCTGTACTTTGCAATAAATAAACTCCGATAGTAACACAGGGGCGGTCTAGCCAGTTAGTCGCACAACGCGGTTCGCTGTGGTCCCGACCACGGAATGCAAAGTACGGAGCGCAGTTATATAGCGGATAGTCGCGCACTGCGTGGGCAGGAAGACGGTCTCATTTGATCTCAATGCAACCAGTAGTATCCGCAATTGATAATATGGAGCACGCAGTGCTTTAGCTTTCTTTATTTGACGGTTAATAAAACTAACATTGGCTACCGTGTGAAAACTGGCAAGGGACAAGTTAATCACGAAGGTAGGGAAATGCCCCTTTAAAATACATTAAGTTATATTCGTCAATTGTTAGTGATATGTTTAATGCATCATTTATTGTAGTATGCTCACTTTTTGACATGGATATGTCTTATCTCTAAGGGGGGTGTTGGCAATTTGAACGAACAAAATTTGAAACAGTGAAGTCATTTCTTTGGTTAATGAAGTAATAGTTTTGTTATAAGAACAGCTGTATTGGTGAACTGAAAACATTAACATTAACAAAGATTATTATTTATAAGCAGTGCGTCCGTACTTTGTACGGGTTGTAGGATTCTGTGTTAGGGGGAAAAGATACTTATTAACATGACAAAATTAATTAGATTAGATCAGAAAATATTTATAATTATTAAAATTCGTAATAGTATGATTTCTACGTGAATTTAAAATCAATGATCAATGTAAACAAACTGATGTTCATTTTATTTTGACAGCTGTTTGTTTTTCTTACTATTAAATTTAATGACCAATGCTTAAACCATTTAGTGTTAAAAACTACAAAGACAGCTGATTACCAGGAGGTGATCCGTTGAAAACCGAAAGCCAAATTAATGTGATTAATATTGCGTAAAAAGCGGGGTTTTAAATACTCTTTATATACTTTTAAAGGGGTGGAGGACAATTTCAAGCATTGAAAAACTTTCTCTGAATTGTAGAAAATGCATGAAATAAGTTTCATTGTTATCAGTTCTCCCGTTTCTTAGGAGAAGACGGCGTAAAACGCCTCCTGGAGCGTCACAGACAAACAGACACAAATTGAGATAAGACTTGTTTCGGCTTCTCTAACGCACAAATAACTAAATAGCTTCTTCCCTATGAGAAAATCGCTAAAAATAATAACTCTGAGCAATGTACAGATAAAACTCGAATTTATTTTTATATAGATGTCCTGAACTGGCGTGGAGCATCATCACCACAGTGAAGTCATTTCTTTGGTTAATGAAGTAATAGTTTTGTTATAAGAACAGCTGTTTAGATGAACTGAAAACATCAACATAATCAAAGATTATTAATTACCAGCAGTGCGTCCGTACTTTGTACGGGTTGTAGGATTCTGTGTTAGGGGGAAAATACTTATTAACATGACAAAAGTAATTAGATTAGATCAGAAAATATTTATAATTATTAAAATTCGCAATAGTATGATTTCTACGTGAATTTAAAATCAATGATCAATGTAAACAAACTGATGTTCATTTTATTTTGACAGCTGTTTGTTTTTCTTACTATTAAATTTAATGACCAATGCTTAAACCATTTAGTGTTAAAAACTACAAAGACAGCTGATTACCAGGAGGTGATCCGTTGAAAACCGAAAGCCAAATTAATGTGATTAATATTGCGTAAAAAGTGGGGTTTTAAATACTCTTTATATACTTTTAAAGGGGTGGAGGACAATTTCAAGCATTGAAAAACCTTCTCTGAATTGTATAAAATGCATGAAATAAGTTTCATTGTTATCAGTTCTCCTGTTTCTTAGGAGAAGACGGCGTAAAACGCCTCCTGGAGCGTCACAGACAAACAGACACAAATTGAGATAAGACTTGTTTCGGCTTCTCTAACGCACAAATAACTAAATAGCTTCTTCCCTATGAGAAAATCGCTAAAAATAATAACTCTGAGCAATGTACAGATAAAACTCGAATTTATTTTTATATAGATGTCCTGAACTGGCGTGGAGCATCATCACCTTATTGACGAGGGCGGTTACGGGGATAGCGGGATCCCCGTCACCAAATATATATCTGTTCCCGCTATCCCCGTCACCAAATATATATTTGTTCCCGCTATCCCCGTCACCAAATATATATCTGTTCCCGCTATCCCCGTCACCAAATATATATCTGTTCCCGCTATCCCCGTCACCTAAACTAAACCTGGAAATGTGAAAGTGTGAGTGTTTCCACCTTTAACATTATAAACGTGCTCTATTGCACTATCACAGATAATTATCTAACAATGAAATAATTTATGGCTTCTTACATGAATTATTTGAGAAGTTTAATGAACCGAAGACGTTCATTCAAGCAGAGAACCGTTATCGCAATGGTTTCGCTCAGTAAATTGTTTTAGCCTGAGTATTTCCACCTGAATTTGTTTTGCAGAATCAGATTATTTTATAATGGGTCTTTTTAATCATAAAGTTTGATGACTACGGTACATTGTGCTTTATTAAAGGTTTTGTAAGTAATTAGATCAGTTTTTCGATCGTTTTCATGTAATTAATAGGTTACATTCTATATTAATATATTCAAAAAGTATTTTTGTAGAAACATTAAATTCGTTCAAAATGAGCCCCAAAGTATATGTTGTGTGAATGGGTTTGGGTTGTCTACGAGTATGGATTTGAATGAGTTTTCTTTTACCCTATTGACCAAGTTCTTTCCTCTGGCAGTCTGCTGCGTCCTTATTGTTGTAAAGGTGGTCAAAATAGCTTCTGTCAGAAAGCTGCGCTTTCTTCTTGTATTTAAGCGTTTGACACACAATATCCGCTTTCAAAATTTGTAATTCAGTTACCCTAACTATTGACTTTTTTCACAATATCCAAAGTTCAATTTCAGTATTGCAATGAACCAATTTTAAATTTTAAACTAGGAATAATAATATTTCAATAAAGGTTTTGCTTGATTTTAGCGAATTTCCTGTAAGAAATAAGGTTAGGGGCCTATTATATTAAATAAAGAAACTACTTTAGTCCTCAAATTACTGCAATTTGTAATTCAGAGATTAAATTGCGGTATGGTTTCCACGTTAAACGTTAAGTCCCTTAGATGGCATTGGATGTGTGCCAATAATTAACAAACATGTCTAAAGGAACAGCATTAGTCACTAGTCAGTAACAAGACCGCGTCAAAATCAACTTACACTCGTTTCTCATTCATACTTGGCCGAAAGCACCTACTTCGTAATGTCGCCATTCCACAGAAAAATATAACTTAAAAACATAGAAAATAACCAAACCCAATAACATCCACTTCACACTTTAACTTCATTGAGGCGTTACACTCTCGGTTTCAAATTTGTAAAGTTTACTCAAAATGTTTGATGTATTATTGATATCTAAACAATGAACAAATAAAATATAAACATTTACTGTTTAACGTGCATTAACTCAAGGCTATCCTGGTGAATAATAACAAGATAACGATGTGAAAGCATTCGAAAACACGCGTTAGGTAAGTAAAAATACCCGGTTGCAATACACAACAACCCTTGCGCTTACTCAAGGGTTGTTATTGGTCAGCTGCCATTTATACCAAATAACCTTTTCTTAAAGGGAAATTTGCCAAATGCTCTTTAAGACATTCCAAACAACGCCCACAAGTCAAATGATTCTAGTGTTTCTGGTTTGTCAAGTTTTTACCGTTTAAGCTTGTCATTCTGGATTTCAGGTTTGAGTTTTTGTATTTGCATTTGCATCCAAACGTCTGAATCTCTTGGCATCTCATAACACAATGGCGTTCTTTAATTATTTAACCTTGTTTTCCGACCGTTATGATTCCTACCCCTTTTGTAATAAAAGTAATTGTTTATTGCAAGTTAATGGGGAATAACCGTAGCTTACGCAGTTCGGCAACCTTCTCGTGCAAAAAAAGAAAAATGCTATCAATTACTATAAGGAGATATTGTTTTAGATTTTTTCGGAGGTGTAGAAGACACATTTCCGAAATTTCAAAATTTATATTGACATGGATATGTGTTAGCTCTTGGGTGTTGGCAATTTGCGCGACCCAAATTTGAAACAGTAACGTAATTTTGTTTGTGACGTCATATTGTTAGTGACGAATTGTTATAGGAACATATTCGTCGTCATTGTTAATATAAGAACACCTGTTCAGATAAACTGAAAAAATTTCCCACAGGAAAGTAAATACAATCATTTTATTTTGGAATATTGGTAAAACTTGAAACCCTCTAACGAATATGGTTTCTGTTTAACCTTCCATATATCTATTTAACAAAAACTATGATTATGATAGGTTTGCCAATGTCTGAAGGCTAAAAACTTATTTATAGAAGGCCAGCGTTTTTCATAAATGTTAGTAGGCGCACTATCACTTTAAAATTTAAATCCACCCGCTGGCAACCTCGTACACAAAGATTAATCCGTCTGTGAAGGCAAGTGAGCCGTTACAACAATGGCCAACCTGCAATGCACTCTGTTCCTGCACAATTCTAGATCACCTTGGACACAACTATCCTCTGGATTAGGTCGCTTTTGAATTTGAGTTATAAAATCTATTTTGTACAGCTCAGGTATATTTCAAATAATTCTAATAATCATTTATATTTCTACACTAAAATTAAAACGTGCAACTCCAAATCGATCATTTGAGGTTTCGTTCAAGTATTAGGTTAACTAGGAATAGTCGACCACTGAAACATCTGACCAATAGGAAGAACCAACTCTCGACAGGAAGTTGCCCCCGAGAGAGTGGACCAGACACGAGAGAAAGGTCGAGCTTGGGCAGTCTCTCACCAGGCGGCGCTGGGGCCGACCTTTCGCTGATACCGTTTGTCAGGCGGCCTCCAGCTGGCCTTGGCATTTCTGGGCTGGTCCCTCCCAACGCTGATCTACGCTCTAAATGCGACACTTTTTACAAAAACATCTCCAAACATCCGTGAGGACTTTGGAGGTGACATTTAGCTTTTTGTTTCATCTTTTCTACCAATCCCTACAGAGATCCTTCATCACCATCTTACAGCACACACTTTATATAGGTACTAATCTTAAAAAGTTCCCCATAAGTTTGTATGATATTTATTTTCATAATTGTTAGACATAATTTTTTTACACTTTTTAACTGAAATGGCAACCTACCCAGGTAGGTATTTTAAGCCAAGTATGAATGAGAAACGAGTGTAGTATGATTGTGGCACGAACTTGTAGTCAGATCACTGACTAAGTCTGACATGTTCCTTAGATCCTGTTAATTGATAATCCAACAGTCAATGGCATATCTCAGGGACCTACAGTTTAACGTGGAGTTCGAACCACTGTTTCTGAATTACGAACTGGTTTAATTATGAAGATTGTCTGTGCGGATTAACGTAGTATTCAATAGTGCAGACGTTAATCTACACAAGAGAACATTACACCCACCAACCATTGCTCTAAGTAGCTGGATTACAGGACACGCCACAGTCCCAGTAGACACTTACACAAATACATAGTGAGTGTTTTAAGATGAATATGAGCGAAGGAGTGTTATAAGTGTAATGGATTTGTAATGGATCACAAAGACGAGTAGATTAATTTTCTAGGATCATTAATTAATGATTCCAATGAAGACTGTGAGTCCAGTGTCGAACCAGTATCACAAAATTGTGTCAAGGAGATGCTGAGGATCGAACCAGCGACCTTCATATGATGTCCCGGTTACTGAACCACTCAACACCCAATGGACACATTCTTGCCATGGACCATGGTCATAGTATAGCAAAGTTTATTTTAGTTATCTTCCATAAATAAGATTGAGTTGACAGTGCTTGCTGAATTAAAAATTTTCTAAATAACCAACACTGAGCCACACACAGGGTTATCAAAAAGTTATTAACTATCCTACTAGAGTTAATCCATCGGCTGTTGGGCTATTAAGTAACAGTCCTGTCTATGGAACATGTCAGCCTTAGTCAGTAACAAGACTACAAGATCACGCCACAATCATCTTACACTCAATCCTCATTCATACTTGGCTTAAAATACCTACCTTGTAGTATGGTTGCCATTTCAATAATCTAATCTAAGAGTGAAACTTTTCAAATTGAATTATGACCTAGAATAGAATTTTCTCAGCTTATTTCCGACGATTTAATTTCAGATGGGGTATGTTACAGCCCATGTGGAGTCATTATGAAATCTTAAATAGAAGCTTAGGTTGATATGCACATCACATTAAAGGTTGTTTAGCAGAGGACAATACCGGAAACCTGACTTTAAATGAAAAGCAGAATGGAAAATGACTGCCATTTAAAGTTGGCTTTATTTTTTGTGGTGCTGAAAAGTATTGAATAGGTTTCGAAATTTATCAGCTACAAGAGTAAAACTTTGCAAATTCAATTGAGTGCCAACAAAAACTTTTTTGAAATGGTTACCAACTCTGTACCACCTATGGGGGGCAGCCCACAAGGAGTCAGTACGAAAACTTAAAGTGAAGCATAGGTTAATGTGTACATAGAATTAAATTAGAGTTATCTTTTGCCAGAGTACAATGCCGCAAACCGGACTTCAAAAGGACAAACGAATTGGAAATGGTAGCAATTTAAAGATGGATTGAATTTGAAATTTTTTGGCACTGACAAGTTTTGAATATATTTAGTCATTTGAGAGTAAAACTTTGCAAACTCAGTTGAGTATTAAAAATTTATTTTTAACGTTGTTACCAACTCTAATACCTCCTGTGGTGGACGACCTAGGACAACTCAGTCAGCACCTAAAAATTCAAAATGCAAGCCATCTTTAAATGACTGCCATTTCGGACTCGGTCACCCTTTTGAAGTCAAATTTGTGGCATTGTACTCTCCTAAAAAATGCCTTTAATTTTATGTACAAATCAACCTATGTTTCCATTTAAGATTTCATGATAACTCCAAGTGGGCTGCCCCTATCTATGGTTGACAGTCGGTAATAAGCTATAAAATAGTATTTTAGGTCCCAATTCTATTTGCAAAGTTTTAGTTTTACTCTTGTAGGATATTTAATAATAAAAATATTAAGCAGTTCTGGGACTTTTCACCAACTCTGTATATCAGAAACATAGATAAATCATCTTATTCTGTGATGCCAATTAGTCTTAGACATAATGAGTTTAAAATATACATTTTAAAAGGCTTATGAAATACAATTACTTATTTACTTACTACTTATTTATTACTATTTTTTCCGATGTGATAGCTCAGATTACCGACAACACATGGGTCCAATAAATCAAACCATAACATAACCAAAGACATACCCATAACATAACGACCAATAAAACTAACCAGTAACCAATAACATATAACCAAGGTATATTTATAGACGGCCCATCACTGCACTAAATATAGTTACTTGTACATCCAATCAACCAGTGGAAGACGTAATATCATAAACTAACTGATTGTTCTATAATTTATCCATGGTAACATGTACTGCCAACCCAGATGGTATTTATGTCACTACAGTAAACATTAATGACAGTCTGATTTACTGTTATAAGTAAGTAGTTAAGTTTTTTTCTGATTGTAGTCTTGGGTTCAGAAGTGGCTCAGAGTTTCTAAAATGAAGCATTTAAAGAACCTTCTCATTCAGAAATTAGGATCATATCCATGTTACATCAAACAACTTCAGGTTCTTTCACGATTCTCCGAGTTGATTAAAACTTCATCATGATGAAATTACTTGAACATAATCTTCACAAGATTAATCAGTTTGGTTTGCAGATGAGATCTGAGGTGGGGCTGTACTCAGAGGCAGACAGCGGCGGAAGATCAGTAGAGGAAGAAGAAGAAGAAGTTGAAGTGGACGACGGAGTTTCAGACATCTCCTCAGGAAAGAATTCTCTCAAACACTTACAGCAAGGTAATGCAAAACCATTCACGTGCTGTAAAAGTCAGTCTCTATTATGTGAAGAAACCACGTGGATCCTTAGAGTGTTGGGCATCTAAATGTTATTGAGGCAAAATTATTTTAAATACCACTCACCTTGTCCATACAAGCTCACAGCTTACACTCAGTTTGCTCTTTTGAGGTACCTAAACATAAACTTCTATGAACAGTTGATTTCTAAAAAATATTGTCAAGATCTCAGAGCTGTAACGGTTTTCTATATATTACATTTTTGTTAGTAAAGCAAGCAGTTTTGATTGGAGTCTAATAAATTGACAGTCTACAAAGCTTGTATTTTTGAGTTAGTCCCATGTGTGGCGTTATTACTGTTTCGATTATTGAATTGTTGTGTATAAAACAAAGATTCAGACTAAATTTGAATGCACAGCCTCTAACATTGTTGTCGACTCTTAATATATTTGTTGTTTTTTATTAATTAATGAGATGTTTAAAAATTATTAATGAGATGAGGAATTAGGAATTGTAACCAAATATGAAACAACAACCTAAAGCTGATCATTAAATTGCTATGATGTTTTCAGTTATTTTGTAAAGTGATTAAGAAGCTGAGGGTGAACTCAGATATTTTAATTGTTATTAGACAATTACCATGCACATACAGTATAAACTAGCATATATAAATTTACTATTAATATAGTTTTAGCATGAGAGTTTACTTCTCCCTAGTGAATTTCTTGGCGAATCAATCTCTATGGTTTGTAAACAAGTAGCAAATAGTGCTTAGGGAAAAAGGCTGAAAATAAAAAATATGCTGTCTTGAGGTGTGTAGATTATTTTACATTTTTTTGTCACTGTACAGACATAAATTTACAGTTTTACTCATTATCGAAAAAACTTTTAACTATTTAAATTTTATTTAAAATATTTTTCCTAATTATGAAATGTCCCACCACTTAAGTTTAATATATGTAAGCATTAGACTTTATTAGGTCAATATTAAGTCAAATAAAATATGTATAGTATTTTGCATTAAATGAAGATTGTTGGCTTTCGGAATGAAGACCATCTTAAGTAAACCTCTCCCTACATAGGACTGGAATGGTGGCGTGTGCTGTAATCCAGTTACTTGGTGGTCATGAATTGTGGATAGTTGTGAGCGATAGTCGCTGGATGCGATATTCTCTGGTGTGGATTAACATCCGCAGTGAAAATCCTCCGAAAATTGTGTTTCGGATCCAACATTAAACTGTAGGTCTATTAGATGCTATTTATTAACAGTCCTGTCTAAGGAACATGTCAGCCTTAGTCAATAACAAGACTATAAGATTGTGCCACAACCATCTTACACTCATTTCTCATTAATACTTAGCTTAAAATAGGGTAGGACCACATTTCAGAAATGTAATAATGAGGTAATATCGTCCAGACTCAGACAGTTCCTGCAGCGAAGGAACATCCCGGAGATCTGTGCGAGCCAAGTGGCGCTACCTTTCAGCCACTGGTGGAACTATCACACCAGGGAGAAGAAGAAGAACTGGTCTTTCTGCGAGGGAAAGGAACATGCGGCGGTTAGAGAGCAATGAGCGGGAGAGGATGAGGATGCATTCTCTCAACGACGCCTTTGAGGTAGGCCTACAGACTGGATAACGTTCATAGATAGTTTGTGCTTTAATTTAACATTAATTCAATTAATTTTACTTTGCTGAGACAAAATAACTTTGTGTCACTGTGGTAATTAACATTGTATGGGAGGCATCGCATCAAAATAACGTACTGAAAAGTCTTGTTGAAGACATTTGTGTATCCTCTGTCACCCATATCTTTCGTATTGAGTAGAAACAGCTGACTTGTGTTGAATCACTTTATCAATCATGTATTTGCTAAAATTGCTGTACAGTATAATGTATTCATAATTGACTCAAAATTCACAATTTTCTCCAAAATTTCAGTGGAAGTTATTGGGATTCTCCATGCCCTATATTATATTTAATGTCAAAATTTCAAAAAAATAATATCAGATTCTAAAAGTGAACTGTAAAATCTTTCAAAAAGTAAAAATATCATTCTCGATATCACCTGTGATCCTTCAGGTAAAATGTAAATGTTTTAAACTCCAAGCTAAAGGTGTTGAGGTGGTGTTTTTTGGATACCCGCCCATATGGGAGTTAGAGGAAATGAGATGGTGGATATAGCGGCCAAGTTAGTAAATAGTATTAAATACTCCCACGTTTCGACTCTTTTTGATTAAAAAAACTGCCTTTCGGCTAAAGCTAAAATTTCATGGCAAGTCCCCGTTTTGAATGGCATTGTTGTATAGTTTAGAAATCAAATTTATTGTTTAAACATTTTTGTACAAATTGCTAATGGCTTAACTTTGGCTAAACCAAAAGCCATATTAAATACTAAAAAAAATGTTTCCCTTCAAGTAACACAATGTTACACTACTAAAGAATATAATTAATTAAAATTATATTAAAAGTGCAGACTCTTTTACAAACACACTTTTCCCTCCTACACAGACAATTGATCCGTGTGTGGGGGATGTATCACTCAAATGTATACAGCAGAGAGCAGGCAAAGAATTAGTTTGTCTGAAGAATTGAACTCTTAAACAAACACAAATTATCTAATGGATATTCGGGAGAACGAACAGTGGCCTTATAATACAAAGCACAAGTGTTTAGACTACAATAGAGTAGGATGGTTTCTTTATTATGAGTATTACAATAAAACATTTAGGCCTATCGCACATCAAGTTTCTTTTATAGTAGTTACAAACATTATATGTTTGTAACTAACCTATTGTTACAATTCAATCACCCTAATTTTCAATTCAATTTCAATTTCAATTCTCCCTTGAATACTAATGATAGAGGTCTGTACCAATAAAAGTTCATTTGTCACAACAAAACCTGAACCAGCAGCTTTCTACACCTTAAGTCTGAATACCATTACTCTAGCAACTCTCATTTACGATTAATCATGATTTTTCAGCAACTACGAGAGGTTATTCCCCATGTCAAAATGGAGCGGAAGTTGTCCAAGATAGAGACTCTGACGTTGGCCAAGAACTACATCATGGCTCTAACAAATGTGATCTGTGAGATGAGGGGAGATGAGAAGCCTTACACGTTAGTTATCATTAATTTTTTGTAGCATAAACGTAATTGATGTTCTGGATCCAGTTGTAAGTCTTCCATAAAATTGTAAATGACTTTGAAAACCTATTGGGAGTGTAGCCCCTTCCAACCATTCTAATCAAATATTTAATTCAGTTTCCATATCAAAGATCTAACAAAAAATGAGCAGAAAAAATTGTATGGATGAATGCCCATTATAGTGTAGTTTGATTATAACTGTTGAATTGTACCCATCGTCAAATGAAACAAATGAATCAATAAAGGTGAAAAGTGAACATTAAACATGTCAAGTAAGGAGTGTTTATTTAGTATTTTTAACACAGTCATCATGACGTTTATAATGAAAATATGTGATATAGGACTTATTAGGGGCAATCCACACTATATCCGCTTTTATTGATTTTTGTATTATTCTTTTTATTTTAATAGCTAAATTTTAGGTATAATTTTGTGACGAAACCATATTGTTTATTTCTTTTTGTTATTGAAACAGAACTCAAATCCTTCTCGATTGCCTTAAAATTGCCTGAGAATGATTCTGATTAAATACCAACTACAATGATGCTGCTATGTAAAGATATGGATTTAGATATTATAAAATATCATCTCCAATAATTATACAATATCGTCATAAAGAGGCTGAGATCTCAGTTAGAAACATTAGTTTAGTTTTCATTTTTCCACTTTTACTTTCATTTTTGGACAGTAATAATGATTATAAAGAGTAACTACGGAATAAAACTTTTATGAATGATTTATATACTGAGAATGCTACCATTATTAAGAGGTACTAAATTCTGGGCAAAACCTTCATCAGCTGAAATTGATAGCAAACTTTAAAATTTTTTCTTCTCACTCACATGTTAAATTAACTCTAACTCTACTTACCATTATGTGTATTAATGTATCCCTAAAAGTTTTTTTACACATTGCAGTTTCCTAGACGTGGATAATGAGCAAGACGACGAAGAGCAAAACAACAACTCTCTCTTCCAGGAGAGTTTAGAACCAACAGCAAGAAATATTAACGGAACTTGACATTTGGAAACACTTGTTGAATTTTCAAGTGCGAGGTTAAAGAACACAGAAGCAGGCAGACCTCCTGTCAGCTACAGTATTGATATTGGAGCTATATTTTCTGTGTCAAAAATCGTTTTGAGAAAACATCCTAAGACTATTGATAAAATTATGGTATTGTTCCTCATCAAAACGATTGTAAAAGTTCTTAGCTGATTGAAAGTTTCAAAGAACTGAAAATATGTTATTGAAAACCATGTTGGTGTGGGGTTGTGTTATCATTCGTTAAGGTGCACGATATGATTATGGTAAAGTTTTAGAGGGCAGTTTACTCTCATTTCCACATCACATGATATATTTCAGGACCAAAGAACATAGGAAGGAGAATGGATTGACTTTGCTCCCTAAGGTTTTTTTTAGCCCTGAACCCTTTAGGAATCTGAAATTTAATACTGTATTAACATTATTTACAAAACCTATTTTCCAAACTACATTAGCTTCATTGTGTGTAAAACACACATTTGTTACTGGACTTACATGGCATCTGATATGTATACACCCATGTTTATGCGTCATACAGTCTGAATGAAATAAACGGTAATGCACATTGCAGTCAATGTTTCGTAGCAACTCAGTCTCGTTTCTCAGTGACGGTCTATTTTTATGCCCAAACACTTTTGTATCAGTCTACAGAGTGATGTCTTCCACATATGTGCATATGGGGGTCTCATGAGTCTTTTGGTCTGTCTATAATGTATAACTTTTGTCCTTGGTTTATGATAAAGACTGGAGCGACGCATATGTGCGTCGCTCCTGTATAGTAGCAAGCTTCATAATATGCCATTTGGTTTATTCTTAAAAATTGTGATATTTATGAAACAGCAATTTGAGTAATAGGAAGTTTCACTGGTCCCAAACTCAATAAGATAATGAATTCAGTGTTATTTTTACTTGGTTCAAAAGCTTTAATTTTTTTGTTTATAACAAAGGTTTATATAGATCTTGATTATTGTGATTTATTTAATACTCTTGCTAGTCTTGGCTTCAGAAAAGAGTTGTAAATCTCATAAGAAGATTTACTAGCTTTATTAATATAGGTGTATCAGTCAAGATTGAATCGTTTACAGCTACCTACTTTATATTCTGGTATTAAATTTTAATTAATTTTATAATTTATGGAGAGACTATTCATTTTTATCCACCCCCATCAATATGAACTAAGAATTATATTGAGTAAGCAACAGATATTCATTTTTATCGGAAACTCGCTCTACAGCAACTTCTCTAATGCAATATAATTCTTCACACCCATAAAAAAAACTTATCAGATATCATGTAAATCAGTCAAACTTCTCCTTTTATCATCTAACTGTAAGGATTTAAGACAATAAACTCAGTTATACATGTAAAATAAATAAAATACTGGTAGGTGTTCTTGGATTTTTCAGGACTCATAACTGTGATTAAATGTTTTTGAACATATTGTGCTTAATATGCACAAATGTTAGTAGCGTAAAAATCTTTCAAAAACTTTTTTGTTGTACTTTTTCAATATTCCATTTAAATTTTAAGGTAAATCATACACAATTCTTAGTTTGTTCAAATAATTTTTAATATCTGGGTTTTTATTGTTTGTCTATTTTTAGAATTATATTTAATTATATTTTCTCTCTTTAAGAGAAGCTGTAAGTCCACAAAAAATGGTTTTTACTTCCCCGAGCAAAATAGCTTAGATCATGGATATGTCTGAAGGAAATGTTTTCAGTTCCTCTGAACAGCTGTTCTCATAAACATATGATATGATTACTCTTTTTGGTCTTGAGAATTGCTAACACCCCCCTCCCAGAGCTTAGACATATCCATGCCAATAGATCAGACCACAAAGTGAGACTGAAGCATTATTTTGTATATAATACTGTAACAATTTACTTTATGTTTACGCTTTGAAGATATTGTGCATAAATAGTAGGCTATATAACATTTTGAAAGGGAATTTTTGTTTATAGTTGTTATGAGAACAAGTTTTGAAATGTTATAGTAGCTGTATAAGTAAGTAGTAAAACTATGTATATAGTTAAGTGGTATGGAAACATTTAGTTGTTTGGATTTGTTTTATTTGATCGTTATTTTAACATTTTACATCCCTAATTTAATGTCTTGTCTATAAACAATTATCTTACTTTTTAGCTCTGCACAAAGTCAGTTTTTTTCTGGGGCTTGCTTCCTAGTTACCTAGTTTATATTTTTGTTTAATGTATAAATAGAACCTATGTTGCAGTAAAATGTATTTACGTGTAACATGTTTTAAGTATTAGAGTTAAGTTTTATCAACCATATTGGTTACCAAGGTATTTTATTTTATTTTGAATATTATTAGTATCAAATACTTCAAAAAATCATTTTTATTTGATTTTGTCTAATTTAGATGATTATTCAACCTAAAATAGCCTTCTGGTCAGAAATGTATATTTTTTAAAATTTATAATTATTGACTTGATTAATCCACCAGGGGTGCCCATCCCCTCCATAGCCCATGTAGCAACACACCCCCAAATTGATTGTATTTACTTCCCTGTGAGAAATAAATTAGGTCATGGATGTGTCTAAAGGGAATGTTTTCATTTCCTCTAAACAGCTGTCCTTATGACATATGACGTTTCAAATTTTTTGAAATGATGGATTGCCAATACCCCTACCCCAGAGCAATACATAACCATTTAAAAATTGGCATCCATGATTAAATTTTAGCAATCAACACTAATCTCCCAAAATATTTACTCTTCATTACAAAATGTTGGTTAACTTTTTTTCCCTGCAATTTTAATACATGTGATCAGAGCTATTTGTGATCTTAATTGCCAAGCACTGTAAATTAAAATTGGCATATGGAACTCCAAAATAACTAAAAACAAACTAAAATCACCCCACTATGTTATTATAAAGTAATATCGTAGAGATAAAATTAAAAAAAACATATGACTGATCATAAAATACTTTATGATAGGAAACTATTTATATTTCACAAATGAATTATACGTGGAGAGACAGTGAACTACAATTACTGTAGCAGGTGACCACAGGGTAGTGTAATGCAAGTGTGAGGATAGTCTGTACGCCAACAATACACCATCACAGGTGTCAACAAAAGCCAACTTGGACTGTCAACTGAACCTGACACTTGTTATTTGACTATTTCGATTTAGCATTTTTTCATTCACGAGACACGATCACATACAATACAAATTGAGAAAATCTCCCCAATTTTTTAACTTTTTCCAAATCGCTCCACAATTTCATCTGATGTCGCAACGTGTGACACCAAGAGATGCTGTGGGCACCCCTTAATCCACCATAATATTATGACAAAGCTATTTAATTTTGTGCCAAAGTCAATAATTGTAAATTACTTATATTCGTTTTATGCAATACACAATTAAGTATGGTACATTAATTTCTATGGTATGTTACACTGAACATCAATGGAAGGGATGGTCTCTGCTTGAGATTCTGCAAACTCTGATGATTTACACGCTGCCAGTCGGCTTTACAGTCACTGTATGCCAGGGAATAGTGCCACGTAAACAGACAACCCCAGTCTGGACCACTGGAGATGTCAATTAGCCACAGTCCTGTCAGTAGCTGGAAGCAGAAAACATTAACAGTATCAGTGAACTGACACATACTTTCTGCCTTAAGTAAATTTAAAAACCACAATCTGTAGTAAAACTATCGTATTCCTTAAAGTTTATCTAAATATAATTTAATAGTATATTGTTTCAAAACTAATCATCCAATTTCTGAAAATAACAACATGAGAAAAGTTAAATAAATTGCTAGAATTTTATAGGTGGAAACCCCGCCTCCCGGGTAATACCTAGCTTTTTTTGAATGGGTTTTATTGGGTGATTTGACCCTACGCTTCATACCAAGTTTCATGGAAAACGTTTTGAAAATAAGGAAGAAATTGATTTTTTTAATATTCTCCATAAGAACAACATTGGGTCAGACAACGTACTACGTTTATCATGGACAGTAAATTAACTTTTCTCTGGACGTAGACAAATAATTCAAAATACTAATTTGTTTGGTTTTTATGCTGATTTTAAATTATGATAGTCAAATTTTACTTTTTAAACCTTTATTGTTTTCACGGAAAGCTTAAAATAATCGCTTTTTTGACATTTAAAAGCCCATAACTTGTGAACCGTAATTTTTACAGACATGCAAGTTGTGTCATATTATTTAGTACTATATGCACTATAAACTATCAAATTTAATTCAAAATCGTTTGAGCTGTTTTTAGAAATGAGTCCAGTTGCTAGACTATTTGGAAGTTACATTTTCTAGCAAGACTTGAAATGAAAAAATGAAATGAAATTTAAGCTATTTTTTAGTTAGTTTTGCTACTGCAAGTTTTAAAACGCCGAACACAATTGACATGATTTTGAATTTGTTCATATAGTTAAATAATACTGTATATGCAAGTATTATCTCCAGTAAACCTGATTGGCAGAGCTTTGCACATGCACATAAATGTGTCATTGCAAGCTATGATCAGTTTTAGCGTAAACAAGTGTTTATCATACTGTGAAGTTATCAAAATAAAACTTAACATAACACTTTTAACTTTTTAGATACTGTACTGACATTATTAGACATAAATCTAAATAAAATTTTAAATTAACTTATATAGTTTATCACTCTAGGTAAGGAAAACACAGCAGTATAATAATTTATAGCATTTCACCCATTCGTTACCTCTCGGATGCTAACTATATATTTACTTCCCTTTGGGAAATAGCTTGGATCATGGATGTGTCTAACGGGAATGTTTCCAGTTTTCCTAAATAGCTGCCCTTATGACCACATAACATCACTTCCGTTTCAAATTTTGGTCTGATGGGCCAATACCATCCTCATCTCAAGAACGTGTCAAAAACCAGTATGTAACAACAGAGTCAGGAAAAACCACAATGCAGTAACTGTCAATGTGTAAACGGTACAGCGCCAATTATTTGGTAGCCTATTCCAGTCCCCATTTGGGAGTGTCTTTCAAGTGAACTTTCAACTGGCATGCCGCCCCCTAGCAGCGTGTAAATCATCCTTAATGATTACAGTGTGTGTGACTAAGTGATAAGCAGTACATTTTATCACTCTAGAACCAAATCTGACCCTTCCTGATCACATAAAGGAATGTCTAAGTGTTTGAGTTTTATAAAGGACTGGAATAACACTTAAGGTCTAGCTATGAAATATAACACTGCAAATATTCATAATAAACCTTGTTCAGTCTAAATAGTTGAACAAATTACAACAATAATACATGTAGGAATCTCTCATGTAACTTTATGACATGAGAGATATATGCAATAAACTATTAGCAATTTATTATGAATCATGTTTTGTTGTTTTTTTGCTTTATTATTTGGAACAGCTTATTTAAAGTTTATTATTGACTATGATA
Source organism: Nephotettix cincticeps (assembly GCA_023375725.1). Lineage (NCBI taxonomy): Eukaryota > Metazoa > Arthropoda > Insecta > Hemiptera > Cicadellidae > Nephotettix > Nephotettix cincticeps. The sequence continues at coordinate 135,452,233 of CM041786.1, forward strand.
TTCCTCTATGTGTATTTTCTAAGACAAAATTTTATAATATTAACATAACATTAAATACTGTTCTAATATATTCAATTTATAAGGGTTGAGTCAAATTATATTAAATCCAATTAATTTTAAACATTCAATTTACCAAATATTAAACTGTAAGCAGATGATAACATCCCATAGAAGTACTGATGCTAGCTCAGCTTTACCAGTAAGAATTCATAATGATAATTTCCGTAATATTGTAAATGTTTGCGTCTAGGCTGTCGGTGTACAATTTTCAGTATCAAGTTGAAATTGAAAACAGCTGTCTGTGTAGTGTAATATGAAAAATCTGTCACTTGCTTGATCTGAGGATTCAGGAAGACCAATTAATTTGTCTACCGAATGACTTTGATTGTAGTGTTCTAGTTTTGTAAAGTAAAATATGTTTGGAATAATTTTAACTTGAGATAAAACCCATAGTGATGCCGTCCAATGCTCATGAACCCCAACAATCTTTCAATAGTTTATGTAAGTTACCAAGTAAGAATATACAGCAGTTGAGAGATGATAGGATTTTGTTAAATAAACTCAGATTTGAAAGAAAACCACGGTTTATAGTGTTCTTATCCTTTTACTAAGACCTTGTAGATATTATAACAATACTAGTTAAAAATTATTCTAATATTTGACCTCTTTTGGAGAAATTGTAAAAAAATTATTTATAATGAAATAGGGTAGGTGATAAAGGAGCTCTCACTATATTTTCTCTGATAACCAATAATTTATGGTCATAAGCTGTTTTCAGGTAAAGTAATAAGGACAAGAAGATATAGGTGCCAGAATTTAACATTGCATTTACGGGACTAAAATCGAAGATGGCTACCTCTGATGCAGACTCTTAAGGCGTATCACTGAGAGTGAAACGTCGAGGCCTTTCGGAAGTGCTATGGTTCGAATCCCGACCATGAGCAATCCCAATTTGGCTTGCAAATGTGTGGTACAGAGGGGGGTGGGCCCACCTTATTCGGTGACCGGCATGGGTTTAAGTTGACGGACTTTGTAGGCTAAAAATGGATTGCAGTGGACACCTGATTTGCTTTTATGGTTATGTGGTTATAGGAGGGGCACTATTTTTTTAAATTTTATATTTGTTTTGAATTAATCAATTAATGTAATTAATGTCAAGAGACGGGCACTGTCTGTCTTTGGAACCCAATGTGGTAAATTAGTACCTGTTTACCAATCTTACCAGTTCTGTTATCATTTTTTATTGGACACAGATATTTTGATGCGTTTTTGCTCTTTAAGTCTTTTTAGTTTTAAGTCTTTTTCTCCATTTTTTAGCTGTATTGTGACAGAAACTAGAACACCAACTCTCTGCCCCCAATGTTATAAGGGGGCATGTTTTATGTTTTTTTTGTTTATACTGAATATTTCAAGAAGATATTAGTAATTATGTTTAAATGTTACAGTTAAGAGTAAAAAGCTCGCCTCTTCTAGGGTTAAAGGTTCAGAGTATAATACTACTGTAGTCTAGTTATTGCTTTTACTTCAACCACGATTGTTTTAGCGAATTTCCCATAGGGAAGAAGCTATTACCGTAGCTCTCATGGCGAGACTTAAGCCCGGGACCATGTTATTTTTTCTTCTTTAGGTACCCAGAGACCAAAAACAATAGTCGTTAAAATTTATAAATATACAGGGTGTTCATTAAATTCGGGCACAAACTTCGAGGGGTATTAGTACTCAATATAAACAAAAAATCAATAATAACCATTTGTCGAAAAATCCTTCGTTTAGCCGCTAGCCGCCATTTTGTATTTTTTACAAAAAACTATATATATCAAGAAATATTTAAGATACAGAAACCAAACTTTGCATACATATTTATTGGTTAAAGAGAAAAATATTTACAAAGTATCATTTAATTTTATTTTATATTTTCAAAATGGCGGCGGTTAAAAATATTTAAATTAAAATAACAACAAAACCATTAACTTTATAAAATTTTTACAAGACACAAAAAGATTGGAATTTAATTTCAAATCGAACGGTACTTTGGTGAACGAAATCCGTCCACGGATAACCGAGAAAATGCACTTTTAAAGTTAGAATACAGGGCCCACGCGCCACCGCGGAGCGGCCGTGGCTAAGAAGCCGCGTTGTGCCAGCAAAACTCCGCTTCCCGATAAAAGTATGACATTTTATTCTCTTTTCTTTGAGTCTCTGATATTTTTATTTTAACATTCGAGTAACTGTGATCAGGCTATTACTACTCCTTGCATTCATGCAGTGCGTTAGGAATTAAGTGATTACACCTTTAGGCAAATATCGATGGATATGTGTAAGGCGTAAATTGGTGGTGGCAATAAATCTTAATAATTATGGTAAATGTTATTTAATGATTTCACTGATGCAGCTATTTCACATCTTTTTTCTGTGGATTTACAACTCATTCTTTCGTTGCTATGATATAGGTTTATAAAAAAACTAGAACTAATATTTAATTTTTTCAAGAAGGTAATTTTATTGGTTGCCAGGAAACAACATTAAAACAGATTATGTTTTCGAATTATTTGAAATTTTGACTGCTCCCTAAACAATTTGTACATAATGAAATACAATCTATGGAAATGGCTACGGAGATTCAATCGTATTCGGTGGATGAATTTCTTTGACTGGGCTCGAATCTTTGACTGACGTCCTGAAGGTGAATCGAGGAGCCTAGCCTACTAGTCAAACATCCACTAGCATTAATGCTATGTGTAAGTTATCAGCCACGCTAAAATGTTATATAATCACTGGTTTGGAATTTGGTTAGAATTTAGTTGTTTGGACTCTTTACAATAGCGGAGGGTCTTAACAACTGAATGTCCCCGGACATAGTCCGAAGCGCTGCAAGAATAGGAGTGAATTTCTTCATCAGTACAACTTAATAAGTACTTTAATAACCATTTAAATATTCACTTATCACCACTATTGAGCGAGAACTAAAATATTGAAGTTTTAATCACCGTTCTTATTTTCAATTTGATACCTTCCTGTGTTGTGCATTTAAGTACAATTAAAACTTGGCTTGAAATATCTATATATTGAGTTTAGTTTTCAAATGGGGACTTCTAAAAAGAATTTTATCAGATATGAAAAAATCTAAATAGTTCTTTTCATATACAGTAAAGTGCTATTCTTTTCTCATAGATGTCACCACCATTGACTAGGAGAAACAATGGTCGTTTTACTATGGAGTAAAGTTTAGAACTCAAAATAATTAATTGAGTAATTGAAAGATTAATATTATTAATTCAAGATAATTATTTTAAAGAAGGCAAATATGTTAAAAAATTTATTGTTTTGTAGTTTATGCCAAAATAAGTACCTGTTTTTATCTAAAACACGTACTTATTTCACGAAAAGGAACGAATAGGAAACAAAAATCATTGTTTTAACTATTTAAAACTAATGTCAATGATTCATTGGTGTGTTTCATGAGCTATGTGTGTCATGATGTCTGGATTTCTATATTAAGAAGAATACAAAGGGTGAAAAGAAGGTGAGACAGAGGCTGGAGGGTCCACGTCCCAGGTCCAAGACAAAATTCGAGACTTTCATCGCAGTGCATTAACATCATCCGCCGAAAAAAATTGTTTTCCAAAAAACAGATGTATAAAATGAAACGATTTATTATACCTTTTAATTTTTTTGCTTAAGGGGTAGGGATTAAAAAACTAAATCCTAAAACAAAATTACCTTCAAACCACTTGGTTTTGGCTTGGACATTTTTGTATAGCCTATAAAGACTTAATAATGACTGGCCAATATTTAAAATATCCAATGAAGTGACGAATTTTAGCGAATATCCCATAGGTAAGAAACTATTACCGTAGGTCTCATGGCAAGACTTAAGCCCGGGACCATGTTATTTTTTTCGTTTTTAAGTGTCCAGAGGCCAAAAACAATAGTCGTTAAAATTTATATATATATAATATGTGTTTGTGTGTGGGGGGGTCCGATCGAGACCAAATTTGGTAGATACGTGTGGGTACAGACATATCGGTCAATTGGAACTGGTAGTTTGGGGGGGTGTTTGTACCTCAAAAATGGGTTTTTGCGTTTTTCCATGTAATTTTTTAAAAATTTCAAATTATATATCTTTCACCATTAGAATCAGCTCAAAAAACTACACAATTAAGGTCGTTAAAGATTTGCTCTATCTCCAACGGTCACCGAGGTGTTCAAAAATCTAAATACAGTAAGTTGTATTTTGAAACTCCAGTGTTAATGATTTGGAGGATAAGAAAAATATTTCACCTATCAATCTATATTTTTGGATGAAACTTGGTATTTAGCTTCCTGTGGTTGAAACCCATTTTTATGCTTAAAAATCATAGTTTATCGCTTTATCATCCTGCATACTGCGACGGTGGCGACGTCTTGTAATCCAGCTACTTGGAGGTCACGAATAATTGTGGTTGGTTGTAAGCGATGGTCGTTGGGTTTACTGTTCTCTTGTGTGGATTAACGTCCGCACTATTGAATACTACGTTAATCCGCAAACAGAGGCCGTGGTTCGGATTCCACGTTAAACTGAAGGTCCATTAGTTACCATCGGCTGTTGATCAATTAATTAACAGTCCTGTCTAAGGAACGTGTCAGCCTTAGTCAGTAACAAGACTCCAAGGTCGCGCCACAATCATCCTACACTAATTTCTCATTCATACCTACCCTGGTAGCCAACGTAAAATACGTACCTGGGTAGGTTGCCATTTCAATAATCTAATTTAATCTAATTGTGAATAGACAAACTCCTTTATATGGAGAGATGTTGATGAAAGTTGGTATAAATGGTCATAATAAAAATGTATGGTAGAAATGCATCTTTCATTGTTCCTCACTGCAGGAAACCTGCATACTCTTTCCTATGTTAATCACAGGCATATAACTATCATATTTGTCATATAATATTATTATTATTACTGTATTATTATATTATTGATCTGCAAATTATCTGAATATGCAGGTCTCCTGCGATGGGTGTATTTAATATGACCATAATATATTTCACATTACTTAATTCTATATCGAAGGTATTGTAATAGATTATTTGTTTAAACAAAAAACATCCCAATAAGCAATGCTCTGAAAGCATAAATTCTGAAACATTAACAGTCGATGGACTATTAATTAATTATTGATTTACTTATTAGATTACCATTTGAAAATGGCAACCTACCTAAGTAGCTATTTTAAGCCAAGTATGAATGAGAAATGATTGTGGGATGATTGTGGCGCGATCTTGTAGGCTTGTTACTGACTAAGGCTGACATGTTCCTTAGACAGGACTGTTAATTAATAGCCCAACAGCCGATGGCAACTAAGGGACCTGCAGTTTAACGTGGAATCCGAACCACGGCCTCTGAATTACGAATTGGTCTAATTATGAGGATGGTATTTTCGGATTAACGTAGTATTCAATAGTGCGGACGTTAATCCACACAAGAGAACACACACCCACCGACCATCGCTCATAACTATCTACAATTCGTGACCTCCAAGTAGCTGGATTACAGGACGTCGCCACCGTCCCAGTCAAATTATTAACGGCAAATAATTAACGGCAAGCAGCCAATTATCAAGAGTGAATACATGTAAGATGGTCTAGGAATAATAATACGTTACAAATAAATAAATTACTTTGTAGATAGAACACCATAAACAGTGTAACATAAATAAATACCATTACAATGAATCAATAATACGCAATAATCAATAGATCGCATGCAGCACGCTGGCATAAGGAGCGCCGAATTCCATAATTTATATTATTCCTATCCTAGTAATCGAATAGTAGTGAGTATGCAGGTTTGCTGCAGTCGGTCGCGACCAGCGAACACATAACAAAATAGAAGCGCTACTTGGAACGCCGAAGTGAAGCCATCTGGCGTGCAGCAGATCATACCAAGATGGCGGATTTGGCTTCACTAGCAATGCATTGGAATAGAACGCCGTGTCCTCTCTATTGTATTATGTGCTCGCTGGTCGCGACACGGTTACCCAGCCTAACTATTCGAGCCAGGGGGGCTGTCTGGTGTCTGTTCACTCATATCCGTCTTGATGCCCACCTAAATAGTTTTCTGTCAAATAACACTATTTTGCAGCGATATCTTTAAATCAAAACCAGATACAATTAATTGTTTTTATAGAAGTCTCCCCTTTCCCCACACCTTACGATCAGCTGACTTGCCCACATAAATTAGGTCTACTGAACATTCAATTTCTATACGAATTAATCAAGTTTTAGTTGGTAACAGTTAATACGTATGATGTCAACAACACTGTCTCTCACCACGATCCTGACCTATATACCTCTAGCTATTCGTGAATATCAGCTGCTGAGCCCGACCCAGTCAGCTGATTATCATTTGACTCTACCGTTTTTAGCGCGCAAGCCCAGCCCACCTGTTTTTGTTTGTTAGTCATTCCTAATTTAATTATGTTTGTTATGAAATAATTGGTATCAGTAGTTCTTTTCTTGAACATAAAACTGCATTATGAGAGATGTGGTTCTTCGTTCGGTATTTATGGATTTTGCTAATCTACACGATTTCTTCGGGGATTTATGATGCATTTGTAAAATTACATTCAAATTTTGATTATTTGAGTGATTGGATCTGTGATGATTTTGATGAGGTTGAAGATGTTTACGATTATGTTATTGGTAAGTTACTGGATAGTAAATTCATTATTGAAATAATTGAGAAAAACATTTCATTCATATACAAACAATTAATTAATATGCCATAGTAAATACTCCGGTTAAAACTAAGTCTATTTTTATAAACTTATCTCCTCCAGCTTGGTGGATGCAAGTTTACAATATTTAAAAAATGTTCAAAAATAGGTTTTGTGCTGTAGTAACTCACCTCTCAATCTTAAAAGTACAGGTTCATTTTTGATTGCTCATATGCCATTTCTTATTGAACTATTATTTAATTAACTGTCTAGCAATAATTCAATGTTAATTAATCAACAACAGTTTGAACTGTTCCCTATTGTTGCACATCTAATATCTTAGTATTTAGAGATCGCATGACATCCCTGGCGATGAATTAATAATCCTAGTAATGCTTCATTTAAACCAAAACCCAATGCTAGTCCTGATGACTACACAGTAATAGGTTTTTTTGAAAACATGAACTAGTTGGTGGGTGGGATGACTGATGTGAAACTGATCTCAATGCAGATAGGCCTGATATAGCTTGGTCATTGCTGTTCAGGGAGGTTGGTTGAACTAGGATTTGGAACATTGTGAGGAACTACAAAAACTCTTAACAGTATGGATATTTATGGACTCTTGTGTCATGTGCTTAAGTTGTAAAATAAAATGTAACATTACTAATTTTTGTTTTATATTGTAATTACCAAACCTGGTCTTTTAGACCGTGCGTGAGCATATTAGTAACATTGACAAGCGCGACTAATGCAGTGTTAATAAGAGCAAAACACAGAGCCGTACTTATACATTGCAAATGGTGTATACTGAAGAGGCCTGTGAAGTTGTGCTCTAGATAGACCAAAAATTGACCTAGACAGAGCATGTAATGCTGGTGTGTCAAAATTCAAGAGTTCTACACCTGATAAGAATATTAAAAACTTCAGTGTCCCCAGACATCCTGTTGTCTGCCTACTTTACCATATTCAATAGCCAGTTGTCCTGTGGGGCCATTCCCTGGAGAACAGGAGAGTACTGCTGCTGCAGAAGAAAGCAGTAAGACTAACGTCCTTAGCTGGTTGATCATAATAATTAAAATATTAAAAGAACTTCAGTAGATTCTTACAAACAAACAATTACGCTCATAAGAAACATAACACGTCCACTCATCACTAAGAATCGAAGGCAACCTAAGGAACGAAAGACTCAAAGGGGCTGTCTTGGGTCTTCGTGATGATTTATGTTTCTTATATGCATAATTGTTAGTTAATTGTTTGTTTGTAAGTTTTTTTGACTGCTTTTAGCTTTTTTTCAGCTCTATACCGGACTAGTCCGGATTATGTAGGCCTACTAACTGTGAAATGTTTTAGGTACTAGCTCGCCTGAGGACAGCAGATCCCGAAACGTTATGAAACTTTGTTTTACTTAAAAATCAGGATGGAAAATATCTGCAGTAATAATCTAAATAACAGAAATCGACCAACAAACAAAGAGTTTCAGTAGCTTTATAAATAAAGAAATAATACCACAGACATGTAGCCTGTATTTAATTTGTTATACGTCTTGAAATATTATCGTGATTTTGTTTAATCCAAGATTCTTAAGATCTACAAAAGTCTTACGTCTAGGAAAAATAGTTAGGCCCTTCATCATTTAAATTTTAAGTTTTGCACACTCTATTATGCAAAAAATTATTACTGTGTGGCCAGGCAAAAATTTATTAAAAACATTTATTATTGCAGTTGGAGCTGGTTCCGCAGGATGTGTCCTGGCCAATCGCTTATCTGAAAATCCAATGGTGAATGTCCTGGTACTAGAGGCAGGTGGTCGAGCATCAGCACTCGCTGATATTCCCATTGCAGCACCAATGCTGCAGCAAACTTCATATGATTGGCAGTTTTACACTGAACCCCAGCGTAATGCATGTCTTGGATTAGATGGTCAGGTAAAGAAAAGCCCCTACAGATGATCAGATGGCATGCATCAATTAGTCCGGATAGTCGATGCTCTACTGTATACATGTTATTTTTTTACTTTGAAATGAAAGTTGTATAATTGTGTGCGTAATGGACCTATGTAGAGAATGCTTTTTATGGGAATATGGATTTATTCATGTTTAGGCTATTTATTTAAGCCTATGTCAAATAAAGTTAATAAATTAAGTATATGACATCCGAATCATGACATAACCTAACTAGCAGATTTACAGATTATTAATTTTCTCACTCACAATACAAGATGATCCAGATATCTTTATCCGGCTTAGTCTGAAGCTCTTTCAAGCCACCCACCAGAGAGGTTACTGTATAAATTCAATGGTTTAGTGAACAACCCTCTAGGATTTAATAATTTTATGGATTTTTCATACTACTACATTGTTGTCATTTCCTTGTGTATTTTTGTGACAAAAATACCAAAATACTATATTTAGATAGCAGTGGCGATGACCAAGATTTGTATCGTATTTAGAACTTAAACCTCTTTACTGGGTAGGGCTAGGAGTTTGTGGAAAGGGGCTTTGCTTCAGTTTATGGTAAAATTGCTGGGATGGTAAAAAGTGGGGAATTTAGGAAAATAATTAATTTGTTTTTTATACTGAACTGATAACTTCCCAATCTTGGATAATTCTCATAACACATACATAGTTATGCTTAGGTATCTCTAACAATTGCAGCGCAGCCCATGGCCTAGAGGCAAGGTGGTGGGGGGGACGAGCAGACTCAACTACCTGGTGTACTTGCGAGGTCACGTAACCGACTACGACAGCTGGCTCAGTGATGATTGCCAACACTGGGGACGGGACGAGATCAGGAGCTACTTCAAACGATCTGAGGGACAGTTGGGACGGTACTTTAATGATTGTAAGAATTTGGAATGTTTGTTAATCATGATTAACAGTGAGTACATGAGTACAGGAGAAAGTCGCCTGTACTCAAATCATTGAATACGTAGAACGACACAATCTCCTCTGTCCAAGACAATTCGGCTTTCGGGCAAATAAATCAACCAAATTGGCTTTAACTGAATTTGTAAATCAATGTATCGATGCAGTTGAGGCCGGAGAGACGGTAATTGGATGCTTTGCTGATCTCCAAAGCATCCAACTGTGTCGATCATGCGCTACTGGCAGAGAAGTTGGCCTTAGGCATCCAAGACTCTGTCAGTACTTGGCTAACCTACATGACAGACAGACTACAAATCACTCAAATCAACTATGAAACAAAATCAAAAATTTAAAAAATCAAGTCAGAACCCAAACAGTTTAGCGGTGTTCCGCAAGGATCGATTCTTGGTCCAATCCTTTTCCTCATCTATATAAATGACATTGAAAATTCAGTTCCATTAGAGAACTTTTCATCTATGCAGATGACACTACCCTGTTCACAAAAAACAAGGAAATTGAACAGCTAGAAATTGACACTTGCATGAAAGTCAATGGACTAGCTCAATTCTTTTCTAATAACAACCTCGCAATTAACACATCAAAAACAAATTTCATGTGCATCCAAACAAATCAGAAAAAACAAAAAATGAAATCAAAGCCACAAGTCTTTATAGATGAGGACCAGTTTGAAGAGGTTGACAATTTCAGCTTCTCGGGAGTAAAATTGGACAGTGGATTAAATTGGGGTAGTCAAATTGACGTTTTGGAAAACAGGATGGCTCGCGGTGTTTTTATGCTTAAAAGACTAAGCGGTCTAAAAAACATCCCTCTTCTCAAAACAGTTTATCATAGCCATATCCAATCGCATATAGCCTACTCTATTTTGCTGTGGGGAGCAGGGAGACTCAATCTCCAGAAAATCTTTGTTTGGCAAAAAAAAGCAATCCGTGCCATGCTCCAAATGCCACCCCAGCCAGCTGTAGAGAGGCTTTTGCGCGGCTCCAAATTCTTACAGTTCCAAGCCTTTATATACTTGAAGCAGTCACCTACATTAAACAACATAACTTAACCACAATACCATCTTGCCATAGTTACAACACCAGATTCAACAATAGATTTTCACAGCAACACAGATTAGCACTTTTTGAAACCAAACCAAGTTACAGTGGCATAAAATTATTCGAAAACTTACCAGAAAACCTCAGAAATATTGCACAAATTGAAAAATTCAAAAGAGCCTAAAATCATTTCTTATAAGTGCCTGCTTCTACAACTGGAAGACTTCCGCAACCTAATCCTAACCAAACCTAATCCATAGCACATCCATAGCACACCTTACCAATCTAACTGCATCTAAGGCCTTGTCGGTCGCACCCTATCCTAGCGCGTGGCTCGCTATTTTATTGTGTGGGCCTGTTACAAGACAGGACACTTGACGCCTCAGCACCTTCAGAGGAAGGACGTGGAGAAGAGGATATGTATGTATGTTTGGTCATGATTAATTGGAGCGTTTATTGGGATCAGTAAATAATAAGATTACTTTTAAACAGTGGAACAGGTAGCTTCAAATTTAGAGCAACGCGATTGGATTCTTAACCTTTCCTTTCTTATTGCCCTGGCCAATTAATTTATTTTTCATTACTACTCAGAAATATCATTACTGGCCCTCTACCATAGGTTAATTCATAAATCTTAAAACATACAGAAATTATTTTAGAAGTTTGAAATATTTTCTAATTTTTACTCCAGTCCTTTTTGCTGGGCAAGGGCCTCTGATACTCTGGTGAGTTACTTAAAAGGAAATTTGTAAATATTTTTAACTGTGCAGTATCATTAATTCTTGTAGAATTCGTCACCGAACGATGAAAATTATGATGTGTTCAATTTGTTAACCTAGGGTCACAGATTAATATCCAGACCAAATCACAATTGGTAGTTGGACTATTAATTAATAAATTGTAGTCATGTATTATTAACAAAAACAGGGTTTGGAACATTCCGTATGAAAACATTAAAAAATGTCACTGGCGTTGAAAATTCTCAAAAATTCAAATACTATTTTATTTTATCTAAAATGTTCCGTCAGGCTAATATAGCATATAGAATAATATTGACATACATATTCTGTATGAATATTCTATACAGCCTAATCAACATAAAAGAAACATGAATATTCTAGAACAACATGATCTTCCAGAATTGCACTAGTTAGGGATAGCTAAGAGCTAAAAGTACTAGACTCTTCGTATTTTCAATAATAAGGTGTCTACTGTAAGTCATGATGTTTAAAATATGAATTGGTTGATAATAAAGGCTACCGGTAGTACCTTCCCTCAGAAGCATTAAATGCTATATTAGTTGTTTGAGGATTATTGGATCTAGGATGAATAAGCTTATAAAAATAATTATTGATTTTGCAAATGTTCCAGCTCTGTACCACTCCACCCTGGGTCCCATACCGGTGTCGGATCTTGTCCACCCGTCGGGTTTGTTGCGAGGTCTGACTGCAGCCGGGAACGAACTAGGCCTGCAGACGACAGATCTCAACAATGGAGTCAAGGGATATAGAGGTACTGACTTAACTTATTGGTTGCTTATTATATATTGGTCATAATGATCTTAGCAAATGAGTCAGCTGGCCTTTTTCACATAAAAGCTCCATTTCATCAAGTTCATCACTTCATCACAGTTCATATTTACTTAATATACTCATCAAAGTGGATAGGTGTCTCTTTTTTCTTGTACGTATGCCAGAGGCATTTTAATCAAATCAAGGAGTGAAATCACATAAACGCTTTTTGGAAAAGCAGTCAAAAACCCTAATGAACATCATGGGATTTGAACCCGTGACCTCTTGCACTGAAGTCCAAGACGTTAACCACTAGGCTAGCGAGACACCCTATCAATGAATATGAATTATTTATTGACAGATTAGATAGTTGGAACCTAAAAGATATGAGGAACATATTACCCTCATTCCAGATATAGTCCAGCCATCTATACCATAAGTTTTTATTTTTAACTCTTAACCAATTTCGAATATATTTGGCTAAACACAGTTTACAAGTGGCAGTCATAGCTGAGTGGGTAGAGCACCGGCCTATCACCCCCAAGCCCAGCTCAATTCGTCGTGACACAAATGAAATTTGAATCCAAGGCTGACTCCAGGCTTTGGAAGGTCCATTGTGTCTGTATAGTTGTACTTGTTGCTATTTTAAAAGTACAAGCATTGAGTAATTACTTATAATTGGATAATTTAATATGTACTGAATAGTTAGTAAATACTCAAAATTAACAAAAAAGATAATGACCATGTTTAATTGACATCAAAGGAAAACACAGAGAAAAAAACAAATATTAACAAATAATCTATAATATTATAAAGAAGAGATGGTTTCTGTATGTTTGTTTGTGGGTTTGTTGTGGCAAGTAAATGCGAAAAATACTGAACCGACCTGTTTGAAATTTTACACAAAGGTAGATCTTAAACTCATGCAACACATAGGCATACTCATTTCCTTAAAATCCTCTCGGGCTACGCCCTGTGAACGTCCTAAGTTTCAATGTTTACATTTTTAGAGAATGACAAAAATTAAATTACTTGAATGTCAACAGCTGTGAACACTAAAATTTGACAGTTCGAGAAGCAGAAGACATGGTTGCTGTAAATACCCTGGGATTCAATGTTTACAGCTTTTAATGTCAACATCCGTTTACTTTACATTTTGACAGTTCGGAAAGAAGAAGAATTAAAGTTCATTTTTAGAGTTAAACTGCTGGATCGAAATTAATATTGCCGAAAGTGGTAGATTTTAAGTTTTCTCCCGATGACTGTCTCTATTATGTTAATCCTTATCCTCTACCAATATTTGACAGATGTTACTTTGTCATGTTTAATGTGTGTCAGTAAATTACTCGAGTTTTGTCATTTTGTAAACAACGAAGAATTAATTAACAATAACTTAAATGTATCAGTAGAGCCTACGAACACCTCTCTGCCTTTTTTACCCGTGCTAAGAACGGGTACTTTGGCTAGTAAATAATATAAATCAGCTGATCAAATAAACTGGCTTATGTGCAGCATTTTGGCAAAGCTGCATTGTCTATGTCAGTGTGTATATTCTAATTGACAATAAAAATTACTTCCTGTTCTTCAGATTGTTTTAGAGCTTGATGAAGTAATTATTTTGCATACAATCTAATATATACAGTATTGGAAATTTCATTTTTAATAATTCATGAAACTCATTTAAAGGTGTTTCTTAAGTCCGTCACTAAACTTCATTTTGTGATTTATTGAGTCAAAATAAGCAAAAAATTTCTTATATGCGTATGTCCTAAAATGCCTACTTAGCCATGGATATATTTTAATTTTCTTGTAGATTTTGTATATTTTTCAAAATATTTAATACTTCAGTCATTTTGCAATCAATTGAAACTTGATATGTGCGTTTAAATAGTGAACACTCAAATTAAACAAAAATATCAACAGCTAAATGTTTAATTTCAAAATGGCTGCCATTAAACATTTTAAAATTAAAATAACTTAAAAATGGTTTATTATTTAAAAAATTATGAATAATAAGCTATGTACAATTTAATTCCCTGTCCAATTAAACCAAAATTATGAAAATTGGTTAATTTTCATAATTTTCAACAACAGATTCAATACGAGTACAACGTTATCAGCTGCAACAATGGTCCCTCAGCCGGCCCAACTGATCAGGGTGACAGACAATGATAGTAGTACTCGTATACACTTAATACTAATAAAAGTTCAGAATCTTCCTTTTGTTTGTTGACCAATTTTCATCATTTTGGTTTCATTGGACAGGGAATTGAATTGGACATACATTTTTATTCCTAATAATTTTTTTAATCAAAAGGCTGCCATATTGAAATTAAAAATTTAATATTTGAAAATTTAATAATTATTTTGTTCTGATATTTTGGTGAATTTTGGGTCTTAACTATTTAACATGTTAACTGCTGGAAAAAAAGTTACTGTACCACCTAAAGTTACATACTTTCAGCAGAGCTGAAAAATATTAACAGTGAAATTAATTCCATATGAAATAGGAAGTATGAAAACACCGTTCCCGGTGATCAAAATACACCCATTCACCAAAAATTACGTCATTGTTGAGCAGTCGATATCGGAGGTATAATTCAAAGTCACAGTCATCAAAGACATTGAAAATGTCTTTTCTCAATGTTACAGCAATTTTAATAACCGCAAGAAAAATATTTCATAGAAGAATAAATAAAAATAGGACAAAGATTGACTAAAACAGCTCACAATGTCACGTGAAACAGTGGTTGCTATTTGGCACCAAACACAGTCAGTACATAACTTCAAAACGAGGAACAGCTATAGTAATAGTTAATCTACATCATAGGATTAATTTTGTAATAACTGAAAAAGTATCAACTGTATACCCTAAGGGATTGTATTTGTACGAAAAAAGCACTAATAATTAAACCCAGGTGAAAAAAATAAGAGTGAGCGAACCGAAAACTGACACCACTACGTCTACATCAGACACTTCCCATCATGCTGACCAGCGATAATCCTCTTCCAGCAGAGCTGGGCTCACACTGACAACATTAGTTGAGACAAGAGGTCGAAATCGACCTCTCGTTCTGGTCTACACCCACACCCGTCGGATCTGCGTGGCCCACACTGAACGTGTTAAAGACAATTGCCAAGTTTCAAAACAATCAATTGAACAGACACCCTGTAGAGTACTCTATAATTTTTTTGTGTTATCTCTTGTCGTAGGAGGGTTCATGGCCACCCAGTCAACAACAAGGGATGGTGCGAGGTACAGTGCGGACCGTCTGTTGGAGGGGAGAGCCAACGTCAGGGTGCTTCCATATACTCTGGTCACTAAGGTAACTCACTAAGTCCAACTGTGATGATAGTTTAAGCTTTCACATTCAGATTCACTCTCTTATTTACTTACTGAAAAGTGTCTGAAGCTGTGGCAGAGAGTGAAGATTTTCCATTCAAATTCAATATCCTAGCTAAGTTTATTATGAATAAAGATATGAAGGTAAGCTTTAATATTTAGTCCTTTTGATCACTTACATGCTTATTGCTTACAACTAGAGGATGTATGGTTTATCTTGGAGCTAACCTACATACTCTTTTCCCATGTTAATCATAAAAAGAAGAGCCAAACTCATTTACTTATGGACAGATATTGATGAAACTTAGTATAAATGGTCAAAATAATTTTTTTATGCTAGAAACACCTACTTTCAGTGTTCCTCACAGCAGCAAACCTGCATACTCTTTCCCATTTTAATCTTATCGAGAACAGGCAAATAACTCTCATATTTATCGACAGATAATGATAAAACTTGTTATGAGTAAATCAAATCTTGATGATCATTGGTTGACAATAGTAGTTCTTAATCCCAAGATCACTAAAGTTAGTGATCTATGCTGCTCATGTTGAACCGAGTTTCCATGTTGCAGGTGCTACTCAAACGCAACTTCGAGGCTGTTGGTGTGCGTGCGATCCGTCACGGTCGCCGGGTCACGTTCCACGCACGCAGAGAGGTGGTGTTGTCTGCGGGGACAGTCGGCAGTCCTCACCTGCTCATGCTGTCAGGGATAGGGCCTGCGCAGCATCTGCGCGAGCTCAATGTAAGCACCAATTTTCACATTCTTCATGGTGCTTCTCTTGCAAAGCAGACCACAAACAGACACCATTTTTTAATAAAAAATTATTTTAGTGAACCGTCAATCATTTCGGAATTTCACAGAAATTCCTATTTTTTACTCTATTATTTTGGCCTTTTTTACAACACCCATTACCAAAGTATTTTTTATTTCATATTTAAAAAAAAATTTCACGGGTATAAGACATATAATTTTTTATTTAATTATTTTCATTCTCTTTGGTATTTTAACTAACTATTAGTCTTTAGCAGTTATGAAATTCCAAGTTGAAGGCTTATTTTTTTATGTTGATGTTATAAGACCATGGCGCAACTTTGTGATGGCTATCAGGATATCTTTGGTACGTCAAGAGATGATATTTGAATTCTTATGTTCCAAAAAGTATGTTATTGTATATTATTAACATTGTATATTATGTGTACGTAGTAATGTGAAATTAGTGTAACCGTGCTGTGAATTAAAATGTTATGATTGAGATTACATTTCTTCATTTATATTAATATATTAAGGCTGAGAGATTTGATGTAATTTAAATACAGTGAGTCCTTGAATCCAGATGCTACTGATCTGAAATCTAAGCTTATCTGCTTGTGTTTAAAAAATTGCAAAGTTGTTACATGACTTGCTTATAGATTTATTATCCTCCAGATAAAGGTGGCAGTGGACCTGCCCGTCGGAGAGAACCTACAGGACCATGTGGCCACAGGACTGGACCTGGTGTTGACCAATCAGAGCTCTCCGTTGTCTTGGACGACCATCGCCAATCCCTTGAACCCATTTCAATACTTTCTTTATGGAAAAGGTAAAGGATTCTAGTAATTTAGAATTCAGTGGGAAAATTTTGTAAAACTTGATTACATTTTCTTATTCAATTCTTTGAGGATGAGGCGCCTAAATAAAGTCATCTATGAACAAGTGCGAGAAAGACGAAACAGCTAAATACAGCTGCTGCCGGCTTTTTGCGAGAAAGACGTGGTGGCTAAATCTAGTTATCTCGGTTTCTTTCGATTTAATTGCATGTTTTCTTTAATAATTTATTGATGTTGTGGTTTTTATTATAATGAAGATACGGAAGAACACATATCATAATGGAACAATATCCATCATACCACAACTGAAACAGGAAAAAGGTTAAAGTATGAGAAGAAAACATACTTCATGAAAAAAATATTTTTAGAAAATACAGTCGAACCTTGCTAATTAAAAAATTAAGAGAAAGCCTTAATTTATCTTAAACCTAAATTTACTTTGAATTAAAGGAAGTTTGAACTATAGTGATCAGATCTATTAATAAAATGCAAACTGTAGAGATTCAATTCATAAGTTTGATTTGTAGAAGTTTGCGAGAGTGAAATTTGAATTATACTTGTACCTCTTTTAACTTGTTCTCTAAAAGAACTAAATAACTAGAGAGTAAATGAATACACACATTAATAGCACACTAAAAATCAAACTGTATACAAACACGATGATCGTAACCATTGATATTTATATTATCAGTGCAGTAACGAAATAAAGAACACAATGTTACTGATGATCTGAACCTGGAAAAATTGCGGAAACGCACTGGTTCAGGTTTTGACAGTCTAGTTTTTTAACTATTTAAATTTCAGAAGCTTATGGGAAGACTTGGCTTAAAATACCTACCTGGGTAGGTTGCCATTTCAGTTAAAAGTATAAGTTATAAATAAAGTATAGAACCGACGTTGAATTGTTGAGGTTAATTTTGAATTTTAGAGGCAGGGTTTCAAATTTTGGGAACATAATTCAAATTCTACACGCTCAAGTACAAACAAATTCAAATTTTAGAGGTTAAGTTATGTGTTAAAAAATACTTTGAATTATCGGAAATAATTTTTTTTAATAATAAGAGGTTTTCTCAGGGAGATAGTCAAAATCTAAGACTTGTTGAGGTTATTGAATTAGTGAAGTTCTACTGTATGTGATCTCACACAGTTTTTGGTACTTTTAGAATAATGTTGGTTTTCAATTTTTTGAATTATCTGTTTACAATGAAAAGTTTTCCTTGAATTATAAACCTTTAACGTCTGGTTACTTGTAATCACTTGGCATATTTAACCTTTTGTTGTGAGAGGTTACCTGAGGTCTGGATTGAATGAACACAAGAGAAGATCCTGATAAGTTTAATAAGTACTTGAATATCTTACAAAATACAGTATACAAGTAGTTATAGTATGAAATATCTTTTGATGGGAGCCCCTTTAAAATGTTCAAATTTCTTAAGGAGATATATTCAAACAGGTTATTTATTTTACAATCGTATATTTTTTCATTCCAATAGTAGGAGTTCTTGGACCTTGTCCTTTGGATTTTCTAATCCTAATCACTATATCTATTTACACATGTCAAAATACCTTTGCAAATCATACTTGAGGTTATGAAGATTTACAATCTACTTATTTGTGCAAAGGTTACACACTTTCCTAAATTTATTCGTTTCTACTATTTACATTTATGCCTCCACAAAATTACTTTATACAAGAATGTTCCTTCCCAAACCAATACAGTCTCACCCATTAATGAGGGCTTTACTTATTAAATTACTCCAAGCTGGGACATATTCGGTCATTTAGGTTACTTATGTTGTTATTATTATTATTTTTTACTTACCTTTTTACTATTTCTAAATTTACTTGTTAAATTACATTTCCTAACCTTCAGGATTTTGATTGGGTTCACCCCCTTTGGGATTATATGACAGAGGTTTTGACATACCGATCTAGCGCAGACCTGCTCAGCCGCCACCTCCTTCAGTCCGAGGCCTCCGAACCGTTTACGGTCATCCTCTTAGGATCATGGGTCTTAGGGTCATCAGGGTCGTCTATTTTTGGCTGTTGTCAGGGTCATCTGCCCTCGGCTATTGTCATGGTTGTTTGTCCATGACTGTCGTCGTCGGAGTGGTCTCCTCGGGATGTGGTAGGAGCTAAGTTTTCTTGAAGTTAAGGTTGTTGGGCATCAACAGGTGCCTTTTACTACCCTGATAAGGTATCGCCCCTGCTCGGTCCAGGGCCACCCAACAGAAAACTCTTTCGAAGATATCCTTCCCTCAATCTTCTTACACGACTACTCTTGTCCTTCCAATACTCTTCTCCCTGTCAGCTACCCTGGCTACTAATCCTTCAGTAATCCTGATCTTTGGACTTGCAGATCGAAGCCTCATTGGCACTACCCCTTCTGCTGGGTTCTTCAATTCCTGCGAAAAGAGCGTAGTACTGACCATGAGTAAATACACTATCAACTCAATTTTATTCACGTAGGAGAGAGTGATTTTTCAGGTTTTTGATCTTATGTTCTGATCATGGCTGCGCCAACGTAATTCTAAGCGTCACCTTAGATGTCTAGACTTGCAGTGATGGACGTGCTTCCTACGACATCTGGCGTTTAAATTCATTTTCTGTGAGCGATGTATTTTAAGAAATATCCACTGTTTCTTTTTTTATTTATATGTAAAAATAGTACAAACAATATGTTTATAACAATCCTGTTGGTTCATCTGTTGCCCAGGTCCGTTGACACACCCCGGATGCGAGGTGGTGGGGATGGTCCACACACTCGGACGGACGGACGAGCCCCCTGACCTGCAGTTCATGGCCCTACCCGGGGGTCTGTCCAGTGATGCAGGGGTCGTGCTCAAGAGGGTCATGGGTATCACTGACAAGGTAATGCAGTAAAAATTTGCATTGATTTGAGCAATAATGCCTCAATAAAATGACACTTATTATAGGTGTAGTGTAAGTCAAATTTAGAAACGTTAAACAATTAAGTTGTTCACTGTCTCAACTCACTTGCCAATTTCAGCTTATATACTAATAAGTTGATAATGCTGCTAATATTGACAATAGATCGTATTTGAACCCGACACTAATGTTAACCACATTCAGTGGGTCTGGTGGGGTAGAGAGCTGTTCAGATGCGTCCGTCACCAATGGTTGGCATTCAGAAATGCTCTTCTCTCCACCAGCATTGTAAGAGCAATCCAGTTACAGCGTCTAGAGGATGTGCACATTTTTTTCAACATCAACTTTTAAAAAAACATACTTTTTGTATCTATAATAATTAGATGCAAACAATTTTTTAGCATCCTAGTAACCTCCATGTCACTGTACTTTAGTAGTAAATTTGTGAACAGGTATCTGGTAAGTTTTTGGATTGGATGTTTAAAAACCAAAACTTTTAATTTTTAACAGAGTTATTTAATGTGTTAATTATTTACATTTTTTTACTGATAGAAAGGTAAAGATAATGGTGTCTCTAGTTTGTTGAAGTAAAAGTGTAGAAAACTGTTTAGATATTTTCTTCAATACTCAGTAATATAATCTTAATTAATGTGTTTAATATTTGCAAAAAATACAAGGGAAGAGGATAAAGGAGAATTTCCCACTTGTTTCAGCTATGGAGAGAATATTTTGCAGAATTAGTTGGCACCCCTGTTGCTACACTGTTACCAACTGTGTTACATCCGCACAGCAAGGGTTACATCAAGCTACGATCAAAAAATCCTGAAGATCTTCCTATCATCAACCCGAAGTACTTAAGTGATTCCCGTGATGTTGACGTTCTGGTCAGAGGTGAGGGTTTTCATAAATAACCTAGCTCATATCAAGTTTCGAAATAAACATAACAAAATAATAAAAACAAACTTTATCCCTTTTAGAACGAGTCAGTAAAATTCCTTCAGAAATTCTGAAAGTGTAACGTGCACCAAGTGGAAAAATTCGTTTTTTGTGAACTTCATCGATAATAATGAGGTAAAGAGATAGTTCGACCAGGTCACGCGCGATGTCGACCCATCATGTGGTGCTATCCCTGGCAGTTTATTAAACTCTTTGACGTTTTCAAGACGTGGACAGTACAAGGAGTAATTTCAGCTTTTTTCACGTATTTCCAACCAAAACAAGAGATACCAAGATAGAGATAGAGTGAGGCATCAAATCAGCTGTTATTTCGTCCTGTTACTGTTGTCAGCTTTGTTTGTTGTTGTGTTTCTCAGTAATTTTGGTCATAAATACGATGTAATAATGAGAATAAAAAGTTTGCACAAAAAGGTCGTGAGCGCCAAGAAAGTACCGAAATATGGTCTGTTAAGTAATAAAAATGTCCCACGCTGAAGGGTGTGCTGCAAGCACTCTCTCAAGGGTACATTATTAAATTTCATTCTGTAATTGTGTATTACGGTAGTAATCATTACAATGTCTCATTAATATTGATGCACAATATACAAAACACCTTATTTGGAAGTAACCGAAACTCCTGATTGTATTCATTGCTGAATACCTCTGAACCTCTATAAATTGAACTTCAGGGAAAATCAACCTTGATAAATCAAACCTCATTTATTCTAAGCATTGGAAAGCATCAAAGACAATTTGTTGTAGGTACACAATTACTAGTAAGACTGGCAGAGACGAATGCTATGAGAGAAATCGGTGGAAAGGTGTGGGATACACCTCTCCCTCCCTGCGCACACTTCCCTGCCCGGTCCCAGGCCTACTGGGAGTGCTATGTGCGCCACATCACAGTCACCGCGTACCACCCCGTGGGCACATGCAGGATGGGATCGGAACAGGACACCAGCTCTGTCGTCGACCACCAACTCAGGTGTGATGTCATTGATTTTTTTTATTCCATGTTTATTAACCCTTCAGTGTAGGACATTTTTATTACTAAACAGACCCTATTTTGGTACTAGGCTAGGCTAGAGTCCACTTGAGTTCTACATTTTACAAATGACGAAAACATACTAAAAAAAACTAACCTATTTGATTATTGCAAAAATAAACCGTTAAAAGTAACAATAAGTAACCACAAATACAATAAAACAGTCAAACTAAATGTATTTGCTATTTATTCTTATTATTACATTGTATTTATGGCCAAAATAACAGAGAAACATAACCATGACAAACAAAGCTGATGACAGTAACTTGACGAATCAACAGCTGATTTGATGCCTTACTCTAAACTATCTTTGTCTCTCTCGTGTTGGTTGGAAATACATGAAAACAGATGAAATTACTCATTGTAACGTCCATAACGTCTTGGAAATGTCAAAGAGTCTAAATAGTTTGTTAAACTGCCGAGGGATAGCAGCACATGATGGGTCGACAATTTGAACCAGTAAACCTGAGCTGTAACTGGTGACTGTTCATCTGACCACATTGAAATGTTATCATCTAAGTCCATTACAAACTGATATTTTATTGATAACATCTAAAAATAACCTAGTTCTGGGCAGTACTCACAATGTCAGTTTACCATGAAATGTCTTCTTGAAACAAATTTTCCATTTAAAATTGACTATTACGACAGTACATTTAACACTAACAAAATATAACAACTAGAGGTAATAGTTAATTATATTACAGTTAAAAACACTGTCAAACTAACACAGAAAAATTGGCTTCCACATTACATCAGACGACAGTGAACAAACCAAATGGTTATCATCTGCTCTTCCAGCTGAGATTTGTTCAGTTTTCCTTCTTTCAAAGATAGCAGAATGATAAAAACAATAATGCTAGAAAGGTAGACAGCATTCTCCAATATTGAGAAGCTCCAAATAGTTCACAAAATCCTGTAAGGTAGCAGTAAAATTTAATATTAACAAATGCATGTAGAGCACGCTGGCAGGCGTCTCATTGGCAGCGTGTGCACATAAGTCAACCTGCGTTGAAGGCTTAATCTACCTAATTAACCACTAAACCTTGACATAGCGGAATCATCATCAGTCAAAGTTCTTTTGAATTAGTGGCTAGTTGTTCAGTTGTAACATGCTGGTCTCGTAATCCCAGAGTCGCCAGTTAGTCTCTTCATCTTGTATAATAGGGCTACTACTTATCTAACAGCAGATTGTTGATGCACTGTACCTAAACCAGAATTTGGACCCCTAAAAAACACCTATCTTTTGTGATTTGGGTAATTTGGTTCCCTACAAAAAGATTAAAATATTTCACTAACGTAGAATATACACTCTCAGTTGAAATACAGTTGATAAGAAATGTTTGGATGGGTTTTAAATGGTCCAACATTATTTGATTATGGTAGTTTTGATTAAATGTAAGTTTTTAAAAAAGTGTTTCATTATTTATTATATTTTGTCAAATTCATGCTGGTAAACATAACCAATGTTTTCAGAGTCCACAAAACCTCTCGACTTCGTGTTGTAGATGCATCAGTAATGCCAACTATACCAAGTGCCAATGTCAACGCAGCTGTTATGATGATTGCAGAAAAAGCAGCTGATTTGATAAAAGCTCATTGGCATCTACAACCACTACAGGTGTGCCACCAACTGGATGTATTTCTTGTCAGGTCTACTTATTGTGGCAATCACTAGCAAGAAAATTCCCTAAATGTCCCCTTAAAAATAATCTCCTTAGTGATATTTAAGGTACTTAATGGTATGGGTGGTTCTTAAGTACGACCTGGAAAAGAATGATCAGGACCAGAAGGATCTGTTGGTTAGAATCTCCAAGGACATTTAGGGTGCTTTTGACAACATATAGTGAATTTGTCAAGGCTGCAGTGGTCAGGAAGGACATTCTGCTCAAAACTATGATGGATCATGACCCTTTTGGAAGCGTAGCACTTAGGTATCATAGGCAATGAAAGGACTGATGAACTGGCTAGAAGGGGCTCGGAAGCCTTCTTCAATGGTCTGGAATACTGTGGAGTTCCCTAAACCATGCAAAGGAGATTTTTAAGGTCTGGGCGAATAAAGCCAGAGAATCAGTCTGGTCTGTCAACCTGGGTCTCCGATAAAGGCCTAGGTAGATACTCTTGGGAGGGAAAGGGCCGTAGCTCTCAACCTTCGGAAGGCACCTCACATTGTTAGTAGGCATTTGACAGGGTACGGACGTGTAAGAAAGCATCTTGAGATGCTAGGTCTTTGTCAATCGAATATGTATTCGAGTATGTATTGCCGGTAATATTCTGAAACCACATCACATCTTTGGCCAGATTGTTCAGCTTTAGCTAAAAAAAGGCTCCAATTTATATGTATGCCCACACCTGGGCATAACAAATTCAGGGAGTTATACCCAGCAAAAAGATTTTCCCTAAATAAATAAATCCTGCAACATAGAATTTTTTTCTCTGTTCACCCAAAATTAGGGTATCTATAATTAAATATTTGGATATATTTATCCAAAATTAAATGGTTACTTTTGCCAACACCGAGGTATACAATAAACAAGTTAAGTATGGCATGCCGAATGTGTGTTTACTCATTTTTTTATGGTTTCGTTGCAATTTTAATCAGTGCTGCTGACAGTTCGAGCCTTCAGCAACTGTATCTTATTAAGTTTATCCCATTATATGGTCGAAACATGTAAAACCCATTTGCTAAGCTTGATATATCTAAATGATAACAGTAATGAAACATTTAATATTTTAGATTTTAATACTTAAATCATGTAAGAGCCAATGAAATATTTTTTAATAATTTAACAATCTATTGTTGTAATTCAGGTTATGATATTGAAATTAGTCAATATAGCCGACTCCCTCTAGTCCGGACTTGAACGGTTCAGAAGCTGGATGATCCGGACTACTTCTTGGAAATGAGTCATCAGCGTGCGGTCGTGTTTCTCAAGGCCGAAATTGACAGAATTGAACGTGTTCATTTATTTCCAGCCTAAATGTAAATAAATAAAATCACAAACATCACTTCAGTTTACAAAATTGCGTTTGATACTGATCTCCAGCGAAGCAGGAAATGGCAATGCCTGTTTGCGAATTTTGACTCATGCGAATGGGAGGGCAGCACTAGAACTGACAACAACCTACGTCGAGCAGCAGATTGGCGCATCAGCTGTGGATGTAATGTTTATGGGGAAATGGCGTGATTGTGGGTTCAAGAAAATAGTTTAAACGAAAAAGCAGTAGAAAATAACAGATTTATTGATGACATTTAAAGTATTGTAAAGCCAAGATTTTTATTCTTCTTAGGTTAGGGCCTATAGGAAATAAGTTTGAGATAATCCTCTTAATATAAGGTTAGGGTTTCGTTTTTCACACTGTAAAATTAATTTGTAAAGATTCAATTTCCGGTGCTTTTTGATTTTAAGTACAAACCAGTGAGTTTGAAACAAACCCCTGAAATTACACGCTAAAATCATCCTATGTGTTTATAGATACTGTACGCAATTACGGATTGTAATTTATATATATAAAACTGCCGGAAGGTCCGGAATTTTTTTATCCGGACAGGAGACTACTCCCGAGGTGTCTGGATTAGAGGGAGTTGACTGTAGTTGGGAAAATTATAAGTTTTTAAGATATTTTATAGTTTAAATTATTTTGAAAGGCCTATTATAAGGCAGGAAGGTCCTGCAATAGTCACCACAACATTAGACTGAGTACCTAAGTGCAAGTAATTTGGTTGTGTGTGCTTTATACAACATGATCATGCAATGTATAGTTGTTTACATATATATAATATTGTCATTACAACACTGTTTTTAATTAATTGTTATGTTAGCTGTTACAACTAATTTGAGTTCCAATAGTCATGTACTGTACTTAAAATGAAGTATAATAATATTACCATACAAAATAGAGCTAAAAAATATGGCTGTGTGTGCCTTTCGTAACGCTTTAAACCAAAAACTATAACTGTAGGTTCACAGGGTTGCTGTTGTGGTCAGGTGTTTGATAGTTAAAACATTAGTTATCCTTCTCTGACTCAATTTTAGAAAATAACTGTGGAAGACTCAAAATAAAATCTACAACAAATACACCAGAGTCCCGGTAATCCGAACTAATTGGGACCAAATCCTGTCCGGATTATCCGGAAATGCAGTGTAAAGTTGCATTAAAAGTACAGCACAAATAGAATCCATCATTTTAAGATTCAGGACGAGAATCAAGTATGTTGTTATGTACTGTGAGTGTAGCTAGACATCGCCTTAACTATCTCAAGCAACATACTGCTACAAACACATAGACCGTACTTGATATGTAAGAGACGATGGCACAACTTTGCATTGGCTAACAGAATTTTGTTGATACGCCAAAAGACGATAACTGAATTCTTATGATCCAAAAAGTAAGTTATTGTGTTTAATTAACATTGTGTACTTAGTAATGAATAATTAACGATAACGTGCTGTAGATTAAAGTGTTATAATTCAGGTTACATTGTTGCGTTTTTAATTGAAACTCAGTAATGTTTTCCCCCATCAGGTTGTTTGGATTAGCCAGACCTTCAGATTACCAGGGTTCAGATTAACGGAACTCTGGTGTAAGCGTAAAAATCATAAAAAACCAATTCTTTTTGTAATTGCTGTATTACAAAAAGAAAGTTATTTTGTACTTTTAGCACACTCGTAAAAGGGCTAAATTTATGTTATCAATAGTTAAATTTTTTTTACCAAATTTATATTACCTCTATTTAACATACAAAAATTTCTTTTAAATATTACATAAAAGGTGGTATGAGGAAAGTACTGTTCGTTACTCGTCAGATAGTGCTATACCGGTACTTAATAGAATTCAATATAGACTACTCTATCTAATACCGGTAATAGCCACTTTCTGCATTAGTAATAAAATATACTATTTAATTTTTTATTATCTATTTACGTAAGTAAAATTTATAACTAATATATATTTTTACTCAGAAAACTTATATCAAAACGAAAATGTGTTTTCCAAACTGAATGTTCCTAATTTTAGGGTTGTTTAGTGAAAATGTGTCAATTCCATGAATCTAGTCATTTGTATCTATTTATTGTAATGAAATAAATATTGTTTTATTATTTTGAGTGTTTTATTATCATCTTTAGAATTTTTATTGTTTAAGCTGTAAGCATCATCGATTAATTTTGTTAATAAGATTTTCGTGATCTTAAAATGTTTTTCTTGTCTCGGCGCACTGTGGCGAGGTTGTGCTACACGGGGTGTTTTTAAACTCTACCAACCTTCTGAGGTATTGTTCCTGGGTCAGTATAAAATCAAAATGTCACATTTAAATCATACGGACATCCTTAGTTACTTACCGCCGTTTTATTTTTTTTCCAAAAATTATTTTTTCATTGTTATAGAGACATTAGACCTGCACCCAGCCTCATACCACTAAAAGTGTCATTCTTAAAATTGTTACAAGAATCCCAGTTTTAAAGTTATTCTTATTTGAACATTTTAAAATCGTTGTCATTTTGAGTTTCATTTTTTATAGGTTATTTATCCATAATACTATTAGAATATATGTCAAATGAAAAAATATATATTTAATAGTTTTAAAAACAAAAAAATTGTGGTTCTTTGAGTAACTAACTTTGGATTTAAATATTATAATTTTTGGATTTGTTATCTAAACCAGAACAATTTTTCACTCCACCAGGTACAACACCTCAAAAAGTTAACATTTTGTTCTGAAACACCCTGTGTAGATGTTTGACCCTGAGTCATGGTACCAAGGTCTCAGACTTTTTTAATTCCCCCTATTATGTTTAGGAGGGTAAATGCCTTGATCAGATCTAGCTCAAGACAAATCTGTTTTAATAGTGGGAAGCGAGTCTGAGAAAGGTTTACTTACAAAAGAATTTTTATAAAACACTATAAACTGGCAGTGTAGTTTAAATTACACTAAAAATTAAATGTACATTTTAATTATTTTCAATTTGGCCAACAAATAAACTTTTGATTTTCAATCATAAAACATAATCCCCAAAATCTGTACTGAGTCTGGTCTTTTAGAGAATTATGGGAAAATCGTCACAAAAACTATTAGACTTTCCTATTTTAGGCCTAAAGTACCAGTTTACCAAATGTCAGCTTCCTAAGCAATTGGGAAGTGGGAGAATAAGTGATGAGTGAGTCAGTGATGGCTTTGACGTTTAGTTATACAGATTATTTATCTGGATTTTTATGAGAGTTATATTTGTTTGATAAGCTTGGAGCGTAACAATATCAGATATCAAACAATATCAGATATTTTTAAGACTTATTTCTTTGATATAACCTTGCTACATTGTACTATAACCTTCTTGTACCTTGCTAAACATGTACAACTTTGTTCTCAGATGTTTATTAAAAGTTGTTAAATATTTTCTTATCTGCCCAAACTGGCACGGTCGCAACAACCTGTAATTCAACTACTTGGAAGTCACGAATTGTGGATAGTTGTGAGAGATGGTTGGTGGATGTAGTGTTCTCTTGTGTTAATTAACGTCCGTACTATTACTAATACTAATAATATTACGTTAATCCGCAAAGATCTTCCTCATAATTAGACCAATTCGTTATTCAGAGGACGTGGTTGGGATTCCTCGTTAAACTGTAGGTCCCTTAGTTGCCATCAGCTGTTGGGCTATTAATGAACAGTCTAAGGAACATGTCAGCCTTAGTCAGTAACAAGACTACAAGATCGCGCCACAATCATCTTACTCTCAATCCTCATTCATACTTGGTCTAAAATACCTACATTGTAGTGTGGTTGCCATTTCAATGATCTTATCTAATCTAATCATACATGCCAGGCAAGTAAATAGATTATGGAAAGTAATTGTAAACTCTTCAAATGATTAGTGCTATCAGAATAAAGTACAGTACTGTATACAGTATTGTATTAGATATTCAAAATTTGACTGTCATATTAGAAAGTAGTGTTGACTTACAAAAAAGAATAATACTGAAACATATTTAAAGCTTCGTAACAATTTGAGAATGTTAAAAATGTGTTTGTTATTTCATGAATTATATTAAATATGAAATAAACCCTTAACATATATTTAAAACTCTGGTGTCTTGCTAGCCTATTTGTTAGTGTCTTGGGCTTCATTGCCAGAGGTCACAGGTTGCATTCTCAGGATGCCCATTTGAGTTTCTACCATTTTCCCAAAAAGCTTTATTGTGAAATCACTACTTGTCTCCATGAAATGCCCCTTCTAGCTTAGATGAAAAAACTTAATTTTTGACAATTAAAAATTGTATAAAGGTAAGAAGTTTAATTTATAAGAATGTTTCATTTCTATTATTTCATCCATAAAATAATAGTGTGATGGATTTCCTAGAAAGTATTTTAATTAGATTTTTCATCAAATTAAAATTTTATTTGTAGCGCCTTAAAAACACTTGATTAGCAATGCACAAAAGTAACACACATCACGTTCAAAACATTGAAGGCGCTATAGTATTGTATTTCGTGGTATAGTGTGATATTATTCAAAGTTTGAAAAATAATTCATTCAAATAATCAAATTGGTTTACTTTTATTAAAGATTTTTACCCTCATAGTTGTAGTTTTAATTTTTGTTTTTAAATTTAAAACTTGAGTGTTTGTAAATAATTGGTAATAGTAGAATGACACATATTTTTTCCCTAACATAAATTAAAAACGACAACCATCAAGAAACCTATTATATACTTTAAGGTTAAGCTAAATGTCATTCAAAAAATTATTTTTCGAAAAATAATATCCAATTTCTGAAATTAGCAAAAGAAAACAAGTTAAATTAATTAATTGTTAGATATTCATAACCCCCCACCGTAATACCAAACCGTTTTGAGTGGGTTTTGTTGGTTGATGTGACCTTACGCTGCATACCAAGTTTCATGAAAAACGGTTGGGAGATAAGGAAGAAGTTGACTGTTAAATATTCTACACAAGAATAATATTGTACGCTCTCAGACAACGATGTTTACTATGTACAATAAATTTAACTTAACACTGGAACCGTTATAGACAAATAATTTAAAATATTAATTTGTTTAGTTTTTAAGCTGGTTTTAATGGCGGTAGTCTAATTATACTTTACCTTTATTGGGTAAGTACTATCGTATAAGTGGGAAAAAATTGAACAAACTCTTTGCTCTGTGGTATTATTATCAAATAAAAATACGTGATCTTTTGATCGCCTGTTTCGTCATATGATCAGCTGATTTACTCTACAACTGCTGTTATTCCGAATCAGCTGTAGTTACACAACAATAGGCCTTATTCACGCACCGCGTATTGTCCTCGTAGCCTAATCGAATTTGGCGGATTCAGGTCGCCCCTTTCTCACGGCCCGCCCTCTAAAGCGTTTTCATGTAGATTCGGATTCACTCCACTGGATTTTATCACTGACGTCTTCCTCACAGGACATGAGTCACATTTTGTAGTCCATTTTAAAAGCTCGCTGTTTGTGAATCTGCCAATTCATATACCTACTACCTGGTACTACTTCCAAACACACAATAGATGTAAGTTGAAATTTGATGTGTAATTGAAAATTTTATCCAGATAAAACTGGGAAGCCGGACCACAAAATCGTGGACCTACTGAATGTGTCATTTTTTTAAATTTTTTCTCACCAACTCAGTGTATTTATAAGGAGATTCTGAATCTCTCGTAGGAATTCGAATTAATACCAAAAAGTTTGGCTTTTTGTGATCTGTACCACAACAGTATAGCTCACTTAGCTGACAACGGCCTAGAATTTAAACTGATATATTTTAAGAGTGTTTGCCTAGACCCTAGGCCTGGCCGTGGCAGACACGCGGTGTTGGAATGGGGGGAGGAGGCGCCACCCAGATAAAGTGAAGTGACACTTTGATAACAAACAGATACAGTCGATGGATTGCTCTCCACTCCGGGAAAATATAACCATTGGCCAGAGGGCAAAAGGGCGGAGTCCTGAAATTTAGGAACAAATATGAAATAGTAAACTTGAGTTCAAACATTTACTTATTGTACATGCTTCGATACCGAAAATAAATCCCAATTACATCGCATCATTATTTTTCATAAAATATTACAACAGTAACAACTAAATGGCTACAAAAATACACACACGAAGAAGGGTGTACCTAAAAATAAATAAAAATGGTTGTACCGTATTTACTTCCCTGTGGGTAAATTGGTTAGATCAGGGATATGTCTAAAAGGAATGTTTTCAGTTCCTCTAACCAGCTGTCCTTATAACCATATGACGTCACCGATTCAAATTTCGGTATGACTAATTGTCAATACCCCCAGAGCTGACATATACATGTCAAAACTAGATGTTATATATTATAGCAATCAGCTATTTATGGGTGACACAAAGATTGGAATATAGTTATTACAAAAAGAAAGGATTGAGTTATCGATTTCAACATGTTTGCCAATAATCATTTATACTGTACTTTATTTGTGGTGAGCTCACAAACAGTCGTGAAAAGTGCGGACTTGGAGCATCATATTATTGTCGACAAACCTTGATCGATACAACATCAGTCTCAAAGTTTTCATACGACATCGGCAGCTTCAGTTAGCTCCTGCATTACACTACATTATGCCATTATAGTTAGCTAGTAATATTTATTAGTAGATACATACGCTCTATACACCAGACAAGGGATGCTATAGAACAAGATGATTTTTCTAATTAGTAAAAAAATAGTAAATGTTTCGTTATTTTACTTGAACAATACATAAACTTAATAGTATCATTATCAGTAAAAAATAGCATTACTGTATCCCAACATGTTTCTTACGGCAGAAAACCTACGTATGCATTGTAAACCACGGAGAATGGATAGATTTGTATAACTCGCTTAGCTATTGACATAAAGCTACTTGGAGGTCACGAATTGTGGATAGTTGTGAGAGATGGTTGGTGGATGTGGTGTTCTCTAGTGTGGATTAACGTCCGCACTATTGAATACTACGTTAATCCACAAAGACCATCTTCATAATTAATTAGACCAATTCGTAATTCAGAGGCCGTGGTTCGGATTCCACGTTAAACTGTAGGTCCATTAGTTGCCATCGGCTGTTGGGCTATTAATTAACAGTCCTGTCTAAGGAACATGTCAGCCTTAGTCAGTAACAAGACTACAAGATCGCGCCACAATCATCCTACATTCATTCCTCATTCATACTTGGCTTAAAATACCTACCTGGGTAGGTCGCCATTTCAGTTAAAAGTAAAGTAAGTATAAGTCTAATCACACCATAAAACAAATATATTTAAAATGTACCTATTCTATTTACATAGAACGGTTCTACGGATTTTGCTGACTACATATTTATATAAAGAATCTCTCTCCCAATGTCATGGGGGAAACCTTTGAGCGAGGCTTAATATTTTGATGATTAAACATTAAAACCTATTTAGATATGAGAAGTTGTGTTAACGAGCTATGATATTGCTTTGCTTATCGTTTTAGTGAAACATTGAAGTTGATTATTTGGAGATTGGTGCGTTTAGATAAATTAATCACCAACTTAACTGTGACAAGCGCGCTTGGTAAATGTTTAATTAATTTTCAGTTAGTTTCTGTTTAATTTTGTATCATTTCGTTGGCTTTCGGTAAACATAAGGGTTCTGTTTACTCCACAAATATGACAATCAAGGGGAAGAATTGAAAGTGTGAAAACGCGCGTTGAAACTTGAAACACAAACAACCAACCTTCAACTTGTAGTGTTTCAATTGTTACGTAGCAATATTATATTTCTTCTAATATTTCTACTGGACAGTCCACACTCAGCCTTTACTGTCCTGGTGTCGCCGAAAGCAGAGCATACCGTGTCCTGTGGCAGGTGGAATAACAACCACCTCTTCTTTGGTTTCTTTAGTGTCCGACGTTAAGCCTTCGTGGAAACAATGCTCCATTATGTAGGGAACTGGAACAGAATCGAAAGCTTTTCTGAGGACACTTTGAAGACCAATAAGTCAGATTTTGATCGGCTTCGTTGAAGTTTAGCTGTAGAGGTTAGTGTTGACAATGTGATGGACCGACATGGTAGCTCAGGAGTGCAGGAAGTCAAAGGTTGCTGGATCGAAACCAGGGGCCGGCGACTCCTGTCAGTTCATGAGCGGTCACCTCTGGCTAGCCCATGTGACTAATATCGCTAAGGTGGCTTGCTGTCTTTAATTCACCACATAGGCCTTAGACCCATGGTGTTGGGGAGTTGAGGTTAAAAAAACTGTTGGACTAGTCCCTCGAAAATGACGTGGAGTTTTACTGGGTTTTATCCATACTTCCGGTAACAACCGGCGTGCGATAAGCATTTAAACTCCTTAAGAAATCATCGTTTACGTAATAAACCTACCTAAAAAACAGGCATCATTTTAGCGAATTTCCCATAGGGAAGAAGCTATTACCGTAGGTCTTATGGCAAGAGTTAAACCCGGGACCATGTTATTTTGTCTTCTTTAGGTGCCCAGAGACCAAAAACAATGGTAGTTAAAATTTATATATATATATATATATAAATATATATATTATATTAATATGAATATATATATATTTGAATATTTATATATATTATATAGAATATAAAGCATAAAATTGGTATATATTTATATATTTATATATTAAAAATCATAGTTTATGTATTTATCATGGCAGCTAACCTGCATACCCTTTTCCCACGTTAATCATTTATGGAAAATAGGAAAACTCCTTTATTTATGGACAGATGTTGATGAAACTTCATATAATTGGTCAAAATATAACTTGTTTATGCTAGAAATTCCTACTTTCAGTGTTCCTCACAGCAGCTAACCTGCATTTCTTTTCCCATGTTAATCATGCGGAAAATAGGAAAACCCCTCTATTTATGGACAGATGTTGATGAAAATTTGTACAAATTGTCAAAATAAAAATTGTTTATGTTATAAATGCCCACTTTCAGGGTTTCTCACAGCGGCAAACCTATATACTCTTTCCCGTGTTAATCTTATGAAGAATAGGCAAATAACTAACTCATATATTCATCGACAGATATTGATAACACTTAACATATAATATTATTATGACACAGGAAATTCGCTGAGTACGCAGGTCTGCTGCGACGGGGGTATTTGTAATCTTAAAATTTGCGAGAGAATGTTTACAACGAGATGTTATACTGATGAGTTTAAAAATGCCGCGTCCAATATCATTGTTTAGAAGTTGCGTGAGGATCTCCCTACCTCACGCGAGGCGGTTCCCCGCGGCGGGAGATCGCGGTGACATTTTCTCACGCTTGTTTTTAATAATTGTTGATGAAGACCCAGTGATGACGTTACTCTCTCCTGCCATTTTAGAAACTATTTTGAGATAGTTGGAATCAGGTTGGTAGCACTTGGCAGGTGCGTGAATACCCTATGTATAAAACATTCTTCCATTTAGAATAACGGATTTTGAAACCGCCCTTTTACCGTGATTTATCAGTAAAGATATTTTTACTTATATAAACCTTTTGAATATCTTTGTAAACATTGCAGGCACACATGCCATTGGAAGAGCGAATTTTAGTTATTTTTCTGTCGTTGAAGTGTGATTCGTTTGGTTTTTTGTTTGAAGACGAAGTAGCTGAAATTTACTGCGGTAATTAATGCACAGATAAAGAAAATTAATTCAATTCTGTATCTTTAACTAAAGCGTTGAATAAAAACATGCCACAGAAGCATGTTTAAAATTAATATTTTTTGGCGAATTTTCTTTGATGAAAAATTATTTATCGGTCAAATTCCGTTAAGTGCTCACAAAGTAAAGTAGTATATCATAGCAATATAGTAGTGGTAGTAGTATAGTAACGTTTTTATTATTTTTAATTTACGGATGATTATAATGAAATCCTATTTAAAAATATCAATAGCCAACCTAACTTAACTCCGAAGAGCGCAAATAACTCCTTATAGGCAAAATGAAGTTGTAGGCATGTTACGTATTTTTACCTAATTTATGACTAAGCTAATCAAGTTTCGCACTACTTGTGATTCCCCATGATTGTGGTCTTACTGAATTATTCGCCATAGTAGGTTAAAGAATTTTGGGATTTCGTGTTTGACATTTAATTGGTTTCGGGTAAAATAGTTCAAAATGTCGACATCTTCACCCAATATCCTACATATAACTTACGGTAATTAGGAATTGCGTCTTAATAGTACACCAGCACTTCCCACCGGGAGGGTGAGTGAAAAATTAAAACGATTAATTAGATGATTAAGAAAACTGATCTCATGATGTCCTGTTATATTCTAAAGTAGAAGCCGAACAAGTTTGAAACAATTGGTTATATGACAAGCCTTCCTAGCTTAAGAGACGAATCGCAGCCGAAACAGGAATGAAACACAAAAACAACAATCAAATAGTTATGTTTGTACTTTGTCAAACTGACGCTCTAGCAAGGAGTTATTTCCAAAAGAACCTTGTTTACAACGGATCCCTGCCTCACCAGTTTTTAGGTGTCTCCAACTTGACTTTGGACAGGTGCGTGGTTGTGTGGACAATTCGTCGTTTAGCATGATCTACCCACGTTGTCACAATGCTGTTTGGTAATGTACCGTTTGGTCAAACACCTTCAGCAAAGTTAAAACATAGACAGTAACACAATATTTTACAAATTCACTAAGTTCCATGGCTTCTTCGCAATGCCGATGTGTTCCAAACAGAACGAAAACTGGAAATTTTCGCAAACTGGGTCTAAATTCATCCCATTTTGTGCATCATCCTTTCTTTCTTCTTTTGGACTTCTTTTGGATTCTTTTAGAAAGAGCTTCTTGCTAGAACGTCAGTTTGACAAAGCACAAACATAACTATGTTGTTTTTGCGTTTAATTCCTGTTTCGGCTTCGATTAGCCACTTCAGCTAGGAAGGTTTGTCAGACGACACTAGTTTTCAGGTGTCTCCAACTTATCGTCTAGGACAGGTGTGTGGTTTTGTGGAAAATTCATCGTTTTGCATGATCTACGCACGTTGCCACAAAGCTGTTTGGTAAAGTATCGTATGGTAAAAGACCTTCAGCAAAGTTAAAACAATTACTTGTAATTGATAAAAAAAGTAATGATTTATTTTAACTTTTATACCTGATTGAAGTTTTTATTGAAACGAGACAAGCCAGTTGAAATGAATATTGATTGACTGATATGGAATCTCAGTTGCTGTACTATCAAGCTATTCGGTTTTCAATGAGATTCTTCGGAACCTCTGCAACAGTTGGTAGCGTCAAGACGGAGTTTATCGCGGGTAGAAACCACTGTCTTAAATAGCGATGTTTTTATTTTAAAACTGACACAAAATTCTTGGAACTATTAGTGACGTTGTCAGTCATGTCTGATCGTTGTAGACGAGGTGAATTGTGAAGGCGAAGACGTGTTATCAGCAGCCCAACCTAACCTCGTCCTCGATGATAACAGGCAACCACTCCGACACTCGACCACTCTCAGCTGATAACAACCACTCGAGAACGGCTAGTCAGCTGATCACCAACAGCTTAACAGCCACTTACTCTTCTCACTAAATAATAAGGATTTGACCAAAATTGATTTTCTCTTTTAAATAGTATTAAGGTCTAAGGATTTTTTCTGGGAATGTTTTTACAGTAATTTCTCACTTAAAAAATCAAACTTACAATAAGTTGTTTAATATAAACTAATATTTATTGAGTCTAATTTGACCCTAAATTTTGGTGTTGCATATGCTCAGCTGACAATATTAACAGCCTAATCTGTAAAATATTTTTGACTTAATTACAGTAATACTTTTATGAGTTCCTTAAATGAAATATTGCACCAAATATCTGCAGATCTACAGTTACCTCTAAGCTTTAGGTTCCAGAAAAATAACAATCTCAAGGTAAAAGTTGTTTGAATTAAAACCTGAATTTTCATATATAATTAAGTGATATTTAGATCTATAAACTTACTTACAATTCTTATTCACTCTTCTTATTCAAATGTCTTAAAGATTGTCCGGGGGAGAGCCCCCCTTTACAACTAGCTGGCTCCGCCATGAAAAGAGCTACAACTTTGAATTCAACTTCATAACGGGGTAAAGTGTGAACGCTACATGAAAATTATCATGCGAAAAGTGTCCGTTATAACCAGTCAACAGTGCTCCATGTAAATTGCCATCAACTGTTTGGATTGCATCTGCCATCGGGACCAATTGCTTCGAGATAGAAACCGGATCAAGTGCTGTGATAGGTCCAGCTACTTATTTATAACCCGGTTTTAAAACACATGTAGAAGGGTCCGGGATTACTGAGTAACGGATGTTTAATGTTGAGACATCCAAGCATCATATTAGTCATATTGATGAATACTACAGGCTACACACTGGCCTCCAGGTTCTAGGTCATCTTTGCTACCTTCCAAGTGATCGGTTTGCAGTTAGCACTGTATCTACTTATTCACGGCGAAACAGGATCCAATATCTAAGGCATCTCTGATCCTTTTTAGAGAATTTCCCATAGGGAAGAAGCTATTACCGTAAGTCTCAGGATAAGACTTCAGCCCGGGACCATGATACTTTTTTTGTTTTGAGGTGCCGTGTGTGTGTGTCCGTGAACACGATAACTCTCGTAAAAATGGTCAGATCGAGACCAAATTTGGTAGAGACGTGTATTCCTACAAATGCTCAGACGTATGTAAACCAGACATATCGGTCAATCGGAAAGGTTATTTTGGGAGGGTTGTTCCCCAAAAATAGACTTTTTGCGTTTTTTATATGTTATAAGTTTTAAATTTTATCTTTTATCATTAGAATAAGCTAAAAAAACTACACAATTTAGTTCCTTAAAGTTTTTCTCTATCTCCAACGGTTACCGAGATATTAAAAAATCTAAACACAGTACGTTGTATTTTGGGACTCCAATGTTAATCTTATGGAGGATAAGGAAAAAGTAATATTTCACTTATAAATATATATTTTTGGATGAAACTTGGTATTTAGCTTCATGTGGTTGAGATCCATTATTTATGCTTTAAAATCATTATTTATTACAGCAGTAAACTTTCATTCTCTTTGCCATGTTAATCTTATGGAGAATAGGGAAACCCTCTTATTTATTACGAATATTGATCAAACCTGTTATTGGTTTGGAAATTCGCTGAGTACGCAGGTCTGCTGCGATGGGGATATTTTAAGATGCAAAGTCACCTGATTCCTTCTTTTAATTTTTTACATTTTTGTTCTCAATGAACGGAAAACGTTTTACTAAAATAAGATTAAATATGTGGCTAATCCATCTTGAAACAAGATGTCCAAGATGTGGGGCTGACCGAATACTATTACTGCTCTGTATATCTTGGTAACAGTGAAATGTTTTGTTAACAATTAGTATAAAACACATTTTGCCCAATTTACTTTATTGCTCACAAGGATCCTTGGTTTAAAATATTAAAAATTGAGTACATTTTTAATTAAGTAGACTACGTGGAAATACCAATACAAACGGAGTTAAATAAAGAAACCCCTTATACTCTGTAGGAAAATCAACATGCACATATCTAATAGTACAGCTGAGTAAAGTAGCCTAGTTGTGGTGGATTTTACACTTCAGTGGGTAGTTGTGGTTGGGTGAGTCCACTTTGGAGCTCCAGAGATGACAATTATGTTTTCCTACACCACCGGGATTTTCAAAACTCCAGTAATTATACCGTTTGAAACTGTTCGTTTTTAGATTTGGTAAGAATCGAATTAAAAATGACATTGATCTAGATTCGAAACGGTCGATTGTTATAAGCGTTGTCGTCGAAGTTTCGATCAAACTATTGACTTTTAATTTTCAACCTTCATTATATAATTCTCATCAGTGATGAATCCATTCATAGTACTTGTTTTAAATATGCGTCGAATACATGATGAACTATTGGTGTGCGTAAACTACTTCTGTTGACGGGAAGTGGGAATTTAAAATAAAATATACAGTATTAGTATTTTGAAATTCTCAAATGTTTACAAACTTTAGATTGTATAGAGACGTTCATTCATTAGACTCTGAATGAACGATATAGAATTATATAATACGACTAATAAATCCACTGCAGACAATCTTCAGACAGATGGGTCCATTTTAGTGATAACAGATAGCTATGTCATCAATTGCTGAGTTGAAAATTAAATTATAATGGAATGTAATCAATGTGTTTACTTTGACGCTTTGAACAGCTGTTTAGAGAAACTGAAAACATTTCCTTTAGACATATCCATGATACCAAACTATTTCCCAAAGGGAAATAAATACATTTATATTTGACATGGATATTTCAAAGCTCCAGATTGCGGAGGGGTTTAGCAATTTACAAGACACAAATTGATGCTTGCTAAGTTACTTCTTTGGTGTAGTGTTTCTCAGATAATACTGTAGTATAATATTAAACGTGTCATCATCTACATAAATAAAATTAGAGTTGTATCTGTGCATTGGTTGTAATTATGATATTTTTTGTTATTCTTACGTTTCATACTCCAGAAAAGTCGAAATTGGTCTTATCTCAATTATGTCTGCCTTTCTGTAACATCAAGCAAAGGTTTTTTATAATTTTTCTCCATAACACGATAGCTTTTTTTCTGGAAGGTGGTAACCCTTGATGAGTGCTCCTCCTTCCTGCGAGGGTTATGTGGTGACAACCGTTAAGCGGTGTTTACCCGAACTAAACCCACCTTCCGCCATCCGTCCAGACGTGTATAAGCAACTTACATACGGACAAATGGATTTAATTTGGGTGAATCACAGTATTGTCATTATTTTACTTATACCTCTTAAAAGAGGTTTTTGTTGACTGTCGACTATCCAACGCACTATGAAAATAAAATAATTAGCTCTCAAAAACTAGTTTTTAACAAAATTAAATATATTTCTTCTGTTATAACAGAACATGTGATCTTTAAAGGTAATTGATCAGACAAAATTACCATCGGCTGAAAAATAATATCAAATCCTATTTCGAAATTTTACTACTGTATATAAAATACAGTAAAGTCCCCAGTTCTCCCGTTTTTTTCGGAGAAGACGGCGTAAAATGCTTCCTGGAGCGTCACAGACAAACAGACACAAATTGAGATAAGACAGGTTTCGGTTTCTCTAACGCACGAAAAGTAATAATAACTAAAAAATGAATAATTCTGAGCAATGTATAGACAAAACTCTAGTGTTATTTATATAGATGAGAAAAGTTAACTTTTTTGAAAAGAACGTATGCTCCGTACCCTACCGTAGTATCTTTTATTTTTTTAACTACTATCAATTACTGGTGTTTGTCGTTTTCCTCAGCTCACGCACAACACCAGCCGTGATCTCGGCTCGGTCCTCCTTCTCGGACCCTCCCAGACCCACTCGTCGGCGACCCCAGCGGCGCCCCCAGTCCCCGGTTTATCGCCTCTCCTTATACAGCGACCCGGCGACTCCTTGACAGGCCCAACCTTGGACCCTGTCCAGCATCGTACATCACGGGTCGACCGTGGAACGTAGTAAGTGGCAACAGGCAGGAGACGGAGGCAAAACACGTAAAAAGTTGTTCTTCAGTAGGTTTTAATTGCGTTAGTAACAGAGCGGTATATTCCAGTTGCATTATCTGAATCCAAGCGATTGGAAGACTACGTTTTAGCCAATTTCCCATAGGGAAGAAGCTATTACCGTAGGTCTCATGGAAAGACTTAAGCCCGGGACCATGTTATTTTTCGTCTTTAGGTGCCCAGAGTCCAAAAACAATAGTCATTAAAATTTATACAGTATATATATATAATATGTGTGTGTGTGTGTGTGTGTGTGTGTGTGTGTGTGTGTGTGTGTGTCTGTGAACACGATAACTCTCGTAAAAATGGTCTGATCAAGACCAAATTTTGGTAGAGACTTGTATTCCTACATTTGCTCGGACGAGTTCGAGTGTAACGGTTACCAAGATATTAAAAAATCTAAACACAGTACATTGTATTTAGGGGCTCCAATGCTAATCTTATGGAGGATAAGGAAAAACTAATATTTTCCTTGCTAATCAACAATTTTGGATGAAACTTTGTATTTAGTTTCATGTGGTTGGGATGACGCACGTTTATGCTAAAAAAACATAGTTCATGTGTTTCTCACAGCAGCAAACCTGTATACCCTTTCCCATGTTAATGTTATGGAGAATAGGCAAATATTCTAATTTATCAACAAGTATTTATTTATTGATTAATCTAGTCACATACTTGTACAGTACTATTAATGCCATATTATTGATTTGGAAATTCGCTGAGTACGCAGGTCTGCTGCGACGGGGGTATTTACTTTTTCCTTAGCCGATAGTATATGGAGAAAATATTGTTTCCGTCAAAACTTTTGGATTTAGTTGAAAGTGGATATATCCGTTTTTTGAACCCCTGAATCCAAAAAGTGGGTTTCGACGTGATGTCTGCCCCTCCGTGTGGGATGGTTGGTTAGTTAATTCATGGAATTATATGAAATTAGACCTACTGTATTGTGTTATATCAATGCACCATCAATGAAAGACCCTCACTGGAGCAATGAGATTTTATCCCTGAGAGGAATATAATAATTTCAACTGGAAGAATCTAAAGACAGCCAACCTAAGTATATTGTTTACTTAGTATATTGTGTAATTAAAATGGAATATTCATCTTAAAACTTAATGAAATTCAGAAAAACTTGTATACGACTGATATTTTTTCCACCCAAATCACATAACTGTACGTGCTTTAAAAAATTAAATTGACTTATTTGTAAAAAATTCCTTTAATTATTCGTACATACATTGTTTGAACTAAAAAAATATATTTTCATTGTTGAAAACATTTGCATTCACTGATTGCTCATTCATAACGAATGTACTTTTGGAACTTCAACATTAGAGTTTATTCTACTAATTATAAGTTTGTAACAAGTCGTTATCAACTTCGGCAAGAGTTTGTTACTAAGTATTGCTACAGTGTTACAACAGTTTAGTAACAGAACACATTCGTGAATACTAAAACACTCGTCGGAAAATTGAAGTAGTTAAACCCTTTAAACTACGGAAACATACGCATGAAGAGGACGTTCCCAGAATTGTGTTTGACGGAGGTCGGCCGACAAAAGACGAGGTTGAAAAACACAAACCAGCTGTTGTGAGTCCCACGCGTTGTATGCGTTGTGTCTGACGAGGAACATTCGGTGGCTATGAAAAAACTTAACCCCACACGTTGAGACAATCGTGTAGGCCAACGGCGGTTTATGTTATGTTAGACACGGGTACTACTTTTGTATCATGGAAAATTCAATA
This sequence comes from Nephotettix cincticeps, assembly GCA_023375725.1. Classification (NCBI taxonomy): domain Eukaryota; kingdom Metazoa; phylum Arthropoda; class Insecta; order Hemiptera; family Cicadellidae; genus Nephotettix; species Nephotettix cincticeps. The sequence continues at coordinate 135,494,455 of CM041786.1, forward strand.
AATTAATCGCACTGTCCGAACAAAGTATCTCAATCAGCTTTCAAATCAGGACATCACTACGTAAGGTAACAATAAGTAGTTTATTTTCACTCTTCTGCTATGAATAAAAAAGCTCTCGCGGGGTTAAAACACGCATCTGTAAGTTACGTCGTGTGCGTTCGCTGCAGCTTCCATAGTACCAAAGACAATTTTATTCCCTGTTACTTTCATTAAAATATTAATTGTCTATGATAGTACCTACGCCATCTTGCTCTTTGACTGCGACGTCCTGTAATCTAGTTACTTGGAGGTCACGAATTGTGAATAGTTGTGAGAGATGGTCGGTGGATGTAGTGTTCTCTTGTGTGGATTAACGTCCGCACTATTGATAACTACGTTAATCCGCAAAGACCATCCTCATAATTAGACCAATTCGTAATTCAGAGGCCGTGGTTCGGATTCCACGTTAAAACTGTAGGTCCCTTAGTTGTCATCGGATCTTAGGCTATTGATTAACAGGAACACGTCAGCCTTAGTTAGTGACAAGACAAGACTACAAGATTGCGCCACAATCATCTTACACTCAATCCTCATTCATACTTGGCTTAAATACCTACATTGTAGTGTGGTTGCCATTTCAATGATCTAATCTAATCTTAATTTTGTTACGGCATTACTGACCACTCTACGGTCCTTAAAACATTGTTGAGGTGTCAAATGAAAGGCAAATTTTTTACCTAGGTAATTAAATTTTTAATTTTTTTTATTTTTCCACCATAAAAATATAATTTCTTGTTAATAAATATAATTGCGTGGTAATTATATTCTCCCGGAAAAGATAATAATGCAATTCCTAAAATTGTCACTATACCTTTAATTTGACAACTCGTTCATATTTTACGACTATCGTGTAAGCGGTAATGCTGTCACAAAATTAACATTGACCTTACGTTGCTAAAAATAAACACTTCTCCAGTAAGGTAGACTGTTAAGTGTATTTTTCAAACATGCCTCAATTGTTGCGCCAATATGGACATATTACACAACAGAGAAGAAACCTCTGTGGCACCTCCCTCCGAGTTATAGCCTATAGTGGTCCTGGAAGTTGACTCATTATTCTTAGTCTTGGACCGTCAATGGCGTGGTCCCAGTTAAACCAAGTTATGATTCATCTATAGTAAACGCCCCTTTGGTGTAAATAAAACACTCATAGCCAACACACGCCACGTTTTAGGGAACTCGTAAAGTGACATTCGCACTCGAATCCTCGGTTTATGTAGGGTACCACTAATTACTAATATGTCGCAAGTGGTATTTGATGACCATGCAATATTTAGATATTTCGAATATCGATATTTTCGATAAATATGACATTTTCATCCATATGATTAAAACTATGGTAGTGAACACAATTTAAAAAGTAGTAACTTTAATGATTTTTATATATGATTTGTATCAACCATCAATTCATAATATTTTCCTATTCCCCTTAATTTTAGACAATCTATAATAAAACATTTAGCTTCAAAATAATCTAAAACTTATAATTTTTGTTACAAATTATCATCATATTTCTGAAAAGAAAAACAAGAGATCAAATTTAAATATTGAAATGATGTATTTTTATTAACAAAGATAAACACTCTCACTCATTTTGAGTACAATACTTCCTCCATAACTATGTATTGGGGAGAGTAAAATACCGTTTACATTGGTCCTCGATCAATTTTTAAAAAAATTAAAAACATATTGAAAAGATGAAATTTGACATATTATTATGGACAATTGATGAAGAATAAAAGAAATAAATATGAGGTAAAACATTACCTCATAAATTAAATTTTAATTTAAAATATCATTTTATTTTCATTTATATTATTTCATACCTTTTTTACCATTTTATTTAAAATTTGGATCATATCATATTAATATCATTTACTAAAACATAATTAAAACAGTTGCATAAACTATATCAATTAAATCATTTGGAATTTTATGAGTAGTCATCAAGTTCACATTTTAATATTATTAGTTCACATTATAAAATATTTTGTAGATTTTTACATATATTTTATTTTATTGAGTTCAAAATACTATTTAGTAAACAATAAAAATTTTTATAAATAGTAATACAAAGTAAATATTTCTAATAATTAAACTGGTCAAATATAAACAAATAATTCTCCCGTAAAACATTTTTTTAACATAGGCCGTTCTATTTTGAGTGTCTATGTTTAGTTTAAAATACATTTATACTGTGAGTCAAATTTTACTGTTTCAAATGGTTTCCTCAACTTTTAATACATATTGAAACAATGTTTTTATGCATAAATATTGCTGTTTCATTAAATGCAACCTAGTTTTTTATTTTTAATATAACAACTAAGAAAATAAAAAAACAATTTTTTTTACCATAATAAATTTGAAATAATATAATACCAATTGTAATTGTTTTAATGTTATTATTCTAAAATAGTATTATAAGAAAATATAACTATTATTTAAAAAAAAAAGCTGTCAGTTGATCATGTGTAAATTTATCTTTATCCGTTCTGTTTAGAATAAAGAATTTATATTATTAGTTTTATATCAGTATATTGTATTATTCGACGATGGAAATAATTTGCTTTGAATTACGATTTTATATTATTTATATAATATTTCCCCTTCAAAAACAAAACTTTTAATACTCATAAAATATGTTATTAGACTCGAATATTAGTTTATTCATAACTAATACCCCCGTCGCAGCAAACCTGCGTACTCAGTGAATTCCCATAGCAATAATATATGACAAGTTTTAGCAATATATGTCGATAAATATGAGAAACATTTTCCTATTCCCCATATGATTAACATGGGAAAGAGTATGCAGGTTTGCTGCTGTGAGGAACACTGAAAGTAGACATTTCTACCTTAAAAGATTTTTATTTAGACCATTTGTACCAACTTTTATCAACATCTGTCCATAAATAAAGGAGTTTGCCTATTCCCTATATGATTGGCATGAGAAAAGAGTATGAAGGTTAGCTGCGATGATAAACACATAAACTATAATTTTTAAGCATAAATGGATAGATCTCAATCACATGAAGCTAAATATCAAGTTTCATCCAAAAATATAGATTGATAAGTGGTTCTAATGGTGAAAGATAAAATTTAAAACATTTTTAAATTACACATGAAAGACGCAAAACCCCCAATTTTGAGTACTAACCCCTCCCCCCAAACTACCTGTTCCCATTCACCGATATGTCTGGATTACGAACTTGTTCGAGAAAATGTAGGAATACACGTCTCTACCGAATTTGGTCTCGATCGGACCATTTTTACGAGAGTTATTGTGTTCACAGACACATATACAGGGTGTCCATGAAAAACGTTTCAGTACTTCGGTGAGTGAATGGGTACATTAAAAGAAAGAAAAAAGGTTCCAATGGAGGTATGGCCTAAAACACTTTTCTCATATATCCGCCATTTTGTTAATTTTACAAAATATTTTTTATTTTAAACATTTTTTAACGGATTATTTTCAAATTTGGTAAGTGTTTTACACTATCAGACTACCATTATTAAAACATAACTATCATGATCCGAGCTCAAAATCCTAAATGGCGGCCATTTTGGATTTTGAGCTCGGATCATGATAGTTATATTTTAATAATGGTAGTCTGCTAGTGTAAAACACATACCAAATTTCAAAATAAAACGTCAAAAATGTTTAAAATAAAAAATATTTTGTGAAAATACCAAATGGCGGATATCTGAGAAAATAAGCGTTCTAGGCCACACCTCCATTGGAACTTTTTTCTTCCTTTTAATGTACCCAATCACTCACTGAAGTCCTGAAACGTTTTTAATGGACACCCTGTATATAAATTTTAACGACTATTGTTTTGGCGTCTGGGCACCTAAAACCGAAAAAATAACATGGTCCTGGGCTTAAGTCTTACCATGCGACCTACAGTAATAGCTTCTTCCCTATGGGAAATTCGCTAAAAATGAATAGTCCTAAGCATATTTTTAGATCGAAAGTTTTGATTCTTGTGATATTTTTTCATACTATGATATTTATACGATGTTATTGTTTTTTTTTAATTCCATCCAATAATAACGTTTAGACCAAAATATAATTTGTATTGTGCGTAGTTTAAATTTGTACATTTTCTATGGCTCAGTTAAATTGCAAATGCTTCTACCAATAACACAACAATAACAGTAGAAACACATGAAACAGTAGTGTTGCACTCTCATAGATAAAAGAAAGTTATTACCTGAATTCAAAACTAATTCGGGAAAAATGGAAAATGTGTTGTTATTAATGATTGTTAAAATTGCGTAGTAAGTGTATGTTCCATGACAGTAAAAGTGGAAGGTAAAAATATTTTTAAAATAAATAATCAAGTTTTACACATTATAACATGAATCCAAAACTTTTCACGGAACTTCTTATGAATGTTTCCAAAACTCTTCATAACAACTCATCAGCTGTTTCCTATTACTGTCGACCGATAAGAGTCGGAATTCCCAATTATTGTAGAGCGCCACGGACCGTGTTTCTCGAAGTGTTAGTATAATAGTCGAAGTGTTATTGTTTCTCCCCTAGCAATAAAATAAGCTGTGTCATTACAAAAGTAAAACATCATCTTGTAAACTGCAGTCTGTACCTGGGAGTGTCCGATTCCGGAACATCCAGTTACTCCACGGAACAACTTGGCTTCTCTCAAAATTTGACCAAATACAGTATTGGTGTTAATGCACCTGGGAGCGGAGATGAAGTGTTCACTTTCCCCGCGAGGTTGCGCTGCTGCTGCCTTATTAGGCCGTTGCCTTGGCGACTGAGTATGGTCCGATGTCTGTCGTCAGGAAGTGTAACCGGGGACAAGGACAAGGCTCTTCCACACTCCCAGCCGAAACATGGTCCAGGCCGATGGATATGGAGTATAGGAAGTTCCCGAACTTGGCCTGGAGTCATTCAATCTAGGAAATTTTCTTAGTGGCAGCCTTGATTCCAACATTCGTGATTGTAAAATTAAAACAAATATTTTAGTCACAAGTTCTTTTTTGCCCCTTCAAAAATTCTCATTTTATGCACAGATCGCGTTATAGGTTTTACTTTAAATATCAATAAAAACCTTAGTTTACTGGTATGCGAATATAATCTCATCTGTCAATAAATCCACTACAGAAATGTATTCATTCCATCATCAAAGTTCCATTATCACTTCCTGTAGTTCTCATTACTTCCAGCCCTGGAAAAAGGTAGTTCCATCCTTTCCAGACCTGAAAAGGTGGCCCCATCTCCATCACTTCCAGCCCTGCAAAGGTAGTTCCATCTCCATCACTTCCAGCCCTGCAAAGGTAGTTCCATCTCCATCACTTCCAGCCCTGCAAAGGTAGTTCCATCTCCATCACTTCCAGACCTGCAAAGGTAGTTCCATCTCCATCACTTCCAGCCTGCAAAGGTAGTTCCATCTCCATCACTTCCAGCCCTGCAAAGGTAGTTCCATCTCCATCACTTCCAGCCCTGCAAAGGTAGTTCCATCTCCATCACTTCCAGCCCTGCAAAGGTAGTTCCATCTCCATCACTTCCAGCCCTGCAAAGGTAGTTCCATCTCCATCACTTCCAGACCTGAAAAGGTAGTTCCATCTCCATCACTTCCAGCCCTGCAAAGGTAGTTCCATCTCCATCACTTCCAGCCCTGCAAAGGTAGTTCCATCTCCATCACTTCCAGCCCTGCAAAGGTAGTTCCATCTCCATCACTTCCAGCCCTGCAAAGGTAGTTCCATCTCCATCACTTCCAGACCTGCAAAGGTAGTTCCATCTCCATCACTTCCAGACCTGAAAAGGTGGTTCCATCTCCATCACTTCCAGACCTGAAAAGGTAGTTCCATCTCTACCACTTCCAGACCTGAAAAGGTGGTCCCATCTCCATCACTTTCAGACCTTAAAAGGTGGTTCCGTCTCCATCACTTCCAGACCTGAAAAGATGATTCCATCTCCATCGCTTCCAGACCTGAAAAGGTAGTTCCATCTCCATCGTTTGCAGACCTGAAAAGGTGGTCCCATCTCCATCACTTCCACACCTGAAAAAGCTTGCAGACCTGTAAAGGTGATTCTATCTCAATCACTTCCAGACCTGCAAAGATGGATCCATCTCAATCACTTTCAGACCTGCAAAGATTGTTCCATATCTATTTCTTCCCGACCAAAACCAGGAGATGTGAACACGTTGGATCCACGATTCTCTACTTTACTACTTTAGTTACACTTTAGTCCACTTTAGTTATTAAGTTATACTTTAAGTTATAATGCAAATTATTGAACAAAATAGCGGTTGTTCAGTTATCGGAAGGCAGAGAGGATGGACTTAACACTGTTTTTATTTATTTGTTTGTGGACTAACCAAAATGATGACCCCATATCCAAGAACACTTCCCGGAGATTGCTAATCGTTGTCCAGTTTATTCATGAGTCATTGGGCTAAAGGTTGTTGAGTCCTTTTTTGGAATTTTGGTAGCATTGTTTGGAGTAAAAGTACGTTGTCAATAACATACCTTCCTATCTTCCTATTGAATAGAGGGTGCGAAAACTATATTGTTGTAAACTCTTCACAATTTATCATTTAAAACCCCACCAGTCTCCTACTCTTCAAAAATTCCGTTAACCCCCTTTTTCTCTTTAAAAATTTGTTGAATAATAAAGGAGAAAGCTTTAGAGAAATACATTTGTGTAACGAGCGTTACAGTGACTGTGTCCCATACAAATTAGCACGACCGGAAACGTCTGCAGCAACTATCGGTTAGTTCTAATCGAATCAGCCGCCAGGACACATCCCTGGTCATAGTCACGTGCCGTCGTTTCCGTTTCCAAAAGTCCTCAGCCGCGGAAACGACAGGATGTTCCACATCACACGCAGGACGTCTCCTGCACGACTAGTCGCACCCGGAGATCTCTGTCCATTAAATTAACCAAGAGAGATTTTATGGCCATTAAATTAATCAAGGGATCCTACTTGGTCCGTGGCGCGTGGCTGAAGTACTGTGCTCTGTAAAAGTAGAAAATTGTGGATCTTGTTCACTTCTCCTGACTTTTGCATGTGTGTGATGCAGATAGAACCACCTTTGCTTCTTCAATGTGTTGACTTTTTTGTTTTCCATTTCACTGTTTCATTTATATCCATTTAAGATATGTTTTGGATTATAGCAATTCTCGGGCAAAAGAAGCGACAAGTGTTTTCACTAGAAACGCGGCGAAAGGGAGAGCGGCGAAGGAGTGAATGTTGCAAGGCTAATTTTGGCAAAGACCAACAACCGACAACCACTGTCCAGGGCCAGGGTCAAGGGAAAGGAGAGAGAGCGAGGGAAGAGGATGAGGAGGAGGTGGGAAAATAAACATAATAGTGCCTTTGTACGGAGCCTGATTGTTCAGTGTCGTCAGTACAGGAACTATAAAATAATATTTTCACAATTAATTTGTCGTATTCTTTCTTATCGTTTCTTATAAAACCTTGAAACAGCCTTTCTACGTTTTTGGATTAGATTAGATTAGATTATTTAAATGGCGACCATACTACAAGGTAGGTATTTTAAGCCAAGTATGAATGAGAATTGAGTGCAAGATGATTTTGGCGCGATCTTGTAGTCTTGTTACTGACTAAGGCTGACATGTTCCTTAGACAGGACTGTTAATTAATAGCCCAACAGCCGATGGCAACTAATGGACCTACAGTTTAACGTGGAATCCGAACCACGGCCTCTGAATTACGAATTGGTCTAATTATGTGGATGGTCTTTGTGAATTAACGCAGTATTCAATAGTGCGGACGTTAATACAAACAAGAGAACACTACACCCACCGACCATCGCTTACAACTATCCACAATTCGTGACCTCCAAGTAGCTGAATTACAGGACGTCGCCACCGTCCCAGTCGGTCTACAAATAATGATTTTCCATGGTGATTCTAATTATAAATGAATATAGTCAATGGGAGGACTTCATATACGCGATATTACAATCGTGCGACCGCATTTTTCTCGTCATTCCTACACGTTTTAGCCGACAATAAAAATGATCCTAAATATATTTTAATTTTTTCTCCACCTTCTTGATTTTTATAGGTGAGCAACAATGTATTTTCAGGGAGAAAACATGGAGGAATAATGAGAAAAATGCGGTCGCGCGATTGAATGGATCCCCACAAGTGTCTCTGTATCTAGATTTTCGGACACACAGTTTAGATTGATTGATTTGAGTTTATTGAGTTGATCAAAGTTGATTGATTCACTACGGGATCCATGCAATCGAGCGATAATCAACTCTGATCAACTCAATAAACTCAAATCAATCTACCTAAACTGTGTGTTCGAAAATCTAGATACAGAGACACTTGTGTAAGTGATAAAAATGTTAAACCAAAAAAAGTATATTTTCTTTTAACTGAACTTACTGAACAACATTCTTTCTCAACCGCATTTGACGTTTACAGCAAAAACAATCTGATCTAATCCATATTCATTGGTAAGATTGTTTTTGTTTTACAGGTATGGAACTTGAAAGTGAACTGACCTTGGTTTCTAATATTAGTGAAGGTCATACAACATATAACATCTATTACTAGGAAATGAATTTTGCCTGCTGATGATTCTTTTCTACAAAGTGACACATTTTCCAAGATGACGTTCTCCGTAAACATCCAGAGATAAAAAGTATTGTTGGTTTAACTTAGATTATTAACTATAATTTCAAAAAAATTGTACTTTGACATAATTTTATTATCGTTTTCACGTAGTTATTTATTATTTTTATTATAATTGATTTACTAGTGAATAAGTTTTTATCTTTTTTTATAAATTCAAAATAAATATTGTAGTATCTTTATACAATTAAAATACCCCCGTCAGCACACCTGCGTACTCAGAGAATTTCCACCTCAATAATATGGCAATAATAATACAAGTATATGAAAAGATTGACCAATCAATGCCTGTTGATAAATTAGGGTATTTTTCCTATTCTCCGTAACTTTAACATGGGAAAGAGTATGCAGGTTGGCTGCTTTGAGGAATACTGAAAGTAGGCATTTTTACCATCAACTATTTTTATTTTGACCATATGCCAAGTTTTATAATAGATAAAGAAGTTTGCCTATTCTCTATAAGATTAACATCGGAAAGAGTATGCAGGTTTGCTGCTATGAGGAACACAAACTATGTTTTTTAGCGTAAAAGTATGGGTCCCACCACATGAAGCTAAATACAAAGTTTCATTTAAAACTATTGGTTAATAAGGGAAATATTAATTTTTCCTTATCCTCCATAAGATTAGCATTGGAGCCCCTAAATACAATGTACTGTATTTAGATTTTTTAATATCTCGGTAATCGTTGGAGATAGAGAAAAATCTTAAGGAACTAAATTGTGTAGTTTTTTTAGCTAATTCTAATAGTGAAAGATAAAATTTGAATTTTATAAAAACTACATGAGAAAAACACAAAAACCCCATTTTTGGGGCAGAAAACCCCCCCAAACTACCTGTTCCGATTGACCGATATGTCTGGTTTACGAACTCGTCCGAGCAAATGTAGGAATACACGTCTCTACCAAATTTAGTCTCGATCAGACCATTTTTATTATTGTTTTTGGACTCTGGGCACCTAAAGACGAAAAATAACATGGTCCCGGGCTTAAGTCTTACCATGAGACCACCGGTAATAGCTTCTTCCTTATGGGAATTTCGCTAATAGCGAAGAATAAATAATAAGTTCGTTATAAATAAGAAGTAATAGTTTCGAAAACTTATTAGTTTTTTAGTTACGAGGAAAACTGTTACATAAATCAGAGTGGTATTTCAACTCTGTTAAGATGGGAAACAATAACCCAAGGGGAAGAAGTTCATTACTAGGGCCTATAAATAATTCTGCTATAAGTTCAAGGTAAGGCGCGGGGACAAAATAATTGTCGTCCTCCCCTTGAATGATACAACCTGATTGTTTCTACCTAACCAGTCAATCGTGCCCGTTTCTATTTATCGGAGTTGATTCTTCTTAACTCTCAATTTCGAGTGAGCTAATTTTCTAACCTACAGAAGAACACAAAAAGTATGCAAATTTAACTACAGTCAAATACAAGGTTAGAGAATCTAGACTAATACTGTATTAGCAAAATCGAATTCTACTCACAAAGTCGGGACGAAGGAATTGGCTACCCACGAAACTGGATATCAACGGAATTATATGTAATTTTATACCGCGTTTATGTCTTGACTAAGTTTATGTCTTTCAAAAATATAATAAAACGGAGATATGATGATTACATGGATATCGCTTAGCTCTGAGGAGGGGGGGTAATTTGTACGATGAAAATTTCAAACAGGTTTCCATAGAAACTACTAGCTATTGTATTGGATTTTTGATATTTTTCAATCATTTTTAGAAAATCACATCGAATCCCAAACGATGGCACGGTCACGGATACCTACATTATCACAGGTCCATCAAGGGCGGATCAAGGGAGACAATTTGGGGGAACACCCGGGGTCCAGGAGTGGAATATCCCAAGGAAAAGGGGAGTTGTGGGGGAAATGTCCATGCCCATAAAGTGGTTATGAAGCATCTGACAAACTAAATTGCAAAGTTGAGTAACATGTAATTATTAGACAATTATTCAATATTCAAACTATTTCTATAGCTAAGTAAGCCATAAATTATTTAATAGAGTTTCTAAGTTTGGTATAGAACTAAATCAAACCATTTTCTTGTAGACCTAACAGTCGAAATTAGAACTTTATGAGTAGCACACTATGAGTACAAACTACGATACGAGAAATAACCAAGACCAACGGAACGGATGCAAAAAATAAATTAAGAGAAGACTAGATATAATAAAGTAAAGAACACAGTCATCCAGTTTAAAAAATCAATTTAAACATTTAACTCAATTTCAGCATAGATTCAGAATCAGTATCAGCAGGTTTTTAAACTGAAAGAGATTATTTGAGTACAAATAGCATTTAGACATCGATATGTCTTAGCTCTGGGGTGGGGGTGTTGGCTATTTGCGAGACCAAAATTTGAAACCACGACGTCATATGCTTAGTGGCGTTATATGCCTTAACGATAGCTGTTTATATGAACTGAAAACATTTCCTTTAACGTATCCATGATCTAACCTATTTCTCACAGGAAAGTAAATACAATCATTTTGACATGGATATGTTTTACCTCTGAGGGGAGGGGTGTTGGCAATTTGCGAGACTAAAAGTTGAAACAGGGACTTTATTTCATTAGTGACGTCATAGTTTGGTTATAAGAACAGCTGTTTGGATGAACTGAAAACATTCCCTTTAGACATTTTCATGATCTATCCTATTTCCCACAGGGAAGTTAATACAAACATTTTTGCGTCGGTTTTATCCTCTGACTGTTGGAAGGGAATTTCCCCATTCCCTTCTGTGAATCCTAGCACTGACGAGCGTTGATTGGTGTCTGGTGAGCGGTGCCGGTGTGCCGGTGTGCTGGTGTACTGGTGTACCGGTGTGCTGGTGTGACGGTGACCGGGCATCCAGCTCGACCGCTCCAGGCTATTATCATCCGCTCACTAAGCCACTTTCTTTAAACATCTCATTTCAGATTTAATTTGGAACTCTGAAAGTGAATGGAAATGATCCCATTAGAAATTCGGTCTAAGTAGCCTAAAGATTGGGTTGGTGACAAAGTGAAGTGGTGACCCGCTCATGCTCTCTGGACCTGAGTTGATTTGGTCGATCAAGAGAGTCGAGTGTTGAGTAAAACAAACTGCCTTGACACTAAACAAACTGCCTTGACACTAAATATATAATATATATACACACAAAAAAATGAGCTACAATGTAAAGAACACTAACATGAAATTTTAGCATATAAAGCAAAAGTGTTATCAATAGATTTTCTCTCTCAGTCCATGACTTTGCCTTTGAATTGTACATGCAAATTCATACTGTATTTTTCTTTTTATAAATGACCTAGGCCCAGGGAAAAATATGTGATTTTATAAACAAAACTTCAGTTTGTGTCTAATTTTGGGGAAGTTAGCAGAATCTAGGTCAAAATCACTAGATATCAACCAATGTGTGTTTTTCATGTGAATGACAAAGATACAGCACTTGTTCATATTATGGAGGTATGAAGACCGGGGTTTGGACCGTTCCCCATCAAAACGTTAAAAATGCCACTGGCGTAGAAAAACACAAAATAAAAAATAAAAATAAAATATGTAGGTTAAAACCCTAAAATAAATTTAACATCTATTAATGCATGTTTTTCAAAGCTTTACGTAACCTATTCAACACAAGTCCCTAACTGTAAAAGACTTTAAAAGAAAACGAAGTTTAAATTAAGCGGAAATGTGAGTTCTAACTATTTTCTTCGTTGCCAACCTGTTTGTTCTACAAGTGTGTCACGGAACCAGTGTTGCCACCGCTGCAAGAGCGTCGACCCTCGCCGTCCTCCTGAAGCATCCTCCATCCGCCATCCTCCATGCTCGTAGTTGCATCCTTCAACACACCGCAACATGCAACATAATAACATTATTACCACATCACTTCTCAGCAACACCGAGCGTGACCACGTTTCTAAATCTACTCCAGTGTTTCCTGCAAGAACTAAGATTCAGTCATCATTTTTGTCTAATTAAAATTTTAAAAAATTGAGATTTTCAAATGGAAACTTGGAAAAGTTTAATGAAGGTCTTCTTGCGAATAATCAATAATCGAAGCAATTCATGATCATTGCCGTTTTAAAATCATTGTTTTAAATAAAACTAGAAACCAACCATACTATGAACCATAATAAGTAGAATCTGGTGGACACATCCAACTGGTAAACCAACCCACACCTCGCCAACCATTCAAGGAACCACAGTAAGCATGTGTACTAAGAACCAAATCCTACTGATAAAACTACCCAAACCTCGCCAACTAAACAAAAAACCACAGCAAGCAGTTGTCCTGGGGACCAAATCCAACTCATAAAACAAACCCATTCCTCGCCAACCAAACAAGGAAAAACAGTAAGCAGGTGTCCTGGGGACCAAATCCAACTGATAAAACAAACCCATTCCTCGCCAACCAAACAAGGAAAAACAGCAAGCAGGTGTCCTGGGGACCAAATCCAACTGATAAAACAAACCCATTCCTCGCCAACCAAACAAGGAAAAACAGCAAGCAGGTGTCCCAGGGACCAAATCCAACTCATAAAACAAACCCACTCCTCGCCATCCAAACAAGAAACCACAGCAAGCAAGTGTCCTGGGCCTGGGACCAAGTCCGGCTGAACTAACCTACTACACAACCGGTTTCTTCCGCACTCTTCTTCCCCGCTCTTCCCTAATAGACTTCGGAGAGCCGGTTACATTCTTGCAGTGACAGCCTAACAGGTTGGAAAGGTCTTTAATCGAGCATATACAAGTCCCCGTTAATTGTTGTGGTCTCGATTCAAATATCTGTTTCAACACGTTTTATAACACGAAATACACCTCAATTAGCGAGAATTTTGAAGACTAATTTATTGCGAGGTTTTATTATCTCAAAACAATCAACACTTCCACAAGTTCCTGCGGCCACTCCCTGAATGTTCAGAGAGTCCTACTACTGCAGAAGAAAGCGGTTCGTGTCATATGGAGTGCTCACTCACTACCTGGCCCGCTGTAAGCCAATATTCGAAACTCAGATCATGACTGTACTAAATATATACTCTATATATTTATCATTGCATATAGCTTCAAAAATCAATCAAAACTATTTAATTTTAAATGGCAATGTCCCCTTTTATAGTGTTAGGTGCAGAAAACACATACGGCATTAAATATCATATGTGTCTGACATTAATGTCATATGTGCATAAGATGTTTAACCTTCCTATATAATTGTAGATGATTGTGTGCGAAAAATCAGTTGTAACGGCTCCTTCAAAAAACCATACTATTTAGACATTAATTATAGTTCGTTTTTATTAACTTTGCTCAGTCTTTTTAGGGAATTTCCCATAGGGAAGAAGCTATTACCGTAGGTCTCATGGCAAGACTTAAGCCCGGGACCATGTTATTTTTTCTTCTTTAGGTGCCCAGAGACCAAAAACAATAGTCGTTATTTATATATATATTATTATATATATATATGTATATATATATATATATAATATTTATATATATATATATGTGTGTGTGTGTCTGTGAACACGATAACTCTCGTAAAAATGGTCCAATCAAGTCCAAATTTGGTAGAGACGTGTATTCCTACAAATGCTCGGACGAGTTCGTAAACCAGACATATCGGTCAATGGGAACGGGTAGTTTGGGGGGGTTTTGTACCCCAAAATGGGGTTTTTTGCGTATTTCACATGTAATTTTTAAAGTTTATGATTTTATATTTCACCATTAGAATCAGCTTGAAAAACTACACAATTAAGTTCCTTAAAGTTTTTCTCTATCTCCAACGGTTACCGAGATATTAAAAAATCTAAACACAGTACGTTGTATTGTGGGGCTCCAATGTTAATCTTATGGAGGATAGGGAAAAATTAATATTTCCCATATTAATGAATATTTTTGGATAAAACTTGATATTTAGCTTCATGTGGTTGAGATCTATCCATTTATGCTTAAAAATCATAGTTTATGTGTTTATCATGGCAGCAAACCTGCATACTCTTTTCCCATGTTAATCATTTTATGGAGAATAGGCAACTCTTTTATTTATGGACTGATGTTGATGAAAGTTGGTATAAATGTTAAGATAAAAATTATTTATGGTAGAAATGCCTAATTTCAGTGTTCCTCATCAAACGATTCATCATTATTTGCCATGTTAATCTTGTGGAGAATAGGCAAATAATTCTCATGTTTATCGACTGATTTTTTTTAAACTTGTCATATTATTTTTAATTGCTTTAATTTAAACTATGTCTTTTTGTATTTTTGTACTACATGGTTTGCAGTGCTAGTTAGTTATTTTTTGTGGTGTTTTATTTTTTTACACTAGGTTAGATAATGCTTTTATATTTCGTGAATGAAGTAGTCTATTGTATGTAACATACTCAATGGCCTAATAAACTCTTTGAATCTTACTTTCCTACGAGGTCTATTTTATTGAAGTTTTCACAAATTTTATAAACTAGGACAAATGGTTTCCAATTATATTGCCATTCATATACTGAACTAACAACATATTCATCATGGCTATGTAGATGTCTTAAGTAGATGTCATCCATAACGTTTGAAAATAATAAACGTTTAAAACAACGTTTAAAATAAACAATAACATACTAAGTTATTTGAAGATTTATGAGAATTTTTAAGTAAACGGGGTTTATTCTTGTGTCAGTTAAGTCAGCATCATGCATGTTACTAAAAGTTTTAAAACTAATGAAAAATTAGGTCTATCGATTGTCAAACGGTGTTCTTTTTTCGTAAATGGGTAAAAAAGTGTGTGTTCTTCAATGAATTTGAAATATGTCCGTTAAAAATCGAACGTGGAGTGATAAATTCAACAATAGACGACCTTAAGCATTCCCGCCAAAATGTTGGAGCATCGCCAAACCCAGCTGATGGCCAGCAATAACGTCACCAACAGATCAGCTGATGACTCATGCTCATTTGCAGTCTTAACCTCAACTATGTCGGGGTCTTGGGTCTTGATATTCATTCAAGGTCCAAAGATTTATAGCCTTTTGGCCAATAATAATGTGATGATGTTGTAACGTATTTTGTGCTGAAACCAATCTACAGAATACACTCTCAGACGGTGTAGATTTTTAGCGAATATTCCATAGAGAAGAAACTAATAGGCCTAAAATAAGCTAAGCTAATAATGGTTGCACTTAGACGGGAAGATTAAATTTTCATTACCAACATTGGAATCAACTCAAGAAACAAGATTTTAGTGTGTTAAATTTTCGCTTTTCCAAGAGTTTACTGAGACCTAGAAACTGGTTAACACAGTGTGTTGACATTTGGAGCTCCAATGTTAATCTTATGAGGAAAATAATGTTAAAATTAATTATTGATATATTATATGAAATATTGTGACCAAACTTTATAAACAGTTTCGTATGTGAGGAGATATAATAGTGTATGCTGAAAAATATAAATGTTATTGTCCTTTGTTGCTGTTTGTTTTTGTTTATGGAGAATAGCCGCTGAGTTAATTCCAGGTGAGGTGTTAAGAGGAAAGCCAGGAACGAAAAGAAAAGTATCTTCTGGCAGAGAAAAAATAAGAATTTCTAAATTTGAGGTGGCATTCATTTTCCTGCAATATGCACACCTCAAGGAGTGAATTATAGGAAATAATTGAAAATACGATGGATTTTGGGGCAAGGAAATGAGAAATTATGCTTCGTTAATTTCATATAAAAAATTATGTATAATTCATTTAGGTTGATACAGATATGATTTTTGTCTTGTAGATCCATTTCATCGTATTCTTCAGCAGCTTTTATGTTACAGTATCGATTTGTTTCTGTTTCGTTGCTATATTCTACCAATGATAAACAAAACTGCAAAACTAGTCAAGGTACATCATCCATTAAGTAAATATTAAAAGCATAAATATATAATTATTCAATATCTTTTATTGGACTTTTCCAACGCGTCTGTGTCTTTAACTACACAACGTTTCTGGAAGTGGACAAACTCCCTCCGTTTTCAAGTTGAACACAAAAACGAAAAGGTGAACGAATTGGAACGAAAAATTATGCGAGCTTGAAAACGGAGGAGTTTCTCCACCTCCAGAAATGTTGTGGCCTTGGGAAAGTTCAATAAAAGGTATTAAATAATTAGGCCTAATAACCAATGCCATTATGAATTTTAAAGATTCTATATAGTATAGTATAGTATAGTTGGATGTCTCTTCTAGGTCTGAGGCGCACATCATGATATGGTAGACTGATAGTATATTTGCAACAATGGTCAAACTTGTCTAAAAGTTGTGAGGTTTAAATTTAATATGTTTTAAGAATAATAATTCGTAGAGCATTAGTAATAAGGGAGTTCATGCCAATAAAACTGATTCGATTGTATTCTGAGAACGATTTGTACTACTGGGCCGTCACCGGTGTGATAACGATAAGTTGCCGGTGTTGGTGAGTCACCGGCAGTGGTGACGTTTCGCGGTGACTCAGGTCGCAGTCATGCCTTCGTCAGGGACTCCGACACCTGACACGTCACGTGACCACGGGTCCGCATCGTCTGTCGTCTGTTACTGGACGACAGCCGGTGGGAGGTGGGATGCAGATGCAACCAGCCAGCTGGAACATGAGCTTGGTACAACGTACAACGAAGAAGTAAAAAGAAATCTCTCAAGATAATCTGTGGAAAAGGAATATTTACCCTTATGATCTTCTTCGCAGTTTAACTCGAATTAGACTTGTTCACAGGCAAATTATGGTACTTTTAACGTCGCTGAAAAAGGTAGTTTGAACTAAGAATAAACTAATGAAAAAATCATTTAATAATTGATTGTATCAAACACAACGCGTCTAACTTTGACCAAAGACAATAATAAATTTTATACAATTTTGTATATGGTTGAAGTATTAAGAAGGGTACCTACCTATCTACCGCAATAAACGATGTATACAAGGACGTTGGCTGTAAAGATTATACTGATTATATTGTCATAGAATATTAATCTGTATATATATAAAATTCAACGCCCTCACTCATTACTAATTCTCCCACTTCCCGATTACCTAGAAGGCTGACATTTTGTATACTGGTATATATATGGTCGTAAAGACATATCGGTCAATCGGAACAGGTAGTTTGGCGGGGTTTTGTACCCCGAAAAATGTTTTTTTGCGTTTTTTCCATGTAATTTTTAAAATTTTTAAAATGCATCTTTCACTTTTAGAATTAGCTCAAAAACTACACAATTTAGTTCCTTAAAGTCCAACGGTCCTCTATCTCCAACGGTTACCGAGATATTAAAAAATCTAAACAGTACATTGTATTTAGGGGCTCCAATACTAATCTTATGGAAGATAAGGAAAAATTAATATTTCCTTTATTGACCAATAGGTTTGGATTGTTTTTAGGTTCATGTGGTTGGGATTCATACGTTTATGCTAAAAAATCATAATTTATGTGATCCTCACAGCAGAAAACCTGAATACTCTTTCCCATGTTAATCTTATGGAGAATATGCAAACTCCTTTATGTCCAGATAATGATAAAACTTAGTATATGGTCAGAATAAAAATTTTATAATAAATAAATTTTTAGTTTGGTCAAATCTCAACAGAATATTTGCCTTTATGTTTAATGGGAAAATATAGTTTGTGCAAACACTGATTGATCAATCAAAATTTTATTTTTCATTTATTTTATCAATGTATAAATAGTTTGCCTAATATATTTGATTATGGGTATGCATTTTGCGCGATAAACACAAAAAATTTTTTCAAATTAGGCAATGCAACAAATATGACATAAAATATATTAGATTAAGTGTTAATTTTTCCAATCCTCCAGAGACGATTAAAAGGATCCAATACAACGTTTGTCGTCGTTTTTTTGTATTTGGTCATCACTTTTGTTAGAGACTCTTAAGGAACAATTTTATATTAGTGATTCATGGTGTATTTGAAATTTTTAAAATACATGTGCGACATTGTTGGGGTACAAAAAATGTTCCATTGCATTCTTTTTGAACTTGTAGATTTTAGGATATCTCTACCAAATTTGGTCTGATCGGACCATTTTTACATGAGTTAGTGTACAAAAACATATACTATAATAAATTCTAAAAATTATATATTTCTTTATTAAATTAGGATATTGTTTTTTTGGTACTTGCCTAAAGAAGAAAAAAATAACATGGTTCTAAAATCTTTACCTTATAATATTTTTATAATGCTAAAACTTATTTGGTCAGAATAAAATTGTTTTGGTAAATAACCTTTTAGTGTCCTCAATCAGCAAACCTGCATACTCTTTCCCATGTTAATGTTACGGTAAATAGTCAAATACTCTAATTTATCAACAGGCATTGATTGATCAATCTTGTCACATATTTGTATTTGTCATATTATTGATTTGGAAATTCGCTGAGTACGCAGGTCTGCTGCGACGGGGGTATTGTATTGCGGGAAGGTCCAGTTAAAATTTTT
Organism: Nephotettix cincticeps; assembly: GCA_023375725.1. NCBI lineage: Eukaryota > Metazoa > Arthropoda > Insecta > Hemiptera > Cicadellidae > Nephotettix > Nephotettix cincticeps. The sequence goes on from CM041786.1 coordinate 135,513,578, forward strand.
CAAATTACTACAATTGCAACGAAAATACCGCCTGCTGTAGTCAAATATCTGCTGTGGTCAGTGGCAGTGGCATTGGCAGTGGAGACGATATTCAAGAGGCATCCAAGGCCACGGCAACGTGCATTGTCGTCGTTTGAATTTGAAATTCCGCCAGTCATCCGTCCATCACGGCGCGCGATTTGTATCCGACTCTGACAGCCGTTACACAATTGAGGCGTCTGCAACGGTTGTCGCTGCAGCTGTAATGCAGTCACTTGTCACAAGCCAATGCTGAATTGATCCTTGTTTGAAATACATTGTTGGCGACGTCGGGTTTATGTTATACAGATTTTTATTGTGGATATTTCCCATGACGTTACGGAATCTGAACTCTGATCCTCAGGTGACCTGAAGCCGGAAACATGACAAGAGTAGGCCTGCATCATCTGGACTAAGCCTGTATCTGTATAAAATTCAAAGCCCTCACTCACTCACTCATCTCTAATTCTCCCACTTCCCGATTACCTAGGAGGCTGAAAGTTTGTATACTGGTTCTTTAGGCCTAAAATAGGAAAGTCTAATAATTTTTGTGACGATTTTCCCATAAATCCCATAAATCTCTACACTATACGCCTTCAAATTTCCCATGTTAATCTTATGGAGAAATCATTTTGTTTTGGATTCCAACATATGTATCTTACCTTTTAAGATATAAACAGCAGCTGTCTTTATTTGAACCATTGAGCAAGCCAAAGAAGCAAGCATAAAATAGTAAATACTCAATGGTATCTAATTACTGTATACATATAATATTTCTCAGAGGGAATTTTTGTGATTATTTTTTATGATTAAAAATCAAATGTTTATTACTATCGGTACGAAGTTCACAGGGTCAGCTAGTAAGGTATAAAGTTGAACACAAAAATATTTAAAACAGTAAGAAAACCTACAAAGAATAGCAAGCCAAAATGTATCGCACACAACGCCAGAACACAAAAGGACGTCCACGCAGCACAAGGGTTCAACAAGCACCTTTCTCCAAAGTTCATACTGTGCTATGAAATTACTCAAACGAAATTACCGATAATAACCGAAACTACTGCACTTCATTGTTGGAAAACACCAACAATGGATTTCATAAAACAAAGAAATTTTACTTCGGGAAGTGAAATGTTCTTATTTGTATAACGCTTTATATATGCATTGAGAAATATATTAAAATATTTTATTTGATATTTTGAAATACAGGCTTATGTCTCGTTAAAACCGTTTGTATTTATACTTAGTTTAAATGATGGATATGTCTAAAGGGAATGTTTTCAATTCATCTAAACAGTTGTTCTCATAACCAATCTATGACGTCACTGATTCAAATTTTGATCTCGCAAACTGCCAACACCTCTCCCACAGAGCTAATATATATGCATGCCACTATTTCCTTGAAGTAGTATGATTTGAATTCCCGTATATTCAAATGTTTATGTTTTCATAATCGATTGTTTGAATTTTAAATATTTATTTTTAGACTGACGAAAGAAGACTACGAGTCTGCCTGCACATCACATTATTTAATGTTTGGGGGTTATTTTATCAAAATAGAATAATAGTTTAAGTCATAAGGTACTTATGATAATGCTAGGTATGTATCGTATAGTAAGAGCGTACACATCCAGAGCAAAGCTACGCTCGGGTGAGTCATGATGGAAAACCTCAGGGAATTTGTTTACCTGCTATGTTTTACAACCTTTGCTATCGACTGTTTATCAACAACTAAATGGCAGGAAAGGTCTCTTCGAGGTTATACTATGTTTATGGGATACTTACAGTATAGACTGAGGCCGTGTATGCTTTTTAAGTGCCTTGATTTCGTCAATTTGGCACATTTCTGTTACTCTCATATTAACTGTATTGAATTGTGTGGCAATTACATCCTGCATACTTTGAAGATTCAGATTATTTGAATTGTATGTTTTATAACACACCAGCAGTAAGCCCGTCCTTTGTACGGGTTGTAGGATTCAGTTTAAAGAAGAAAGATCAACAAGATAAACAAATCAATACAAAGAAAATAAATCAATATCCAGCTTTATTATTTAGCTTTACTTTACGATGAAATAGATTAGAACATTTACAATTTATACCATTGTTATTATTAGTTACATGTCAATAAAAACTTTTTAATATAGTATGATTTCGAAATGAGTTTAAATCAATCACCAATATAAACCAACTAATATTGATTGAACAGCTGTTTGGTTTTCTTTTTATTTAATCTTTAAACTGCACAGACAGCTGATAATTGCTAGTAGGTTATTGCAAAATGCGACTAATATCGCGTAAAAGTGGGGTTTTAAATGCTCGTTATTTTTTTTACTGAAATGGCGACCTACCCAGGTAGGTATTTTAAGCAAAGTATGAATGAGGAATGAATGTAGGATGATTGTGGCGCGATCTTGTAGTCTTGTTACTGACTAAGGCTGACATGTTCCTTAGACAGGACTGTTAATTAATAGCCCAACAGCCGATGGCAACTTATGGACCTACAGTTTAACGTGGAATCCGAACCACGACCTCTGAATTACGAATTGGTCTAATTATGAGGATGGTCTTTGCGGATTAACGTAGTATTCAATAGTGCGGACGTTAATCCACACAAGAGAACACCACATCCACTGACCATCTCTCACAACTATCCACAATTCGTGACCTCCAAGTAGCTGGATTACAGGACGTCGCCACTGTCCCAGGGTTGGCGGACAGTTGTAATCCTTTAAAAACCTTCTCTGAAATGTAGAGAATGTATGAAATAAGTTTCATTGTTATCAGTTCTCCCGTTTTTTTTCGGAGAAGACGGCGTAAAATGCCTCCTGGAGCGTCACAGACACAAATTGAGATAAGACTTGTTTCGGCTTCTCTAACGCATGAAACGTAAAAGTAACTAAAAAATGTATAATTCCGAGCAATGTACAGACAAAACTCTAATTTTATTTATATAGATTTATAATTAAGAGTATTTAAGTTAAATTCGTTCAATGGCTCAAATAAAAAGTTACTCTTAGTTATATTTTTTTACATTTAAAAATATACTATTCATTAACGAGATTAATTAAATTCATAATGAAATGAAATGTTTGGTACTTATATTATGTTTTGCGGATTTATAAAACAAAACAGACTGGAACAGATTGGATTTAGGAACTGTGTAGAGTGTAGAGTGGTTTTGCGGGAACGGTGCAGTATTTTGTTGGTTTATTTTTGCTTTATGTTATGTCCGAAATAATGAAATCTAGCCTCTGCCACCGTGCCACCGCAAACCGTTCCAGGTGAAGGCTAAAAGCTCGAAACCATACGGAAGCGAATTCCAAATAAACAGCTGACTCGCCCAACATGGCCGTTTGATGTAATCAGCTGATTTAGAAGGACGCTGAATCAAGTGATTTGGCCTAAACGATTACTGTATTATAGTTTCGGGTTTGTAATTGTGTGTATTAAAAAACTACCGTAATCACTAAAGAAGATAAGAGAGGAGTTAATTGATAGCTCAGTCGATAAAGGGATTTTCATAGAACTTTCGAACTAAATATTTTAACAGAATCTTTAAAATTCATAATGAAGTTGGTTATTAATTATTCAATATTTTTATTGGACTTTTCCAACGCGTCTGTGTTTCTAGAGGTGGAGAAACTCCTCCCATTTCCGATTTTTAACCTAATAATTTACATAAAAACGTTTAAGTTACAGATATTAATTAATACAACAAATTGATGACGCAATCAATAACCACAACACTCCGCCTCCTAGCTAAGGAGCGACACAAAATAGCGTGCGCATAGAACGACAGTTGTAGCACTACTCTATATTATTATTAGTTATATAATTATTACTGAGTATGTTATTAGGATATCATTTAAAAACTGGAGGAGTTTCTATACACTCTCAGAAACGTTGTGTACGGTATTTAAAAACACAGACGCGTTGTAGAAGTTCAATAAAAGATATGGAATCCTTATATTTTAAGTTCCTTTGGATTCTTGTAGTATTTCAGAGTAATTTAGATGGTTCTGTAATAAACCTTTTGATGAGTGAAATTATAAGTGTTAATTCTTAATAGGTTATTTTATTAGTAACCCCCAGTGACCATATTACTGCTGGGAAATACCCCGCAGTGTGATGGCATCAACGAGCACAGAATAGAGGAAAATATTATTTACTGTGCTCTCTGGTTGGCAACACTGTCACTGTAAATAAACGGCACTCCCTTCGTTGACTCATCTCATCTCATTTCCCCCATTTCGGAATCTCCGTCTGGCGGAGTTATCGGTGACTCACGCTGCGGTTGGGCTCTGGGGTGAAAGTCCCACGGGGTAGTGACTCAGACGAGGCGGGCGTGACGCACGAGGGTCGGCGAGCGTAATCGGCACCGGAAATGACCGTCCGGCCGCTGAAGGAAGTTCATCCGTGATAGTGCATAGAGGAAGCAAAAAATGTCTAGTCAAGAGGAATCGAAATTAATATTTATAAATAATACTAATTTGATTTTTTAAACTATAAATTAAATTACCAAATAATTGTAATAATTTTTCTTCTACAACATTTTTGATGTTTTGTCTTCACACTGTTCTTCACACTGTTTGTCTTCACATGACTTTGTCATGCTTCGACACTGGCGCCACAGCCTTGTTCATAGGCTATTAATTAACGATGCTGACAAATGAATCAGCTGTTCCTAGCCAGTAACAAAGCTACATTGTCATAAAACCCTTTTAATTCTTCGCATCCAACCTTCACCTGAAAATATCCAACAGGGTGGTACGGTTGCTCAATGAATATGTATATTGTTTAAAATGAACACAAGATAATGTTCGTTTTCCGAATGGTAATTACCGTAATTGGGACAAAGGTCACAACAAATTAAAACGAGATCGAGGTCGCACGAAACACGCTGGCGTGAGTTGAGCGAATTTCATAGAACTTAAATTTTTCCCATCATAGTAATCGAATAGTACTGAGTATGCAGGTTGTCTGCATTAAGGGCTGTTTAACATCATAATGTGATTATGTTAAGCCTATTCATTCAGTAAGAACACATACAGCACAACATTCAAATTATGTAAATAAATGTGTGAGTTCTACCAATTCATCTATTCTCCGTAAGAATTACAATGAATACTTAGGTTTGCTGTCATAAGAACCATCAAATTTGGGCTTTTATGGCTGTACATTGATGAAACCTAACTAGATGGACTTGCGTACCAAATTTTGGAAGAATATTTAAGTAAATAAGTGAGTTATTGATTTTTAGATACATTTCAGAAACGTAGAAAATAACAGAATGATGAAAATCTCTTCACCAACATGACCTTCGTGATAACTGATATATGATTTGGTAACAATTATCTTGGTAGATGTTCTATTATGACATCATGTATCTGATAAGGAAGTTACTTCGTTCAATGAAATTTCTCACAGAACTATCCTCTTGTTTACATTAGAAGAGAGGACATTTTCATATATTGTGCAACTTGCAGTATACATATATGTAAAATGTAGATATGCACCATGGGGATATTATTCAGCTATCATACTCTATGTCATATGTGTTCTTGTCACTGGGTCCCAGGAGCCCAGGAGCCCAGGCCGTGACCCGCTGTGTAGGCCACTTCCATGTATGGTTCCCACTGGTTATCTCTTATCGCGCCTTGTAAGGCTCCAGCACCAACGCTAGATCGTTATCTTTTATGCACCGGCCGTTTAGAGTCATATTAGTGATTTAATCATTGTAAAGCGGTACCCCTTGCCGAAATATTTAAAGATTTACGGTTGGCCTACAGGTATAATGATACAAGAGTGACATATTTTACCTTAAAATCTGTAGCTTCAAGTACTCTAAAATTCGGTTCTCAATTAGTTTGGTACCTTTTAGCGAATTTTCCATAGGGAAGAAGCTATTACCGAAGGTCTCATGGCAAGTCCGGGACCATGTCATTTTTTCATCTTTAGGTGCCCAGAGTCCAAAAACAATAGTCGTTAAAATATCGGGTAGTTTTGAGGGAGTTTTGTACTCCAAAATTGGGTTTTTTGCGATTTCCCAAAAACAATTTTTTAATTTCAAATTTAATTTTTCACCATTAGAATCAGCTCTCCAACGGAGAGAATCTCCAACGGTTACCGAGATATTAAAAAATCTAAACACACATTGTATTTAGGAGCTCCAATGCTATTCATATGGAGGATAAGAAAAAATTAATATTTCCCTTAGCAATCAATAGTTTTGGATGAAACTTGGTATTTAGCTACATGTGGTTAGGATCAATAAGTTTATGACAAAAAATCATAGTTTATGTGTTTATCATGGCAGCTAACCTTCATACTCTTTTCCCATGTTAACATATAGAGATTAAGTTTTTTTTAACATATTTTTATTTTACAATCTGTTCATTAGAAAGAACAATAAGTAAATATTATAAAATTTTTATAGAGATGAAGTAAACTCCTTTATTTGTGGACAGATGTTCATGAAACTTAATATAAATGGTTAAAATATATATTGTTTACGCTATAAACACCTACTTTCAGCTTTCCTCACAGCAGCAAACCTGCATACTCTTTCCCATGTTAATCTTATAGAGAATAGGCAAATAACACTCATATTTATCAACAGGTAGAGAGAGATAAAGATTGTCATATATTATTATTAATATGTTATTGATTTGGAAATTCGCTAAGTACGCAGGTCTGCTGTGACGGGGGTATTTTTGTTCTTTATGACCATGAGTATTATGACGAGCTGTCGAGTGGGGCGTTTCAAGCCAATTTGAAGTTCCTGGCTTCGAATTTTGACCATGTGTTTGGTAAAAAAAATAATTTTTATTTCTATTTTAAAGAGGAAAAAATTCGAACTCAAACTATTTATTTTCATTTAGTTTGAGAAACATTAACGGAGATAGGAGCTGTGAAAGTATAAAATTTGTCAAACACAGGTACAAGGAGGAAATCCGTTCCCTTGGTTTTAATGATATTGCTCGAAGCAATCACTTGATTGTTCTCAATCGGTCTCATAAGTTTTCGAAAAGCTTGTTACCTAAACGTTAGTAAATAAGTGATGACCAACTTGCCAAGCCTTAGCAACAAAGAGATGACGTCATCCGCGGAAGCGGCTCGGCCTTGGCAACGATCAAGGTGGCACCGCGCCACCGGAAGGCCGCCGACCGGAAGTCGTTGTATAAACAGCGAACGCTAGACCACCTTTGGCTATGGAAATTTCATGGCCAGTCGATGTGGATACCTTGCCTTGTTGGGATGATGTCACCCGCACATGTGGTTTTGGGTTGGGTATTTGTAGGTTAACGTTAACTAAGTAGTTCTCCGTGACAACATTTAGGACACAAAACTTTTAAATATCTCGAAGGGCTTTTTCTACTCGACATTTATAGAAGGTGAAAGAACAGCACCTACTTAGCGGGAGTTGTCACTAACTACAACGCACGATCCTGTTGGAAACACAAGGATTTTCCAGATAAAGCTGTTAAAAATTTCGTCGTTGCATAATCTTTATTTTTTGTATTTTGGTGTTAAAGCTAGTACCCTCTTAGTTTGTGACCTCGTCAGCAGTAGCCAATGGGATTGTACAATATGAGCAGCATCTTCGACTGACACAGTGGTTGCATTCAGCTGCACCACCACGCTTATCGGTGGAATTGGTTTGTAAAATAATGATTATTAGTAATCCATCTAATCTTTAATAATTAACTTCCGCTTCAGTAGGTTAGAAACCTCACCGAAATATTCTACACAAGTGGCTAATGACACCATTGGCTCACCACAAGTATTTTAATTTTGACCATGTGTTTGGTAAAAAAAATAATTTTTATTTCTATTTTAAAGAGGAAAAAATTCGAACTCAAACTATTTATTTTCATTTAGTTTGAGAAACATTAACGGAGATAGAAGCTGTGAAAGTATAAAATTTGTCAAACACAGGTACAAGGAGGAAATCCGTTCCCTTGGTTTTAATGATATTGCTCGAAGCAATCACTTGATTGTTCTCAATCGGTCTCATAAGTTTTCGAAAAGCTTGTTACCTAAACGTTAGTAAATAAGTGATGACCAACTTGCCAAGCCTTAGCAACAAAGAGATGACGTCATCCGCGGAAGCGGCTCGGCCTTGGCAACGATCAAGGTGGCACCGCGCCACCGGAAGGCCGCCGACCGGAAGTCGTTGTATAAACAGCGAACGCTAGACCACCTTTGGCTATGGAAATTTCATGGCCAGTCGATGTGGATACCTTGCCTTGTTGGGATGATGTCACCCGCACAGGTGGTTTTGGGTTGGGTATTTGTAGGTTAACGTTAACTAAGTAGTTCTCCGTGACAACATTTAGGACACAAAACTTTTAAATATCTCGAAGGGCTTTTTCTACTCGACATTTATAGAAGGTGAAAGAACAGCACCTACTTAGCGGGAGTTGTCACTAACTACAACGCACGATCCTGTTGGAAACACAAGGATTTTCCAGATAAAGCTGTTAAAAATTTCGTCGTTGCATAATCTTTATTTTTTGTATTTTTGTGTTAAAGCTAGTACCCTCTTAGTTTGTTACCTCGTCAGCAGTAGCCAATGGGATTGTACAATATGAGCACCATCTTCGACTGACACAGTGGTTGCATTCAGCTGCACCACCACGCTTATCGGTGGAATTGGTTTGTAAAATAATGATTATTAGTAATCCATCTAATCTTTAATAATTAACTTCCGCTTCAGTAGGTTAGAAAACTCACCGAAATATTCTACACAAGTGGCTAATGACACCATTGGCTCACCACAAGTATTTTATAGCTAAAAATACCATGTTAAGTAAGGAAGCGTTTAGTTCACTACTGACTACCGGTCCTGTATATCTTTCAAGAGAAGCCATATGCTATGTGTTCGAGTCATGGGTGGGGGTGGTTGAAACACAGGTAAGAGGTACCAACGTTCAACAAACATAACCGGCAAGTCTTTAAAAATAAACTTGACTGTAAACAATAATGTTTAAGGAATGTTAAGAAATAATAAGAATTCTTTTTTCACTATTAGTAACAAGTATAGGTCGTATATGTGATCAAAGTGTGATGTGAGTAATACCAATGTACAAGGGAAACATTTTATCTAATATTTATTATCTGGAGTTTTTAGCGTGTTTAGGCACAAAGTTCTTTTCAAGCAAATATTGTAGAACTGTTGAACGATTACTGTGTTTGCGTTACAATACACGCAAGGCTGCGACGCCACACCGTAGTCAGCTGTTTTCCATTGTTGAGATTTCGATTTAGTTGTCTAGGTCAAGGCTCAGACAGCCACCCTTATTCCCCTTCCCCGCCACCCTGTGGGGCTTCTCGTCTGCGTCTGCCACCCTAACCAGAGCTACTACACCTGCTTTAAGCTGTGTCGAGCTATTTTCACACCCACATGAACGTGCCTGGGGGTGCCATGTCGGTTGGCGTATTTATTAGGAATTACAGGAAGGAGGGTTGTGACCCAACTCTCCCGTTGATGTGACCTTGCTTGAGAACTTCATAACTGAGTCACCACCGTTTATGAAGCTGTACATCATAGTAATGTACAGCTTACATCATAGAGCATTATTTAAACACGATGTTATTGCATGGATTCCCCTCCCAACCTAGGCTGGCCAAAGCACAGAAACATTCTTTAAAAATTATTTGAAGGTTTATAACACCTTAATTTTCTATGTCTTGTTGCAATGTCTAAATTTTGAATTTTCTTTTTGTGTTAAAAGTGATGTGTAAAAGTACTCTTAGTCCATAATTCTTGGTCATCAATTGATATTCATTATTCTTACAATATTAGGTTCATGATCCAAATTTCTGTTTTTTAATAAGTTGTCTACTGGAAGTTGGTAAAATTTTCTTCGTTGTATGGTGTATGCTGGGCAATGTGAACAATTTGGTATAGTGTTTCTTGTTCGTCTTCACAGTGTTCGCAGTTTGGAGATACCAAAAACTTCATTTGAAACAGTCGTCTGTTGTTGAACACAAACTTATCTTTTCCTTTTATTTACTCTGACAGCTGTTTAAAGGGTTAAAAAGTTTATAACGTGGTTGGACTAGACGATGGAGAAGAATTTGAGTAGACTAAAGACACGTCCTTTCTACACTCATTTCTGTGATTTATTGCACGTAAAATTTCTCCTGGAATTAAGAGGGAAAAGCAGCTGGGATGAAAGATGAACTTTCTTCACACGCAGGACCGGGCAACCGGATCCGGATGTGGAGCCTAAAGCAACAGCTTCATTATTTCGATTACTATAGTAAAATTAGTTTATTGAATGACAGTAAATAATTCATATTCTGAGTCTTAGGATAAGATAAAAACTATGAAAAGAATGTTAGCGGAGTCAGACGAAGAAATGCAAATCAGTATATTCTTATTTTTCTCATCCTAATGTTACTAACCATATTTTCTAAAAATTAATCCTAAACACCCCTACCGAAAGATTTGAAAAGTCTATAGGGGTGGCCATTTACATTAACGCCTAACTCATAATTAGCGACACATAGTTCATCTACGTCACCAAATTTTGCACAACATAAAACATTTTATGAATCCAGCAATTTCAAATGCAACCCAACTGCAGAAAGATACATAACTGATACAAATTATCAAGCAGACTATATGTTATCTAAGCAGTGCTTTACACCAGTTGATAACGTAATACTTTCGGTGATTGTCTGTCTCGGTGAATTATTTAAACTATCATTCAAAAGTGTATTACATAACAAACTTGATCTACATTTTGTTTTTGTGTGGATATACTTCAAGTACGTTTGTCTGCGACAAATGGAAAAAAATAGCTTTGAAGTCCAACTTCAACGAGAAAATTTATCTAGGGTATTTTTTATATTTACGTATGTGGATTTGTAGTTTCTTTTAAAATACATCCCGCAGTTTGAGGTGTTACAATATAGTAATATTATCAAAGAATCAGTTATAATTCTACGGTATAATACAGTAGCTGAGTGCTTATAGAGTCCGCTTCGTCATGGTCTAAAGGTCGTCGGTTCAATTCCGGACTGGTTCCAGCAGCCTTTGACATTTGATCATTGGGATATTAATTATTATGAAATGCTGATCCTTAATATTAACAAAGATATATAACACTATCTAAATCCTCACACTTACACATAGTGAAACGCATTCAGCCTAAAGCAACAGCTTTTCATTATTTCGATTCACTATAGTAAAATAGTTTATTGAATGACAGTAAATAATTCATATTCTGAGTCTGAGGATAAGATAAAAACTATGAATAAGAATGTTAGCGGTGTCAGACGAAGAAATGCAAATCAGTATATTCTTATTTTTCTCAATCATATGTTACTGAGACCATATTTTCTAAAAATTAATCCTAAACACCCCTACCGAAAGATTTGAAAAGTCTATAGGGGTGGCCATTTACATTAACGCTAACTCATAATTAGCGACACATAGTTCATCTACGTCACCAAATTTTGCACAACATAAAAAAATTTTATGAATCCAGCAATTTCAAATGCAAGCCAACTGCAGAAAGAATACATAAACTGATACAAATTATCAAGCAGACAAAATGTTATCTAAGCATGCTTCAGTTGTATACCAGTTGTATATCTGCAAGTGTACATATAAATCATTGCGTGGTCAAACGCGAGGAGTTGTGTACAATGAATCTATTTAAATTCTTATTTAAATAGATTCATTGTATTCACTCAATTACATCAACCGAAGTTTAATTTTGCTAAAGTGACTAGTGATGTTCCTGGGGTATCTGTTGTATTCATGCAAAGTATTGCAGTCGAAGGCAAACGGTCCATTTTTAGTAAGCGGTCCATTTTTAGTAAGCGTTCGCTTTCTTTTTCAACCCGAACTGGCGAGTGCAGGTCAAGGAAGAAGAACATATTTGTAGATGAGTTTACCCACCATATAATACGGAGGAAAATCCTCAAATTGTATTTTGTAAAAAACACCGCAACTTCATCGAAATTAAAGGCTGTTCTGTAGGAAGAGGGTTTGTTGAAATAAATATCTTAGACGGAGATTAAAAATGAATAGGATTTAAATGGTTAAAGACTGAAAATATAAATAATCTCAACAGTTCTTAACCAGTCTCAAGTTTGTTGTAACAAATATCTTCGTTTTTATACGTGTACACCTGTACAATAAATAATGTCAAATATTACATTGTCTAATATTACCTACCATCCCCTTATTAAGCAAGACAATATTTTGCTCCAGGAATATTGAGCCAGTGGGGTTTTCTTGAAAAATTCCAATCTATGAAATGTGTTCATCGTGTTTTTATGGCTTGTTTTATATTTATGAGACATGGGTGGGTCTATTATATTTCCACTTAATTTTCTCTCGCCTAACATGTGGTTTCCAAAATATGTATTCCATAAATTGTTAAATGATTTGCAATTCCTCATATAAATTGAAACGTTATTACTAGTGTACATTGATGACAACAGGCCTTTTAGTAAAGTCCCAATAGACCTAAAAATACTTCTAAACTAGATCGAAAATTAAATTTTTTTCGTTACCCCACTAAAACTTCCCTAAATGCCCATTTTCCCATTGTTCCAGATGACTGGGAAACCGCTACCATAATTATCAATGTCGGGAAAGGATCGTGTATGCACTGTAAACCAATTAGCTAATTAACGTTTTAATTGGCAATTATGGGATGCTATTTTCTACATGCGCGCCAAATTGGATATGTAGGTCCCTTTCTACTTACCGCTATCACTGGACGATTGATTTTAGTAATCCAAATAACAGCTGTTTTTATTTGAAGTTTCAAGGTTAGGATTTAAAAACAGTTTTGTTTTTCAGTTTAGTTTAATTTACTAGAAACAAAGTTTAGGTAAGTAACTTCAAATCATATTAAAACATTATTTTAGAGAACGAGGTTAATAAATCTAGTCCTTTTATTTAATATGCAAATTTCAGTCACTTAACATGAAGTTTTGCTAGATGTACGAAAATTATCAATTTGTATTTAAAACCAATTTGACAAACATGCTACTTTACAAAAAAGTTTCTATGCTATGTTGAAACTTAATTTTTCTTAGAACAACCTAAATGGTATTATATGCATTTCAAAGAGTTTAAACACAGAAGGCATAAACTGTATTATAAACATTTCAAAGGGTTTAAACTCAGAATTTCGCTGGTTAAAACACTAAGGTTTATCTATCTAAATTAGTTATGAATGTCCATACACACTCATTGCAATTTTCTATGTTTGGATTCAATGTAAAAGGTTTGCGGAAACTCTTTGAAGGCTAAATTAATTAATATGTTTCCTATTTTGAGTCTGAAGATTTTCTGCAGTTCACCCTCCTTGCACACACCATTAGAGTCGTCTAAGTGTCTCTTGACAGGGCATAAGACCAGCCATGTGGTCTTCGGTCATTCAGGCGTTGTTGTCACGGTCGTGAAAAGAAATTGCAAGAATTTAAAAAGGAAGGAATTTTCTTAAGAAAGCCGGCTTTTTCAAATCTTACTTTTTAATAATTCATATTTTTACCTTATCTAATCTATGGACCAAGAGTATACAGCATAAATTTTATTACGTTACGTAAATATTACCACTTGAATATTTCAGATGCTTGTTAAATGACACACTTTCAGACTACTGTGAATTGTGAGGAGAGTGGTCTCACTAATGTGGGTGCACAGTTCTACTGTTTTCTGTAAACTTAATCACGAGGGCTTACAATTGTTTTTTGAATTTGAGTTTTTAAGTTTCTAATAATTTAAAATTAACCGTAAATGACGACTTTTACAAAACTTAAAAAATGCTAGAATTTTTTTATGTGTGCAAGAGTGTTTAGAACATTTAAAAATGATACATAAAAGATAAAAATATGACGCATGTGTTAAGGAATTTCGCCTTACAGTTAGGCCGCACACGTTGTTTGCAATTTGAGACTACTTCACAATGCGACAACCTCCAGTGAAAGGATGAAACAATGTTCGAATAAAAAGTGAAACCACCATACTCTCAACTGTTGATTGAAGAAACCTCTAATTTAATTCTAGTGGGAACAGGGCACATAGGTATTCATTCTATTCGAAATTTCCTACTAGTTTCAAGTACACGCTTGCATTTCGCTTGTGAATCAACCGTCCCGTACCTCTCGACCAATCACAGAGCGCCATCCGCTTTATAACCATATATGGTATGAGCGGAGTTTGCTGCGTGGAGGGGGTCTGGGCGAGTCCAAGTTATACGATAGGGGAGTAACTCTAGACTACAACCCGGCGGCCGAATCTGATTTCGATGAAAAACGAATATATTTCTCCTATTACCTAGTGATTGATGGTCCCATGATAATTTTACTTTGATTCATTTGAGTTTTTGTTGTTATAATAGTATAATAGTTGTATTAAAATTCGATTTTTATACTGGAAGAGAGGCTTCCACTCCTTGGACGAGTCCATTTTCAGGACGACACTTTCCCCAACGGTTCAATTGCTCGGTTCACTTGCATCAATTTAGTTGTGGTGCTAGCAGTCTTTGACGTTTCGCCTTTTTTCAAGGTACGTTCTTCAATATATTAGTTTTAATTATTTTTTTTACCATTTTGATCTCTCTCTGTAATATTTTATTTATTTATGTTCATAAAACTTTGCCTATCTATAATAGCGGTTTATCCAATTCTATCACTAGTGTCAGCTGTAAATTCTCAACTTGACTCCAGGTTATTTATAAAAATCAGCTGTTGATTAACATTTAAAAACCTAATTACTGTAATTATAAACTTTCAATAATAAGTTGGCTCAACTGGAAATGAATCCTACGATAAACAATTCATTGACGCCGACTCGAAATGGTAGTAGTAGCAGCTATTTATGCCCTACGCGCGTGCCAAAATTAACTTCATTCACATCGGTCGCGCTATTTTAAAGGTTGGCAACGAACTAGCAAACAAATAATCACAAATAGGTTCGGCATCTTCAAAGCGTCTTGACCTAACCTAGTGAGAAGTGACAGTTGGGGCGGTGCCCATTTACCGGCAGCCATGTAATGTTATTTTCAAGTTGGTTAGTTGTTGTGTACGTGAGCTTGTTAGTTTTTTTTGTTCAACTATGAACATTCGGCTTATTCTGTGGTCAAGTGCCACGGAAATACAATTATCTCTCTGAGTAAGCCGGCTTTTGAAGTCATTTCAGCCACGCCGCCAAGCTTTTTCCATATATGGTAAAGTATGCTGTCATTGGTCCCCCCCCTCCCGAGTGATAGGGTGATGGAGGGGGTAGGAAGAGCTCATAGAGAGAGCTTGGTTATAATATAACCTGTCTGCTAGTGTGATCCTTAGTCTAGTCGTGCTAACCTAACGGTGCAGTTGTGTGCATCACTTTGTATATATTAAGTTATTTATTTATGTAAGTTGAAAAATCATATCCTTTCTAGGATTAAAAAGTGTTTGTGCTGTGCCCTATGGATTACCAACAGTGATAACTAGCTATTGTGGTTGTGTGGCTTCTAGTGGTGTATTCTTTTTTCCTTAAGTGGTTAGGATTCAGTATTTTTATTTTTTATTGACAGTAATTTTAGTTATTCCCTGTAGAAATATTTACTGAAAATTTGTAAAATGTAATTCTCTGTTTATTGAAATTGAATTAATCATTTTTTAATTTTAATATTAATTACCTCCATTAACTTTGAGCCCCAAAACTAACAGTTCTTGCTTTGGTACAGTGTGCCAACTGACCTTCAAAATCTGTCATTATTGTTACTAAACTGACAGATTACTTTTGTGAGCTTACATTGGTTTTAAAGATGACTGGGAAATTAAATATCCACTTATAGCCTACATGCACTTATGATGAAATTATGTAAACTGTATACATGATTGCATACACATAAGATATCATTTCTGTGCTTTGGTTAAAGTTGTATACTTATACCTACCTAATTATATAAAACTGGTTAGAAAATATATCCTAAAACCTCAGTGTCAGATATCAATATTTTTTATTTTGTGTATTTCTACACCAGTGGCATTTTTAACGTTTTGATGGTTTTAAAGTTTTGATTAACTTAGGCTTTATATATATTAACGCTCAAAACCCCAGATTCAAATAAAAATCCTTAAGTTACATAGGCCTTCATGAATCATATCTGTATTTTGGTTCATATAGGCCTAGGCTACCTTTGACTGTTCAACACATGTTACTTACACATTTCATTAGTTTTAGTTTTATAACCAGATCCACGTTAAACTGGAATCTTCATTAATCTTAAAGGTTTTTTATAACTCGATAGTCAACAAATTAATAGATTTTTTACCAGAGACGAGATTTCCAGTCTATTGTAACAAAAATTATCGTAAGGCCTACCTAAATAATTTTTATTGAGTAGTTTTTACACTTAACCACAGTACACCACAATCTTGTTAAACTTCAACTTGCTCCAAAATGTCTAACTTAAATTTTTTTGTATAGGCCTAGGCCTATACATTAACTAACAATTTACCCTATAGCAATAATAAATTCCAATAGCCATTATCGAGGACAGCTGTCACTTTTCATTAAGGCCCTATTTATGTTTGGGCATCTCCTGAGAAAAAGTTAATTAATATTTGATGTACAGGATATTGGTTAAGCCTCCTGTTATTTGTACCATTACTTAAACCATTACATTTCAAAATGTACCATAAAATTGTCTGCAATTTATTTCTGAAGTTTCAATACTGTAGTCATGTAATTGCAGTAAAATAGTAATCTAAATATAGTCTGAAGCCAATATATATAGTCAGTTTTTATATTTGGTAGTAATATGGTCAGTAAGGACTTAATCCTGCTCTATTCAGATCAAAAATTTAAAGTTTGAATTATTACCTATTTTAGTGCATTACCGTTCAATTGCCACCAAACTTAACATTGTAGACTGATTTTCTTCATGGCTTTCGTGGCGATTTGGAGTAATTAAGCGAATGAATTGTAAAAACTATGTATTCTGTTGAAAGGCAATTATGTCGCCATCACTGAAATATAATATATTTTTAAATATATTTTTATAAAACTTAGGTTTTAAGTTGTTATTTAACTTGTTTAAAAATTCTTTATTGAACTTTTTTTTGCAGTTAATTTATTGAAACACCATGTGTGACGAAGAAGTTGCCGCTCTCGTTGTGGACAATGGATCCGGAATGTGCAAGGCCGGGTTTGCTGGAGATGACGCACCTCGTGCCGTCTTCCCCTCAATTGTGGGCCGCCCTCGCCACCAAGGAGTCATGGTGGGTATGGGACAGAAGGACAGCTACGTTGGTGACGAAGCCCAGTCCAAGAGAGGAATCCTCACTCTGAAGTACCCCATTGAACACGGTATCGTCACAAACTGGGATGACATGGAGAAGATCTGGCATCACACCTTCTACAATGAGCTGCGAGTTGCACCTGAGGAACACCCTGTACTGCTGACCGAGGCCCCCCTTAACCCCAAGGCCAACAGAGAGAAGATGACACAGGTAGGACCCCAATACATGATATTGCAGACTTTTTTTGTGTAGTAACAAGGTCACCATTGTACTTACTTATCATGATTTTGAGCATTAGTTAAATTTTGGAAAATCATGCCCCATGTTTATAATAATTTATTTCAGTTCTTTTCGTACAAGAAAATGTTTAACTCAAAACTCAATTTTCTTAATTAACTTATAAAAAAAATCAGAAAGATCCAGTTCAAAGAAACCGGATGTTGTGGAATCATTAAGTAGAGGTTTAACTTTTGATCCAAATTATTGGATAAATTTGAATAAGCAAATATATATATTTCATAGAATGGTATTTAATTTCACCCAAAATATAACCAGGCCATATGTTAATAAAATGTATGCTCACTTGTGTTGTCCTACAGATCATGTTTGAGACCTTCAACACCCCGGCCATGTATGTTGCCATCCAGGCTGTTCTCTCCCTGTACGCCTCCGGAAGAACGACTGGTATCGTGTTGGATTCTGGTGATGGAGTTTCTCACACTGTCCCCATCTATGAAGGTATGTTCATCTGGTTTAAAAACTGATCTTTATCATTATGATGCATTTTTTCATTGTACACTTAAAAGTGCAACCAAGGAAGTCACATAATTAGCTTTTCAATAATAACATATAATCTAGGTCCTGTATATTTGACTTCAAAATTAAATTTTTTGGCTGTAGTAAGATGAATTAATTCTTATCATTACCATGTTTCATACATGATAATTCATATAATAATATCTATTTTGTAATGACAAGTAATATGCATTGCACCTTTTTTTTCTTATCAGCACAATTAAAATCTACAGTTCCACAAGAAAAAAATTCTCAAGTTTTAAATTTAAATGTTTTAATTTTGCTGAATTTTTTATCGATGTCTCATGGTCATGAAGTATGAAACAAATTTGGTGTTCTTAAATTTTTTTAGGCCTATAGATTAGCTAACAAAATTATTTTTGTTGCAGGTTATGCCCTGCCCCACGCCATCCTCCGATTGGACTTGGCTGGCCGAGACCTTACAGACTACCTGATGAAGATCCTGACAGAGAGGGGATACAGTTTCACCACGACTGCGGAGAGAGAAATCGTCCGAGACATTAAGGAGAAGCTCTGCTACGTCGCATTGGACTTTGAGCAGGAAATGGCCACAGCTGCCAGCTCTAGCTCACTGGAGAAGAGTTACGAACTTCCTGACGGCCAGGTAAGCTAATATAACTTATATATATATTAATTAATATATAAATATATCTAAACTAAGTGTTGTATCAGGATTTTAAATAATTTTTAATCTCAATAACAAGGCTCTCAATAATTAATCATTGGTCTTATTTTTTAATTCTTATCTTTATTAGGCCTACTCATAAACTTTTGAAGTTTAAATTATTGTACATTGTTCACAGATTTCTTACTTACAATAAACTATTAACTGGTCAGCTTAATTTGAATTTTGTTTAAAATGTGTTAACTAACTCTTCTTTTGATGCCCAGGTTATCACAATTGGAAACGAGCGATTCAGGTGTCCAGAGGCTCTCTTCCAGCCATCGTTCCTGGGTATGGAAGCTTGCGGTATTCATGAGACCACATACAACTCCATCATGAAGTGCGACGTGGACATCCGTAAGGACCTGTACGCCAACACAGTGCTGTCCGGAGGTACCACCATGTACCCTGGTATCGCTGACAGGATGCAGAAGGAAATCACTGCCCTTGCACCTTCCACCATGAAGATCAAAATCATCGCTCCCCCTGAGAGGAAATACTCCGTATGGATCGGAGGTATGGTTCTAACTAAATACCATTTTGTAGACATAGTAGCTATAGTTTCAAAGACTGCCAATAAAAATTATAATGTTATAATTGCAATACGTGGTCATTACATACCACTAATAGTCTTGGAACACTGGAGCATGGAACACCTAATAATTTAAATTCAAGATTTATTTTTATAATATGGATTTTCAATCTAGTCTCTGCTTTGTGCGTTATTCCTGTTAAAGAAAACCATACCTCATAAATCAAAACGGCTGATTGGAAATCTATACTATTATTTCCTAATGAAAACACAGATTACTTTAATGACACATCTAATAAAATACCTCTTTTCTCATAAGGAATATAATGCAATTAAATTTAGTGTTAATTGACTGAAACTAAGACCTAATTTTTGGTGTTTGCAGGTTCCATCCTTGCCTCCCTCTCCACCTTCCAGCAGATGTGGATCTCCAAACAGGAGTACGACGAGTCTGGACCCTCAATTGTCCACAGGAAGTGCTTCTAAGCCACCGACTCGACTGTTAATATGTGAAAAGTTTGCTTCGGTCCGGGTCGCAACGACCCGAGAGAACTTTATTTATTGTAGGTTACATTTTATCATTTGTAATCGAATTTCTTTACAAGACATTTATCGAGTTGTTAAACTTTTATACTGTCTACAAACGTCGTTTCCATTCCGGTTTCATTCCATTTTTCGCACTGAGAGCTGAGCCGAGATGTGTGTGATTTATTTAATGTTGCATTTATGTTACGGTTAGTCAGTTGATATTTATATAGCCTTTGTGTAAGATTTTGTGATTAAAACGTTCGGTCCTATTTAATATTTTTGTTTGTTTATCCTGTATATTTTTTTGACTAGGTTTAAGTGAATTGAAAATCTGAGAACTGCCTCGAGTGTTATTGGTTAGTTTTGAATAAATTGCTAAGTATTGCTCAAACTGAGATGGTTTTTTCCCTTTGACTCTCAGGTTTTGTAATAGCTTTGGTGAAATGAGGAAAGTGCTCGAATGGGGATTGCGGAAGTAGGCATATTAAAAAAAAAATTGATGGATCAGTGATAACTGGATTATAACTGGTCCAGAGTATGTGCGGGGGCTGGGTCTAGGTCGCCATTTGAGCTTTCAGGAAAACTGGCATTCTATTCAAAATAATTTATGGTTATGTGACAACTGGTTACATTTGTTCATTTGGTGCCATCTGTTGGGTTGTCATAAGCAAGTCTTGTGCCAATGAACTGTAAAGATTACTAAAGAGAAAAGGAGTTAATTAAGAGAAGATAATTGGATAAAGAGAAGATTTACCTTTATAAATGTTCTCTCACCCATCCCAGAGTTTTAAATGATAATGAGTTGTCTGTACTTAAGTAAATTACTATATTTATTTAAAGATAATTTATTATTAATCATTTAAAAAATGAACAACTTTTGAACAGTTGCTTTATTTCAAAGGTTGTCAATTTGTTCACTTAAATTTTAAACCATATTAAAAAGTCTTCAATAAAAAATTAACACATGGTAATTTTTTGTAAACGTGATATCTTAAAATTATAATGGTAGGTGTATTCTTCCAAAATGGTTTTTTTAAACTATCCCTCTTGCTCCTATTGGTTCGGTTAACCCATTGGTCTAGTTATTATCAGCTGTAAAAAGTCTTAAATTAGAATAAAAGCTGATTACTTTTAAGTTGCCATATTATCTTAGGAAAGTGAAGTACTTAATTTAAATTAAATGTTGTCAACTTCAAACCAAGATGGCGAAGATGGTCACCTTTTATTGTAGGTAGGCCCTCCCAAGACTATTTCGCACATTTGCAACCCAAATTGTCTAGACTATGGTCTGATGGTCTATAGTCATAACTGTATCTTGGATATGTCATTGATTTGGGAATTCAAACTTAATTTTATTTTCTGCTGAAAATAAAACTTTGAATATTTCAAGTTTGGGGTTATATTTCAGCTTTGAATAAGCAATGCCAAAGAAAATGGAAACATCTCTGATGGTTTCCATGGAAACCTGTTACATATTTCCATCTTAAATTAATTTACTTCCCTGTGGGAAATAAGTTAGATCATGGGTATGCCTAAAGGGAATCTTTTCAATTCATTTAAACAGCTGTTCTTATTTAAAATTCTATACAATAGACCTGGTAGTTTCTATGGAAACCTGTTACATGTTTTCCAATTTAAAAAAATCACTAACACCCAAAGTTAAGACATATCCATGTCAAAAATCATGTTCCTGTGTATTTCCATGTTCTTTCGATACTCTTTAACAGTTGAGTTGATAGCTCAAATAAATATGTAAACCTGCTACTGCTGTTATTTCACAGACTCTCTCACTTTCATTTGGATTTATAATGATATCTTTGATTGGGTTGCCTAAAAGAGCTATATTATGATAACATATATTTTAGCTATACAGTATAATTAGTATAGCTAGGTATATTATAATATTCTAGAAATATATTATAGCTTATTATTTTATAGCAAGATCCAAGGATGTATTCAATAGTAAGTCTTGGTGTCAAGACAATCCCTGCAGAATTTAACCAGGGTCATATTTATTTAAAGGTTTTAATAATTCAGGGGTGCCAACCCCCCAATCTTCATGAAGCACCCCCCCCCAAACTTAGAACCAGCCCCCCCATGTAAGTTGGCACCCCATACCATAAAAAAAGGTGTAAATAATACTCGTAAGCACCCCTTATTTTATGTAAAACTAAAAGAAGATTTATAAAGGTATTAAAAACCCTAAGGGGTTTAAATACCTTTTTAAGTAGGGTTCCATCTTGCTTCGTCGCTGCATTTAAACTCAATAACTTTATATTTCACTTCCAACTGTTGTTTGACCTTATAAGGATGTTTCTTTTTATAGTGTTCGTTCCATTTGTCATGCCTAACGGTAGCATTGCAAAACAACTCTAAACATTTATACTTTAAAAGTTTTTGCTTTTTGGGCATTTTAATTGTGTAAAAACAATACAAAATTTAACAAACTTATTATCACAGCTCAGTGGTAATATTAGTTTTGAGATGGAAAGGGTAACAAACACAAAGACGCAAGTGCAACGATCACATAACCTAGTCGCGCAGCTTGTGTCTGTCGTCTGACCACCTTCACGACTCCCGAAGATAACCGAGTACTTCCGTAACTCGCCAGACCTTCCGCTGCCGCCACAATCACGGACAATATTCGAGCACTGTCATTGCCATTTATACATTTTCAGATAGAAAAACAAACTATGTTTAAATTAATATTACGTTAATCATTATTTAAGTTCTATCTAGTGATGTAATATATTTTTGAATGTCATCACGTTAAACACTGTTAAAATCCGTTTTACCCCCCCTTGAAAAATTGTGTGGAACCCCCCCCAAGAATTTCAATGACGCAGTCTGCGTCATAGACCCCCCCTGTGGGCACCCCTGAATAATACGTTGCAAAGTTGGTCGGTGGTCGTTTAGACATGGACTGATGCACACTTGATTGGTAAATTATACACACGGTCAGTCATATTTTACACACATTATACTCGGTCGATTAATTGGACTCAAATCGATGCTAAGACAATCTTACAAGACTTGTATAAGATGCACACTCGATCGGTCATATTTTTCTCATTCCTCAAAAAATAGTTGTTTGTTATTAAGGTCGGGGATGGCTGGCAGTATTTAAAAAAACAAAATTAAGCCAGTTGGATAACAATGAAAAACGCAACAAACTCAATTTTTAAATATAAAACCCTCCAAACTACCCATGCCGATTGACCCATGTTTCTGAATTACGAACTCGTCCGAGTAAATGTAGGAATACATGTCTATACCAAATTTGGTCTCGATCAGACCATTTTTACGAGAGTTATCGTGTTCACAGACACACATATATATTAGGTATAGATTCGCTTGCGAATAAGAATAATTTTTAGCGAATTTCCCATAGGGAAGAAGATATTACCGTAGGTCTCATGGTAAGACTTAAGCCCGGGACCATGTTATTTTTTCGTCTTTAGGTGCCCAGAGTCCAAAAACAAAAGTCGTTAAAATTTATATATTTATATGTGTGTCTGTGAACACGATAACTCTCGAAAAATGGTCCGATCAAGACCAAATTTGGTAGAGACGTGTATTCCTACAAATGCTCGGACAAGTTCGTAAACCAGATATATCGGTCAATGGGAACGGGTAGTTTGGGGGGGTTTTATACCCCAAAATGGGGGTTTTTGCCACATAGTATAAAAAATTCTAATTTTATATTTCACCATTATAATCAGCTTAAAAACAACACAATTAAGTTCCTTAAAGTTTTCTCTATCTCCAACGGTTACTGAGATATTAAAAAATCTAAAAACAGTACGTTGTATTGTGGTGCTCTAATGTTAATCTTATGGAGGATAGGGAAAAATTAATATTTCCCATATTAATCAATTTTTTTGGATAAAACTTGATATTTAGCTTCATGTGGTTGAGATGTATCCATTTATGCTTAAAAATCATAGTTTATGTGTTTATCATGGCAGCAAACCTGCATACTCTTTTCCCATATTAATCATATAGGGAATAGGCAAACTCCTGTATTTATGGACAGATGTTGATGAAAGTTGGTATAAATGTTAAGATAAAAATTATTTATTGTAGAAATGACTACTTTCAGTGTTCCTCCCAGCAGCTAACCTGCACACTCTTTCCCATGTTAATCTTATGGAGAATAGGCAAATAATTCTCATGTTTATTTATAGATTTTTATAAAACATATATCATTATTATTATTATATTATTGATTTGGAAATTCGCTGAATACACAGGTCTGCTGCGACTGGGGTATTATTATTCAATTATAATTACCTTTCTGAAATGGTAATAATAATAATTTTATTGTCGTTCAACTTTTACAAGCAATAGACAAAGTCAGATTGGTGTCTTAACATTAAAATATAAAATAAGTTATTAAGGTATACATATATACTTAGTCAATACAGCAGTAATAAAAAAATATATAAAACCTAGTAGGCCTAAGCAAAAAGTTCTAATGTATGTTTTAACAATTGTCGCAAGTAATTTACCATTAACTTAGGAAAATAATAATATATTTTAAGATTACTACACTCTATGATTAATAAAAGGAAATTTACTCAGCACATTAAATGGAAAGGTATTTTAAGAAAGAGTGTAAACATGAATCACTTTTACAATAACTAAAAATAAAAACTCTGGTAAAGTATGTAAAAATTAAATGTGGTCTATATTTTAACTGTCACAAGTACCAATAACTGAGGCATTATAAAGTGATAAATTACAGAGCAGAAATTTTACACAAATTATTAAATAGATTGGTGTCTTCACATAGAGAGGAGAAATAAAATAATAATAAATACAGTATAAAGATACATAATCACATTTGATATAGGGTCTACCGCTGGTACTGGTAGTAATAATTACGATTATATAAACTCAATAGAGAATACTCAACATAGATGTACATTTTACACTGACTCATAAATGCCACAAACTAAGAGATAATATTATATTTTAATTGAAATACCTGTCAAAGCATATCTTGAAAAAATAGTAAATAATAAATAATAAAATGGTGGACTGTCAAGGTATTTTGAGCCAAATTACGTCAAGTAAAATGAGTCTATTCATGTGGACTTGAAACATTAAAACATATATGAAAAATTAAGACAGATTATATCAACTTATACCAAGGTACCTTTGATAATTTTACAAGCTGGTAAATACACAAGCGCGCGCGCGCACACACACACACACACACACACAATCAAATATTCGTTAATAATACACAATATTAACCTTTAATACATTTTTGATAGCAATTATAATAAAAATATAAATCCAAAAATGTAGATTGATAAGTGAAATATTAATTTTTCCTTATTCTCCATAAGATTAACATTATTGGAGCCTCAAATTACAACGTACTGTGTTTAGATTTTTTAATATCTCGGTAACCGTTAGAGATAGAGCAAGACTTTAACTAGAGAGGAACGGATTAAAATTTTTTTCTATACTATTACTTTACTTTACTATGCGTTCATCTATGCTTTAACTATCTTTAAGGAACTAAATTGTGTACCGGTAGTTTTTTAAACTGATTCTAATGCTGAAGGATAAAATGGAAAAATGTATCTCCCTGTGTGAAATAGGTTAGATCATGGATATCTAAATATATAAAACAAAGTCGTGTTAGTTACACGCATTATAACTCGAGAACGGCAGGACCGATTTTAATGATCTTTGATTTTTTGGATTCGTCTCTGCTCCGGTCATGCTTTAGGCATATTCAGTTTCCATAAATTCAATAATTAGTTTCCATTTTATAGCGTTTTAAATTTCTAATGTTAACCTTATGGGGAATAAGTTTGTTTACAAATTTTCTAAAATCAAAACACTTGATTTCTTAAAACAGCTGTTGGTTTACACTCCGTTAGCAATATGCTTTACTATCCAATGCCATATGAATCATTCATTAATGATTAATTAACTATGAAGTAAATACGTGCTGTACAAAATGAACAGCATTATTCGCCACGTTAATAGTTTACGGTTTTTGGGAATTATGTACTGTATTTATTTATTTTTTATTTTATGTATGATTAAAAGTAACGTGTTTATATATTTGCCAAATAAAATAATCACAATGTTTATACATATGAGGTTTATTATAATAATCAGCTGTTGAATATTTAAAGCTTTCACAACGAAGCCGCAATGCTATTTGACTTCACAAAATGGCCAATCTTAAAGTTAACATGTATTTTCTCTTAGGCGTTACGAAGTTCGCCGGGTCAGCTAGTGTCTAAATAGAATGGTCTCAGTTCATCTAAACAGCTGTTCTTATTCTTTTATATTAAAAATTCAATAGGGTACTGGTAGTTTTATGGAAAACTGTTACATGTTTTCCATCATTAAAAATTACCAACACCCCCCAGAGCTAAGACATCCATGTCAAAAATTTTAATTACATTTTATGAAAAACAAAAACACCAATTTTTTATTACAAACCCCCCCTCTCAAACTATCCGTTCCCAATTACCGATATATCTAGATTACTAAGTCGTCCAAGTTTCTAAGCAAATGTAGTGAGTAATACATGTCTCTACTAAATATGGTCTCGAATCGGACAATTTTTACAAGAGTTATATATATATATAAAATGTTCAACGACTATTGTTTTTGACCCCTAGGCACAAAAAAAAAGAAAAAATGTTTGTATTTACTTCCCTGTAGAAAATAGTTTAGATCCTGGATATGTCTAAAGGGAATGGTCTCAGTTCATCTAAACAGCTGTTCTTATTCTTTTATACTAAAAATTCAATACTGGTAGTTTCTATGGAAACCTGTTACATGTTTTCCATTTCCATCTTAAAAATCGCCAACACCCCCACCTAGCTAAGACATATCCATGTCAAAATAACATGGTACTGACTGGCATAGATGATAGCAGAATTTCTATTTATAAACAATGGCACTGGGCTTAAGTCTTGTCATGAGTCCTACGGTAATAGCAGAGAGGAATCCGTTCATCTCTGATAATAGCTTCTTTCCTATTGGAAATTCGTTAAAAGGATCAGTGCCAGTTACCAATACCAAGGTCAACAGGTTACATAGTTTAAGCTGAGTTTGCCGTTCGTTGGCAAAACAGAATAAAAAATGACCTACTTCTTACTTTCTTAATTTTTACCTATACCTATTGTTTTGATACATGTTTTCCTCTTGAACTATGATTTTGTGTTGTCGACAGACGAGCTCTCTGCATTAAAATCGATTGCTCATTTTGTAAAGAACCATTAAAATCGCGTGCACTAGTTAGTTAAAGAAATGATTTAATCAGATTAGTTCGTGGAGTGCTAGTAAAGGTATGGGTTTGACAATACTATGTTTTTAGGTTATGTTTGTTATTTTCTATGAATAATCAAAACTTACTCTTTAATCTGGAAGATGGTTTTATTGTAAATTGATTGTAAACAGATTAGTTCTTATTCAAGGCAATTTTCTTCTTACTCAGACTTTACAAGAATTGTTGACATTTCTTCATAATCAATACTTTCAATTAAGACGAATTCTATAGCCATTACCGAATGTGCAATGAGTTTGCACGGGCTTAACCCTAGAACACAAAGGCTCCCAGAGCGTAGTCTCGCAGACTACTTTTTGGGAAATAAATAAAAAATACTTTTAATGACAGGTAAATTTTTTAAATTTTAAAAGCACTTAAAGTGAACATTTAATTCATGTTTTATAAGAGTTTTATCTCCTAATCTTAATTGTTCTGGCACTGGCAGCAGATTGTTCCTTGGTGTTCGCCACACATGACATTTGCGCAACGTCCACAAAAATGTTTTGTCATGTGCCGTAATCTTGGAGGTAAGAAGGCACAAACCTTCCTACCTTGTTGGACTGGTTGTGGAGCTTCATTTGGCACACTTACATTTAAAATATAAGCAATAGATTGCCGGACGAGAGTTCGTGGCAAAATTGTGGCCTGAAGCCAGTACTTCAGGAGCTCTATGTGCGTTTCTCTAAAAAATTTTGCCGACTTAGGGGCTTACACGATTGTCCCAGACACGATTTTCTACATATAACACGTGTATATCATTTAAAGTGATGTTTATGATGTTATAAACATGCATAGGGGCCACCTCCTTGTTTTACGACTGCAGGAAGTGTTATTGCACATTTGGTCCAATTCAAATAAATATTTACACTATATACAAAATATATTTCGAATATAATGTTTAACTAACACCAGAAGAACAGCCTATTTCCTAACCTATTTCCCACAGGGAAGTTTTTAATTTAACTTTCCGCATATAACAAATCAAGAATAATTTTACCATTGGAAACACATTTAAAATATTACTTACATTATTTTAATATCTTTGAACTATGTAATTATTAAATGAATTGAAAAGTATAACATGAAAACATTTTATATTACACAATCTGTTTTTGGAACTCATAATTGTAAACTAGGAATAATATTATTATGAAACATATGATTATTAACTTAAAACTCATGTAAATGTGAATAAAGAGATGTAACAGATTACCCCGGGCTAAGAGGAAATCACAGACTATATCTTTGTAGCCGTTTCCTTTGCCTCTCTGATCTTCGAGGTTACTGATTATTATTTAGGAGGGGTGTGAGTTTGTAGATGTCGTTGATAAGGTGGATTAATTGACTGACTTTACTGAGGTAGAAAGGCTTTTTCTGAGTTTTCCAGGTTCTTAATTGATGTTAGCTCTTGGTCTGATATGTTCTCTGGATATGTTTTTACTTTCGTTCAGGCTTTCATCTCATTTCTCTGAAACCTCAGTATTCTTTAACTGATTAATGTGCCTTTTGGAGAGTATGCAGAGTCAAGGTGGACCTTGTAATGGAGAGCTCCAAGTCGAGTTAAGATCTTACCAAACTTCCACTGTTCTTCTAATTCTGACAAGTACACATGTTCCCGGGCCAGATGAGCGTTTTACCTCGGTGTGTCTTGTCTGCTGATTGGTAGCCTTGGTGGCTGGCCTTAGGACATCAAGCCTTGTTCGGATTCTTCTTGTTCGGATTTAAGTAGAGTTTGGCTGGAGATTTTGAAATCTTGTTGTGTTCAACAACAAACCCTAGATATGTAATACTTTGACTAAAAAAGAGACATTTCTTGTGGTTCAAATGAAGATTGTTTGTCTTAAGTCGTTCAAGACAAAGAGATTTAAAAATTTTTCAAGTTACAACATGTGTTTGATGACGAAACAATTTGTGCTCAGATATTTCTCAACACTGATGAGAATTTTGTATTGCTAGAATTTTTCTTTAGATTGATCAAATTGTTCAAAAATGATACTAACAAAATATTGTTCCTTGACTAGTTCATCATACCTTGAAAAGCTGTAGTCATTGTATGAAGAAATTGTTGTTGATCCATGTTTTATTTACTCTCTTTCTTCTCATCGCCAATTTTAACATCTTTTAACTATTTAGTTTTATGTAATTATCAAATGAATTGAAAAGTATAACATGATAATATTTTATTTTACACAATCTATTTTTGGAACTCACAATTAATTGTAAACAAGGAATAATATTGTAAAACATAGAACACAGTAAACGTGAATAAAAATGTTTGTATTTACTTCCCTATGGGAAATAGGTCTGGATCATGGATCTGCCCAAAAGGGAATGTTCTCAGTTAATCTAAACAGGTATTCTTATTCTTTTATTTTAAAAATTCAATACAATAGCTCTGGTAGTTTCTATGGAAACCGGTTACATATTTTCCATCTTACAAATCAACCAACACCACAGAGAGAGCAAACCAAGAGCAAAACCAAGAGCAAATCAAAGACATCTAAAATGAAATAAACATCTAAAAAGGAGTTGGATTAAAATGTGCCAGAGAGCATATAGGCCTACTGTATGAAAAACTACTATCTGACGATATATCGTCAGTGCGGTCTTTTTCGACAATAACTGTACTGACAAAAATATTGTTAGTCGGTCCTTAAAGGGTTAGCACAATCTCCATGTTACGTATTTATATTTCATAAATCAACTGGAGAATAGGCTTTAAGGAAGCTCGTTTCTTATTAGTCACATTCTCATACCCCCTTTCCCTCTCTGAATTATAATTCAACAAGCTCTATACATTTAGATTTGATGGATTCGTCTTCATGTCCACTTAAGTTATATAAAAATCCAAACCTGTGATGGATTCTCTTGTAGGTTTGTGTTTGCCCTTTTATTGAGCTCTGTGCCTATTCTGTAAAAATTCCTTTGAAGTAAAGCTCATTTGTCACAGTTTTGCTGGGCATTTTATCGAAAAATTCATTTTCCGATCCGTTCTTGCCAATCACCTATTTAGTCAACATATCTGCTGCTGATGCATATTAGTTTACTAGTGATATAATTAGTTCTTGCACATAAGATATACTTATATCTTGACTCACTTGACAAGATCGGAGTCCGCCTATGACTAGTTTATCCACAACGTAAACTACATTAGCTCTCATGTTCCTGTTTAACTGGTTAAAATTTTGCACCCCCTAAAATTATTGGCCCTAGGCCTTGGCCTAGGTCCTATAATTTCATAATTTCACACTAGGCCAAGGCCTACTACCTGTAAATACTTGAGAACTGATCTGAGACTGAAAAGTGTGACCTTGCTATCATAAAATATCTTTTTAGGTCAATTATTCTGATATGTTTGTGTAAATATACCCTAAATAGGTCAAATTTTTATTTTGAAGGTTGGGTAGGAAGAATATTATGGAACAAAATAAATTAGGATCTGTTTCTCACAACCAGCTAATACCCAATATTTTTATTGCATTTTATGTATTTATATTTTATTGCAGGACAATGAATGACTTTGATGGTGTTATGACAGCCAGCTCAACAAAGAGCAGTTTGGATAGTGGATTTGACAATGGGTTCCTGTCAGACAGTAGTAGTTTATCAAGCAAGTCAGATGGGTGCCCAAGAGACCACTCAGCCTCATGTGTTTTTGAAGAACTTACCAGAGGACAAAATAGTTCATATCACTGTTGTGCTCTAAGTATGTACAATATATCAGGAAAATGTATTGAGACATTGTCCCCTAAGACTTTTCTCTACCTTGCAAACTGTGTCAGAGTGTTAGACTTAAGTAAAAATAATATAACAATGTTACCAGAAACTTTATGTGAATTAACAAATCTGCAAGAATTGAATTTATCATGTAATAAACTGCTCAGTATTCCAGATTCTTGTAGAAGGCTTCAAAAGTTGCAAGTGTTGAATCTGTCCGAGAATCAACTGACTGAACCTCCTGTGTGTCTGGAGCTTGGAATGGAGAGAATAACTAACCTAGATTTGTCAAAAAACAATATTGGAGTGTATTCAAACCCACCCAAGTGTTGTTTATCACTACAGATGTTGAATTTGAGCCACAACTGTTTAAATTCGCTACCTCTTTGGTTGTTCAGTGACCAGTGTCGCTCTGTTTTAGAACTCGATGTTTCCTTCAATTTCTGTTTCGATAATCACTCACTTAAATCTGAACTTCCACATTTGAAGCATCATCGAACTTCTGTGTTGAAATGTTTAAAGAAACTAAGCCTTTGTAACACAGGAGTCAAGCCTGAGACGGTATCCTGTTTGTCGAGTTTTGAGTGTTTGAACAGCCTTCATTTGGGAAATGTACATGGACCAGAATTAACTTTTAACTTTTTTTCTGAAATTCCACTTAGTATATTTTACAATCCTGAAAATATTCTTGAACTTCATTTGCCTAAACTAGGCCTAGCTGGACTCCCTGAAGAAATTCACAGATTAAAAAATTTACAAATCCTAAATGTATCAGGTAACCAGTTGGATTGGTTGCCTGAAACATTTGGGCTGTTGAAATCTCTCAAGGAGCTGATATTATCAAGTTGCAACCTGTCTTACCTTCCAGAGAATTTTGGTCAGCTGCAAAATCTGAAAAAGCTGGTTATGGATAAAAACAAGGTAGGCTATGATTAAATATTACCTTTAACTTTAAATAAATTAATTAATGTTTTTGTTTTGTGTTTTTACGCCTCTCGGAATTTTTTAATGTTTCGATGGGGAACGGTCCAAACCCTGGTGTTGTTACTACCTAACATCGACCTCTAGTTAGGAAGCATCATTAATTAATAAATTAACAAATAGTTGGACTTTTCCAACGCGTCTTGTGTTTAAAATCTACACAACGTTTCGGGAGTTGGATGAACTACTCCCGTTTTCAAGTGCCTAACAATATTTTTACATTTGTACAAACAAAAGGTTACAGGTTTTGTACAAAGGTTACAGTTTGTACAAAGGGTACAAAGGTACTAAAGGTTTTGTACAAACCTTTTGTTTGTACAAATGAAAAAATATTGTTAGGCACTTGAAAACGGGAGTAGTTCATCCAACTCCCGAAACGTTGTGTAGATTTTAAACACAAGACGCGTTGGAAAAGTCCAACTATTTGTTAATTTAATAATTAATAACCAACGCCATTATGAATTTTCAAAACTCTATTAATTAATAGCCAAGTGACGAACTGGCAACTAAGTCCTGACTCGACCCTTGCGGGATTCGATCAGGTGACATTCAGTTTTGAAGTCAGGCACTATAACCACTCAGCCACCCAGCTAGCAGTTTAAATACCTAGACATGAACACATAACACTTAGACATGTTACTCGACAATTTGACCTGTCAATTTAAAATATTGCTCTTGCTAGGAATAAAATCTACTTTTTGTTTTAATTGTTTGTAGTTTGAAAAGTTATTTTACTTTCAATTTTATTAGAACTAGCTCGGTGAACCCAGAGGCTTGGTTAACCGGACCTCAGATAATTGGGTGTCTGTTCTGTAAAAATTACTTACTAAATTTTTAATTTCTGTGTTTTAAAATTGCAATATTAGTATTAATTATTAAAATATAATTAATATTGATGCATAGTTTATAAAATACCGAATTTAAAAAGACAATCGATCGTTCTGATATTTATTGTTTGCACCGAATTTAATCTCTAAAAATTGAACATTAGGAAGGAAGGACATTGGATGATAAATCAAATCTCAAGAATTTGAAATAATCGATAATTTGAAATTTCTCCGTCCCCTACAGGATTTAGTTTATTGAGGTTCCAATCCAAGGTATATACAGTTTGTTACTAATACTTAAAATTAAACAAATTTGTGATTTAAGTGTTGATATTTACTGTATTGTAACTGTATTTTTAGTAGAAGGTTCCATAGTATATTAAACTACAGCTAAATAATGTGATATTCTCGTGTGGATTAATGTCCGCATTATTGAATACTTCGTGGCAGTCATTGCTGAGTGGGTAGAGTACTGGCCTACCACCCAAAAAACCCGGGTTCAATTCCCGGTCATGACACGTGAAATTTAAAAGTTATTTTACTTTCAATTTTATTAGAACTAGCTCGGTGAACCCAGAGGCTTGGTTAACCGGACCTCAGATAATTGGGTGTCTGTTCTGTAAAAATTACTTACTAAATTTTTAATTTCTGTGTTTTAAAATTGCAATATTAGTATTAATCATTAAAATATAATTAATATTGATGCATAGTTTATAAAATGCCGAATTTAAAAAGACAATCGATCGTTCTGATATTTATTGTTTGCACTGAATTTGATCTCTAAAAATTGAACATTAGGAAGGAAGAACATTGGATGATAAATCAAATCTCAAGAATTTGAAATACTCGATAATTTGAAATTTCTCCGTCCCCTACAGGATTTAGTTTATTGAGGTTCCAATCCAAGGTATATACAGTTTGTTACTAATACTTAAAATTAAACAAATTTGTGATTTAAGTGTTGATATTTACTGTATTGTAACTGTATTTTTAGTAGAAGGTTCCATAGTATATTAAACTACAGCTAAATAATGTGATATTCTCGTGTGGATTAATGTCCGCATTATTGAATACTTCGTGGCAGTCATTGCTGAGTGGGTAGAGTACTGGCCTACCACCCAAAAAACCCGGGTTCAATTCCCGGTCATGACACGTGAAATTTAAAAGTTATTTTACTTTCAATTTTATTAGAACTAGCTCGGTGAACCCAGAGGCTTGGTTAACCGGACCTCAGATAATTGGGTGTCTGTTCTGTAAAAATTACTTACTAAATTTTTAATTTCTGTGTTTTAAAATTGCAATATTAGTATTAATCATTAAAATATAATTAATATTGATGCATAGTTTATAAAATGCCGAATTTAAAAAGACAATCGATCGTTCTGATATTTATTGTTTGCACTGAATTTGATCTCTAAAAATTGAACATTAGGAAGGAAGAACATTGGATGATAAATCAAATCTCAAGAATTTGAAATACTCGATAATTTGAAATTTCTCCGTCCCCTACAGGATTTAGTTTATTGAGGTTCCAATCCAAGGTATATACAGTTTGTTACTAATACTTAAAATTAAACAAATTTGTGATTTAAGTGTTGATATTAACTGTATTGTAGCTGTATTTTTAGTAGAAGGTTCCATAGTATGTTAAACTACAGCTAAATAATGTGATATTCTCGTGTGGATTAATGTCCGCATTATTGAATACTTCGTGGCAGTCATTGCTGAGTGGGTAGAGTACTGGCCTACCACCCAAAAAACCCGGGTTCAATTCCCGGTCGTGACACGTGAAATTTAATTTCTCAGACTGTCACCTTGCTTCAGAAGGCACGTTAAGCCGTTGGTCCCGGCTGCATAAGTTAGGTCACGTTAGAGGCAGTAGTGCGACCTGAAAACTCTAACATTAGACCTTGGCCAGAAGCTTACACGGAACTTTACTTTATTGAATACTAAGTTCACCAGCAAAGACCATCCAGTTTGTAATGATACCACTTCATATTTCAGAAGCTTAAGTGGTTTTGATCCCACATTAAACTTTAGGTCATTTTTGTTGTTGGGTCATTTTAATTAACAGTCCTGTCTAAGGAAAATGTCAACCTTAGTCAGTAACAATACTTAGGTCACGTCACACACACTCTCATTTCACACAACTCATTTCTCATTGATACTTCGCTTAAAATACCTACTTGGGGTCACCATAAAAAATATTTAATAATAAAATAATAAAAGGTTCATTCTTAATTTAATTTATAAACTACTTACTTACTAAGTTTAAATGTGCCCAGTCTGTCAAGTTATTTTGATGTTTCGCCAAGAATTTTCTAAAGTCTTATTTTGATTGTTACTTTCAAAATGTCTTATGAAGTTACTTTTCAGTTCACAGATTTACAGAGCTCTCTCAACAGCCTGTCTAGTCTGGAATGGTTGGATCTCTACGACAACACATTAGAAGAATTACCCCTCTCATACGATAGTTTGCTAAAGATTCAATTTGTTGACCTATCTTACAACTACTTCAATTTGGAGACAATGTTAGATGTTGTGAGTAGTGATTTAATTACTTAAGTTAAATAGAAAAATTTACTATTACAAGATTTTTGCTATATTTATTTCCTCAGTAATAAGTAGGTATGAATTCTTTAATTGTTCAATTTAATTTTATATTACAACCTTTAGTAGTTTGTTACAAGATATTTGTTATAGTCAGGTACACTCAAGTATTCAGGATGATTGTTATCATTATTTCACATTGGAAGGAGGTGATTTACCTATTAACGGTATTAAGTAATAAAAAAAAACTAAAGATGCAACAAAATTAAGGCTTATAAATACACTCCATGAACTATCTGATTGGTTAACAATATATGGTCTTAGTTTGAACTGCTCCAAAACCAAAATACTGGATTTCTGGAGGAACAAAAATCTTGATGAGGAATTACTAATGCCAAATGAAGAACTTTGTTCAAACTCTCACAGAGTGAACTTTTAGACTTTCCTTTGCAAGATAGACAATAGACAAATCTTATATTTCCTTCAACAATACACACATATTGTAATAGACATCGTCAATTTATATGTTTGAGTATCATTCATAGGCTTGTCAAAAATAATTAAAATACTGTACATAATAATAACAAAAAACATAAAATATAAATATAATAACATAAAATAATATAGTTAAAACCTATCACCTCATCTAGTCTATAAAAAGGATTAATTACTAACCATGTATAACAACATTTGAAAATCTACTCTCAGACAAATTGTCCCAAGCTCTTGGTAATTTATTAAATAATTTTAAGCCTAAGTATTTATGGTAATTCTGTGTTTTTGAAAGTCTATATTTTGGTAACTGAAGTAAATAACGATCTCTGGTTTGATAGCCATGTGTCATGGCCCTTATAGGCAATGTTGAGTATTTTTTATTCATTTATATTATTTTTATATATATTTTTAATCAATATTCCTATTCTTATTTTACTCACAAAAATCACAGTGTAAGGATATTAGACAATAAGTGGAGAGTTGTGCTTAGTCTTTGTTCTTCACTGAACTATCACATTGCTTCACAGGAAGTGAATGGAGTAAACCTGTTTGCCGTTTACTGCTGTCGGCAAGATAGACTGAGGGAGCTAGACTCAAATGGCAAGTTGAGGATTGATAGTGTCAAGGTCATGTCAGATACGCTCAGCTGGGACAGTCTAGGTAGGCCAATACGATAGCATAGTTAGTGTGACGTCCTGTCTGATCTTGAGTGGTGGTACTAACTTGCGTGAGAGACTATGTTATTACAGCACCTCACTTTCTATAAACGCACACAATTTAACACAAAGTGAAAGCAATGCTTTTTTCCTTTTAGCGAATATCCCACAGGGAAGAAGCTATTACCATAGGTCTCATGGTAAGACCTGAGCCCGGGACCATGTTACTTTTTTGTCTTGAGGTGCCTAGAGACCAAAAACAATAGTGGTAAAAAATTTATATATGTATACCTGTATGTACCGTGAACACGAACTCTCGTAAAAATTGTCCGATCGAGATCTAAACACAGTATGTTGTATTTTGGGGCTCCAATGTTAACCCCTTAACGTGCGAGAGGTCACGGGATTTTATCTAATAAAAATAACTACGGTTAAGAAAAATGTTATATTTCTTGTCAGAGGAATTACTCATCCATAGTTATGTAGTCACAGACTATAAAAGATGCCTTTTGAACGTTCAAAAGGCATTGCATTGAAAGTTTAATGAAGTTGGGTGCGTTGGGTTTGTCAGTGTGAATCTAACGCACGACCAGATACGTACGAGTTTAGGTGGATTTTTCTATTGACACGACCTTATGTAGTAGTGTTTTAAGGCTATTTTGTGCTTTCATCACGATAATATTATTAAATTAAAAAAGTTTTTGTTTACTTTTCTGAAGTAATTGATATTTGAACTCTAATCATGTCTATAAATCTTCGAGACGGTCTAATTTTGAGTTGGATCGAACCAATCAGATAGCTAAGCTGATATATTTAGACAAAACTGGTGTTCACGGTAACTTTTTAAAAATGACATATTGTATTTGTAATTTTTTAATAAAATTAAGTTTATAATTAGATGTTTCATTTTTCTCAGCCTCATTTGGTTAAAAAAGCTTATTTTTTGTTTAATAACTAGGCATAATTATTTTTTACTTTTTTAATCAGGTTTTTCATAACCACCTTTCCTTATAAACAATAATAAGTAACAAATAATCGATCGGTGAGTGAACATGATATATCATGGGTCATTTAAGTGCAGACAGTAAGCGATGTAGCGTGTTAGATATTTTCTATAAGCGTGACCATATTTGCAACATTTTACCGCACGACCACCCGCGGGTTAACCGCGACATACAAGATATCTCGTGCAATGCCCTTGTTGCGTTAACCACGACACGTGAGTTTAGTCGGATTTGACGTGATTTTTCCTTGAAGCTAGGTGAATTGTATTGAATTGTGATTACTGATTTGACATCTTTTAACCAAACCAAGTATTGTTTATGTGTTGTGTTGACTAACACTATACTCCAAAATCCAATGTACTAAAAACTAAATAAAAAGATTATATTAGATCATTCAAATAGGGACCATATCACGAGGTAGGCATTTTAAGTCAAGTATTCATGAGAATTGAATGTATGATGATTGTGGCGTAATCTTGTAGTCTTGTTACTGACAAAGGCTGACATGTTCCTTAGACAGGACTGTTAATTAATTAAAGTTTAATGTTCTCAGAACTTTGGATATCACATGAGTAAACAAATAATAAAACTAAAGTATTAATTAACATTTTTATTTTTAATATATGACCTTTTTGAGCTTGAGTTTTCCAAATTTGTTCAACATCCTAATACATGATAATTGTTTCTTTAAAGTTGTGCTAATTACAGTTCAGTAAATTATAAATTTCCTTATTTATAAATATTCATAGATATACAGTAGAATCTCCCATATCCGACCATGACGCATATGGGCCATGGTCGGAACGGCAAATAGTCGTCAGATATTTGTAGGAACAAATTAAACTCATTCCCTAGAAAGAAAAATAGCTATTCATCATTGTAATAAACCTTAAAATACCTATATTACATCAATTAAAATATGAAGATATACGTAATAATTGAGAAATAATATTTATACTTAATCGAAGAATAAGTCTTTTACGTTTTGTCATGCTCGCAATGACGGGAGTGTGGGAA
Source organism: Nephotettix cincticeps (assembly GCA_023375725.1). NCBI lineage: Eukaryota > Metazoa > Arthropoda > Insecta > Hemiptera > Cicadellidae > Nephotettix > Nephotettix cincticeps. Next base: position 135,551,960 of record CM041786.1, read on the forward strand.
ACATAAACGGTCGGTAATCGGGAGGAGTCGGATATCGGGAGGTCGGATATGAGAGGTTCTACTGTATTCTTGAATGTAGCTTAAACTTTGAAGAATCTCAGCACGTTAACAAATAAGTCCAAAATCAGAGGAAATTTATTGAATCTACTGCTTTTGGGAAAATCTTTTTGATATAGGCCTAGTATTAGCTGTTATCCTTTACCTCAAATATGCACAAAGTCAGCTTTTCACATGGCTTTCTTTTTGCTAGTGATAATTGAACTTTTTATCTGTAAAAATGCAAATTATTATTTCAGGTTCTTTGAACAAACATCATAACAGTCGTTCATTCAGTGATTTGTCACAAACTGAGGAAAACACCTCTTACCAATATTACAACAATCAGTAAGTAGTCTTTTTTTGTAACATATTACCAGTAACAATTATATTCATTATTACATAGTTAATAAAAGGTTTTTATTTAAGAATAATAATACGGTAGACTTGTAAAATAGTGCTGTATTTTATTGTTTTATTTTAAAAATGAGAACTATTATTTACAGAATTGAATAAAACATTTACAACCCTTCAACGGTTTTTGCCGACATATGTCGTTAGGCAAAAAGTGCTAAAAAAGGGCCACAGACGTGATATATCTTTCCCTGGCAAAGCAACGTTCGTTCTTTGTTGTGATATATCGCTGTGTAGTTCGTTAGTTCACCGCTAGAATGTGTTAGCATTCATTTATGAACAGTTTCCTATTCCTTTGTGTTTGTAAACGACATTACGGACGACTTGAAAGTAACAGCTGACGGCACGACTGTTTGTTTCCATCTCGCAACCGGCAATCGTTATCGACATGTTAGTTTAATGGATTTATGTTGTGGTGTTACTTTATGATTAAGATTTTATAAACTACTTACTATTAGTTAGTATTATAAGTGCATTATAGTTTATTTCACCTTATAATCAATCCCTTAAGTAGGCCATTACGGTACCTTGCTTGGTTTATTAGACGATTGGAAAAAATGTAAGTTTAACACAAATTTTATTTATATGCTAAAAATATATTTAATAAATGTTTTTTCTCTTTAATCTACTTTTCTTAACACGAACTAAAAGAAATTTGAATAAAAAAATATTCACTTTTGGAATGGTTAATATAAAAGAAGAAATCGTTAAGGGTTAAACACTTATTACCACATAGGCCTAATTGTAATCCATCAGCAAAGTAATCCATCAAACTATTCTTTTACAGGTTTTCTATTCGAAATGATAACTTAAAAGACTTCTTAAATCAAATATTTTGTGAAATTTTATTCAGAGTAGATTACAGATTCTTTGAAAATTACAAGTATAATGTAGGTCTATGTAATTTTACAATTTTCAATATCGATATCATTTTGGTTGTGACAAAATGTTTTCCGTTCTTAATAAACCGAAAATTGTTATCAATTTAGAACGTTTTTTTTCAGACCGGAAGTTGTGGAAGAAAATTGGGATGAAGAGTCGACGAATGGAAATGACGAATTTGAGCCTGATTGTAAGTCAAATTTTGAATCAATTATCAAAGAATTTTGTGGAGTTTGTGATAATTCGGCTAAAGTAGTTGGAAGGATGGACGAACATCACGATAAGTATGATTTTGTATGATAAGTTGGCTAAAGTAGCTGGAAGGATGGGCGAAAATCACGAGTTTTTTCTGTGTTCACCATAACGTGGATTAAACACCTCTTGTTTGAAACATACAATATTTTCAGAATATATAATATTTTTTAGAATGTGGAAGTATCGTTTTAACACATTGAGTGGGAAATATTGTCCTTGAGTGATGTCAACAACCTGGCTTCCTCATACTGGCTCAGCCTCATACTGAGAATGTTGATCTGATTGCTGCGTTTTTATGTGTTCTGCCACAAATTTTGGTGTCCTTCGTCTCCGTGGCGGCCATTCTGTGCTTTGATGAAGCTTTTGTGTTTTGGACACTTCACTTTAGCAATACAAGCTAAACAAATTCTAGCACTAAATGTGTTATATAAAGAGGTATTTATGGTAAATTCTTGGATTCTGTTATAATTCTTAGAGTGGTTGTACTATTGATAAAGGTGAAGTATGTGATATGAATAATAAATCTTTGATTTAGAAAAAGAGTTGTTTAAAAAACTAAAATTTGTCAAATAAAACTTGGCTTCATTACTTTTTAATAATTCATATTAGCTATTATTTAGAAGTATGAATTTTATTGTTGTAGCTTTTTCAGATTTGGGCTGTAGTTTTTATCTGTAAACTTATTAAATACGGTATATTTTAAATTTTAGCTGGTCTTAATTATCACACCACGAAGTGTCGTAACTGAATTCCTACTCGTTGTTGAGATATGCTCACTTTTAATTTGGTCGTAAGTGTTTATAAAGTTTTTCAACAAAACACGTACTGACGTAAGTTAACTTACGCCGATTCGTGTTGTGTCATTTGCAGCCACCGCTATACTTTTTAACACGACACGAAACGGCGTAAGTGCCAGCCATATTATTTAACTCTTTTGTGATTGTTATTTTTTGTTTCGGATTGATTAATAATGCCTGAAAATACATTAATAGCCTAAAATGGATGTCTTAGTGAAATGGGAAGACACAACTCAAAATGTAGCTAGCGTGAATGAGCTAGTTTGGGTTGATAAAGATCCTCCTTTTAAATAAGGGGATAAAGTTAAAATGCTCTTTAAAAATAAGTGGTATGCAGGGACGATACTTTTAGTAGATGACGATGTGATAGAGGGTCTTTATCTTTAGATTATGAGCAGCCTTTAGCTGATTTATTGCCTGTGACTCGACATATTAAAAATGAAGTTAAGGATATTATCTTAGATTCTACATGTGAATTTGACGATTCTGATTTGGATCCTGATTTTCAAGAACCATGCGAAATTAAAAGATGCAAATATTGATCTTGATGCATCTTGAAGATGCAACCTTACGTGTATTTGAGTCTTCTTGTTTGTAAAACTCGTTGGTCAAAATAGAATTGTGACCACATCCTTGCTGATAGCAGTGGTGATGACAGCGTTGTAGCAAAGCATGAAAGGAAGAAGTTTGTTTAGTTTTTGATCTACAGCAAGTTATATTCTTGCCAAAAACAAATGAAAGTGTAGTCTTTTACAAAAGGCGGTTTGCAGTGTATGATTTCACAATATACGACCTGGCAACAAGAGATTGTCGCTGTTTTACTTGGAACGAGTCAGTAAGTGGAAGAGGGTCATCTGAAATCGCATCATGCATTTTCAAAATACTCCAGATTGTTCACAAAAACCAGTCAGCTAATACAGTTTCCCTCTTCTCGGATGGATGTGCTGGCCAAAATAAAAACAGCACCCTTCCAGCTGTGTTTTCTGTACTTTCTGGCTTAAATTCTCATGTTTCAAAAATGAGTCTAAGATTCTTTGACCCTTACCATCCCCCCCTCACCTTGCCAGAATGAGGGGGACGCTGCACATAGTGCAATAGGTCATGCAATCTCCCAGGCTGGAGACTTGTTCGTACCATCCCAACTAATACCCATAATGAAACTGGCAAGGAGAAAGCAGCCGTATGTAGTGCACCAAATGGAATCTAGAGACTTTTTAACTTTAAACAGCGTTTAAAAGAGTATCCTCAACGTCCAGGAAGACAATGAAACATCCAGCCCGATCAACTGGCTAAACATGGTTGAGTATATGGTCAAGAAGGAACATGACTCAACCGTGTTTTTTAAAACCAGTCACTTGGAAAACATATACAAATCCCTAACTTTGAAGAGAGACCTTAACAAGCGTCTAAAGAAACCTGTGGCACGACTCAACATTAGTGATTCGAGAAATATTTTGAAGGAGAAGTTCACGGACCTGTTATCACTTTGTGAGGGACCTGCACCTGTGATAAGAAATGCAGAGTACGTGAACTACTTGGATCCTGTGGATCCTTGCCACACAGGATTAATTTAGGAATGACTGGCAACAAAATGACATTAAATACCGAAAAGAGTGAATTTTTAACAGTTTAACTCCACTTTTTAACTTAATTTTTACTTTTATAATTTTTATCATAATGTATTTACATTTTTAATTTTTATCTTAATTCTTAAATTTATAACTTATGTGAATTTTTATAAGTTATTATTATTATTAATATATTTTATATTATCTTTATTATTAAAAAAATTAATTATAAGATATGACATTGAAAAGCCTTACAAATTTAGATTTACTAAATTAAACTCGCCTTTTTAAATTTTCTCATACTCAATAAAGGGGTTTTTATATAAATAATAATCATATAACCTGTATAATTAAAGTTTATGTTCAGTTTATAACTTTTTTCCTTATTTTATTATTGATGTAACTGACAAAACTGACCAAGAACACAAAACACGAAGTGGCGTAACTGACCGAAGAAAAGTTTTTTTTTAAGCTACGTCATAATCTTGTACTTTATTATAATATGAATATATACCCTTTAAAGAAAGCCTCTTTAGGTAAAATATTGATAATGTTAAAGTTCATTTATAACAATCTGTTGGTAATTACCAAGGTTTATCCAACTACTATTTATTTCTTTTCGCTCTCCTGAAAAGTTGGGTTTTTGCAGTTACGTCACTTCGTGTTTGGAGGGTCGTATTATTGTATGAAAAATATCCATAAAATTTCTTTCACACATCTTCTTTGTCTATAAGATTTACTTTCTCCTTTTATTATTGTACTAGCCAAAGTACCCGTTCTTCGCACGGATTAAAAAGGCTGAAGGTGTAGGCTCTACTGATACATTTAAGTTATTGTTAATTAATTCTTCATTGTTTACAAAATGACAAAACATGAGTGTCTACAACATTTCAAAGTAACATCTGTCAAATATTGGGTGAGGATAAGGATTAATTTAATAGAGACAGTCGTCGGAAAAAAAACTTAAAATCTACCATTCCACTATTTCAAATAATTCACTAATTTCGATCCAGCAGTTTATCTGAAAAATCAACTTTATTTCTTCTTCTTCCCGAACTGTCAAAATATAGTGCAAACGGATGTTGTCATTAGAAAATGTAAACATTGAAACCTAGGACGGTCACGGCAGCTCTTTCTTCTTCTTCCCGAACTGTCAAATTTTAGTGTTCACAGCTGTTGACATTCAAGTTATTTTATGTTTTCATTCTTTGAAAATGTAAACATTGAAATTTAGGACGTTCATGGGGCGTAGCCCGAGGGATTTTAAGGGAACTAATATGCCTATATGTTGCATGAGTTTAAGATCTACCTTTCTGTAAAATTTCAAACCGGTCGGTTCAGTATTTTTCGCATTTACTTGTCATAACAAACCCACAAACAAACATACAGAAACCACCTCTACTTAATAATATTATAGCTAACTAGGAGAGAGTAACAATGTAGTAGGTATATATATAAATTACCAAAATCTGTACTTATGGTTTATAAAAATTTCACTTTTTTTAATGAAAACAGTAGATTGTCATCACTATTTTTGTCCAGGATTAATTTTTATAGTATTTTGATACATTTTTATTGAGTGTAGGGCCTACCCAATTTTTGTGCCTCATTTTTGTGCCTTTCTATGCCTCAAATGTATGCGAAAATATACCCAATTAGGTGCACACTTACTAAAGGTCTTCTGCTAGGGGCAGAAACACATTTCAGCTACCTATATTTAGTGTGACCGTATTGGTCATCAATGACATTAGAAAATACAGAGCGAGTGTACCCGGTCGGGCGCACCGCACGCTTTAGTAATGTACTGTGTGTACCCCATTACACACACACACAGCCGTCATTTAAAGAAGCAACCATGTACCCGATCGGGCGCACTACGTCGCAAACTTGTTTAGTTACATTATTGTTGGGCCAATTTTTAGATTCTTATGTTCCCAACTGTTCGCATGGTGTGAAATGTGGTTGTAATGATCTTTGCATGTGATACTTGTTAAGATGATGAGGTGATGGGTAGGGTACAGCAGACCATCGTAACGTTTCTCAGTTTAGCTGGGTATTGGCTAAAGTACCTCTTTCTGGTACTCAGAGAAGTCTCATTTACCTGTCCCAAAATTTAACCCTTTCAGTGTCAGGTGTTATTCCTACAGCGTATGCAAGAAATTCCAGGTTCAATTTGGATTTTTTTTATCAGTTCCAAAAAATATCATGGTTTTATTATTTACTGATGAAAAATATTACTTTCGGTTTTATTTTTTTGATAAAAATTGTTGTAAATATAGCATACAAAATTCATTTATCTAATATTCATAAAATATGTAAAAACATTACTCATATAATATTTCAAAATAAATTTTTCTGTTTAAAGTGAAACAATACTTTCTCCTTAATCTATCTTGTAGGGTGAGAAAGTAAAAATTGCTAGTAGAAAATTCCTCACACTTAAATTGACTATTTTGGTTGAATTCAACTTATTTGTGAACTTATATATAAAAAAACATTTTGAAACAAAAACATCTATCTTCATAAATAAAGTTTTTATGATTCTTATGGTAAATATCATGAATTTTGACTTTAGAATAAGTTAGTAAAAGGATTAATAACAATTCACTATAAAAAAATATAGTCCTACATTAGAACGACCTTGAATAAAATTGTGTCTGAAACTACGTAAATGAGTCAAATAATCTAAACTATTCTAACTATTCACTGTCCGTCTTGTTTAAGCCTTAACTTAATGACTTTTCCTATTACTGAAATCACTCATTGAAAAACCACTCTCACCGTCTTAGAGTCTTCCTTCTCTTAGAGTCTTTAATCACTGACGTTAATTATTATGCTTCATAATCACTTAACCCGCTGTTGGTTGTGGTCACACGAGTTACGCAGATGTCAAAGGTGAGCGCCACACTCACGCTCACCTTTTTAAATGCCTTGTTAACAGTTTATATTTCACGAATTTCAAACAAATTATATCATACCACTTTTGTTTAACTATTTTTCTAACCATTATTTATATACAAAACTGAAAATAACTTATTCACAATAAAAAAATCAAAAACTCTCAAACTATAAACTTTTTTATCAGTAGGCGCTTCTTGTAATGTGCTTTCAATGTTTTTATAAAATTTTGGTCCATCGGTTGAATGACAGCAGTTGTGTTTGCTGGCAAATACATAACTTCAATGAACCCATTAGCTGTTTTAACTCTCAATTCCTACACAACCGGATGTCCGGGGGCATTATCTAACAGTAAAAGGGCCTTTAACGGTAGTTTGTTTTTGTTTCAAATTTTGTTTTACTTCTGGGACAAAATGGTTGTGAAACCAGTCTCGGAAAATTTCTTGAGTTACCCACGCTCGTCCTTGATTCATATATACCACTAGAAGAGTTTCTATCTTGGTGTTTTTAAATGCCCTCGGGTTCTTACTTTTACCTACAGCTAGCAGTTTCAACTTGTGATTCCCAGCGGCATTTGAACAAACCATTAAAGTGATTCTCTCTTTTTGAAGTTTTCTCCCAGACACTTTTTTCTCGTCATCTATTACAAATGTTTTCGTGGGAAGTTGCCGCCAATTTAATCCCGTTTCGTCGGCATTGTAGACTTGATCAGGTGTAAGGCCTAGTTCAGTGATTTTTGTGGTGAGGTTCTTGATAAAGCTAGGAATTTCTGTCTCGTCAGCAGACAATTTCTCCCCATTCATCTGAACATAACGAATACCATGTCGCTTTTTAAAATTCTCAAACCACCCGTCACTGGCGCGGAAATCATCTTTTTTTGTGATTTCACGATAAAAGAATTTTGCTTTCTCCCTCAAAAGATCCCCAGAAATCGGAGCCTGTCTGTTCCTTTGCTGTTTAAACCAAGAATAAAGTGCTTCTTCTACTTGGGGAAATTCAGCCAATCTAAGAGTTTTTCTCTTTGAGTCGTCTTCAACAGTTTTCACAAAATGTTCAATTTTTTCTCGATTTTTCAAGATGTCATAGATGGTTGATCGCCCGATGTCATAAGCTTTAGAAATAGCTGTTGGAGTTTCACCACGGTCTAACCTCTTAATTATTTCCCATTTTTCGGAAAGAGTTAATGTTTTATGTTTACGTTTTACAGTGATTCCACTTGTACTTGCCATCACTTGACACTTAACACTTCACTGAACACTCAATTACGATACTTTCACACAAAGCACTGATCAGTACACGCATGTATCGCTAACAGCGCGAGCGATGTGATTACTAGTAAAGACAGCGAGCTACTGTACTAACAAAAGGAAGACTTGAGAATCCTGTCACAACACGAAAATCTGTACAATACACTGTAAACAAACGTCTAGACCGATGACTCATTCGGCGCGAAATGTGGCTAGATACAGCGTCGGATTACCGAGCGTGTCGGACTATCGCGAGTCAACTGTAATCAAGTAAATAAACAACAGATATCTGCTGATGTGGACTACAGTTAAAAAATACTTTGAATTAATTTTCTTAAATATCTGTTCTTTATAAATACAATTAATTATAACAATAACAATAACCACTGTTATATTTAACCACTTTTTTACATGACCAGTAGGGACGCCAGCTCGTCTTGCACATTCAGTCGATGTCCTTGTAGCAGGACTTTGGCATTGATGGGTTGTCCAGCACTGTTAAACCCAGATTTCTTCTTTTCCAAATCCTATCAAATTCGTCATTATACAGACAATCTTCTGCAAAAAAACCTTGTAGTGTGAATGGTTGTGAGACATTCATGCAGAAATATCAGAAAATGTTTCAGTAACTAAGATCTAAGAAGATAAATAAATACGTAAATTTAAACGATTTTAGCGTAGGATTATTTTTTTTATGTAGTGAGCTCATTTATACCTCGAACAGTGCTAGCTTATTCCTTAAATAATCATAGTATTAAATTACACTAGCTAAAAAATTCATTAAAAATTTATAAATCTCTCTGTTACACTAAGATTGAAACTAGAGAAATTGTAATCATAATTTTTAATTCTGGTTTGGATTCTGATTGTATGTTTAATTTTGGAACGTCTTGCTGATTCTTCTTGGGACCCCCCACCCAAGGACCTGTTCACATTAACTAGTTTCCCTTCACTTTCCTCGAACGCATTATCACCTCTGTTTTCCACCAGGTGGATCATAATGCTGATTTACAGAAAGCTGAATCTTTAGGGGGTAAGTAAGTGTACTTTTATTTTAGGTGGTTGGCTTGTTAATGCTAAACTACTATCTAATTTAGATCTAAAAAATCATCTCTCACTACCCCCATTGTTATCACTTAGGTATATATCACTACCTATACACTTTTCACACATAAAATCTATCACTTCATATTTGATCTCCTCCGACAATTTTATTTCCAATTATTTGTAAATATTTACTCTTTGACTGCCACCTTCAAGCAGCCCCAGCAAATACTTGCTAGATGTATAAAGCTGCTAGGGTGTGTAACACGCCAAGCACGTTTTGATTTATATCTTCTCAAATAAACAATTGTTATTCTATTACTTTTTGTTGGATTTGTACTAATTTGGTAAATTTTTTTGTAATTAAGGTGGTAACATTTTGGGGTTACAGTATAAAGTAAATTCAGTAAAGTTCGGTTTATCCGGATTAATGTGGCGGGGTCAGGATCGGGATAGCTGATAATCTGGAAATAGAACAGGACATACATCCACGTTGCATAGACCATAAATTGTGAAAGGCGTCTGCAATGTTAGTGATGCAAACTGCATTTAACTTATGTACAGCGAATAGCCGCAAAATATCGTAGGCTTTTAATGTGAAAAGTTTTTAGTCAGATTAAAAAATAAAAATTATAAAAAAGCGTGGGAAAAACAATGTCACACTTTTTGTTACTTTTAGGTTAGAAAAAATACTCCATTTAAAAAAATAAAACTCATTTGAGGTGTGCGCTCACGATATGCAATCATGATTAGTGATACTCGACACGAACAGCAAGTACAGTAGAACCTCGATTAATCGTTACCCTCGGGACCGACACCATGACGGATAACCGAATAGACGGATAACAGAAATAATAATAGCACCGATACAACTTAGCACCTAGCCAGTGTTTGGCGTGGCAACATCGCAATTCACTGCCTTGCATGATATAACAGCGCCATTGTAAGTCCTAATTAATTTTCATGATTGCTGCGCAGTACTTAATATGAATTTATTTTAAATGAGGAAAAACAAAACTAGGCCAGTTCAAGTGGAAAATACTTTATTAAAATATTTTAATAAGAAAACAATGAAATATCAACTATACATGTACGTTCTTTTACTCTCGAAACTTACCTTACCGGTATTTAGTTTTTAAAATAATCCGTTATTTTCCGTTTTTGTTTCTTTCCCTGTCAAGTTTTTCAGACGGTCATGTTTCTAATTTTTCTGAGAAGAAGCACCAGCGTTTAATAATTTATTGTTTATTGTCGAATCTCAAAACTACATGTTTCCGTTTCTCAGCCATAACAGAAGAGCATCATACACTACCTATAAACAGGCATTGCACTTGAAATCGGCAATAACTTCAGTTCACTGTAGCCACGCACCATACTGAACTGAAATGAAACAGTAGCAGTGGAATGCAGTAAACAGTGTAAGGGATTAACCAGCTGGGTCACTACCCTTGCTGCCAATGATTCATGTACATTGCAGGTGTGCAGCACAGTCGTCACTACTCATCATAGAGCCTCAACAGACGATCCGGCTCGGCGCTGATGCGGAAACATAATTTTTTTTGCGATAGCAGGGTGGTGGTTAATAGAGACTGACGGTTAAAAGGGTGAGGGTAGTTTGGGGGGGTTTTGTACCCCAAAATGGGGTTTTTTGCGTTTTTCACATATAATTTTTAAAAATTTCTAATTTTATATTTCACCATTGGAATCAGCTTTAAAACTACACAATTAAGTTCCTTAAAGTTTTTCTCTACCTCCAACGGTTACCGAGATAATAAAAAATCTAAACACAGTACGTTGTATTGTGGGGCTCCAATGTTAATCTTATGGAGGATAGGGAAAAATTAATATCTCCCATATTAATCAATATTTTTGTATAAAACTTGATATTTAGCTTCATGTGGTTGAGATCTATCCATTTATGCTTAAAAATCATAGTTTATGTGTTTATCATGGCAGCAAACCTGCATACTCTTTTCCCATATTAATCATATAGGGAATAGGCAAACTCCTTTATTTGCCTTTATTTATAAAAATTATTCATGGTAGAAATGACTTCTTTCAGTGTTCCTCACAGCAGCTAACCTGCACACTCTATCCTATGTTAATCTTATGGAGAATAGGCAAATAATTCTCATGTTTATGGACATAGTTTTATAAAACTTGTCACATATTAAATTATTGATTTGGAAATTCGCTGAGTATGCAGGTCTGCTGCGACGGGGGTATTTTGTAATTAAGGTGGTAACATTTTGGGGTTACAGTATAAAGTAAATTCAGTAAAGTTCGGTTTATCCGGATTAATGTGGCGGAGTCCGAATCGGGATAGCTGATAATCTGGAAATAGAACAGGACATACATCCACGTTGCATAGACCATAAATTGTGAAAGGCGTCTGCAATGTTAGTGATGCAAACTGCATTTAACTTATGTACAGCGAATAGCCGCAAAATATCGTAGGCTTTTAATGTGAAAAGTTTTTAGTCAGATTAAAAAATAAAAATTATAAAAAAGCGTGGGAAAAACAATGTCACACTTTTTGTTACTTTTAGGTTAGAAAAAACACTCCATTTAAAAAAATAAAACTCATTTGAGGTGTGCGCTCACGATATGCAATCATGATTAGTGATACTCGACACGAACAGCAAGTACAGTAGAACCTCGATTAACCGTCACCCTCGGGACTGAGACCATGACGGAGAACCGAATAGATCGATAACAGAAATAATAATAGCGCCGATACAACTTAGCACCTAGACAGTGTTTTGTGTGGCAACATCGCAATTCACAGCCTTGCATGATATAACATCGCCATTGTAAGTCCTAATTAATTTTCATGATTGCTGCGCAGTACTTAATATGAATTTATTTTAAATGAGAAAAAACAAAACTAGGCCAGTTCAAGTGGAAAATACTTCATTAAAATATTTTAATAAGAAAACAATGAAATATCAACTATACATGTACGTTCTTTTACTCTAAAAACTTACGTTTCCGATATTCAGTTTTTAAAATAATCCGTCATTTTCCGTTTTTGTCCCCGTCAAGCTTTTCAGACGGTTTATAATTTTTCTGAGAAGAAGCACCAGCGTTTAATAATTTATTGTTTATTGTTGAATCTCAAAGCTACATGTTTCCGTTTCTCAGCTATAACAGAAGAGCATCACACACTACTTATAAAAAGCACTGCCAACAATAAACGGTAAAGTACGTAAAACACGAGAAGGCATTGCACTTGAAATCGGCAATAACTTCAGTTCACTGTAGCCACGCACCATACTGAACTGAAATGAAACAGTAACAGTGGAATGCAGTAAACAGTTTAATGGATTAACCAGCTTGGTCACTACCCTTGCCGCCAATGATTCATGTACATTGCAGGTGTGCAGTACAGTCGTCACTACTCATCATAGAGCCTCAACAGACGATCCGGCTCGGCGCTGACGCGGAAACATAATTTTTTTTGCGATAGCGGGGTGGCGGTTAATAGAGACTGACGGTTAAAAGGGTGACGGTTAATCGAGGTTCTACTGTACTGCAGTTGCGTCTGAAATTTTTAAGTTGCTTAACCCTTCTCGGACGTAGTCTTCTTATAAGAAATGAGGTTGGAATAAAATCTTTTTGTTTCTGTGTTTATAACACTTAGTTATCTGGGCACCTAAAGAAGAAAAAATAACATGGTCTGTAAGTCTTACCATGCCTATAAATAAGCTTTTTCAAGAAATTCGCTAAAAGTACCAAAATATAAGAATGTACATGTAATGTTAATCATTAGTTTGAGTTCCTATTGATCAAAATTGGTCCATACATATACATAAACGTCCATGCATATTTACGATCCGTAAATATATCTGCCAACTCTCCGCTAGTCCCAAAACTTTAGCGGATATATCCGCCTGCAGTCCGGGAAGGGTTAAGATGAAACTTGCACTTGAATTTAAAAAAAATCTGATCCAGATAAGCCGTAATCTGGGTAATTCGGATCTGGATAAACCAGACTTTGCTTTAATTCCCTTAATATGAGTAAGTTGACTCAATTAGGCAAAGAAAATATTTCTACAAAATTGTTCAATGCCAGAACATTAAACTAAAAAAATATATGAACAGTTATTTAGTAAATACATTTTGTAATTAAAAAAAATTGTTCAATCTTCATAGCAAGGCTTTTTCTAAATGAAAAAAAAATCATTTCCAACTAACTGGTGGTCGATATTGGTCATTTATTATCATCCTCATTTTCACTGCTTTCATCAACTCACCCCTTGAGCACACTGTAACACAAAACTGTAGAACATTTATATCTAACTAGTGTTGTAGAATCATAGATCTAGAGCAGTAGTTAAAATGTAGATTTAGTAACTTAACCCTAGAGTATTTTTTAGTATTTTCCATTATAAGTATTTTGCCCTTAACTGAAAGATATAACTTTTATACAGCTCTTCTTAAAATAATCAGTATAAAAAAAACACAAAACAAACCCCCTTAACCATACAAGGGCAAAAGAAACAAAAAGGTGTGTTTGTGAGAAGTTTAACATTAGTAATCAAGTTTATTGAAGCTGGAAATTGGGTGGCTAGTTTTTAGACAGTTATTTTTGATTTCAGTAGTTTTTATGATGTCTAGATCTAGTGAAATAGATCACTGGTTGGACCTAGATGATGTAGGGTTATTATCAAATGAGAGTGAGTGGACTTGACCTGCGCTCTACCGCACCCTGATACTACCGTATCAGGCGGCCTTAAAAAAACTACCGCCTTGAAGAGTTAGGTGGGTTGAAGGGTTAGTGGGTGAGGCTATTTTATGAGGTGGACAGTTATTTTACACAGACTAGGTAGGAAATTTACAATGTTACAAATGATAACATTGTACATCAATTGGTAAGTATTTGTTTGTGAATTGTGTGATTGCATGTTAAATTACAGTTTGATAGCATGTCAAATCCTTTTTGGTTCAGGTTATTTTCTCAGAAACCTGTTCGGAACAGTAAACTTTGTTGAGAAAACTGGAAAAGTTTGTTATGTATCTAAAATTTGTTTCCAGGAGACAGAAGTTTTCAGTTCCATCTCCTTTTTATTTTAATTGTTGAGTATAACCAAACATGGAAATGATAAAATATATATTTGCTTGGTTTTATGTTGTGTACAAGCCATTTATTTGGTTCCCTTTTCAAACTGGAAATTGAACGGAGTAGACTTGCATCAATTCAATTAAATTTATAACTTTTTTTCAATATTAAGTTAGTTTGATATATAATTATTTGGAAATAGACAAAACAGTACCTACAGACAAAACAGTTACAGTAAATTCTTACTGTGAAATCTTGGTAAATTTAAATCCAGTTGAATAGAATACCACCGTACCTAATAATTCTGTTGTTACTTTATTGTAAAAGTAAGTTTGTATAGTAAATTTGAAATATTTCAATACAATTTTTAATTTTTGAGATAGATTTCTAGCAAATAATTTTAACTATTGTTATGAAAACCATATTGTATGAAATATAAAAATACAATATCATACATATTGTATATTGTAGTAAAAATCTTTCTAGGATTTCCTCAATGGTAAGTGATTACTAGTTAACTGGGTTATTGATTATTGGTTTAGTTATTGATTCTAATTTACTCCTGCAATTTTCTAAACTAATTGGATCCTCTCGGTCATAAATCGAATTAAAATATTTTTTGTTTAGTTACATCTGAAACGATTTATAGTTACTGGATTTTTTTCCCTTCAAACTGTACATTTTTGGTTATGAGTGATAAATAGGTTTTACCATCTGTAAGCTCGTTCTTTGTACTGGTTGTATATTCAGTGTTAAGAAGCGAAATGTGTAAAAGCATAACAAAATATACACCTGAAATCTTAAACAAATAAATACAAATAATTCTTAGCTCAATCGTATATAGCAACATTAAAATCTGTCATATATAAAACAACATATAATATGTTTGAAAGAGATTTTAAATCAATGATCAATTTAAACAAACCATTATTGATTTTAATTTCACAGGTAATGGTTAAATCACTTTTATAGATCACCTGTATAAACCTTGGGAAAATATGTCTAATATTGCCCAAAACTGGGTTTTAATGTTGATATTTTATTATTTATTTTATAAAAAAAAGTTTTTTTAAAAAGATAATTCTATGCTCATTCTAATATCTTCAAGAATATGTGTACAACATTTCATTATGATTAGTCCAGTAATTTTTATCTGAAAAGGTAGCAAACATCCCTACTTTCAAATTTATAATAAAGGATATTATAGTAATAAGGATGTATAAAATTGGTTTTGAAATTAGCAGATAATACTTTTAATTGTTTAGAAAATTTACAATGAACAATAATTACAATTGGCTAAATCAATCCAATGTGAAGGCTCTGATTGTGTGTTTGTGTGCAGTTCTGTTGAGGTTGATGCACATGTTTGTACGCAACTCAGCGGGGGTGCGTCGTCCACGCCGCTGCAAGTTCCACACACCGTACGAGGACTGTCTAGACCCTGGACTGTGGTTCCGCCTCAGCCCACCCGTCACCTTTGAGTTACCTTCATCTTTTGGCAATGACAGCGACGATGAAGACCTTTGATTATACCTTACTCTATTTGTTTTGATATTATCGTTACTAATGTTATTCTTAGGTTGGTAAAATCAGTGTAAAAAACAATAGCAAATGTTTGCTTCAGAAATTTACCGGTTTACTATTCCGGAAATATCACTGTGTTGTGGTTCGTTTTGATGTTGCCTGTATTTTCCTCAGTTCAATCTGAGTAAGTTTGTGTTTCGGTTATTGTCGATGTTTATGTGAGAAATTTTAGCTTATCGGTAAGTGATAATGTTTGTACTGTAAGTTTGAATTTGTACATTTACTAGTTATAACAGTTTATGTTCTTGGGGTGTCAATATGTCAATATTTTGTCAAATGCAGGTAGCATGTTTCAAGTGAAACTATTGTTTAACCTAAACTGCCTTATGATATCTATTGAAGGTTATATGAATGATTATTGATTGTAGATTATTGTTGACACCTTATGATTGTAAAAGTGATTCATTTAGATATTTGTCACGTCATATCTTCCTGTCTTTCTTGTGTAAGCTGTTATTTTTTGTACAAAGTTGATGCTGTATAAATTTATTCACTACGGATATATGGATTGTATTAAAGTGTGATATACAGAGTCTATTTGTGAATATTTCTTTTTCAAATAATGTTCATTGTTATTTTTGTAACATTAGACGGTTTTTTAGTACAAAAAATATTTTTTGTGATTTTCATGAAACAAGTTGCTTATTAAACATGTATTTACATAATATGTGGATACTTTATGGTTTAGTTAGTAAGAAGAATCTGTGTTCCCTTGATTGTTGACGTTTATTTGATATGCATTCTGGAGTCAAGATTTGCAATCTTGATGTGCCAGATTTAATGTGTTCATCAATGATTATGTTGTTCCAAGTGGATTAGTTATTAATTAATTATTATTTAGTTATAGCTAGACTGAGCTGACTTTGTTCAGTAATGGAGAATATGGGTTACCAGTTGCATTTACCAACCACTTTCACTTTTTCATTTCTCACTTTTTTGAGCTGGTCAAATTCAGCCATTGAGGGTGATTGTAGGGGGAAGAAAGTGTGCTACCTTCTATCATAACTGGTTAGTATCTAGGTAACTAGTTGAAGGTACAACAAGTTTGACCCTCACAGTTTTGAGCTCCTGCGATCTCTTCCTGGTTTTTGGGAAAATCGTATTTACTGAGCACCGGAATAAAATGGATGGTATTGTGACAATATCCCTGTAAAAGTTGTGCTGCCAATAAATAATTCTTTTGCATAAATCAAACTTTCCGAGACATGAGACCTCTACTGATGTTTTGCCGATTCCCCTAGTTACTTCTAAATTCTGCTGAAAGGGTTCAAAATGCTTATACAGAGTTAATAAAATAAGTTAAAAAAAATTGTTATACAATTGATAGATTGTTTATATATTTTTTATTCACTTGGTCTCTAGAGTGAACCCCAAAACACAAATGATATCGAAAAAAAATCAGTTAACGAAGAGTTTTTAAATTTCCTCAGTTTTCTAAATTTTCTTTCAATAATCGGTTAACTTTGTTGATTTTAGACCCGTAACATCAAACGTGTACAAATATAAATTAAAAATTTTGTAGCCGTTGCATTCTAGGTTTTTAATTTTTGGTTTGCTGGTAAAAAATGCAGAAATATTGTGGGGAATATTTCAAAAGTAAGTATCAGTTAAGATAATAAACTGCAAAATCAAATTTATTCCCAAAACAATTGTTATATTCACATTCCTTTCATATTTCTCTATTTTTCTACATAATTTCCATTCTTATTTAAACATTTGTCACATCGTTCAACAAGCTTTTGAATGGCTAAGTTATAGAAATTGGCCGCCTGCGAAGATAACCAATCTTTAACTACTTCTTTTACTTCATCATCTGTGTCAAAACGCTTACTGCTAAAAAAATCCTTATCCGGACTGTTCGGATGTTGGTTCATCTGTTCCCATCCAAATTTCTTGATTATAGTTTGAGTTTCTTTCACAGTAAATGGGGTTTGGCATTGTCATGCAACAACTCAGATGATAAAAGAAAACGTCACATATTCTGGATTGATCAGTACAAAGTTGTTCTACTCACATTCAAAAATTCCATTTCTAAAGCTGAAATTGTGAATCCTCGATCTTCACAAATTTGTTGGTCATCTGAATTCACTTGTGGTCGGCCAGAGCGTGGTTCATCACACACAATTTTTCCCGTCCTTCATTATAATCTCGCACCAATTGGCGCATTAGTTTTGACATACTGTCGCTCATTATGTTAGGTCTGTAAACTTCTGTAATCTGCTGCTGAAATGTTCCTTGCAGACAGAAACCGTATCATTTCATCGGGTGGGCTGATTAATTATCTTAAACATTGTGAACTGACACTATAAATAGCACACACCAATCACAACTACGATAATGGCAGCGCTTTGCTTGTGATGCATGCTGGGAGTCGGCGTGCCTGCGCCACAAATTCAATTAGTTAAAGCGAACCGGACCTTACTTTTAGAATATCCCTTGTATGTTAAAACTTGTTTGTCAAACTTTCTGTTAACCTCCCCATTTTATTTTATTAACCATTATACAAATCCTTAAACGTTTTAGTTTTAAAATCTTTTACACATACATATCACCATTAAACCTTAAGTGGGTAACAGTCAAAACAATTCTCAGAACTATTTTGACAGAAAATAGACTATTTGAAGAGTATTTTTTACATTGATCAATTTTTTGTCGCTGGTCTGGTGGCTCAGGAAAGGATTTTTCCCAATGCAAGATAACATCCTTTGATCACACAGGTGTCATTAACTTGTCTAATTAATTATATTTTTCTAATTAATAAAATTTTATAACGCATATTGTATATGTTGCTTGAAGATTTGTAGTCTATCTTGTACAACTTGATTTATAGTCTGATTTGCAAGTAAACGTATAAAGAGGCTGCCACCCTCTTAAAAATAAAAATAATTATGTTTAATTCTTTTCATATGTTCTTTGTGTTCATGCTAAATGTTACACCTTATTGTGTAATGAAATATGTAGTTTATAAGGTTTTGTTATTGTCTATTTTGTTATTATTATTATTATTAAATCTGTATATGATAATAAGTACATATTTTAGTCTATAAACAATTTTTGTTTGTTATAGAGATATTTTTAGCTGTATCATTCAGTTTTAAATATACAGTAAAGATCGGCTTATCTGGATTAATGTAGTGGAGTCCAAATCTGGATAGCTGAAAATTTGGATAATCTGAAAATATAACAGGACAGACGTCCATGTGGCATAGACAGCGATTGTTAACAGCGCCTCCAATATTAGAGTTGCAAACTGAATATAACTATCATACAATGGAGTGCAAAATATTACAGGCATTTAATGTGTTTAACACTTATATCGAAAGAAAACACGTAAATACTAATAGAAACACCAGGTCTCAAGGGACCTTTTACTATTTCTGCATTTAAATAACAATTGTCAGTTAACAGAATATGTATAAATTTTTCACTTTATCAATCTGTATCATTATTCCAACTGTTACTTTTATCTTTAACAAAAAAAAAACACTTCTGTAAATCGAAATACCGGTTTGGGAGACCAGCTCCAATTTAAAACAATGTTAATGCTTACCTACTCTAACCAAAACATTCTGGTCTGTCAGACCGGCAATTTTTACAAATTCTTGTATAAAAAAGAAGTTAGTGAAGAAAATCAAACAGAATTTTTATGAGAGTATTTTAGGAAGCTACTGTGGAGTTGATAGCTGTAACTATATTAAATTTGTACAAAAATTAAAATAAGTAGCCTATTGGTCTCACAGATCGATGTTTTGGTATAAGTGTAAACATTTTTTTTAACTTTATTCAAAGTTAAAAAGTTATAGTAGTCTGAAAAGCGGTACTTTTTATTAATTTTGGACAAGAAAAAACTATCAAAGTCAAAAGGTAAACCTAAATTCTTGAATCCAAAAACAGTTTAATTCATTTTTACCCTATTTTCTGTGTAATTTCTCCTAGATAATATAAACTGCAATACTCCTGTCTTTAGCTTGACAATAAACACAATATATGGAGTGTGTTCATATGTTACGAAATCATCGTTAGTGATATGGTACTTTTTGTGCTCAGCAATTGCTGTCCTTGCGTCTGACGTGTTGAAGGCGCTCTGGATGAAACAAATTTGATCAACCTGATCCGGATACATATCATCTTAAACTCAATCCTCATTCATACTTGGCTTTAAATACCTACCTTATAGTATGGTCGCCATTTCAATAATCTAATCTAATAAGCCGAAATCTGAATGATTCGGATCTGATAAAACAGACTCTACTGTAGTTCAATAATTGATGACTCCTAAAATCAGACATCTGAAAATGTTGAACCTTTAATTTGGAAGTTATAATTATTTTTAAGTTCAGTATTGTTGGATTGAAGTGGTTCTATGTTTGAATTCTAAAATTATTTTGAATTACTCTGAATTCATTGTTTACTAATTTTAATTATTATTATAAAACTGAAAATCAAATTTTTGGTTAATTATTACTAACACTTATTATAGCTATATTATCATTCTGGTTTTAGATATCATTTAGTTAATACTGTTAATATTGAACCCTTAAAAAATGTTGACTCTTTATTGAAAAGGGTGATAATTTTATACAGTTGTTTCACTTTGTAAATTTTAGTTCTAATTAATTTTATTGAAATGGTGTGTTTGATTAATGAAAAATTTGAATTACAGTAGTGTTAGAATTACTGTGAGTACATTGTTTACATTACATTTGATTCATTATTTTAAAATTGTCAAACAATTTCATTTATTACTACTGTATTTATTTTATTACGAAACAGTTCTAGCTGTGCGTAGCTCTGGGACATAGCGGAAAGAAATAGTCAGTTCAACTCTGACGACTTCATACTGGATGCAAATTTGGTTCAGCTTTCAATCTTGTGCTTGATTTCGTCATATTTTGTTCATAAACAAATATCGTTTCACAAAAACTGAAAAAGTATCATATTTGTCCTGGTCTAGTTACCATGATGGGTCTTGTCAACCTCGACACGCAAATGTTTGAATCAAAATGGTTAGTTTAATTTATAAAGCTTTCAAGGAAACTGTTGTTGACGAACTATTCTGTTGTATTTAGTTTCCAGATCCAAACACTACGTCACCCCTTCAGTTGCTGCATCTTTTGCCTTTCAACGCATGTAATTTTGTTAATTACATTAATCATTTTGTTAATCAGAAGATTTAAATTTGGAGCTTCAGATAATATGGAATTTTTCAGATATCAACATTTTGACATGGATATGTATTAGAGCTCTGGGGGGGGGGTGTTGGTTATTTTTAAGATGGAAAACATGCAACAGGTTTCCATAGAAACTACCAGAGCTATTGCATTGAATTTTTTTACATAAGCTTTTATGTAAAAAAATAAATACAGAACAGCTGTTTAGATGAGCTGAAAACCTTCCCTTTAGAAATATCCATGATCTAAGCTATTTCCCACAGGAGAGTAAATACAAACATTTATTGTGGATGGTAATTTAACCCTCCAACGGTTTTACCGTCGATTCATCGACGCCACCGCCGGTCGTCGAAAGTTCACCGTCGATCAATCGACGGTAGGTAAGCTTTTACAAAAAGCAATGGTGTGAATACATTTTCGGTTAAAACTACATTGAATATAGTATCGTTGTTTTCTACAGATCATACGCTTTCCGCCGTGGTATGTTTCGTTTTGCTTACTCTATGTGTCAGAATTCTATGTTAGTTAAAACATCGGTCTTCAGTTGCGCGGTTATGTCGCTTTGTTTACAATGGTGGCGTTACACGTTCTCGTCGCGTTTGTTTAATGTTCTGATGTTAATTTCACCATTTTAAAATTGATAGCAATGACTTAAGTGTATAAAACTATATATTTTTATTTTACTTATTAAATTTTGAAAAACTTGGCTATCTTCAATTTTGGACTGGTATTTATTTGCTGTGTTTTGTGGGGGAGCAAACTTAGAAAAATCTTAAAAAAAATGTTTTTTATCAATTTCAATTGGATACACCCACCAAAACCAAGATAAAAATGAAACATGTTACTATTATCTTATAGTTAATTTAATGTAGATTAAAATGGTGTACAATATGTTATAGTTACTATATTTTTACTATTTTATGTGGAATTATTAGTAAAAGCCTGCAAAAGCGCCAAAATGAGGTGAACCTCAAGGGGTCAAATAGTGAACCGTTGGAGGGTTAATTTAGTGTTTTATAGGTGTAAAATTGTTTTCATGGCTAAAATGGTCATAACAAATTTGCGTATTTCTTATAATAATATTGAAACTGCAGGATTTCTCCCACAGGTTTTTCAAATTAATATTTTCTGGGGATTTGTGATACCTAATGCTTATTTCAATTAATTGCTTTCCTTTGGAATTTTTGTATCCATACACAGTGCAAGAGAGCATTGAACCAGTTGAACCAAAAAAATAGTATAAAATATTTTCACTAAAACAAAAACATTCTGAATTGACATTTCAATCAACTGTCTTCAGATTTGCATCCAAAGTGACGTCATAAAATTTGGAATAGCACACCTATCTATTTCTTTCTACCATAGCCCAGAGGTGTAATAAATGAGAAGTGGTAAAATAATAAGTATTGAGTTGTTAAATAAGTAGCCTTTGATAACTGAAACTTTGGTCGTTGAGAGAAGTTAGTGGAGTGGAGGGTGATGCAGATGGTTCATTTACACAGTTACCTATCCCATAGCCTAACACACATGACAGCAAATTTAGGTATGGGAACACCAAATTCCTCATTGATGAATGTGCAGATAAATTCTATAGATTTTGATGTGGTCGTTCAATTTAAATACAGTAAATTTGTGATTTAAAAAATGTTGAAAACCGTTTACAACCAACTGGTATGTGGTACTGGTAGTCACTGTTACTGATATGACAACCTTGAGGAACATTTGCACATGACCATTTCTCAAATTTCCAGCTCTCTCACCCCACAGTTTCAGAAATCAATCTATAAGAGTTCGTTTTTATTAAGAATCCTTACTCCTACGGAGTTTAATCATGCAAGTATTATTGGTTTAAAGATTGAATTTTTATATTTTTATAATAATGTTTTTGAAATGTAAAGATTGAACAAATGATTGTGATTGATTTCATTCGTTATTGTGGTTTATTTTTACTTTCATGCTTTGCATAGAAAGAAAAGGAGAAAATATTTTAAAGTAGTTTATTAGATTCTGTTACAATGCCTTGTAACTGTGGAATTTTTCTACAAGGTAAAAATAAAACTACTCAATTTATAATATTGAGTTTCTTGTTTACAAAAATCTTTGTTCAAACCACCCAATATCACCAATTAAATGTGATTTATTTTTGGGTTCATAGGATTGTCTACTTGTTTGAGAGATTTTCCAGAAAGGTTAACTTGTTAATTATACAAAATGAAGTATAGGATATGTTTGGTCCTCCTGTAGATTTTCAATTTATTTTGCTAGCTTCTCCTTAATTTTCCCAATCAAAATGTCTGCTCCTTTTCTATTGACTTTTTCGAAGTCCTTAATTGTTGCTTTGCATCGCTCAAACCAAGCTTTGGTTAGAGGAAATTTCTCTCCAGTCGGTGAATAAACCTAAAAAATTAATAAAGTATGCTATTAAAACAAAACAGGAAATGAGAAGTTGATTGAGGTAAAATGACACTTTAAGTTTTTGACTGCCTCCCTCTTAAAAAAATTACATACATAGAGGAAACGTGTGCATCAATGTATATCTGATTTAAAAGCTTTGTTGAACTTGCTATTACAGTTTTGCTCTCAGTGAGTTTGTAAAAGGTGATACGTGACGAGATCTAATTTGCAGTGCTTGAGATTTAAGACTGTGAGTACCATTTTATTACATTGACCAAAGTTACTTTTGAAATAGTTAAGGCCTGTATATTATTGGCACGAACAAGTAGTATGTAGTAAGGAGTAGTTGTAGTAATGTAGTTATAAGTAATATTTTTAAAAAGTTATGTTGCATAGTATTCTAATTGTAACATATGTGAAAAGGTTCAAAACTCACCACAATTTGAATGAAAATGTAGAAGACATCGTTGCTGTAGTGCAGTCTCTGATCGACGATTGCTCTTTTCTTCAAATCTTTTGGGTAGAGAGAATCATCCTTAGCGTACTTGGAGACGAGGTAAGTCAGAATAGCACGACTGAAAAATTAATAAAAAATTAGTAGTGTGAGATTAATAGCATTAATAATTAAGGTCACTGGTTCAATCTAGAGCTATCTTATTACATCTGTGTCATGGTTCGGTACTGGTACATTTGCCTTTGATAGTTAATTATACGATTAATTAGTGATCCTGACAAATGAATTAGCTGGACTATATCAGCAACAAAGCTATACATGTCCATTCAACTTATCACATTTACACCATTCATTATGACCCTTAAGTACCAGATTGTGTTTGGATCGGTGTCTCATGAATAAGAAAAAAAAGAAATTTATATATTCATAATTTACAGAATTTAAATTAAAAGACCCTACTTCTTCATTATTTAGACACATACATCTATTTTCCTATTTGTGACAACCTTTTTTCTTCCCTACCTATTTTAAGGAGCGTTTTCCTACCTCTGCAGGATATCGTGCATCGTACTCTAACTGTGTTGCTGCAAAAATGACCTCTGTGATAGTATTCCAACGCAACCCAATTGGTGTTTTCTAATCAAAGCTGTAAAATTCTGCTCTGCGTGATATATGAGTAGGCTTAAACCTAATGATATCTAGTAGCCACAATATATAATTACAATGAATTATATAACATTTTGAATACATTATTTTTATAATTTAGGTGGAACCTGGGTTATAGGATAGATAAACACCAATAGTGACAGAGGGACCATCTAGTCAGTCTCGCAGGGTGGTCTGTAGTTATCCTAACCACGGAGCGCAAAGGATGCAGAGCAGTTAGCTGATTAGTAACACTGTGGAGGTAGAAAGACAGTCTCATTAGATCTCAATGCAACCAGAAGTCGTAGCCTCCACAATTGCGAAGCACTGAGCACAGTTAACTTAATTACGGAGGTAGGAAAACTTCCCTTAAATAAGTTTAAAATTGAAATAGTGTAGTATTAAAATTTAAATCATAATAAATCTAAATAAATAAGAAGTTCATCTGTTTTATTACCTTAGTGACATTGTATCTTAGAAGTTTAACATGCATGTCATCAAAGGTGTTTTATTATTTCTGGACTTTCTTTGTATGTTTGTAGAAACCTACCAAGATAAAAAAAAATAATTAACATAATTATTTCTTTTCATACTGTTTTTAGATTGTGTATAGCTATCAACTCAAAAATAATAATTTTCTATAATTATCAATTGTTGTTTTGTGCTCAAGGAGCCTTGCAATATTATGTGAAAATATCTCACCTTTCCCAAAGCACAAATCCATCGTCATCAATGACTGGTACTGTATGAAGAGGATTTAGCTGTAATAAAATAGTAATATTACCAGAAAATCTAACCTAACCAGAAAAGCTATTTAGTAATTTTTCACATGTTAATTATATGATTTTTAAACGTTTTGCTAGCTTTTTCTAATTAAACTACAACTAAATAGATAGCAAAGGCCAAATTTCCTTTGGTAATGAGTAGTCTGCAGCTGAATGTAAAGCTCTATACAATTTCAAAGTGGGATATAGTAGACTCGTGATTATCTGAAGCCCTCCTGAAATCAAACTCATAAAAGTACGATAACTAAGATAAGAAATGGATTTTATTAGCACGAGCAATATTTTAAATAGATTATTACTGTTGTTAGGTTGAGTAATGCGCCTCTACTGGCTGTTGATATGTCGAGCAAGTTCTTAAATATTGTTTTCCGGTCGGTCTGAATCTCTCTTGATTGGCAGGTTTTCAGTATTGCGCTTGCCATATGTGAAGTAACAATATATAAACTTGGTATATTGTGTTTGAGTGTTCGTTGTTTTGTGTAGTGTTTGGTGATTAATGTTCGGTTATGAGTGGAAAACGTAAGAGAATTGTGGTCCAGAGACCAAGTTTAACGCTTTAAAACGTGTAGACAACGGGGAATTGATAAAACAGGTAGCCGCCGAGATAGGAGTTGGTGAAGTAACTGTAGGCGATAGGCAACGAAACTGGAAAGAAATCGAGAAATTTTTAAACGAGTAAGTTTGAATTGAAATAAAATAATAAATGTACGTTTTTCTTTATAATAAAAGTACTCACATGTATTGCATGTTTTCATATTTTTGTACACAATAGAACATAACCTCCATATCATTAAAGTTTTTCCCGTATCCCAGGTGGCCTCAGTCTCAATTATCTCATATAATCGGAAGTCTACTGTAGTACTTTTCAAAAGAACTAGCAATGATTCAGATGAAGGAGCACTGAAGGTGGCATTCCCTACCTTTGGACCAGCCCTTTTTTATCTTTTGAAAAAAAAGATGATTCGTTTGATATTATGTCTAGATCTACAAACTTAAAGTCATGTAAATCCTAAATCCTTTTTACCAGTTTGTTGCTGTTGGTTTTCAGCCGAGAACGGTGACTGCCCAATATTTTCAAATTTGAAAATACAAAGTACCCCCATAAACATGTCAAAATATAGCGTTTGTGTTGGTTGTGATGTGAGACACTGTTTTGCACATACCTTGAGAAACTCAGGTTTGAATTGTTCCTTTTCAAAGAGGTTGACAGTCTCGTAGCGGGTTTGGGTGTTCAGCCCCAGAGTGTGCAGTAGCAGGTCCACGGAGCGCACCGGAGGGCTTGGCTCCAGATAGTACAGCACCAGCATCACGACCTGCCAGCAACACACCCGTTGAATAAACGTAACCTTGGAAATAAACTATATTTATATTATTATTAACTATATAATGTTATTAACTCATTCCCTACTCATACTTGGCTTAAAACACCTTGCCGTGGAAAAGTTATCATTTCAGTAACTAACTAAATATACCAAGTTGTATCATAATATTTCAAATAATAAGCGAGATTAAACTTTGTCAATTTTATTTAACCTTATCTCAATAAGATTAACATTAGAGCTCCAAATCTGTTTACCAATGGTCCCAGGTCTCTCTGTCTTCTCATGACCACTACATATAAGCTCTATTTTCTGTAAGACATTTGCTTAAAGGGGCACTTACCCTAAAAATCACTAAAAATATATACATTTTGGATTTACTTGTATTTAATTTTACATTTTATTCCTGTCGTTTTGATATATAATACATGCAGATTTGCCTTGCGCAAATGCATTTTATAGCGTAACAAGTAGATGCTTACACAACAGTTTTTAGCTAAAACCAATGGGCTTCATGAAAAATGCACAACTTAGCATACGAGGAGGGGTGGTTTGGGTTAGGGTAAATGAAACTATGTTTAGATATTTCAATTATAACATATACATACTAGGTAAAAAATAAGGTGAACAATAAACCTTTTTTGGGCGAGTGCCTCCTTAAATGAATAGGGTTTGAACATAATTAATTTGTTTCCAATTGGGGGTTGAATTCATTAATATTTTTTTTTGGTTTGACAAGTGGCAGGTAAAAATTTCAAAATCAAATGTAGTATGATAATGGAACATATTATTTTTGAATAAAAATTACTAAAACACCTACCTACCTAGAAGATTATTATTTAGCTATACTGTTACAGTAAAATCAATATATACATATAATTAACAATAGGTTAATTTTTTACTGAAGTTAACCTATCATAGAACATTTACTTAGTTTCAACTAGGGTGAAGAAGTTTTTTACATTAAATACTACATTACCAGCTTTTAGTGAGATTCAACACAGTAACTAATAACAAAATGATAACTCACTGAGGTTGATTATCACTTGACCTTGGTCTGGAGGGGGGATCACTACTGTTTGTCTCAGTTTTGTTGGTCAGTACTCATTGCATTTGAAAAAGACCATGCTATGTATACGCCAAATGAACCTGAAATAATAAAATTTTTCTGAAATAATAAAAATTGTTCGTACTTTATTTGACTACAATATAGAGAAGAAGTGTTGGTTAAATTTTATCCCACCATTTTCCAGAAAGCTTTCTTGGGAACACAAAATGTTGTCATTCATTATAAGACCAAGCTATCTTCAAAGTGTTTTTCCAACAACAAAGACTCTTTGCCCCAGATCCTTGCTACTTTTTATACAAGCTTAAGTGAAGGGGTTGAGAAGTGCATAACTTTAATACCATCAAAATTAGAATTCTAAGAAATTTATTTATTTGCATTGGCAAAACTTTCCTCAATAGAGCAAGACTATTTACTTTGACATTTGAAGATTTATAATAAATATTTTTATTTATGTAACTATGTACAAACTTTGTGATATTGTAAAGTTTAGTGATACTGGTTATTTACATATGTTGAAAGAAACGAGCTGTGAAACATTACAATTTTCTTAAAATAGTTCGTTGTGACACCACAATAAAATACCCCCTCGCAGCAGACCTGCGTACTCAGCGAATTTCCAAATCAATAATATAATAATTATAATATATGACAAGTTGGTCAAAATCTGTCGATAAACATGAGAATTTATTTGCCTATTCTCCATAAGATTAAAATGGGAAAGAGTGAGTAGGTTTGCTGCTGTGAGGAACACTGAAAGTATACCATCAAAAATTTTATTTTTAACATTTATACCAACTTTTATCAACATCTGTCCGTAAATAAAGGAGTTTGCCTAATCTCCATATGATTAACATGGGAAAAGAGTATGCAGGTTTGCTGCCATGATAAACACATAAACTATGATTTTTTAGCACAAATGTATGGATCTCAACCACATGAAGCTAAATATCAAGTTTCATCAAAAAATATTAGATAATAAGTGAAAAATTAATTTTTCCTAATCCTCCATAAGATTAACATTGGAGCCTTAAAATACAACGTACTGTGTTTAGATTTTTTTATATCTCGGTAACCGTTTAAGATAGAGAAAAACTTTAAGGAACTTAATTGTGTAGTTTTTTAAGCTGATTCCAATGGTGAAATATAAAATTTGAAATTTTTAAAAATTACATGTGAAAAACGCAAAAAACCCCATTTTGGGGTACAAAACCCCCCCAAAGTACCCGTTCCCATTGACCGATATGTCTGGTTTACGAACTCGTCCGAGCAGTTGTAGGAATACACCTCTCTACCAAATTTGGTCTCGATCGGACCATTTTTACGAGAGTTATCGTGCTAACAGACACATATATATATACATATATACATATATACATATATATATATATATATATATAAAAATTTTAACGACTATTGTTTTTGGTCACTGGGCACCTAAAGAAGAAAAAATAACATGGTCTCGGGCTTAACTCTTGCCATGAGACCTACGGTAATAGCTTCTTCCCTATAAATAAAAATGATATACAGTTTTTATTAGTGTGATTACTGTGAGATTATAAGCCAAAATAAGTAACTAAGTTCAACGAACCTGCTACTTTCACAGATCCTCATTCTATGTCTTTTTCCTCAGCCTACATAATCATAATGCATAGGCATTTTAATTCTATTTTCTAAAATAAACATAAATTTAAATAATTCGCTCAGTTAAAATGTTTGTATTTATTTCCCTGTGGGAACGAGGTTAGATCATGGATATGTCTAAAAGGAATGTTTTCAGTTCATCTAAACAGCTGTTCATATAACCTAAAATTCAATTCAATAGCTCTGGTTGTTTATATGGAAACGGGACCTAAACACTTCCGCTGCACTTTTTGCGTTACACAAATCAGCTTAACCCCCCTCCTTGCAGAGCTCAGACATATCGAAGTCAAAATTAAAGTTTTTTACAAAACACCTTTAAAGCTCCACGAAGGGTTCAAGTGTTCCCCAAAGTTACCACGGAATTCTTAAATTCTTTACTTTTTTCACTTTCCTGCATTACTGTACTAACCCTTTGAAATATTTAACACAAGCATTCATTTCATTCCCATGCAAATTAGGACTAACTCATTGTTTGATCAACTTTAAATTTAAATACATAAAACAAAGTCATATTAGTTACACCACTTATAACTCGAAAACGGCTGGACAGATTTTAATGATATTTTTTTTTTCTCTGCTCCGAGAAGGCTATAGACATATTCAGTTTTGTATTTAACCTTAGGGCTAAGCCTCACTGGCCTGTAAAGTTTGTATATGTTAAGCTTATGAGGAAAAGACCTGATGCATTTTGATCGTATGCAATCACCAATAATGTGAATATTTTATTAACAGCTGATTTTGTGCTGCTTCATTTTTTTAACGTCAGTGACGTTTGACGTTAGCTAATTACAATGTTTATATATATTACGTTTATTATTAATAATCAGCTGTTTTATATCTTTCTTTATAAAAGCCGTATTACAGTTAGGTTTGGTCTGGGACTAGGTTGGATTAGAAAATTGTGTTTTTATCTTTTCAGCATTGTTGTCAACTATGTCGCGGCCCAGAATATATAAACCTTTCACAACGAAGCCGCAATGCTATTTGACTTCAGAACATGGCCAATCTTAAATTTAACATGTATTTACTGTTAGGCGTTACGAAGTTCGCCGGGTAGTCAGCAAGAACTGTCAAATAATTGTGGTTTAAAAGGTTTAAATTTATTAAATCGCCCGCGCAGACACAAATCACTGAATTTTGGGAATTTCGTTTTGTGAACCAACGAGAGAAGGGTTTCCTTAACTTTAGGTGATCAGAAGTACTTTGGTAAAGCACTAATCTCGCCACATGAGGACCTGCTATTGCGAAGCGCCTGTTGTTACGGATCCGCTTTACAAACGAAGCCACAAAATCGTCCGTTATCAAAGAGTCGTTCGTCATCATGGACGTTGCCACGGCCACCTTTGAAGTCTCTTGCCCGCTTGACGCACTTTGATGTCATTACCTTTTTCACCGCACCCTTCCCAAATATTTTGCAATCATAATTCAATGCATTTCTGCTGCAGACATGTTCCTTGTTGATAAAAACCAGGCCGGTGGTCCATTACTGAGCGAGCCTCACACGCGGTGGGCGAGTTGATAATCTTGGACATTTTGAAAGGACAGAACAGAGCCGTAAAGGTTGGTTACAAAGCTGAATTAAGCGCAGCTGTTTTCGAAGCAAGCCGGTACACTGATTTTGATTTGCGCGCGAACTAATAGTGTCTACAAAGAACGAAACTGACTTAAAAGAAACGGCATCAGGTCTGACACATACTCTCTTCCTAAAATACATTTAAAAACGACAATCTTCAATAAACCCATTATATTCCTTAGAGTTTATCTCAATATCATTTAATAATTTATTGTTTCAAAAATAATTATCCAATATCTGAAACTTACAGAATACAAGTTAATAAATAATTGTTAGACATTTTTAGGGGGCCTCCCTAACCTCCCTCCCCTTGTAATACCAAACCTTTTTGAGTGAATTATTTGGATGATGTGGCCTTACACTGCATGTCAGGCTTCGTGGAAAACGGTTGGGAAATAAGGAAGAAATTGATTTACTAAATATTCTCCTTAAGAATACATTGGGTGCTCTCACACAACGCACTAAGTACATTGTAAACATAGTATGTTTACTAAGGACAGTAAAATTTAAATTTTCTCTGAAACTGTTAGTCGTAGAAAAATTTAATGTACTGATTACTAATAATAAACTATCAAATTTTAATCAAAATAGTTAGAGCCATTTTTGGGAAATTTAGATTTTTTACGTTTTTAAGGGTTTTAACCGATGAACCCTTAAAAATCTGAAAAGAAAAAAGTTTTACATAAGGGGATAATTTGTTATGATCAGTAACCATACTGCTCATGTAAACTTTTATGTAAGTAATACATTCAAAATAAAAATGTACTTAATTTGAAAACTGACATCTATCAATTGCCCACAGTATTAAATATGAAAAAGCTAAGATATTGGCTTCTTATAGTATAAGAAGTCTTAATTACTGGCCGATTTACTGCAACAAGTTTCCTCTCATCTTTAAATGCATTATGGATTAGGATAAGCTGATATGATAGGACAAGATTAGCAAGCCAAGTCTTGTTCTGTTATTCCTTACATCCAAGTTTAACTAATATTAGATTTGTAGCCTTTACCGTTATGTCTTTTGCCTTTAGCCTGTACCGTAGCCGTACAGCTTAAAACTCATTAATGAAAGTATAGCATACGTGGGAAAAGTCAGAAGTCATTAATAGTATTAGAAATCTTTCATAGATTACTAGATATTAAGTATTTTGTCATTATGAAATTTTCAAATATTTTATTTTAAAACTATCTGTAAGCCAGTGTTTTATGTTGTATGACTCAATACAAGAAGCAAGATAGGCCTAAGTTTCATGAAAATATATGTGTTTACCGGAAATGAAAAGAAGTAAGAAGACAAAAAAGTAAATAAAGAGGAAAATAAATTCCCAGCTGATAAAATTTGGTTTATGATTCGGTGATTAAAATTTGGGTTCATTCATATTATAAATAGGTTTAAAAAACCATGATCAAAGTAAAAAAAATTTGTATTTACTTCCCTGAGGGAAATAGGTTAGATCATGGATATGCCTAAAGGGAATGTTTTCAGTTGATCTAAACAGCTGTTATTATTCTTTAATATAAAAAATTCAATACATTAGCTCTGGTAGCTTCTATAGAAACTTGTTATATATTTTCCATCTTAAAAATCACCAACACCCCCCAGAACTAAGACATATTAATATCAAAATTGATTTTAATTTGGCAACTAGTTATTTATTTCTGACTAGCCAAAGTACCCGTTCTTCGCACGGGTAAAAAAGGCTGAGAGGTGTAGGCTCTACAGATACATTTAAGTTATTGATAATTAATTCTTTATTGTTTACAAAATGACAAAACACGTGTCTAAGTATATATCTAAACATGACAAAGTAACATATGTCAAATATTGGGAGAGGATAAGCATTAACGTAATAGAGGCAGGCATCGGGAGAAAATTAAAAATCTACCATTCCACTATTTCGAACTAATAATTCACTAATTTCGATCCAGCAGTTTATGTGTAAAAATTAACTTTATTTCTTTTTCTTACCGAACTGTCAAAATGTAAAGTAAACGGATGTTGACATTAAAAACTGTAAACATTGAATCCCAGGGTATTTACAGCAACCATGTCTTCTGCTTCTCGAACTGTCAAATTTTAGTGTTCACAGCTGTTGACATTCAAGTAATTTTATGTTTTCATTTTCTAAAAATGTAAACATTGAAACTTAGGACTTCACAGGGCGTAGCCCGAGAGGATTTTAAGGAAATGAGTATGCCTATGTGTTGCATGAGTTTAAGATCTGTCTTTGTGTAAAATTTCAAACTGTTTGGTTCAGTATTTTTTGCGTTCACTTGCCACAACAAACCCACAAACACACAAACACACAAACCCACAAACACACAAACCCACAAACAAACATACAGAAACCACCTCTTCTTTATAATATTATAGATAGATAGATAAGTAGCTTTAATAGACCACATGTTGAGTAAAAACTTAAATTTCATTGGTGATTAAAATTTTAACTATAATTTTAAGAGATCTTGGGTCAGTTTAAATTAAACAAAAGCCTTCTAAAGAAAGCATGGAATGATGCAAACTCTACGTTTCCCCATCAAAAAGTTAAAAATGGCGAGAGGCGTAGAAAGACACAAAACAAACGAGTTTCATCAGGGAGCACTCTCGTTTTCACGAAAAAGAGTTACAAAAAGTCCTTGTTTAGCGTTACAGACAGACAGACTAAAATTGAGATGAGACACATATAGGCTTTTCTGGGGTGTGGCTACCTACCTTGTGGTTTGGTCGCCATTTCAATCTAATCTAATAAAGCGTAAAAATAACCAATCTATCATAATTCAAAGCAACGTACAAACAAAACGCTAATTTCTAAATATATAAAACAAAGTCGCGTTAGTTACACCATTCATAACTCTAGAACGGCTGGACAAATTTTAATATTTGATTTTTTGGATTTGTCTCTGCTCCGAGTAGGCTATAGACATATTTTATATTATAGACATATTATGACTGGGACGGTGGCGACGTCCTATAATCCAGCTACTTGGAGGTCACGAATTGTGGATAGTTGTGAGAGATGGTCGGTGGATGTGGTGTTCTCTTGTGTGGATTAACGTCCGAATACTATTGAATACTACGTTAATCCACAAAGGTCATCCTCATAATTAAACCAATTCGTAATTCAGAGGCCGTGGTTTGGATCCCACGTTAAACTGTAGGTCCATTGGTTGCTAAGGAACATGTCAGCCTTAGTCAGTAACAAGACTACAAGATCGCGACACAATCATCCTACATTCATTCCTTATTCATACTTGGCTTAAAATACCTACTTGGGTAGGTCGCCATTTCAGTTAAAAGTATAAAGTATAATTATTCAGTTTTGTATTTAAACTTTAGGGCACTCGCCTGTAAAATTTGTATTTGTTAAGCTTATGAGGAAAATACGTGATGCATTTTAATCATATGCAATATACATCAAAATGTGAATATTTTATTAACAGCTGATTTTGTGTTGCTTTATTTTCACCATTAGACTGCTAACGTCATTTCGTTTACTTTTAATTTGAATTTTCTCTATTTCCTTAAAATTTCGACATTTTAGGTGGTACGAAGTTCGCCGGGTCAGCTAGTTTTATTTATATAAATATAAGCACACTATTGGAATTCATTATTAAGCTCGTACCCTTCAGTATTATTTGTTAAATAATTCCAAATTTAAATAAGAAACCTCCATAACCAGTATCCCCTCATTCTTTCAAAATCACTCTGTGATTCATTACACGAAGAAATAAATCATTTTAACAATTAAAATAGATTATTTAATTTTAAAGAATAATCTATCTTTTTAATTAAAAAAGTTTTAGTTTTACAAATAAGTTTTTTTCTGATCATAGCTTGGATTACAGTTTATAAATAGTTAAATAATTCAGCTGAAGTATAATTATTTGATTAGCAAATACATTGTTAAATTTTGAGTCCGTTTTTTATAGACATGACTATTAGTAGCGTATATCAACTCCAAATTTTCCCAATAGGTTTAATCAATTGAATGCAAAGATTTTTCTCTCATTTGCCCTTCTAATAACTGGTATAACTTTGCATAACATGATCAAAAATTTCATCTTTAATGGTTTAGATTAAGGCATCAACCGCTGGATGTTTTGGGATCAGCACTACAGGAAATCCAAAACAAAACTATCATCTTTAATCACATACTTTGGTTTCAACCTCATGACACCACGCTCGCCAATAGCAAGTTCCGGTGAGAGAAGGCACTGTTCTTTATTCCAACAATGAACGATTCCTTTTGAACAGTTTTCTAAAGTCTTAGTTCAGTCTTTTCCAAATCTAGAACGATTAATTCCCTGTTGACCAATGCTCCTTATTTAATCTGCAACTCTAAGAATCTATTTATCCCAGCAATTAAACAAATTATATTTGGATGGATAGAAAAATAACGTACGGTAAGTACCAAAATGTTTCAAAGATTGTACAGCATTTAACAATGCCGTTTATGTATAGAATGCAATTTATATGAAGTTACACACAAATCACATTAATTATTAAACTTGTTCCAGTTGGAACGTTAAACGTTTTCTTTCTTTCTCCATAAATTTGTTCTCGATAACATTTAAATTTTAATTTTCCGACCACTCGTATTCATGTTTTTCAACCATTCATTTCCCACCCAACAAAAAGATTCTGTTAAGTATTTTGCACCACATTCCTCTCTACAAGGCCCTCGGGACGATCTTTTGCGGCCCTCGAACATGGAATTAAAATAAAATTACCGTAGTAGCTATGAAAAATATCTTATGAAAAATTTAATAACTGCTCTATGAATATTTATACTTCCTAACAGAAGTAAAATACATTTGAATAGTCTATTATTTCATCACTAGGGCCAAAAACGGGCGTTTTTGATACGAGCACAAGTTTAACAGCCGAGGCGTGCCGAGGCATCTAAAACGGCTGTTTTTGAAGCAGTAGGATGACAAAATATTTTTACCTTCTTATTTCCCCCTAAATTACTTAAACTATAATTATTAGAATCTTTATATTTTATCAAGGGCTTGCTTTTAAAATTTATATTATGACGAAAAATCTTTATAATCATTTTATTTTATTGATGTACCATAATAGACGTAGGCCTATGTTATAATCATATTTATTGTTGTTATAAGTTGTCTAACGCCCTGTTTCAATGTTTACGAGCTTCTTCGTCACGGATAATGAACACGTACTTCAGGGAGTTTAAAAATAGATTTTTGACTGTTATTTATACAATTTTACATTGTACTTTCCTGTTTCATCAATAAAATTCTTTTTATGAAATTGTAACATTAAGATATCCTAATATAGCGTTATAAATATTACGCTAATAATACAATTTTATTTAACCTTGAATAAAATAACAAAATTCTTTTCATACAGATGTGTAACCTATTACAAAAATCTACGTATCAGATAAAAGTGTATTTTGAGAAAAATCTCCCATTTAAAAATTTTATGAAAAACAAATAGATACCGTATCAGAAACGATGTAGTGGTAGTCCAAACATTGATTGCTCACACAATGCGCACAATGCATGCGTTGTCAACAATTTGCAGTATTACCGTCTCTGAGTGACTCGGAGAAGACTCCCCAAAGACTTATAATCACCGTAATTCCTCTCTAGAAGGGTATAATTCAATGATACCAATTTCATCATTACTCTTTTCCCATTAAGGAACAACAAAGTTGATTTCTGCTGAAACTTGGCCGACTCAGCCGAACCTGACATTTGCTAAATGCCACTGGGACGAACACACCTTTAATATCGCTAAAGGTTTTATCCCTTAGTGTGTTAGAGACATTTTTACTTTTATTAAAAATCTAACATAACATTTTTTATATTAAATATTGGGTT
This sequence comes from Nephotettix cincticeps, assembly GCA_023375725.1. Lineage (NCBI taxonomy): Eukaryota > Metazoa > Arthropoda > Insecta > Hemiptera > Cicadellidae > Nephotettix > Nephotettix cincticeps. The sequence goes on from CM041786.1 coordinate 135,588,648, forward strand.
TTTGTAGGAATAGTAATACATGCAATAATAATATCAATTTCTTAGACAAATATAGGAATTTACAAATTTGAAAAATAACTAGGGGAATCATTATTTAATCAGGTAACATAGAACATGTCTTATCTCCTATCTTTTTCTATATTTTCCTAAGTGAGATGAACCATATAAACTCATACCACGTCAAACTCAGCTCAGCTCAAAAGGTTGGGCTGGGATAAATCCACAGACTAATAAAATAAAATAAGGTTAAAATTTTCAGTCACATGTCTTAAAAAAATGTCAAGGCATTTTAAATTGTTCTCATCTAAATTTCTGCCTGTCTTTCTGTAATGCTTAACATGGCCTTTTTGTTATTTAGATTTCTATTACGGGCATTTTCCATCACAATTTTAATCAACACAAAGTTTCACGACGTTTCGGGAACTGGAATCTGATCCGTCCTCAGGTGAGCTAGTGTGTAAAACATACTGTAACACGATTAGTACATAATTCGGACTAGCTGGAATAAAGCTGAAAACTAAAATGTTTAAATCAGTCAAAAAACTTACAAACAATACCATTCACTAACAGTCACGCACATAAGAAACAAAACACGTCGACTCGTCACAAAGACAACTGAATGGGATACTTTTTCCCTATCCCTAAATTCTTTGTTAAGTTTTGGCAGCCACAATGGCCGTATATCAACTGAAGATTGACCAATAAGTTAGGTTAGGGTAGTGGTTAGGTAAATAGGTGGTTTTATGTTTTAGGTACTAGCTCGCCTGAGGACGGGATCAGATTCCATATCCCGAAACGTCGTAAAGCTTGTTTTACTTAAAATCGTAATGGAAAATGCACGTAATAAAATCTAAATAATATGAATTCAATATCACAAATAACGAATTTTAAACAATGAAGGTCACTCTTCGTGAGTTGGTGTCTACTACTGGCCAGCAAAACGTCGTGTACAGGTCTGGAGGCCTAGGCCCATCGCCATCCTGGATGATCCACCGTAGGTGAACAGCATGACCTGCCCAGCCAAAGCCTGACACAGCAATGCGTCGACTCTCCTTATTTAAGTTTATGTTTAATATATCTTGATTAACATATGATATTTCACTTGCTCCGGCTCTGTTCTGATTTTATTGTTCTAGCCACTCCAAGAGGTAATTCAGCAGCTACAGCGGTAAACGCTAATGCTGTGATTCGCTCAAATGAAGTCCTTTCGCCCGTATGTAAGTTACTCATACACGTCTGGACGGATTGGGGAAGGTGGGTTTAGTTTGGGTAAACACCGCTTAACGGTGGAGTCACCAGATAACCTTCGCAGGAGCAGGGGTACTCATAAAGAGTTACCACCTGCCCAAAAAAAATGTCGTGTACTATGTGTGTAAATGTTCAAACAAACACATGCAATTTTCAAGAAATTTATGCACTCTTATCTTATTTTATTAGTCAATAAAGGTTCTGCAGGCATCGTAATGAGTAAATCCAAAGACCTCCGGAACGTGAAGTGTAATTTTATAATTTAGGAATTCTTTACCTTCTGACAATGTTTTCTTTCGTATTTTGTATAACGCAGTATAAACGATTCCGCATCCTCAAGCAATATAAAAGTTGGCGGGTTTCATCATTATCGAAAGTTCTGAAGTACTCAGAAGTTTCCAGAGTTCTTTTAGTTAGAAGGACGGACTTTAATTGTTGTCGCCGTTTAATTTTGGTAGTTTAATTGAAAGAGTTTTTTTATTCTAGCTTGGATCTGTCAATATAAAATACCTCCGTCGCAGCAGACCTGCGTACTCAGCGTATTTCCAAATCAATAATATAATAATAATAATGATATATGACAAGTTTTATCAATATCTGTCGATAAATATGAGAGTTATTTTCCTATTCTCCTTAAGATCAACATGGGAAAGAGTATGCAAGTTTGCTGCTGTGAGGAACATTGAAAGTAGACATTTCTAGCATAAAACATTTTTACTTTCACCATTTATGCCAATTTTCATAAACATCTGTCCATAAATAAAGGAGTTTGCTTATTCTTTATAATTAACATAGGAAAAGAGTATGCAGGTTTCCTGCCATGATAAACCCACCAATTATGATTTTTAAGCATTTGAAGCACAAGATTTCAACCACATGAAGGTAAATACCAAGTTTAATCCAAAAATATTGATTGATAAGTGAAATATAATTTTTTTAATCCTCCATAAGATTAACATCGGAGCCCCAAAATACAACGTACTGTGTTTAGATTTTTTAATATCTCGGTAACCGTTGGAGATAGAGAAAAACTTTAAGGAACTAAATTATGTAGTCTTTTAAGCTGATTATAATAGTGAAAGATAAAATTTGAAATTTTTAAAACTTACATTGTAAAAACGCGAAAAAAACATTTTTGGGGTACAAAACCCCCCCAAACTACCCGTTCCGATTGACCGACATGTCTGGTTTACAAAACGCGTCCGAGCAAATGTATAAATAGAGTTATTGTGTTCACACACACACACACACACACACACACACACACACACACACACACACACACACACACACACACATATAAACTTTAACGACTATTGTTTTTGGTCTCTGGGCACCTAAAGAAGAAAAAATAACATGGTCCCAGGCTTAAGTCTTACCATGAGACGTACGATAATAAGAAATTCGCTAAAACACAATCGAGAACAACAAAGAGACACAAAATTTCATTCTTCATAGCCATGTTGAAATGTAATGTAATTTCATCACGTTAAAAGATACGTTGAAGTATTCATCATCATTCTTTACACTTATCTTAGGTTTCAGCATCACTTGTGTATTAAACCAGTATTCACAACATCATCAATCTCAAGCGATTTTCAGAAACAATATCCCTCTGATAAGGGAAATTCTCAACCCTCGTCTCTTAAACACCGAAACGTCGTTAATATTCTAAACACAAAATGTGACATTCATCTTTTATACCAGGTAATTATGAAGGATGAAAGAGCAGCTTAAATATTAACCCCCTACATCCTAATGACCTTCATTACTGGCCCACCTCACCTACTCTTACTGCATCAAGCCCTCGCCCTCGGTAACTATTACAGTCTTGACCTTTATAAACTCTGAACCAGGATCTCTGTTTAAAAAATATTCCTACTGTATACAAATTTAAATTATTTAGCATTAGAACAAAAAGTTTCTCTTGTCTTTCACGATTTTTCCAGTAAAAAAATAACGAGTATAAAATTACTCTAATATTATGAATTCTGAATTCTTATTATTGCACTCTCCATTACTTATCAGACATCACATATAGTTGAGATGTTAAATTAATGTGAAGCTGTAGTATATGTACCCTTGAGAAATTGCAATTTGTATTTTCTAAAAACACAGCTACCTCATAATTAAACTTGCTAATCATGATAAAAAATCTTTTTTTATCATGTAAAAATCATGATAAAAAATATAATTATTATCTAACTATCTACACATATTATGTTGTAACTAGTTATGATTTCAAGTAATCATATATTTTGTAAAAACAATATATCAAATTTAATTTTTCATGCCATAGATAACACCAAAGCTTACATTCTACACATCAACTCAGTAATGCTACCATTATTAGTTTCGCGGCCAACTTGATGCCACTGTTAAGATTATTGACATGGATATGTCTTAGCTCTGGGGGGTTTTAGTGATTTTTAAGGTGGAAAATGTGTAACAGGTTTCCATAGAAAATACCAGGGCTATTGTATTGAATTTTTAATATAAAAGAATAAGAACAGCTGTTTAGACGAATTCAAACAAGGAAAACATTCCCCTTGGACATATCCATGATCTATCCTTTTTCCCACAGGGAAGTAAATACAAACATTTTTGTCCTTAAAAGTGCAGCATAATATTAAAATTTTAAAGTATTTCCTCAATTTATTGTAATTTATTCAATTTTCTATAGCCATTAAAACCGATATTTCAGACAAAAACGACTTCTACGTGGGAAATGGCTCAGATCATGGGGCTGTTTACTGTGACCTAGCTATTGCATGTACAGCAATAAAAATTATAATATAATTATTATATAGCTATTTATCCATGAATGAAAAAATAGAAGAATATATAAAGTTTTCAATGCACATAACGTTAATCTTTTGCACATTAGATGATAAATAAGACATTTTCTTGATTTCCAGTTGACCAAAGGGACGTTAAAATACTGCGTCGATACATGATTAGATAGTCGAAATTGAGAAAAGGAACCTAATTTCAGAGATTTTACACTGCAACAGGTTTATGTTACTCTACATTCACACCTGCAGAGTGGGGGGGTTGGGTGTTGGGCATCTCTTAAAAAATCTTTAAACCTTAAAGTAAACAAAGCGTAAGAGAAATTTAACGCGTGGTTTGAAAAAAAAGAATTTCATTAAATGAGTGTAGTTTTTTAAACGTTTTATAGTTTTTGTCAGTTCACTGATATCGTCATTTTATCGAAACATATTCTGAAGGATAAATTCTTATTCTTATTCTTATAGTACATACCGATCTTGTAGTACTGTATAAGTACGATCAATTTTCGTAATCAATCCATCAAGCCCGCTTCTTTCTCTGTGACATTTTGTAATAATCTACAGTGATTAAAGTGACATTTTTATTCAGGACATTGATTACAAACACATTAGATTTTGTAATTTAATATTACTCTAGAAGAAGCTTAAGTCATTTTCCAAAACCGGCAGTTTAATGAGCAAACGAAAAGTCATTTCAAATATAAACGAGCAATTGCAGTAATGACTCCCTGCCTTGAGATCCTTTCAAATTACGTCAAGATGGGTTTCCTAATTCCTTCAGTACATGAATCCTATTAACAAGATCTGATATAGGCTTATTTGCAAATTATTAATTTTATATTCAATAATTTGTTTTGTTACTTTCTCTCCTTGTACCTAGTACTACCCAGAGACCGAGCTTCGCTTGGATGGAATAAAACATGTTTTACATAAATTAATTAGCTGAATTCTCAATGCTAAAAACATTCAATTCTAAAACCACAGTCTACACGGTGTAACTAAATACCCCCGTCGCAGCAGACCTGCGTACTCAGCGAATTTACAAATAATAATATGTAACAAGTTTTAGAGAATAATAAAAATCAGTTTCTTCCTTATTTCTCAGTCAATTTCCATAAAATTTGGTACATGGTGTAAAGTCACACCACCTAACAAAATCCACTAAAAACGTTTGGTATTCCAGAGAGGGGTTAAGTAATGAAAATGCCCCAAAAAACTTCTAACATTTAAATTAACTTGTTTATCTTTTTGTTAGTAGAAGAAATTGAGAAGGGTCCAGGGGAAGAATCTGGTAAGTCAATTTTTTTAAATTTTCGGATTATTATACCAATGGATAGAGAATAATGGATATAATATAATTGCATGTAATTGTTATTTAGTTATAGTGGGGAAAAACTGCTTAGTCCAAAGATATAGGCTATTTTAAAAACCCTATCCTGGGGAAGAACATGGCTAGTCAATGTGTTTCAGGAGAAAACAATGGTAAGTCAAGGTAGAACTTGTGTTATAATGTTGGTAGTACTGTACCAACAATAATCTGTTGTAATCTGCTGTTTGTGTTTGCTGGTGACATAACCTATGTTTATTAAGTTAGCAAAGTGTTACTTTAGCTTTAATTTAGTGCATAGTTTAGTGCAACTCATAAATAATGGAATTTGAATCTTCATTAGAGGAAAACCTTTCTAGAGAGAATTCTCCAGAAAAGAATTCTCTAGAAGACGTAGGCCTAACCAGTTAGTATATAAGTAGAACTAATCAATGAAATGACACTACTTCAAGTAAAACATGTTGTTTTGAAAATATTAGTATTTTTATTCTTGGGGAAAACCTGGTCAGTAATGACAATTGGTAACAATTAAATTAATTATGATTACATTATTTTATTAATCAATTATCTATCAATACGACTGTTTAATAATAGTTTGTACAAAACTAAATTTAATTGTATGCCATAGAATACTATTCCAAGTTTGAAAACAAGTTTTTGACTTACCAGACTCTTCCCCTGGACCCATCTTTTATAGTTATATTAAATATTGTTGTTTTAAATTTATTTAAGGAAAAGTATGAGTCACGCCACTTATATCGTTTATTTTTTATGTTTTAAGAATGTTGTGAGTTTCATAAGACTACAATTATTTCTAAAATTACCTACAGTAGCCGGTCCGTTGACCGAAACCGTGATTTAATAGCATTACTGAATGCTAAACATTCTTGTCAACCTATTTTTGAATATCTCAATAAGCATATTAAAACAGGTTTTACATTAATTAGATTTGGTACAGATTTGTTCATCTAAGTTAATGATATATTTTTAAAACTAATATTTTCACATCTACGTATTTACATCAGATGAGCGCTAAATATAAGGTTTTAATTTATAACTCATAATAATGGCTCATAACAAAACAGAGTGAAGTTAAAACATAATTTTTATCCAAGGGGTTAACGTTTTCCAGGAACTATTTTCTTAAGAAAGTTAAGACTCAATTTCCTGAGTTTAACCGTTTCCTTGGACGATTTACATCATTGATTACATTTAACGTTCATTGGGCAAAAAAATCACACTTTGGGGGAATCAAGTCGGCCTACAAAAACTTTTAAAATATATTTCAATTCCTAAATTTTTAACTAAGCTATAATACTGACCAAGGACAGTATTGTAACTTCATTTAACGACATACCCTCTAAAATATATTTTAATTCCTTAATTTTATAGAATAAAATGTTGTGTCATAAAGGTTTAGTAAAACGTATACATGTAAATGCCTGTTATTTTGTAATAATTTGTATAGAAATGATGTATTTACTTACTTCCCGTTGGAAAATAGTTTAGATCATGGGTATATGTCTAAAGGGAAAATTTTCAGTTCCTCTAACTAAACGGCTGTCCTTATAACTATATGATATCACCGTTTCAAATTTTGGTCTGATGGATTGCCAATGCCCCCTCTCCCAGAAATAAGACATAGCCATGCCGAAAAAAGTAAACGAAAATACTAAAGAGCGTAAAAAAGATTCTGCAATTAGACATACTATGTTTTATAAACTATGAATTCTGTTCTGTAAACACTTTTTTAATGCATTAAAACTATATACACATATATATACAATATATATATATGGTAGTATATATAATTATATATATAGTATATATTATATTATATATATAACTATATATATATATTGTATATATATATGTATATATAATTTTAATGCATTAAAAAAGTGTTTACAGAACAGAATTCATAGTTTATAAAACATAGTATGTCTAATTGCAGAATCTTTTTTACGCTCTTTAGTATTTTCGTTTACTTTTTTCGGCATGGCTATGCCTTATTTCTTTACAATGTATATTATTATATCTATCGAAGTTATGGGTGAACAAATATTTTCAATACAATTACCAACAAACCAATCCATATACGATTTGTGGCAATACCCCTTCCACTAACAGCAGAAGAAAACCCCGACACAATTTCATCATGAACTTTCCTAGAAAAGAACCGACCAAGGGTGTGATTGAAAAGCAATCTGTCTGAGAAAAGTTATAATAGTATCCCAGAATTGAAAACGTCTTATTGGACACATGACTTTGATTGCTTTTATTTTCGTATTCTTATAAATGTAACACATATTAAACTCATGTAATATTTTCAACAAAAGGAGTTTTGGAAATTCAAAATATCCTTAGGCGTTTTCGTTTTAGATTGCAGTTAAAATATCACCGCCGTTTTGAAAAATACCTATTACTTTTTACGTTCTTTTAGGAAATAAATAATACTTTTAGGTTAAAAGTAAAAACACAGTCCTTATGGGCAGTACGGTTTTAATAGTATAAGCCACCAATAAATTATCATAAACCTATGTCTATTTCGAAATAACGCTCTATATGTAAGGTAGAATGCCATTCATAGGATGCCTCCTACTTGAAAAAGGTTATCATGTATTATTTTACGAAATGCGTCACACAGTAAACATAATATCCCCGTCGCACCAGACTGGTGTACTCAGCGAATTTCCAATTAAATAATATAATAATAATATATGATAATTTTTATCAATACATGTCGATGAATATGAGAGTTATTTGTCTATTCTCCATAAGATTAACATTGGAAAGAGTATGCAGGTTTGCTGCTGTGAGGAACATTGGAAGTAGGCATTTCTAGCATAAACAATTTTTATTTTGACCATTTATACCAATTTTCATAAACATCTGTCCATAAATAAAGGGGTTTGCCTATTCTCTATATGATTAAAATAGGGAAAAGAGTATGCAGGTTAGCTGCTATTGTAAACACATAACTATGGTGTTTAAGAATAAATGGATGGATCTCAATTACATGAAGCGAAGCTAAGGACCAAGTTTAATCCAAAAATATAGACTGATAAGTGAAATATAAATTTTTCCTTATCCTCCATAAGATTAACATGAATAAAAAGTTGAGATAGGGCAAAAAATGATGAAACAAAATTATCATAAAATTAGTATAACCCCCCCCCAAACTACCCGTTATTGACGATAGGATTGCAAAGTAAATGTAGGAATATACGTAAACCTCGAAATTTTTAGAGTTATACCCCCCACAACACAACCCGAAAAAAATATATATATAATATATTATAATACATCGATTGCGAACTATGTGAGTAAATTCATAAAATACACGTCTCTACTACATACAATTTACAAATTAAATCTTTTTCATCAAGCTTTCAAGAAAGGGGGGAGACGGAAGGGACCGGTGCCTCAGGTGTGGCAACCGTTGAGCTGGTTATAAAAGAAAGATGATATAGATAATGTTATAATACCTCTGTATTCGCATTGCCTAATTGTTCAATATGTCTCGGACATTTTATATTTGCACTAAAGTAAAATTATAACTGATTGAACTCTGTAAAATTCTCAAAATGTAATCCTTTGAAGTAGCTTCTGTTTAAGAAATTAATTTATTAAATTTGTCGAAACGGAATGTAAATTTTATGTCAATCGGTGAAAAAGTTTTTTTTACTGAATACTTTTTACATATCAAACAGTATCGAATTTAATATATATATATATATATATTATATTATTAAAACCTCACAATATGTGCTTACTGATTGTACTATAATCTAAATATATAAAACAAAGTCGTATTATAACTCGAGAACGGCTGGACCGATTTTAATGATCTTTGATTTTTCGGATTCGTCTCTGCTTTGGTCATGCTTTAGGCATATTCAGTTTCCATATAGTCAATTGATTTCCATTTTATAGCGTTTTAAATTTCTAATGTTAACCTTATGGGGAATAAGTTTATTTTACGAATTATCTACAAATAAAACATTTGATTTCTAAAGCTACAGCTGTTGTTTTACTTTCCATTAGCAATATGCATTACCATCCAATGCCATCTAATTAAAAAAATGCCAAAAAAAATTAATGTAAAACTATGAAGTAAATGTATACTGTACAAAATGAACAAATTTATTCACCACGTTAATAGTTTACGATTTTGGGTATTATGTATTTATATTTTTATTTTCTGTCTGATTAAAAGTCACGTGTTTATAATTATGTCGGCCAAATAAAACATATTTACAGTGTTTATACATATTAGGTTTTTTATTATAATCAGCTGTTGTATATCTTTCCTATAAAAGCCATATTACCTACAGTTATTTTTTGTTTGTTTTTAGGTTGGATTAGAAAAATTGTGAATCAATCCACTCAGATTTATTTGTTTTGTGGGAATGTTATTAATATTTTATATTTTATCGTTTCAGTATTGTTATTAACTATGAACGAAGTCGTAATGCTATTCGACTTAAGTACATGGCCAATCTGAAAGTTAACACGTATTTATTGTTAGGCGTTACGAAGTTCGCCGGGTCAGCTAGTAATAAATAAAACAATTAGTACCCTTTTACCTCATATTGTCATGTTTCATGTGTTTCATGTTTCATGTTCATGTAGTGGCATGTTTGCTTTTTATACAATTTTTAAGTCTATTTTACCTAACTTATTTCAAGCAGCACCAAAATAACTTGGCTGTTCAACTCTTTCAAACTAGTTTCTGCTCTTGAGAGCATTTACAGGCTGTACGATGGCCTAGCACCCAAGAAGCGTGAGTGGCCTGTCAATGTACAGTAGACAATGTTTAGTGAGTTGTCAGTAGGCATTAGCCAGATTAAGTTGAATGCATTGTTATTTGTTTTGTAACCAATTTGATATTTTGTGTTGGTAAATGTTTTTCTCATTGCTTTATTTAACACGACGTTAAAAGGCATACTAATTAATTCTTCTTCACTTATTTCTTATGTTTGGGTTTCGTGTTTCGTTGTCTTTAAATATTTTAACAATTTTAGATCTTAAATTGTAAACAATACATATATTATTTTATATTATTTTTTATACTTCATTTTATATTGAATATATATATATATATATATATATATATTTGATGTACAGTATATACAATTTAAAATTCTGACAGTACGTTAAGCTATATAAAATATACTCGTAATATTAATTATAAATACAATTTCGTTTCACTATTTTACTGCTTATCTCTCTCCGTGGCAATGTTATTCCTATGTTATCTTATTTAATTAATAACAATATCCAATAAAAATAACTATATTGTCTAGTTATAGATCTGGACAAACCACATACCAAATAGTGTTCACGGATTGAGGTGGGGGAGGAGTGTTGGTGAACTCGTTAATGTGTCGAAACCGTGAAATTACTTGTGTTGTATACAGCTGATCGGTCCATCAGCTGTCGACGCAGCTGGCAGCCGCTACACAAACTGGCTGTGTAAATATTTGCGAAATCTAATGACACTAGAATGTGCTTTACACGATGAGGAAACGTAAAGATTATTTCGCCCAATTAATGGCGGCAGATCAGCTGTGATTAGCCGATTCATTTGTCAACAATCAATAATTACAAAACTTCGTAACATTACATACAAATGTTCGTCTGTCAGCTGTATTCCCGAGCCCTTATTCATTACTAGCAGTAAGCCTTCCTTGGATTGTATGAATGTGTTGAGAAGCAGAATACTTATTATCATAGCAAAATATTAACCTGAAATCAAATAAACATTGAGAAAAAGTAAATACTTAACTCAATTATTTAGTATTATTTTAAATTGAGATAAGTTTAGATAAAGTAGTTTATGCAACGTTTGTGTTATGAATGACTCAAAGACACGAGTGAGATTTAAAAACGAGTGACTTTAAGGCATACAATCGTTGCGTACACTATTTTATCTACGACCAACAATAATCAGACATAATTGTACACTTTGTTAGTTGTATACATTTGTATATAAAATGAACGCACATTATTTTCACTTTTCCACCTTAAAAACTGGTTATATCTTTTTTTGTATGCAGATTTAGATTACGCAGGTTGTAGGTTGTTAATTACAACGTTAGCTTTTGCATTGATCCTTTCCGGAGACAAATTGAACTCCACACTGCTCAAATCACTCATTGTGTAAATGGTTCAAAACTCACATTTTTGAGGTTAGCCACTAAAACGCACTATCTGGATAAATCAGCTGATTTTGCATTTGAATATAATATCCATAATGTCGTTACTTTCGTAAAATGCAGAGCTCTGGTCTAGAACATGACGTATCATTATGAACTCAAAATGTAACGGGTTTCAATTTCCGTTTAGTAATAAGCCTCTTAATGATGTTACTTTCAGTATCTTTATTGGTAATTTTTGCAATGGTCGTAGATACAGCAGTAGTAAATTGTATAATTAAGATAGTAATTTAATATACTTTAGTTTTAAAATCAATGAAAACAAACTAATATTGATTTTAACAGCTGGTTATTTCTTTATGTTAAATAGCCTTCATAGATCACAATGTTCTAATATTGTTCAAAATTGAGTTTTGAAAGCTCATTACTTTATTTTAATCAATCAATAAAATTTTTGGTCAATTTAAAGTAATCGGAAACCTTATTCGATCGTGAAAATACGTCTCTTGATCGTGGGTTCGTTTCACAGAAACGCGTTAAAGATAGACAGGCAGAAACTGAGATAAGATCCGTTTAGCATTTTCTAGAATATAAAATAAAAAATTCCAAAATTCATGCAAATATAATTATATAGATTGACGACCATTTTCCCGACGGTCAATTGACAGTGTGACACAGGTCTACCATATACTTATCTACGTTAATTGGTTACAGCTGGAATTGGATTTTATAACGTGCATTCTGGAAATACTGATTGGAGTATAGCAATTCTTTCTGAGAATAATATCTTATATTGTATAATATAAAAAATACTCGTTTCCAAGCTTGAAATAGTTTACTGTAACCAATACATGTGAACTGTCTTTGTAGTTGAAGTTTTGTGACCAGTAAAACTTCATCAAGATCAAGTAACATAGGAAGTGTAAGGATACCCCTGGAATTTTGTGAAACGTTTTACTTTAAAACACTCTAGTATCATGTTACATGATCGGATCTCTCTAATGCAGTGCCCAGGGAAATCAGTATTTCAGTATTTTTTGGAGTTTTATGAAACCATTTTTTTACCTCTCTCACTATTTTTATAGAATTTTTGTTACTGATTGAGATTTTATTGCGTTATTGTGTTTAAAAATTTTTATTAAATTATTATTTTTATTTAAAAGCTGTTAAACTACTTTAATAATTAAGATTTTTATAAATTCATATTTCTTGAAAAATTAAGCCTCCACCTCACCTCTTTGGGTCATGGTGACCTAGTATGTTACGTTTTTGACATAGATATGTCTTAGCTCTGGGGGGTGTCGGTGATTTTTAAGATGGAAAATATGTAACAGGTTTCCATAGAAACTACCAGAGCTATTGTGTTGAAATTTATATATAAAAGAATAAGAACAGCTGTTTAGATGAACTGAAAACATTCCCTTTAGACACATCCACACCTATTTCCCACAGGGAAGTAAATTAAAAAGGCAACTTATCCAGGTAGGTAATTTAAGCTATGATGATAAATGAGAGTAAGATGATTGTGTCGCGATCTTGTAATCATGTTTCAGTAGTTATTGATCCCAAAATATGACTAAATTTAAAAAGTATTATTTTTTGACAAAATAGTGAGTACCTTAACATACGACTTATTTGTTATAGGAAAAATGTCTTAAATTTATATGTATGGACTTTTACAAAAACTTACTAAAATAAAAGAAAATATAATCATCAGCGGATTTGATTAATGTTCAATGTTCAATTACAAACAATTTAATCAGTAATTACTAGAGTCGTTTGGCTTGTGCTGTACCACCATTTAATTTAGGCATTAATTAGTCTCACCTGGCTTTACGGTTGAAACGGTCATACTGTTTGTAATGAATGGAGGAATTTGTAGCCAGAAGCAACTGAAACTGGGAGTTCATTCCGTTTAGTTGGTAGAATTGTTGTACGGTAATTCATCCCGCTCAGTTGGCAGGCCTGTCAAGCTCTCAAGTAACGCAATGCAGACCCAAGCCTCATAACTCCTGCATTCCTTAATGATGAATCGAGTTTTCAAACGGTTTTCCTATTTTATAGTTTTAACAGTTTTAGTGGCCTTAATTAAAAAAATTAGAATAAAACTAGGTTTTAATTAATTTATATTTATGAACAAATATATAGTACGTAAACATTTTTACACACTATTAGACATATAGCATACTTAAAAACAAACGTAAATTCATAAAAATATACGTATGAGTATATACTGTATATTTATATTAAATACGTATATGAATATTTTTTATATATGTACGAGTATATACTGTATATACTGCTAAGGGTTGTTACTTTGTGAATACAACGTCAAATTTAAATTAGTTTGAAGTTTTTCACTAGATTTTTTTTGAAGAAACAACGACAATGGTCTACCCGTATTTAATTATATTTCATTGTATTTATGGTACAATTTGTAAAGGCTTCATACTTTATCTTAAAACCTTGAAGATGTCTAACTTCTAGTTCGTAACACAGGTATATACGAGTTAATTTTAATTTCCCTATTTTGTTCTATACCGAAGGTACCTACATTAAAATTTGGAATCGTAACGGTTTAAGGGGATTTATTATCCGTAAACAACTTTTTATTTATTTTATTTTCAAACATTTATTTTGGTGTCATATTTTAGGTATTTATGTAAACTAATAACTAATCTATTTTAATCATTGTGTTTAAAAAAGAAAATAACAATTTTTATTTTGAGAACCAAGCAAATAAGCAACATTTGATTTTTTTTACATTTAATTTGCAGAAAGCCTATAGTCCAATAGCATTCAAAATACAAGAAATCTTTTAATATCTCACTGTTAATAAGCAACAAAAATTTCATCCACCAAATTTCAACGATTTTCTCAGAGTATCAATTTGAAGCCCTGAAATCATAGAAAAATATCATCTTTTGGATAATCGACACTTATTCGCGCTGTGAGATTTGGCGGATGTAATATGTAAATGTTAGGCAAAACTTAAATTACGCCACTAAAAAATTAAACATCATAGTTGAATGTATATTCTGTTATTTAGAATAAAATAAAGTATATATTTATAAAAAAATCTTTTAATTTTTATCTACTTACGTGTAGAAAATCCCCTTAACCTCTATTTATGACTATTAAAAAGGTTAGAACTAACTTAAGCTACTGACTTGTCTAATTCTGCTCATAATAATTATTGTAGACCCAATTATTTGATATAAAATGTGTTGAAAGTAATAAACGTATATTAAAATTAAGAAATCATTTTTAATTTCATAAAATGTGTTTGAATGAACGTGATACATAAACCCCATTCCATTGCAGCAGTACCAATTTTATTGCGGAAGTTGTTTGTGAAGTTCTTTCACCACTTCCGGTAAGAGTGGAATTGAAAAACAATTAATTTCCTGTTAATTATCCCTCAGTTTCCAGCCAGTCTGTCAGGCGAACGTTTTCCATTGTTGGCAGTAACTGAAGACTTCATTACTCCTATTCGTCAATGGGTACAGTTTGCCATTCACGCTAGCTAGGTGATTCAGATTTTAGCGTGTATTTTTAATTGTAAACTTTAATTAAATTTATATAGAAATCGCAAACTTAAGTATTTAAAAAAATTTAAGATGGGATATATTTTAGATAATAAAACATTATTAGTAGACTGGGAAACAGAAGCTACTCCAGATAGTATCTAGTAGTAATATAATTGGTTCTTCTATAATATCAGTAGCACAATTACACATTAAATTTACGTTAATTGAGAAAACATATAATCAACAAAATAATTATAGTTGATCATAGTATTATGATTTTTATTGGAAAAAATATCATTCTTTGTTTGAAGTCCATTATTGGTGATGGTGGATTTATATTATTTAGATTTTTATTGGGATCATTTTCCATCACGATTTTAAATAAAACAAAGTTTCACGACGTTTTGGGATCTGGAATCTGATCTCGTCCTCAGAATTACATGGGCAATAAGTAGATAGGTTTGCAGCCATAAGAAACGTGGCCTTGCATACAAAACTTTGGAGGGGTATTTAAGTAAATAAGTGAGTTATTGATATTTAGTTATTCTGCATAAGATTAATTAGACAACGTACTGTGTTTACAATTTTGAATATCTCGGCAACCAATTGACCTAGAGTTATGATTAAAAATACTAAAATGTGTGTTTTTTAGCTGAATCCATTAGTAAAATGAAGAAAAAATATTTTTTTAATTTATATATGAAAAAAATTGTAACCCCCCTTTTTGGGATACAAACCCCTCGCCAAAGTTTGTTAAGAGTCTGCATCAGTGGTAGCCATCTTGGATTTTAGTCCCGTAAGAGCAATGTTAAATTCTGGCGCCTATATCTCCTTGACCTATTGTCATAAATTAACGGAAGATGTGTCAAATTAAAGGTATTACAGTACTCCAGGGCACCACCTTACAGAACTTCTTATTTTCGCTCTCAATAAAAAAGTAATAATGATTTATTATGTAAAATATTCCTGGATTTTTGTTTTTATATCAAGTTAAATTTTTGAACATATTGAAAAGGTCATGCCTTTGAGCCACATCTCATCAATGTACTTCCAAAGTTTTACATCGATACTTTGATAATTAACGCCACTACAGACGCCAAAGTGAAGGTATGTTCCGCCAGAATTTAACATTGCCCTTACGGGACTACAATTCAAGATGCCTACCACTGATGCACACTCTTAATGTAGTCCAATTGGAAGGAAGTTTTTGTTTATTTTTACGTTTTATAAGACAGTAACACCGGAAGTCTTATCTGAATTTCCGGCCGCCTGTCTGTCTGTAACGTTAAACAAGGTATTTTTTGTAATGCTAATGCGTGAGAGCGCCCACAATTATGGAACTTATTTTCCTTGTTCTTTACCTTTTGAAGAAGGATTTTGAATAATTTAAACAGATCCAAGCCTTATTAAAATAAAATAATTAGCTCTTAAAAATAAATATGCAGCACTCAAATTAAAATCAAAATTAGTTTGTTCACATTGGTTTTTATCTTAATTCCAAATTTAACTATGATAATTTAATCTACTCTTAGAGCTAAGATCTTAAAGTTTAAGCAATTTTTAAGATGGAAAACATGTAACAGGTTTCCATAGTAACTACCACAGTTATTGTATTGAATTTTTAATAAAAAATAATAATAACAGCTGTTTCGATGAACATAAACCATTCCCTTTCGACATATCCATGATCTACCCTATTTCCCACAGGGAAGTAAATACAAACATTTTTATTGATTTATTTCCGATTTCAGGTTAGTATTTGTTCATAACAATACGAATTTTGCTTTTTACGACTGAATCATACAACCAGTACAAAGACGGGCTAGTAGGCTAGATAAATAAAGACATTATTACGTATGTGAAACTGGGAAGAAGCTAATTTTGTGTAAATAATTTAGAAATCTATATAGAATAAACTAAATACAAAAATACATCTACAGAAATACACGCTACAATAAATAAGCTATATCGTTTATGTAAGTATTCCGTAGAAGTTTTAATTTTTAAATTTACTAAGGGCATATTTTGAAATTGAACTATATGATTCACAAAGTGGGTTTAAATTTATAAAAACATTTAAGTTCATACCTAAAATAATTCATCTTTGTTTTATCGTTATAAAACATAACGATATCTAACGATATCTTATAAGATATCGTTAGAAATGATTGTGAAGTTGACATATTTTAACACAGTAAAAGATTTTTTATTAATGATCAAAGCTACATGGTGGCTTACATCGCATTGTTGAAAAATAATCATCTTTTCACCCAGCAAAGCTCGACACTTTGTGGTTTAAGATTTATTTGTCTACAAATATTTTTGAACCCCACATAAGGCCTTTATTAAAAGTGTATGTATTTATGAACAGAAGTGTTAAAACATAAATACCTTCGTCGCAGAATTTGCGTATATGGCAAAATTTTGTCTGTATCGGACCATTTTTACAAGAGTTATCTCTACAAATATTTTTGAACCCCACATAAGGCCTTTATTAAAAGTGTATGTATTTATGAACAGAAGTGTTAAAACATAAATACCTTCGTCGCAGAATTTGCGTATATGGCAAAATTTTGTCTGTATCGGACCATTTTTACGAGAGTTATCGTGTTCATTGACACACATATAAAAATATATATAGTTTAACGACTATATTTTTGGTCTCTAGGCAGCTCAAAACGAAAAAGTAATAGCATGGTCCCGGGCATTGTCATGAAACCTACACTAATAGCTTCTTCCCTGTGGGAAATTCGCTAAAAATACTTCGTAAAAATCTAAAGAATTCCATTTCTTAACTGAGAGTTAAAATGTAGACTAATATGAGTTGCGCCGTGAGGCTGGGGCGGGGGCGGGGCGGGAAGCAATTTGTTCACCTCCAACACGATAATGAGTTTTTCTTCACGTGTTTACCCCCATAATTTTCATTACGGTAAACCCCATTCTTAAATAGCTGTTACAGTTTAATTTCAGAATCACCCCTATAATTTAAACGCTATAAAAATTTCCATTCTAGTTTTTAGTATCGAGTAAAGAGAAGCTATAACAGTTTTGCTTCGTGGGGTTGATGAACTCGTAATGTAATGTAACTGTCGTTTAAAAGCACTGCGTAGACCGGATGTAGCCTTTGTGTAGCCTTTCATGGGCGTTCATATTGTAATACACCTGACTTTAGGGTTCTTATCTTAATGATAACATTCCGATGATGTTAAAGCGTAGGATCTTTAAGGCACATGTTGAGGCTATAAACGTTAAATGCAAGCCCTTGCTGAAAAATAAACATCTTAATAATTAGTTTAAGTAATTTGGGAGAAATATGAACGTAAATATTTTTTCATCTTACTGCTTCAAAACAGCTGTTTTAGATACATGTGATGAAGAGCAAAAGTTATTCTTTCTCTTCCAAGGACTAAACCTATCATTATGATGATTTTTTAGTCCTAGGCCGAAAAAGATTGTTGATGATACTTTTGATTCGAGGTCAGCATTCGATCATAAATAATCGAAAAAGTAACTCCAACAATCACCATCGATCTTTGTTTATTTTGAACGTTTCAGATATCGATTATCTACTTTGATGATTGACTAATAAAATGAACTATCGAATGGTTGAGATCGAACTATCGATAATTATAAGTTAATAACCTAAACAATCAAGAAAGAACTACTACAACGTAAGTAAAATAACAGCTGATTAGTCTAAATCGACAAAAAGGGTCGACAAGAAAGAAACAACGTAAGTAAAATAACAGCTGATTAGTCTAAATCGACAAAAAGGGTCGACAACTATTGATCCTAAATTAGGTAATAAGTACCTGGTGACCGAGCTTTGCTCGTTTGGAATAAGACATTCGAAACATACAGTTCATCACACACGGCCCAAAATTGGCCTTTTGATTTATACTCACACATTTAAACTTCTTAAACGTGTGCTCGTATCTAAAACACCCGTTTTTGGTTGTAGTGATAAAATATACTATTTATAAATGTCCTATTTTACTGCAATTAGCAACATTATATATTGAATATGGAATTGTCGTGTGGGGATATTTATCAATTGATGAACGGGGTGGGGGGCTAGCGTGGTTTAGGATATTATTTAATAAATGTTTGGAAAATAAGGTTGTAGTTAATTTTAGAATTTAATTTTAATTCAAATTAGAAATAATCTAATTTACCAAATTATATTTATAAGTACTGTTTAGTGTTTTAATACAGATTAAACAACGAATAAATATTTAATTTATCTATTGTTAAAATTATCCTATATAAGTTAGTATTTGTCTTGGTGAAGGATTTTTATTATTGGTGTAAGCAATTAGTTGTAAGCGAATTACCATTGCAGACAGTTATGTGCACTATTGCTGCAGGCAGTACAGCCAAAAATATTTTAAATCGCTGACATTTGTATGGTTTGTAAATTTATTTTTTTTAATAAAGCACTGTTTTCTTTCCTACTTTCATACTGTAACGATTATAAAATAAATAATATTTTGGTCTGAACAAACCTATGATAAACGTAATTATTACCGTAATATTGTAAATTGCCACGTAAATTAATTTTGGAAAGGCTCCATGGCTACTAATGTTATTCCGGCTCTAAAAGGGAGAAAGTTATTTTGTAAAAGAACCATATCAGTACAAATGTAACTAAACATTTTCCTGTATAATTCTAGAGAATGATATATCAAACAAGCATTAAATTAAGGTACAGAGCCGCACAATACATTAAAAGCAGTTGGACGCTAATTGGTAGTTCTGAGGCTGAGAAATAAATTCAGAATGCGACAAGGCAGCCGCATTTGTTATAGTCATCTCTGCATCATCTGTATTTTATTACTCGTTCAGCGGTTGGTGCACCTGTGCCCGCTGCACCCTCTGCCCTGCTCCCAATCATAGTTTCGGAACTGAGAACTTAGAACTTTTTATGATTATATATTACTAGTATTTATCAGTGTAGATTAGGTTATGTTTCATAAACCGTTACTCTTGTAATTCTCACTAGTAAATACCTGTTAATTAGCGTTACCCGTCGCGCGTTGCTGCGATGTACAAAAAAGATTATTAGGCTTAGGTTCGCTGGTAAGTATGAAACATAATAATTATTTATGCCTTTCTGAATTGTTGGCCTATACAGACATTTTAAGCCAAATTATGAATAATTATGAAATTATCCATGTGGACTTGAAACATCAATTAAAACATATATGGAAAATTTAGACAGACTATGTCATCTTACACCAGGTACCTTTGATCATTTTACATCCTAGATAATACACACACAAAACAAAAAATATTCCATAATAATACAAAATATTAACCTTTTATACATTTCAGATAGCGCAAAGAAAATAAAAAAATATACTACAGCTGATCATCATAATAAACGTAATAAGTATAAACATTGTAACTATCTTTGATTTGGCCAATATATAGACTAAACATGTGATTTATAGTGTGATCATCTTATGTGACTCAAAAACTGTAAAATACTAACATGGCGAATAAAAAGTTTCATTTTGTATAGTACATATTTACCTTATAGTTTTACATCAATGAATGATTCAGACGGCATTGGATAGTAAAACATATTGCTAATTGTTTACACTGTGTTGTTTATATTTGAACAAATTAAAGTTTAAATAAACTTTCAAATTATTTAATCACAGCTGTTAATTTTGTAAACACTAAATTCATAAAACCTGACACTGCTTCCTTTAATGCCCTCTGGGTCGGATTTTCGGCTTTAGACGGATTTGCGCCAAACTTCACAGAAACAAATTCCTGGAATCATGCTTAATTATGCCTGAAATTTTCATTACAATATTTCAAGGAGTCTACAGGCAACATACAAACATATATTCATATTTCCTCTTTTACATTAAGGTGGAATAATGATATTTGATAGCTTATGAGATAGGATATTAAAAAAAGTCTAATCTATATAAATAAAATTTGAGTTTTTTCTGTAAATTACTCATATTTATGATAACTTTCGTTATTTTTACATTTTACACCTCAGGAAAGTCTTATCAAAGTCCGTGTCCGTCTGTCTTCCTCTAACGCTAAACAAGATCTTTTTGTAACGCTTCTCAGAAAAAAAGAGTAACCACAGTTATGGATCTTATTTTCAATATTCTATACTTTTTGAAGTAGTTTTTTGTTTTCTTCAAACTGACTGGCTGGGCGGTGTAGGGGTTATAATACCCGCCTTCAAAACTGAAGGTCCCCGAAGGGTCGAATCTGGACCCAGTCGCCTTTTGTCATTGGGCTATTAATAATTGATGCTTCCTAACAACAGGTCGTCGTTTGGTAGTAACAAAACCGGGGTTTCCCATCAAGGAGTTAAAAAATGCCTCTGGTGTAGAAATACATAAAATAAAATAACCCATGCGCTATGAAAATAAAATAGTTAGTTCTAAAAACCTAAGTTTCGTGCAATATTGGGTTTTACATAGGATCTAATTCAAGAAACAAACAAAAGTTTTACAGATCTATACAAGCTATTTATAGAAAAAGTTTTTATAAAGTTATTTAATAGAAAGAAATAAGCTGTCAAATTAAAATCAATATTAGTTTGCTTACATTTAATCATTAATTTTAAACTAATTTCATAATTATACTACATTAAAATGTATTCTTAGCATATACCCAAGTTTACTAATCATACGAATTTTATAATTGATATGATTGTAAATTAATTATAAATAATTGAGCTGTGAATTTATTTTTCCTTTTATTTATTTGTTTAAGATTTTAGATTTATATTTTGTCATGATATTAGGTATCTTGCTTCTTAACTCATAGCACCCGTACAAAGGGCAGGCGTTCTGTAAGTAGTTTTCCAAAAAATGTAAAATTTAATTCAAAGATACTTCATTCCCAGGGAATAATTAATTATACAATTTATAAAATTTAAGCAAAAAACCTACCTTACTAAACACAAAAAAATTCTAGCTTATATGGACAGGTCAGCTGTGCGTAGACTTAGTTGCTTTGTCATACAATATTGTAATTTTCTAATGAAATTTATAATTTATTAAAGGAAATGAAGTAACGATTAAGTATAAATACAATAAAAAAATAAGGTAAATGGTTTTTAATGGAAATATATGGTATATCGATCAACAGTGTCTCTATTATGTTAGAGGGTTGGGAGCAAACGAGGTGAGCCAGTGTGTTAGGAGGGGGTGGTTAAGTGTAATCTAATGTAGTTTAATCTAACGTGGAAAATTATAACATTCATTAGTTTTTCTTATCCGTTAGGAAGATTTTTCCACATTAAAAGGGCGAAACGCATTTTATCGTAGATTTTCAATGGTTTAATGTCATAAAATAAATTTTTTTTGTTTTTTAAATAAGATATATTTATTTACTTTTTATTATATTTAACGGGATTTTCTTTAGGAATATTAGGCATAAGTTGTTATGTATACCTAGTCTACGAGTTACATAACGTAACAGTGGTTGTATGAGTAGTACAGTAGTACAGATTTTCGCCGTAAACAGCGCTTATCTACTGAAATCCAAGCGACCGAGCTTCAAGCTCCTTTGGGCACAGTTGTATGACAGCTGACAGTGTGACGCTGACATGAACAGCTGTATATGGACCGTCACACTCTCGATCTCCTGGCAATGTTTAATTGAACAGGACTCGGCCTATTGATTATAGCTTGTATTTGAACAAGGCTGAATGACTCATGGGCACGGAATATTTTTAAAATAATGGATATGTCTTAGCTCTGGGGGTGGGGGTGTTGGCAATTTGAGCGACCAAAATTTGAAACAGTGACGAACTATGGTTAGTGACGTCATTTGGCTATAAGGACAACTATTAAGGGGGACTGAAAACATTCCCTATATACATACATCCATGATCTAACCTATTTCTCACAGGGAAGTAAATACAATCATTTTTGTGGGGAGGAGGAGGTAATACACACCACAGAGACCCGGTAGTGTGGGACTCACACCCTAAACTCACTAAACCCTCCCCCTCATCTCCTACGTCTAACCTGGAACTAGCACATTACTTCGGGCTAGACCTTTGATTAGTACGCTATAAGAGCTTTCCGTGTTGAGGTGATAATAGATTAAGGCCGATCGAGATCGACCTTTTTATGGAATGGACATAGCGCTTAACACAGTTCCAGATATTCTCTCCTTGGAGCATGACTTTGACGATGTTGTCAGGATGGACTGCTACGCCAATCTCCGCAGAGTGTGATCCATCTGTCGCACTCAAATAGAGTGTGGTGTGCCATGTCTACGATGCCGGGACAGTACAGACATATGCATAAGCCGACTTTACTCATCTTATGCAGATAGGAGCGGAAATATCCATGACCCGATAGGAGTTGGGCCACGAAGAAAGCTAAAGTATCCGTCCCAGCAAAATACACCTTCTTGGAAAATTGCGGAAAAATGTAATGTTCTAATATAAGTTGAAACTTAATAGCAACCATAGAACACAGGGTTCTATTAATAATTTCAAAATGTTAATAATAAAATTTAAAAAATTTACAATAATTTAAGTGGATATAATTTTACTTCATTATTCAGCATCAATGAAAGAAGTGAGAATATGGAAGGACATGAGGTAAATGCGAATAAAGTTAGCATAATTAAGAGCTAGGTGTGATCGTATTTGTGAGTAAATGTCTAGGCTGTGAGTGCGGAGGAGGCGAGTCTGTATGGCGCTGTATGCAGCGCCATACAGACTCGCCATACAGACAAAATAAGACATACTGTCTGGCGGTGAGCGGCTGTGAATACTGCCGCAGGGACCCTGCGAGGATGTTCATTGACAGATCGTCCAGATCGGAGGTGCAGAGGGAGTACTGGTTCGTTCGTTATTTTAACGTAATCTATTGATTATTTAGCTCATATGTACCTTGATTTCACCTAGCATTTTAGCTAGTTGTATCCAGAATTTGCTGAGTTGAAAACCTTTGGGAACTCAGAAAAAGGTTAAGAAATCATTTCAAGTGTGCACAAATTTGATCCAGGTTAAGGTAATTTCGTGTCTAACTGTATTGTACGACATTACTTTGAAGTATCTGTTTAGCTGTAAATGTTATTGAGTGATTTCCACCAATAGGAATTAAAACATTTTGTCATGAAAGAGGTGCGAACCGCATTCAGAACTCATATTAGCCTAAAAGTCTTAAACGGTAATAAAAAAGAAATATGTTGTCTTACGCACTGACGTAAAACAATAGACATAATATCACTCTATTTTTCTGGGGTTTTCAAACGTCCATCCTTTATTTAATAAAACATTTTAATAAATCACTGACATTTACGACATTTTTTAATCCAGTCCCCATACATGGCTACGAATGTGTCACAAACTAAACACCTTGATGCGGCTCAAACATAAACACTAAACGCAGGCGGCGTAATAAAATGCAACAACTCGGAAATGATTCATGTGGGCTTGGCTGTGACTCGAGAGCAGAACGGGTTTGGTTTCATATCGTTTTGCCACAACTCCTGATATTCTCACACAATTTAACGCTAGAACTTTCTGTATGCAAATATTTAACTTTCAAATCTAACTGGAGTCTAAAACACGGCTTCTCACTTTTTTTTCTTTAGTAGGATCTAGTATAAAAGTAATATTTGAAATAGTGTATTTCATTACCAGTCCGGAAAGGAGTCTTTACCAGTGCGAGGCGAAGCCGAGAACGTGAAAGTGATTTTCACGTACGAGTCGAAGCCGAGAACGTGAGAGTGATTTTCACGTACGAGTCGAAGAAGCCGAGAACGTGAGAGTGATTTTCACGTACGAGTCGAAGCCGAGAACGTGAAAGTGATTTTCACGTACGAGTCGAAGCCGAGAACGTGAAAGTGATTTTCACGTACGAGTCGAAGCCGAGAACGTGAGAGTGATTTTCACGTACGAGTCGAAGCCGAGAACGTGAGAGTGATTTTCACGTACGAGTCGAAGCCGAGAACGTGAGAGTGATTTTCACGTACGAGTCGAAGCCGAGAACGTGAGAGTGATTTTCACGTACGAGACGAAGCTGAGAACGGGAATAATTGAAGCAAGTACCGGAAAATCACTGTAGTACATGAACGATACTTTTCAGAACGACTCAACATTTTGAACCTTGCTCCAGTCCATAAACTTGCCGCATTCTTCTTCATATCTTGACTTCTCGGGTAGAAGGGTTTTTGAAATATCTGAAGCAAACATGCTACAGATATTACGAAAATATTATTTCTAAAATATGTTGTATGAGTAGTACTGTATATCGTACTACTCATACGAGTCGTGAAAAAACACTTTACCTCCACTTTATATCCATAAACACAGTAGTATTTATGGATATGTTTAATTTAAAAATTAAATTATAGAAATACTACACATCTTTGAAGTACTGTAAACCCGCACTGCGCTAAAATACAGCAAATAGTAGCTTGTGCGTATGTTTATATTTAAATAATCTCTGAAACTGTGAAAACAGCTGATTTAAATCATGAAAAAATTGTATAGATACGCTAGTACGTCTAGAATAGTGGGCTTCGTTGGGCTTCCCGTTGATAGTTAACTAATTGAGGGCAAGGGAAAATCAGCTGACCGTTTTTCCCTTTCATCTTTCGTCAAATGGAAAGATTTGATTTCATTGAAATCAGCTGTCGTGGAAAATAGCTAATACCTTTCAGGAATTTTGAAAACATTATCTACAGTATAAATAAGCAAAGTAGTCCTGCCCTACTAATGGAATTTCAGCACTGTAAAAAAGTATTTATAAACATTAGACTGGGACGGTGTCGACGTCCTGTAATCCAGCTACTTGGTCACGAATTGTGGATAGTTGTGAGCGATTGTCGGTGGGTGTTTGTGTGGATTAATGTCCACACTATTGAATACTACGATAATCCGCAAAGAACATCCTCATAATTTGACCAATTCCTAATTCAGAGGCCGTGGTTCGGATTCCACGTTAAACTGTAGGTCCCTTGTAGGCCTTGTAGGCCCCCCTGTAGGTTGTCCTCGGTTGTTGGGCTGTTAATTAACAGTCTTGTCTAAGGAACCTGTCAGCCTTAGTCAGTAACAAGACTACAAGATTGCGCCACAATCATCTTACACTCAATCTTCATTCATACTTGGTTTAATATACATACCTTGTGGTATGGTCGCCATTTCAATAATCTAATCTAATCTAGATGTTGTAACACCAAAATATGTCACATACGTGACTCTAGAAACAACGATTATACTAGAAGTGCAACACAGTAGTAAACACAAACAAAAGCAAATACGTCAGTGAATTGAATACAAACAAGTTATCTATATGAATATAATTGTCGTTATGTCTGTAATTTTCTTGGAACTATGATATCGTTGGCTATTTTTACGTCCCTACATCAGGATGCTGAAATAATGGGACTTATCTCGATTTTTGTCTGTTTGTTTTTTTTTTGGCATCACTCGTGTTCCATTCTGGAAAGAGAGAACATTCATCGACATTGGTATGTATTTTCTGTTGCAATGAAGACGAAATCTAAAAAAGTTCTGTAAATTGATCCGAACAAAACATAATATAACAAATTTATGCTTGTGCGTTTTTCTCTAGATGACAAAAAAAGGTCTCTCTGATCGACTATGGGAATATGGAAAAAAGGTATAACGATATTTCCAAAAATAATTCAAGCAAGGCGTTATGAAATCAGTAATTTAAAGGTTTCTTTTGGTTACATACAAAAGAATATATTATATAATAGGTATTATATTTCACTTCTCTGTGCGAATTAGGTTAGATCATGGATATGTCTAAAGAAAATGGTTTCAGTTCATGTAAACAGCTGTTTTTATAACCAAACTATGACGTCACTAACCAAATGACGCCACTGTTTCAAATTTTGACCACTCGAATTTCCAACACCTCCACAGCTAATACATATAATACATTATAATAAACTAGGATTACGCTCAAATATTCGCTTAATGATATGGTCAAACACAAAATAAACGCATACTTATGTAAAAACCCCAAAACTATATGTTGGAGTACAACCCCCCCCTTATCCCTCTTCTGGATATAACGAGTTGCCTTCAGCTGCAACTCATATCATCTTGTGTGTCGATGAACGTAAATTTCAAATTTCAAACCATAACTTGCGTCCATTTCTCGAAATAGTGTTGGATACTACAAACACACCTAACGTCAGCCATCGATAAATAATTTAAATTGTAAATTGTAACTGTAAAAGTTGTAATGTAAACATATTAAATGTCACTTCAAATGCAGAACTCCCATTAGAATCCGTAATTTAGTTGAAATTAACTGGGAACAATTTAAGTGGATTCGATTTCATTAATTGACTGCAGTGATTAGAGGAATGCGTCATTTACATTGTGACGTATGAGCGAAATAGTTGATCCAATGTTAATTTTGTTGTACTTTTAGAGAAAAACACGTTTTGAATTTTGTTTAAGAAGCTTTACAAACAATTTGTTTAGTATTTTTACATTTCTAAACTAATACATTATTCTAATAGAAAATACCCCCGTCGCAGCAGACCTGCGTACTCAGCGTATTTCCAAATCAATGACATAATAATAATAATATATGACAAGTTTTATTATTATCTGTCAATAAATATGAGTATTATTTGCTTACTCTCCATAAGATTAACATGGCAAAGAGTGTGCAGGTTTGCTGCTGTGAGGAACGCTGATAGTAGGTGTTTCTAGCGTAAACAATTTATATTTTGACCATTTATACCAAGTTTCATCAACATCTGTCCACAAATAAAGGAGTTTACCTAATCTCTATATGATTAAACTCGACGAACTCGTCCGAGCAAATGCAGGAATACACGTCTCTACCAAATTTGGTCTCGATCGGACCATTTTTACGAGAGTTATCGTGTTCACAGATATATATATATATATATATATATATATAATCTTAACGACTATTGTTTTTTGTCTCTAGCTACTTAAAGAAGAAAAAATAACATGGTCCCGGGCTTAAGTCTTACCATGAGACCTACGGTAAAAATTCGCTAAAACGTGGTAAAATTAATTGTAAGGAAATTTTAACTTACAATTTTTATACATTTTGGATTCAGACAACTGGTTAAGCTTAAGCAACTTGGTTCACTTTACCTCAATTGCTGCTATTAAAATTTCACAAACCCATTACCGCTACACTCTTCCCCACTTTGTCCTGAGTCAAAATTGCCGATCTTAAAAGCTTCGATTGCACTTTATATACTTCACTTGAAACAATTCAGTCCCATCTAGTGGTTAATTCCTCAGTACTCATTAGTTGACAATCGTTCGCCTTTGGTCAAAAATGTCAACTGTTCTCTTACTTTTTCACTTAAAGTTAATGCCCTCGATGGCTTGCGTACGGTGAAAATGTTTGGTGTTCTAACGAAATGACGGTAATATAATTCAGTAGTAAATTGATTTCATATTTACAATAATTTTACGCCATGCTGCCTTTTAATGAACTTCCTGAGCGTGCATTTATTCCCGGATGGGTCGATTGGTTGATTTTGTAAACATAAACACGCCCTTTTTAATCCAGTAAGAAATATGTCAAGCGCTAAGAGCATTTAACAAATTTTGACCGTTTTTGTTTGTTTATTAGGTTAGGTTAGGGTAGAGTGACGTAAAATAGCGTGTATCACTCGACCGAAATGTGTTTACCGGACTAATGACGAAATATACTATTACGGCCGCTTACTTATAAAACAGTAGACCTTCGAGTAGGGCCTAAGCCTGTTAGCAAAAGTAAATTTAATAATCAAAGTATTTGAACAAAATATTTTTCAAGATTCAAAGATGGTTCAAAGTTGAACACAACTGTTTGCAACGTATAAATCCAGTTCATCTAAACGAAATAATTAATTAAATGCGGTAAAGAAGGAGCAAATTAACGTTTCATCGCTATTTTACTTAGCTTAGTAATGTAAAATTAATGTATGTACTTTGAAAGACAGTAAAATAGTAATAATAGACACAACAGCAGGATGGGTGATTCTGTGGCTACTATATTTTGATTATAATAATAATGGTTTAGATTAGGTGGCGTGTCTTGTAATCCAGCTACTTGGAGGTCACGAATTGTAAATAGTTGTGAGCGATGGTCGGTGGGTGTAGTGTCCTCTTGAGTAGATTATCGTTTACACTATTAAATACTACGTTACTCCACAAAGACCATCCTCATGATTAGATCAGTTCGTAATTAAGGGGCAGTGGACTCCTCGTTGAGCTGTAGGCCCCTTAGATAAGCTATTGACTGTGGAACTTTTAATTAACACTTCTGTCTAAGGAACATATCAGCCTTAGTCAATAACAAAGCTACAATATCTCGCCACATTCATCCTACACTCATTTTTCATTCATACTTGGCTTAAAATACCTACCTGGGTAGGTCACCCACCATTTGAATTGAAAGTATAAAAGGTAAAAGGTGAAAGTATAAAGGTAAAGTCACGAATTGTGGATTATGTGTTTTATTTTAATTTATGTTACTCCAAATTAAAAAAATATGAAATGTTTTAAATTTTATTATTTCTTTAATTTAAGGCTTTTAGCTGACTAAAATGCCTAGTCGTTATGTGTTAGGCTGTAAATAACATAATAAAAGAGTTCCTGTCGTTGTATCATTCAAAAATATGACTAATTGTAAAAAATGTTTACCAACTAGGTTAGGATTAATCAACGTGACATTTGAAAGATTTTAAAATTTCTGGCAGTTGGAGTGTAAACATAAACATTTATGTATCAGTGACGTCACTGGTTTTGTATACCTTTGTGAATATTTTAGAGTAAACCGCACGAAAGTAGTCCGATGAGAGTCAGTGCGGTGTTGCCAAATCGCCCTATTCTATTATAGCATATGGTTACGTCAGCTGATAGGCTAAATGAAAAATGGCAACACTGCTGGGCAAGAGGGGGTGAGGGGAAACCAGCTGTCTAAGACCTCACCGGACTACTTTCGTGCGGCTTACTCTAGTTACCCTGGATTCAATATGGGATCCAGCTGTCTTTGTTCATCAATAGTACTAGCAAACGAATTAGTTGATCTTTGTCAGTAAAAAAGCTAAATACTAAAAACAGAAATAGCCTGAAATTGCATATTAAAAACATAAATTATAAACATAAAGGAAGAACATAAACATGTTAAAAAAGGGAAAATTGTAATATATTAGAGGTTAAAAATATGCATTCTCCAATGAGGCTGTTGAAAATAACAACTTAAAAGGTCACAAAGTGAACACACCAAGAGGCATAAATTTCCATGGTCATTAGAGTTGAAGCAGTGTAGAAAAATCGGTCCACAATAGCCTCAATACCGTGAAATAGCGCTTTGGCTTTGATAACACTCTATAGTTATTAAGTTTTGGCAATTTCTGAGATATTTCTCACTTTCAACACCATTAAACGCGGCGCCAAGAGGCTGGCTGAAAAGATGGCGAAGATGAAGAGGTCTTTGATATTTAAAAGAGCCTTTGATGATGACTTAGCGAAAATGGGTTTGAAATGAAATTACGTTATAATGTACACAAGAGGGCATGTCGGATCAAAATCTGCATTTGAATGGTATGGTGTGGAATATTAGTGGCGTGTGTAAGAATTTCTTGATTATCACATGAGGATTTTTAGTAAATTTTAGTAAATAAGCACCTTAATGACTAATAGAACATTTGTATTTAGTTTAATTGGCTGGGTAACTCGGTGATAACATTACGATAACAAGGACGTCTGTTCAATTCTTGCCCAAATTGCAATTTGTATTAATTAATTGGGCAATAAATTAGCTACATAAACTAACCTAACCTAAACTAACCGAATCTAACCTAACCTATCTAACAATGGTCAAAGTTTGATAGTAGCAAGTCCAGGGCTTGAACAGATTCCTAACAAAAACGTAAAAAATGCTATTGTCTTAGAAAATAAAAACTGATCATAGTTTTGATGGAATATTTCTAATGGAAAATGAAACATCTTTTTGTGTTATTATTTCGAAAGCCTAGACACCTAGATAATTATATAATCACTTACCAAATGCACGGCAATTGCCTTTCAGGTGTCAATTATTTATTCCGAAACCGGTTCCTGTGAGGAATAAATAATTGACACCTGAAAGGCAATTGCCGTGCATTTGGTAAGTGATTATATATCTTTTTGTGACTGACAAAAGTAGAGATATAGTTTAAACAACATTTTAAAATGGACAAGTATTAGTTTACCAAACTACCAGAGCTATTGTATTGAATTTTTAATACAAAAAACAGCTGTTTAGACGAACGGAGACCATTCCTTTTAGACATATCCATGATCTAACCTACTTCCCACAGGGAAGTAAATACAAACATTTGTGGAACAATACAAACATTGGACGAGTGGCTGTGTGGTTATAGCGTCTGCCTTCAAAACTGAAGTTCGCCAGATCAAATCGAATCTGAAACCAGTCGCCATTTCGTCTTCTTCCTAACAACAGGTCGACGTTAGGTAGTAACAAGATAGGTTTGGATAGTTCCCTACCAAAACGTTAATAAATGCCGGAAAGCGTAGAAAGACACAAAACGAAAAAAATAAGTACGGGATGATTTTTATGTAGACTTAATGTAATTAACTGCTATAGGAACATTTATATGTATTTTATGATTGATTATAATTATATCCAGTTGCATATTTGTAATACAAACCGCCAAAGCGTGGAGAACAGTGTTCTTGTGAACTACGTTGTATTCGTGTTCGAGACTGTTCATTGTTTGATCGAGTGATTAATCTCCAATCACCAACGGGACAAAGACTTGGTCATGTTTCATGTTTTGTCTCTGTGTACCTTGAGCTGTTCAACTGCTATGCTGCTCTGTTATACGAGTTTTCCTCATCTTATAACTGTTTTACCTTCTCCGACATTTTGTCTGACCTAATGTTATTAGCAAATTGCTAAGCAACTATTGTTCTTAAGAGCTAAGCTATAGGACGTATTCTATCTTACAATCCAAGTTCTTTATCACACTTACAAAGGTGCCGAGTCTGGCAAATGAATTTTTAAATAACAGTATATTTTGTTATTTGATAAATATTGTTACTCATTTTGGTATTCCTTTATTGTTAGTTAGTTTTAGCGAATTTCCCATAGGGAAGAAGCTATTACCGTAGGTCTCATGGTGAGACTTAAGCCCGGGACCATGTTATTTTTTCTTCTTTAGGTGCCTAGAGACCAAAAACAATAGTCGTTAAAATTTATATATATATGTGTCTGTGAACACGATAACTCTCGTAAAAATTGTCCGATCGCGACCAAATTTGGTAGAGACGTGTATTCCTACAAATGCTCGGACGAGTTCGTAAACCAGACATATCGGTCAATGGGAACGGGTAGTTTGGGGGGGTTTTGTACCCCAAAATGGGGTTTTTTGCGTTTTTCGAGTGTAATTTTTAAAGATTTCTAATTTTATATTTCACCATTAGAATCAGCTTAAAAAACTACACAATTAAGTTCCTTAAAGTTTTTCTCTATCTCCAACGGTTACCAAGATATAAAAAAATCTAAACACAGTACGTTGTATTTTGAGGCTCCAATGTTAATCTTATGGAGGATAAGGAAAAATTAATTTTTCACTTATTAACCAATATTTTTGGATAAAACTTTATATTTAGCTTTATGTGGTTGGGACCCATACGTTTATGCTAAAAAATCACAGTTTATGTGTTTATCATGGCAGCAAACCTGCATACTCTTTTCCCATGTTAATCATATGGATAATAGCCAAACTCCTTTATTTATGGACAGATGTTGATGAAAGTTGGTATAAATGTTAAAAATAAAAATTTTTGATGGTATAAATGCCTACTCTCAGTGTTCCTCATAGCAGCAAACCTGCTCACTCTTTCCCATGTTAATCTTATGGAGAATAGCCAAGTGATTCTCATGTTTATCGACAGATTTTGACCAAACTTGTCATATATTATTATTATTATATTATTGATTTGGAAATTCGCTGAGTACGCAGGTCTGCTGCGACGGGGGTATTACACTATTGTATTTATTCTTTAATTATCATATATTTAATTTTCCGACCGAAATACGTTGCAGTTTGGTTTTTAATTAACTATTCTCAAGAGTCTGCAGTAGCTCTCCATCTTGGAGTTTTAGTCCCTTGAGAGCAATGTCAACAAGCCTCTCTTCAAAAATTAATTTAAAAAATAGCCCTCTACACATAAGATTAGTTTAAATTTGAATTTTTATATACAGATTTATCAGCGATTTAAACGATTAAAATGTTAATACCCAAACTAGAGTTGCAGGTTTTTCAGCTAGTTGCATCCAAGATCTATATCCACAAATTTTGCCGAGGTGAAACCTTTTTGAATCTCTCAGAAATTTTAAGAAATAATTTTCAAAGTTTCAAGGGGGTACACAAATTTGCTACATGTAATAGTTATTTGTGCAACAAGGGATTAAAATCAAACTTCTCGTTCCTCAGGACAAAAAGGCATTTAATCCTATGTTACACACATTTTGTGCACACCTAAACATACAAGTATCAGAAGTTTCAAATTATCCACTATTAACTAGCCTGAATGACAATAACTTTCCAAGTTAGTTAACATAACCTCAAACCAATCAATGCAACCTACAAGCTGACCGTCCAAGAATTAATTACTTCTGCCAGCTGCTACTATTTATGGTAGTTTCAAGGTGTTCTCGGTTTTTCCATAATATTCTTTCAATCGGAATTAAAACACTTTGGCATCAAAGTGGTGCAAAACGTATTCACAACACATTTTTACATTTTTTGGAAATGTCTACGCCAGCGGCATTTTTACAGGAAATACACCAACTTTTAAGGGAAAGCTGTACAAACCCATCAAACTTTATGGACGCCCCGGGGATCGAACCCGCGACCTCTTCCACCGAAGTTTAAGACGCTAACCGTTAGGCTAGCGAGATTCCTAAGATGATAATGAGCCCAAAAGTCTTAAACGGTACTAAAATTAAAATATATTATCTTACGCACTGACGTAAAAGACTATGCATAATATTACTTTATTTTTGTGTTTTTTAAATGTTCACCATTGATTTAATAAAAATTGTGATAAATATTAAAAATTGACCAGTTTAAATCCAGTTCCCATACCACGTAGTGGTCACAAACAAAACACCTTGATGCGGCTCAAACATAAACACTAAACGCAGCCGGCGTAATAAAATGCAACAACTCAGGAATGATTCATGTGGACTTGGCTGTGACTCCAGAGTAGAACGGGTTTGGTTTTATATCATAGGGGCACGTGTTGTGTTTGTTTGGTGCTGAGCAATTGTTTAAAATGTAAGAATAATATGAAAAAATCATAACACTGAAAGGGTTAGTTACTTTTGGACTATGTAAAAATAGACTAATAACTTATGATGTATGTGCTGATTTTCTAAGTTTATAGCAATAGCATACGTGCATATCCCACAGTAGATAAAAAATTAAATCTTTAATTTAGGTAGATCGCTATACATTATGGTTTTCTTTTAATGAAACCAAGTACAAGGTTTTCTATTATAAAACAATGTCACAGCAATTGTTTGAGTTTACTCATAGGAAGTGGGTAAATAAATCACAGATACTGTAGACATTTCTTACCTTTATTCACAGATTTTCTAATTATTTTTTCTTAAAAGTAACTTGCGCATGATTGAACTCCACCAACAAGTTGTATGTCAGCCAGTTCGGTCTAGTCAGTTTAAACGCATAATAAATTTTAAAATTGAAATAGAACCTAAAATTAAACGATAATTGCAATTGGTTTGACTTGTTGGGCAAACTGCTTAATTCTCTTCTCACAGTCATCTCTCAGCTTAAGTTAATGAGAAGCCTGAGTCCTGAGTCTTGTGTTGGTTCCGATTGCTTGAGCGGATTAATGGCAAGATGTGACTGACAGTTTCTGCATTACATTGTAGAAATGTTGTGCATTGAGGAAAGCTAGTCTGTAACAGATTTGTGATTCTGAAAATGCGTTGAGTTATATTTTAGCGAATTTCCATTAGGGAAGAAGGTATTACAGTAGGTGGACTTCACGCCATGGGGGAGTTGGAGGGTGTGATTTGTTCTTATTTAAAGGTCCCTAGAAACCAAAAACAATATTAGTTCAAATGATATTTAAATGTGCGTGTGTACGTTTGTGTGCGTGCGTGCATATGTGTATGTCCCATGTACGTTGTGTAGTCTCCATGACACTAATCTTGGCTACGCATACGGCGACACAGCAAGTCCCGTACGAATTGTGAGGCAATGATGTGAATTTAATTTTAAACTTCGACATGATTTCTATTTGATAACAAATTTTTGTGAAACGTTGACGCAACACTAAACAAGAACCCTAAGACTCAACACAACAAGAACTACGAGGCGGAAATCAAGAAACTGTTCTTTTAAATTTTAGACAACTATTGAGTACGATATGTTGTGAGAGAAAAATGTTAGCTATTGGAAGAGGGGTTAAAACCTTTCCTTGGCTGGGGTGAATAGCTGATGAGGATAGGGGAGGTTGTTTCAGGGAGAAAAATAACAAAAAACTGTGTGAAATATATTCTGCTTTTGGCAAAAAATTTTAAAGTCTGCTTATATGCGTTTACTCAATTTTTATTAATATAGCTATGTCACTCGCCGTTACAATCAAGTGAACATGTTTCTTGTCTGATCCTTTCAGTCCTCATCAGTTTCACCTTATTGGATTCTAATCCCACAAGAAAAATGTTAAATTGCGTTATCTTTACCTCCTCAAACGATAAAAAGATATATTTTGTGATGTTAAATTAAAACAGCAGTTTGATAAATGTACCTTTGATAACCTTCAAATTAAAGACGAAAGATCATCATACCAAAATGTAAACCTGAAATCCTAAACAAATCAATACAAAGAAAGTAAATGAATACCCAGCTTTATTATTTAGCATTACTTTACAATTAAATAGATTAGAATATTTATACCATTATTATAATTAGTTATACGTTAAAATAGCTTTTAAATATAGTATGATTTCGAAATGGGCTTAAAATCAATGACCAATATAAACTAACTAATATTGATTTGACAGCTGTTTGTTTTCATTTCTAATAATTCTTTAAACTACAAGGACAGCTGATTATTACCAGTAGGTTATTCATTGAAAACTGTATCAAAATGCAAGTAATATCGCGTAAAAGTGGGTTTTTAAATGCTCGTTATTTACTTTTAAAGGGTTGGCGGACACTTTTAAGCCTTTAAAAACCTTCTCTGTAATGTAGAGAATGTATGGAATATGTTTAATTGTTATCAGTTCTCCCGTTTTTTTTCGAAAAAGACGGCGTAAAATGCCTCATGGAGCGTCACAGACAAACAGACAAAAATTGAGATAAGACCGGTTTCGGCTTCTCTAACGCACAAAAAGTAAAAATAACTAAAAAATTAATAATTCTGAGAAATTTACAGACAAAACTCTAATTTTATTTAAATAGATTGATCGTGTGCCGCCCACCAGTACTCTTTGAGTAAAATATGTTAACAATATTGTGTAAAATCCACAAAATCAGGTTCATCAACATTGGCGTAAATTGTTTCATTTTATTTGTATTTGGGTTTTTGTTCAATGGTATGTATGTTTGAAGCAATAAAGATTTTTCTAAAAAAATATGTCGTGGAGTCATCGTAATGAAGTCTTAGTCTTATCGTTCAGTTTTCTTATCACCTTTTAGTAACATTTCATTGTTGGTTTTAGGAGTCGGGAAATGAGCAACAGATAATAATTATTGAACATTTTAATATTAAATAACCATACATGGTAATCAATTCACCACAGCTGTACATCATCTCTTAACTTTAACAAATTCAATTAAAACTAGGTAGCCATAAAAGTACCTACTGTTTACAAAAAATATTCATGATGTAAAAAACGAATAACATAATTAAATAAAAATCACTATTATGTTATAGAAAATAATAATGTTTAGAAAGACAATGGGTAACCATGATTTGATGGTAGTTGGAATATAGCATGGATTGTGTTGTAAGGCTGTCAATAAAATAATTAATCTTTGTAACTTTTGGGAAAATAGATTTTAAGCAACTAAAACACAGTGTTTAGACCAATTTTGTTTTAAGAAGGTTTTCATTTTTAAGTATTGATTTCAGAAGGAATAAAATTACACGATCTTTTTAAAATCGTTTTTAATTTACATACGAGTAAAATATTATTTAATAGATGATTCATGGTAAAAATTAGTTTATAATTTTATTTATGTAACTATTAGTGTTATTACGACTGCAGTTTTAATTTTAATTATTTAATACGGATGTTTAACACACCACGTCCGACATAAAAGTCAAAGACTAAAAAAAAGATAAGTGGAAGACAGTGGCGGATTTTACGAGAAAAAAATAAGGGACATTATTTTTAGTACCTATTTAAATTTGTTCAAATCCATCCATTATTGTATTTGTGAGATATTATTATTGTGTTATTATTATTATTGTGTGTTGTATTATTGTATTTGAGATAAGGTCTTTTACCTGTTACATTTTTAACTCAGTACTCAATATTTTTTTTATTTGATAGCCTTCACTAAAATCAACGAGCAAACAAAACTGATCAAATATAAATCTAAACTATCGTTTTACTAAGATTAATGACAATTAAAATAGTTGTTATTTTTGACATTACATAGTCCAACTATACATCGCTAAATTACAAAATTATTCTAATTTTCTACATATACAAATACTTATGTATGGTAATTATTGATATAAAAACTACCACTACTAGTCATTGTTGCTTATAACTATAAACTATTTTCAGAAATAAACGTTCTACAACTAAAAAATATTAGTGCCTTAATGTGTGTTGTTACAAAGAATTCTTATTGCTCTTTCCTGTTGAACACAATTAATTAACTGATTGTTGTAACTAAACAGCTGATAAGTTATAAGCAACACTGCTCTTTAGAACTAATGTATCACAATGTATATCGAGTACCTAGATATGCAAGGAAGATATAGACACAAGGAATTGATGACTTCTATATAATACACAGAAAATGTTAACATTTAATCATATTGCATTGCACAATTGCTCTGTATTTAACTAAACTTTGGAAATATGCCAAAATAATGTTTGGAAAGTCCGAAACGTTTATAATAAGACAAATTTAATAACAGATTAACTAATACTCGTGTTAACTTTCGGTTGTGATTTAGTTGATAAAACTATAAACGAAATTAGTAAGTAAGCATTTTACACTGTTCCAATGTAAAATGCCCAGGAATGACTTAACAGTGATTTTTGTGTACCTTTGAGTATCAAGAGATAAAGAGAGAAAGAGCGATGAGTGTTTGTGAGAGACTTCAAAAAATGCCTTCAAATCGTTAACTTAAATTTAGTAGAACTAATTTTACAGATTAGGTGGCAGACTGTTCTCTGCTGTACCACGGATAGAATGTTGACGTGAACATATTTATAACATCTCGATTCTAATAAATAATATGTAAATGCGTGCCATTCTACCAGAAACCATTCTTATTCTTAGCTAAAGTGATTTCAAATTCCTAAAGTCTACAGCGAATGTTTTAGCAAATTGAAATAGGCCGTAAGATTGGGATTGTCTTTTAGAAGAGTTATGTTTCAAACGTAACATTATTTTGGTCGGGGAACATCATTAACTATTCTTTGGAACCTTTGGGAATAATATAAAATAAAATTACAATTTACAGTGGGTTATTTTCCCTGTATAGTTATTTGTTAGCTACTTACGTATAATTTAAAAGAATGAGACTTTACAGAGTGATGTGCTACTTCTAAGATAATGAAGTTATTGTCTGTCCTTTAAAAAAATCAATATTATGAAACCCTCATGTAAATTAATATTTATTTATAATGGTGAATAGTAATATTAAACAATAAAGAGTATCTAAAATGTTCAAAATGAAACTCATGTTAAATTTCCATACGAAGAAGAAAGTTGTTGATGTTAAAGTTTATTTGAACATTTCATAGAGTTAGTAAATTATTAAGCTAGTATTTTGACTGCCGTACCTAATATAAACTTATAGAGGCTGTGTTTAGATGAAAAATGCTTACAATAAGGAATTATTATACTTGGGAAAAGATAATTTTGGGTCTATGTACATTTATCTACCTTTCCGAAAATGAAGAAAAGCCAAAGAAGATTTTGCTCAAGGGCAAAGTAGGGGTTACTTAGTGTTAAACATGAAATTTATATGTTTTCAGTATATCTAAAGGATAATAGTTTAATAATTGAATGGTTTCGTCAAACAACGTCATTCATAAAAGAATTTTTGGATTTGAACTGCCACGTTGAATGTCAACGGTTCTATAGATTGTATTGTATATTAAAAAAAGCTAAAGACGTTAAAACGTAACTGAAAACATTTTGCTTTAAACTATGAACAAACTGGGCTTACGGAAATATTTTTGTGAAAATATATTCTCATGGAACAGAAATTTCGCCCGGGAGTCTGAGTCAGTGAAGGTATAGATAGATTTAGAAGACGTCCACATCGAACATATCTAGGGAGTTGCTGGGATCGGAGTTGTGGAAGTCATCGCTGGGCCGAATACAGTCCTTGGGGCTGCAGGTGACTCTGCCACCCTTGCCGCACACGCACTCCAGACACGTGCCGGTGTCCCGCGGCAGCACGGCGCCCACGGAGTACTGGCGACCTGCGCAACACAGAGTAATGAGTCGCAACACAGAGTAATGAGTGAGCCGGCGACCTGCGCAACACAGAGTAATGAGTGAGCCGGCGACCTGCGCAACACAGAGTAATGAGTGAGCCGGCGACCTGCGCAACACAGAGTAATGAGTGAGCCGGCGACCTGCGCAACACAGAGTAATGAGTGAGCCGGCGATCTGCGCAACACAGAGTAATGAGTGTACTGGCGACCTGCGCAACACAGAGTAATGAGTGAGCCGGCGACCTGAATAACACAGAGTAATGAGTGTACTGGCGACCTGCGCAACATAGAGTAATGAGTATACTGGCGATCTGTATAACACAGAGTAATGAGTGTACTGGCGACCTGCGCAACACAGAGTAATGAGTGAGCCGGCGACCTGAATAACACAGAGTAATGATTGTACTGGCGACCTACACAACATAGAGTAATGAGTGAGCCGGCGACCTGCGCAACACAGAGTAATGAGTGTACTGGCGACCTGCGCAACATAGAGTAATGAGTATACTGGCGATCTGTATAACACAGAGTAATGAGTGTACTGGCGACCTGCGCAACACAGAGTAATGAGTGAGCCGGCGACCTGAATAACACAGAGTAATGAGTGTACTGGCGACCTGCGCAACACAGAGTAATGAGTGAGCCGGCGATCTGAATAACACAGAGTAATGATTGTACTGGCGACCTGCGCAACACAGAGTAATGAGTGAGCCGGCGATCTGAATAACACAGAGTAATGATTGTACTGGCGACCTG
This sequence comes from Nephotettix cincticeps, assembly GCA_023375725.1. Lineage (NCBI taxonomy): Eukaryota > Metazoa > Arthropoda > Insecta > Hemiptera > Cicadellidae > Nephotettix > Nephotettix cincticeps. Next base: position 135,629,166 of record CM041786.1, read on the forward strand.
CGCAACACAGAGTAATGAGTGTGCTGGCGATCTGTATTACACAGAGTAATGAGTGTACTGGCGACCTGCGCAACACAGAGTAATGAGTAAGCCGGCGATCTGAATAACACAGAGTAATGATTGTACTGGCGACCTGCGCAACACAGAGTAATGAGTGAGCCGGCGATCTGAATAACACAGAGTAATGATTGTACTGGCGACCTGCGCAACACAGAGTAATGAGTGAGCCGGCGACCTGAATAACACAGAGTAATGATTGTACTGGCGACCTGAATAACACAGAGTAATGATTGTACTGGCGACCTGTATAACACAGAGTAATGAGTGTACTGGCAATCTGCGCAACATAGAGTAATGAGTATACTGGCGATCTGTATAACACAGAGTAATGAGTGTACTGGTGACCTGCGCAACACAGAGTAATGAGTGAGCCGGCGATCTGAATAACACAGAGTAATGATTGTACTGGCGACCTGCGCAACACAGAGTAATGAGTGAGCCGGCGATCTGAATAACACAGAGTAATGATTGTACTGGCGACCTGCGCAACACAGAGTAATGAGTGAGCCGGCGATCTGAATAACACAGAGTAATGATTGTACTGACGACCTGCGCAACACGGAGTAATGAGTGAGCCGGTGATCTAAATAACACAGAGTAATGATTGTACTCCATTCTCCTCTATATTTTGATCCCTATATTTTAAAAAGCCATTCGAATAATGGCCAAGCTACAGTTCAGAGAGTCCTGTAGGAATGTCTTCAGGGAGATGGGGATTCTTACTCTGGCTAGTCTGTACATACTTGAAACAACTTCTTTCTGCAAATTTAAGTGCATGCCCATTCAAGGTGCATACGTACACGACCACCACACAAGAGGTAGAGAGTTTTACAGACTATCCCAGAACAGGTCCAGAGGCACCTTGAATCTGCCGTCTCAAGCAGGGATTAAGCTTTTGAACAATCTCCCCGAAGAGATCAGGCAGGAGGGAAACTCGAGGAGATTCAGGAATCGCCTTAAGCGCTTCTTGGTTCAGGGAGAGTTTTACCATGTGGGCGAGTTCATGGACCACACATGGTAGGGTGACTGTGTCACTGGGTGACCTAATATAGGTTTTTCATTATCACGTCATTATATATTATTATCTGAATATTTATGTATTATGTATATTTATGTGTATCTTTTTATTAATATAGTTAAAATTATGTCAACTTATATTCCTAACTTAATGACGTTTGCTACACAATTGTTAAATATTGTATATGGCAATAAAAAAAATATACAAAAAACCTTATAAAATAAAGAGTATTAGATATAGGGATATTCTCCGGATAGTTACCAATGTACAATATTAGTTTGAATACTGACCCATGACGGTGCAGAGGGTGGGTGTTGCCGAGGGCTCGGCGGGGTCGGTGGTGGCGTTGGTGTTGGTGTTGGCGGTGACGGAGCTGTCCACGGGCTCGCTCCAGCTGCTTGGGCTCACGTCTACAACACATGTCCAACTGAGGGGCTTTGCGACTCGAAAATGTTCAAGCTATTATTTATTTATCCCATTTTCTGGATACAAAGAAAGTCCATCTGGTTGCATAGCCATATTTCACAAAATATAGGGGAGACCAGTGTACGTAGGACCAGCTAGTGGCCCTAGCTGGCGCTAGAGCCATACCCTTTTTCTCCCAAACTATCATGGGAATTTTCGTTTTTGATATTTTTGTATGTTGGCAACACTACTAGCAGCCACTGAAACCAGTTTTCAAGGGTAAGGCGTTCAGCTTGGAGCATATGCTGCACTAGTGTTTATTTTTGAAGCAAAAGTAATTTTTGATAAGTGGATTTTTTATTCTTAAGGTAAGTCAGTTACGTATTTTTTACCATAGCATATGATAAACTGCATTAACTTTAGAATATAAAGTCCCCCCTACATTAATTAAAAAACTAGTATATAAAATAGATAAACTTATCGGCCTACTTATGAAAACATTGATCTAACCTATTAAAATTAATAAATGAATAATGATTCTCGGACGGCCAAAAATGGAGGATGAAGTGAGACACAACATGGGGAGATTGAGTCAACGAGGGAAGTGCAGAAGATGGGAAGAATTGGAGACAGACAGTTTGTGAGGCGAAATACCATCACGGAGTTAGTTGGGTCAAAAATATAATGATCTTAATTTCATTTTAGGAATGTTTTCATATCGAAAAGACAACAGGTTCTGAAGCGGATACTCCTTTAACAAATCCACACGGATTTCAAATTTGTTTAGTTTTGATACCTGCTCTTCTGAATATACAATTTCTATATCCAAGTGATTCACGTTTGGACTCACTCACCCGCGCTGGTCGTGTTGTCGGAGTCGTTGTTGGTACAGTGCTGCTGCCCCCACCAGCAGAACACCTTGCTGTCTATGCATATGCAGAACTCGCACGGATCGTCCCGCTCGATCTGCAACACAAACAACACTGTTTCATAACCGGGATGTTATATTTCATACCATAAACGGTTACAAGTTATAGGAATATTTTTGTGATTATCATTTGGAAGATCCAAAATAATAATTTAGATAGTCTTGTATTGTTGATGAAAACAAAATATCCCCGTTGCAGCAGATCTGCGTACTCAGCGAATTTCCAAATCAATAACATAATAATAATAATAATAATATATGACAAGTTTTATCATTTCCTGTCAATAAATATGAGAGTTATTTGTCTATTCTCCATAAGATTAACATGGGAAAGAGTATGCAGGTTTGCTGCTGTGAGGAACGCTGAAAGTAGGTGTTTCTAGCGTAAACAATTTATGTATTATATTCTATTCATTGTTTTGTGTTTTATATGAGTACATGTTTTTCTGGATGTCAATTATCAATGGATTCTACAATTTTTATATATGTGTATAAATTTTTAATGTTTATAGTTTCATGTATTTTTCTTTTCCCACCTCTGAAACATGCAGAAATTGAAGCCATTTTAATATGTGTTTGTTTAATAACTCTCTGAAATTTTTGTAGTTTAAAACAGTGGATATGAAATACACATTATGAAGCACAATTATATAATAGATTTGTATATTTTACAAACAAATATTTTATAATTTATTGACGTCATGCTTAAGAGAAAATGTAAAAAATAATGATAATTACAAATGAAACCATGATTGTTATATTAAATATACTTTAAATTTGACCCTTTTTTAAATCAACAAACAATTCGCATAGTAAATACATTTCTTTAATCAATACAATTGCAAAATGGAGAAAATTTTATTTTTACAGAATAACCAAATAATATCTCATTTATAACGTATTTTTACCGATGTCTTTGTATAATAACAAACATAAAACTATATTACTTCTGTTCTTTTTATTTATTACTAATAATTTTGTTGAAAATAAGAATGAAACTTAAATGTAACCCTGATAACAAATATGTTTAGGTAAGAACTAAACCGTTTCGATAACTGAAAAACTAAAAGTTTTATTGCTTGACATTGTAGTAACAACGTATAAATAAATAAACGTAAAAATATTTTGTCAACGAAATTTAAAAAGCAAGATTCCGGTTGGACTTATGTATTATTTATACTTGTTTGAACTTTTGAAGCTTTATTGTAGTTAAAAAATCACAACTGAGTTCACATCGCGGGTGTCGGTAATGTGACCAATATATCATATAAACAGTCACCACTGTGCAGTACGTGCTGACCTCTACCGTGACGTGGAGTAATCATCGGACACGTTCACAACATGTCGGAAATGTGACCAATATAACATATAAACAATCACCACTGTGCAGTACGTGCTGAACATACCGTGACGTAGAGTAATCATCGGACACGTTCACATCGTGGGTGTCGGTAATGTTACCAATATATCATATAAACAAACACCACTGTGCAGTACGTGCTGACCTCTACCGTGACGTGGAGTAATCATCGGACACGTTCACATCGCGGGTGTCGGTAATGTGACAAATATATCATATAAACAGTCACCACTGTGCAGTACGTGCTGACCTCTACCGTGACGTGGAGTAATCATCGGACACGTTCACATCGTGTGATTGTAATGTGACCAAATAACATATAAACAGTCACCACTGTGCAGTACGTGCTACCATACCGTGACTGGTGAGTAATCATCACACGTTCACACGGGTGTTGGTAATGTGACCAATATATCATTAACAGTCACCACTGTGCAGTACATGCTGACCTCTAGTGACGTGAGTAATCATCGGACACGTTCACATGGGTGTCGGTAAAGTGTCAATAAATCATAAAAACAGTCCCACTGTGCAGTATGCTGACTCTACCGTGTGTGGAGTAATCATCGGACACGTTCACATCGTGGTGTTGGTAATGTGACCAATAAACATATCAGTCCACTGTGTAGTACGGAGCTGACCTCAACCGTGACGTGGAGTAATCATCGGACACGTTCACATCGTGGGTGTGTATGTGACCAATATATCATATAAACAGTGATGTGCAGTACGTGCTGAATACCGTGACGTGGAGTAATCATCGGACACTTTCACATCGGTGTTGGTAATGTGACCAATAAATCATATAAACAGTCAACTGTGAGTACGTGCTGACCTCTACCGTGACGTGGAGTAATCATCGGACACGTTACACGTGGGTGTCGGTAATGTGACCAATATATCCAAAAACAGTACCACTGTGCAGTGTGCTGTCTACCGTGACGTGGAGTAAACATCGGACACGTATGACATGCGGTGTTTAATGTGACCAATATATCATATAAACAGTCACCACTGTGCAGTACATGCTGACCCTACGTGACGTGGAGTAATCATCGGACACGTTCACAACGCGGGTGTTTGTAATGTGACCAATATATCACATAAACAGTCACCACTGTGCATTTACGTTTGACCTCTACCGTGACGTGGAGTAATCATCGGACACGTTCACATGGTGTTGGTAATATGACCAATATATCATATAAACAGTCACCACTGTGCAGTACGTGCTGACCTCTACCGTGACGTGGAGTAATCATCGGACACGTTCACACTGCGGGTGGCGGTAATGTGACCAATATATCATATAAACAGTCACCACTGTGCAGTACGTGCTGACCTCTACCGTGACGTGGAGTAATCATCGGACACGTTCACATCGTGGTGTTTGGTAAATGACCAATATATCATATAAACAGTCACCACTGTGCAGTACGTGCTGACCTCTACCGTGACGAGTAATCATCGGACACGTTCACATCGTGGGTGTCGGTAATGTGACCAATATATCATATAAACAGTCACCACTGTGCAGTACGTGCTGACCTCTACCGTGACGTGGAGTAATCATCGGACACGTTCACATCGTGGGTGTCGGTAATGTGACCAATATATCATATAAACAGTCACCACTGTGCAGTACGTGCTGACCTCTACCGTGACGTGGAGTAATCATCGGACACGTTCACACCGCGGGTGTTGGTAATGTGACCAATATATCATATAAACAGTCACCACTGTGCAGTACGTGCTGACCTCTACCGTGACGTGGAGTAATCATCGGACACGTTCACATCGTGGGTGTCGGTAATGTGACCAATATATCATATAAACAGTCACCACTGTGCAGTACGTGCTGACCTCTACCGTGACGTGGAGTAATCATCGGACACGTTCACATCGCGGGTGTCGGTAATGTGACCAATATATCATATAAACAGTCACCACTGTGCAGTACGTGCTGACCTCTACCGTGACGTGGAGTAATCATCGGACACGTTCACATCGCGGGTGTCGGTAATGTGACCAATATATCATATAAACAGTCACCACTGTGCAGTACGTGCTGACCTCTACCGTGACGTGGAGTAATCATCGGACACGTTCACATCGCGGGTGTCGGTAATGTGACCAATATATCATATAAACAGTCACCACTGTGCAGTACGTGCTGACCTCTACCGTGACGTGGAGTAATCATCGGACACGTTCACATCGTGGGTGTCGGTAATGTGACCAATATATCATATAAACAGTCACCACTGTGCAGTACGTGCTGACCTCTACCGTGACGTGGAGTAATCATCGGACACGTTCACATCGTGGGTGTCGGTAATGTGACCAATATATCATATAAACAGTCACCACTGTGCAGTACGTGCTGACCTCTACCGTGACGTGGAGTAATCATCGGACACGTTCACATCGCGGGTGTCGGTAATGTGACCAATATATCATATAAACAGTCACCACTGTGCAGTACGTGCTGACCTCTACCGTGACGTGGAGTAATCATCGGACACGTTCACATCGCGGGTGTCGGTAATGTGACCAATATATCATATAAACAGTCACCACTGTGCAGTACGTGCTGACCTCTACCGTGACGTGGAGTAATCATCGGACACGTTCACATCGCGGGTGTCGGTAATGTGACCAATATATCATATAAACAGTCACCACTGTGCAGTACGTGCTGACCTCTACCGTGACGTGGAGTAATCATCGGACACGTTCACATCGTGGGTGTCGGTAATGTGACCAATATATCATATAAACAGTCACCACTGTGCAGTACGTGCTGACCTCTACCGTGACGTGGAGTAATCATCGGACACGTTCACATCGCGGGTGTCGGTAATGTGACCAATATATCATATAAACAGTCACCACTGTGCAGTACGTGCTGACCTCTACCGTGACGTGGAGTAATCATCGGACACGTTCACATCGCGGGTGTCGGTAATGTGACCAATATATCATATAAACAGTCGCCACTGTGCAGTACGTGCTGACCTCTACCGTGACGTGGAGTAATCATCGGACACGTTCACATCGCGGGTGTCGGTAATGTGACCAATATATCATATAAACAGTCACCACTGTGCAGTACGTGCTGACCTCTACCGTGACGTGGAGTAATCATCGGACACGTTCACACTGCGGGTGTTGGTAGTGCGACCAATATATCATATAAACAGTCACCACTGTGCAGTACGTGCTGACCTCTACCGTGACGTGGAGTAATCATCGGACACGTTCACATCGCGGGTGTCGGTAGTGCGACCAATATCAATCATATCTAAACAGTCTTCTGTATAATATTTGCCACTAAATATTAGTTAAAAATCTGGTAATCCTATCTTATTTATAGCTTGTTCTTTTAGTGACGATTAGAAGGTAGTCCGTCCTTTTTTACGAATTTCTTAGACTCGGTTTTAAGAAGATTTGTTTATTATGACGTAATAAATACCTGAAATTACAATAAGTTGAAAAAACAAGAACATAAAATGAAACATTAATTGTCTGTTTTTTGTTTAGCATTTATTTTAAAGTATAAAATGTGTGTCATTAGTAAATTAGGTTTACCTTAAGATATAATTTTGATATAGTTTAGTTTTTAAATAGGTGTATGTTTAATGATTAACAATATATCGGTAATGATTAACAAACTAAATTTGATTTTAATTCGGCAGATGGTTACAGTATTAATTTTTTAAATCACTTATATGGATCATATGTTTAGTAATACAATAGCGGTGATACATAAATGTTGCCAATATCGCTAAAAACTGAGAGTTTGAGAGCTTATTGGGTTATTTTAATAGGGTGAAGGTTTCTTCAAAGTAAACAACACCCTTCTCCAAAAGATATCGAATAAGGAAAGTATGTTTCAATATACAGAAATATTCCCGTTTTCATGAAAAAGCGTTAAAAGATAACTTGTTCAGCGTTACAGAATGCTAACATACCGACAGACAAATTGAGAAAAGATCTATTTCAGCTTTTCTAGTATTTAAAATAACAAAACATACCATAATTCCGAGAAATGATTGATGGTTGAAATGATGACGAACAAAAGTCTAGTTTAATTTATGAACGTGTTTCAAAATTTACATGATTAACCAAAAGTAAAATCTATATAAAACAGTTTACCTCAGAGGGACCGCGGGATACGAGAATTTAGTTTGTAGATAATAAAAAGTGACTGTATATATGACTAGACTCGTCTTTCAACACACAGAGAGCATTACGAATGACGCCTTCAACCCTAAGCATTCATTTCCCAATTCAAGCCCCAGACAAAACTGACTCGGGATCAATACGTAATAACACCCGCGTGTAGGTCGCTACCCTCCTCCACCGCTACTGATATTGCTGCTGCTACTAAAGCCGCTACTGATATGATGCTCCCCTCACCGACCTCAGCCGCTACTGATATTGCTGCTACTAACGATGCCCTGACTGATATGATGCTCCCCTTACCGACATCATCCGCTACTGATATGATGCTACCCTCACCGACCTCAGCCGCTACTGATATTGAACCTGCTACTAAAGCCGCTACTGATATGATGCTAACCTCACCGACCTCAGCCGCTACTGATATTGCTCCTGCTACTAAAGCCGCTACTGATATTGCTCCTGCTACTATAGTCGCTACTGATATGGTGCTAACCTCACCGACCTCAGACGCTACTGATATTGCTCCTGATACTAAAGCCGCTACTGATATGATGCTAACCTCACCGACCTCAGCCGCTACTGATATTGCTGTTGCTACCGATGCTGCTACTGATATGATGCTACCCTCGTTTATGGTGATGGGAGGTTGAAGTTAAAAAAATAAATCTGTGACTCATACCACAATCTATACTGCTAACAGCGTGTTGTTTTGCTAATATAGAGAGGTGGGTCCTCTTTAGGACGATCTTTAGGACGATGTTTTACTGAGTAGGTTGGCTGGATCGAATCCAACGTATATGAGCAACTTACATAACGGCAAATGGACTTCATTTGGGCGAATTACAGCATTAGCTTTTCAGCTGTAGCTGCTGGATTACCTCTTGGAGTATAAGGGATTTCATAAATTCATTAACAAGTTTCTTAACAACAAGTTGACGTTAGGTAATAATAAGAACTGGGTTTGGACCGTTCACCATAAAAACATTAACAATTTATTTCCCTGTGGGAAATACAGTATCTTAGATTATGGATGTATCTGAAGAGATTTTTTTAAGTTCCTCTAAACAGCTGTTCTCATAACCATCCGTTACACTTTTTCCGTCTGGCAAATTTTTAACATATCCCCATAGACATATCCATGACAAAATGACAAAAGATAGAAAAATACAAAATAAAACAGAAGTTTAGTGGTCGATGACGAGTGTACGTGACGTCATCGTGTGGCGTGTCCTTGTCGTCGTCGTCGAACCTATCATTACCTTCATTACCGGCGTTCCCGGACCGCGGTTCGTGCTGAACCGGCATAAACAAATGGAGGTTTCCCACTGTAATTTGACCCGCCGAAACTTCGGTATAGGTTTCCGTTATTGTGTTTCAGGTCGGAGCCATAAAGCTGTCAGCATAACCTTATCATTACGGTCACCGTCTGCCTAAGCCGCAACGCTCTGATCTATTCTACCGCACGAGAGCGGGTTTGTTTGATATAAACCTGTATCATAGTTTTAGGTTTTATAGGAAACAGTTCAAACTCTTGACTACGAATCTTTTTGGAAGATAAAACAGCTAACGGTACAGACACAATATATAGTTCTCTATACAGTGTGTCTGACCGTTGGTTTATTTTACCACTTTTAACCACTTAAATAAAATACACGGAAATTAAATTGACACATCCTCACAAACAATCATACCTTTCAGTAAAAATTTAACAGCCCTTTAAACAGGTTGTATGATTCGATGTTACGAAGCAAGATACTGTACTTCTTTGTGTGACCAAATATTTACCAACTGTGGATGATCTCGTTATCACATCGTGTCATGATAAACAAATAAGCTATAATTTTTAAGCATAAATGTATGGATCTCAACCACATGAAGCTAAATATAAAATTTCATCCAAAAATATACATTGATAAGTGAAATATTAATTTTTCCTTATCCTCCATAAGATTAACACTGGAGGCCCAAATTACAACGAACTGTGTTTAGATTTTTTTATATCTCGGTAACCGTTGGAAATAGATCAAAACTTTGAGGAACTAAATTGTGTAGTTTTCAAGCTGATTTTAATGGTTGAAGATCATATAAATTACATATGAAAAACGCAAATAAACCAAATTTTTTAGTACAAACCTTTTTAGTACAAGCAAATCTAGGAATACACGTATCTACCAAATTTAGTCTCAAATGGACCATTTTTACGAGAATTATCGTGTTCACAAACACATACACACGCGCACGAACACAAACACACACACACACACACACACACACACACACACACACACACACACACACACACCAAACTCGTTGTTTCTATCGATATAACACGTTTATTAGTTTTGTTATCGTACAGTAAAAAGTACAATTATAGGTTTTCCCGTTACCTTCCTCTTATAATGCTGGAGACGGTGATCCAATAGCGACCACTTTGCCCACCCCGAGTCGCCTGTCTCCACCAATCCCTCACTTTACCTCATCCAATTGACAAGGAAAGTAACCGCATTTACAGAGACGTCCCCTGGCGTCGCTTCCGTCACTCGCGTCACTCGCAACTCTCACGTTCTACATCAATATTTAATCAAAGTTTTCCTTACGACAACTGCTATTCCAGTTTACTGATTCATATCTCATTTTACTTTCTCCCCTTTAGTATATGGAGAAAGTATTTTTTCAGCAACATTTTCGAATTTAAGTTGAGAGTGGATATATCCATTTTGAGGCTCCCTGATTCCGAAAAGTGGTTTTTGGACTGACGTATGTCTGTCTGTCTGAGTGCAAAGCTCGAGACCTCAATGATAGTCCAATTTTTATTAAATTTGGTACACAGGTGCACTTTGGCCTTTTTCCAGGTGATTTTGTTTTATAATTTTTAATTCTTAGGTTAGTTAACCCCTAAAACCCCTTAAAATGTAAAAAACAAAAATTTATAAAAAAATCCGCTCCAACAGTTGTGATTAGAACTTAATGGTGTATAGGTATTAAGGTTCCTAACTAACAATATAACATTACCCGGATGTCTGTAAAACTATTTATTCAATAGTTATAGGCTTTTAAATGTAAAAATTGTTTTACATTTTTGGCTAAACAATAGTTTTATAAAATAATGTGACTATCACTATTACAACCAGCTTAAAAACTATACAAATTCGTAGTTTGATTAGTCTAAGACTAACGATTCCAGAGTAAAGTTGAATTTTATGTCCGTGGTGAACGCAATACGTTGTCTAAGAGCGCCCAATGTTACTCTTAAGAAGAATATTAAAAATCATTTTTTACTTATTTCTCAACCAATTTTAATGAAATTTGGTATGCAGTGTTGTGTCAATGCACCCAACGAAATGCACTCTAAAAGTCAGGCATTACTCAGGGTGGCGTCTTGTTCCCAAAAAGTGTTACCATATATTTTACCTCATTTTCTCTTGTTAGTTTAATAAATTGGATGATAATGTTTTTGATAATACATTTTTAAATTGTATTTAAATAAATGTTAAAAAATAGTTTTATTGAAGACAACTCTTGATAACTCTTACGATACAATTTTTTCCAATTTGTTTCATGTTGCTTGTAAGGTGGATATAAGAAAATTTATTCTACGAATATTCAAACTTACGTTCGTTTCTAGTTTAAAAATAACCCAATTTTGAGGTAATTGAGATGGATCTTAAAGACTACCAAAATAGAATGGTTTCAATTCAGCGTTTGTTTTAATTTTTGGCAGAGGTCGTTCGCATATCAACTCGATCTAAATGTCAGTATATCTTATAAAACCACGTTGTTTCATTGAAAAACTAATAGTAAGTATCAGTATGTACATTTGGACGTGCGAGTAGACACTTCGTTAATTTCTTTTCTTAGCTGTGGAGAGGAAACCACACGAACACCAACATTGAGGCGAGCTCTTCCTACGTCGGATGGAGGGGTGGAGGGTGATGTTTGTGGGAAAAGTTTAACTAAGCTCGGCCTTACGAGACGGGTAGAAAATGAACTTGGAGCTACAGAGGGGGAGCTTGTGTCCAGAGCATTAATCCCTGGAGGGAACATCTATGTAGCCATCAGTACATCACTGTCCATCGTGGTACCCCTTGGGTGGGGGAGGGGTTGGAATAGATTAATTTAAAGGTACATACAAACTACAAAGATACAAACCTTTAGATTGCTTCAATTTGGAATATTTTGCTTATAAATGCAATAAACGGCATGAGTGAAGTGACACATACTTTTCCCTTTATGTAAATTTAAAACGACAACCTGTAATAAAACTATCATATTCTTTAATGTTTATCTAAACATAATTTAATACGAGTAATTTATTGTTTTAAAAATAACCATCCGATTTCTGAAGGTATCAACAAGTGAAACAAAGTTAAATTATTTGTTAGAATTTTTTAGGGGAATCCCCCTCTCAGGTCATACCAAGCTTATTTTAGAGTGTTTTGGTGGTAGGAGCATAGGGGGATTTGACTATACATTATTAATAGACGTGTCATTCATGGTTAAATGTTGTCGCCAACAAAATTTCGGAAGGCCCGGTCCAGTGCTGACAGTGTAGTGCTGCTTCCTAGTGGCGAAGGCTGTAAGCTCACTTGGCCCCGCCCTCAGGAGTGTGCGCGCACTCGTAGTAACTTTGGGGATGAATGAGTTGACGTGGCGACGCGCACGGCGCACATCCCTCTCTCACCCTTATGAATGGCTGGGGGAGGCCGAAGGGGGCAAGAGGGGTAGCAGACGGCAGCGCTCCTGTACGGGGAACCACGCACTAACTCCCCAAGCCGATGCGGAACCCCTCAAGCCACTACAGCTTGCGCATAAGAATGACACGTCTAATAATAATGTATAGTCAAAGATAGGGGCCTAGGGGCTTACCTGGTGGCCGTGGGGCACGATCCTCTCATCCGTCACCCGACACGGCGACGTGCTCTGAGCCGTCCTCAGCTCCACCGGCAACCTGTCTGCAACACAACACATCTACACTGTAACACTTATACAACAGGGAGTCTTGCTAGCCTAGTGGTTAGCGTCTTGGACTTCGGTGGATTCCGGGATGCCCATTTGGGTTTGGACAGTTTTTGCAAAAAAACCTTTAATCTAGCGTTGTAATAACTCTATGACTATGTTGTGAAGTGGCCAGCACTACTTTACATAGAGCAAAACATCGTCAGAAGATTCAATCGGGTGTGTTGTGGATGTCGCGTTTTAGGTTGTAGATCCCTCGCTCTCATCGTTCAAGAAGGTTCCCTTCTCCTAGGATTCTAGGGATAAACAGAGTTTTGGGCGTTGTGAGATTACTAGACACGCTAGATTATTTGGGAGGGATAAGTTAGGGCTAGTAGATGTTTACATATGTACTTGAATGTGTTAAGTTCTTGTGCAGCCCACAGAATTATCCAACAATCAATCAGTGAAAATTAGTAAGCTCTGTCATAGCAGTAAATTGAAAAGATAGGTTAAACAGATTAGACTCAATATTCATGCCATCAAACCTGGCGAGGTTTTGGATTGTGTGGCGGCGATCGGTCTCTTGGTAGCATTTAGGCACCTGATTTTACCATATTCCACTGACTATAGTACCATTTTAGCCAATCAATGATCCATACCTCCAGCAATACACCACACAAACGTTACAGTTGAAAATTAAAAAATGGTTGTCTATACTTCCCTGCGGGAAGTAGGTTAGATCATGGATATGCCAAAAGGGAATATTTTCAGTTCATCTAAACAGCAGCTCTTACAACCATACTATGACGTCACTGTTTCAAATTTTGTTCGTGCAAATTACTAACATCCCTCAAGAACCAAGACGTTAAAAAACAATACAAACAACGTTAACCAGCTGACTACTGACAACGAGGTACCCAATTTCACCAAAGGGTGCGCCCAAGTGTTTACTTTTGGGCTAAGTCTAGTTCCACAGGGGGAAGAGGAAAATCCCACCCCTAAGTGAAAAATCAAAAGACAGTAACTAAAGTTATGAGGGTTAAAATCTTATATTCGTATTCAATTCGATTTTCATCAAATTAACCCAAAACCGTGTTGGACTATTTACAAATTCTTTCATGCAGCAAAAAATACAACAGCAAATACTTTTATATATATATTTACACGGTTAAAGTGATTTGTGGCTAGCGTGTGGCGGCGCACAGATGGTGTTGACAGGGGTCGTAACTGGGTAACCAAGTTGTTTATACGGTCCCAAAAGTAATTTGAAATATTTAAAGTAGGTAAACATTGGATTGTTTATCATATTGTAAACGTTGCCATTTCACATTTTTTCAAGATTTGTCGTTTGAGAGTTAACCACCGAAACTAGCAATCTTTTAACGAAAATTAGTTTGAAAACAAAACAATGATTTTAGTACTGAACCAAACCAGGATGCAGGAAATCATAAAAAAATTAAAGGTGTTTTTGTTTAGAATCACGGTTCCTTAGTTGGAATGGGAATACCTTTTAATTCAAGCCTCTTGTGATTGACTTCTGTATAAATTAAAAACCCTTTTTTGCAAGTTTTGATTAACCCTCAGAGTGGCAGAGCCTTCGAACTTGTATTTTTATTTTATGGAAACCTTCTTAAAATATTAAGTATAAAAAAACATGCATTCCTCTTTACCATAGAGTCGTAAAAGAAGCAAAACAGGTGTCCACTGCAATTCCGGTCACGTTTATTTAAGGTAGGCCTTCCCACCATTGTACCACACGTGTGCAAGCCAAATTTGGATCTTTCATGATCGGGATTTGAACCCTCGTCCTTCCGGTTTCCTTCAAATTTTGCACTCGTCAGTATAACGATTTAGATCACGTCACCTAAGGACTACCGTCTAAGAAAGCGTTTATTTGGTTACAAAAAGTATACTCTAGCGGCAAAACAGCGAACTCCACGAGGCATTAGTTCACGTATTAGCTCGCAGATGGCAGCACCGTCGGTATGGTAGTCGTTGACAACGCATCGCCGAATATCATCGAGAAAAAACGCTAATATTCACTTTTCACCGCTATCGACACGGGCGTGTTGATCGTCTGTTAATCATCTGTAGCTAAGGGGTAACACTCTGGCCCAGTAAGTCTAAGACTGCTGGATCGAAATCAGTGGCCGGTAACTTCTGTCAGATCATGAGCGGTTGTTACCTCTGGCAAACCTATGGGACTAATGCCGCTACGGTACCTCGCTGTCTTTAATTCACCACATAGGCCCTAGTCCAATTGTAATGGGGGGTTGAGGTTTTTAATGAAAAAGATGATAAAGTTGCTGATTTGTGTCTCGAACATTTTAAATAAATTACATAACATATATTAGCAGTAACATGAACGGTCCTTTTACGGTGTCGTTATACTCAGTGTTAAAAAGATAAATTAGTAAATAAATTAAACAGCTCAATAAACAGGATAAATCAATTCTCAGATAAATTATAAAATATTAATTTTAAATGATATAAACTAGAAAAATGTCCTTCGTTAGTAAAATTTGGTTTACGTTATAATTTAGATAACAATTTGACATTGAAATATTTTTAAATAGATTAACATCAATCATCAATGTAAATGAACTTTAACACTTAAATGTAAATGAACTTTATTAAACACCTGAATAAAAAACTGGTTATCACATGATAAACTAAGTAAACTTAGAAAAGGTTGTTACTAATATCAATCAAAACTGGATTTTAAAGAGTAAATTTTATTTTATTTTAATAGGTTTTAGATTAGTTTAAGTGAGCAGTTACCTTCTCCAAAAGGTATAGAACAACGAAAATAAGTTTCATGCCCCCGTTTCCACAGAGAAACGTTACAAAGAGACCTTGTAATTACAGACAGACGGACAAGCAGAAATAGAGGTAAGACCCATTACAACTTTTCTGAGATATAATACGTAAAATAAACAAAAATCTTATAATTTCAAGCAATTTACAGACAACCCCCTTTTAATTACTGTATGTATAAAATAATTAAAGGTGAAATACAACATCTGTATCTCATTATTAGTGGATAACAATTTATCGTTGTGAAAAGTGTTTTTTGTTACTAATAATTGTAAAATAGGGAATTACCTTTCTAATAACTCCTTTTCTCACGTAGGTGCTTAGAAATATCGGCAATAATTCCAATTCCATAGATTCCAACCGTTATCCCTCCGTCCAGATTGCCGCACATTGCCGTAACGACCACTAACGGCGACCGGACCGCGTATAATCACACGTTCCAACACTCGGAGTTTCCGTCTAACTTGAAGCTCAAACTTTCCTGACTACTATCAAAACGCTTTTCCATTATTCGTGAAGTACTATAGGTCCTAATAAATGCAGCTGTATGTTTTTAATAACACCTTGTCTCACGTAGGAGCTTAGAAACATGCCAATATCGGCAATTTCAATTCCATAGATTCCAACCGTTATTCCTCCGTCCGGATAGCCACACACCGCCTTAACGACCACTACCGGCGTATAACCACACGTTCCAACACTCTAGGTTTGGCTTGAAACTCCTTGAAACGTCCTGGCTACGTTTCAAAACGCGGATATTTTCCGTTATACGCATACATGTATAGTAAATATAGCTGTTTTTCTTTTGTAATCAAACAAAATATTGTGTTTAAGTTGTTAAATCCAGCGATATATAATTTCCTGGAATAGGATAGTTTAGATTTGTATTAGACTAGTGTTACCTATCGTGCCTTGCAGCGATGTACGAAATAGATTTATCAAGTTTAGGTTCGCTGGAAAATATAAAACACAGTATAGTTAATTTGTGGCCTAGCCAGGTAATTTAGGCAAAAAGTTTGTAAGAAATGAAGTTTATTCATGTAAACTTGAAACATCAAAACATATGAAAAATTGAGACGGACTATTTATCATCTTACACCAAAGTACCTTTGATTATTGTATAGTCCGGTAAATACACACTTTTTCACGTGCACGAACACACACACACACACACACACACACACACACACACACACACATTAAATAAAGTATTCGACCATAATAGCAAAAGGAAAATATAAAAAATAAACAACAGTAGATTATTATAATAAACGTAATACAGTGTATGTTTAAACATTGTAATTATTTTTAATTTGGCCAAAAATTTAAACATTTGATCTTAATCATAAAATATAATCACCAAAATCTGTAGTGAGAAAAAATCTATTTATTCGGTAATTAATTAGATACCATAAAGTACTATTTTATGCTTGCTTCTTTGGATTGCTTAAATAAAAACAACTGCTTATTATAACTGAAGACAACAAATTTTGGAATCCAAAACAAAATTACTTCTTCATAATATTAACATGGGGAATTTGAAGACGTATAGGGTAGAGATTTATGGGAAAATCGGCACAAAAATAGACTTTCCTATTTTAGGCCTAAAGAACCAGTATACCAAGTTTCAGCCTCCTAAGTATTGGGAAGTAAGAGAATTAGTGATGAGTGAGTCAGTGAGTGAGGGCTTTGACGTTGTATTTACATATTATGTTAGGCTAGAACAAATTTCAGTGGACCGTAATGAAATTCTCTCCCGGAAAACTGTAACACAGCTCGTGTTAAATGACACAGTTTTGTTTTTACAATTGTCAACGAAGTTCATTATGCGAATGACATGCTTCAATAAAAAGTGCGGCTGTCCGACATTGGCTTAGGGAATAAACAGACAGCGATACATTGGATAACAGAGCCGCAGGTAAAATTTGAAACTGGGGATTTTTCAGTCAAAATGATTGATAACGGGAATAAACTAGTTCATCGTGATATAATAAACATGTATCAATTTGTTTAGCTTCAATCGAATTCCTATAGTTTAGCTATTACAGTTACCATTAACATTAGGATCTAAATTGAGTTTTGAAAACTATTTTGAGTTTTGAAAATGAACAAATGAACGTGATTCTCTGTCTTGGTGATTGGTGTCAATTGGTCTACCACGAAGTTTGAATGTAACACTAAATACCTACTCGTGTATGATCAATTATGATGTTAGTTATAACGAAAACTTTATTTTATTTTTACCATATCTTATATTTTACTACATTTAGCTATGGTTTTTGACACATTTTTAGGTTTACAACAACTGGAGAAGAAAATATAAAATAAATTCCATCTTATAAACTACTGGCAATTTGCAAGTAAGTGTCTCTTAAAATATAAAGAAAATGTGTAAAGTCATCGATCGTGCTACTGTACCTTCAACACTCCTTAGTCTCACAGGACTGTTAAAAATACCAATACGTCGTCAGTAAAATTCGCTGTTTATTAATAACAATAGAAAAATAAATAACCAAACATATTTTGTTCCCTTGCGATTCTGGAGTCAAACACCACGCATGAACATGAATACTTTTTAAAACTTGCGTGTTGAATTGTTATTTAAATTCTGTTTGATCAACACAAAGGACATTTTGTAATATGGAGTGTAGATTTTTTCACATGGACAGTGAAATAAATTTTAGTCACATATCTGTTTCAGGAATGAGACATTTCAAGCTTGTGGTGAATCAAATAGACAAATGCTACATGTATTGGTAGCACGGACGGCATTTAAGTAATAGGAAGGTTGTATCCAAAATGATATCATATTTTCCGTAAACATTTTGTCGCAAACATGAAGAAAGCCTGTCATAATTCTCTGTCTTATTTAGTCTACTGATTTTACTCTTATACGGAACACGATGCACTTCATGTTCCCCGATAAGAAGATTTAACTCGGGGTGATAAAGAAAGAGCGACGAGACAATTGTCTATATCCTCCAATCTAACGTTGTGGGAAATGTCTATCCAAACATTGATCCTGGGTGATCTTGTTCTTGATCCAAGACTTCAACTGGGCTTTGTGGGTCACATGTTCAACCGATACGTCTATTACTATACCGCATATCACAGGTTTATGCATTCTCAAAACGGATCGTGGCCAAAATGTAGGTCGTCATTTATGTGAAAAAGGTTTGTATTTAGATAGGTTGTCTAAAGGGAATGTTTTCAGTTCATCTAATCAGCTGTTCTCGTTACCAAACTATGACGTCACTAACCAAATGACGTCACTGTTTCAAATTTTGATCTCGCAAATTGCCAATACCCTCCCAGGGCTAAGACATATGCCATGTCAAAATGTTTGACATGGATTTAATTCCCTGTGAGGAATAGTTTAGATCATGGATATGTCTAAAGGGAATGTTTTCAGTTCATCTGAACAGCTCTTCTTATAACCAAACTATGAAGTAACTAACCATATGACGTCACTAACCAAATGACGTCACTGTTTCAAATTTTGGTCGTGGAATTTGCCAACACCCCCCCAGAGCTAAGACTTATTCATGTCAAAATCTACAAACCACGTTACACGCCTTATTTTCTGTTCGATTAAATTTGTTGAGTGATATACGAAACATTCCAATTGTATTTAGATAAACAAAACTTTGTCATATGGTCTAAAACAAACTAAATAAACGGTACCAGTGGACTGACACATACTTTCTCCCTTAAGAAAAATATAAAAAAGAAAATCTGTAATAAAACTATCATGTTCTACAAAGTAATTCTAAATATCATTTAATAATTTATTGTTCAAATTGTATTGGGGGAACCCCCCCCCCCCCCCCGGTAATACCAAGCTTTTTTGAGCTGGTTTTGTTCGGTGATTTGACCTTACACTTCCTACCAGGTTTCATGGAAAACGGGTGGAAAGTAAGGAAGAAATTGATTTTTTTTATATTTTCCATAAGAATAACATTGGGCGCTTTCAGACAACGTACTGCGTTTATCTTGGACAGTAAATTTAACTTTTCTCTGGAACCGTTAGTCGTAGACAAATAATTCAAAATACTAATTTGTTTAGTTTTTTAAGCTGGATTCAATGGTACCAGTCAAGTTATATTTTACTTTTATTGTTTTCGCTAAAAATTTAAAAATTTGATTTTTTTGACATTTAAAAGCCCATAACTTTTGAACCGTCATTTTTACAGACATGCGGGTGGTGTCAAATTATTTAGTGCTCTGTGCACTATAAACTATCAAATTTTAATCAAAATCGTTAGAGCCGTTTTTGAGAAACTTGGATTTTTCACGTTTTTTAAGGGTTTTTCGGGGTGAACTACCCTTAAAAATCAAAAATTCAAAAAAATGAAAAAAACGCCTGGAGATACGGTGACTATATATATACATGCCAAATTTCATCTAAAACGGACAAACGGGGTAGGCTGTGGCACTGTACACATCCAGACACACACACACACACACACACACACACACACACACACACACACACACACACACACACACACGGACGGACGGACGGACAGACATCACGCCAAAACCCACTTTTTTGGATTCAGGGGACCCCAAAACGGATATATCCACCCTCAACTCAAATTCGAAAATTTTGACGAAAACAATACTTTCTCCATATACTATGTATTAAGGGAGAAAGTAAAAATTGTACTTATCCTTTGTGGACACCCGGTACAATGTTAAAAATTTTTGAAAAATAACTAATAACATTATAAAATAATGTTTTGTTTTGGGGGCTATAGAAAAATATAAATCAATGTAGACCTTACACAAATGCTGAAGCGCACCTATAAATAATGAAAATGTATAACAAAAGCTACGTTTTGATTATTATCAAAGGCAACGAAATAAGAATAGAGAGAAAAAGCCAGAATAGCGAGCCAGACAATGTGTTGATTTATTCAATGCCATCTCTCGCTCTCATCTTTGCATCTCTATGTAATGTGAGATTCGCCATTCAAGTGAAAATACGTGATATTAACTGGACTATCATCTGTTTACGTGCAACGATGGTTTTAAAGTTTTGCAGGGATTTACAAACGGGGATAATACGTTTTCATAATACATTTTAGAAACTTTTGGTTTATTACCTCCATAAAATTATAAGTCCATGAAGATTGAATACGTTTGATGCCTGTAACCGAATAGTGGACATTATGCCATGTGTTAATACCCCCGTCACAGCAGACCTGCGTACTCAGCGAATTTCCAAATCAATTATATAATAATAATATATGACAA
This sequence comes from Nephotettix cincticeps, assembly GCA_023375725.1. Taxonomy (NCBI): domain Eukaryota; kingdom Metazoa; phylum Arthropoda; class Insecta; order Hemiptera; family Cicadellidae; genus Nephotettix; species Nephotettix cincticeps. The sequence goes on from CM041786.1 coordinate 135,650,139, forward strand.
GTTTTATAAAAATCTGTCCATAAACATGAGAATTATTTGCCTATTCTCCATAAGATTAACATGGGAAAGAGTGTGCAGGTTAGCTGCTGTGAGGAACACTGAAAGTAGTCATTTCTACCATAAATAATTTTTATCTTAACATTTATACCAACTTTCACCAACATCTGTCCATAAATAAAGAAGTTTGCCTATTCCCTATATGATTAATATGGGAAAAGAGTATGCAGGTTTGCTGCCATGATAAACACATAAACTATGATTTTTAAGCATAAATGGATAGATCTCAACCACATAAAGCTAAATATCAAGTTTTATCCAAAAATATTGATTAATATGGAAAATATTAATTTTTCCCTATCCTCCATAAGATTAACATTGGAGCCCCACAATACAACGTACTGTGTTTAGATTTTTTAATATCTCGGTAACCGTTGGAGATAGAGAAAACTTTAAGGAACTTAACTGTTTAGTTTTTTAAGCTGATTCCAATGGTGAAATATAAACTTAGAAAATTTTAAAATTACATGTGAAAAACGCAAAAAAACCCATTTTGGGGTACAAAACCCCCCAAACTACCCGTTTCCATTGACCGATATGTCTGGTTTACGAACTCCTTCGAGCATTTGTAGGAATACACGTCCCTACCAAATTTGGTCTCGATCGGACGATTTTTACGAGAGTTATCGTGTTCACAGACACACACACACACACGCACACACACACACACACACACACACACACACACACACACACACACACACACACACACATATATATATATATATATATATATATATATTTGCACACGGATCTCGAAAATGGCTCTAACGATTTTCTTTAAATTTTGGAAATAACTAATTTCCGATTAGAAAGTAAGTTGTAGATAGGTCTAATGTCCAGGAAAATTCCGGTTTTCTTGTAATATTAAGTGATTTTAAAATCTAAAAAATTAACATTACGCTTATGGAGAGTCAAAATGTAAAACATACAATATTTATTTTATGTATAAATGAAAAATTATCAAATTACTAAACAATTTGTAAAAACTAAAGGGTAAAATAACTGTGCGAAATAAAAGCAGAGAAAGGTAGTTCCAAAATCTTTCGTGTTTTGATAGAAAACGTATTCATTCTATTGCTTGAAGCCACTGTAACAAACCAATTAATAACAAACAAATTAATTAGTGTAAATTAAATTTCTCTTTTGCTTTTCAATCCTCAATCCTTTTCTAACAAAATCAGTTGATCACAGGCTAATAATATGTATGGATAATTGAATAGTGTATGATCAGCTAAAACAGTTGAGGTTGGCTAAAAAACCTTAAACAACACTGTCAGTTAGGCCGACGCCGTAGCTCAGTGGTAGCGCGTAGGTTACATGTATCGGAGGTTACGAGGTCGATCCTCACTCGGGGACTTTTTTTGTTTAGTGTTTATGCTATATTAGTTAAGGTGTATTAAATTGGTTTTATTTAAACCACAGAAGTGTTTTCATTGAGTAATAAATGTGTTTTAATTTTGCTAATTAACTTGTATAATACATATCTTATTCTATCCGAGCAAAGCTCGATCACCAGGTACTTGTTTTCTACCGTGACTACTAGATGTCGTCTGGTCTTGGCATATATCTCGCATCGTAGTTTAAACAGCGTTGGAATACTATTACGGATGTTATTGTTGCGGCGACGGAGCACGCTCCGCAAAATAATGCGGATGTAGGAAAATGCCCCTTTGATCCACACCAACAATCCTTCCATCCACGACTGCCTTTCCCTCTTGCACGGATTTATCGCCTCACCTAACGTGACGGATGAGGCTCCATTCATATCTACAGGCCGATACGTCATATCGTGTTGCTCTCCTCGTCACACGCACCGATATATGAGTAGACCTACTACCCGGACAAGCCAACATGCTGGCTCTCCATTCACTTTGCCTCTGTTTTCCTACCTAGTGTTTTGTTTCGTAAAATAGAGCCTTCCGTAAAAGCTAATATTTCTTACGTCATGTCATTTAATCGTGGACTCAGGCCTATAATAACATAAGGACTAACAACCTCCTTTTTTATCCTATTTGTCAGACCTTATTTATTTTAGAAAATGGTCTTTTTGTGCTCTTTTAAAAATGGGAACTTAATAGCTGACTGATTGATAAAAAGCAATTAATGAAAAACAAACAAAACCCTGGTTTTAGTTCCATTTTATGGTTTTACTAAAACCACAAAACTACTCATGGCGTATGAAATATACAACAAAACTATAAACTAACATATGAATCCACAACTAACTGTCAAATGTAATTTAAAATTCTAGAAAACGTCAAACATGTCATATACAGACAGCTAGTTTGAATCGATGGATTTAACAAAAGTGGGAAGATTTACTGAGCTACAATAAATCATACAATTTTAGCGTCGAGAGTTTCACAAATATTTTTCCACACAATTTTTGTAAATAATAAATGAGAGTTTTATGTTTCATCATCCTTTGAAATGTACAAGGACAACGAACATTTCGATTTTGTTGCTTTTCTCGTACAAAATCTCCCTTTTGAAACGGAAGCCACGAGAGAAGCGTAATAAGAGACGAAAACGAGAAAAACGCCTAGGAGGGTGGAGCCCCAGCCCCACAAATAAGTTGGGGCGGCTCTCGTCTGGTGCCGAGCATTACAAGCGGCGGCCGGCGCGAGATTTACGGCGGCAAGTGTCATCGACAAAGAGCGGAATACAAAGGTCCTCGCCGAGCGCCAGCACAACCTCTCTGGCGTTATTAAAAATATCCGTTAAAAGTTGGCAAGTCGGACAAAGTAGGCAACATGGCTCTAACAAAGAATTTTTTGACCGAGCGTTGGCTCTCGACGTACTTTTTAGTTCTGGTAGATGGTTCACAAAGTCATTGAATACACTGCGATAAAAAATGTATTTACTTCCCTGTGGGAAATAGGTTAGATCTTAGATATGTCTAAAGGGAATGTTTTCAGTTCATATAGCTGTCCTTATAACCAAACTTTGACGTCAGTAACCAAATGAAATTACTGTTTCAAATTTCGGTCGCGCAAATTGCTAGCACCACCCCCCAGAGCTAAGACATATCCATGGCAATATATATAAGTAAACTTACAGTCACTATGTAGCTACATAGCTACAAGCTAGCTTATTATTTTGTAATAAGGTTTATTGTCTGTTTATTTTTAGATTCTGCCTTGTTGGCGCAATATGTCCTTTTAGACCTATATCTAGAATGTTAATTTCGTTACAGCATTACTAGCATCCAAGACAATCGTAAAGAGAGGATTGAGGTTTTAAAGTAAAGGTAAATGATATAGTTAACAAGTGATGATTTTTTGTAAGGTAAAAAAATAAAAAATGCAATTATGTTTTTAAGTAAATACAAAATTTTACAAATACAAAGTTCATTAAGTAAATACAAAGGCTTAAATTGAATCATCTTTTAACTACTATCGAGTAGTAGTAATGCTGTAATGCTGTTCACCAGATCAAAATTGTAAAAACCACACTCCTTGATTATTACTGTCTTTTAAATTTGTACATCTTCTTTATTTAGTATACTATAGTATATATTAAAAGTAATATCAGGACAAAAAACAAGCAATCATAACTGTTTCTTTCTCCTAATTACTTATGAAGTGCTATTTAAACATTGAATTTAACTTTTCATCTAAAGGCTTAAAACATTTATTGCACGAACAATTATTTTAAAATCATATTTTTAGTTACAAGAGGGAAAAGGTTTAGATTACACTAAACAATGTTTTATTGTCTGGATGAAGAAAATCCATTGACAATGTTTCACACTTATACCAGAACACCACAAGTTTGTTGAGACCCAACTAAAATATTACCCAGACAATAATATTAATGTTCGCTTGATCTAAAATACAAATTAAAGATACCCATGTCACAGCAGACCTGCGTACTCCACGAAGTTTCAAATCAATAATTTGCCAATAATAATATAAGAATTTTATCAATGTCTGTCGATAAATAAGAGTCTACTCTACATAAGATTAACATGGGAAAGAGTGTGCAGTTTTGCTGCTGTGAGAAACACTGAAAATAGGCATTTTGGTTATAACAAATTATAATTTTGACCATATATGGTCTCATGGCTTAGGTCTTGCCATAAGACCAATAAATTCTATAATAACTTCTTCCCTTTGGGAAATTCGTTAAAAAGAAATCAAATTTTCCTAAGACGAATATAAAATATTTAGGATGAAGAGGAACGTCTGTTATTTTTCCCACTTAAAATAGTTTGACAGTTGAAATTAAACATACCGAACAAAGCTGTGTCACCAGCAGAAAGCGTCCAAACAGTGACAACGAAGAAACTCTTTCCATTTCGTTTCCTCTTCTTCAAGAAAATTATCTAATATTTCCATTCGGGAAAATCATCCATCAGACTGATTCTTACTTTTTTTAAATTATATTCTTGTAAAGTAAATCATAACATGATCTAACAAAGAGATTTTTTAAACCTCATTACTTATAAATAGTTACCGTACTTTGAATTACAATATACTCTGTAGGCACTATATACTATATTATACACTTTAATATATACATTATACTATATGATATAATTGTTTTCACCTCTGAATTAAAATAACAGAATGTACAACAAACTTTTGATTAAACCCTGGGGGATGTATAATCTAATATTTTACTTTTCCCTCCAGATTTCTATTATCCTTGAAAGTTTAAATTTTCATTTAATGAATTATACTCGTAGCTCATTGATACGTTGATGAGTGATAGCAGGTTGATGTGATATCGAAAGTAGGAACGAGGATTTGTTGAGAAGAATTTAAGTGGTAAATATACTGCATATACCACAGAAATACAAAGCTTACTTTATGCTAAGAATTCCATTTATTATCAAATTTTAGTTACTGTCTTAGCTTTGTTTTTAAATATTGTACGTACTAAGTTTAATATAGATTACGCGGATCATACCACATCAAAGTATGCAAAGACATGTTAAAAACCATTTTCCATTGACTCAATATTCATTTCGGTCTTGAATATACAGTAGCTACAGTAAATATTTTGAAAAATAATTCCTTTAAGATCCTATATGGCGAAAACAAGTGCTGCACAGAGCGTCCTAACAAAAGACATCACATTGCTGATTAGCTGTGGTGTTCTGTTTTTAGTTGTTTAAGCATTTAATCTATAATATTGTATGATATATATAGTAAGGGTTCAATACAAAGTTGGAGGACCCGCAGCCTTTGATACGACGAGGATCTGCGGGGGATGTCAGCTACAAAGAGGATCATTTTACGGTCTGCTGCGTCCTGCTCTACCTGATGCATTGTGGTGCCTTCTGCATACTGCAGTAGGTACCAACTACTACAGTATGGAACTGTGATAGTGAATCAATTACATAACCATAGCCACGAACGTGTTATAGGAAAATAGCTCATTAAAATCATAGAACAAATGCTTTTTTCTAACCTGTTTAATGCTCACCACTTTGCCAAATGTATGGTCCGTTAACGGTTTGTTTAGTTATTTGTCCATAAATGGATTATAGTGACACATTTTGTCCCTGGAGGACAATTTCCTGTTGGATTAAAAGGACTTTAATCCCATGGTGCACAAAAATGTTTCCTCCAACTACACATATCAGTAACACAATTTACAAATTACTCACTGACCTGAATCACTTCAATTTCTCAAAGCAATCAATGCAAACTATCAACTGACCATCCGAGAATTAATTACTATAGTCAGCTGCTATTATTTCTCATAGTTTATTACAGAGTGGGCCAGATTCCTCCCATGTTATTCTTATGGGATTTCTTTTAATCCCTTGCGACTAAAACTACATACTTTTACTTATTCCCTGGGGACTAAATGTGTTACTTTAGTAATCTATCCCAGGGAGTTTTAGGTAGGTCGAGGAAAAATATTTCCATGTCAGTTAAAAAAACAAATTGGTCTAATTCGACATCAGACAGTTTCAGAACAGTTTCAACTATTAATGACTGACAAAGCTAATTGTGTTAATCAAAACAAAACTTCCAAAAGCTGTCCCTTGTTAATACCAACGTTTAATTAAATACACTATCATGTTGCCTTGTTTGTGTTGTAACTAATTTTAATTTGATTTGCAAAACACCAATTTATTTATATGTTTGCAAAACCGTTGTATAAAACCCGTCTGTGTCATATACTAGTTGAAATTATTTAGTAGTGTTTGGTGGGTACGTGTCTTCATAATCTGAAAATCTTTTATTCAATTCTGAACACTCTATTTTTAAATGGGGTGTTTATTATTGTATTTATTTATAATTATTTGTTGTTATGTTAATAATTTTTTATTGTTTATTGTTTTAAATATATTTGATTTTTTTTTAAAATAAATAATTATGTGCCTGTTTATTATTATTATGATATTTTTTATTTTTTATGTGTTTTTAAATATAAATATTTTTTTTTTGTTATTTTTTTATTAAAATTTTTAAAATTTTAATTTAATTTTTTAATTATTTTTTTACTATAGTTTATTTTCTAAGTTGATTATTTTTATTTCAAACTTAATTATTTCTAAAATCTTTCAAGTTTAATCTTTAATTAATTTTTTTTTAATTTAAATTTATAAAATTTTTTTAATTTTTTTAAATAAATTAATATTTGTTTAATTTTTTTTTTACTCAGTTTGTAATGAGTCAATTTTCAAAATAATAAATTGGTTTAATTCTTTGGTGTATCTTTATTATTTTTTAGTATATTTTATTTATATTAAATTATAAAATGTTTCAAAAGTATGGTTTTTATTAAACGTGTTCCAAATATTGTGAAAAACGACAATATACATTCACTCACATCCTCGTTAATAAATGTATTTAATGAAATCATTAGAACCAAAACTGGTTTATTTACAAACAAAAATAAATAACAAAAATTTTTTTTATCTATTCCCTGGGGGAAAATTAGATTTGTATTGTCTAAAGTGTATTCAGTTTAAAATTGTTCTATGACGTCTTTTATTGACGAGTTTCAAATTTTGGTCGCGATATTGCCATCACTAAGATAAGACATATTGTTTATAATTAACATTAAGTTTTACTGTTTAATTTTTTCGTTATGTAGTCGATGCGGCCAACACGGCAGTGCTGGTGCGGGTGTGTGTGTCGCATGCAACTGCTGTGATAGCATGTGACAGGCGTGGGCGTGCAGAAACCACGCCAATACCCACAACAGGCAACACTGCCGATCTCCGTTGTTTTGACCCAAGTCGTCCTCGATTATCGAAACTTGTCATCGATCGATTAACCGATGCTATGACTACCGTATAGCCTAGAATGTTTGTCACTGAGCTAGCTCCTCAACTATGTGAGCGGGATAATAATTGCATCAGTAAATTATTAAATCATTACGTTATTTCATAACACACGTTTATGACTATAATAAAACAATTACACTTTAAAAATATGTTCATAATGTTTCCTATTTTGACATGGATATTTCTTAACTCTGTGGGGGGGGGCGTTGACGATTTTTAAGATGGAAAATATGGAACAGGTTTCCATAGAAACTACCAGAGCTATTGTATTGAATCTTTAACATAAAAGAATAAGAACAGCTGTTTAGTCAGCCTTAGTCAGTAACAAGACTACAAGATCGCGCCACAATCATCCTACACTCATTCCTCATTCATTCTTGGCTTTAAATACCTACATTGTAGTACGGTTGCCATTTCAATGATCTAAAGTTAAAACATTACCTTTAGGCATATCTATGATCTCACCTATTTCCCACAGGGAAGTAAATATAAACATTTTATATTTGTGGATTCTCCGAATCCCCTCTTAAATTGTTTCTGCTTTTCAAAAGATGATATATTCATCTAAAATTGATATTTTAACAGTAAAAACTCTTTAAACAAATATTATATCGTCTATTAAAAGTTGAGAATAAAACTTTGACTGTATTCTAGTAAACTATTTCCCACGCTTACAGCTGCAAATGTGTGACCTTTTTGTTTTTTCAACGATTTCATATAGCCTTCAGTATGTGCTTGATTAGGTAGAACTATTTTTAAGCTCCCCAAAGTCCCATCCCATCCCATTCGACAAAAAAGATATGCATTTTGATTAAAATAACTGTTAAATGCTTTACTTTAGTCCTACTTATTTCCAATCTGTAAACATTTCATAAATTAGGTTTTAAAAAACACCATACTTAATAAAGAATATTGTGAATAATATTTGGAATATTGTAAAGTTGTAATTAATATATTTCAATTTATAATTTTTTCATGATGATAATTTTTTATAATAGACTACTTTTGTGTTGGTTTGAGATTTAATAAGTAAATGTTCATCAAAAGTTGATTTTTGTCTTGTTTGATAATTAGGCTCGACATCTTTACTTCTTTAACTGATCATATAAATAAAATTATAACCATCAACTGTTATACCAAAATCAATAATAGTTTGTTTACATTGATCATTGATTCTAAACCTATTCCATAACTATATTAAAATGTTACAATGTTTTTACAATGATATAAATTTACGTATTTATCTAACTGTAGGTTAATGCTAAATAGCTAAGATGATAATTTATTTTCTCTTTGTATTTATTTGTTTGAAATTTCGGTTTTATATTTTATTATAATAATCCTTCTTTTTTATCCTGGATCCTACGACCCAGACAACGGAATGGCTTACTGCTAGTGTAAAAATAAAAATGTACAATCTTGTCTGATATATGCATGCATGGATGAGTTACTGATGTAACATAACAATTATTTAATTAAATAAGTGACTCATATCTCTAGCTTTGACTTAGCTATAAAAACCAGTTATTATAATAAAATAATCAACCTTAAAAAGTATATTGTTACGTATAAGGAGTTTTATATAGTAATATATAGCCTACATCGATACTCAATGTAAGCGTTGTTTAGCCAAGTGTTAATTTAAAGGAGTGGTAATACATCCGGTGGGAGTACGGCAACCAGCTGACTTGTAAGTTAGTGCTTCTACTCACAACCCTAGATCACTTCGTTGCCGAGTGAAGGTGTATCAAATAATTGAGACTCCAGTTTCTCTCTTGCTCTATATCTATGTTACCTTTTACATATTGTTACGAGCATGCGGACTCTTTTATAAGAACATTAACGATTATTCACAATTTGTATTTGATAAAACAATGAATGAAATTACAAAAATAAATAGCTATTTACTTAAATCCATCTTATTTTTAATTAACCTATTTTTACAAAGTTTTCTGCTTAAAGTTACTTATCTAATTTATTCAAACTTCAATATTAAACATTATCACAGTTTAAATTATATAACTTAAGACCACTGTAATTTTTTACTATCACGCTGTCACTATACTGGTATGTTACTGCAGTATCTCTATTATTTTGGATTTTAGTCGCGTAAGATCAACGTCAATTTTGTGACAGTGTAGGTGTCAATTTAAAGGTATAGTGGTTTCAAGGGAGTACTATTTTTCACTGTTAAATTTCATAAAATAATCATAAAAATATAATTACCAATTACTTTTTTTAACAGAACAACCATCTTCTTATGACTATCATATAACAAGTTATGCTCTAAAAAAATTTAAATTGTTCTTATGTTAAAACGAAATATTTCGTCACTCCTGCAAACTGTGAACACGTACAGTAATAAAACTGAATTGGGGACGCGCAGTTTGAGGTATACGAGCGGACGGAACTCGACGCCTTCAAAACCTTCCCAAGAAGCTTCCAGAAATGTTGTAGCGTAGTGCGTTGCGGTGGCGGCGCTTCTCGCACATTCCAGGCGCTTCGCGAGCCGAATCTCCCGACGACGCTACAGAGCCTTCATGAACGTTTACGTAAAATCTTCACGCAAAGGACACATCACTAAAGTAAACACATAGAGAACGGAACACGAGATAAAAGATAGATACTGGTCAAGAGAACACATCTTAATAAATAATCACCACCCTCGGCAACGAGTTGAACGTTCCTTGCACACTTCTCGTGCTTTGCTTTGAAAGATTTCATATTATCCGGTTACGTAGCAGATAATTGGTTTAATTATTTAAGCAGATACAGTAGGAGTATACAATCACCGATATTATCTTTCGTCTTATTTTCAATATTTGTAAAAGCGACCATTCGTAGCAAGATCTAATCAATTTTGCTTTTTAAAAGCACTTTGAAAATCAAAAACTCTGGTCTATGTATTTTAAATCAGTCTTTAATAATGGTTTATTTTACTGGAATAAAGGAATAATGACTAAACTATATTTAAAAAAATCAACAACAAAATTAATTATGGTTTTTACTAGCGAAAAGTATATTTTAAGTTTTATTTTCGTATATATCACAAACCAAGCTATATGTGAAATATATACGAAATTCAGCCCATTAAAAATAATAATCTTTAGATGTACATATTACGTTTATGTACTCAAACGATATAAGTATAAATTTATATAAATAAAATTAAAGTTTAATTAATTCTACAATAGGTTTACTTGTAATTATTCAATTTTTGATTATTTTTACGTTATATTATACACCGAGGAAGCAATATTGTCTTATCTCAATTTCTGTGTGTCTGTCTTGTGCAACGATAAGGAAAGCAATTATGATCGTCTTCTCCTTGATAGCTAAATACTATATATGAAGTAAATTTTCAATATTTTTTATAAATATTGGAGAGGGTTTTGTGTAGGTATTGACCTATTCCTGACGAATTTAATGTGATGAATGTAATTAATATAATGAATGAAATGAATGTCATGAATGTATTGAATGTAATGATTGTAATATATTGTAATGTGAAGGAAATTTAATAAACTCACTAAACGAACTCTCAAAAACCAAGTTTTTTTAGACGTACATTTTCTAGGTTAAACTGATCATATGATTAACGTAATTAAACGCATATAAATGATCAGCTTTCATAATAGCAGGCTAGCGTAATCTGATGAACTTCGTACCTAACAGTAATTTATACAGTTTAAAGAAACTTTTTAAAATTATTTAATAGTTTTAAATTTTGTAAACACAAAATTTATAAGACCTGACACTGCACTCTTTTGTATTCAGGGTAGTCCTTTGGACGGATTTTCACCAAACTTCACAGAAACCATCCTCAAATCATACTTAATGCCTGAAAGTTTCATTACAATCTTTTCAGTGGTTCCAGAGTCCATAGGCAACATACATAAAAACGTATATTCATATTTACACTTTTATATATTAAGATTACTTTTAAAAGCAATACTAATTTTTTAAATTTAATTTGAAACTGCTTTTAAAATGCTTGAAAATACAATTCATAAATTCCAAAATCCAAATCACAATAATAAAATTGTTTATCCTAATATGACGAATTTCACTATAACAGAAACATGTAAGGGTCATCAATAAGTAACGAGGTAATTACTAAAGCTAAAAAATGGCGTAACAACACATAGGAATTTTTCAAAACATAAAGCTGGCAACCTTGTTATGACAATGTATAAGCTGTTATAACAATACCTTGTACGCCTAAGCCTACAAGATATTGTTGAACATAACGTCAAATATACAAGGTTAAAGATAGCGAATATTCTCTAAAATTTAACCAGAGAGGAAAGGAGTGAAAGGTAATGAAATCCATGAAAGAACGTTAAAAGTTTGCGGAGACATTTGTTTAAATCTCTTGAACAAATGAGTAGAATACAAATACAACAGAGTAAAAACAATTACAGCTGGACTGTTAATAGAACGTTTTAGCTAAAACATATTACGAGCGCTAGAGCAAACTTTAAGGAAAAACTCAGTTTGAGAGAGAATACGGGAAACAGGGAAAGAGTGGGGGGAAACGGGGAAAACAATGAAGGGGAGAGAACGAGGGAGTGGTACACCTGGAGGCTGGAGACCTATTGTCCAGCCTCAGATCAAACGCCACCCGCCCAACGCTACAACGACCAACTTGGCTGATTGATTCATGTTATATGTCACAGGCCGTAGAAATCCTCATTACTTGATCACTACTACGTACTTATTAACACAAAACTATTATCGTAATCAAATTAACTTAAGAAGTGGTTCGCTTAGTTTTTTTTATTACTAATTATATGACCAGACAAAATAAAATGAATCTATCAGGTAACTAACAAATGCTTTCTCCCTTTGTTTAGATATAACCCAGACATCGCAGACGTCGTAGCTGTACTTCTTGTATGGAATACACTAACGAAATAAGAATTTAGGGGGGTGTTTAACAATTTTTCCACCCCTTGACGTCAAAGTAACACATTTGGGGTAAGCCTGGTTTGATAGGGTAATGCAATCAAAAAGTGATATCCAAGTTTCATTCAAACACGTGGGAAAATAAGGATAAAATTTAAAAAAATAAAATAAGAAAATAAAAATTAAGAATACAATTAGAAGATCTTGAACGTCAGGACTATGGATTACTTACTGTGGATAGTAAATTTATCTTTACTCTGAAACGGTTTTACGTAAAATAATAATTGAGAAAACAATACAGTGTACAAACAACTGTACAGTATTTACTTTACTGAGGGAAATTAGTGTTTTCAGTTCCTCTAAACAGCTGTTTTCATAACCATATGTCGTCACTACCGTTACACTTAAGCGTACCACAAATTGCTAACACCCTCCTGAGCTAAGACGTATCCTGAGTATGTCAAAACCTAAATTTGTACAGTATTTAGTTGTTTTTTATTGACAATAGTGAATTTATGGTTTGTGTTTATTGTTTGGATGAAATCCCTTAATATAGATTTTCTTGTACGTTAAAACGCTTTTCACCGTCCCGTCATGTTGTTGAAATTCGAGAAAAAGCCATAATAAAAATCAGATGTTTTTGATGATACAATTGACATACATTGACCTTATCCTTCTGTTGGAAAAATAATTGATCGTTAATGTGACTTCAAGATCAAAGAAAACGGAAGAGGTGATATCGAAAAACACAAAGCAAGACTTGTTGCAAGGAGATGTTTACTAAAGAAAAGTTTTTACTATAACGAATCCAATGCTCTTTAGGAAAGGAACTACTGCATACGTGATGCACCCTGAGGGATTTGAAGAAAATCGTTGCCTAGCTTGTAAACTTAATCGATCATGTTATGGCCTGAACAAGCACCGAGGTGATGAAATTCAAGACTAAAAGACCTTTTATAGAGACAGGAAATTGATCATACGCGTATGCTTAAGTTGAATTGTGTTTTAGCTATGAATAATTATGATTTGTTATCCATCAAGTCTATTATTTCTATCAATTTTATAGAATACGGACGGTGTATAAATTTGGAATCTTTATCTCTATGAACAATAAAATTTTAATCAAAATTGTTTTTGAAATTTTTTTAGGTTTTGGGGACTGAACCACCGCTAAAATCAAAATCTCAAAAACATTATAAAATTTCTTGAGATGTTGCCAATAGTGCGTCTTAATACAAAACTTAGTTGTCAAGAGGTAGGCTCAGACAGACATCACTTCAAACCACCTTTTCAGATTCAGAATGAATATGTTGATTCTCAACGTTTGGGGGGTTTTGTACTCCAAAAATGAGTTTTTTGCGTTTTTCTCATGTAATTTTTAAAATTTTAAAATTTTATCTTTTACCATTAGAATCAGATCAAAAAATACACAATTTAGTTCCTTAAGGTTTTTCTCTATCTCCAACGGTTACCGATATATTATAAAATCTAAACACACTACGTTGTATTTATGGGCTCCAATGCTCATCTTATGGAGGATAATGAAAAATTAATATTTCCCTTACTAATCAACAATCTTGGATGAAACTTTGTATTTAACCTCATGTGATTTTTTAGCATCCATACGTTTATGCTAAAAAATCATAGTTAATGTGTTCCTCACAGCAGCAAACCTGCATACTCTTTCCCATGTTAATCTTATGGAGAATAGGCAAACTCCTTTATTTATGTCCAGATAAATGATAACACTTGGTATATAGTCAGAATAAAAATAGTTTATGGTGAAATTCCTTCTTTTGCTGTTCCTCAAAGCAGCAAACTTGCATACTCTTTCCCATGTTAATTTTACGGAGAATAGGCGAATACTCTAATTTATCAACAGGTATTGATTGATCAGTCTTGTCACATACTTGTACTATTATTGTCATATTATTGATTTGGAAATTAGCTGAGTACGCAGGTCTGCTGCGACGGGGGTGTTTTTACCGTAATATGAATAGATTGTCACGATTTTATAACATTATCTCAACGAGCGAATGTGTTTGCGCGTTGCGCGTATGTACTAGGGTGGTAGGTTACGTATATATGGGTGGGTCTGGGGGGTGGAGTCGCCGAGAGTGACGTCTTGACCTTGTCTGAAGCGCTCTCGTCTCGGCTTTGTCGTTTTGGATCCGAGAACCCACCTTAGTTTCATTTGGGTCGAAATTTAATTCATTATGCGACTACATCCTGTCATAACGCGTCTGCAAAACATCAAATCTTTCTTGATTGAAGTCAGTTTTTTGACATGGATATTGTAACAAGTTACATTTTTATTATTTTAGTTTATGCGGTGAAGTTATATTTTATTTTTATCAGAGAAGATTATATTACTCGTAATAAAACAATGAAAGATGTTTTGGGAAAAACCCCCGCGCTGAACGCCTGGAACAGGAGACTCATTCTCTCCAGACCGCGATTGTGGACACTAGGACTCCACCCGGTGATCTCCTCGTAATCCATATGGGAACTTGTTACCGCTGTGCAGCCTTGAGTCTAAGACTACGATTAAGGTAACGAGCCTTCCTCAACGATTCTTATTTTGATCTTTTGACGATTTGTGCTTTAAGAGGTACATAGAAATTATTTCTTAACACATTAAACATACATAACGTAACATTACATTCATTTTTACGATTTTGTTAAAACCAATCCGAGTCAGTCTGATTAATTAATATTACTTTTCATAAGAAGTTGACATTTTAGTTGAACCATTCGATCAATCATTTCTACGAAAAGTGTGGATCTACTACAAGATTCCTTAGTTGAATATTATTCTCGCCCACTTCCTCT
Organism: Nephotettix cincticeps; assembly: GCA_023375725.1. Lineage (NCBI taxonomy): Eukaryota > Metazoa > Arthropoda > Insecta > Hemiptera > Cicadellidae > Nephotettix > Nephotettix cincticeps. The sequence continues at coordinate 135,665,191 of CM041786.1, forward strand.
GGGCGAGAACCATATTGTCCTGATTTCCAAATATTTTTATTCCTTCGAATAACCTGCACCCCTACCGAAGATTTCCATTTTCTCCTCTCGACCAACCTTGTTAAGAGCATTGAATTAAACTAGTTTACGATTTTTTTCATTCAAAAATTATTCAATTCAGTAATATTTAGATATTAATTGGCTAACGATAAAGAGTGAACGAAAATTACCTATTGTACGTTGCTTGTAGTGTGCACCTACTTTTATTTATTACATTAATACTAATATGCATGTACAATGATGTGCTATGCTAGTGGTTATGCTATTCTCTAATTTCTAGTGTGTGTATAACCCTCTGCTTACAATTAACCCTGATTTCCACCCCTTCTACATTAACTTCGATCCAGATCTAATTTCTATAGTCGAACTAAAACCAAATCTTAATGTCAAAAGACTCCCATATTAACTATAAAGCCGAACGATTAGGACGAAATTAGTGGTAGTAATTTGAAGTAGTACACCTGTAGGGTCAACAATACATATCCTACACTTGAACCTGTCATTCGCAAAGATCGTTCTCATAATTAAACCAGTTCGTAATTTAGAGGCAAAAGTTGTTCGGACTCCACGTTAAACTTTAGAGCCTTAGATGCCATTAACTGTTGGGTTATAATTCCTCTAACAGTCCTGTCTAAGGACGAGCCTTAATGTATATACAGAATACTACAAGAACGAGCCACAATCATCTTACACCAGCTTTATCCAGCTACTTGGAGGTCACGAATTGTGGATAGTTGTGAGAGATGGTCGGTGGATGTAGTGTTCTCATGTATGGATTAACGTCCACACTATTGAATACTACGTTAATCCGCAAAGACTATCCTCATAATTAGACCAATTCGTAATTCAGAGGCCGTGGTTCGGATTCCACGTTAAACTGTAGGTCCATTAGTTGCCATCGGCTGTTGGGCTATTAATTAACAGTCCTGTCTAAGGAACATGTCAACCTTAGTCAGTAACAAGACTACAAGATCGCGCCACAATCATCCTACACTCAATCCTCATTCATACTTGGCTTAAAATACCTACATTGTAGTATGGTTGCCATTTCAATAATCTAATCTAATCTCATTTATACTTGGTTTAAAATATCTACCTGGGTAGGTCACCATTTCAAAAGGTAATCTAATCATACCGCTAGTTATTTATCCTCGGTAACCAACCACAGTCCATCCGTGCCTGAGCACATAGCTCCTTCCCCATATACGGTAGGATGATATATTTTTGTGGTATATTTATAAATCGAAAGTTTAGACAAAATTGACGATTAAATCCCACAGACATTCATCAGATTGACTCCAGATATGGCACATTATGGTCAAAATTTAACTATTACTCGACCCCGGATTAAACCCAGTTATTAAGCAATCCAGCAACTCAAAATTTATGTTGAACAGTTCCTTCGCTTTTTAGACGAAGTAGCGGTCACAATATCTCTAGGCTAAGGGTGGAAGGGAATTAGCAATATGCGAGACACAAAATGTGTAACGGAAATGAAGTCAAACAGTTTAGAAAACAGCTGTTTAGATCAACCGAAAACAATCACTTCAGACATATCCATAATCTAAACTATTCCTCACAGGGAAGTAAATATAATATTTTTATTTCGAGCTCCGCCGGATATGTGGCGCGTTTTATAGCATTAAGGATGATCGATTCTGAGAAAATTTGGTAATGTTTCAATATTAGATCCTGCTTCCTTTGTTCATTGGGCTCTTAATTAATGATCCTGATAAATGAATCTGTCTTTGTCAGCAACAAAGGCACATGTCACCGAATCAATTTCACTTACGCGTCACTCATGTTCGCCTTATAATACGTAGTAGAGTCTAGCAGGTTATTCTATATGATATATATAAATAGCGAGATCGCACGCAGCACGCTGGCGTGAGTAGAGCGAATTTCATAGAACTTATATTATTCCCATCACAGTACCTAATCGAATGAATCGAATGGTACTGAGTAGCAGGTTTGCTGCAATAAGTGTTGTTTTACATGATAATTTGCTTATATTAGGGCTTTTCACTAAGTAAAAACACATACAGGATTATTTCAATAACCAAGCGAGTTATATTTTTGTTATTATTTTTTGGATTCAGGAAATCTAAAAACCGACATTTCCACTCAACTCGAAGTTAAAAGTTTTGTAGAATACAATAATTTGTACTAAATTTATAGCGATAAAGTAAAACTGGAGGAAGAACGTAGAGAAGACTTTCTCAAAGTAGGAGAGGAAATTATTTCATTTGTAATTCAGAGGTTTCATCTGGAGAGGTGGTGAGGGTTTTAGAAGAAATGCATCTTGTGCATTCTCACTACTCTCCACAATATGTCACCTTTCTTGAAATTAGTCAATGTAAATATTCCTATTTTATATATTGACTATTTTATTTTAACACAGTTATTTTAAACTTATTTATCTACTCTCTTTAATGATGGTCAAAATTTTATAAATATGGATGTAAAATTATATTCCCTAGAATAATTTTATTAACGGCTGGGTAAGTATTTCGTTGTCGCATGACAAGACGTGCTATCAACAGATAGCTTGACCCGTAATCGGGTCAAGCTATAATTTTATGTGGCTTGTTTTCTAATCTTTCACATAGATAGTTTTAAGTTCGAAATTTTTACAAGGGTGATTACAAAAGCTGCCTTCAGGCTTCGCGGTACGGCCCCCCGCGCCGATGAAATGCAAAGGATCTGGAGATTACTGTTTTATGCCACATTAACGCTGAATTTAAAGTAGATTTTATATTTAAAATGATGGACTTTTAAACACAAATTGCTTAATTATTACGTTCATTTACTTTAAAACCAAGTACATTTAATCCTCAAGTACCCCTTTTTCGCAGCGTAAAAATGATCTTAACTAGGATTAAGACTGCACGTAGTTATGGGGTAGAAGGCCTATCAATTTAGGTATCAATATGTCAAATATAAAAATAGATAAGGTCAAAGTAGTGAGGGTATGATGTCTTTTTAGTAAATTAGTGAATTTATCATAGGGAAGAAACTATTTTCCCAATGTTCTTAGGGATGATAAGCTAATAATTATATACATATGCTATTAATAATAATTATGTTAATGTTAATGTAATATTTATTATTGTGTGATATATTCAAAATTGCACTTTTGTTGACCAATGTAACTTTATATCATTATCAGTAAGTCATTTCACTGTTAAAATAATGAATTTTATTCTAGACCAGAATTACATTTTTTAATTGTAATAATAGAAAATTTAGTCAATTGAAAAAAGTGATAAGTGAAAATGTACAGTCGCGTGGAGCCACATACCATGCCCTCTGGTCAGGTCGTTGGGGAATTATTAGTTTTTCTGCACACTTTACGCCATGTTACTGTAATTGCTGAAATTTATATGTCTACAAAAAATGTTATTTGTATATCGTCTGTGAAATATGAAAGTGTAATATGAAAAAATAGAAAATCCACAGTGAAATAAATAACATTACTACTGGTAATCTTTACTAAATAAACTTAAAAAACAATCCAACATTCCATCTAACGATAAAAGGTTGATATGTATTTTTTTATTCATGGACCGCTGTGCTCATAAAACAATGACAGTTTTATATTTTAATAGTTTTATATTTTAAGAAAAAATATAAAACTATTAGTAGGTCAGTTAGTTAACGAGTTTCTAAAAAATGCTAATATATAGGCGAACTATTTTAACCACAAATAACTTGTTGATAGGTTCTGTTCTAGATTACGTGAAGTTGGGCATAGGTTAAGAGTTAGAATAATTTCAAATTTTTACAAATCAACAGCTAGCTTGATGAGTTTATCATTTTTAAATGCTTTTAAATATTTTATATTAATAATTTCAAGTTTATTCATGACGTTGTATCATGTTAAAATTATTTATTATTACTATCAGTAAGTCCGTTCTTTGTACGGGTTGTAGGATTCTGTCTTTAGAAGAATTATAAGTACTATCATGACAAAATTTAAACCTAAAATCTCAAACAAATAAATAAATAAAATCATTCTCAGGTTTTTAAATTATTATTAGTTTATATAGTTTACAATGATATAAATTAGATAATATATCATAATTAAAAATCCTTATACGTCACAGTAGTATTTAAATATAGTATAGTTTTGTAATAGGTTTAAAATCAATGATAGATGTAAATACACTAATATCGATTTTAATTTGAGAACTAGTGGTTATTTCTTTCTAAATGCAGAGAAAAAAATTCTACTTAGCGTTACTTAGTTACTTACTTACTTAGCGTTAACTTAAAATAAGATCAATTTGATTACATTAGAGCATATGAATCTTTACGAAATTATACGGCAAGTTATACAAGTTAGGCCTATATGAAAATATAAAATCTAAATATAGGAGTGTGGTATGGAGTTTTAAATCAATGATCAATAACAATAAACAACCTAATATTGATTTTAACTTAACAGCTTTTTGTTTGTTTTCCTTCTACCAAATCTCTCATACAGATCATATATTCTATAAACTGAAAATATTTGATTAAATATTATTAATATTTCATTAAATTTAACAAACATTTGATTAAATATTTGAATAAATATGTCAAATACACCATAAGGACGGGGTTTGGAGGGTATATTACTTTATTTCCATAATGCGTGGTTCAGTTTAAAGTAAACAAAAACCATCTCGAAAATGTATAGAATAACGAAAATAAGTTTCTTAACTGTGGGAGCTCTCGTTTTTATGAAGAAAGCGATCATAAATACTCGTTTAGTGTGAGAGAAAAACAGACAGACATTTATTGAGATAAGACTCATTTCGGTGTTTTGGCGTTATAAAACATAGAAATAAGCAAAAGTATTACAATTCCAAGAAATGTACAAAACTTTAATTTTATTTATTAAATTTAATTCATTATCATTTCATCTTATTAATATTATTAAGCAAGATTGATTTTCCACGCACATTTTGCACCCAGATACTTTACTGCAGTGAAACCATTTTGTACGTTAATGTAATACTATGAGTAGCGTTGAGCAGGAAGGTAAAATTTGCTTTTAAGAATAATAAAGTTAAAAAGAAAGAACCTTGAACTGCAAACAAGGAACGATAGTGTCATGGACGGTAAAATGCTCTTATCCTCAAGATATTTAGGGTCTACTTCGTCGAAACTTTGCTTAACCCATTTTCTTATGTTTTGTAAGATGAAACGGTATACATTTTCCACGGAAAACCTTCTTACATTAATTTAAAAGTTTTAATTTAGTTTTCACAAAAATTATGACAAACCGAAATATTAAACTTTGACTGAGGAATTTTAATTTATTATTTTTGAATAATGCATGTGAAACTTTCTTACAGAATAAAATATAAAAAAATTTGTTTAAACTTTTTATTTTTTGATTTTTTTAAATGTATTCGTATAAAATTTTAATCAGTTGATTTAAGTTACTCAAAATAAGTTTAAATTGTGTTCAAATTCAAATTGTGATAAATTATTATTCTCTATACATGTATTTTGACAAGTTTTTTGCTCCATCAACAGGAAAAATAAATCCTATTAACAAAATTAACAACAGGATAGCATAATATATAATAAACAACATAATAAAACATAATATATAATATTGCAATAGTGTGCGCGAGCTCGTGCGTGCGTGAGTGTGTGTGAGCTGGAAGTGAGGTCTCGGACGTTTTTTCAATTCTTTCTCCCCTAGTATGCGCCTGCATAATGCTTTCAGTGTAATATATATTTTATTTTGTGTACGTAATGTTGAGTTTTCTTTGTTTTCCTCTATTGTACCACCAAGTGGTGCAGCAATAGACTGTTAGACTCTTTCCCCACACACAGTAGCCCATGTAGGGAAAATTTCAGTTTTTTCATTTGTGTTATTGTACATTGTAATTGTATATATTTCTTGAAATAAAGGTGTTATTATTATTATTATTAATATAGTATAAACATAAACAACTAGATTAATAACAAAACCTAACCATTTAACACAAATTTTGCTTGTTAGCAATAGACACAGGCTTAGCCTCTGATGATGCAGAATAAATAAATGATCCCAACAAATTTAGAAAATAATAAGGCTACCTAAAGTTTTTGAATTGAGGCGGAAAAGCTATGTTAACTTATTTTATTAGCCAATAACAGCTATGGTAGCTTATCGTGATGAGTAATAGTGGAAAAACTAATTAATTTTAAGTAAATGTTTTAATATATAACTGTATTTTAATGTTGCACCGACTCCGACAATTACATATGTTTCTGTTCAGACTCAATGGAAATAATTGTAAACTAAAACATTGTTTTAAATTATTTAAAATTAAGAATATTTATTAAACATTGATTTAAATATGCTGTATTTTTGTAAACAGGAAATTTTTTATTTACTGTTTATGTACACTGAAATGTTCACTCGAGTTTCGAGACAGTAAACGATGTAAAATAAATGACTTCAAAGATCGAAATTTTCGTTAGGAATCGACCGGTGGTTAACGTAAAATAGGTATAGCAAAACAAAATGCAATGCACTTAAAGATAATTTGTTTAAAGTAATACTGCATCGAGGAAATTTCAGGACTTTTATAAAGGAGTTAACCTGGAATTATGTAGTCTGTCCAAACCTTTTTCAGGGTTCACAACCTTATACACTACCAAGTCACAACCCCTAATGATCTCAATAGTTTGGTCTCAAACTACAAATAATTATAATTACAAATATTTAATCAAGTTTCGATTCTTACCAGTGTTAAACAATGCAAACATTTGATTGAATATTTGAATAAATATGTCAAATACACCATAAGGACGGGGTTTGGAGGGTATATTACTTTATTTCCATAATGCGTGGTTCAGTTTAAAGTAAACAAAAACCATCTCGAAAATGTATAGAATAACGAAAATAAGTTTCTTAACTGTGGGAGCTCTCGTTTTTATGAAGAAAGCGATCATAAATACTCGTTTAATGTGAGAGAAAAACAGACAGACATTTATTGAGATAAGACTCATTTCGGTGTTTTGGCGTTATAAAACATAGAAATAAGCAAAAGTATTACAATTCCAAGAAATGTACAAAACTTTAATTTTATTTATTAAATTTAATTCATTATCATTTCATCTTATTAATATTATTAAGCAAGATTGATTTTCCACGCACATTTTGCACCCAGATACTTAACTACTGTGAAACCATTTTGTACGTTAATGTAATACTATGAGTAGCGTTGAGCAGGAAGGTAAAATTTGCTTTTAAGAATAATAAAGTTAAAAAGAAAGAACCTTGAACTGCAAACAAGGAACGATAGTGTCATGGACGGTAAAATGCTCTTATCCTCAAGATATTTAGGGTCTACTTCGTCGAAACTTTGCTTAACCCATTTTCTTATGTTTTGTAAGATGAAACGGTATACATTTTCCACGGAAAACCTTCTTACATTAATTTAAAAGTTTTAATTTAGTTTTCACAAAAATTATGACAAACCGAAATATTAAACTTTGACTGAGGAATTTTAATTTATTATTTTTGAATAATGCATGTGAAACTTTCTTACAGAATAAAATATAAAAAAATTTGTTTAGACTTTTTATTTTTTGATTTTTTTTAAATGTATTCGTATAAAATTTTAATCAGTTGATTTAAGTTACTCAAAATAAGTTTAAATTGTGTTCAAATTCAAATTGTGATAAATTATTATTCTCTATACATGTATTTTGACAAGTTTTTTGCTCCATCAACAGGAAAAATAAATCCTATTAACAAAATTAACAACAGGATAGCATAATATATAATAAACAACATAATAAAACATAATATATAATATTGCAATAGTGTGCGCGAGCTCGTGCGTGTGTGTGCATGCGTGCGTGAGTGTGTGTGAGCTGGAAGTCAGGTCTCGGACGTTTTTTCAATTCTTTCTCCCCTAGTATGCGCCTGCATAATGCTTTCAGTGTAATATATATTTTATTTTGTGTACGTAATGTTGAGTTTTCTTTGTTTTCCTCTATTGTACCACCAAGTGGTGCAGCAATAGACTGTTAGACTCTTTCCCCACACACAGTAGCCCATGTAGGGAAAATTTCAGTTTTTTCATTTGTGTTATTGTACATTGTAATTGTATATATTTCTTGAAATAAAGGTGTTATTATTATTATTATTAATATAGTATAAACATAAACAACTAGATTAATAACAAAACCTAACCATTTAACACAAATTTTGCTTGTTAGCAATAGACACAGGCTTAGCCTCTGATGATGCAGAATAAATAAATGATCCCAAAAAATTTAGACAATAATAAGGCTACCTAAAGTTTTTGAATTGAGACGGAAAAGCTATGTTAACTTATTTTATTAGCCAATAACAGCTATGGTAGCTTATCGTGATGAGTAATAGTGGAAAAACTAATTAATTTTAAGTAAATGTTTTAATATATAACTGTATTTTAATGTTACACCGGATATGACAAATACATTTGTTTCCGTTCAGGCGCAATGGAAATAATTGTAAACTAAAATATTGTTTTGAATAATTTAAAATTACGAATTTTAAACATTTATTTTAAAAAAACTGGTTTTTGTAAACAGGAAATCTTTTATTTACTGTATACCTACACTGAAATGTTCACTCGAGCTTCGAGACAGTAAACGATGTGAAATAAATGACTTCAAAGATCGTTATTTTCGTTGGGAATCGACCGGTAATTAAAGTAAAAAACATTATTAAAACAAATGCAATGTACAGTACTTCAAGATAATTTATTTAAAGTAATACTGCATCTAGGAATTTTCAGGACTTTTAGAAAGAAGTTAACTTGGAATTATGAAGTCTGTCCGAAACCTATTTCAGGGTTCACAACCTTATACGATACCAAGTTGCAACCCCTAATGATCTCAATAGTTTGGTCTCAAACTACAAATAATTATAATTACAAATATTTAATCAAGTTTCGATTCTTACCAGTGTTAAACAATGCTAATTAAATATTGAAGTAATACAGTAGTACTGTAGTACAATGATTAAAGTTATCGGGAAATAAATTTTTCTCAAATTGTTACAAGTCATTTCAGTTTAAAAAACATCTAAGCACGAAATTTTCATGGTCTTGTTCATTCTTTTTTCTTAAAAGAAAAAGTAAAACAAAAGTTGAGTTTTAAATTAGTTATACATAATTGTTTCCATGTTATATGATTCATTGTTAAAAAGAAAGACAGGCCTACTTATTATAATGATTAAATATACACCTAAAATCTTCAAAAATAAATACAAAGACAAATAAATTTTAGCTCAATTATTTAGCATTAGTAAAAATTAGATAAATTAGGTTAAAGTAGAAAAGCTGTGTTATTATTAAACACATTTTAATACAATAACATTTTTAATAGGTTTAAAATAAATTATTAACTATAAAAATGATATTGATTTTAATGTAAAAGGTATTGGTTATTTCTTTCCATCAAATCAAATTTATGGATCACATGTTCTGTAAAGTGTCTCTAAAGATTTGTCTAAAATAGCTCTAAACTGAGTTTTTGAGATACTATTATTTTGTGTTCTCCGTACGTGCGTCAGTTTAAAGTTAACAAAAACCCTTTCCAAAAGTTAGAATAATGCAAATATGTTTCATAACTGTGGCTGCTCTCAGACGTTAAACCCTTGTTTAGTGTTACAGAAGGATAGGAATTGAGATGAGACCCTTTTCGCATTACCTGTGTTATAAAACGTAGAATAACCAACTATACAATAATTTCGATCAATACATAGACAACACTAAAATTTTTTATAGCTCAACATATTTAGTAAACTGAAAAAATAACTTATGTTATCCATAATTCCAAAAACGTATTGTCAACTTTACACATGTAATTCATAATTTTTCATGTCATTTTTACATCAGGGGATTTGAATGTGAAAATTATAAGTATCCTAAATTAAATTGTTAACGTTACAGTTACAATTTGTTAACAGTTAGTAAACGTTTGTTCAATCATGCAATTTAAAATATTTATTATTTCGTTCGATTATAAACTTAAATTGTTCCCCTAATAATTATGAGCTCGTTACCATAAACCTAACTTATCATACGAACCATTTTAGGGTACTCCACGATATCCATAATGTAGTAAATCATTTGCTCAACTCAAAAGTAAACTGTTGAATTTTTTCAGATATTATGATATTTTATTTACAAGGTAGTTAGTATTTAGGATGTAAATATATGAAGCGAGCGTTGGAAAGGTTTAGTATAGTGCGCACGAGTGAGCCGTGTGTATGTGGCTGTATGGACCACACATACACACCACCTGTAGCGTGTTGGATGTTGGATGGTTGGATGCTCACCTTGATACGCGAGTGAGAGCCGCAGCACCAGCGCGAGGGAGATGCAGAGCTGAGATGACGTCATGTGTGCGAGCGGTCGCATGCTGTGACTCACATGGTCCTTCGACTCACGACTGAGGCTCTGTCACGGCTGGGCGGAGGGCGGCTGCGCGGGGGGGGCGCAACAAGTCCGCCACCCACCGCCCCCTGGCACGGTACCGACGTACGGTAGACGTACTTGTTGTAGGAATAGTTTTAAACTAGTTACTTAAAATAACCGATACACAATTTTTACATAGGGGGAGTTCTATGCACCAACCCTGAAGGGAACATTCAGTATTCAACAATTATTCTGTAGGTTTGGTGGAAGATTTTTGAGAAATTTTGATTTTTCACGTTTTAGGGATGTACTAACCTTAAAAATAAAATAAGTCCTGGAGATACTGTGAATATACAGGTGTTCATTAAAGCCGGGGACTTTTTTTGTTTATTTTGATGAGTACTACCACGCCTCGAAGTTTGTCTCCGGCTTTAAGGAACACCCTGTATACATGCATACCAAATGTCATCTAAATCGTACCATCTGGGTAGGCTGTGTCTCTGTACACATCCAGACACACGCACATACACGAGCGCGCGCGCGCACACGGACAAACAGACATTACGTCGAAAACCACTATTTGGGATTCAGGGGACCCCAAAATGGATATATCCATTCTCTACTCAAATTCTACAATTTTGACGAAAACTATAGTTTCTCCATATACTTTCATATAATTGGGAGGGAGTAAAAATCGTAAATAAAAAAATTATCTATTTACATAAAATGTATCAACAACTACAATTATTTATATAACATTTTTATTTCATTAAATTTTGAATGCTTTGAAATATTTTACATCATTCGGACTGAAGAAGAAGAAAAAACAGGCATAATTTAAAAAGTAAATTTTAAATAGATTTTGAAACACTACTATACTTACTAAACAATGGGCATTTCAACCGTCAGTTTTAGAAGAGAATTGGAAACTTCAAGAGAATCAAAACTTCAAGTTTTCGTAGCTTCTAAACCATTGGAGATATTGAAAAACGCCCAATTATAGAAATATATTTTTTCAGAGAGTACAATCCAAAAACAAAATGAAATACCAATGAAGACATTCTTAAGTTAGCCGCCATTTTGGAAAATGGCGACCATATTGAAAAAAAATCTGAAATTGTATTCCTGGGTGAAACTTAGAATTGAAGTTACCTACCTATAGCTTCTTCCCTATCGGAAATTTTCTAACAACTATTAAAATAGCTTAATTTATTTAAAATACTCCATTTTGCCGCAGAAACGTGTGTAGGGTAACGCTAGTTTACTAATGTAATTACGCATAAATGCTTTTTTAGATAATTGTTTATTGATTTAACTAACAAAATATTTGTATTGCACAATGGCAAAATATAAAAATCTATCTACCTTTTCAAACGGTATTACAACAAACTTTATGGTTAGCGGAAAGAAAAAATTACCATACGATTTTTCTGTGAAATGATTGTGCGGACGATTTAGAGAACTAAAAACAACTGTTTTCCGGATGTTATGATGAAAATTAGGCTACTATACTCAAAATATACTGAAAATACAGTACTGGTAAAAATATTACTTGTGCAGAAATATAAAGGAGACAAATTTAAACACGTTGAACAATAATATGTACACAGTATTTTAATTGAGAACATTAAAGTAGGAAACAACGGTAGGGATAAATACATTGTAAGTGTAGAGCGTAGTGTGTAGATGAGGAGAGTGTACCGGACATAAGCCCTAACGAACGTCACCGCCATGCACGGCACCGGACGCCGGGCGCGGCCAACGTCGAGATTATTATTGGGATTTATCTCCTGACCTCATCTGTTCGAAACCACTAAACCCTTGCCGCATCTCCGATTCATTAAAATGTTCATCGAAAGATATTATTCTAAAATTTAATAAAATATAAGTCACTTCACCTAATGGCTAGGAAATAAATAACCAATGTTTTATTAGACGTTATTTAAATTATTCTTAATCATAAAGGGTCAATATATTTTTATTACTTTATTGCGTACTCTCTCTGTACGTAGAACATGGAAAAGCATGGGTTTTTAAATTTTAGTTGAGTGTGGACATGTTTGAGGCTCTCTGAATTTAAAAAAAGTGGTCTCTGACTGACAACTGTTTTTCATTCAGTTTGTCTGACTATGTTTGTTTGGTCATCTGTGTAATGAGACCAAAAGTCCAATCTTTATGAAATTTTGTTTAGGGTGCATATTTGAGGTTTTTTAAATTCTTAGAATTTTTATTATATTAAATTGCCTTCTGAATAATTATTTAGATGACCAGCCTTTTCCGTCCAAACAGTTCTGTTCAATTAAAGTGCGTATGCACATTTCGAAGTCGAAACTTCATTATGAAATTATCCAACCTGATGGTGAAGTTTCGATTTTGAAATATCCATAGTTGCATAAACTGAACACAACCTTTTGGACGGAAAAGTAGTAGCCTAGGTAATTTTTTTAAGGGTAGTTTATTCTAATAACCAAATTAATCAAAATAGGCCTTAATAGTGCCGATTAGAATTGAAAATGAAGGCACTATTAGCATGACTAAAAATCAAATTTCAAAAGTTGTAATGTTTCAAATAACTTTTTTCATTTTCCGGAATAACAATACATTTATAAACTGATTTCCCCATTAAAACCTACTCAAAAACTAAACAAAATAGTATTTTTTAATTATAACTCTACAGACATCTGTTACAGAGTGTAGTGTTCTCTTGTGTGGATTAACGTCCGCACTAGACCACCCTCATAATTAGACGAGTTCGTAATTCAGAGGCTGTGGTTCGGATCCCACGTTAAACTGAGGGCCCATTGTCATTGGCTGTTGGGCTATTAAATTAACAGTCCTGTCTAAGGAACATATCAGCCTTAGTCAGTAACAAGACTACAAGATCGCGCCACAATCATCTTACAATCAATCCTCATTCAACTTGGCTTAAAATACCTACATTGTGTATGGTTGCCATTTCAATGATTAATCTAATCTAAAGGCAAAGGATATTATTCTTAAACATTAGTATTGGCCATCAGGATACTTCTTATGATTAGCTTAGGATACTTCTTGGAGTAGATTACCTTTCATCTGAATGCGAGATATTACGATATTTTGCTCATATCCAGTTCCATGGTGATGTCTAGCAAACTGTTCGACAGATCTGGTACCAGAGGGTACATGGAAGTCAACACGCTCAAAAATTTTAGAACAGTCAATGAATCCATTAAACAATCTTGTATAGAAAAATGACATCTTGTATATCTCTTCTTGTCTTCAACGAAGGAAGGCGTGGTTGATTAGCTAATATGTCAACTGGTACTTCTAGAGAACGAAAATTTAGACCATTCGAAGAAATTGAGTCTGGATCTTGTCAATTAGCACCACAAGGTATTTTATTTTTTATTTTTGTGGATAGTATTTAAGAGTAAAATAGCTGTGTTAAATGTATGCAATCTTTAAGTTTGATTTTGAAGAGAACCCCCTCAGTTCATTGATACAGTTTATTACTTAAAAAGTATTGTACATTTTATTATTATTGTTAAATTTACTTTCGTTTACATAAAAATAGCATCGATATTTATTATAAATACGATATCATAACGTGAAGTAATGGAAGTTGCCAGTGCGCCCTGGTGAGTTTTAGGAATGAAATTACTTCGGTCGACAAGCTACGTTTGTCCGTGTCGCTGAACAATTGTATTTTTACTACCTTCCGTAGTCTTTTCTTGACTGTAATTCCAGAGATAGCGTTTCAGTTAAGCGTACCATCAACTTTATATTGAACCCTTATAAGAAATGAAAGGTATCGTTGAACTGACATTTACTTTCCTTCTTAATAATACAAAGCAAATTAAAAATATCCACCTATAATAAAACTATCACATTATTTAAGGCTTATAAAATACTATTTAACGAGTGTAATGTTTCGAAACAGTCATCAAATTTCTGTCCCACCTTCTATACTACAGGCTACTACAAGTGTACTACAAGCTGAAATATTTTTGGGGTTCATAACCCTCCTCCATCACCCAAAAAAAATCAAACTTTTTAAAGCAGTTTCACGGGGTTAAGTGACCTTACGCCACATACCATAGATATTGACCTTTTTTGTAGTATTTAAAGAATACCTTTATCTCTTAGACAACGTAATGTGTTTAATGTTATGTTCTGTGTACGGACAAAAAATTAACTTTCGTCTGGAAACGTTAGGCGTGGATTGACAAATAGAATACTAATTTGTTTGGATTGTGTAACTGGTTTAATGGTTTCAGTTACAGTCAAAATACTGTCAAAAAATTAAGACATAGATTAAACGGTCATTTTTACAGATGTAGAGGAGGCCTAAATTGTTTGTGAGCGAATCCACTATACACCATGAAGTTTTAATCAAAATTGTTTGAGAGTTTTTGAGAAATTTGTATTTTATAACCTTTTGTGACCTTTAGACTATGAAGCAGGTTGTACAACCACTAAACACCAAGCACATAACATCGCAAGCCAAAAAATTAAGTGCATGTATAACTATTTTTTAAATAGTTATTAGCAAATATCCCTATGAATTATTGGACATTTGCATGTTTTAATACAGTAATAAATTTGGTATATAAAAAACATCAAAAGATATATTTTTGAAATAATTTTTCACATTGTTGGCTTCTCTCATAAAGAATTATCTATATGTAAATAAACTTATACCTCAAAATCAAAAATATTTGTCTAACGTCCTATGTATATTATGTTTAGACCTTAGTAATTCACATAGAATATATTTACCTGGAATTGCACATTTGTCAGTCTTAGCTGTTGTACCTCAGCTATTTACTGTCAAAGACATAATTTCAGATTACATCCTATAAGATTCAATTATAATTTCCAAGCCTCGCAAAGATAATCTCGAATTTCTCGCCTGAAGTTAAGAGTCATCAATTCCACTTACCTCCTTATCGCTTCATATTCGTCGTCTCATCTTTGAGACTCTGATTGGTTATCAAATATAACACAACATATAACTCAGCTATTTTCTTTCTGGAGGATTTCTGCTCATTAAAATACCTATCTCACACCAAATTGTGGTAAGTTCAGTTTGTAATGTAAATATGCACTGGACAGATTTTTCGTTTAAATTATATTACTAATACCTTTTAAAGTATCATCAAACTATCCAGGTAGATATTGTAGGAATAAGAAACGAGTGTAAGATGATTGTGGCGCGATATTGTAGTCTTGTTACTGACTACGGCTCACATGTCACTTAGACAGGACTGTTCATTATTGATGTCCCAAAACCCAATGGTATCTAAGGGACCTACAGTTTAACGTGGTCTCCAAATCACTTTTTACTCTGAATTATGAACTGATTTAATAATGAGATTGCCATTTGCAGATTAACTTAGTATTCAATAGTGCTGACGTTAATCCAAACCATAGGGAATAAACACATCCACCGTCCACAGCTCCTAACAATCTACAATTCGTGTCCTTCAAGTAGCTGGATTTCTGTTTAACTAGAACAAGTGAATTTATAAGACTAAACACCAAGACTTAAAAACTCAAATTGCTTAAATATTTTTAAAACTTTGTTACGATAGTCTTATCACAGAAAGGCCATTGTCTTTCTTCGTTGCTATTCAGCTGGCATGTACTGCCTACGTCATACAAAAACGGATATAGTAAAGGTATAATGACAGATTTGATGGAATATTAAAGGTAAAGGTAAGATCAAGATAAAAGAAAGGCATAAAAAATCACTGACTCTGCAGGGAAGAGCTTTCGGTAGATTACACACGGCCCCTCCACTCCCCACCGTACCCCTCCATGCCATCATTCCGCCCCTTATAGCCTCCTGGACCCCACGGACTCCCTTTGAATACTCTTGATCCATTCTACATCTTAGAAAACCAACACCTCTATCTAACAATTAAAATATGGCATCGGAGTCAATCTGTTTCTTATTATAACACTTACAATTTTACTAAAATACTGAATACTGATAAAAGATGAATAGACATGAATTAGGCGTGCCTTTTGAATATTTATAATGTTATGAGTGGAGATAAAAATATTTTTCATTACACCGTACCGAAAGTAGCTGTGAACGAAAAATCACGTTTCCCAAGAATTTAGAGCAAGGCTAAAATATCAGCTGATTATTTTTACCCTTACTCCAAATTACTGTTCCTTCCTCACAAAAACGGTTCTGTATTTTCCCACGATGCGTCCCGTGCTAGTGTTTACTTAACATTTATTTGCACAAAACAGCTGATTCAATCAGCTGTTGTAACGCTTCTAAACGTCTAAAATAAAAATCCTCGGCTTCGCCTCGGACGTGAAACTCGCTTTATTAGTCTAATCACACAAAGTCCAGTGTCATTTTCGTTGCTATTCAGCTAAATCCCTCACAAGATTTTGTCTTCCACCTTAGGTTTTGTATTTTAGACGAGGACCTTAGATATTTAATACAAGAGTATCTAGCACCGAGTTGAATAGCGCGAATCCTAAATACAAAGACACAACTATTTACTTGATCTTGTAACAAGATTACAAGGTCGCGCCACAATCATCCTACACTCATTTCTCATTCATACGTGGCTTAAAATACGTGGGGTAGGTTGCCATTTCAATAATCTAATCTAATAATCGACTAGAGTCATTAAATTTCACAGAATAAGGGGTTTTAGCGAAATTTGGTAGAGACGTGTATTCCTACATTTGCTCGGACGAGTTCGTAAACCAAAATATCGGTCAATCAGAACGGGTTGTTTGGGGGGGTTTGTACTAAAAAATTGGGGTTTTTTGCGTTTTTCATATGTAATTAAAAAAATTTATCTTTCACCATTAGAGTCAGCTTACTTAAGAGTTGGTTTTTCTCTATCTTCAAGGGTTACCGAGATATTAAAAAATCTAAACACAGTACGTTGTATTTTGGAGCTCCAATGTTAATGTTATGGAGGATAAGGTAAAATTAATAGTTCACTTATCAATCAATATTTTTTGATTAAACTTTATATTTAGCTTCACGCAGTTGAGATCTATCCATTTATACTTAAAAATCATTGTTTATGTGTTTATCATG
Source organism: Nephotettix cincticeps (assembly GCA_023375725.1). NCBI lineage: Eukaryota > Metazoa > Arthropoda > Insecta > Hemiptera > Cicadellidae > Nephotettix > Nephotettix cincticeps. Next base: position 135,682,690 of record CM041786.1, read on the forward strand.
GCAGCTAACCTGCATACTCTTTCCCCATGTTAATCATATAGAGAATAGGCAAACTCCTTTATTTATGAACTGATGTTTATGAAACTTAGTATAAATGATCAAAATAAAAATTATTCATGTTAGAAATGCGTTATTTTAATGTTCCTCACAGCAGCATACCTGCATACTCTTTCCCATGTTAATCTTATGGATAATAGGCAAATAACTATCATATTTTTCGACAGATATTGATAAAACTTGTATTATATTATTAATTTGGAAATTCGGTGAGTACGTAGGTCTGCTGCGACGGGGGTATTTAATTTTGTCTTAAAACGATAACTTATTACGGAACTTTACCTATCCTTTTATGATATTACTGCATGAGAATGCTATGGAATACAGTAGGTCTACAAACATTTAAAACTCGGTACAGAGAACTTAAGTTATCACGTTTAGCAGACACAAGAACTGTAACAACAAACAACAGGTGGCGGGGTCCATCACTCACATTCGGCGCGAGTTCCTGTTGCGGCCGCGTCGGATCCGGTTGGCCCATCCGTCTACTTCCGGTTGGCCCATCCATTTACTTCCTGCGATAGATCATCGCTGCCACCTTTACAAGATAGATTATCCAATTTTTCTGTTCGTAAAATTCTTGTAATTTTATAATCGATATGAGTAAATTTTAATAAAATGTAAGTAAATATTTGTCACAGACTAAAACTAACTTAAACATTGTTAGTGTACATTTAATACAGTTATTGTACTGAATTTATTAAACTTTGAAAAAAAAATGCTAAATGCAAAGTGTGATGAAAATATTTAAACAATTTTAGTCATATAAAATATGTACTAAAGTAATATTTTAGAGGTAGGAGTGTTCGTATGCTGAATATTTTTCTGTATTCATACCAAACGCCTTTGATAGGTTTGCTAGGGCTCAGCTGAAATCTGAATGATTATCTACATTTCGCAATTACAGTACATAATCACGAAATTATATGATATTGTTAAAGGCCTATCATTTAGGCTATTTAGAGAAAAAGAATGGCATTTCACAACTTGCTATTGATCAACACAATTATTAAAGTAAAATAAAATAGTTAACTGTTACCTATCTAAGTACTAAATTATCCTCATTTTATAAAGTTCACCACTTACGGTACTTTTTATAACTAAATTTCACTGCTACATTTGAATTATTTTGCTGTTACTGCACTGGTCTGTCACTTAACACTCACAGAATACAACTGAAGTAGTCTAATCTATTATAAATATAATATCATTTAAGATTGGGACCGTGACGTGTCCTGTAATCCAGCTACTTGGAGGTCACGAATTGTGAATAGTTTTAAGTGATGGTCGATGGATGTAGTGTTCTCTTGTGTGGATTAATGTCCACACTATTGAATACTACGTTAATCCGCAAAGACCATCCTCATAATTAGAGTGGTTCGGACTCATAGTTAAACTGTAGGTCCTTTTGATATGGCATTGACTGTTGGGCTGTTAATTAAAAGTTCTGTCTAAGAAACACGTCAGCCTTAGTCAGTAACAAGACTACTAGATAGCGCCACAATCATCTTACACACATTTGTTATTCATACTTGGCTTAAAATACCTAGTGTGGCGCTTCTAGCACACTTTACAGACGATTCATCCGCTGAATCTCAGCTGTTCCTGACGCAGCTGTGGATCCTTCGGGAACATTTCCGCACCACCGTAACAATATCATCTTCAGTTGTATTTGCAAGACAGAATTTCAGGCAGAGACTTAGAGCTATTCACCCATGTCAAGTACACAAATCTCTCCTCTTTGGATTGCAGTCCCAAATTAATTAGACAATATCAAACCCACGTATAATTTCCGGTTTTTGTTTAGGAGAGCTTCGGATTGGTTTTAGCGTATTCATGTGTGACTCCCCACCCTCCTGAGAACAAAAAACTGAGTACTCGTGGGGGGGGAGTGGCGCGCACCACAAAATGCAACCCCTCTGCACAAATACTAGTCATTAAAACACCTACAGAACCGTAAAATTTAAAACATTGAGAATAGTAGGTAATCGCATTCCACCACCTCAGTAACACAGCGACAACCTTGGCAGCTGGCAGCGGCGTTAATAACCGCTCTCGAAGCGGCGGAAAAGCGGCAGAATTAACCTCATTAGCCAGGTCACAAGAGCCTCCCCCTACCCACCCTTTATCATTCACCGAGCTGTTCAAACCCTGGTGTTGGCTGTGACGCGATGTAAGCATTGCCGAACTCCCCGGATCATTATGGTTAAATATAAATGAATTATATTTAAACACGATTTATTTTACTCAGTCAGCTTTAACGTTATTATTTGTTTTGTATGGATGGCTTTAGTTAACGAGGCTATTTAAAGTATGTCGTTATTTAAGCTCAGTTGTTTTAAAATACAAGTAATCACTAAAATAAATTATAGAATTCCATTTAAAGCACACCCTACTGTGAGATGGTAAAATAAACGTAATTAGTGAACTGACTCATACTTTCTTCCTTAAGTAAATTAAAAAGAAAATCTGTAATAAAACTATCATATTCTCTAAAGTGATAACTAAATATCTTTCAAAAAATTTTTGTTTCAAAAAATCATTCATTTTCTGAAAATAACAACAAGAGAAACAAAGTAAAATTTACTGTTAGAATTTTATGGGGAAGCGTCAGGTAATACCAATTTTTTTGAGTTGGCTTTGTTCGTTGATGTAATCTTAAGCTTCACCACAATACCTTACGATACACTAGAAACTCAAATTCAAAAATTCTGACGAAAACAATACTTTCTTCTTATACTATTGTATAGTAATTACAACTATATTTACAACATTAAAATTCCTGTGTTTTACCGGGCGGCTGACGACATTTCTCGCAGCACAGCAGGGTCACACGGCGCGGTAAACGAGTTTACTCGCGATCAATCATTTTGCCACATTGATTGCACTCTAGTTCGCGAAACAACCGATAGAGTGCATGGTTATGCCTCTATGCACTCGCAAAACCAATATGGTTGCTTTGTTGAAATATTTAGTGACTGAAATTAGTTGATAGGCAACTTTAGCCCGTATTTGTGCGCTCCCGTACTGTTTTTTTCGAGAAAACTCGCGAGTCACTACGGCCAGCTGTTTTTATCTATTTGTGTTTATTTTCACTATGGTTTAGCAATAAATAGTTTATATTTTATGAATGTTTTTATTGAATAGGATTTATTAACTAATTATTATTAACTGAAATGGCTCATCCAGACGAAAAAATACTTTTTTAATACCTAAAATAGTCGTAAAATCTTAAATAATTAAAAATGAAGCAAATTTCTGTTTTATATTTTATTTAAGCTACTTAAATCTAAAAAGAACGTTGGGAAAAAATATTTTGATTTTTTACACCAAATGATTTTCAGTAGCGCTTTAAGGGAGGTTTTTATAACATAAAAAATGTTCGAAAATGGCTGTTTTACAACATGACGGTCAACTTAATTTTTCTTGCGAATTGTTTTATATTTTATGGTGGTTTTGGATAACAAATAGAACTTTATGAATTTTTATACTTGAGTATTTTTTATAAATATTGCTCAAACAAACTTGTAAATATATATTTATTAAAATTTAGTCAAGTATAAAAATACTTAAAATTACATTCACAATCCGAATGCACGATAATCTCCCTTAAAAAAGTTGACCACAATGTTGTAAACTGACGATAATTTGAAAAATATTTGATTTCATATTTTTATACCTCTTCCTCTTTATTTAAATCTTATTAGAAGATTTATTGTTTACGAGACCCCAATAGTGGCTCAGTTATAAAATCCTGTTCTCCATGAAAATAATAGTGTTTGGGTAAGAGCGATTTAGTATGATATAAATTAATTTTAAAACGGGGTTTAAAAAAAATAAATTGATATTGGAACGGATAATATTCCATTTGACATTTTTATCCTCACAGTTGAGTGGGACTTGGGAAGCGGAATGATGGAATTGGAGATTTAACGCCATTGGAATATCAATATTGACCGTTTAATATCGTTGCTGTAAGTGACGGACGATTATTACGCCAAGCTTATTTTGTTTAACAAATACTTGTTTCTGTTACCTATCTTTGCAATATTATTGGCTCTTTAGACTGAACGCATACTAGCAATATACAGTACCTCGAAGAGATTTTTTTGCAATTTTTGAATATATATTTTAAAATATCGATTACAAACATGAAACTCCACAGATATAAAGCACATAAGTTTAATCAAATACCCCCAAGCTATTTAATCCGAATTAATCAAAACAAAATGGTACAACAAAATTAAAAACAAAATCTTCGGGGAGAATCTACTTATATTTTTAATAGGAACAGCATAAAGGATAGCAACAGCTGATTTTGCCTTTCCGAATCAGCTGATTTTGTCAACTTACAATAATGGAACAATTCAGCAAGAAAAATTAGCATTTGCCTTATTGTATTATGTAAGCTTTATTGTTTCGTTTCGTATTGTGTCTCATGTAAAAGTTCATTTTCAACTGCCTAAAAAGTGAAAAATATTGTACCTTGGCTCTCTTTTAAAATTAATATGGGTACCACGCCGGTGTGGTTTACATTCAAGAAAATGCATTACACCTATTGAGTTAATTAGGTTTATTGAAAAAGAACTGTTGTTACCTCAGCATTTTTTTTTCAAAAGTACTTATGATTAATTTTTGTTTCGATATTTGTTTCATCATTGCATAGCGATTGATGGTAATCAGCTAGAACAAAGAGTTGCGTATTATTTTAATTCTCATGATTTATAAATGTCGTGTCTCTTTAATTTTATTTAATGAAGTAACATTGAAGAATTAATAATTAATTTGAAGCGGTTTTACAAATACGTATAGGCCTAACTGTTTCGACGAAAACACGCCATTATTTTGACATTCCGCCATTTAGCTATAAATCCTCAGTTTTATGTTAGTAACGTAATCAATACGTCTGGTATTCAAAAATAGCGACCTCTTCGTGGGACATACGTTATAAATAGCAGATTTTTAAAGAATAACTTTTTCCATTGGTCCATACAAATTATTAAAAATAATACTACTGATGTAGTAGTTATATGTGGAATATAAATTTACGCAATGCCCTATAGGTAACATGTCTAAGGATGCTGATTTTAGTGATTGCATTTACATGATTTCATTATAATAAGACGTGTATGGTTACTAAATTAACTCAATTAAATGAATTCGTGTTTAAAATCAGATAAACCTAAAACCTTGGCTAACGCGAAAGTTATTTCTGACTTCAATAAACTGTATTTGAGTTTTTTTATTAACTCTACTTTTAGATAACAATAAACGAAAACCACGATAATTAATCTATATTCCACATGAAGGATTTTAGATTAATTATGGTCTTGGACGTAAAAGGCAATGGAATCGCCTCCAAAGACCGCCGTTACCCCGAAAACCTTGATGTTTAGTTCAAAGAGACGTCGGGCCGGCCAGTGAAAGCTTTGCCGAGGCCGCAACAAGGCTCGCTGCTGGTTCTGAGGTATCCCACGAGGCTGCGCCACCGCCGCTTTACCTATTGTTCCTTCAGGGTTCCCTTCTTGGGATCCTAAATAATTTTACATTTAATAGCGCTTACCTTGCTGAGAGTAAAACAGAATAATATTTTTATAGTCAATAAAATACTACATGATTACCAATTACGGTATTAAAAATACCTTCATTTTACTATTTTTAAAACTAAATATAGACTAGTTATATTTACCTACGCTACTACGGCATCTCGCTGTATTTGATTCCCCAGGCAGACTCAGGCCTATGGAATTTTGCTGTTGAGGTTAAAAAATGTAGGCATATCTTATAATATTATCTATGTATATTTAAAATACCTATAAAAGAGGATATTTGTATACATTTTTTAAGTTTATGCCATCGGAAACTGTTGGAAACACAAAGTAAAACTGTACACTTAGATAAAAGTTTATGGAGAAGGTTTGTGAATCATTAATTTTGTTTTAGCTTAATTGGGTTTCTCCCTAGAAGCCCAAAAAGTATCCCATACTATGAAACCTAGAACTTTATTTACATTATAGCTTTTTTCTTCTGAACATGCTTTGCTATGTCTGTTAATTTAGGATATATACCAGAAATTGAAGCACTTGCATTTGTTTATGTTTTTTATTATGTTTATATTTATGCTTTAAGGTTATACGAGTGACTAACCAGTTTATATTTGAACTGCGATCTTGTTTTGCAAATTTTGCTGCTGTGTTGCGTTATTTTAGTTTATAATGGTCTGAAATTTCACACGACCATTCCCTAAAAATTACAAAAAATATTAGTCTATTTCTAAAAACTAGTTTTTTTAGTTTAACGTTATGTTTTTGAGTTCTGGTTTTTATGGTCTAGATAAAATATAGGCGTTTTGTATTACAGCGAACTGTTTAAATGGTGATAATGTAGTCCTTGTTGGGCTCTGATGACCCAAGGGAATAATTTACAGGAAGATCTATTGGAACATAGACTTTACCTCTTAAATCCTCAATTATTTGCCCTTATTTCCTATTTCGTTTTTCCTAACACCAAATGGAGCTCCGTCACACGTTGATGCGATGTACAAAACAAATTATTTAGGTTTAGATTCGCTGGCATATATTAAACATAATATAATAATTATTGCCTTTATAAAATGGTGGCCTATCCGGGTATATTAAGCCAAATTATGTATAAGAAAGAGTTCCTGTGGGACTTGGAACATTAAAACAAATATGAAAAAATGAGACAAACTATATCATCTCACACTAGGGTACCTTTGATCATTTTACAGCCTGATAAATACACTTGCACGCACACACACACACACACACACACACACACACACACACACACACACACACACACACACACACACACACACACACACACACACACACACACACACACACACACACACACACACACACGATTGTGGTATTGTATATGTGTGTGTGGTATTGTAGTATTGTGAAATCAATATGAAACCAATCAGCTGTAGCTAAGAAATCAAATGTTTTCATTGTAGACAATTTGTAAACAAATTTACTCTCTATAAGGTAAGCATTAGAAATTTAAAACGCCATTAAATAGAAAATTACGGAGTTTTCGAAAAAAAATGTTTTCACTAAAACCTTCCCGGACACATATAGTTCAACTTCCTAAAATTTCATGGCGATCGGATGAGTAGTTTGGCAACGCATAAAGGACATACAGACATACATACAGACATACATACATACATTCAATTTTATATAATATAGAGATAAGCAAATTATTATAGAAAAACGTCTCAAACGTAGACTTTAAAAATGTGTTTCTACCGAATTCTTCCATCACATTGTGCAAATATTTGAGTGTACGTTCAGTATACAGAGAAGAGCACCGCATATCGTTGGGTAAAATTAAGGACTTGCGGCAACACTGTAAGCCACAGCCAGTCTCAGGACTCTTGATTGTTTCAACTTCGCTTCGGAGTTTTCTCACACATAGCGTTCAAGTTTGGACCGCTCCCATAGACTGTCATCTCGGAGTGATTAAACTCACAAAACTAACTTCAAACTAACTTTGTTCTAAGTTTTCTGTGATTAATAATATACGTAGACTATGAAAAGGTTTCAATGTTCGTGGTTTAGCGATGTAGGCTACTTTGTTTGAAATTAATTATTGGTGATGGTGGATTTATGTTGTTTATATTTTTATTACGTACATTTTTCAAGACGATAGTAGATTGTGTTTGAGTCTTTGTGCAATTTTTAGTGAATTGAAATTTTATTGGTATTGTTTGTAGGTGTTTATTGCTTTAATCTTTTTTGTTTTAAGCTTTATACTGGCTTAGTCAGGATTATGTACTACTCGTGTTATATTTTAGGTACTATCTCACCTGAGGACGGAATTAGATTCTAGATCCTTAAACGTCATGAAACTTTGTTTTACTTAACATCGTGATGGAAAATGTCCATAATAAAAATTTTCATAAGATGTAGGTTAACTGTTACGTTATAGGCTGGGATTCAAACATTTTAAAATAATCTATCTGTATTTTATTGTGTGCATTATTATCATTCGAAAAGTTTTAGTACAACAATTTTTATTCAAATTTAAATGTATATTCTTCGTTACATTTTATAATCCGTATAAAGTTTATTTCATAAATTATTTCAAAAATCCTTTTGCAGTATATAACAACGCCAACGTTGCTGAAACGCGAGCTTTACTTAAACAATCGTTAATTCTATTTTATTACTTTACTAGCGGACTCTGCGAACTTCGTAACGCCTAACAGTAAATACGTGTTAACTTTAAGATTGGCCATGTCCTGAATTTGAATTGCTTACGGCTTCGTTATGAAAAATTAAATATTCTAGGTCACGGAATAGTTGTTAATAACAATGCTGAAACGATAAGACCATAAACAAATAAATCTAAAGTGGATTGATTCACTATTAATTATCCAATCCAACTTAAACCCTGAATCGCGGCATTGTTTATAATAATACTCGCATAAAATTCATTAATTCTGCTCGCAAAAAAACAACCAATAACTACACTGGAACAAACAAACCAACCGGTAATCTATAACTTATACATTTTTTTTAAACAATCACAAACATTCGCTGAAAATAACGCACATAGACGTTAGCTGTCGACTGGTGAAAACAAACAACATACAATCAGATGTTAATTAAATATTTACAGTGTTGATGTATGCATATGATCAAAATGCATCAAATCTTTTCGCCATAAGCTTAACTATACAAATTTTACAGGCCAGTAGGGCTTAGCCCTAAGGTTAAACGCAAAACTGCATATGCCTATAGCCTACTCGGAGCAGAGACGAATCCAAAAAAATCAAAGATCATTAAAATCGGTCCAGCCGTTCTCGAGTTTTAACTGCTGTAACTAACAGGACTTTGTTTTATATATTTAGATAAAGGAGAGGACGAATGACAATTCAAATACCAAAATGTTTACAGTATTATGAACACAATTAGAATAGTTTTCTTAAACAATTTAGATATTTAGGTATACATTACACCACATAATTCAAGTGTTTCTAAGTAAGATACGTATTATTATCACAAAATATATATTCTTTATTATTATCATAAACTTATAGCTCCAGCTCAATTGTTTAGTCTTAGTTTTAAATTTGATTTAATTTTATCCTCAGGAAGATCTTTTATACGTTAAGATTTTTTAAACATTTTAAACATTATACGAGTACTGTAATTTTTAAATATATTTCAAATAAATGATCAATGTAAGAAAATCAATATTATATTAAGTTTGATACCTGGTTGTTTATTTTTGTTGAATCATTTGATAGATCACAAGTTCAGTAAAACTTAGAAATAACATGTGGCCATTATCACTAAAAAATGGGGTTTTAGTGTTTATTAATTTGTTTAAATAGGGTAAAGATCAATATCATATACAATGTCATATTTTAAGTATACAAAAAACTCCTCCAAAAGGTATAGAATAGAAAAATATGTTTCATCATTGTGGATGAACTCGTTTAGCGCACGAATGCCGTTACTGAAACGTAGATAGGGAAAAATAGATAGGCTGAAACTGAAATAAGACCCTTTTTGTCTTTTGAGGGTATAAAATTGAAAATTACGAAAATATCATAACTCAAAGTAATATAAAATAAAAATCTAATTTATGTCCAAAGATGTTTGTATAATTTTAAACTTAATATGAAACATGATTGTTCCACAGCATTTGCAATACCTTGCAATACCGGGGTGTATTGCAGTGTTGTCCACTCGACGACAATACAAGCGGCACGACGTCAGCTGGGTTGTGAATAAACATCCAGCCGGTTTCAATAGCCCGCTATTTTCTGTGTCGCAATCAACATATTTTACTCTTTCACATTCATACTTCTGTTGACGTCCTTTTTACCAAATATTTTTGCACTTTAACATCTCGATAAAACCCCCAGAGCTTACTAATACAAATAGGTCCAATATAGGGTTTTCTAATATTTCATCAGATTCATTTATATTTAGTATCTGGCAGCTAATAATTTTAACGATAAACCTAAAATCATGGTTACCTTGGAGTACAAAAAACTTAGTTATTTATCATATTGGTGTAGGTCTCAACTTGCTCAGCATAAAATTGTAAAGAAATTTCATAGAAAACGTGTATATTAAATGGATCGATTTTACTCAATGAAATCGGCCAGCACACGCCTGCCCGATGTTCATATATCCTATGCACAGTACGTGGAGGCAAATAACTAACTCATATATTCATTGACAGATATTTATAAAACTTGACATATAATATTATTATTACAATATTTATTTGAAAATTCGCTGAGTACGCAGGTCTGCTGCGACGGGGGTATTTGTTTTTATTTCAAGAAAACAACTATCAACATCATGTTCAGTCGCCGACAACAATAGTTATTAAACTATTTGTATTATTAGTATAATATTTATTCTTCTAAAATTGTCTTATTCTATCCGAGCAAAGCTCGGTCTCCATGTACTGTTTGTTATATTCACAGTAATGCCACCCTCGCCTCGTGGGACTGCCTTTGACTGGACTAGAACATACACCTTTTCCTCAAGATGCTACAATCAGTTCGTACACACTGTTCTCGCAGACAGAATTTTTCAATTGTATAAATTAATGAACGATACCATTGCCGCTCCAGTTTGTTCGGATCATACGACAGTGTTACCGGCGGAGACAGGGACTGAGGCTGCGGGCGGTTCTGTATATCGATCATCCACAGCCGCATCAATCTTGCGAGCTCCTCGTCTACCCTGCCCTCCTGATATCTTTATCCATTTAAAGGGATGTTTCACCCTAATAGTCCTTTTACCTGACTGCATAAGTTTCTTTCGTTCGTCAACGGAACGTCTACATATTTAACAAACATTTATTTCGGCAAAGAAAAAAGAAATCCTGCCATAAGATTGCGATACACCTCTAGAATAATTATTACATAAATGAGTTTTGCAAATGTTTCACATCAGAAACTATGTTTTAAAATGTTGAATATTTGACGTGAAAAGAAAGTGAACACCGATGTCGATCGGACACGACTAATTTGATAAGTTTCAAGGAGACAATTTGTTGAATCTAGAGTTCTCATGTAGATAACATTTTCTAAAAAAAATAGTATAATTCCTATTGGAAATTTGCAAAAAGTAATAAAATATAATGATACATATTTACTATATTCAAGGTAAAAAATCATCATAGCTCTTAAACCCAAGTCCTGGAAAATAACTGTATTCCAAATGACCTTCTCTATGCTCTCAAAATACAATGGGCACCTCGTTTGAATTCATGCCAAATGATTTCGTTCCAGTACAGAAAAATCCTACAAATTGAATCTCAGTGAAATGACATTATTTTTATGTAATATTAAAACAGTATAACATACATGAATTTGTGGCCCATTAACATAAATAAATAAAATTAGAGCTTCGTCTGTACATTGCTTGGAATTAAGTTTTTTCCTTTATTTTTACAGTTTGTACCACAGAGAAGCCAAAATGTCTATCTATATTTCTGTCCGTCTTTTTATAATGCTTTCCCGTGAAAACGAGAATCTATCTAGAGAAGCTTTCAAATATATTTTCATTATTCTATGCCTTATGAGGAAGGTTTTGAAATCTCTATTAATCTCTAAGGTCCCTAAATCTCTATTAATAAAGTTATAAGCTCAGAAAACTCAGTTTTAAGGGATATTAAAAACTAAATGGTTGTTCTAAGTTTTAATGATCCGTGAAAGTGATTAACAGAAAGGAATAACCAGGCGTTGAATCAAAATCAATATTAGTATGTTTTCATCGATCACTGATATTAAATCCATTACAAAATTGTACAATATTTATTTATTTATATACAGGGTGTTCATTAAAGTCGGGGACAAACTTCGGGGGGTGATAAAACTCATCAAAATAAGCAAAAAATGTCCTATAAACATATGTCGAAAAATCCCTCGTTAAGCCGCTAGCCGCCATTTTTTATTTTTACAAACAACGTTATATATCAAGAACTATTTAAGATACAGAAACCAAACTTTGCACACATATTTATTGGTCAAATAGGTAAATATTCGCAAACTATCATTTAGTTTGCTTTAATATTTTCAAAATGGTAAAAATCTTTTAGTTAAAATAGCAAAAAACCATTAACTTTATAAATTTTTACATGAGATAAAAATATAAAAGTAAATGATACTTTGAGAATATTTCTGTTTTTGACCAATAAATATGTGAGAAAAGTTTGGTTTCTGTATTTGTATGGTTCTCGATATAAAAAACAAAATGGCGGCTAGTAGCTAAACAAAGGATTTTTCGACATATGGTTATGGGAAGTTTTTTGTTTATTTTGATTAGTACTACCACCTCTCGAAGTTTGTCCCCGACTTTAATGAACACCCTGTATAGGTACTGTATCGATGTTTTATTTTAACGTAAGCCAAATTGTAACACCTTTTTCAACATTTTCTAACATAAAATGATTACTAAATCATTATCTAAATTATCGATGATTACTAATTCATTGAGCTGACAATTCATTTCAAAATGTTGTATGCGCTTTTTACTTGTTTTGATTTCCAACATGTTCCCAACACACCGTTAAGTGGGTTGATGTAGCCAAATGTGAACGATGGTCTGGATTAATATTTCACCGTGTTTTACTTACACGTCCCAACCGTCTTCCCTCGGTTTGTGGTTCGCAGGTTTACAATCTCGGCTGCGCAAACTTACCTAGCTTCGAAACCTCCGCTAATTAACCATTGTTACATTTTGCGACGTTATCAAGTAAGCTATTTTTTATTAGAACGAGTATTTTATTTCTAATCCTCACTTCTCCTTAAAATTAGAATTAAGTACAATTTATTTTTAATAGTTTCCCACATCACTAAACTTTTATATTCTCAACTTGTTGTTTACAGATTAAAATTCTAAACCACCATTTCCCCATTAGAGTAACCGGGTGAGGCGCATCGCTGACGAGTGAAATGTTGAAACCAAACAGAAGTACGCGGGTTCAAATCTTCACCATGAGCAATTTGGCTAATTTGGCTTGCAAATGTGGTACAGTGGAGGGTAGGTCCACCTAAAATAAACGGTGACCTGCTTGGGTAGATGATGACGGCATTTGTATGCTTGCAGTGGACACTATTTTGCATCTGCTACTGGACGAGGCCCTACACACGGTCAGTTTGATGTGACAGTTTGGTGTGAATAGTGAACACACCGAACTGACCTTGTGTATACAAATTCAATGTGAGCTTACACAAAATACTGAACTGATGGAAGGACAATTTCGTCGTTTTGGTGTGACACATCGAACTGACTGTTGTTCGAAGAGAGAATGTGTAACGGTTGTTCACTTCAGTAAGGCACAGACATCGTTTGATAGTGAAACTTTAAACTTGTCGGTCATCGCGTTGTTGCCTTCGTGTGGCAATTTGACTATATGATCATATTATTTTATAATATACAAGCAGTAAGCCCGTTCTTTGTATAAGTTATAAGATTCAGTAAAAGAAGAAATATTATCAAGTATTTTCAATTTTCAATGCATTGGCAACAAACAAGTACTGTGATAAATAAAAATTAAATTGCGATCTCCATGGAACCCAAAGTTTAGTCTCTTAACCAACTTCGTCAAGTAAATAACGTTATGTTTCGCGGTACATGTTAAGAGACTATTTCCCTGTAGATGCGTTATAGGTCGTTGCTGTGGAAGCTCGTAGCTTCCATAGCGGAAACGGAACGCGTCTATTGTGAAGCCCTTCGCGAAAGGAGTTTCACAACAGCCCAGGTTTCTTGGCGTACCGAACGATACAAACGAAGTTCGCAACTTTATAACATAGTGGCCGTGCGTCACAAAACAATTAGACTTTCCTATTTTAGGCCTAAAGAACCAGTATACCAAATTTGAGCCACTAAAGTAATTGGGAAGTGGGAGAATTAGTGATGAGTGAGGGCTTTGACGTTTATTTATACAGATATTTTGTATAGAAATTTGATAATACCAATAATATTATAGCAATAGTAATATAATAATGATACATCTTAATTATTATATTACTATTTTTGGGGGTTGAAACAGTTCCTGAACTGCTTAAACTTTTTATTATTTTTTAACCTTAGATGGGACGGACGGACCACAAGGGGTCAAAATGAAATATTTAATAGAATCTTAGGTTGATATGTCAAATCATATTAAAGATCTTTTTTAGCAGAGTACAATTACACAAACCCAACTTTTTAAGGACGACCGAGTCAAAAATGGCATCCATTCATAGATGGTTAGATTTTTAAATTTTTAGCCACTGGTAAGTTTTAAATATATTTATTCATTCAATATACAAAAGTAAAACGTTGCAAACTATTTTTTGTAATTTAAATCTTACAATTAATTTAATAATAATAAATTAATCATACAAATTTTACATAACCGAACACAAAGTGGTGTACACGCGATCACATAATTAAGTAAACGTAATTTAATTATCCGCCTTTAACATAGAATAGTTGCATTCACGGTGGATCTAGTTGTTTATGTTTATCTCAAAATCACGAACTCAAATTAATTAAAAAACACAGAGATGAAAAGAGAGAATGATAAGAAAACTGATAATTTATAAATTAAATTTAGAGAGTTGAAAAAAATAAAACAGCTGAAGAATTGAATTGAAGTGTGTGAAGAGAAGAGTATCCAAGATGGCAAATGCGTCCTTTGTCGAAGAGTTGACTTCCTTCTTGATTAACCAATGACAATTATTCCATTTTGACAGAACGTACTACACCTAATGGTAATTCAAATATATTAGTAAAAAGTTCTGAACACCTTATAATTAGTAACTCGCATACTTGAGAGAGTTGTATATCTAACAGATATAGGTGAGAACGAGGTGTGAGGTGTGAGGTGTGAGGTGGTGGTGTGATGACGGAATATTCTCAGACAGTGTGGTGGATGGTGGGTGGGGAGGAGGTGGAATCCGTGTGTAATCTACCGAGAGCTCTCGCTGCAGCATCACTGATATCCCGCGTACCGACGTTTTCCTCACATCTGTATCTCGTGGACATGTGTACTCCCCACGTTATATCTAAGGGGAATCATTTCAGTTCATCTAAGCAGCTGTTCTTATAACGTAGCTATGATGTCACTAACCATATGACGTCGTAACTGAATGACGTCACTGTTTAAAATTTTACACAAATCGTCATCCCCTCCCCCCAGACCTAAGACATATCCATGTCAAAATTACTTAATTTAACAACAAATTATGATAAGTTCTTGCAAATTAGTTCAAATTTTTAGTGTCTTCATAAGACCTAGTGTGACTATTTCATCTAACCAAATTTAACGACAAATATAGAGGTCGGCAAAAGAGCGTGGAAGAAAAAGCACTTTTGATCGAGTGACGAGCTTTATTTTTCGTCTTACCAGGCTTTAATAGTAAGCTCAATTCAGAAGGTAATTACTGCTTCACTTTTACTTTTTATTTTGCTAATTTAGATTTACTACGTGTGGTGAGCTGATTTCTTCTATGACGAAAAAACATTTTCATCTCATCACATTAGAAATTGCAGAATTGGGTTTAAAAGTAGGAAAACAACCTTTTTCCAAGCAGTGTGACTAAAACGTTGGTTTATTCATTAAATATAATATGTTGAGACACGAAGGTAAACATAGACGTGAGTTTCATTATTTTATCAGTTATTGGCGGTGGAGAGAATAGGTTTAGGCTAATGTCTAGACCGATCAGCTGTGAGCATTATTGACTGGGGCCAATGAGAATCCAATACAAACTCCATGAAGGAGAAGTAATAGCAACAATAATTGTTAGAGCTTCATCTTATTTTGATGGTTTATGACTTGATATGGTTAAAAAGATATATCAGAGCTATGACTCAGAGAACCATTGTGTTGGACCCGAAAAGTCTGACTTAGTTATATTTGCTGATGACTGTTCTTTGGGATTTTCTCATTAAACTGAAGAGCAACTCATTTCTGATGTCAATAGTCAACTTTCAAAATTTAAATTTTGGTTTACGTAAAAAAACTTGAAATTAAATATGAGCAAATCTAACTTTACTAATTTTTTGGTTGGAAAAATAAAAAAACTCTGACGAAATAACATTAGGCAATAATAAATTACCTGAAGTTAACTCTCATAAATTTATTGGACTGCTCGTTGGCAGTTGATTGACCTGGTGCTTACGTGAACCATGTTTGCAATAGAAGTGTTATGCCCTTGGCCGTCTTGCTGAGGTTTGCAGTGTAGAAATCCTCCGAGTAGTTTTTTTCACATGTAGAATCAATTCTTAGAGACGGTATTATATTTTGGGGTTTCTTGAGAGTTCAAAACTCAAAACTCACTATCTGTGAGTCTTCGTGACGAGTTGTCTACTGAACTGAACTGTTATATTCGTGATGGAAAATGTCCGCAATTAAAATATAAATTACATAAATCCACCATCACCAATAATGAATTCCAAAAAAAGAATTTTAGGTTATCTTTTACCTTTAGAACCAGCGCAAAAATCTACAAACTTCGTATTTTGAACTTCCAATGTTAATCTAATGGATGATGAGGAAAATTAACATTTCACTTATTAACTTTTAATGTTTAATGAAACTTGGTATATAACTTCCATTCATTTATTCTTAACAATAATAGTTTATGTGTTTGTCATGGTGCATAACCTGCATACTCTTATCGCATGTTAATCTTAAGGAAAATAGGCAAATTCTTTTATTTATAGACATATATATTGATCGAAATTGCCATATATTATTTATGAAATATGATTGATTTGGAAATTCGCTGAGTGCACAGGTCTGCTGCAACGGGGTATTTATTATAAATGAGCTTAATGGTTTTTCAGTAAAATAATTTTAGTTGTAGTGGTTTCGCTAATGACCTAACCAAAAACGAACCTCAGTATCTGATAAAACAAAACACGAAGCGACCACAAGTGACCAAAATATTTCCTGTTGAATATTCTGTGTCATTTGGGGCTCCAAACTGGAGGGCTTAGTTGCTTCGGTAATCCAAACTAATGAAGTCACGGCTTAAAACCCCATTGGAACATCGATGTTGACCCAATAAATATTTGTAGAGAAACCACAAACCTCGTACTCATTATTTTGGTTTATTTTTCATAAAGATCTACACAAATGTTGGTCACGTACCTCTCAGGTAATTTTAATTTTAATACCTGGTACAAGTAATTATTTAGTTCTTTAGTAGCAAAACTATTTCCATAAATAACCACTTTAAATTTAATTTACCGGCTAAACTATTTGTTGACGGCTATCATGTGTGGCTAGCAATTCTGGTACACAATTAATTAACCTTTTTCTAATGGGGAAAATCCATTATTTCGCCACAGATGAAGACTCTCAAGGCGTGAGCCTAAACTGAATACAGTAGCTAGAAAATTATCTTTCTGCTGGTATAATGTTTGAGCTTCCTTTAATCTGTGTGTTTAAGGAAATTAACCATCGTAGAATAAGAACATAAAGAACAGCGTATTCTCTTCCTAGCGTATTCAGCATCAAATATTCCACATGGAGCAAAGATTGTCAATTTGCTTAACAAAATTGTTAAATGTGTATAATTACATTAGTTAGTAGCAAAAAATATTCTTAACCTCTTTGGGCTCTTCACTGCAGAATGGATACATTATGTCCTTAAAACTGGATTGACTTGCTACACGATTTGCGCTCTCTGGAATCTTAGGTCCAGAACATTTGGTGAAATAAAACAGACTAATTAAATTTTAATATTATTGCCCTTAGTACTAGAAAATACGAAAGTTTGTAAATATGTCTTTCCCTCGAGGTATCCGGTCAACCATTGGAAAGATTGAGCTAAAATTTGAAAAACTCTTAAGTAACAGGACAATTAATCGATCCTATGGGGTTCTGAATTTCAAATTTAATTCCTGAAGGAGTATATTTTAAATTCGTTACATACATGTTTTCTCTATGAGCCTTCATTATTGTTATTGCAGTAAATTCAATCTCACTTAGGAGTTGGAAATCAAATTACACCTACAGCAATTGTCCCAAAACTGATTGAAAATAAATTAAAACTCATATGTGGTAGCTTGATTGAGATAAATAAATTTATCTTTATGACTTATTCAACTGAATTATTAACGAATTCACTCTAAACCAATGCTTTTCATCGAAAATACTTCGTAGCATACAAATTACAATCAGCTATATAAACAAATTAGAGATTTTTCTGTACATTGCTTGGAATATATTAGAATTATGATATTTCTGGTTATTTCTATGTTTTATAACCCCAACAGGCCGAAATGTATCTCATCTAAATTAATTATTGTCTGTCTTTTTATAAAGCTAAACAAGGCATTTGTGTTCGTTTTCTCCGTGAAAACGAGCGCATCCTCAATTATGAGACTTATTCTCCTTATTTTACACCTTTTAGAGAAGGTTTATGTTTACTTAAAACTTGCCCACACATCATGGAAATAAAATAATAAGCTATCAAAAACCCTGTTTTGAGCAATACATTTATTTCCTGTTTACAGATAATGTGATCTATACAAATAATTTGATTGAAAGAAAAATAAACAACAGTCAATTTTTTTAAATGTATTTATTGAATTTCCAATCCGTTTTGTTAAATGGACAATGAGTAAATATGATGATGGATGAGAAATAAACAAGTTACAATATACAATGGTACTAAAAACTATAATGATGAGGTTATATCAAAGATGGTAACAAATAAATACATTTTTTAAACAAAACTTGGAAATTTTGTTTAAAGTGTGGATGACAAGTCTGAAAAGCTTGTTTCTTGAAAGTCTGTAAGTGTGGTGGCTGTTGTCTAGAAGATTCAGGGCGAGAAAGTTGATGTGATTTTCGAGTCTGTCATGATACTTGAGCAGTGAAATTAAACTAATATTAGTTTCTTTACATTGTTCATTAGTTTTCAGAATAATATTATTTTCACATTTCAAAATAAGTACCTGGTGACCGAGCTTTGCTCGGATAGAATAAGACATGTTTTACAAGTTAATTAGCAAAATTAAAACAAATTTAGTGCTCAATGAAAACATTTTAGAGTTTTTGGCCAACCTCAATTGTTTTAGCTAATCTTATACTGAATTTAAATGTCCATACAGTTTGTTATTATTATCCTGTGATCAACTGATTTTGCTTCAAGGAATGTTTGAAAAGCAAAGATAAATATAATTACAATAGTTAATTTTTTACAGTGGCTTCAAGCAATAGAATGAATACGATTTCTTTCAAAACACAAAAGATTTTGTAAATAATTTTCTCTGCTTTTATTGCCTGTTTTTACAAATTGTAGTAAGATAATTCTTTATTACATACATGAAATAAATATTAATGCAAAACCTCTATTCACATATTTTTGACACCATCTTCAATCAATAACTGTCAAACGGTTATAACGGTTTCAGTATGTTTACATTTGATTTTCCATAAGCGTAATGTTAAATTTTTAGATTTTAAACTTAATATTACAAGAAAACAAGATTTTTCCTGTACATTAGACCTATCTAGAACTTATTTTCTACTCAGAAATTAGTTATTTCCAAAATTTAAAGAAAATCCTTAGTGCCGTTTTCGAGATCCGTGCATATTATATATATAACATATTTATATATAAATTAAGTTTATTATATATTATAAAATTTCGATTATAGATTGGATATATATAAAAATAACTTAACATCTAATTAAAATGGTATAAAATTTATTTAGCTGTAAATGAATGCCAAATCATTAAGATGAGTATTTATTATTTTCTTTGTATTGATTTGTTTGGAATTCCAGGTTTATATTTTGTCATGATAATCTTTCTTCTTCAAGGACTGTGCACACCAGAGCGATACTTTATCGCTAGAGCGTTGCAATAACAAATTCCTAGAATTTATCTGCGATACTTGGGCGGTAATGTCGCAGGTGAAACAGATGCTCCACACCAGAGCGGGGAAAGAGACTTGCGGGAAAGCCGGTACACCTCGGGGCTGTAGGTTGGGTGGCTAAGAGACTCTAGAAGTAAAATATTGTATTGTACTGTGTGTACGTACCATGACATCGTCTGATGAAGAAGAAGCGTCGCTGTTACTAGCCGTGCTAGAATAGTGCGGACGTTAATCCATACAAGAGAACACTACATCCACCGACCATATCTCACAACTATCCACAATTCGTGACCTGCAAGTAGCTGGATTACAGGACGTCGCCACCGTCCCAGTCAAAATAAATACAATTAACTAAATATAATTGCAAAATGAAATGTATTTCTTAAAAGATAGCTAAAATATATAAATCCTGTCGAATTTTAACACAAGCGTTTGCTTAATACATTGAGATGGCTATGGTCAAAATACAATGGTCACATTAAATTCACCAGACCTTGGAGGTTACCTTTGCAAATTTGCAAGCTAACATCACATTTATATATTATTAATAATGAATAGGTCTTTAAGATAATTTGTATATTAGACAGTACATAAGTAGTATGTCTAGTTTAGAAAACAATTTTAATCTGATTTATAAATTAACTAATACCCATTGTGTGAACTAAGGTATTTTAAAATAATAATTGTGTAGAAAAGATAAAATGAAAAGTTTATTATGCTACAGAAATAGAGAAGAACAATAGTGTAAGAGTGTTAGATTAATAATGTAAAAAAGAGGAAACAGAGTTGAAGATCAGCGTACATCAGACTGTCACGCTTATGTTTAGTATTCCGGCCTCGCGTATCGTAGAAAATAGGAAACACTTGGGTACGTCCTCAAGTGAATATTGTACAACACTGCCGGGTCTTTTCTCTTACTGGTCGCGTTGACATAAAAAATTCATTGAGCTCATTGAGAAAATTATTTAAAATTAAAATGTAATTAATGGAAAAGACCATATTTTAGTGATTACAGTACAGTACCTAGAAAATGCCAAGTCAGGTACTTTTTAGAAAATCAAACTCTTCTCAATCTTCCTAAAACAATTTCCATTCTCCTCAGTACGATTTTGCAAACTTTTTCTTTCCTTATGCAACAATAAAAGTATATTCTGGTCTAAAACATATATCAGGAATTGTAACAAGAATAACCAAAGATCTCCGTACCAAAATAGGTTAAATGAGCATTTAAGTTTTCAGTAATGAAAGTAAGATAATATTTACTCAAATATAATTAGAAATGGAGTAATTTATAACTTGTGTTACATTAAGAATGTAGAGAAAATCGAGTAAAAAAAGTTAATAAAGAAAACATTTACCACGCTTATCAGTCACAAAGATAAGAGAAATAACCGTAAAGGCAAAACGGTTGATGTCGGTTATTAACACCGAGTGTGGACAGCTGATAACGGCGTGGTTGTTGCTGTTATCAGAGGCATTGATGGAGTGTAACGACCTTGCCACTGACAATGCACTGTGTAGGGCCTCCCTTACACGGGAGGAAGGACAGCTGATAACGGCGTGGTCGTTGCTGTTATCAGAGGCATTGATGGAGTGTAACGACCTTGCCACTGACAATGCACTGTGTAGGACCTCCCTGACACGGGAGCAAGGACAGCTGATAACGGCGTGGTCGTTGCTGTTATCAGAGGCATTGATGGAGTGTAACGACCTTGCCACTGACAATGCACTGTGTAGGACCTCCCTGACACGGGAGGAAGGACAGCTGATAACGGCGTGGTCGTTGCTGTTATCAGAGGCATTGATGGAGTGTAACGACCTTGCCACTGACAATGCACTGTGTAGGACCTCCCTGACACGGAAGCAAGGACAGCTGATAACGGCGTGGTCGTTGCTGTTATCAGAGTTATTGTTGGAGTGTAACGACCTTGCCACTGCTGAGGCACTTAGTGTAAACGCCCACTGGAACCGTAGGCATCTGATAACGGGGTGGTAGTTTTTTAGAGGCCTTGATGGTAGTGTAACGAATTACAGTAATATTCAGGCCTTAGTAATCATATGTTAAGAAATAGATAATTCTCAAACCTATTGCTACGGCCATTGAGTATTTCTCCTTGTTTTGTCATTGTTTCAATTGATGATATATTTTATTTAATAATTTTACAAAGTGTTTGACAATCCAATACTATAATACGAGCAAGGTTTGTATATATATATATATATATTTGCACACGGATCTCGAAAACGGCGCCGAGGAATTTCTTTAAATTTTGGAAATAACTAATTTCCGAGTAGAAAATAAGTTCTAGATAGGTCTAATGTCCAGGAAAATTCGTGTTTTCTTGTAATATTAAGTTTAAAATCTAAAAATTTAACATTACGCTTATGGAGAATAAAAAGTAAACAATACAAACCAAAACAGCTGTTTATAACCGTTTGACAGTTCTTGATTGAAGACTGCGGGGAACAATATAGAGGTTATGCATTAATATTTATTTTATGAATTAAATAAATGCAAAATTATCAGGTTACTAAACAATTTGTAAAAACTTAAGGATAACATAGCTGTGCGAAATAAAAGCAGAAAAAAGTATTTCCAAAATCTTCCGTGTTTTGATAGAAAACGTATTCGTTGTATTGCTTGAAGCCACTGTAACAAACCAATTAATTTATGTAAATTAAATTTCTCTTTTGCTTTTCAATCCTCATTCCGTTTATAACAAAATCAGTTGATCACAGGCTAATAATAACGGTATGGATAATTAATTAGACAGTAAATGATCGGCTTTGGCTAAAAGACGTTAAACGGCATCGCTCAATTGACTAACGTCGTAGCCGAGTTGTAGCGTGTCGGCCTCAAGAACTATAGGCCGCGAGTTCCATTCCCACCAGGGGCGATACTTTTTCTTCAGTGCTATATTAATTATGGTGTATTAAATCGGTTTTATTTCAACCACATACATGTTTTCATTGGGCAGTAAATTTGTTTTAATTTTGCTAATTAACTTGTAAAAACATGTCTTATTCTATCCGAGCAAAGCTCGGTCACCAGGTACTAGTGCCTAAAACGATTAAAACTGTTTTTACATATTAAAATTTTAAATTTCTCTATCATTTTATTATAGCGTAAAAAGCATAATCCTGTATTGCACAATCATAAACTTAATTTCGGTGGGTGTACTGCATCCTACTATATTATTTTTATCACTTAACTATTTTGGATTTATCAATAAATTCATTTTAAAGCCTCTTTTGACTTTTATAGCAACGTATAAATAGATTGATATAAGTTTTTAAATCTAACTTAAAAACGAATAATTTGCTAATAAATTTGAAAACCGTGACATATTTAGGGCCGAAATAGTACATCGCATAGTTTTCACATATTTTTATTAAACGACACTTAATTGACCCAAAACTAATATAACACTATATTACGTCTATACAACTTTAACATCGTCTTCAGCTTCATTTATGTAAAAATTGAAGTTTTATAGTGAGGTTATTATAAAATAACTTCGCATCAATCTTTCAACCAAACTTTTAACATTCCTTTAATTCTTTTTAATGTTATTCATGGTGTAATAAAGTGAATTAAGTTTGTTTAGTTGCTATGCTCAATATCTCTTAATCACTCCGTATCTGGGGCGATGTCAAACAGGGGTTGCACCATCAGGGCTTCTGATTGGTCGATGTAAACAACGCATAATTACCAGAGCTGTGATTGGCAGACATCAACAATGCTTAATTATCTCAGGTCTGATTGGCTGACACGAACAACAGTTAACTGACGTAACCGGAGGACTTGTTACATAAGAAATAGATAGTTACTCTGATCAATTTATGTATTTTTTAGTATTTGTTCCGATAGTTTTATACCTCATGACAAATAAGAACTCTGTTAAGTATCGAGTGAACCGATTGTGTTTGGTCATGTTACTCGGTAACGACACACACACACACACACACACACACACACACACACACACACACACACACACACACACACACACACACACACACACACACACACACAATACATTTCATGTTTTGGTAAAACTCCACCAACTCTCACTTGGGTTCTAACAAAACTTTAATTTTATTAATTAATTAAGAATTTTATTTAATCTCCACGATAATGGAATCATAAACTCCACAAAAAAACTTATCGTATTTAGACATAAAAATAAAATAATCAAATAAATATGTCTAGTTAAATTGTAATTAGTTCATATCCAAATACTGAAAGGCGGTCCTATTTTGATACATGATCTTAGTTCTAGTAATTTAGTTCAATAAAATGCACTTGTAATAAATAAAAGTATATTCTATTGTTCTTTTGAAAAGTACTCTTTATATTCTCAGTTACAGGTATGTATATAAAATTCAAGGATACAACACTTGGCTAATTCAATATATTAAATTTTTGTTTCTATTAGCAGTATAACAAAAATATTAAACAAAACAATAATAATGAATGAAAATTTTTGAAATATAAATGTCAGATTCAATTTCACAAACCACCTCGATTTGAAGGTAATGTCAAAAGCAGCTGTGCTTTACTGAACAGCTGTAAGTGATGACGTCAACCTGCAGTCAGCAGCTGATCAATTGATCAAGCCGCCGGCTAACTGCTTTTGGAATCATTATTATTATTCAGTTATTATTGAATGTGTATATTATTTTTATAAACGTCCAGCAAAAAGTTGAACGTTAAATTCAAATGATAAACTTTGATGAATTTATAATCATTGGTGCTATTCAGCCGCACTCACCGGCAGCACCGGTCGGTCACGTAAGATTCCCCCCAGTGGGATTATAGCTGTCCTCGTCAATCTAGATACCAATACTGGGATACATTAAGGCGATGTGTGAGGCGGTAGAGACAACTGAAATCCGCTAGATCGGCGCTAGTGTCGCTTATTCGTTACGTGTATGTGATTGTTTCGGAAAACTTCCTGACCCGATTCCCTAGCTTTACGGGGTGGTTATAGAGTGTTGTATTTTAGCCTAAAAACGTTAAAAAACGTCAAAATTCTGTTCTTCCGCGGAGCGTATCTTCTCAATTAGACTGTTGAAAAGTGAAAAAGTTAATTTGAGATCGATTTGATAATATTAAGTTCGTACCGGTTACGGAACTTTTACCAATTATTGGATCCAAAATGTGGCTTTAAAAATCATTTTCTGTAGTATAGCAAATTTGTTTCTTATTTTAAAGTTTTACATAGGCTACGTAAAAAAGGTCTGTTCCATGGTCCAGCTCAAAAAAATAAGTTTTCTCACACTCCTTGTATGAAAAACGCCGAATTTCCGAATCAATCACTCTGTAACTCACAACGTTTTCACTAAAATCTGTAAAATTTATTAAAAATTTATATTTATGTTTATATTTATATTTATATTAATTTATATTTATAGCCATTTGTCATTGGGCTACTAATTAATGATGCTTCCTAACAACAGGTCGACGTTAGGTAGTAACAAGACCGGGGTTTGGACCGTTCCCCATCAAAACGTTAAAAATGCCACTGGCGTAGAAATACACAAAATAAAATAAAAATAAAAATAGAAATAAACGTTTAAACTATGTTTGTTTACGATTAGTCGACTCTTTCTCTCTCCACCTTAAGGGGTGATGTCACAATCAGAGGAGGTTTTATAGTTAAACTTTATAGCTGACACATAATGTGTTCCCCCATGCCATGTAAGCACTTTCTACTCCTATACGAGTAAATACTCGTATAGGAGTAGAAAGTGCTTACATACCGGTTAGATAAATATCTAACCGGTGGCTGGACCGGTTAGAGCGCTGCGCTGACGCGTGTAACGTTGTAGCCACACGGAAGTGCTAGGGATCGAATCCCGACCATGAGAAATCCCAATTTGGCCTGCAAATGTGTGGTATAGTGGAGTGGAGGGCCCACCTTAAATAAACGGTGACCGGCTTGGGTGGAAGTTGGCGGAATTTGTAGGTTTAATTGGGATTCCAGTGGACACTTGTTTTGCTTTTATGGTTAGTAATTATAAAAAAAGTATAACAATTAGAGGCGAGTCAGGCGAACGGTGATAAAGTTGGAATGAAGGAAAACAGTGCACAAGGTGGTGGCACGTGGAGCGTCAACACCTTGTTAGCGGCTGTGATCCACCCTCCGACTCTTCAAATTTAGGAGTCAATAGTACAAATATAATTATAAATAAAGTTTTTTTATCGGGTTCTGTGTAAATTGTTTTGTTTCATTGGCAGTTTATAATTACAGTGTAAATTTATTTCATTCTCTGGTTGTGAGTTTTGTGTAACCTTCTAGCTAACGTCCAGTGTCAGAGGTTTCAGGTTGCACTATTGCCTAATGACTACTTATGTAGCCGGAACTAACGACTTGATGGGTCCCGTAGCTTCCGGTGGGCGGTAACAGTCTGAGAAAATAAATTTCATTGTGTCATAACCGGGAATCGAACCTGTGTCTTTTGGGTGTAAGCCAGTACAAGATCCATTATCCTTTAGGCCTTTAGCTTAGCTCCACGATCAAAGCTTTATCCCAAAGGGATGTAATTACATATTTTATGGTGGAATAGATAAAAGATAAATTAAGTAGATTTATAGAACATTCCTACGTTATCGTTATTCCTATATTTTATCTGTAGTAATGCATTTTATTTGATATTAATGAAGGTATCTTATTTGTGTATAAAGAGAACACAACAAATCTAAAGGTTTTAAAATTTTACAGAAAAAGTTAATGAAATAAACCCGTTTATAGTCTCACGCTCACTTTCCCACTCAAATTTAAAGAATGCAAACTACGTTTGTCAAAAACCAAACTAAAAAATAGGAAGATTTTAAATTTTAATATAAAAAATACATATATCATTTGGATCGTATAAAACATGGTTTGCCTTCCTCCATAAATTAACAACAAAGAGTGCAGGTTTGCTGCTGTGAGGAACACTGAAATTAGGCATTTCTACCATAAATAATTTTTATCTTAACATTTATACCAACTTTCTTTAACATCTGTCCATAAATAAAGGAGTTTGCCTATTCCCTATATAATTATTATGGGAAAAGAGTATGCAGGTTTGCTGCCATGATGAACACATAAACTATGATTTTTAAGCGTAAATGGATAGATCTTAACCACATGAAGCTAAATATCAAGTTTTATCCAAAAATATTCATTAATATGGGAAATATTAATTTTTCCCTATCCTCCATAAGATTAACATTGGAGCCCCACAATACAATGTACTGTGTTTAGATTTTTTAATATCTCGGTAACCATTGGAGATAGAGAAAAACTTTAAGGAACTTAATTGTGTAGTTTTTTAAGCTGATTCTAATGGTGAAATATAAAATTAGAAATTTTTAAAAACTACATGTGAAAAACGCAAAAAACCCCATTTTGGGTACAAAACCCCCCCAAACTACCCGTTCCCATTGACCGATATGTCTGGTTTACGAACTCGTCCGAGCATTTGTAGGAATACACGTCTCTACCAAATTTGGTCTCGATCGGACCATTTTTACGAGAGTTATCGTGCTAACAGACACATATATATATATAAATATATATACATATATATATATATACAAATTTTAACGACAATTGTTTTTGGACTCGGGCACCTAAAGACGAAAAAATAACATGCTTAAGTCTTACAGAATATATATTTTCACAAAGGAAATTCGCTAAAATAGGAATAATTAACTGAAATTACGCTTAGATAAAATAAGATACACTAAATACTTCGTCTAACAGTTTGGACGTAAATATAACTATATGTTTCGCCTTGTTACAAAAATTAAACTGTAGAATGAAACAAAGGTTTTCTTACTTTTGTAGTTATAACAACAACAACAAAATAGTAAACCGGGACCTTAATAAATAGATAATTAAATAATGAATAAAATCCCTTTACGCGGTCTCAATCTTATTATTATTACATTATGTGGAAATGTAATAAATAATAACAAAACATGCACAAACAAATATAGGAATAATAATATAACAGTGATAAAACTTTATAAATCTGTGGTAAGTCAGGAAATAATAATAATTAATAAAATACTATAAATGTTTTATTAAGTCGCAGATCAAAATTCCGTGTAAAGATAAACAAAAAAATTACAATCAGTTTAAGGCGCTTATTATTATTTTACCAAAAGCTCCAAACTCCATCAGTAATATAAACAAAATTGAAAAGGAAATTTACTGAAAAGACTGTTGTGTCCAATAATCCTATTTTCTTCCACTCAAACCAAACTTCTTTGCAATTTATGAAGCTAAAATAAGCATTGAAGATAATTATTCTCAACATATTTAAATTTATTTTAAACTTTATTTTGTCCCACGATGTCCACAGAAGTAAAAATATCATAATGTCCTGCACGTCCTTATTCATTATAAGGATGGTGATGTAACGTATTTCACTCCCATATTTTATGTACAAGGTATGACTCAATACAGTGTTTCATTTACAATTCAAGATGGTAAATTCTTATTGACCTAATTCTAATACATTTTATAAAACCTCCACTAGCAGTGTTTGAACACGAGTGAGATACGGCAGGCGAGGACAGAGCCCCTCCGTTGGCCGAAATCACTTTAGGCTCTCAATATTGTCTCTGGGGAAATTGATTACTACAGCTAAGTTATTTATGTTATATCTCTTAAGTTTTTGTCTTGTGAGTTGAAGTTTCACCTCACGTTCGTTTATGAGACGAAAATTTATTTGGCACGATAGTTCATCAAACACTATAATCTATAAACGAAATTTTTTGTAAAAAAATAAAGTAAAATAAAGTTATTATCCTAAAAAGAGCATGGGGTTCGATGAATTAAAATAACTTCATGAATGAAAAAAATTGAAATTCATACCACTCAATTTATTCAGCAACTATTGAATTAACAACCATGGTTTACAATTATCAAATTTTTAATTTACCCCCGAAATGTCTTTTATTTTATCCCTGTCGTATTAAAAAACAGCTGATTGTTGCATACATGTTTGTGATCAAATAAATTGGAATAAGACTACTCGTTAACTTTACAATTTATTTATCAAGTGTTGTGAAAAACAATAAATTACACCACTGTAAAACAATTAATTCTCAAGCCAGTCTGGACCTGTAGTCTGGCATGCAGCTGTGGGGATCAACCACCAACTCAAACATCATTAGATTAGATTGGATTAAATTAGATTATTGAAATGGCAAATTTCCAGGTTGCTTGTGTATTTACAATCCAAGAATGAGAAATGAGTGTAGGGTGATTGTGGCGCGATCTTGTAGTCTTGTTACTGACTAAGGCTGGCATGTTCCTTAGACAGGACTGTTAATTAATAGCCCAACAGCCGATGGCAACTATGGGACCTTCAGTTTAACGTGGAATCCGAACCACGGCCACTGAATTACGAATTGGCCTAACTATGAGGATGGTCTTTGTGGATTAACGTAGTATCGAAATTTTACGTTTTCAATCGAAGTTCTCACGCAACATTCTCCATGCACCTTGATATATCACAAGCGACACTGTATATAATGATACAAAAATACTCAAAGTCAAAAAAGAAATTTCAAAAATTTGGCATCAACTATCATGACAGACTCGAAAATCACTTAATTTTTTACCATCTTTGACATTACCTCAACATCATATTTTGTCAGTACCACTGGAACCTATTTATTTCTCATCCATCATCATATTTACTCATTGTTCAAAACAACTGAACACATTGTAAATTAAATAGATACACATAAAAGTGTTGTGAACAATCTAATTGTAAAATAAAAATAATTTATGAATCGTAATCAGCATTAAGCTTAAAATCGATAGACATTTCCGGTAGGGCCTACTGCGTTGTAAATACAAATAGCTTATGATCTCGAAATCAGCTGTTTCGTTTCATTACTGGATACCACAAGCTGAGAATATAAAGCTTAAGTAATGTGGATAAGATTTAAAATAAATACCATTAGATTCAAAACAGTTTTAAGGAGTAGAAAGTATTCGAAACAAAATACTAGTTCTAAGAAAAATAGTCCTGTCACAAAATATAATGTTAATATCGTAGACATGGGAACTGTGTGAGTTCGCGCTGATGCCGAGAATGTAAACTTGCGAACCGCAAACCGAGGGATGAGAGTTGAGACGTGTAAGGAAACTATGGTGAATGTTAATCCAGATAATATTTCACATTTGGCGTTTTCATATCTTATTTTTTACATTTAAGGGCTACGAATAAGACTACGTTGTTATCATGCTGAATCAACATAAAGCCATTTTACTTATGAAGGTTCAATTCGTAGGATTTTCTCAACTAGAACGAAATCATCTGGCAAGAATCCAAACGAGGCGCCCGTTGTATTTTTGGAACATAGAAAAGGGGATTAGGAATAAAGTTATTTTCCAGGGTTTTATTTTAAGGGCGATAAGGATTCGTTGCTTGAATACAATAAATACCAATAGTTTTATTTTATCTTTTATTGCTTGTAGCTAAACATATTTCGCAAGCAAGCTTGTATTGAACAGTCGTTTTAGTAGAATTGACCAGTCTTAGAAAATAAATTGTATCAAGTAATTTAACGACTTACGTTCTTCCCTTCTAAGCTACCTACCATCTATAATGAAAAAAACTGTATTCAATTTTCAACAAAAATTAATAAAATATATTGCTTTAAAAATACTTATAATATAATTCATACCCCCTTTCTGCAAGTTTAAAGATTTAGTGGGGATGAAAAACCTCCCTCCCTCGGTACTAGCTAAACCTTTAGTGGGTTGTAGTCATCAACTGCATACGAGTATCTTCCATGCATAACTGTAAAAATAAGCAAGACCAAGGTAAATAGAAAGGCAGAGAAGCAAGGGCCAAGTAAACAAAACCGATGACGTTTTTGTTTATGTTTACACTTCAACGACCAGAAATGTCAAAATCTGTCAAATATCATGATGCTTCATCATCACCTAATTGGTAAACACATTTACAGTTGTTCTTTTGAAACTGGCGGTTTTAACCTTTTAAAACTGAGTGTTGTACTGAACGCGCACAAAAGGCACAATCCCTGTCGAAAGTTATTTTTCAATTCAACAGATTTTGATCTTTTTTAAATATATTTATAGCATTTTATAACTAAAGTGCAATTTTCAAAGATTTTTTCTGATTTATTAACTACGAACAGGAGAAGTATTTTCAGAATTTTTGACATGGATATGTCTTAGCTCTGGAAGGGGGGTTGGCAATTTTTAAGATGAAAATTTGAAACTACCAGAGCTATTTTATTGAATTTGTAATATGTAAGAATAAGAACAGCTGTTTAGAGGAACTGAAAACATTCCTTTTGACATATCCATGATCTTTCCCACAGGGAAGTAAATGTAAACATTTTTAATTAATGATTTATAATTTAATTGTTGCTAAGAGTCTGAACGAGAATGTTTAAACATATTAGTACAATATTATATTGGTATTAGTTCGTGTTGCATTGTCACTAACGATAAATACCGTTAGTATAATGCCAGGAGTTTTGGCACAAAAACTATCCTCGTTCCTAATAAATAGTAATGCACCTAAGTATTTGGTTGAAATATAAATTCAGACACAAGTCATTCTGAATATATTAATCGTTCAAATAGATTAATGATGAATGAAGATATCTGTTGTAAAAAAAATCGAAATGGCTGTGATTGTCCTGTTCATTTGTCAACAAATAATATTAAAACTTCGCACTTTATATAAACCAAATTATTCAGTCTGAAGTGAGCTATTTCCTGTATTCTAGTAAAGTACTGTATATTATATTCTCGTTTTTAAGTTTAGCAGATTCCCTACTTAGATCAGGAATGCACAAAGAACAATGGCTAACATAAAATACACAAACCTAAGAGATGTTTTGTAAACATCTCTTAGGAAAACATCTCTTTGTTTTCTAAACAAAGATAAGTCTGTTCAGAAAATGATAGATAGCGTTCTGTATATTCAAACTTGATCTTTGATATTGGGGTTTTTAGTTCACCACTATTGTTAAGATTGAATTTGAGGATTTAAATTTTTGATTACATTGGGGATTGTAATCTATATAATAGTTCTATAAATAATTCATTCAGTAGCAGATTAAAATTCCGTGCAAAAATAAATCTAAAAAAATTACTATCAGTTCAAAGCGCTTATTGTCATTTCAACAACAGCTCCAAACACCATCGGTAATATAAACAAAATTGAAAAGGAAATTTACTGAAAAGTCTGCTAAGTCAAATAATACAATTTTATTCCGTTGAAACCAAACTTCGTTGCAATTTAATTATTCAACTAAAATAACAATTTAAGGGAATTTATTCTTAAGCCCAAAGAACCCAATTTTTAAATGATTCGACCAAGAATGCTCCAATTACAATGTCAGAACATAAAGTACAGAAATCTAAGAGATGTTTTCTGAACAGTCTTGTTGACATTTTCTTCTTTCAAAGGCTGCTAAAGAGGTTCTTCATATTTTATTGGTTGTGGTTCTTCTTCCCTTATTATCTGCGTCTTCATGTGACATGACAGTCTTCACTGAGAGGATTTGTATATAGGTATTCTTGAAATATATATATGGAAATATATATGGCCATCATTTACTGACTACGTACAATAATATTATCTAAACCGGACGTTTATTGTAATATTCAGCTCTGTAGGGCCTACACATCCATACTCACACATACACACACACACACACACACACGCTCATGTTCACGGAAATTCATTAGAAAACCTTTTTTGTTTGTTCAGGAAACCTCAAAACGGATTACCTCAAATTAATTAATTTTACGTAAACAGTAATTCTCCTTATACTGCTCAGTTTACTGTGAGGGAAAGTAAGAAAATGAGACTGTGGTATGACAAACAATTGTATATTTATAGTTTATATGTACAGTATTAGCTTGATCGTAATTATTATTATTCAAAGTAAATAAAGTTCTTTTGTTTTACGTTTGTTTCATATTTTTCTAAATTTATTATTTGTTGGATTTGTTATTATTGGACTAAATTACAACTAATTTCCAAATACCCCCGTCGCAGTAAACCTGCGTACTCAGCGAATTTCCAAACAATAATATAATAATAATAATATACGACAAGTGGTCAAAATCTATCGATGAACATGAGAATTATTTGCCTATTCTCCATAAGATTAACATGGGAAAGAGTGTGCAGGTTTGCTGCTGTGAGGAACACTGAGAGTAGACATTTATACCTTCAAAAACAGTTATTTTTAACATTTATACCAACTTTCATCAACATCTGTCCATAAATAAAGGAGTTTGCCTATTCTCCATATGATTAACATGGGAAAAGAGTATGCAGGTTTGCTGCCATGATAAACACATAAACTATGATTTTTAAGCATAAATGGATAGATCTCAACCACATGAAGCTAAATATCAAGTTTTATTCAAAAATATTGATTAATATGGGAAATATTTATTTTTCCCTATCCTCCATAAGATTAACATTGGAGCCTCAAAATACAACGTACTGTGTTTAGATTTTTTTATATCTCGGTAACCGTTGGAGATAGAGAAAAACTTTAAGGAACTTAATTGTGTAGTTTTTTAAGCTGATTTTAATGGTGAAAGATTAAATCTAAAAACTTTTTAAATTACATACGAAAAACGCAAAAAACCCCATTTTGGGGTACAAAACCCCCCCAAACTACCCGTTCCCATTGACCGATATGTCTGGTTTACGAACTCGTCCGAGCATTTGTAGGAATACACGTCTATACCAAATTTGGTCTCGATCGGACCATTTTTACGAGAGTTATCGTGTTCACAGACACACACACACACACACACACACACACACACACACACACACACACACACACACACATATATATATATATATATATATATATATATATATAAATTTAACGACTATTGTTTTTGGTCTCTAGGCACCTAAAGAAGAAAAAATAACATGGTCCCGGGCTTAAGTCTTGCCATGAGACCTACGGTAATAGCTTCTTCCCTATGGGAAATTCGCTAAAACATAGCCTATTAAACATAAGATATATAGTGAAGTATGTTTCTATCCGAATAGAAATTTTAAGATTACAGTGTTACACAGCCAGTGGAAAATTTTAAAATTACACCTACTAAAATAAAAACTGTCATTTTCATGTTATTTTGTAATATTTAAATTGAAACTGATTACATCAATACCAGGTGGTAGAAACAGAATTTTACACATCGGATATTGTAGGCGAACGGTAAAAACATCAAAAGGGTCCAAACACTCAACAATAACAGAGGAAATACTCGTTTGAAATGCCGCCAGGAATGATAAAATTTTAATTTATACTATCCCGTTAAAAGTGATCGTAGCCATTTCGTTTATCGTTTATTTATTTTCGGTCTCAGCACGTTGTCGAATTATTATCTAAATTTTAGTAAATCCTAAACGTCAGGTGAAAAAATATCATAATTAGTTATGCTGCAGTATCAATTTAACGCTTTATAGAACCATAGAATAAAATGAAATTCATAGAACAAGAAATAAATTACATTTAAAGTTCCTTTCCAATAACCATGAAATTTTAGGAAGTTGCTCTATATGTGTCCGGGAAGGTTTTAGTAAAATAACATTCTCGAAAACTCCATAAGATTCAATTTTATTGCGTTGTAAATTCCTAATGTTAACCTTATAGGGAAATACCTTTGTTTACAAAATTTCTACAACCAAAACATTTGATTTAAAAAGCTACAGCTGTTGGTTTGATTTCCATTAGCAATGTGGTTTGCTATTCAATGGCTTTTGTATGAATCGTCATAAAATAAAATTGTTTGGCCGAAGGAGAAACAATAATGTTTACGTTAACCTATATAAATAAAATTAGAGTTTAATCTGTAAATTACCCAGAGTTATTAATTTTTTAGTTATTTTTACGTTTCGTTTTAACTGTCACTCACGGATACCGTGTCTTCTTTCTTCAAGTATCGTGAGACAAAGGTTGACCATGAAGACCGTGGACCAGGATCAGGAGGTGGACTGGAGATCGTCTTCGAGACTGCTGCAGAAACGTAGAAGACATCCATCCCGTAGAGGTATATATATATATATTAAATAATTATTCATAACTTAGTACCTTTTTTTGTGTGAGAAATTATTTTATTAAAAAAATTCACATTTTTATGATTTTGATTTTTAAGCATAAATGGATGAACCTCAACCACATGAAGCTAAATATAAAGTTTTATCCAAAAATATTGGTTAGTAAGTGAAATATTAATTTTTCCTTATCCTCCTTAAGATTAACATTGGAGCCTCAAAATACAACGTACTGTGTTTAGATTTTTTAATATCTCGGTAACCGTTGTAGATAGAGAAAAACTTTAAGGAACTAAATTGTGTAGTTTTAAGCTGATTTTAATGGTGAAAGATAAAATCTAAAAAAATTTAAATTACATATGAAAAACGCAAAAAAACCCAATTTTTGAGTACAAAACCCCCCAAAACTACCCGTTACCATCGCCCGATATGTCTGGTTTACGAACTCGTCCGAGAAAATGTAGGAATACACGTCTTAACCAAATTGGGTTTTGATCGGACCATTTTTACGAGAGTTATCGTGTTCACAGACACACACACACACACACACACACACACACACACACACACACACACACACACACACACACATATATATATATATATATATATATATATATATATATATATAAATTTTAACGACTATTGTTTTTGGTCTCTGGCCACCTAAAGAAAAAAAATAACACGGTCCCGGGCTTAACTCTTGCCATGAGACCTACAGTAATAGCTTCTTCCCTATGGGAAATTCGCTAAAAAGGTAAAACTTTGCACCTTCCAAGGTAAGGTATATTTGATATACCTGGTTGCTATTTGACTGTTAACTGATGGTAATGTCGAAATTATTCTCAACACACAAATAATTGTATGTAATATACACTGTTATTGACTGAATTTATGTAATATAGTTATTTCTATTTGTTCTAGTTATGCTAATTGTTTATTTGTATGTTGACTTTTCCAACTGTATTTATATATTGAGCGGCAATAAAATTTTTGAATCTTTGAAGGAAAATAGGTTACCTCAATACCTGATACATCTTATAAGAAGCCAACTTAGGTAAGCAGACCGAAACATGGACTGCTGCACTCTTCATTACCCTAAAACTAGGTGAAGTTTGGCGGGAGATTTGTATTATTGGTTTCTAAATAAGTAAGGAAGGTTAGAAGGAGAAAAATAACTAAATAGGAATCTGGTATGGAAATATTTTGGATGAAAAATATAATGAATTAAATCATCTGGCCTTAACACAGCTATTACATCAAGTGGGTTAAAATATGGGCTCATTCAAAATTTAATATTATTTAGAATAGTTTGCGAGGGATCACTGTTACAGCCCACTATAAATTTCACATTACTTTACATTTTATTGAAATTTTATTTCCAATGATACCATTGAGACTGGAGTCAAGATGAATGAAGAACCAATAAGAGTCCTTATTGGATGGCAACCTCTGGCAAATATGGGTGAATATTGATCACAACCCAGGCTGAGCTTGTGCATATAACAGGAAATATCCGTGCAAGTGGTAATGTGATAATTAAATGGGGGTTACCAAAGAGTAGTTTATCAGACGTAATTAATATAAGAGTATTAAATACCTGGTGTTTTACTATACTAGGTTAATATTTTATGATTTCCAGTTTTTAGACCTTTATAAATATGAAATTTGTTACCTCTATTTGCCTGTAGATCTAAAAATATACCCGATTCTCCCGATATATATTCCGATACTAAAGTCTGGCATCATAACAGGGTAAATTCTTGAGTGTAAATAAATAATATTAGTATAATTTCTTAGGTATGTTCTTTCATATGTTTAGTATTTTCATGAATGTGGTGTATTTGTATTTTCAATTTTGTTAATAATTTTGAATAGTATTGAATTTAAATAGTCTTCTTTCTTGTTAAGTAAATTGATGTTACTGAAATTCTGAATGTGTTTGTATATTTCATAGCAAATAAAGGTAACACATTTCATATGTATACTAGGTTAGTGAGAATTTACGAATTTCCTATAGCAAATAGAGTCATCACCACAATCGTCATGGTATGACCTTGGCCCCTATTACACATTCTAACCAAATTTCATTAAAATTGAACCTTGATTACGTGAGTTGTCATTATAACCATATATTTATATTTCAACCAAGCTAGTTTTGGTATCTATAGATCCCAAATTCAAAAAAGAAACATTGTCCCTGGTTTAACTCTACAATAAAAGTTTATTCCATAATAGAAAAATTTGCTAACAAATAAAATCCAGTCTAAAATTCGCTTAGTGATCGTATATTACAAAACACATGTACTGTAGTGATTTTAATTAGAGAAAATTGTGTAACTGCATTCAGTTACCGTTCCAACAGTCGTCACGGATACAAGGATGGTGTAAGGGCCGAGAGAGATGCGTTGCTGTCAGTTTAACAATTTAATATAGTCTAAATATTAAAATAATATGGAAAGTATCAATAGTATTTTTTGCCATTTCATTTATTAGTTCTTGATTATAATAATTTCAATTCTAGAAATAAGCAAACAGTTCTGATCCCACAAAAGGTAGTATTATCATCTAAAGTCCAGAGCGGTACAAAGTCTATTTAGGCTCATCTGACTCTGTCACTTTGCCCAGTTCGTCTCAAAATACCATGCGGTACTGACCTCCATTTAAGAGTCTGTATCAGTGGTAGCCATCTTGAATTTTAGTCCCGTAAGAGCAACGTTAAATTCTGGCGGAACATACCTTCACTTTGGCGTCTGTAGTGGCGTTAATTATCAAAGTATCGATGTAAAACTTTGGAAGTACATTGATGAGACGTGGCTCAAGGGCATGACCTTTTAATATGTTCAAAAATTTAACTTGATATAAAAACAAAAATCCAGGTATATTTTACAAAATAAATCATTATTATTTTTTTATTGAGAGCGAAAATAAGAAGTTCTGTAAGGTGGTGCCCTGGAAAACTGTAATACCTTTAATTTTACACCTCTTCCGTTAATTTATGACAATAGATCAAGGAGATATAGGCGCCATAATTTAACATTGCTCTTACGGGACTAAAATCCAAGACGGCTACCACTGATGCAGACTCTTAATCCAACGAATTTCAGTTTTCCTCCATTTTGATTCTATTACAACTTTTTATTCTGTGTTATATGTGCCATTATGCTACCCGAGTTCGCATTGAGGAATGAACAATATCATAAACAGTTGTATGGAATATCATGCCGAAAAGAAAAAATACTTTAAACGACACCTATGCTTGGTAGACGCCGTAGCTCAGTACTATCGCGGGTTCATGCTATATTAATTAAGGTGTATTAAATCTGTTTTTATTTAAACCATATAAACTGTATTTACATTGAGTAATAAATGTGCTAATTAACTTATATAATACATGTCTTATTCTATCCTAGCAAAGCTCGGTCACCAGGAACTCGTAGCTCAAGAGTTGAATCGTTTGAAAAATATCACGTATTGTCGTTTAAGGTGTTTTAGCCAACCTCAATTGTTCGAGCTG
Source organism: Nephotettix cincticeps (assembly GCA_023375725.1). Taxonomy (NCBI): domain Eukaryota; kingdom Metazoa; phylum Arthropoda; class Insecta; order Hemiptera; family Cicadellidae; genus Nephotettix; species Nephotettix cincticeps. The sequence continues at coordinate 135,721,249 of CM041786.1, forward strand.
ATCATATAATGTATATTTAATGATCCATACAGTTATTATTAGCCTGTGATCAAGTGATTTTGTTAGGAAGGGGATGAGCAATTCAAGCAGTATAGCAAAATTTAGTTAATTTTAGCAAAGGAGAAATTTAATTTACACCAATTAATTAGTTTGTTACAGTGCCATCAAGCAATACAATGAATTCGTTGTCTATCAAAAACACGAAAGATTTTGGAAATACTTTTCTCTGCTTTTATTTAGCACAGTTACCCTTTAGTTTGTACAAATTGTTTAGTAATTTGTTAATTTTTCATTTATTACATACATAAATTATATATGTATGCAAAACATCTATTCACATCTTACAGGGAACATATTGTTAGCCATCTTCACTCAACAACTGTCAAACGGTTATAAACAGACGTTTTGATTTGTATTGTTTACATTTGATTCTCCATAAGCGTAATGTTCGTTTTTTAGATTTTAAACTTGATATTATAAGAAAACCGGAATTTCCCTGGACATTAGATCTATCTAGAACTCATTTTCTACTTGGAAATCAGTTATTTCTAAATATCCTTGTGCAAATATATATATACAAACCTTGTTCGTATTATAGTATTGGATGGATATCCACCATTTTTGAACTAACCTTACCAAAAAAATTTAAAGTAGCAGCCGATTGTTTAAAACTCAACTAAAAATCTCAAGTTTGTTCATTAATTCAAAATATTAAACTTTGTCTATTGAAATTCATTTTTTTGCCATTGGCGTTCATGTTTTATTGGCTGTGCTCATACAAAGTTTAAATAGTACATATTTTCTCTAAGTTAGATGGATTACGAGTTGCTTGAAATGGCATTGAAATGTTTCGCCGCCTTTTGTAACAGTTCTGATAAACTATGTATACACAGACGAAGCTAACCCTAAAGGGGCCCCTTACACCTGTGTTTAAAGTTCAGGCATCTGTCATCATCAGATGTGAAATCTCGCCAACATTTTAGACACTGGGAAGAATTTGAGAAACATAAATACCAGTTGAAAAACGGAGTAAGCTTAGTAAAATGCTGGAAGGGTTATATGAAAGGATACTCTCTGTTTTGTGCTGCAGTCGGAAACAAATTTGAAGCTACATTAAATCGTTTTAAGCAAGTTGAATTTAAGATGGATGTGACATCTTGTGACGAAAACCTAATAAATTCCGTGACAATAGTTGTTGAGGGAAGAGGGGATAAGAAAAAAGAAATTGTTTGTGTTGTCAAAAAGGACCGAACATGTCGAATGATATTGTTAAAACCAGTTGATTTTTTTAAAAGGGAATTTAAAGATTGTTTTTCGCAGACACGCAGGACTTTGGAAAACTATCCCGACTACGTGAATGGTTGGAAAGCAAACGATTGTACTTATTCAAGTATTGGAGGGTTAAACATGTTGGCAAGCAGTATTGGAAACGACGTGAGAGAGTTTTGACTAACCAGGCTTAGTCATTAGGCCTACAGACTCGTAATATTTATGATATGTAATGAACACTTGTTAATTCACATTTACCTTAGCACGAATTTTGTATTGTTTACACAAGTTGTGATTGTGAGTAGCTTACACGATATCATGCATTTATATTTATATTTATTAAGCATCAGCCAAGTTAACAATACACATAAATGTTATGGAAATATAAAAGTTCGTATTCATTCCCAGTTATCTTTAAAAACCTCGTGCAAACGTTCAACTCTCTAGAGATGTGTCGTAGATTGAAAATTGTGTGGGAAATGCTAAATAAATGGGTGATTGTAACATTTCGATATATCTACGCTTGCAATCGTAGACCATCAACTGCCTAAGCCACCAAATTAAAAAGGTAGTCAAGCAATACAGGAAAAGACAGGTGAGACTTCTGTAGGACCGATTTACTTGCAGGAGGTGTAAAAATAAGTGAAACAATTTCTAATTTATTCTGCTATATTATCTATAAACTTATTAACCTGTCAGTTAATATTATAAAAATAATTTTAAAAAGATTTTTTGGCGATTTTATATTGAGCACAGTTAAAAAATTGCAATTCTTTGGATATTTTCAAGAAACATTACAAACGGACGGGAAAAATTAATTTTTACAATTTTATTTACTCAATAATTAAAAATATAATCTGAAATATCTATGTAAGTTATTATATAAGTGAATGAAATTTGTGAACGGAGTAACATATTGTTTTTTTAAATAAAGGGAAAAGTTCATGTAGATTCTATTCTACCAATGTCTATGATATTTTTAATTCATGTTAAAAAAAAGTTAATAACTCTCTCACGATAACTCTCGTAAAAATGTCTCATCGATACCAAATTTGGTAGAGACGTGTATTCCTACATTTACTCGGACGAGATCGTAATTCAGACATATCAGTCGTCCGGAACGGGTATTTTGTACTCAATAATAGTTTTTTGCGTTTTTCATATGTAATTTAAACATTTTCAAATTTTACCTTTACCATTAGAACCAGCTGTAAAAACCACACAATTGAGTTACTTTAAGTTTTTCTCTATCTCCAACAGTTACCGAGATGTTAAAAAATCTAAACACAGTGAGTTCTGTTTTTTCCTCTTGTTGAGGAAAAAATTAATATTTCACTTATCAATTAATATTTTTGGATTAAACTTGGTATTTAGGTTCATGTGGTTGAGATCTATCCATTTATGCCTAAAATTCATAGTTCATGTGTTGGCAGCTAACCTGCATACTCTTTTCCCATGTTAATCTTATTGAGAATAGACAAATAACTCTCATATTTTATCTACAGATATTGATAAACCTTGTCACATATTATTGATTTGGAAATTCACTGATTACGCAGGTCTGCTGCGATGGTGGTATTAAACTTTACCTTTGGTTATTTATGTAAAAACCTATCTTAGGAACCCCTCGTTTCGCTTCTCAACAACCATACTACTTTATACGAATTATCTTTCAGAAATACTATGTGTTGTATAGTTTATTTTCAAAAGGAAAATATAACCAGTGAATATAACAAGACAATAACATGTCCGGATACAGAAACGACAATTTTATGAATCATTCATGTCCTAACATTCTGTTCCTACTGCTTCTTATTTTGGCTGAGTGCAGAACGCAATGAATTATTAAACGATTCATGATACTTTTATGTGAAACCATATTATTCAAATCGATGTGTTATAACAAAATATAGTTATCAAAATACAGTTTTTAAATGTTTCAATTTTATATTAAAATTGTTATTATTAAATAAATTTTTGTTAAGCCCCAAATCAAATAATACGTTGTAAAAAAACTTGAATTTATTTGAGGAAAAATAATTGACAATTTATTAAGAATTAAATTTCTCTAAACATACTAAACTACAAGTAAAGGGAGTGAGAAAGAGAATTTCAATATTGTAATCCCTGAGTAGGAAAACTATCGTGACACGAACTTGTCGCAAAGTAACTACTCTGGGAGAGAAACCGTATGACAATTTAGCTCATAAATTGATAGTACAAAAATTGACGAATGACCAAACGTAACATGATACAACGACTTGACTGAACAACTACAACAATTGTCAGACTACAACGATACATGACGCAACTGTCGACTACGACGTACATGACCAAACTGTAATCAACGAGTACGGCGATGACGCAATTGTCAGAAAATACGGCGATGACGCAACTGTCAGCCACTACAACGACGTACGGCGATGACGCAACTGTCAGCCACTACAACGACGTACGGCGATGACGCAATTGTCAGCCACTACAACGACGTACGGCGATGACGCAACTGTCAGCCACTACAACGACGTACGGCGATGACGCAACTGTCAGCCACTACAACGACGTACGGCGATGACGCAACTGTCAGCCACTACAACGACGTACGGCGATGACGCAACTGTCAGCCACTACAACGACGTATGGCGATGACGCAACTGTCAGCCACTACAACGACGTACGGCGATGACGCAACTGTCAGCCACTACAACGACGTACGGCGATGACGCAACTGTCAGCCACTACAACGACGTACGGCGATGACACAACTGTCAGCCACTACAACGACGTACGGCGATGACGCAACTGTCAGCCACTACAACGACGTACGGCGATGACGCAACTGTCAGCCACTACAACGACGTACGGCGATGACGCAACTGTCAGCCACTACAACGACGTACGGCGATGACGCAACTGTCAGCCACTACAACGACGTACGGCGATGACGCAACTGTCAGCCACTACAACGACGTACGGCGATGACGCAACTGTCAGCCACTACAACGACGTACGGCGATGACGCAATTGTCAGCCACTACAACGACGTACGGCGATGACGCAACTGTCAGCCACTACAACGACGTACGGCGATGACGCAACTGTCAGCCACTACAACGACGTACGGCGATGACGCAACTGTCAGACTACATGACGTACGGCGATGACGCAACTGTCACTAACGACGTACGGCGATGACAACTGTCAGCCACTACAACGACGTACGGCGATGACACAACTGTCAGCCACTACAAACGACGTACGGCGATGACGCAACTGTCAGCCACTACAACGAGTACGGCGATGACGCAACTGTCAGCCACTACAACGACGTCGGCGATGACGCATGTCAGCCACTACAACGACGTACGGCGATGGAACTATACAACGACGTACGGCGATGACGCAGCTGGTAGCACTACAACGACGTACGGCGATGACGCAGCTGGTAGCCACTACAACGACGTACGGCGATGACGCAGCTGGTAGCCACTACAATGACGCACGGCGATGACGCAGCTGGTAGCCACTACAATGACGCACGGCGATGACGCAGCTGGTAGCCACTACAATGACGTACGGCGATGACGCAGCAATCAGACTACAACGACGTACGATGCAACATAGCCACTACAATGACGTACGGCGATGAACTGGTAGAAAATACGCACGGCCGATGACGTGTAAAAAAACGTACGGCGATTACGCAGTGTAGCCTATAAAATACGAACAGCGATGACAACTGTAGCCACTACAAAACATAATTTAACTACAAGAAAATGACATTAAAAACGCAGGGATGACTCAGTTAAAAATGACGTACGGCGATAACAACTGTCCACTACAACGATACGGCGATGAGCAACTGTAGCCACTAAACGACGTACGGCGATGACGCAATGTCAGCCACTACAACGACGTACGGAAACAACTGTAACTACACGACGTGCGAAACAATGTAATACAACGACGACGGCGATGACACAACTGTCAGCCACTACAACGACGTACGGCGATGAAAACTGTCAGCCACTACAACGACGTACGGCGATGACGATGTACCACTACAGACGTACGGCGATGACGCAACTGTCAGATACAAACGACGTACGGCGATGACGCAACTGTCAGCCACTACAACGACGTACGGCGATGACGACTGTCAGCCACTACAGTCGTACGGCGACGAAAACTGTTAGCCACTACAACGATACGGCGATGACGCATGGTAGCCACTACAATGACGCACCGATACGCACTGTAGCCACTACAATGACGCACGGCGATAAATTTTAGCCATACAACGATACGGCGATGATTTCGCCAACTACACGACGTACTAAACTGACAATACGACCGCGTACGGCGAGACGCATTGTCAGCCACTACAACGACGTACCATGACATCTGTCAGCCTACAACGACGTACGGCGATGACGCTTGTCACACTACAACACCGATGACGCCTTTCAGACTACAACGATGTCGGCATACGCTATTGTCACCACTACAACACGTACGGCGATGAGCAATTGTAACTACAACGACGTACGCGATGACGCAATGTCAGCACTACAAACGACGTACGGCGATGACGCAACTGTCAGCCACTACAACGACGTACATGACGCAATTGTCAGCCACTACAACGATACGGCGATGACGCTGTCAGCCACTACAACGACGTACGGGCGATGACGCAAAACAGCCATACAACAATTATCGATGACACAACTGTCAGCCACTACAACGACGTACGGCGATGACACAACTGTTTCACATACAACGGCGTACGCGATGACTAACTGTCAGCCATACAACGACGTACGGCGATGACGCACTTAGCCACTAAGACGTACGGCGATGACGCAACTGTCAGCCACTACAACGACGTACGGCGATGACAACTGTCGCCACTACAAACGATTGATGACAAATCTTCAGCCACTAAAACGACGTACGGCGATGACGCAACGGTAGCATACACAGTACGGCGATGACGCAAACTAGCATAAACGAGTACGGCGATGAACTGTAGATAACGACGTACGGCGATGACACAATTTAGCCATAAACCCGTACGGCGATGACGCAACTGTCAGCCACTACAACGACGTACGGCGATGACGCAACTGTCAGCTACAACGACGTACGGCGATGGCAACTGTCAGCCACTACAACGACGTACGGCGATGAACAATTTAACTGTCAGCCACTACAACGACGTACACGGCGATGTCGCAACTGTCAGCCACTACAACGACGTACGGCGATGACGCAATTGTCAGCCACTACAACGATGTACGGCGATGACGCAACTGGTAGCAACTACAATGACGCACGGCGATGACGCAACTATCAGCCACTACAACGACGTATGGCGATGACGCAACTGTCAGCCACTACAACGACGTACGGCGATGACGCAACTGTCAGCCACTACAACGACGTACGGCGATGACGCAACTGTCAGCCACTACAACGACGTACGGCGATGACGCAACTGTCAGCCACTACAACGACGTACGGCGATGACGCAACTGTCAGCCACTACAACGACGTACGGCGATGACGCAACTGTCAGCCACTACAACGACGTACGGCGATGACGCAACTGTCAGCCACTACAACGACGTACGGCGATGACGCAACTGTCAGCCACTACAACGACGTACGGCGATGACGCAACTGTCAGCCACTACAACGACGTACGGCGATGACGCAACTGGTAGCAACTACAATGACGCACGGCGATGACGCAACTGTCAGCCACTACAACGACGTACGGCGATGACGCAACTGTCAGCCACTACAACGACGTACGGCGATGACGCAACTGTCAGCCACTACAACGACGTACGGCGATGACACAGCTGGTAGCCACTACAATGACGCACGGCGATGACGCAGCTGGTAGCCACTACAACGACGTACGGCGATGACACAACTGTCAGCCACTACAACGACGTGGCGATGACGCATTTTCAGCCACTACAACGACGTACGGCGATGACGCAACTGTCAGCCACTACAACGACGTACGGCGATGACGCAACTGTCAGCCACTACAACGACGTACGGCGATGACGCAACTGTCAGCCACTACAACGACGTATGGCGATGACGCAACTGTCAGCCACTACAACGACGTACGGCGATGACGCAACTGGTAGCAACTACAACGACGTACGGCGATGACGCAACTGTCAGCCACTACAACGACGTACGGCGATGACGCAACTGTCAGCCACTACAACGACGTACGGCGATGACGCAACTGGTAGCAACTACAATGACGCACGGTGATGACGCAACTGGTAGCCACTACAATGACGCACGGCGATGACGCAACTGGTAGCCACTACAATGACGCACGGCGATGACGCAGCTGGTAGCCACTACAATGACGCACGGCGATGACGCAGCTGGTAGCCACTACAACGACGTACGGCGATGACGCAGCTGGTAGCCACTACAATGACGAACAGCGATGACGCAGCTGGTAGCCACTACAATGACGTACGGCGATGACACTGTAGCCACTACAAAAGGTTTTGTATAAATATTTATTTTATGTACGTAAATTAAAAATTATCAAATTACTAAACAATTTGTAAAAACTAAAGGGTAAATAACAGTGCGAAATAAAAGCAGAGAAAGGTATTTCCAAAATCTTTCGTGTTTTGATAGAAAACGTATTCATTATTTTGCTTGAAGCCACTGTAACAAACCAATTAGTTGGTGTAAATTAAATTTTTCTTTTGCTTTTCAATACTCATTCCCTTTCTAACAAAATCAGTTGATCACAGGCTTATAATAACTTTATGGATAGTTACAGTACAAGATCAGCTAAAACATTTGAGGTTGGCCAAAGACCTTTAAATGACGACCCGAATTTGGCCAACGCCGTAGCACAGTGGCTAGCGCTCAGGTCTCACGTGCCGCAGGAAGTGAGATCGATCCCCTCCCGAGGACTACATATTTGTTCAGCATTTATGCTATATTAATTAAGGTGTATGAAATTGGTTTTATTTAAACCACATAAATATTTTCATTGAGCAATAAATTCATTGAGTAATAAGTGGTTTTAATTTTTTTTAATTTTAGTAATTAATTAAGTTGTATAATACAAATCATATTCTATCCGAGCAAAGCTCGGTCACCAGGTACTATATTGTTAGTTGGTAATTTTAGTTTTGTAAAAACGGCAGAACTTTTTTTGTTTGTTTTAAATGTCAGACTATTAAATATTTCATTCCCTATCAAACTTTCCAAACCAGTGAATCTCATTTAAATTTATTACATGCTCTGTATTTATTGTTATATCAAAATCACTTATTAATACATGTTAAATATAATAAAAACTTAAAACTAACTTGAGATAGGACTTAGATTACAGTTTACTATTTTTCATTTTATTTATTTTTAAGTTTTAAAAATGATTCAACGTAACAGATAAAGAATGTTTTATGCATAAGAAGAACATACATATTTCATATTTCAAAAATTTAGATATGAGCTCAAATCTTCAGAGATCCTGATAAAAAGTGAAAGTTTTTAAATAAGTAAAATCATATTTAAGTTCACAGTAAAGTTCTTAAGTAAATCTTACATCCAGTTATTAAATAACTGATCCTTGAGATGAATATCCATTCATATTCACCAATTTAAATTCAAAATTTCAATAATACTTTTTCTTTATTAGGTTTTATAGCTTTTATTTTACAGTATAAAAAAGATGAACGTTCACTCAGAACGTTCATCTTATTAAAATCAATATATTTAATGTAAAAGTAGACAACACTATTTCCATGATATAATTATGGTTAAAACTTAAATTTCCATTCATTCTTAGTTAATTATTATCTATATAAATAAAATTAGAATTTTGTCTGTACATTGCTTAGAATTATTCATTATTTAGTTATTTTTACTTTTCGTGCGTTAGAGAAGCCGAAACCGGTCTTATCTCAATTTTTGTCTGTTTGTCTGTTTGTGTGTGACGCTCCAGGAGGCATTTTACGTTGTCTTCTCCGAAAAAACAGGAGAGGTGATTACAATGAAACTTATTTTATGTATTCTCTACATTCCAGAGAAGGTTTGTAAATGCTTGAAATCGCCCGCCGCCCCTTGAAAAGTGAGTAACGAGCATTTAAAAATCCACTTTTACGCGAAATTACTCGCATTTTGATTCAGTTTTTAATGAATAACCTACTGCTAATAATCAGCTGTCTTTGTAGTTTAAAGATTAAAAGAAATAAAAACAAACAGCCGTCAAATCAATATTAGTTAGTTTATATTGGTCATTGGTTTTAAATCCATTTCGAAATCATACTATATTAAAAGGTTATTTTAACGTGTAACTAATTATAATATTGGTATTAATTGATTTATTTTCTATGTACTGATTTGTTTAGGATTTCGGGTTTATATTTTGGCATTATGATCCTTCTTATTTAAACTGAATCCTACAACCCGTACAAAGGACGGGCATACTGCTAGTAACATTATATTTATATTATTATTGTGTATAAATTGTTAGTAAAGCAAGAGAACTAAACGTGCGGAATCTTTCAATAATATTCAGAGTAATTTGATTGAATAATGGCCTCAACCGTCGCGTCTGTTTCGAATGGAATTAGAAAGGATTATTGGATTTCGCGCTCTTGCGCTTCCATTCACTAACTTTGCCTCAATTGGATTCTATTTTTTGTAAACACAATATCAATGGTTAAGTTAAATCCGTCAAAGTTCTTGTGAGTTGACATGAATTAGAACGCGTTTTCCTGGAGCTACACGCCTTTGTGAACGCTGGGTAATGCATTAGATTAGATTAGATCATTGAAATGGCAACCATACTACAATGTAGGTATTTTAAGCCAAGTATGAATAAGGATTTAGTGTATGGTGATTGTGGCGCGATCATTTAGTCTTGTTACTGACTAAGGCTGACATGTTCCTTATAGGCAGGGTTGTTAATTAATAGCCCAACAGCCGATGGTAACTAATGGCCCTACAGTTTAACGTGGAATCCGAACCATGACCTCTGAATTATGAATGGGTCTAATTATGAGGTTGGTCTTTGCGGATTAACGCAGTATTCAATAGTGCGGACGTTAATCCACACAAGATAACACTATAACCACCGACCATTGGTTACAGCTATCCACAATTCCTGACCTCTAGGTAGCTGTTTGATAGGACGACCCCACCGTCCAAGTCAAACTAAAAAGGTTTTCTTGACTTGACATTACGAGAACTAACAAAAATTTATCGTTTTCAAAATAAAAGAATTTTAAACGGTATTTGGCTATTTTAGAAACTTAACACTAAACTTTTTAACTAACCAATGATCTAGAGGCTATCTTGATTTAGTTTTAAGGATTGTCTTTAATTAATAGCTTTACCCTGACACCCCTCCCCACGACGAGGGACCTCAGGTGTTAGGTTATCAAAGTTGCACAGCTTCATTATGCTAAGAGGCCTCACGCATGTGAAAGGAGACCGCCACTCCTGATAGCTAGTTCTTAAAATACTACACTGCCAAGAAGTAATCTAAACTTATTTCATAAATTAAAACCTAAAATCCAATAAATAGGTAGTTACTAACCAACTAAAATAATTGCTGATTTTAATAGTGGCTACTATACACTAAATTCTCCAAATCGCTTATCAGCAAAGTGTGACAATATTCTGTAAAGATTTGATAGTGGTCACAGCTGTCTCTGGTCATTGGGCAGATAATTGAATGATCCTAACCAATGAATCAGCTCGTCTTTGTTGGTAGCCAAGCGGCACGGACACTCCAATCCAACGATATTAGGGTTGTATTTTTTACTCAATATTGCTGTAATTTTACAAGTGACAAAGTAGTCTGTATTTTTTAACAAAATAATTAAGATTATGGGATATATCAATGCATTTTAAGATTTATAGGGAAGAAGCTATTACCGTAGGTCTCATGGCAAGAGTTAAGCCCGAGACCATGTTATTTTTTCTTCTTTAGGTGCCCAGAGACCAAAAACAATAGTCGTTAAAATTTATTTATATAAATATAAATATATATATTTATTTTTGTCTGTGAACACATAACTCTCGTAAAAATGGTCCGATCGACCAAATTGGTAGAGTGTATTCCTACAAATGCTCGGACGAGTTCGTAAACCAGACATATCGGTCAATGGGAACGGGTAGTTTGGGGGGGTTTTGTACCCCAAAATGAGGTGTTTTGCATTTTTCACATGTAATTTTTAAAAATTTCTAATTTATATTCCATTGAATCAGCTTAAAAAACTACACAATTAAGTTCCTTAAAGTTTTTCTATCTTAAACGGTTACCGAGATATAAAAAAATCTAAACACAGTACGTTGTATTTTGAGGCTCCAATGTTAATCTTATGGAGGATTAGGAAAAATTAATTTTTCACTTATTATCTAATATTTTTTGATGAAACTTGATATTTAGCTTCATCTGGTTGAGATCTGTACATTTGTGCTAAAAAATCATAGATTATGTGTTTATCATGCAGCAAACCTGCATACTCTTTTCCCATGTTAATCATATGGAGATTAGGCAAACTCCTTTATTTATGACAGATGTTGATAAAAGTTGGTATAAATGTTAAAAATAAAATTATTTGATGGTATACTTCATGTTCCTCACAGCAGCAAACCTACTTATCATTCCATTTTAATCTTATGGAGAATAGGCAAATAAACCATGTTTATGACAGATTTTACCAAACTTCATATGTATAATTATTAATAAATATTATTGGAAATCGCTATTCTTGTCATGCATTTAAGAATTTATAACAAAAAATTCGAGTATTGTCAACAATTACAAGACCGTTTAGTGTAATCGCCATATCCCTACTAAAATCGTATAGGAGTGACGTGTATGTTTTAATGTACTATATGCCCTTTTGTCTCGCAGGGGGGACAAGGAAAAGAAGGGTAAACATCATTACAATTATACTAGGATTAAAATGAATAGAAGCTTCAAGGTCAAATTTAAATTAAGTCATATGGTTTAAATAGACACATCTCATTGATTAGATTAGATTATTGAAATGGCGACCATACCACAAGGTAGGTATTTTAAGCTAAGTATGAATGACAGTTGATTGTAAGATGATTGTGGCGCGATCTTGTAGTCTTGTTACTGACTAAGGCTGACAGTCCTTAGACAGCTATTAATTAATAGCCCAACAGCCGATGGCAACTAAGGGTCCTAAAGTTTAACGTGGAATCCGAACCACGACCTCTGAATTATGAACGAATTGGTCTAATTATGAGGATGGTCTTTGCGGATTAACGTAGTTTTTAATAGTGCGGACGTTATTCCACACAAGAGCAATTCCACCACCCACACAACACGACACCCACCGACCATCGCTCACAACTATCCACAATTCGTGACCTCCAAGTACCTGGATTACAGGATGACGCCACTATCCCAGTCTGAATTCTGACTTTTGTTTATTCTTATTTTCCAATGCTTTCTAAACATTCTTAAAAGAGCATTTAACTTGTAATACAGTGATTGAACCAAGAATAATTCAGTTTGTAAATAAAACGTGTTTATTAAAAATTTATTTATGAACTAGGCCTAAGTGTTTGCATCATTAAGAGAAACAACTTAATACATATTGAAAAAGGAAATGCGACAAAACTCCATGCTAATTCCAGTAATAATTTTAACAACATTTTAATTTTCGTTTTGTCTTGATTTTAATTCTAAATGATTTTATGGGCTATTTTTTTGTAAAGAAAACATGAAGTTATAGTGTTTGGGGCGTAAATTACTGAAATAATAAACACTAATCGTATAGTTAAAAGGAAAATGTTATATGAATCCAAAACAACGATGTTATCATGTCATGTTTATTTACATCTAAAACCGTGTTACTCGATCATCATGTAGAGGTTAGGTTTACCGAACAAACAAAACAGACAGCAGACACAACCCTATGCCCTATGTATAAAGTTTAACTGCGTGTATAAGTGACCTTGAAGCTTCTATTGATTTTAATCCTAATATAGGTAAGTTTTTTATATTTACCTTTTGATCATTTAATAAACACTTATAGCTAATAAATTGAATTTTGAAAGATGTGCTTTACTGTATTTATAGCTGTATACTCATATGCAAATTTATATAAATAGCATAAACTAAGCTGTAAATTCATAAACAAATCTATGCAACTGGCAGAAAGCTATTTTCTCAAATACACAGTTTCTAATTTTACCAGCGTAATTTTACACCTCTGAGACCAAAGTCAAAAAGAGTGAAGCATCCAATAAGAGCCCTTATTGAATGGAGACCCCTTGAAATAAGGTTGAATATTGATCACCCTCTTCGTCTTGTCTCACATTCAGTATGCATGAGATACAAAATGTTAACCTTTCAGTTTGAAGTATGATAACATGTTTTGAAGTGTCGGTTCAGATAGTATTAGTTAAAAAGTTATTTGAATTTGCTTATCATTTCAAACATAATTTATTTTTAAACAAATCACAAACATTTCCTGGGATTACCGACAACAAATTGTCAAAATTTAAATTGCAACGCAATGTACAAATAATAATTTTTCATTCTACCTATTGATTTATTGCCAAATATTTGCAATTATATTACAATATCAATAAATACACATCAAATTATAGGTCTTAATTAGTGGAATTCAACGCCGCAAACTGAAACTCAAAGGGACAATCAAGCAAGAAGTGGCAGCCATCTCAAATGTATTAATGTTCAGTATTTGTAAAATTTTGGATGGTTTAATTCGTTCGAACCGTTTGAGAAAGTTCGACAATAATTGAAAATACTACTGGATACGGAAGGGTTTTTTAAAGTCATAATCAGTGACTCGCTACCAACTTTGGAAATATAAGAATAAGTCAATATGCACGAGATTAAAGGACTTAAATATTATAATTCAGAGCCACAAACCGAAACTCAATAGGATAATTAAAGTAGAAATGTCAGTCATTCAAAGATGACATCAATAAATCAAGCTTTCTTGCTAATTTTTAATATAATTTTTTGCCTACCTGTAAAAAGAGTCTTTTTCTTTTTTATAAAAAGGCTAGTAGTGCAGTAGCCTCCCATCAGCCGGTCGGTTTTTCACACAAAACATGTTATTTTTGTCCCCCGCTTCGGGTACCGTGTTTCGTAAGATTTTCTTAAAACTGGGGAACAATATAGTTCAATAGTTATAATAGAGCCCTCATACCTCTAACGATTGAAAATAAGAATGAGTTTCAGCGATGTTTAACAGTAAAATAATTTCTGTTACTTTTAAGCTATTTTTGTACTTACACAAATTATTTTTTACATATCAGGTATGAGAGATCTAGAACAAACGTGTATCAAAGACAAAAAAGGTTTTACATATTTTACTCATTTCATCCGGAGCAAAGGACTGCTAATGCATGTTTTTCGTGTTTTTGCAGGGGTTAGGAAGACTCTTAGGCCAATTATTACATAAAGTTCATGAATATAACGCAGAGATGAAATAATACAAGTTGTCTGTAATGGGCTGAGGCATCAGCCGCGTCAGCGCGAGGCGTGTGGCTCAGCAGCGAGTGCTGACGCCGCGGCACGGCGCGGGGGAGCGTTATGCTGATTCACGATATCGACGAGTTGGGTTAAACACAGACTGAGTACGATTAACGCGGAACAAAACTATCGTCAGCAAAACTGCGTCGAATAAATCTTCGGTTCGTCTTGCAGTAAAATAGCATTCCGTCGATATACTCGGATGTGAATACCTATAACTATAATTGTTTCCAAAACATTTTCCGTATTCTAAATCTCAACAAATCATATGTAAATTTTTTTGCAAATAGTCACTATTATGTAAATTATAGTATTAAAATGTGCTCCAAGTTTCGATTTCAAATGTAACCTAATATGATGCACCTTTCACCTTTTTTACAAATACTTTGATATTACATATTACAAAAAGAACATGAACTTTATAAGTTACGCGGTTTAATGTATTTGAGCGTTGTGAAACAGAATCGCTATTGTATAAACACTTTAAACTGTTTAAACGAATTATTGGTCTAGTGTATTAATATACTTGTTAGACAAATTACACTTTTTGCACTGTGGCCTCAACATAAATATTAAACCCAAAGATAAAATTTATTAGTAAAAGGTTAGTAATTGACTCTCTGAAAGTATTTAAAGGATAAAATTTGGCATTTTAAGCTCAAACCATTGTGTTTGTTTTCAATTGCAGGAAACAAATCAGAAGCAATTTTAACCTTAGACATTTTTTTAATAGAAAATTAATGTTTGTGTTCGACATTGTATCTAGTAAATTAACCTAATAATTTCCATTTGACAGTTACTAGTTAACCACCGACTGGTTAAGTGGCTAAGAGGTTAGAGTACCCACTTTCTAATATAAAGGTTACAGGTTCGATCGGAAGAAAATCTTGAAACCATTTTGTTGCCACTATAGTGGAAATTTGATTGGTCAGTTCATCGGGGTATCAATTAATTGCCTTGAAAATTAAATCAGCAGCTTTGTTAATTAGTAACTTTTTTAGTGACATAGCTAAATATAATCAATTACATTACACTAATCACGTTCATCCTTCACTCGACTCACTCATGCAGGTCGTGTGTGACGGACCGTGGCGTGTCCTGTAATCCAGCTACTTGGAGGTCAGGAATTGTGAATAGTTGTGAGTGATGGTCGGTGGATGTAGAGTTCTCTTGTGTGGATTAACGTCCGCACCACTGAATACTATGTTCATCTGCAAAGGCAATCCTCATAATTACACCAGTTTGTAATTAATTCAGAGGGAAAGGTTGTTCGGATACTACAAAAAACTATAGGTCCCTTAGATATAATAGTCTGTTAGACTATTAATTAACATTTCTGTATAAGGAATGTCAGCCTTAGTCAGTAACAAGACTACAATATCACGCCACAATCATCTTACACTCATTTCTCATTCATACATGAATTAAAATACCTACCTGGTTAGGTCTCCATTTCAGTTAAAAGTATAAAATATAATGTATAATGAATAAGAATAAGTTTCAAGTGAACTTAACTAGTATGTAGTTTACATCCTTATCATCTGTTACAAAACTGTAACTTTTCAGTGCTGTCAAAAGTCAAAGGAGTGGAAGGAAAACAATTCAACAACTTGTTCAAAGGGGTGCTCATAGTTGCGAATGTTATTGCACGAGTAATTTCGCATAAAGTAAATACGTAGATGCAATTTGTTCTGACATACAAGAGTCAACTTGGAAAATACGTGACAGAGACACAGCAATGTTCGCGATAGTACTTACTGGTTTACTACAAGCACGATTTTACATTTTTAATTTTGTCTGTTGGATGAAACTCACAAATGTGTAAACGCATTTACAAATAACTCAACATGTTTAAATACGAGCCGTAAGTTCGTCTTCTGTACAGCTTGTATGTATGGTTTAGTGTTAGAAAGAAAGATTCTTATTAGCATAAAAATTTAAACCTGAAATCTTAATCAAATGAAAACAAAAAATAAGAACTCCCAGCTTAATTATTGTATTCTGTACGTATTGTATTACAAACAACTAAACTAGAAAATTTGTATGGTTATTAATATATTAATTTTAGGTTAAGATAACATTTTGAAATCGTATAATAATTTTGGAATAGGTTTGAAATTAATGATCAAGGTAAACAAACTATTGATATTAAATATACCATCAGAAATAACCGCTATCTCTCAAATGATGATGATTATTTATTTCTACTTTATCCTTTATCAATTTCATAGATGACTAGATGAACCGGCGAACTTCGTAACGCCTAACAGTAGATACATATTAACTTAAAGATTGGCCATGTTCTGCAGTCAAGTAGAATTAAGGCTTCGTTTTGTAGATATTCTGAGTCGCTTCATAGTGAATAACAATACTTAAACGATTAGACATATTAATAACATTCCCACAAAATAAATAAATCCGAGTGGATTGATTCTCAATTTTCTAATCCAACAAACCAAACCTAGCTGTAATATAGCTTTATAGGAAGGATACAACAGCTGATTATTATAATAAACTTAATATACATAAACATTGTAATTATTTTTTATCCAGCCAACACATGAACTCGTGACCTTCAATCAGACAGAAAATAAAAAGTATAAATACATAATCCCTACAAACGTTAACTATTAACGTAGCGAATAAAGCTTTATTTATTTTCAGTATTTTTCAGTATTAACAGTATTTATTTTCTTTAGGCTATAGTTTTAAATTGACGATTGATACAGAAGGCATTGAATAGAAAATCACATTGCTAATGGAAGGTAAACCAACAGCTGTAGTATAAGAAATCAGATGTTTTGCTTGTAGGAAATTTGTAAACAAACTTATTCCCCATAATGTTAACATTATAAATTTAAACGCTATAAAATGGAAACTTATGGAGTTTTCGAAAACAAATTTCACTAAAACCTTTCCGGACACATAAGCAACTTCCTAAAATTTCATGGCGATCGGATGAGTAGTTTGGCAACGCATAATGGACATAATATATTCCATAAAACATAATATATATTGATAATATTATTTAAAACGTTTTTATTACTTAAAACGTTACTTACGTTATTAAATTACTTACGTTATTACTAAAAATTTAAAAACAAGGGTTAGGAAAGGTCAATATTTATTTTCATATGATGTGTGTCAGTTTTATGTGATAAATCTACTCCAACATATATACAATAATTAAAATTATTATATATATTTAAATATAATAAAAAATAAAATTATTAAATTTTATTAATGTAAGTGATCTCGTTTCCTCGGACGAGCGTTACAAAAAGAAGGTAAGACCCATTTCGGCTTTTACGAGGTAAAACATAACTAAAAAATATCATAGTTCCAAGTAATGTACAGACAAAACCCTAATTTTATTTACACAGTAACTACTACTAGAACACATGTTGTGTGCTGCACACAAAGCGGAAGTAAGCAAATCATATCTCAGCAGCGTTGACCGGTGGCGCGCTCTCTGAGCCGGATGTTTAATCATGCCAACAGGCGCCGAGAGCCTATGAGCCAAACCGATTAAATCACCGAGTCTTCCTTTGTTTGTACGGCCGCAGCCGAGGCTCACAATGAGACCTAAACCTGGCGGCCATGTTCGGAACCTAGCTATAAACCAGGTGACAGCTCTGGATATATCGCTGTTGGGTGGTGGCCGCGGGCGGTCTTTCAACTAATATTAATACGGATATTATGGTACGTTAAAGATAGCGTACTTTTGGACGCAAGTCAATTTCGCATATTTTGACGATAAATTCTCCAAATGTTTCCATCTCCATTTTCCATCACGATTTTATGTAAAACAAAGTTTCATGACGTTTCGGGATCTGAAATCTGATCCCGTCCTCAGGTGAACTAATATCTTAAACATAACATATAATCCGGATCAAACCGGTATAAATCTGAAAACATAAAAATTTAAAGCAGTCAAAAACTTACAAACAAACAATTTCAACTCCAAGACAACTGAGTTGTCTTTGAGTCTCCGTGACGTGTTTGGTTTCTTATGTGTGTAATGTTTAGTAAATGGTTTGTTTGTAAGTTTTTTGACTGTTTTAAAACCTTTATGTTTTCAGCTTTATACCGGTCCGGATTATGTGTTAGTTGTTGTGTTTTAGATATTAGTTCACCTGAGAACGGGATCAGATTCCAGATTCCGAAACGTCGTGAAACTTTGTTTTAGATAAAATCGTGATGGAAAATGTCCGTTATACATATGAAAATAGCATAAATCCACCATCACCAATAATGAATTTCAAACAAAGTCTCCAAATGTCTTACAACTACCCTTCGTATTTGTTTTACGTACAATGTTATTTACATTTATTCTTCAAACATACAAAAGAAACATATAGAGTAGCAATAGTAAATTACTATTTTAATAATGACTACTATTACTACTTAGTATTTCCAAAATTGGTTATTATTAAGAATTGTATTTACTTCCTCGTGATATTTTTTATCTCGTTTGCCATCGGCAGGCTCAGCTTTTATCTATGTAACCTCGTAGTACACTGTTAATAATCGTCTTTTCTCATCTAAATTTTGTGGTCATCCCGGGAATCGAGCCCGTCACCTCTTGCACCGAAGTCCAAAACGCTAACAGTTAGACTAGCAGACGACAAAATTCATTGTGAGAAAGTTTAGACCATGAAAGGAATGTTTTTAGTTCCTCTAAACAGCTGTTTTCATTCCCATATGACGTCATTTTTGATACACGCTTTTGTAGAGAATTATGAAAAAATCGTCACAAAAACTTCAGAGCATGCATGCTCTGTCATCGTTTGTGATAAAAAGAATACGGCGCCGTGTGAACGCCTTACAGCCGCGGTAGGCAATATGAGATCAGTAGACTATTTGCGTCACCTATCCTGAAGGCATTCTCTGTGAGCTTTCATTCTATGAATACACGAGATATTTCTTTCAATAAAGTTAATATATCTTTTTCTAGAGTATGTCATTTTCTTCATACTATCTTAATACTCAGAACAAAAACTAGTTAGAGTGTATAGCTTTGTATACAATACTAAAGCTACTATATTATACTTTGTATATTTAAGATCTACAGTAATAATGAATGCTGAAAAATTTAAAATTGTTTTACTGTTCGTGACATACTTACTCATTATTCTTAAGGGGGTAAGAAAATTGAAACGCCATCCTTATTGTTTTTAACATTGAAATAAAACTTGTTATACGTCATCTTTCTTCTAGTTTGGATAACTACTGTTTAAAATTCTAAATTATGTTGTTCCTAGTTACAGCAACCGTACCTACTCTTTCCCCATGTCTTCTTATGGGATTTGTGTTTAAATTTATATAACTCCTTTATTCAACCAATGGTTAAGTTAAGGTTGAACTATCACATTAAATTCCAGAATAAATGAAAATTATTAAAGATGGAACTGTGTTTAAACGTATACTTTATCATTTTATTAAAACGGGTTGGGGTAAAAACACGCGACTGCACAGCTATTCAGTTAATACAGACAAGTAGGATATTCTGGTCAAACACAAGAGACAGTGCTGTTGCATTATGCATATCGGACTGGAACACAGTTAGTGGCCAGCACAGCTGTGTGGTCGATGCCGCGCGTAAACAAGATACGTTTTGAGGGACAGCGCAAAAAATATTTAAAATTTAATCTATAGACGCCCTTTAATGTTTTCACCTTTAAAATTTAAACAGTAATAAAATAAGCTCAGTACTGGTTTAAAACGAATTTTGTTGGGCGAAATATGTACACGTATTCTAGAAAGAAAATTGAGATTAAAAATATTGAAAAAATGTAATACAAAATACTACAACCCATTTTAAAATTTCGATCCGGAACAATAAAGCCAATTTGCCAAACAATGAATACAGGTATGTAAATAAAAGAAAATACAATACTATTTATCTTTTAATAATAAATATAACATATACATAACATAGAGTCCAATTATTCCAATAATGTTTCTCGTCAGATTGCTTAGCTAACAAACTTATTTACATTTACTTATTTGACTGGGATGGTGGCGAGATCCTGTAATCCAGCTACTTGGAGATCACGAATTGTGGATAGTTGTGAGAGATGGGCGGTGGGTGTAGTGTTCTCTTGTGTGGATTAACGTCCGCACTATTTAATACTGCGTTAATCCGCAAAGACCATCCACATAATCAGACCAATTCGTAATTCAGAGGCTGTGGTTCGGATTCCACGTTAAACTGTAGGTCCCTTACTTGCCATCGGCTGTTGGGCTATTAATTAACAGTCCTGTCTAAGAAAGATGACAGCCTTAGTCAGTAACAAGACTACAAGATCGCGCCACAATCATCTTACACTCAATTCTCATTCATACTTGGCTTAAAATACCTACCTTGTAGTATGGTCGCCATTTCATTAATCTAATCTAATCTAATCTAATCATGATCATCATGAAGCGCTTTATACTGTATGCTTAAAAGTAACAAACTAACGTAAAAATGTAAAAACACTTATGAAGAAACATCACTGGCACCTCGTCACTAAGTAGAATAAAATTTGATATGGAATTTCATTTAAGATGTAGAGGTACTCTTGTAATTTACTAGTCGAGGCCTTCTTTCACCCTTTTCCTTTTCCATTTAGGTGTATTTTAGAAGTAGTTTCCCAAATTTGGCAACCATATGTAAGGAGTGGCCTCTAAATGGATTTGTAAATCAGTAGAGTAATCTAAAATTAGAATTCATATTTATTAGTGGGTAAAAATTACCAATCTAGAATTTTCTTGGTTCAATCAAACTACTGTACCACCAAGACTGAAAATCACATTCAAACTCAATCAAACATAAATACCTAATCAAGCTGGCTACGAAAATACAACGACCGTAAAACACCAACTTCAACTTTTAAGCAAATATTTCAACTTTTAAGCCACTAGATGTTGTTCGGCTATTGTATTGGTGTTTCAAATATTTCTAATTCACAAATTCAAAATTCAAGGGAAGTTAATTTACGTCTGTACTTATTTCAGAGTGTATAAGGATTTCCCAATATAGTTTCATGTCGTATTAGGAAACATATAAAAAGGAAAACTCATTTATGAAACATGAATACTTCAAAAAACTCACGCGATTATTCCATTTAGATTCTACAATTTTTCTAACTTATATCATTATTTTACTTTATTCATATGCACACATATGAATGAGACCTGTAAACTACATTCATACAATATGATACATACTCATTAAAGTTCATAATTGAATACTTAATCTCACTGTGTTTATTGCATCAGATGCTTAGCGCACTTTTATATCGATTATCGATCTGGAACAACAGGTGAATGGTAGCATTAACAATATAAAACTTGAGTGTTACATTTTATTTTTAACACAACAGGCGGCCTTATTATTTGCACTGTTCCAAGGAAGGGAACCACAACAAAAATTGTATAATTGAACAAAAGAATCCATTGTTGGGTTGAAACAGAGGCGTGTAATGGCTACTCCTTTATTCTTGTCATAACAAGGTCCATCTCTGAACAAAACATTGTAAGTGTACAGGAACATTGTAAACCTCTGATACCATAGTTAAGAAAATGTTGGTTTGAAATTCAAGAGAAAGTTAATTTAATTTGAACTAAAAGAAGATTGAACCATCGAGAATTTGAATTATAGAGTTTAGCGTTATTAAAATTCGATTTTAGAGGTTTCAGTAATTAGAATTGTACAGGTTAGCGAGGATAAAATTTGAACTATAATTGTATTCTTGTATTTGAACTCATTCTCTAAGAAAATACTATAGAGTTAATATTGTTATTGCCTTCAAACAAACCAGTATCATTTAGCAATGTTAAAAGAACAATAATGTTGTTGAGACTGACTATTGCAATAAAACAAAGAAGAAGATTACATACATGTTAACCTAGTTTAATCTGTTTCACTCCAAATTGAATATATACAAATATATATTTGTATATATTCAATTTGGAGTGAACTAATTTGGAGAATTTGGAATTCGGAGTGAATTTGTACTAAGTTTGTACATACAAACTTTTTTTAAATGGTAAAAATATATTAGAGATTTTAATCTAGAGTATGATCCATGAATTCATCAACTCTGTAGAACGCATTGGCGATTAAATATAATTTTAGCTTTCTTTTAAATGTTAGGGAATTTTTATGCTTTATTAATTTTTTAGTAATTTATTACTTAGTTTTATCCCTGCCTGAGATGGAAAGTTTTTATAAATTATAAGTCTGTTTTACCCATCACTTGTTTTTGTGTTATATTGATGAACATCCCTTCCACTTATTGATTCACTTTTGGAAATACAATGCATTATCGTTTCCAAAATGTAAATGCATAGGATGGTGAGAAAATATAAACTTTTGAATACTCGATTCTCTAACATTTAATTGACTTATAATTCTTATTACTTTTTTGTAAAACAAATAATCTTTTAAACTCTTTTTCTGTAAATGAGCCCGAAATTATTACACCATAGGATAAACGAGAGTAAGTTGTTCCATAATATATAATAGAATATTCATTGGGCAATATTTTAGGTGCCCTTTACATAAATATTTGATGATACTTTTGAACTAATGTAGTTTATGTGATCATTCGAGGCCAATTCTAAGAATATCTCGAAGAATATCTAAGAATATTCCGTGAAATTTCATATTATTGTCTTCTTCTATTTCAAAATCATCAATAATTATAGTTGGGCCAGATTTGTTTGCTGATTTAATATTGAAATTTATTTTATTTGATTTAGGAAGATTCACATTTTTCATTTCGTATTAGGAAACATATAAAAAGGAAAACTTTATATTTTGTTCATTTATGAAACATGAACACTTCAAAAACTCACGCGATTATGCCCTTTAGATTCTACAACTTTTCTAACTTATATCATTATTTTACTTTATTCATATGCACACATATGAATGAGACCTATAAATTACATTCATACAATATGATACATACTCATTAAAGTTCATAATTGAATACCTAATGTCACTGTGTTTAATGCATCAGATACTTAGCGCACTTTTCTATCGATTATCGATCTGGAACAACAGGTGAATGGTAGCATTAACAATATAAACCTTGAGTGTTACGTTTTATTTTGAACACAACAGGCGGCCTTATTATTTGCACTGTTCCAAGGAAGGGAACCACAACAAAAATTGTATAATTGAACAAAAGAATCCATTGTTGGGTTGAAACAGAGGCGTGTAATGGCTACTCCTTTATTCTTGTCATAACAAGGTCCATCTCTGAACAAAACATTGTAAGTGTACAGAAACATTGTAAACCTCTGATACCATAGTTAAGAAAATGTTGGTTTGAAATTCAAGAGAAAGTTAATTTAATTTGAACTAAAAGAAGATTGAACCATCGAGAATTTGAATTATAGAGTTTAGCGTTATTAAAATTCGATTTTAGAGGTTTCAGTAATTAGAATTGTACAGGTAATCCTTTGAATTTCAGAGGCTATGGGAACTAACTAACAAATTGTAGAGGTCAACTTCGAATTTTAGATGTAAGGTTACCTCTCAAGGAGCATAATTCGAATTCTAGAGTTTCAAGTACAAACTAATTCCGAATTGTTAGGCTAAATTATGCGTCAAAACTACTTCGAATCATCAGAATATATATTTTTTCGAATACTAATATTCGAAAAAATATATAATAAGAATAAAAAATAAATTAGTAAAAATATAATAAATATATATGAGAAAACCTCTAAAGATTTTTTTCACAGGAACAGACCAAATCTACGAGAATTATGGAGGTTTTAGAATTATCGAGACTTGAAGTAGCAAGGTTCTACTGTATTTTAAGATCAAGTAATACAAATATAACATAACGAACGAAAAAATTCCATTAAGTTTCTTTTAACAATGTCGATTCCAATAAACGTCTAAATAGTTCTACTTTAAACATATAAATATTGAATAGTAAGCAAACTCAGAACTCATCAATTATAAATAAAATATATTAAAATGAAAGTCCGAATATTCCTGCTGTAAAATACAAGTGTATAGAGCAGACTCGTTGTTACTTTAATTCAGCATAAAGATTTAGAGATGTGTGTTTATTGTGACTATCAACCATTTTTATGTAAAAATCTAGATGAAATTGTCATTCAATTGAGCATGATACTTTTTTCAATAAAACTTAAACTACTACTGTATATCAGGCCTTCTCATTTCAAATCACAACTCCTCAACTGTTATAATCACGTTTAATTAGCGCGTGTAAAATGCATTACAACAAAATCAAATTCCTCAGAGTTAAACGGCTTATAAACCAATATTTGGCAAAATGAACGTTCATTTGAGGAAAAGAGCGATCTGGAGCCCTATCACAATCCCTAACAAGGCAATTTTGACGCTTCAAGAGTTTTTTAGCTTCGCCCTGTGTTTTCGTTTCATTCCAACTTCATAACAGTTTACTGCGAACCATTTACCCCCGTTTACTTTTATATATTCAGAGACTTTCTAGTAACTTGGCTTACTTTTTAAGATTTTTGAGTAAAAGTTGTATTGCAATTATGTTATATGTCCACAAAAGTTTAGTACAACATTCAAACATAAGCCAACAATTCTCAACACATGAAGTTTTATATATTTTACTCATATCGAAAACATTATTTTTGTATATGTTATAACTATTGTCAATTTTCTTTACCTGAATTGGTATTACGACTTAGTAACAATGCCAATCGATAAAGAGAAAGCGTGCTGCGAGTTTTGTAGATTTGTTTCACATAGATGATGAGCTAAATTTGGGCTATGTATATAGTTCAGGAATGCGACTTTTCAAATCTATGGCAAAGTAAATAGACATTTGTGACATAGCATTTGTGTGTACAGACATGTGTTCCATGTATCTGAAGCATGGATGACATTCAGATAACAATAAAGTTCTATCAAAAATGCCTTGTATTTTCCAAAACTGTTTTTTTAGAAATCAGAAGTAAGCCTTCCGTTATTCTCAATCATATATCATTTCCTTTGTTTATTCTTATCCAATAGACATTGCCCTTTACCCCCATAAGCCCGGGATATCAGGAGATCAACGAGACTAGTGCATCAGTCCACCTCCTCCAATCTAACGTTGTGGAAATGTATTTCCAAACATTGGTCCTCGTTGATCTCATCAATGTACTAAGACTTCAAAAGGGTTTTATGGGTCACATATTCTGCACATGTGGCTATTTATTTACCACATGTTTGAACTTTGGCATCCCTAAAATAGATACGTGACCATGTGAAAAGAAAATAAATCCATGTGAACAGAAACTAAAGCCATGTGAAAAATGTTTGTATTTTCCCTGTGGGAAATAGGTTAGATCATGGATATGTCTAAAGGGAATGGTCTCAGTTATCTAAAAAGCTAATCTTATTCTTATATATTAAAAATTCAATACAATAGCTCTGTTAATTTCTATGAAAACCTATTTCAAATTTTCATCTTACAAATTATTGCCAACCACCCTCCCAGACCTAAAATATATTCATGTCAAAAAGTATATTTAAACTAGCAGTAAGCCCGTCCTTTGTACGGTTTGTAGGATTCAGTTTAAAGAAGAAAGATCATCATACCAAAATGTAAACCTGAAATCCTAAACAAATCAGTACAAAGAAAATAAATCAATACCCTGCTTTATTATTTAGCATAACTTTACAATTAAATCGATTACAACATTAATACTATTATTATAATTTGTTATACGTTAAAATAACTTTTTAATATAGTATGATTTCGAACTGGATTTTAAATAAATGACCAATATAAACTAACTAATATTGATTTGACAGCTGTTTGTTTTTATTTCTATTAAATCTTTAAACTACAAAGACACCTGATTATTACCAGTAGGTTATTCATTGAATAAAGATCAAAATGCGAGTAATATCACGTAAAAGTGAGTTTTTAAATGCTCTTTATTTACTATTCAAGGGGCGGCGGGCGATTTCAAGCATTTATAAACCTTCTCTAAAATAAGTTTCATTATAATCAGTTCTCCCGTTTTTCGGAGAAGACGGCGTAAAATGCCTCCTGGAGCGTCACAGACAAACAGACAAAAATTGAGATAAGACCAGTTTCGGCTTCTCTAACGCACGAAATGTAAAAATAACTAAAAAATGAGTAATTCTGAGCAATGTACAGACAAAACTCTAATTTTATTTATATAGATATAAACACAACATTTCTAATAATAATTACCGGTAACTATTAATTTTTGTATTTTTTCTGTTTTCTGTGGTCATACTGAAATAATTTTAGTGTTGTGCATTACTAGTACACATATTAACGAATGCATAATGTAATATGTTCGCTATGTATGTATAATATACAAATATATATTATAAAATCCCCACCAATTATTTCAGCCAGTGATTTCTGTTAGTTTATGAGAAAAGTGTACTTTTGTAAAAAATAGTACATTTTTTAGAAACAACAATGAAACTTTCAGTTTTATTAGGCGACCGAATTCACGCAATTTACAAATAACATTTTTGACACTTATTATTTTAGTAGAAAATCCCCAATTAGATATAACATTTTATATTAAGAATTCAATACAATAGCTCTGGTAATTTCTATGGAAACCTGTTACATGTTTCCATCTTAAAAATCGCCAACACCCCCCAGAGCTAAGACATATCCAAGTCAAAAATCTACAAACCATGTTATACACCGCACTTTCTTCATTTCAATAAACATGGTTAATGTCTTGACCATTTTTATGAGAGTTACCGTGTTCTCAGACACACACACACACACACACACACACACACACACACACACACACACACACACACACACACAAATATATATATATATATAAATATATATATATATATACATATATATATATATATAAATTTTAACGACTATTGTTTTTGGTCTCTAGGCACCTAAAGAAGAAAAAATAACATGTTCCCGGGCTTAAGTCTTACCATGAGACCTACGGTAATAGCTTCTTCCCTATGGGAAATTCGCTAAAAATGAGTAATTCTGAGCAATGTACAGACAAAACTCTAACTTTATTTATATAGATATAAACACAACATTTCTAATAATAATTACCGGTAACTATTAATTTTTGTATTTTTTCTGTTTTCTGAGGTCATACTGAAATAATTTTAGTGTTGTGCACTATTAGTACACATATTAACGAATGCATAATGTAATATGTTCGCTATGTATGTATAATATACAAATATATATTATAAAACCCCCACCAATCATTTCAGCCAGTGATTTCTGTTAGTTTATGAGAAAAGTGTACTTTTGTAAAAAATAGTACATTTTTTAGAAACAACAATGAAACCTTTTGTTTTATTAGGCGACCGAATTCACGCAATTTACAAATTACATTTTTTTGACACTTATTATTTTAGTAGAAAATCCCCCAATTAGATATAACATTTTATATTAAGAATTCAATACAATAGCTCTGGTAATTTCTATGGAAACCTGTTACATGTTTCCATCTTAAAAATCGCCAACACCCCCCAGAGCTAAGACATATCCAAGTCAAAAAACTACAAACAATGTTATACACCGCACTTTCTTCATTTCAATAAACATGGTTAACGTCTTAGATTTGGTAAGTGTTATTGTAAATTGAGCTATTGTATTGAATTTTTAATATGCAATAATAAGGACTGCTGGGAGAACAGCTGGAATAAGGAAGAACTGGAAACATTCCCTTTAGACATATCCATGATCTAAACTATTTCACATAGGGAAGTAAATACAAACGTTTTATATGCATAGTTTTAATATAAACTTAATTGAACGAAATTAGCAATGCTGTTTACATAAATAAACATTTTCCAATTTTTCGATCAAACTAACATAGACAGAACACCATATTTTGAGAACTGACTGTGTGACTTATGTTTGGAATAACTGTACTCGTCTTTTGTGAGTCATACTTCAAAACATTTAAGCTTTTACCTAAAATTTAATTCTAGCCATGTAGTCTTGATTATTCATATTGCATTGTGTTTTATTAAGATTTTACGAGTTAGGCCTAAGTATCATAATTATTTTAGGGATAAACTATGTTGAAAACCTTACTACTATACCAGTTTGCTACCAAATGTTGCCTTCTATACATTCTCGAGATACATTCAATTCAAAGCGCAATGCAGTATTCAACACGATGTTATTGTCTGTTAATGGGTTGATGAGATAGCAACATTGCTCCGTACAACCATTTTAGTTTTAAAGTACTCTCATTAATACTCATGACGATTATTGTTTAAACCAATTAGTACTTGAAGATTAGCTGGCTAGGATAATTATTCATTAACTAGCAGTAAGCCAGTCCTTTGTACGGGTTGTAGGGTTCAGTTTGAGGAAGAAAGATTATCATACCAAAATGTAAACCTGAAACCCTAAACAAATCAATACAAAGAAAATAGATGAATACCCAGCTTTATTATTTAGCATTACTTTACAATTAAATAGATTAGAACATTTATACCATTATTATTATTAGTTATACGTTAAAATATCTTTTTAATACAGTATGATTTTGAAACGGGTTTAAATCAATGACCAATATAAACTAAATAATATTGATTCAACAGCTGTTTGTTTTTATTTCTATTAAATCTTTAAACTACAAAGACAGCTGATTATTGCCAGTAGGCTATTCATTTAAAACTGAAGCAAAATGCGACCAATATCGCGTAAAAAGTGGGTTTTTAAATGCTCGTTATTTACTTTTCAAGGGTCGGTGGACACTTTTAAGCCTTTAAAAACCTTCTCTGGAATGTAGAGAATGTATGAAATAAGTTTCATTGTTATCAGTTCTCCCGATGTTTTCGGAGAAGACTGCGTAAAATGCCTCCTGGAGCGTCACAGACAAACAGACAAAAATTGAGATAAGACCGGTTTCGGCTTCTCTAACGCACAAAAAGTAAAAATAACTAAAAAATGAATAATTCTGAGCAATATACAGACAAAACTCTAATTTTATTTATATAGATAAGGCATTTTTATAACGACAAACATTTTTACAAAACGTAGAAAATATAAAGAAGGGTTAGTTTTTTGTTATTATAAGTTTTTTTTCATTATTAGTTGTTCATGTACTTATGTTCTCATTTCCTGAAAACAAAAGGTTAACAGTGAAATATATAAAATATAAGTTTAATATGAACATAATTCTTATGTGAAAAAGTTGAACACAAAATAAAATATGTCTAGCAGTAATTGGTATGGAGATAGTTATGTACTAGTATAAATAATAACGAAACACGGAAATATATCGACCATTATCACTGTGGTATAAACCTTAATGTAAAGTATTTATTGTATTATCATATGGAAAGAAGTGGTTTTTGCACTTATGAAAGTTATTTTAGATCAACATTCGGAACTATTGAAGTATTTTATCTACTTCAACTGTTTTCGCCTTTTAATGAGGAAACTTCTCTTGCTCTGAAAACTTTTCAGACAACTTATCTTTTATAGAATATTTTTCTATCCAATTTTTTTAAGTATAATATTCGAATAAAATCCTCTTATTACTTCATAATAATAGGTACAATAAAATACGATCTTATTGTATCAAAGATGTTCAATGTTACTCAATGCTGTTCTATTTTATATACATGTGAACTTTTCATGTATATAACATATCCTTTAAATAGTATGAAACTTGTTAACAATATCTGAAAATAATACATTTTTATACTGTGGTATATGGAGAAAGTACTGTTTTCGTCTAAATTTTCAAATTTGAGTGGAGAGTGGATATTTCCGTTTTGAGGCTCCCTGAATCCAAAAAAGTGGTTTTCGGACTGATGTTGTTCTGTCTGTATGTCGGTCTGTCAGTCTGTCTGTCGGTGAACAAACCTCGAGACTACACTGATCGTCCGTGTTTGATGAATTTCGGTAAATTTTGCACCTTGACTATATCTCCAGACCATTTTTTTCTGAATTTTTGTTTTAAAGGGTTTACCCCTAAAAAGCCTTAAAAATGTGATAGTATAAAGTTCTCAAAACTAATTTCAACTTTTATATTCATATTTCATGGTTTATAATTACTAAGGTCCCAAATAATATGACACCAGCCGTATTTATATAAAACTTAAAGTTTTAAATAAAACAAAAAATCAAAAGTTATTTTAAATATTAAAAAAATCATTTATTTTAATTGTTTAGTAATTTTTTAGCGTAATTAGACTAAAACCATTTACACCGAATTAAAAATCTTAACATATATGTATTTGAGGTATTAATCTACGTTTAGTCGTAGATTAATAAACGACTAATGATTCCAGAGAAAAATTATATTCACCGAACCATGTTAAACGCAGTACGTTGTCTGAGAGCGCCTAATGTAATTTTTTTGGAGAATATTAACAAAAAATGTTTGTATGTACTACCCTGTGGGAAATAGGTTGGATCATGAATATGTCTAAAGGGAATGTTTTCAATTAATAACAGCTGTTCTTATTTTATTATTTTAAAAATTCAATACAATAGCTCTGGTAGTTTCTATGGAAACCTGTTACATATTTCCCATCTTAAAAATCACTGTGTTAGTGATTTTTAAGATGGGAAATAAGCCCCCAGGACTAAGACTTATCCATGTCAAAATGAATTTCTCCCTTATTTCTCAACCGTTTTCTATGACACTTAATATGCAAAGTAGGGTCATATTACCCAACAAAACCAACTCAAAAAGTTTTGTATCACCTCGTGGGAAGGGGTTATGCTCCAAACAACGTCTAACATTTAATTTAACTTGTTTAATCTTTTGTTTGGTTTAAGAAATTGGATGATTACTTTTGAATGAATAAATGGTAAATGATATTTATAAACTTTTAAAAATGATAGTTTTATTTAAGGTTGTAGTTTTTTTATTTTCTTAAGTAAGTATGTGTCAGTTCACTGATTATATTTTATTATACTTTTATCTTTATGTAGCTTTTAGGAGAACCTTCAAGTATTTTTTATGGCCATTAATGGTGTCACGAAATTAAAATTTTCTCATGGGCCCTAATATTCCGTCACTGAAGATATCTATTACAACTAAACCAGTTGATCAGTTTGTGCTGATATGATTTTAGCCTAAAATACAATTTATCTAGTTCAAAATTACAAGGAGAAACGTCTGCAAGACACAACGTCAATAGGCTAAGAGACAACAATAAGACGAAAGCCTTTTGTACGGAACGGAACAACAGACACTCGCCCCCCCCCCCCAAGTGGCTGAGACATGTCTCACAGTGCACCTGAATACTGACTGCATAATGCACTACTTACTTTAAAACACACTCATGTTTAGTTCTTCAGTCTGTTCATCAGAGTAAAAATTCTTTATTTATGCATTTAGTTTAGGAAATAGCTCATGGATAGCTAAAGGTGGTTTTTCAGTTACTCTAATAAACAGCTGTTCTTAAAACACATATGACTTCAGTTCCAAAATTTAGTCTAACGTCTTGCAAATACCTGCCCTTGTGCTTAGACATATCCGGTTAAAAAACCTCTACTGGCCATCACCATAGTATCTGTTCGGTAAATTTAAGAGAGCGAGATACTGTAGCGGCATGAGTCATCCAGAGGGGACCACTCATGATCTGCCAGGAGTCGCCGGCAACTGGTTTCGATCCAGCAATCTCTGACTTACTGGGCCAGACCGTTATCTCTGGCCCAGACAACTGGTTTCGATCATACAACCTCTGACTTACTGGGCCAGACCGTTATCTCTGGCCCAGACAACTGGTTTCGATCATACAACCTCTGGCTTACTGGGCCAGACCGTTATCTCTGGCCCAGACAACTGGTTTCGATCATACAACCTTTGACTTACTGGGCCAGACCGTTATCTCTGGCCCAGACAACTGGTTTCGATCATACAACCTTTGACTTACTGGGCCAGACCGTTATCTCTGGCCCAGACAACTGGTTTCGATCATACAACCTTTGACTTACTGGGCCAGACCGTTATCTCTGGCCCAGACAACTGGTTTCGATCATACAACCTTTGACTTAATGGTCCAGACCGTTATCTGTGGCCCAGACAACTGGTTTCGATCATACAACCTTTGACTTAATGGTCCAGACCGTTATCTGTGGCCCAGACAACTGGTTTCGATC
The DNA here is from genome assembly GCA_023375725.1 of Nephotettix cincticeps. Lineage (NCBI taxonomy): Eukaryota > Metazoa > Arthropoda > Insecta > Hemiptera > Cicadellidae > Nephotettix > Nephotettix cincticeps. The sequence goes on from CM041786.1 coordinate 135,754,198, forward strand.
ATACAACCTTTGACTTACTGGGCCAGACCGTTATCTCTGGCCCAGACAACTGGTTTCGATCATACAACCTTTGACTTACTGGACCAGACCGTTATTATCTCTGGCCCAGACAACTGGTTTCGATCATACAACCTTTGACTTAATGGTCCAGACCGTTATCTCATGGCCCAGACTAACTGTTTCGATCAATACAACTTTGACTTACTGGGCCGACCGTTATCTCAACAAGAGAGACAAAGTTAAATGAACTGTTCGAATTGTATGGGGGGAAACCCCCCCCCCCGGTACTACCGAGCTTTTTGCGTTGGTTTTGTTGGGTGATTTGAGCTTACGCTTCATACCAAGTTTCATGGAAAACGGTTGGAAAATAAGGAAGAAATTGATTTTTTTATATTCTCCATAAGAATAACATTGGGCGCTTTAAGACAACGTACTGCGTTTTTCATGGACAGTAAATTTAACTTTTCTCTGGAACCGTTAGTCGTAGACAAATAATTCAAAATACTAATTTGTTTAGTTTTTTAAGCTGGTTTCATTGGTACCAGTCAAGTTATACTTTAATTTTATTGGTTTTGCCGAAAATTTAAAAATTTGATTTTTTTTACATTTAAAAGCCCATAACTTTTGAACCGTCATTTTTACAGACATGCGGGTGGTGTCAAATTATTTAGTACTCTGTGCACTATAAGATATCAAATTTTAATCAAAATCGTTAGAGCCGTTTTTGAGAAATTTGGATTTTTCACATTTTTTAAGGGTTTTTAGGGGTGAACTACCCTTAAAAATCAAAAATTCAAAAAAATGAAAAAAACGCCTGGAGATACCGTGAATATATACATACATGCCAAATTTCATCTAAATCGGACCAACGGGGTAGGCTGTGGCACTGTACACATCCAGACACACACACACACGGACGGACAGACATCACGTCCAAAACCACTTTTTTGGATTCAGGGGACCCCAAAATGGATATATCCACCCTCAACTCAAATTCGATTTTGAACGAATACATTTCTCCATAGTTTTTTATAAGTGGAAGAAAGTAAAAAAATGATGTTTGGTTTCTTCTGTTTAATTATCACTATTACTGAGAATAATCCAGCTAAACCGTAATTAGTTTGGTATTTTTAAGTAACGGTTTAGCTGCAAATGAGTTTTTTAGAAAACTGAAGATTTGTTTAGTCTTAATATTATGAGTTTGTTGACTCTCGATCTTATTATTCAACAAAACGTACTCTAACTTACTTTCATACTATAAACCTACCACAAGGAGAAGATATTGCGTCGGTAAATTTGAAGCTATCAATTCTTAATCGTAATACGTCAGTTATATCTAGAATTAATTTTAAACTTATTATATAAAAGAGGCAGTATTGTATATTTTTGTGTATACATTTGTATGTATGTTGTCTATAGACTCCGAAACAGTTCGAAAGATTGTAATTAAACTTTCAGGTATTATTAATCAAGATTCAAGGAAGTTTTTCGTGAAGTTTGGTATAAAACTGTATAAAGGGTTCTGACACAAAGGGCGTAAAAGGGTGTAGTGTCATGTTTAATAAATTTAGTGTTCACAAATTAATTAACAGCTGCGATTAAATAATAATTTTGTTAAATAATAGTTTCTTTATTATGTCATTTTATCAAATGTAAGCAAATAAATTTACCGTAGAGTACTGTGACTAGAAAATAACTTAAAATCAAATTCCATGTTTTTATAGATCACTAGCCAAAGTACCCGTTCTTCGCACGGGTAAAAAAGGCTGAGAGGTGTAGGCTCTACAGATACATTTAAGTTATTGATAATTAATTCTTTATTGTTTACAAAATGACAAAACACGTGTCTAAGTATATATCTAAACATGACAAAGTAACATATGTCAAATATTGGGAGAGGATAAGCATTAACGTAATAGAGGCAGGCATCGGGAGAAAATTAAAAATCTACCATTATGTACACTTTATACGAACTAATAATTCACTAATTTCGATCCAGCAGTTTATGTAAAAAATTAACTTAATTTTTTTTTTTCTTCCCGAACTGTCAAAATGTAAAGTAACGGATGTTGACATTAAAAACTGTAAACATTGAATCCCAGGTATTTACAGCAACCATGTCTTCTGCTTCTCGAACTGTCAAATTTTAGTGTTCACAGCTGTTGACATTCAAGTAATTTTATGTTTTCATTTTCTAAAAATGTAAACATTGAAACTTAGGACGTTCACAGGGCGTAGCCCGAGAGGATTTTAAGGAAATGAGTATGCCTATGTGTTGCATGAGTTTAAGATCTGTCTTTGTGTAAAATTTCAAACTGTTTGGTTCAGTATTTTTTGCGTTCACTTGCCACAACAAACCCACAAACCCACAAACAAACATACAGAAACCACCTCTTCTTTATAATATTATAGATTATTCTTTGAAATCTCCTCTTCCCTTAGGTATAATTAGTTTTTACTAGAAAATTTTTAAATCGTTGAAAATGAATATGTCACTAAGGTATAACAAGCGTTTTCTGGTCCTCGAGCTCCTCACAGGGCCGAACGTGTTTTGTATTTGTATAATCTTTTCAAATAGTCAATACTATAACTTTAATAAAATTAAATAGCTTTAATACTAAAATATATACGATTATACTACTATAACTTCAAGACCCTGACAATCAAACTTACTACCCAGGGCACTACTAATGAGAAGAGGAACCTACAAAATCAACTAATAATATGTTTAAAACTAATTAATATGACAAAAACTAATATGTTTTTTATTAATCGCTCTTTCCGAAAGTGAACATTGCATAAATTATATGTAAATTTTCTCAGCTTGTATCTAAGATAGACTTACCAAATTTTTATGAAGGTTTCCTGATATGGTCAGCTAGTATGCAACATGATATTTTTAAATTTTACTATAAAACAATGTTGTAAAAAAACATTTTATTTTTAAAAAATTTGTAAAAAATTTTTTTTTAACAAATTATGGTAAAACTTAAGTGTGTAACCTACGTAAATAATAATTAATATAGCGTACTAGATAAAAGGCTAAATAAAAATAAAACGAAAGAGTTATGGCTTTATATCTAATAGTTTTTAAGATATGTCGCATATTGTTAACAATGATTGACATAAGAAGTTACAGTTACCCTAAAATAATTTGAAAATTTCTTTAAAGCAGCAACGCGAGCCGGGTAACATTATAAAATATATAATTCAACGAGTTTCCTGTTTATACATAGTGATTTGTATAATCACTAGCAGTAAGCTTGTCCTCTGTTCAGATGGACGGTGTTGAGAATAAGATATCTATTATGATAACACAATTTATTACGAAATAAGAAAATAAGAATATAATACCATTCGGAAAGATGGTTCATTTTTATTGCATATTCCAATCACTCAAAATGGGTTTTGAATCATGCAAAACAATTTAAATGGGTAAATGTAACTAAATCCGACCGAACAGGGCATGATTAATTGGTTTTGCTGATTTGCAAGTAAATTTGCATCCATTTACTTTACCTCTGAACCAAATGACTCCGATGGTTTTTGACTTTCAGAGGATTGAGTTTGTGAATAGGATGCCTTCCTACTCAGTAGGGCTCTGTAGTGGTTAAGTTCACCCAATCAAACAATAGTGTATGATAATATTTCAAGTGGTTGAAGTAGTTCTGTACTAATACTACTTTTGGAACACATTAGTCCTGCTGTTTAAAACTTACACTTTCTCATACAACTTTCACATTATTTGTATTATTATGATAATGCTTGATGTACGGCTTCAACTAAAGTGTATACCAAGTTTGAGTTCAGGTCTACCAATATGCATGTCAAAAAAACAATATTCTTGGCAGAAAATCTACTTACTCTTTACCTATATCGTTATAGATTATAAGAAAATGAATATAGCTTCGTATTATTACTATTATAGAACGTAGTATACTGGTAAGGTCAACTACTGTATGTTGAAAATCCAAATTCTTTTGTTCCTCGTGGCAGCAAAGATTTGCTGCCAAGTGCTGAACAAGTGTAAGTAGATACTTACATTTTTCTCGCTTATTTATAAACATACTATGTTAATAATTAATATAAGTCTTTAAAACAGTATCAATCTTAGTTTGTATCATCACAAAAATAATCTCTATATATAAAAATGTACGTATGTATGTTTGTCCTTTATTCGTTGCCAAACTACTCATCCGATCGCCAGTTGCTCTACATGTGTCCGAGAAGGTTTTAGTGAAAACACTTTTTCAAAAACTCCATAAGCTTCCATTTTATGGCCTTTTAAATTTCTAATGTTAACCGTAAGGGACTTAGTTTGTTTACAAATTTTCTACAATCAAAACATTTGATTTCTTAAACTACGGCTGTTGGTTTACTTTCCATTAGCAAAATTCTTTACTATCCAATGCCTTCTGAATCATTCATTAATGTTAAAACTATGAAGTAATTATGTGCTATACGAAATGAACATCTTTGTTCGCAACGTTAATTGTTTACGGTTTTTTGGGATGACGTATTAAATTTTTTTCTGTCTGATTAAAAGTCACGCTTTTATTTGTTGGCTAAATAAAAAAATAAGTACCTGGTGACCGAGCTTTGCTCGGATAGAATAAGACATGTTTTTACAAGTTAATTAGCAAAATTAAAACAAATTTACTGCCCAATGAAAACATTTATGTGGTTAAAATAAAACCGATTTAATACACCATAATTAATATAGCACTAAAGAAAAAGTATCGCCCCTGGTGGGAATGGAACTCGCGGCCTATAGTTCTTGAGGCCGACACGCTACAACTCGGCTACGACGTTAGTCAATTGAGCGATGCCGTTTAACGTCTTTTAGCCAAAACCGATCATTTACTGTCTAATTATCCATACCGTTATTATTAGCCTGTGATCAACTGATTTTGTTATAAACGGAATGAGGATTGAAAAGCAAAAGAGAAATTTAATTTACATAAATTAATTGGTTTGTTACAGTGGCTTCAAGCAATACAACGAATACGTTTTCTATCAAAACACGGAAGATTTTGGAAATACTTTTTCTGCTTTTATTTCGCACAGCTATGTTATCCTTAAGTTTTTACAAATTGTTTAGTAACCTGATAATTTTGCATTTATTTAATTCATAAAATAAATATTAATGCATAACCTATATTGTTCCCCGCAGTCTTCAATCAAGAACTGTCAAACGGTTATACAGCTCTTTTGCTTTGTATTGTTTACATTTTATTCTTCATAACCGTAATGTTAAATTTTTAGATTTTAAACTTAATATTACAAGAAAACCGAATTTTCCTGACATTAGACCTATCTAGAACTTATTCTATTCGGAAATTAGTTATTTCCAAAATTAAAGAAAATTCCTCGCGCCGTTTTCGAGATCCGTTGCAAATATAAATATAAAATTTATTATAAATATATAATATATATATATAATTATATGTATATATATATTTACAAACCTTAATATTAAAGATTTGTATTACAATGTTTATACATATTACGTTTATTATACATAACTATACATAAAATTATTATATCCTGCGTTTTGAATAAAATATTAAAAAATATAGTCATATAGATATAAAAGTATAAAAAGAGAACTCGTGTTCATATTCTTTTAACTTTTAACTAGGTAGTAAGTTTGTTCTGAGTTACGCGACACGTTGAAAATAAAGTTGAGAATTATCAAAGTTGTGATTAAAATAACAAACACAATTTCAAATACATAAAATAACTCGTATTCTACTTTTGTTTAAAATAATAACTATTTATGGAGATTAAATGTTCCGGATGAGTGTGTTCTATTACAAAAGCAATGCAGATAATTGTGTGGGAATGAGAATATACAGGGCGCTGTTACCTGATCCACAGCGTAAACAGGAGAGCATTGCAACAATCCCGTCGAGGATTGTATGCTGAAGCTCGGATTCAGTTGTATGAATTTTACAATAATTCGTTACTAGTCTGTATAGCGGCTGTTACCGGTTCGACATTCAATGTTACCGAACATGGAATATTAATACGAATATGAATATTAAACTGTGCATGTACGAAAAAGAATTTCAATTAGGAAGCGAATCCGAGTACTGTAGTTTAGTTTTATCAAGCGCCGCTGTAACACTTTTGGACTGAATCAAATTTATTCCAGAAAAAACGTGTAGTTACTAAATAAATTACACAATCTTTCAGATGGTTGATAACAGAAATAAATTTAACAAAAAACTATAGCAAAATTTAAAAAAATACGTAAAAAGTAAGAAATAACCTAGGAGCTAGGTCATGAATGGTCAGAATGGTCTGAGCGTAGTAGAGCCGAGTTTTTTTTATTAAAATAAAATTTATGTAAAAATATAATTCATTAAAATTTGAATTTCGTAAAATATTTATGGAAAATGTATAAAAATGAAATGTCTAAGAGTTTATAAAAGTGTCTAAATTATTAGTTTGACCGAGTAAGGAAGAAAAAATTTCAAAATCACACCTCACATTCGGGAGGATTTATCCTTTTCTGAGATGGGCTTGTATGGTTTCTTATATCTTTTAGACAAATATATGACCCAAAAAGGGTCATTTCTCTCAAGAAAGGGTGAACCAGGTGTATGGGGGTTAAATTCTAGGCATGATTCTCTTGTTTAAAAAATGTAAATATCAATAATAATGTATTCTGACTATGGAAGTAAACTCGTATCATTATTATCATCATGATCAGATTATTATTATTAATTTGAAGCACGTTTAACTTGAAAATAGTTATATGATTTTAAATATATTCTCTCTGCCAGAGATCTCTTTTTATTAAATTAGCTATAGTATAATCTTGTAGGTTGGATATTAACACTTTTTTCCACTAATCATAGTTTATTCTACTTATATTAGGCTATTTAATAGCACACGTAAAATAAGCATAACACTTACGTATACTGCCAGTGAAATTCTCAGTAACAAATATTATTGAAGTAAGATTGTATTGTGTGATCTTTCTGTTTTAGTATGTTCTAGGTTGTCGTTAGTTCATTTAATACTGTAACTCAGATCTCCTATATAAGCTGAGGATTCTAAATTCTATTACTAATACTTTAAATCAGCTATATTAATTGAAATTGTTTTGACATCGATATGTTTTAGTTCTGGGGGGTGGGGGTAGTTGGCAATTTGAACGACCAAATTTAGAAACAGTGACGTCATTTGGGTAGTAGCGTCATATGGTCAGTGACGTCATAGTTTTTTTATAAGAACAGCTGATTAGGTGAACTGAAAACCATTTCCTTTAGACATATCCATTATCTAACCTATTTCCCACAGTGAAGTAAATACAAACATTTTTAATTTAGATATGTATGTTTATACAAGTTTCATACTGGAGAACAAAACACAATAATGCAAATGACAAATGAAGTAGCAGGTCATTGCTAAAACAGGATCGCATACTGAAACTAGTCGTTTAGTTTTCGATAAACACACAAAGACCGAGAGAGATCGTATCTTATGTGATTTTGTTAGTGTATGTGTTTCAATTGCCACTATTAGGTTGGCTCGCCTGTTTCCGGTGCGACCAACTGATATTGATCACTTCCTGCTCCGTTTTTCGCCGCCAACTGCTAAATTATACAAGAAACCTCTTTGCAAGATTGGGTTCCCTGGTTTTACAGCATTGAAACAAAGATTCGTTTTAAAATAAATCGAATTTTATAAATACACTACCTGACCCGGCGAACATCGTAACGACTAACAGTAAATACATCTTAACTATATGGTTGTCTATGTTCTGAAGTTGAATAGAATTATAGGTTTGTTGTCTAGATATTCTGAGTCGTGACATAGTGAATAACAATGCTGAACTGATAAGAAATATTAAATAACATTCCCACGAAATAAATAAATCTGAGTGGATTGATTCACAATATCTAATCCAATCTGAACCCAAACCAAATAACCGTAATAATATGAATTTTATAAAACAGATATATAACAGCTGATTATTATAATAAACATAATATGTATAAACATTGTAATTATTTGTTATTTGGCCAACATATAAACACGTGACGTTTAATCAGGCATAAAATTCAAAATATAAATACATAATCCCCAAAAACTGTAAATTATTAACGTGGCGAATAAAGCTGTTCATTTTTTACAGCACATATTTACTTCATAGTTTTAAATTAATGAATGATTTAAATGGTATTGGATAGTTAAGCTAATTGCTAATGGAAAGTAAACCAACGGTTGTAGCTTAAGAAATCAAATGTTTTGATTGTAGAAAACTTGCAAACAAACTTAGGCCCGCATAAGGTTAACATTAGAAATTTAAAATTACATAAAATGGACACTTATGGTATTTTCGAAAAAATGTTCAATAAAACCGAAGCCGCTTTGAACTGAACTCCGCTTCATCGCCACGGCCGCGCCGCGATAGTGCATGGGTTCTGTGAGCTGTAACATTAAAAGTGCATTTTCTCGCTTATCCGTAAACGGATTTCGTTCATAAAAGTATTTTTCGATTTTAAATTAAAATTGCAACGTTTTTTTATATCTTGTAAAAATTGTATAATGCTAATGGTTTTATTTTGATTTAAATTAAAAGATTTTTAACCACCGCCATTTTTTTAAATATAAAAGCAATTTAGCGAAAGCAGTTTTTTGATACTTTGAGAATATTTTACTCGTTAGCCAATAAAGATGTGTGAAAAGTTTGTTTTTTGTAGCTTAAATAGTTCTTGAGATATGACGATTTTTGTATAAAGTTCAAAATGACAGCTAGCGGCTAAATGAAGGATTTTTCGACATATGTTTATGGGAATTTTTTGTTTATTTTGATTTAACTATTATATATAAAATTGGAATTCAGCTTCTAAACACTACTTAGAATATTATATGGTCAAAAACAAAAAAACGACGTTTGTTCAATTTTTAAAGAAATTTATTAGGGTTAAAAATAAAATATTTCTTTTACAAGTAAAAAAAATTAATATTTAAATTTTTTACGTTAAAAAATAAACTAATGTTATTATACATTGTACTATTACCAAAAACAAACTTAATATAAAAACTTAAAAAGTAAATTAATAGTAGGCAAAAAGTTATACGGAAATAATATTATGAATATTTTCAATGTTAATATTGAATAAATTATATTATTGTTAAATTTATTAAATGACTTTCCCCTTATTATGTAAAACAAAAAATTATAAAAAAAATTTTATAATTATACAGTCAAACAATTCTAAATTTATTATTAACTATGTTAATAATTTAAATATCTTTATATTAAATCTATTAAAAAAATATAAAATACTTTAAAAAAATATAAAAATAGAAATAACAAAGATATATTATAATTTCATTAAAAGATTTTTGATAGCTTTGTAACATAAATAGTTCATTTACTAAATACGTGTAATTATTAAGTTATTATTTGTAGTTTTTTTTATGAACTGTTACTATACACCACTACTTGATATAAATCTCAACAAATTTGATAAAACATTCACAACCTATAATAAATCTTTTTAAAGTATTTCTTTGTTTTTAACTATTTTCCGCCCCTCGAAGTTTGTACCCGACTTTAATGAACACTTTGTACAAACATACACTAGCAGTACTCCTATAATACCGTATTGTTAAAAGTACTGAATTTTCTTTGTTTATTGACCGGATTTCCATAATTTAGATTTCGTTGGTTACAATTAGGATTAAAGTTACCATAACCTTTTATTCTTAACAAATTTTTAATCAATCAACCCTTTTAAGTTATTTTAATTCAAAAATTGTCATTTTGTCATAACTGTAATTTTGAGGGTCAGTTTAGAGTAAACAAAAACCTTCTACAAAAGGTATAGAATAGTACAAATAAGTTACATAGTTGTAGATGCTCTCATTTTCACGTTCGTGACGAACACAAATGACTTGTTTAGTGTTACAGACAGACAGAGAGATGTTAATTTAAGATAAGACCCATTTCGGCTTTTAGTGGTTATAAAAAATGGAAATATCAAAAAAATATTCTAATTTGTCTATATGTTCGTAGAATTAAATAAGACGATAAGATACACATCAGAACTTAACATGAACATGCGGTTAAGCACAGAATGCAATAATATCAAGGATACATTAGCCAGAACCCACACTGACATAACTAACTAATGGGAGAGGATTAGTCTTTATGATATACGCTGGCAGTAATCTGTTTAGGAGCCAACTGAAAGATACGCGGGCAGTAATCTATTTAGGAGCCAACTGAAAGTGGTAACCGAATGAGATGAACAAAACGCCGGTTGTTTGTTTTAATCAACGCGGTTTTGAATTGCTAACCTGTGCTGTCGTTGTGATCGGGGATTTTAACTTGGGACTGAATTCATCAAATCTTAATTAAAAATATTTGCCCAGTGAAATTTATCGACCTTTCAAAAATTCTAGCCAATAAAGTTTTCGTCCGATACATAACAAAAGATATTCGTTTTTACTGAGGTATTTCGTATTTTTATACAGAACAATTTCACTCTAAAGCTAAAACTTTCAAAGCATTATGTACTAAATTATTTATTTAATGATATTTCTTTTATCGATTTATTTTTGCAGTTCAAATAACGTACAGACTGATTCACGTAAGGTGTCTAATATTGATTCCAGACAAACCGTTGGTCCTACAATGATGAAATAAAATTATTTCCCACTAAACCGACGCTAAGGAATAACGGAAAAATATGTTGATTTTTTTTAAATACAGGGTGTTCTAGAAAATTGGTGTCACTAGTTCGAATCTCGGAAATATCAAATACAAACATACATCGTGTTATGAATCATATTAAAGGTCTAACTAATACAAACATTTTTGCACGATCAGATTTGGTACATTTTGGTTCGTTTCAAAATGGCGGCCCATTTTTAAAACCCTGTATTTTTTCTTTAAAATGCAGATTACTCTGCTCAGATTAAACAATTGCATTCTTTATGAGCTAAGCTTTGTTCTGATATGCAATACTACAATACTATCTTGAAAACTAAGATTTTCTTTTGAAAATATGTACATAGTTAAAACTCAAAATTTTCAAATATCATCAGCTCAAATAGCATATCATTTTAAAGGTATTGCAAATACAAACAACTTTCAAATTTAAACCTTACCAAATCTATTTTTGTTTTCGAATTATCAACAAAAAACTTGTTTCCTCCTTAAGAAACGATGTTAATTGTTTAACACTGAGCTAATTATCTCTGTTGATTAAATTTAAATATAATCAGATTACTGCAGTGTATGATTTGTAAATAATAAAATTGTTAAAAGTTTACATTGTCATACATCGTTTATGACCGCCAAGCTGTTTGATACACAAATTTACCTACCAGTTTTAAATCCACAAAAATGGACGAGATAGAGCTGAACGGAAAACTTGTATTTAATTAATATAAAATTGGAATTGTTTCTCAAGTATACTCTTGTATTGTGATATGTTTAATAAACATCAAGCTGTAATATATTTATAAATGAGCCATTTCTATTAAATTTTGTAATTTATTTTTTATAGATATTCTTAAAAAACCATAAAATGTAACATGACAATTAGGTCGTATAATACGTATGTTTTAAAATACCCTTATTGTCTTGACATTTTATTTATAGGTTTGTAGAGAATCTCACTTTATGTGGCCTATTTCATTCATTCATGTTTTACTTCCTCCAAATTAGAAAACAATAATCAATATAAACTGTTTGTTACCTAATTTCTTGCACAGCTATCATGTGATTAACTCAGTACAATCCAAATGAAAGGTGTTTTGTCACGTAATCATGGGTGATCCTTTGAAAATCATAATGTTTATTTTCTTGCGTCCTTGGGAATGTTTTTTTATAAAGAGGTGTTTGTTTTCGCGCGAATTCTTTTAAGGTAAACTGATCATCAGTGCTTCAAATAAATTTTTGATACCAGGTGATACATCGGTATCCCAATTTTAATTTTCGTTTTATTAATTTAGTATTTCATCACAGCTTCTCACCTAACATGTAGCTATATTTATCATATTTAGTAAGTTTTAGATTGGTTTAAATACTATACATCACGTTGCCTTATTTACTTATTATTTTAATGTCCATGTAAATGTAGCCTATACGCTCTGAATTATAGCGTAAAATTAATGTTCAACTTATGTTTACAACAAAGTGTAACAAATTCCAAACTCTTATTAAAACGATAAATTCAAAACACGTACTTACATTTTCCTTGGGGGCAGTATATAAGCAAATAATAAATAGGAAAAATGATTTTGTACACACCTGATAATAAATCCTCTCTGGAGTGAATATGAGCATTGGCCTTGTGGGCTGGTTGTGTTGTTCTCCCTCCCTTGAGGACTACGATGGGAAGGGAAGGTGGAAGCTGAAGAAGATCCCAGAGAGGAGTCTGATCTTGGGTGAAGACTGGAAGTGATGGTTGGATATCCAGGTGGAGAGTGTAGTATGTGAGTTGCCTCATCTGACACCTAGAAGGGTTCGGTCCACTCACGAAGAGTGAACATACTATACTTGGACTTCTGAGGTGTAGGTTTATATGTAGTGTCGTAGGGTTGATTAAGGGACAAGGTGGCCTGAAAATTGGGACTCGGGAGAACACAAAATATGTAATTTGATTAACTATTAAGGAAAACTCATTATGTTATGGGGGATTAATTATAGAAAGGCTAAATGGACTTCAATAGGAGGTTTCCTGAGTAATGATGGGTTTTAATAATTTTCCTTATCATGTTAAATTTAGGGGGTTATGAATGATTGGTTATTGAGCCACCTTGGTGTGGGGGTTTAAAAAGTGTAGGCTATATAAGATATTTCTTTCTGGAAAGTTATCTGGAACAAAAGAAAAAGAAACAAACATATAAGACCGACTTTTATATGATACTGTACTTCCAAATTTATATTTAAATGACCTGAATAAAAACTTTACTCTTAAAATGACAAAAGTGTACAAATTAATACGTTTCTATATAAAAACCTATATGAGTATGGTTATTAAATAATAAATTTATTGAATATGATAAAATGTAATAACCTTGTACATAATCAACATGAATTTACTGATTACCAAAAATGCATTGTAGGCCTATCATAAAAATAAATTTTACTTCTAAACCTATAAACTATTAAGGTTAGAATTTTCTTATAAATTTCTTTAAAGTTTTAAGTACTAATTCTCAAAACATATTTAAAACTTTTACAATAAAGTCAAATAATATTTTTAACTTTATTCTATTTTTATATATCTTTGGAAAATAAAATAAGCTACCGTATTCAAAAGAGCAATATAAAACATTTTAGTAATAGCAAAATATATTTACAAACTCACCTGAACAGAACGGAGAAGCGCTTACTTGGATCTATATGAGAATCTAGAAATTAGGAGTTTGGAATTTGTTACATTGGGAAACTATTGTAAAAATAAGTAGCTACAATTATAAATTTACCTCAGTAATAACTTTACTTTGTAGGCTAAATGATGAGTATTCGTTTTGTTGCAATTAAGGACTCAAAATCTCATTTAACTGATAGGTGGTCATTTTCAGTCTCTAAAACAGTAATATGTTTACAAAAACGTGAAATACAAGGAAATTTCCGAAGGAATACGTAGTGAATGCAATTTATTTTTCAAAAACTTATGATGGATGATGTTGTTGTTGCTGGAATAACAATGTCAATTTCGTTTGTAAACCAGCAAACCCATTAATCGTTAAACATAATTGTCTCACGATTTATGATTTAGGCTAAGAAGCGTCTGAAATATATTCTGCAAAAACTGTAAATAGTTTCAGTTGAAAATTGTAGCTATTCGCATATTTCCTAAGCCAAAAACATATTCTCTAAAATTAGTTGATATTATAAAATATATAAATTTATTTAAATAGTATATTGATTTCATAGTCACGTGTGAACATTATAAGTAAAAGCTGGTGAAAGCCTTAATCTATTTAGATACAATATATTTAATTCATAGCTAAGAGAACTTTTGTTATTATTCGGTGTTTCATCGAAAAGATTGTAGGTTTGTTACACAAACTGATTATACTGTACTTGCATTACATATATATCTTTGAATTGTTGTTTCATCATTGACAACAGAATATCAAATAACTCAACAATTAGAATAATCATAGCAATAACACATTGATATGAAAACGATTATAGTTAACGAACTGTATTCTAGAGAACTTTTCAAAATAAAACTTTGAATTCAATATTATAACATTTTTTACATATTAACAGTTGTTAGAATATAGTTGTATCGTAACTCTTTATACTTTTCACAGGTAAATTGTACAAAAATACATCACAAAAGAGTTCAATTGTGTACTGAAACCACGATATGTTGACAATCATCTTTTTGATTTATAGAATTTAAGAAAAATTTAGTAAAACTAGCTATTGCTTTTTAATCTATTCTAAAACTCACGGTTCAGCTTCAGATACTATCTTGAAGAAGGAAGAATAATAGATTGGCAATTTATTTTAAAAAATATAAATGAGTTATTGTTACTAGGTTACAAGTTTAACAATATTTAAATTTGTTAGTGACCATTTCACAAATGGTCACTAAGGTAAACAGATGGACATATGTCGTATCGTGTAGGTTAAAGGCCAACGCACACAGCAACAGACGCACATCTGCAGACGGACTGAGGAAAAATCGCTCCCCAGGTTATTAGATGTTGCAACGCACACAGACGTCCGTATGTCTGCCGACGTCTGCATGTAGATGTTTACATTTAATCATATGGTGAGCGACTTTTTCTCCAGACGTCTGCATACGTGCGTCTGTTGCTAATTGTAAGATTATTTTTGAAACAATAAATTTTTAAATGATATTAAGATAAACTTTAAAGAACAGTATGGGTTTCTTGAAGGTTGTTGTTTTTAAATTTATTTTAGGGAGAAAGTTTCTGTCAGTCCACTGACACTGTTAATTTAATAATAACGCATTATTAAATATTAAATACGCATTACGTATCTTGTCTCTATGTAGAGCGATTACCTCTAGGTGCGGTACTGAGCAACTCCTTGGACAATTTTGTAATAGCTCGACACTGGACCCAGCTGCCTCCGTTGCTCAGGCTAATGATTCTAATGATCTTGGAACACGAATCAGCTGTTCTTAACAAACAGCTGTTCCTGTTTCAGTAACAAAGCTGCTGTTTCGTGGCATCAAATCAATTACACTGGTCACGCACGCTCACCTGACTCTCACAGTTTCAGTATGTATGTAAAGGACCTGAATTTCTTTGCTAGTGTAAAAAAATGTTGTTTGGAAGAGTGATTTATATAAATTGGAAAATTAGGACTTTGTCTGTACATAGCTTGGAATTACGATATTTTTGGTTATCTTAACTGTTTATACCCTAGAAAAGTCGAAATGTGTCTTTTCTCGATTTCTGTCTGTCTGTCTTTCTGTAACGCTAAACTAGGTATTTTTGGAACGCTTATCCTGAAAATTGATAATACCCACTTTGATGAAACTTTATACTATATCTTCTGCAGAATGTTTTTGTTTACTTTAAACCATCACACGCCCTGTGATGAATATTAGCAACATTTTTATACGTTTTACTGAACTATTAAAGTGAATTAAGAAATAAATAACCAGCTGCCAAATCAAAATCAATATTAGTTCGTTAACTTTGATAATCTGAATATACAGAGTGTTCATTAAAGTCAGAGAAAAACTTCGAGGGATGATAGAACTCATCAGGAGAAACAAAAAATGTCCTGTATAAATATGTCTAAAAATCCTTCGTTTTGCCGCTAGCCGCCCTTTTGTAGTTTTTACAAAAATAATATACAGAAACTAAACTTTGCACATATATTTATTTACTAAGGAAAAATATTTTAAAGTGTCATTTAATTTGCTTTTCTATTTTCAAAATGGCGTCGATTAAAAATCTTTTAATTTAAATAATAACAAAACTATTAACTTCATACAATATATAAAAATATTGAAATTTTAATTTATGATCTAACGATACTTTGTTGAATGAAATACGTCCACGGATAAGCGAGAAAATTCACTTTTAATGTTAGCTTACAGAGCACATGATGATGTCGTCCGTTTAAATTTTTCAAATGTGTTTTAATGTATAAATTCCACATGAATGCACTCATTTCTTACAAATATTTTGGCTTGAAATACCTGGATAGACCACAAATTTAGGAAGGTAATAATAATTATATTATTTTTCATATTTGCCAGCGAACCTAAACCTAATAAGTCTGTTTTGTACATCGCTGCAAGGCACGACGGGTAACGCCAGTTTATTATAAACCAGTTTAAATATCGTACTACTGTATATTAAAAACTTCTTAACGAAACGACTTTTACTAACCATACAAATATTCTTACTGTACTTATATAGATTCCCCAGGAGGATAATTTACAAATATAGGTGCATATTTGTCATAATAATAAGTGTACCTAAGAGTTATTCTCCATAAGGTTAAAAAATCTATAATAAACAGACAATAATTGCGGCAGTTATCGTGGTGACACTCAAGCCATAACGTATTAATAAAAGCCGTATTAATAAAAGGTTACCTTTTAGGAACACTTCTATTGAAAAACACTTTTTAAATTTTATATACATAAAGATTCTTATGATGTAGTATTTTTAATTTAGTGAATATTGGCCAAAAATGTTCTAATCTAAGTTTTCTAGTGATAACCTTATGATACATTTTTGAATAGTAAGTAATGGTCTTAATGCAGATGTAGTACCTCCCCAGCATGATACTGTAATATATTTTCATCTAAATAAAATTTGGTTACCAACTTCATGATTTGGTCTAGACATAATAACCCTGAAATACATGTTTATGTTTACTAGGAATGTAATCAGATGGAAAAGTACAGTTCAGGGTTTTGAAACTTTTACAATCGCCATTCACAAACAATATTTTCAAGCACATACCTTAATTTGTAAACCTAATCCACCAATTTAATTTTAATCTTTATATTAATTAATATACTGTAACAATTACTGGCTTTCGTAATGGACTTTGATTGCATTAATTTACTTACTATGTGTTACTTAAGAAAAACACTAAGAGAAGTTGTAATTATTTTGCTTTGGTTAAAGACTCACTATATTCGTATTACTGAACCTAAAATGTAAGGCGATTTAATCCATTTTCACTTTATTAGAACAAATCCCTCCTACTCATTTAAACTTTTTCAACTTTCCGTCGTTCCAAATCCAGGAAGTTCATTAATGAGTATTGAACCGCAATTTAACTCGAATCTGACTATTCCTTATTAATCATTGGTGTTTAAAAGTGTTTGCATTCACTTCCCTGTGGGAAATAGGTTAGATCATTGATATGCCTAACTAAAGACAATGTTTTCAGTTGTTCGAAACAGCTGTTCTTATTCTTTTATGTAAAAATTAAATACGATAGCTCCATGGCAGTTTCAATGGAAACCTGTTACATATTTTCCATCTTAAAAATCACCAATCCCCCCCAGAGCTAAGACATATCCATGTCAAAATTAAGACATTTTTAAGGTTTAGTAAAATACAACATAAATGATAAAATAGCCTAAACTACCCGAAGCTTCCCCACAAATCATATGGGTGAGTAATCACTTCCTCAGTTCCAGCGCATACTATGTTTGAGTTGTGGCACGACTGTTTTATGATAATTGTACGTGTGTTGGCAGACCTGGCTATGACATCAGCTGTCCCCATAAACTATCTCTAGCTCTACTCGTCCTCTTCACTCAACACTTTACCGCCATGTCACATTGTCATGCACTCAGCCATTACTTTGTTATAATACCATACTATAAACATAACTCTTAATGAAATGGTGTACTAGATTCAGAAGATGATCATGCATTCCAGAAAGAAAACATTTAAAGACGATTTTAAAGATTGGTGAAATAAGCATTATATCACACGTATTTATTTCTATATAATACTCATTAATGAGCTTTTGGACCAATTTGGTTGTGATATTTGCGATCATCCTCCCTACAGTGTGTTTGCTTAATGTGATGTTTATTTGTTCCCCAATATGAAACAAACGGCTTGGGTCTCAGCGCTTCAAGAATGAAAACGAGCTCAAAATGGCGTCAATTGCTGTCTATATGCAAAGGCGATGGAATCCTAAGCGCTGGGAATTCAAAATCTGGTTCTTAGGTATGATACGTACCTCAATGTATCTGGAAACTATGTGGAATAATTGTTTATAGTACGCTCTTTAAGATGTATATGACCAAATTTCTCTAACTCTATTGTGTTGTCGTTTATAACAAAACTGGACTTACTTTTTTGATACCCCTCGTAATTGCTAATATTTAAAATCAAAATATTTTAACTTAAATTTCCTGTGTGTGTGGCATGTCACAATTAAAGTCTATATAGATAGGAAATTTTTATGTAGACGAGGTTAAAATCCTCTTTGAAAAAGCTCTTGAATAAAATTTAGGACCGAACACTTGATAAAAATGACTGTCCTCATATAATTAGACCAGTTCGTAATTCAGAGGAAAATGTGGTACGGATCCCACGTTAAGGTGGTGCGAGCGAAAGAATTGACTATCTTAAAATAACATGTATTTGTCGTTTATTTGTTGATTGTATTATAAATATCCTTTGGCATAACCTTTCGGAAATTTAGCTGTTTTATTGAGAGGAAAGTAGGAAAACTACCTACGGAAATTTTGAGCTGTTTTTTGAGAGGAATGAATAAACTACTTGTTTTGAGCTCAAGTGCACGTGACTTAAATGAAATTTTGGTAAAAGACAAAAAAGTTAGTATCCTACATAAAAATATTTTTGAAGCAACATTTTTGATCAAATTATTTTATAAAATATATCATTTTTAAGGTCTAAAAATGTTTAACCATGTACAAAACACTAATTGTTATCTTAAATAGGTCGCTCAGAAAACCTAGCGGATTTCAGTCGTCCTTAACGCCGCTCGCAACGCCTTGAACTGTAGGTCTCTTAGATGTCATTGGCTGTTGGGCCATTACTTTACAGTCCTGGCTAAGGAACATGTCAGCTTTAGTCAGTAACAAGACTACAAGATCGCGCAACAATCATCTTACACTCATTTCTCATTCATACTTGGCATACTTGGTGGGTATGTCGTCATTTCAGAAAGTAATACAGTAGTGCAGTAATAGACAGTAATATAATGTTCGTATTTTCACGTAACTTAAATATAGACTGGTACGGTGGCGACGTTCTGTAATCCAGCTACTTAGAGGTCACGAATTGTGGATAGTTGTGAGCGATGGACGGTGGGTGTAGTGTTCTCTTGTGTGGATTAACGTCCGCCCTATTGAATACTACGTTAATCCACAAAGACCATCCTCATAATTAGACCAATTCATATTTCAGAGGCCGTGGTTCGGATTCCACGTTAAACTGTAGGTCCCTTAGTTATTGCCATTGACTGTTGGGCTATTAATTAACAGCCCTGTCTAAGGAACATGTCAGCCATAGTCAGTAACAAGACTAAAAGATCGCGCCACAATCATCTTACACTCGTTACTCATTCATACTTGGCTTAAAATACCTACCTTGGAGTACGGTCGCAATTTCAATGATCTAATCCAATAGTTATAGAGTGACATATTAGAGGTATTATGAGTTGAACATATTCTGAGTATTATACAATACGAGAACAAATATTGGCCAAGTTTGAGATGCCGTTAGGGCGACCCTCGAGGGGCCACACGTTCAGTTCTGCTTCTCCCTAAACAACCGCAAGAGCCAAGTCTTGTTTTACCTAACAAACGGCCCAAGTTTGCTCTATGTCCCTTCACTTTCATTCATTATCCTCGGAACATATATATTTTATGTAGTGCCTAGCTTAGTCAAACAACCAACGACATCTAACCTGCAGCTGCCAAACTACTTGGCACATGCCATTTACCAATCTTGAATTTGATACATAGTGGGACAGTAATATAATTTAACTGCCATCTGATTTGAATATACTTAGACCATCCTCATAATTAGACCAATTCATATTTCAAGTTCGGAACCACGTTAAACTGTATTGCCATTGACTGTGGGGCTATTAATTAACAGCCCTATCTTAGGAACATGTCAGCCTTAGTCAGTAACAAGACTACAAGATCGCGCCACAACCATCCCACACTCGTTACTCATTCATACTAGGCTTAAAATACCTACCTTGGAGTACGGTCGCAATTTCAATGATCTAATCCAATAGTTATAGAGTGACATATTAGAGGTGTTATGAGTTGAACATATTCTGAGTATTATACAATACGAGAACAAATATTGGCCAAGTTTGAGATGCCGTTAGGGAGACCCTCGAGGGGACACACGTTCAGTTCTGCTTCTCCCTAAACAACCGCAAGAGCCAAGTCTTGTTTTACCTATACATGTGGTATGGGTGGTATGCGAATGGACTGGGTTCTCGGCTGGTATCATTTTACTTATATATTTTCTTTTAATGATATCGCAAAATATACCATTTATTTATATGCATGCATAGGATTTTTCACTTACTAAATTTTTTTTTGTTTGTTAACATAAATTAGTCGATTATTTTTAGTTATTACTTATTTATTTTATAGTCTCAGGTTTTGAGAATTGTTATAGGCGGCAGTTTAAGGACTCGTTCCCCACACACAGGCTTAGACCCATGTGGGGAACTAATTTCTAGCATACAGATATTCAAGTTTTTGCTGTTAATATGTAATTGATTTTACACATCAGATTTCAGTGATAGCTATTTTTATACATGTTGGGAATTTATACATTAGTTTAGTTTCATTGGAAATAAACGTTCTGATAAGGATGTTCATTTTCGTTTTCAGAGCTTTATATTGTAGACTATATAAAGTGAAAAGTGATATAAAAAATCAAGAAAACACGAAGTAATAAATCAGTTTTAAACTTTAAAATGTTTAAAAGTAGTTATTTGCAAAAGTCTACCACTCGGTTACAGAGACCGAGGCTCGACTAATTGGTTTGGCAACAAAGTGCTGTTAACTCAGTAATTTGTTCATTTTACATTCATCCTAACCAAATCCAATCACACCATTGTCTAATACACTTTCATTTGGTTGTAAATTGGCAAGTCAATTTAACACCTCGTGTCCCAGTACAAGTTCTCTGGTAATTGGATTGTCATTGGCATCAAACAATCTGTTAGGTACGATTACAATTTTATTTACCATTATACTCTCATAATAAGTCATGTTTTGTCGTCGTAAATGTATCTAATGTATTAATAAATACATTGCTGACTAATGTCTTGGTCAGTAACCAAGCTACAGGACGTCAAATGCATTACATTCAACTCACTCACAGCATCCCGTCAATAGATAACAAGTAATGCACTGAAAATAGTTAAACATGTTTTACAGCTTGAGGGCAGATATTTGTGAAAGGAACTGAACTTTTTGACATGGATATGTCTTAGCTCTGAGTGGGGAGGGGTATTGACAAAACGTCAGACCAAAATTTGAAACGTAAGTGACGTCATATTGTTATAAGAACAGCTGTTTGGAGGAACTGAAAACATTCCCTTTAGACATATCCATGATCTAAGCTATTTCCCAAAGGGAAGTAAATTTATTTTTGAAATGAATATGTCTAAGCTCTTAGGGTGTTTGCGATTTGCGGGACGCAAAAGTGTAACGGAAGAGAGGTCATATGGTTGTGGAAATAGCTGTGTAGAGGAACTTAAAACATTCCCTTCAGACACATCCACGATCTAACCCTATTTCCCACAGGTAAGTAAATGTACATCTTTATGCAAGCTCTGTCAATGAAAGACTTCTTGTTCATACAAATTATTTATTTACGACGAGTTTATTTATTGTTCAATAATTGATTTTGAACAGCTGATTGATTCTTACTTGACATAATGTAATGTTTGTTTATGTTGAAGATTTTATTTTCAACCTGTGCTAGTAGTAAATCACGTTTTAAAACATTTTCTCTCTTTTCCATGTTTATTCAAGTTAGATGGAACATGATTTCTAGTCATCCCGGATTGCTTTTCTAGATACTTCGAGATGACATCCCTACAAACCCTGTCAATATCCGGAGTAATTGAAAATGAAAATCAGTCTTTTCTCGTCATGGAATACCATACGAATTACGATTTGCCTGCAGAACCAAATTTATATCCCCAAAGACATGATTGAAAAACGTGGAATTCAAACAACTTCACAGCAACTTCAACTTGACAAAGTAGTCCGGGATTCCACTAAAGCAATGGATCAGCTGAAGCCGCTGTCGAAATTGCTAAAAGCTTTTTGAGAATGAAGGCCCATGTCTAGGCTATCATACCGCAACACTCCACTGACATCTAATGGTCTCAGCCCAGCACAGCTTCTGTTTAATAGGACCCTTCGAGCTAATTGACCGATTCTGCAAAAAAAACTTGATGAAACACCTAATTTATCCCATATTTCCCATATTTGGAAATGTACAAGAAATGTACATGTTTTTCTCGTACTTCGCACGAGAAAAATATGATATCCTGATAAATGAGTTCCTCCTCTAAACGAGGGCAACAATTACGGATCAAAGATCTCAAACATCCAGGAAAGATCATTCGTCTAGCTAAGGAGCATCGATGCAATTGGATCAAAACAGATCAAAGCACGGTCCAAAGAAACAGATCCCATTAGATTAGATTATATTAGATGATTGAAATGGCGACCATACTACAAGGTAGGTATTTTAAGCCAAGTATGAATGAGGATTGAGTGTAGGATGATTGTGGCGCGATCCTGTAGTCTTGTTACTGACTAAGGCTGACATGTTCCTTAGGCAGGACTGTTAATTAATTAGCCCAACAGCCGATGGCAATAAATGGACCTACAGTTTAACGTTGAAACCACGGCCTCTGAATAATTACGAATCGGTCTAATTATGAGGATGGTCTGCAGATTAACGTAGTATTCAATAGTGCGGACGTTAATCCACACAAGAGAACACTACACCCACCCACCATCGCTCTATCCACAATTCGTGACCTCCAAGTAGCTGGATTACAGGATGACGCCACCATCATTTATTCATTTATAGGAAACCAATTCAAATCATTTTTAACGACTATTGTTTTTGGTGTCTAGACACCTCAAAACGAAAAAGTAGCATAGTCCAAGGCTTAGGCCATGAGACCTACAATAATAGTTTCTTCTTTACGAGAAATTCACTAAAGCGATATAAAGAATATTATTTTTCTTTTCTCTTATGGTAATAGTATACATATGTGCTGTACAAATATTTATAAAAATATTAAATATACCTTATCCCCAATGGAACGCTTCTTAAAATCGGCAAGACCCCCTCTACATCCCCTTTCAACCCCCTCCAACCTTTAAGTTGTGACTAAACAGCGCTGTACATTCATATCCAGCCAAGTGTCAAACTCACTTTAGCCAAACTTTGCTTTCAACTTTGCTTTTCACCTGGCATCATTTTTGTTTTACATAACCGTATTTTGTCTTTAACAAATGAAGTTGTCGAAGTTTTCTTGTAAACTTATATTTATAGTATGTTTCACCACGGATTTCCTTAAAACCTCATACCGGTATAACTTAAAAAGTCATATTGAAAATATTTTTTGTCATTGCTTCAAGAATTGTTAAAATATTCTTGCTGGTACAGTATACCTAACTCTGATTGGTGCCTATCGCTGGCCAGCACAACATATGTGTTGTGTGTACATGGTTACGATTTTTAAATGTTAACTTTTTTTGTTTATTTAAGTTTTATTGGTATTTTTAAATTCCTGTAACATTTATTACGATTTACTATTTATAATAATTGTTATTTGTTTGGTTTATCATTCATAAAATTCATTACCTAACTAATTTTTATCTCAGCTATTTTACCTTTTGATATCGCTGTTAAACGGACTTGACAAGACAGGCACAAGTATAGTCTTTGTAGAGCTTGCTTGCAGTCAGCCATGATGGATGTGTATATATGCTCGGTATTCCCTAATACACACAAGGAATATTTTTTGTTATATTTTGTGTTTCTATTTTTTGGAATTTTTAGAACGGTCTAAACACCAGTAACTAACGTTGACCTGTTGTTAGGAAGTTTGATTAATTATCACACAATGACGAAATGGCAACTGGATCTAGATTCGACTCCTGCGGGATTCGATCCGGCGACCTTGATGACGGGCACTAACCTCTCAGGAACCCAGCCAGTTATTAATTTGCATTATTTACACTGCCATTGTATAGTTTTTATGACTGCATTTAAGAAAATATTACTTTTTATGTTAAAAATAGTATTTTTCATGTAAGTAGAGGACCATGATTTTTTCTTCTTTATCAGAGACAAAAAATAGTCGTTTAAAATTTTTATATATATATATATGTATTATATATGTATATATATATGTATGTGTCTGTTAGCACGATTCTCTAAAAAATCCGATCGAGAAGAAAATTGGTAAAACGTGTATTCCTACAAATGCTTGGACGATTCGTAAACCAGACATCGGTCAATAATAGTTTTTTTGTACCAAATTTTTTTGCGTTTTTACATGTAATTTTTTAAAAAATTTCTAATTTTATTTTTACATTGGAATCGCTTAAAAACAATACCAATTAATTTTAAATTTTTCTCTATTCCAACCGAATATAAAAAATCTAAACACAGTCTTGTATTTTGAGGCTCAATGTTAATCTTATGAGTGAAAAAACAGTTTTTCTTATTATCTAACTTTTTGGATAACACTTGATATTTAGCTTCAGTTGTATATACATTTGTGAAAAAATCTTAGTTTATGTGTTTTAGCAGTAAATATTTTTATGTTAAAGGAGATTTAAACTGTTAATTATGGAAATTTGATTAAAGTTATAAATGTTAAAATAAAAATTGATGGAAAAATGGTCTTTGATTCCTCACAGCCATTCATCTCCCATTTTAATCTTATGGAGAATAGGCAGACTCAGTATTACATTTTGCAAATTTAATATATTAATATTATTTATTATTGATTTGGAAATGAACGCATTTCTTATTTATGTTAAAAATAGTTTTTTTATTCAGTTAGAGCTGATGACACTAAGTGGACATTGTTGATATTTTGCAATATGAAAATGAATGTATGTATGTCCTTTATGCGTTGCCAAATTACTCATCCGATCGCCATGAAATTTTAGGAAATTGTTCTATATGTGTCCGGAAAGGTTTTAGTGAAGTTTTTTTCGAAAACTCCACAAGTTTCCATTTTATGGCATTTTAAATTTCTAATGTACCTTTATGGGGACTAAGTTTGTTTACAAATTTTCTACAATCAAAACATTTGATTTCTTAAGCTACAGCTGTTGGTTTACTTTCCATTAGCATTTAGTATCCAATGTCATCTGAATAATTCATCAATGTAAAATTATGAAGTAAATATGTGCTGTACAAAATGAACAGCTTCAATCACTATATTAATAGTTTTTAGTTTTGGGATTATGTATTTATATTTATTATTTTCTATCAGATAAGAAGTAACGTGTTTACATTTCGGCCAAATTAAAAATAATTACAATGTTTATACATATTACGTTTTATAATAATCATCTGTTATATATATTTCCTATAAAAGCTGTATTACAGTTAGGTTTAATTTGATTTTAGGTTGGATTATAAAATTGTAAATCAATCCACTCAGATTTATTTGTTGAACTAATGGTTCACATTGTTCACTAAGCCACAACTAAGAATATCTACACAACTAAGCCGTAATGATATTCGAATTCAGAACATGGCCAATCTTAATGTTAGGCGTTACGAAGTTCGTCGGATCAGCTAGTTTCGCAATAGAAAATAATATAATTGAATGGAGACATAACCAGCGAGGCAATGTTGAGACGCTGTCAATAAAATATGGAATGCTTGATGCCAGTCCTGTCAAGACTCCTACTAAAATCAGTGAAGTGATTGTGATGTAAAACTATTAGATAAGAAGATACCTTATGGTGAAGCAATGGGGGGTTTGATTTACCTGTCTTCTGGTACTATACCGGATATTTCATTTGCTGTTAGCATGGCTGCGCAAAATGTAGAACATCCAACAGAAGTATCTTGGAAGAAAGTTCAAAGAATATTCCGGTACCTTAAAGTAACCATGAACTTTAGTTTGACATACAGAAGTGATCAGAAGAATAAGCTTTTGGGTTTCAGCGATGCAGATTATGCAGCTGAAAAATCAAAACATTCTAGACATTCAGCCAAGCAGTTTGTGTGCATTAAGCAGTTGTTGGGTGAAATTACAAAGTGATTTGTGGAGCCTAAATTGTACAAAGACAACTTGAGTGATGTGTACCTAGCTAAGAACCCGGTGTTTAATTTATTTCGAGAGTAAGCACATCGATGTACGACACCATTTCGTCAGAGGAAATAGTTAATTTAGGTGAACTGGAAATTATTCACATTGAATGGAGATGGCAGCTTGCTGACATTCTAACGAAGAGCCTGCTAGGTCCTCGATTTGAAATGTTGACCAGCTGGAATACAGTAAGTGATGTTTCTCAAATGAACTTTGAAGGAGTGTCAGAGGAAAGTTAATTTGAATTTAACTTAATCAGCTGACACATTATATTATGTTTTTGTTTACAATGTACTCAAGGTTCAAGTTCTGTGTTATTTTGGTTTATGCTAGTCTTGTATTTATTGTTCCCCTTGAATTAAATTTATCATTTCTCAAGTGAAGTCTGATTATTAGAAATATTCTAACAATCTTGAATCGTTTCAAGGTGAACGAAGATAAAACCCAGTCCTTTGCCTGCACACTAAAGAAGGGGATTGAATACGAAGAGCCGTTAAGCTGCTTAAGTTCTGGGTTGTCTACATGTTATATATTGTAATGGGTTATCTAGATAAGGTATGTGAGAAACTCACTAGAATGATCTCCTACCTCCTAATATCCTAATAACATTAAATAAATGTCATATTTTTATACTTATGAGAAAAGATAGTCAAGATGATTGTGGCTCGATCTTGTAGTCTTGTTACTTACCAAGGCTGATATTTTCCTTAGAAAAACCTGTTAATATAGCCCAACAGCCAATGGTATCTAATTAAGGGAACTACATAGGTTTAATGTGGGATTCGAACCACAATTGTTCCTCTGAATTACGAACTGGTTTAAAATGAGTATAGTCTATGCGGATGAACGTAGTATTCAATAGTGCGGACGTTAATCCTCTAACTCTAAGCCTTATCTAAAAACTTTATACCATACGTTGTATCATAGCCACATAATATATTTTGGGATCACCCACCCGCGACCCATGAAGTGTTGTGTATTGCCCTTGCAAAAATAGGCAGCCAGGACCATAGAATCTTTGGCATCATTCATTAATCTTAGCACCCTTGCACCTTTCATTATTCATAGAGGTATCATTCATGGTTAATATATTGTCGTCAACAAAATTTTGCAACGCCCAGTCGAGTGCTGTCTCCTATTGACAACGGCTGAAAGCTCACTTGGCCCCGCCCTTTTACTATTCATCATTAATGATGAATAGTAAAAGATAGGATAGCATTCTCTGGTCCTAGGGATCACGATCGACTCATTCTATGGATCTAGCTTGACAGTCTATAGCCAGAATGTGTACTAGCTTCGTGCACTTGGAAGAACATTCCCAATCTACTCTATAGAGCTGTCCAACACGCTATAGAACTATAAAATATATAACCATGCCTCGCCACCGCCATAGTCTCATGCTCAAGAGTTACCTCTATTTGGCCATAAAGCTCTTTAATAACATGCAGATCAAAGTACGTAAATTGGGAACATTTATAATCCTCATAGCTAAAATCCCTCTTCCGGTAAAAATAGTAGTTTTTGTGACGAGGTCTATCAGAAATATTCGGTCAATGATCTACCAATCAAATAGCAAGTGTCTACGTTGTATGTGCTATACTTAGTATTCGGTAAAATCGATATGCAATAGACTAATAATTAACTAACACGTGAACACCTACCTACATAGCAGTAGTTATGGGATTAATACTTCACACTGAATTATTACGAAACTAACCGTTCCACGTATATGTTAATGACTTATTCCATAGATGAACGGATAGTAAATCCGTTCATAATAATCCGTTCCTCTTTGCTTATACTTATGTTAATGTTGGTGACTTAGTGTTTATGTTGATTATAATTTATATGGCTATCAACCATCCAATTTTATTTTTTGTGGGTCAAAGGTAAAAGATAAACATTCATCAATCTCTGAATAAAGCTCTAGGTCTAGATTATAAACTAGACCGTTAATTTTCAAAATCTTAGTTTTATCATAGATGAACGGATAGTAAAGTCTACTATCCGTTTAGTTTAGTATACGTTCCTCTCTAGTTTTATAGAATCAATCTGAGCCAGCCAAAGAGAAGTAAACAAGGATTTTTCTGTTTCAGAGTACAGCTGGCTGTGTTTTTCTAATTCCCAAAATAAACTAAACCAGAGAGGAACAGATTATAAGGAGAGGAGGCACCTTATGGGACTTAGTGAAGACGATAAGATCTAAGGACAAGTGTTGCCATCTGTCGAATCTAGCGGTGAACTAAGCCTCTTTGACTTTGACTTCGTCAGGTGTGTCATTTTTTATTAGTGTCATTTGCGGAACTAGCGCTATCTGAGGATGGCAGTACCTACTACGTCAATTGGCGGTACGATGTACCGTCTTCATCCTTAACATGGGCGTGCACTATCTACTTTACTATCTGTTCATCTATGACTAAACTCTAAACCTCGGATTTCGTGTAAGAGGTGACCTGTTCGATCCCCGGGATATCCAAAAAATGTAGTTAAGCAATTACAAAAAATAGAGTACTGCAAAGTTGCATGGTCAAAAATAAGATACCCTGGTCTAAAAAAGAATAACAGAAAAGCTTAACTTCTGCATGCACCGACTGAAGGTTGTTTGTGTTTTCTTTACAATGTAGGTTATGTGAAAAACATAGTTAATGACTCACATATAGAAAATATTTCTTCGAAAGATTGTTACATCTAATTGTGTTATGGAATCATGAAAACATTCATTGAAGATGTTTAAAGCGACAAAATTAATTCAGTTTAAATTTCATTTGTGAACTAAAATTGAACGGATCAGTTATGCTATCAGTAACAAGAACATTTAACTTACGAGTAGTAGGCCTACCACCAGTTCGTTGGAGCATTGCAAAACAATCCTCAGGTCAGTCCCTTGTTGCTGAAAGGGAAACAAGAACTTCTCTTAAGGAAACGAAAAAACCATCCAAACCTCCCTTCATTAAAAATTTATTTTTAGGATCTTATGATAAAGACATACTACTTTACCCTGAATTAGATAAACCTAGACTGATTGAATTGAAGAAACGATTGCAGCCCTTTAAGGACTATTTCAATAATAATGTAGATCCTAACATATTATCATCATTAAAGATCATCCCAAATGAGATTAGGGAAAGTTTGAAGAACCTTGGACTTTATGGGCAAATAATTCCTGAAGAATATGGTGGTTCTGAACAAACAGCTACAGAAACAGCATATATTAATGAAGTAATAGGAAAAGATATCAACATTGCTCTAACATTGTACAGTCATAATTTTCTTGCCAGTTTAAGCATACTAAAGTATGGAACAACTCAGCAAAAAGAAAAGTATCTACCCATTTTGTCATCCGGAGAAATTACAGCAGGATTTTGTATGTCGGAAAGCTCTAGCAGTTCGGATCTTGCGTCGTTATTGACAACAGCTGTTCCTAGTGAAGATAATCCAGATGTTTTTATTGTTAATGGGAAAAAACTTTGGGTTATCAATGGTGAATGTGCCAATTTATTTGTTGTACTGGTGAAATGTAACCTCAGAACACATATTGGGAAGGAAGTTCCTATAGTTCGCTTGTTACTTATTGAACGAGAATACCCTGGAATTACTATTTCTCAGCCCATGGAGCATTTTGGTCTGAAAGCCTCAAACATATGTGAAGTCCATATCAATAACACTCCAGTGCCTAAAGAAAACTTTATCGGTAATGAATTGCAAGGTTTTGAAATGTGTTTGCAAATTTTGAACAGTGGGCGTTATAATATAGGTGCTATAACTGTAGGTGTTTTGAAAAACCTTTTAAATTATACTTGCTCATTTCTTACCAGTAGAAAACAGTTTGATAGACCGCTAATTGATTGTGAAATGATTCAGAATAAAGTAGTCGAAGTAGCAACCCGCATTTATGCTTTGGAAAGTATGACTTACTTAACTACAGGTATTTTAGACAAATACGAGGACCCTGATTGCTTACTAGAGCTTGCTGCGATAAAAATCTTTTGTTTTACAGAATGCCGGTATGCTTTAGATTTGATTATGGAATTAATGGGTGGAAGAGCCTATCTTGAGTCAGAGATTGTCCAGAAATACTTCAAGGATATCAGGACAATGGAAATGTTTGATGGCACTACAGATATTGCCAAATTAATGTTATCAATGCTGGGCTTACAACATGCAGGAAATAACGTGCACGGCTCTATCAAGAGATCAAGGAATCCTTATAATAATCCTGGTTTCATTTTCAAGCGAATATGGGAAATGCGATCCCAAGCAAAAGATAATCCAAAACTCAACTTAAAGCTCTTTGAACTGCTACATCCATCGTTGATGGGTTCAGCAAATGAACTTGAATATTGTGTTCTTCGCTTTAATTATGCCGTCATTGCTTTGTTTGAACGTTATGGCACTGAAGTTGTTCATCAACAAATTGACCTCATGAGATTAGCTAATGCTGCGGTTAAAATATATGCAATGACAGCTGTTCTTGGAAGATCTTCAAGATCATACTGTATCGGGCTTTGCAATGCTGATACAGAAGTGAAATATGCAATAAAACTGTGTTCCTACTATAAGAGAATCGTTAAAGAAGAACTTAATGATATCATTGGAGGAAACGTTGACTCTGGTGATGTGCACTCCACAAACTGTGGCCCTGACATTTTCAGGCACCATGGCTACTTCTTAGAACACCCAACAGAAAGGACTTATTGAGTTGCCAATAAGAAATTGTAAATTTTGTAAGTTTGTTTTAAATACACTATTGAATATCAACTAAAGTAGTGACTTTGACCAGATTTTTGATATTTTATTTGTAAAATGATATTTGAATTCCTGTGTATTCTATAGAAAACATGAGCTGTTGTGTATTTAATACATTTTTCTAGAACAAACAATTGTAACAGTAATGTTTCTTTAACCTTTTATTTTATCAAAATTTAAAACATATCTAGGAGCCTATGAAAAGAGTCTATAAAAAACTAATACACCTATGAAGCTCCATGTGATGTAACAGGAAAAATACAAACTTACCCATTAGTTTAAAACACTATTTATATAAATAATATAAACTAATTAGTTTTTAACTACGATGGTTTTCATGTCTAAAAATAGATATTTTGCCTATTGTAAAACATTTTTACTCATTCTTTTTTCAATTCATTTGCATTTATAGATCTATTTGACAGTGAAATTCCTCCCTTCTATACATATATACATATCCTGCCTCAGACATATATATTGTTGTGTGTGGGTTTTAATATTAATCCATTCTAAATAGGCCATTCCACTTCAATCCATTCTAAATGTGGCAGCAAACCTGAACATTGACCAAATAATTTCTTCTGACATATTATAACATATATATTTCATTAAAACACATTGGAATTTCTCATTATTTAATTGAATTCTTAATAGTAGGGCCTATTTACCCTACTTGTCCAATGTGATACTAGTAAAGTGATACAATAGTGACTCAAAATAAGACAAAAAAGTACAATAGTTATGGGGTAAGATTGTACCTATATAAAATAAAATACAAAGGCCTCCAGAAGTGAACAAGAAATAAATACAAAATAAAATACACAACATAAAATATGAGGGAGAAAGATCATCCAATGTCGGTTATCAAATAGGGACATATTCCGGAAGTGATAGTTTACTTTTCGTTTAAATTTATTAAATTGTTTATTGGGAGGGGTAATTCACTGTATATTTTAAGGCACGTATTACAGAGTCCCTTCATAGTTTGCTGTTAAGTGATTTATCACTGACAGCATGGCCCTTGATCTTGTTAAGTACTGATGAAATCTGTTATTCATAAAAACCGACAGTTATCTTATTTTTAACCAAAACACAGACCTCATATCCAACAAGACCAGCGTTTGAGTTTAAATTTTGAAATTCTTAAATAGTGGGCGGCAAGAGTCTGTTCTTAAATCACTCCATCACCTTCCAACACAGTTTTTTGAAGAACATAAACCCCATGTAAATTTTGAAAACTTGAGGAACCCCGAAATATAACACCTTAACTAAGAATTGATTCTACATGTAACTCACGTTGGCTTCATCCTGTAATCCAGCTATTTTGGAGGTCACAAATTGTGGATAGCTATGAGCAGTGGTCGATGGGTGTAGTGTTCTCTTGTATAGATTAAAGTCCACACAATTGAATACTAACGTTAATCCGCAAAGACCATCCTCATAATTAGACCAGTTCATAATTCAGAGATAGTGGTCCGGATTCCACATTAAACTGTAGGACACTTAGATATGTTGGGCTATTAATTAA
Organism: Nephotettix cincticeps; assembly: GCA_023375725.1. Taxonomy (NCBI): domain Eukaryota; kingdom Metazoa; phylum Arthropoda; class Insecta; order Hemiptera; family Cicadellidae; genus Nephotettix; species Nephotettix cincticeps. The sequence continues at coordinate 135,786,804 of CM041786.1, forward strand.
CAGTTCTGTCTAAGGAACATGTCAACCTTAGTCAGTAACAAGACTACAAGATTGCGCCACAATCATTCTGCACTCGTTTCCCATTCATACTTGGTGTAAAATACCTACCTTTTGGTACAGTTGCAATTTTGATAGTGTAATCTAATCTAAAAATAAAACACAGAGGATCTGAACACTGCAATCCTTAGCAAGACGGCCAATTGTATTACACATTGGCTAAAGTCCATTGCAAGCATGGTCCACATGGGAGAATCAGGTCAATCTACTGTCAAAGTGCAGTCCAAATGTTTATGAGATGTGACTTAACTAATTAATTATTGTCTAATGTTATTATGTCAGACAATTTTTATTTTTCCCCAAAATCAATGAAATATATTTTGGTACTTATGCATTATACACCCCGCATACATATACGTTGTATTATATATTAAAATATATACAGCGCTCCGCAGTTTAGTTAAGTTGGTTATTGATATTTTTATAGGCTACTATAAAAACATAATACTGTTTATAATCAACCTAACAACTTCAAAAAGCGCTGTATGTCAGAATATGCAATACAGTGTACGGTTGTGGTTGGTGTAATACACAAGTTCATATTTCAGTAAAACCTCAATAACTCGACAGTCCTTGTAACTCTACAAACAACAGCTGACACAACACCTTTATCTTACAGTGTACTAGTTTAGTCGATTTTTCAGGTTCGTGGAATGAGATGAGATGGACAGTCGATCTATTGTGCACCTTTAGGCTGTTTCAAGGTCAAAGACCCAGGCATAGTTGGGGTGGAGTAGTTTGCTATTGTTTAATTATCGAAGAGCGTTGTATTAAAACAATTAATTATCAATTACATTTTTACAAAACATGTATTTCTGATTTCTTCAAAGGCTGTGTATAACAATAAACATAGGCATTGTACCGAAATTAATTAATTTGTTAAAATTGAGTAGGGTATGCATTAATTAATTAAAATTCATGAAAAATTGCAATGTTCTGGATAATTCGACAACATCTGGGTCCACAAAGTGTCGAGTGAGGTTTAACTTTAACCTAGGTAACATCGATGCAATCGGTTATTTATAAGTGAGAAAGTGGAATGATGAGTACAATAAATTCAGTGAGATACCCTATTAGCGAATTTCCCATAGGGAAGTAGCTATTACCGTTAGTCTCATGGCAAGAGTTAAGCTCGGGAACATGTTATTTTTTCTTCTTTAGGTGCCCAGAGACCGAAAACAATAGTGGTTAAAATTTATATATATATATATATATATATATATATATATATGTGTGTGTCTTTGAACACGATAACTCTCGTAAAAATGGTCTGATCGAGACCAAATTTGGTAGAGACGTGTATTCCTACAAATGCTTGGACGAGTTCGTAAACCAGACATATCGGTAAATGGGAACGGGTAGTTTGGGGGGGGGTTTGTACCCCAAAATGGGTTTTTTTGCGTTTTTCATATATAATTAAAAAAATTTTTAGATTTTATCCTTCACCATTGGAATCAGCTTATAAAACTACACAATTAAGTACCTTAAAGTTTTTCTCTATCTCCAACGGTTACCGAGATATTAAAAAATCTAAACACAGTACGTTGTATTGTGGGACTCCAATGTTAATCTTATGGAGGATAGGGAAAAATTAATATTTCCCATATTATTCAATATTTTTGGATAAAACTTGATATTTAGCTTCATGTGGTGGAGATCTATCCATTTATGCATAACATCATAGTTTATGTGTTAATCATGGCAGCAAACCTACATACTCTTTTCCCATATTAATCATATAGGCAATAGGCAAACGCCTTTATTTATGGACAGATGTTGATGAAAGTTGGTATAAATGTTAAGATAAAAATTATTTATGGTAGAAATGACTACTTTCAGTGTTCCTCACAGCAGCTAACCTGTACACTCTTTCCCATGTTAATCTTATCTTATGGAATAGGCTAATAATTTGCATGTTTATAGACAGATTTTTATAAAACTTGTCATATATTATTATTATATTATTGATTTGGAAATTCGCTGAGTACGCAGGTCTGCTGCGACGGGGGTATTTTTGTTTTATGAGATGTTACATGAAAATTGACACCTCAATTTTTTTGGGTTGTAGCGAATTTCCCATAGGGAAGAAGCTTTTAGCGTAGGTCTCATGGCAAGAGTTAAGCCTGGGACCATGTTATTTTTTCTTCTTTAAGTGCCCAGAGTCCAAAAACAATTGTCGTTAAAATTTATATATATATATATATATGTGTGTGTGTGTGTGTGTCTGTGACCACTATAACTCTCGTAAATATGGTCCGATGAGGACCAAATTTGGTAGAAACGTGTATTCCTACAATTGCTCGGACGAGTTCGTAATCCAGACATATTGGTCAATAGGAACGGGTAGTTTGGGGGGGTTTTGTACTCAAAAATTGGGTTTTTGCGTTTTTCATATATAATTTTAAAATTTTTTAGATTTTATCCTTCACCATTAGAATCGGCTTAAAAAACTACCCAATTTAGTTCCTTAAAGTTTTTCTCTATCTCCAACAGTTACCGAGATATACAAAAATCTAAACACAGTACGTCGTATTTTGAGGCTCCAATGTTAATCTTATGGAGGATAAGGAAAAATTAATATTTCACTTATTAACCAATATTTTTAGATAAAACTTAATATTTAGCTTCATGTGATTGAGGTTCAACAATTTATGTTTAAAAATCATAGTTTATGTGCTTATAATGGCAGCAAACCTGCATACTCTTTTCCCATGTTAACCATATGGAGAATAGGCAAACTCCTTTATTTATTGACAGATGTTGATGAAACTTGATATAAATGGTCAAAATATAGTTTACGCTAGAAACACCTACTTTCAGCATTCCTCACAGTAGCAAACCTGCATACTCTTTCAAATGTTAATCTTATGGAGAGTAGGCAAATAATACTCATATTTATTGACAGATATGACAGATAATGATAAAACTTGTCATATATTATTATTATTATTATGTTATTGATTTTGAAATTCGCTGAGTACGCAGGTCTGCTGCGACGGGGGTATTTTTAGTTTGTCAGCAGAACTCATAACATACTGCTGTTTGGTGCTCAGAGGGTTAGTGTTTTGTAGATATTAAACTTAAACACAGCTTGTGCAGTGTCAAGGTCAAAAATATCAATAAATATACGGTCTACTAAGCAAGCAATTATAATCCATGAGCACAGCTAATCATTGAAGATAAATGAAAAATGGCATATTTCATATTGCATCTATTTTAGACTACTGTAAAGGGATTTTTTTAGATGGGTAACAACAAATTAAATCTCATCTTAAATTGATTGGGTAGAATAAAAATTCATTATTTGTAAAGAAAATTTAATAACAATAATAAGGCCACATGTAAGCGGCAATAACTTGGTTTATATACTGTTTTAGATGTAACAATAGCATCTGTAACAAGTAACATTATAAATGTTGCTACAAAAAGTTGCATAAAGCCTTCTCACAAGAATGTAGAATAAGAATTACTGAAACCAGATATATATATACAACCCATTACAACTTCATTTAAATAAGATCTCTGGCCCAGTCTTGATAAAATTGTTGTATAATGTATTGCGCTAATCCTCATAGCATTAGCAATTTTATTAGCTTTTAAAAACTTGCAACATTGTTTTACACAAACACAATAAAAACTGCTAGTTTAATATACATATGATTATTGCAATTACTATTATTGGTACATAGACATCAACTATTGGACAAAGAGCATCAAAATACTTTTCAGTTACTAGGCCAAAAACAGCACCAAAAATATTTTAAGCTACAATACCCGTCTTAAATCATCTATGAGGTTAACAAGAATGGAATAATAATAGCGGCAGGGGGTACAGTAGGGGGGGGTGCAGTTGTGGTTGAGGACAGGTGTGTTAATTCATAATGACTAAGTCTTGACTCTGAACTTGGAACTTGAATATAAATTTTATACCGATTTCAACTGCACATTTCATATTTCAAAGTTATATTTGGTTGATTTAAGAATGGATATAAATAAGAATATAAAATAAGTAGATTATCTCAATTTGTTCTGCAGACTAAATATCCCACAAACCACTCCAGATCTTCCACATTCTGTACCAAGGAGTCGAGAAGATCAGGCGTGTCCTGGTTGACTTCATTGGGTTAAAGCTCTCCATCAAGTACACATCATTTCTATAAAATTCCCTTTAAATTTTGCGCAATGCAAGTTTTGGTTGGGATCCCATGTTAAATTGTAGGTTCCTTATTTATTATGCCATTGTTGGGCTATAGATTAAGTCCTGTCTCGGGACTACAAGATCACGCTACAATCATCTAACACTCATTTCTCATTCATTCTTGGCTCTAAATACCTGGTAGGTTGCCAATTCAGAGAGTTAGTTAATATAAGATTAATTTTCTAACTTAACCCTACTATACTTTTAACTGAAATGGCAAACTGGGTAGATTCCCATAACTAAAACTACAGTACATATTCATAACTACAAACTTCTTTCAAAAACTACTCAGATAAATATGTCCTATCAAGGAGTAACTTGAATAGCCTCAGTTTTTAATTTTTGATAGATTAAACATGTTGGTAATTTTCTACAACTTTTTTCCATAGGCCTGGACATTCTAGTATCATAAATAAATTGAGACTAGATAATGAAAATTGTTCTCTAACTGGTATTTTAAGCTACAATAATAAAATATATTGCTATGTCAAAAATATGTTAACAATTAATTTTAAGATTTCTAATATGAACACATTCACTACAAATAGATAGAATATTGCTCATCACATTGATAGCATTTATAAGATTGGTAAAAGGACACTGGGCCAAATGATTTGAGGTTCTGACATGAAATGAGACCTTCATAAGTAAATTAAATTTTTAAGTCATGTTTCAATCTCAAATAATTATTTAAGACAGTGCAAGCGCACAATTATTATTGTGCAAGCACAATAATTAGGCTCTACTAAAATCCACAGGTAAGCGCTAGTGTCACTTATATGTCACATGTGATTATTTTGAACAAGTTTCCTGAGTGACCTGATGAACTTAACAGTTTAAATTGTTCATAGTATAGTTTAAATTTATGTTCAAAAGTATATGTAGTTTTCTTATACTCATTCACCAACACTACCAAATTTCAGAACTAATCAATCACCCACTAACTTATAAATATTCCCTCAAAATTTTAAAAAATATGCCAAGGTATAATTTATGATATAATTAATACATATATAAAAATTAATTCTATTACTTGCACCACCTTAATATATTATAAAGTTAGACAACAATTTCACAAAAAGCTGACACATTACTTGAAATTCACTAATAACATAAAGCTGCAGAAGAAACCCTCTAATCCAACCATGGATGGTCCGTCACTCCAGTTTGTCATACTATGCTCAGGATCACAAACGTATGCCGATTTGTCTACACAACAGACATTATAAACAAACCTATAAATGGATAATCCGACCATAATCTCGGTCCCGAAGGTGACGGATTAGAGGGGTCCTACTGTACTTAAACATATTGCAGCTTTTCACTATCAAAAACTACTCGATTGAAGTCACTGGTTATGCACCCTGGCCACCCAAGCCGGCATGCCATTAACCCTTTATCAGGCGCATATGGAGGTTACCTCCACATTTGGATAAACAAAAGTAAACAAACACTGGTAGAAATATTATGTACTATTATAATCACTGTTTTATACCATAAAATTTTAAATAAAATTTATTTTTGCTCTAATAAAAAATATTTGGACCCTGAATTTATTGCATTCAATAGCAATAATTTATAATGATGAAAGAAAAACTAAAAATTATGATGAATCATGAGGTTGAAAATATTTAAAATGGATTAAATTCAATCATGAATAAAATATAAGGAAGAATAAAAACATGTAACTTTAACTGCAGTTAAACAATATTTTGCAGTTCCAGCCTCACTTTGACTTCTCTATTGGCTATGAAATAGCAATATAATGACAGTTACTGACTAAAAAGCAAAACATTCTCATATATACTCCACAATTCTTGTAAATTAAATGAACTGTCTAATTACTAAAGAACGCACACTGAGGTTACCTCAAAACACTTACAAAACTCAACCCCACACTGATGTAAAAAGACAAAGCGAGTAAAACTGGATATTTCTAAGTTCCTGGAATGAAGTACCTGAGGTTGACCAAGCACTGACTTCAAAATAAATGTTTTCCACATTTTTAAGCAAAATATTTGCAAGTGCGAAGGTAACCTTTGCTATGCACCTGATGGAGGGTTAAGAGGCTATCATCACATTTTTCTCTCAGTACAACTCTACGGTATTTTTATTATTAGTTAATGATAGTCAATAACGCCAACAGCTCCACACTTGTTAGTTCGGCAGCAATTCCATCGAGTTTGTCATTGACCACAACATATTTATTGAAAACCTCAATTTGCTGCAGTACTTTTCCTTCCTACCATCCAACTCGAGACACTTATCAACTTGTGACCTACCACCTTGGCACGCTACCACGATGCATAAACAGAGCTGAGTATAATCCTCGTAAAATTCTCACTCTGACATCATTTACATCAAGCAGATAAGGGAGAAGGTTAAAGAAAGGTAAAGGTTATGTCCTGAATAATTCCATCAATTTAAAGTAAATGAAGTTATAAAAACCTAACAATTAAGAAAGGGTTTGTTGAATAAGTGTTAACTAAATTACTGAACTTATTTAAATGAAGTATTCATATTTTTACAACTAAGTACACTTAAGAAGGTTAAACATTAGAACTCAGGAATGACATAAATACTACAGATATAATTTTAAACTGAAAATACCTTTTAAAGAGATATTTTAGATAGTTGTACCTAAATTATTCAAGGGGAATATTGTTCATCCTGTATACAGTATAAAAATAAATTACATATTTATACTTAAGTTCTACTTTCCTGTTGAAAGAGACAGGAAAATTATTGATAATTTTACAATTGTTTTGTCAAGTTCTTAAGATTATTTTTACAAAGTGAGGAGATCAAATTTTCAAATTATAAAGTTAACAGCTATACAGTTTATTTGAACATAGTTCTTATAACAAAATCGTGTTTCACAATAGATGATCAGGGTAACAACTAAATAATCAACTTTAAAAATTTTCCCCAAGTGTAATCGATACAATTATTAATAACATACACTACTAAATGATACAAAATAAAGTTTTCTTTAAATAGCCTGAATATCAGGTGAGAAGTAAAAAAACCAGCTTTGCTGGGAAGAGGTAACATTGTTATGTTCATCACAGATTATACGATGTGTTACATTGCTAAAACTCATCAATGTATGCAAGAATAAAAAGCATTAAATGCTAACTTGGCATGAGATACCTAACATATACTTTGAAAAATAGTGGATTTTCAACAGTAAATACAACTCTATACAAAAATTAACATTGCTTATTTTAGGCCTCTATGTAACCTATGTAACAAAGTAATTAAAAATACGAAATTAGTTTAACTTTACATTTTTTTTCTATAGTGAAGATTCCCTTAGCTTTGCATTAAACCACCACACATGAGTTACAAAGTGTACAAAGATAAAAGATAACATAATTTTTAGAAATGTCAATGAAAAAATAGTGACTCGACATGTAACAAAATCTACAGGATTTTAATAAATAAACTAAACATTACAACTACTGTACTGCGATTAGTTTGATATCACAACTTAAAAATATAACATAGAATAAAATTTATAAAACAATAAACAATTGTTAGTAAAATATAAAAAATATATAACTAAAAATAATTTTATAGACAAGAAGTCACAGTGCTTCAACTTAAAAAAATGTTGTGCCTTGTTTAAAAGACTGATAAAGTTTACTGTATTGACAATTATTCTGTAAAAAGTAGACTTTAAAAGTTAGATTCCTCAAGTTCCTGAATGATTAAACCTTTTCATACAATCGTAAAATTAATGAAAATCGTTCCTATTTCAATGAATGTGGCTGGATTCATTTGGAACTTGCCGACGTTGATAAAAAATTAAAAAATAATGATCAAAAGCCTCCTGCTAAAGCTCCACTCCATATACAGCGTCCCAAATATAGATTGACTAAAAGTTGGTCCCAAAACCCTTGTTTGCCTTTATTTATTTTTGGACAAAACCAAAGTTAGTCCGTAGCTGCTCAAGGAACACGAAAGTGAGAATGGTGTGAGGCGCAAGGCGGACAAATGCAGGCACGTATCCCTGGAAACAGATCAGTCATTCAGTTCACAACAAAATATGCAATTCGTACTACTGTTTTGAAAAGAAAATTTTATACTCAATGAGTTACCGATTTTTGAATGAGTATCCAGCTTTCAAAATTTCAAAAAAGGTTTGGTTAGGATGCCTGTTCTACTTTTTCAACAAGTCATGAGTTTTTAACCCTAGAAGTGGTCTGTGACATAAAAATAATTACTAATATCTTCTTTAAATATTAAGTATAAACAAAAAAAAGCATAAAACATGCCCCTCCCCTTATAACCACTAACCACAAAAACAAAACAGTTGTGCACTGCAATTCCAATTAGGCCTACAAATGCCATCAACATCCACCCAAGCCGACCACCGTTTATTTAAGGTGGGCCCCCACTCCGCTATACAACACATTTGGAAGCCAAATTGGGATTGCTCATGGTCGGGATTCAAACCCTAGCACTTCCGAATGGCTAAAACGTTACTCTTGTCAGTGCCGCGCTTTAGCTAGTTCAGCCACCAGTGCATAGGAGTAGAAAGCGCCTACTTGGTTATAAGACATGCCCGGTGGCAGTCTAGTGCACTTCGTTAGCAGGTTCGGTTGCTTGCCCCCAGAGTGCAACACGGTCACGAAGGTGATAAGTTCACTAAATTGACAACAGATGCCTCCACCAACCATTTCTTATTGAATTTGTAAAAGCGTCGTGAATTACGACTTTACCACTTCTAGGGTTAAATCTTACAAATTTCAGTTCTTAGAATATTAGTAGTAGAAACAGTAAAAAATAAGATGGATAAAAATTACTGAAAACCAACTGGCCTCTATGATGTAAACCACTAAATTAATAATTATAGGAAAGAGGTCAATTACCTTAAAGAACCCTAGAGGGCCTAATTTTCCTGTGTAAACGATCAGATCCCACATTCCCTGAAAGAAATGAAAATTATGATAATACAATAAAATAAACTATAGATCAGAAAAGGCAAAATTTCTAACGAGAGTTTAGACAGTAAAACAAAATCATAAACTGTGAAATATTTTGTGTTCAGCAGCCTTATTCAATATTGTTTTCACATCCTTCCATCTTTAGGAAAGTATAATCATTGATGAATTTATTTTATTCAGTTAAATTATGTCCAATATATTAATTTATTAAAACATACCCACTAATAATTTACTTAACGCTTCTTCTGAGGGACTTCATGAATAATTAATTTTTGAGTACCTTCAGTAAGCCTCAAGAATAAACAAAAGAAAAAATCTTTCGTACCGACAAAAATTTGTTCTGTTTTTGTGCCACTCAAGTGGCATTTTTTATTTAATGCTTGGAAAGGAAATGATCCAAACCATGGTCTTCTTACCTCTTAACTTCAACCTGTGGTTGGATAACTAATAGTATCTAAAACTTCTAATAATAGTATCTACTACTGTAGTATAGTGGTACAGTAAAGTCAGGATTATCCAGATTAATGTGGCGGGGACCCGATCCAGATAGCCGAAAATCCAGATGATCTATCCGGATTTTCAGGTATCCGGTATAAACTATACTGAAAATATACTATTATAGACATCCACTTGGCAAAGACAATAATCGTGAATAGTGCCTGTAATATTAGTGCTGCAGACTGCATATAAACTCTGTACGACAACATAACTGCAAAATAAGGCAAGTGTTTAACATGTTAAAAATTTGTTTTTAAGTTATTATTATTAGTTTTAGCTAGAAAATAAAACACTCGTCTGGCGTTAAAACAACCTTCTTCCTTTTATAACCTCTCATAACCACAGATTCAGTATGCATTTTGATTGTTAAAATAATTCGGAAACAAACAACCACTGTATATCTAACCTCAAACACCTACACTTTGGCAGTTCAGTATTGAGATGTCAAATAGTGACCACTACCGCAAGCGCTCAAGTGTTTGTAGCGATCCACTTGGAAACACCCCCAATATACAGAGTGTGCGTTCATAATGTTATGTATGCATTCAACATTTGCCGTTTCCAGCAAAGTGCTGCGGTTGCATCTCAAATTTGAAGAAGCTAGGGATAAAATTTCCCATAGGGAAGAAGCTATTGCCGTAGGTCTCATGACAAGACTTAAGCCAAGGACCATGTAATTTTTTCGTTTTTAGGTGCCCAAAGGCCAAAAACAATGATCGATAATATATTTAACTATCATATATATATATATATGTGTGTGTGTGTGTCTGTAAACATGATAACTCTTGTAAAAATGGTCCGATCGAGATCAAATTTGGTAGAGGTGTATTCCTACATTTGCTCGGACGAGTTCGAAATCCAGACATATTGGTCAATCGAAACGGGTAGTTTGGGGTGTTTTGTACTCAAAAATTAGATTTTTTGCCAAAAAAACGTTTTTTGGACGTTTTTTATTCATTCACCAAAAGGTTTATGAAATTACAAAACCTTAATTACAAATGGTGAATGGAACCAATGAACTATATCATTATGGCCATTTGGCCAAGATTCGCTAGTCCATTGTTTGTAATGTGACAGTGAGGGTGATTACTTATTTCAGCAGTGAATTTTATTTGAACATGAAAATAATGAAATATTAAAGTAAGCAAGATCGTTCATTTCAACTCTATTTTTTCCCAATCCTAGGATAATGTTTCATTTCAGTTATAATTGATAGTTATAACCAGCATTAATTTGATTAAATGAATAAAGCTGAACATAATTTGGTTATGTTGACACTAATTTTGTATCAATAGAATCAAATAGTCTTTGGTAGTGCAAGGTAGAGGGTAAACAATGTTGTTATGATTTTGATTACCTTAAACTCTCCCGGCTTGGCGTTCATTGCTCGAGTCTTTAACACATCCAGTGGTTGTGTCAGCGTTGTCGCCACGGCACCCTGCAATACAAGACAGCGGGTGAAAATCATGAGGCATAAACAGAGAGTGTAATGTAGACATCTAGTTTGTCTTATAGTTAACATTTCGGCTTATTGAAGATGTACAGGTTTAATTCCTTGGATACCTACAAACATTTTAGGGGTTTGGACAACTTTCCAGAGTTTTTTTATCTAATCACATTTGGGATTCAAAAACCCTAACTGTGAAATAAAAAGGGAAAAATCACTGAAATAAGCTTTATTATACTAAAATATGATAGGATGTAGCATTTATTGTACTTTAGATTAAAACTCTCAATTATAAAAGTGAAACTAGTAATTTATTCCTCCATTTAACGGTACACACAAAAATCTTTTTAAATTTGTTTTCCTATAAGAGGCACGGGTGGCATTGCGGTCTAACCAGTTAACAGATCTTGAGGGAGTGAGTTCAAATCAAAACCTGTGCTTGGCAGTGGGTAAAAAAATTCACTTTAATTCTCCCAGGGTTAAAATAAACCCATGAGAAAATATTGAAGCTAAGTCATAAGTGGTACTACTTTTGGTCCAAAAAGCAAGCGCTAATATTGCGAAGTGTGAATTATGCAGACCTCAAGGTGTACATTTTCTCAAATTCAAATTCCCTCAAAGGAATGTAATATCACAAGATAATTACTATTAGATAATAATAATGACAAGTGGATTAGGAGTTAATAATAAAGAATGATAGCTTCCTGAACGCCACAATGATCGAAAAAAGAATTATGTAGTGTGATAAATTTCGATATAATATTACCGTTTTTAAATATTAGTCAAGAAATAAATTACTAATGCCTTTCATATCTTGATTTCAACCCAAAAAATAAACATTTTTTTATTAGAACAACTTGGATGTTGAAGAAATTAAAGTGTAAACAGGATGATTGCCACCCCATCAGAGCAGGTGGTAACACTGCTTCCACAATACTCACAGCTGTGAGACTGGAGAGGAAGTGGGTGCCTGGATTGTCACTGAAGTATCCAGAAGCCAACAACATCAGCTTGACTTGATCGTAAAACGACAGCTGTCCTACTGTCATCAGTACAGCTCTGCTGGTGGCTGTACTGGCTCCAGCAAAGAGGCGAGTGAAACCTTCTTCCCGGAACACACGGTACAGCCCGTCGAATGCATGTTTGTAACTGTGATCACGTGACAAATAATTACACTTAATAATTTCAATTGACACATTTCCATCTTTAAAAAATTGTTACTCTTAACACTAATAATGTTTGCAATAAGCTAAAGTTTTACATTTCTATTACTTTGATTCAAGTTTGTAGGTTCTTTCTTACCCCATTCCTATCTAAGGACACATTGCACATCCTCGTATTTTGCTAGACAAATTACTGAAGACGTTCTGAGCAAATATTCTGACGTAGTTCTTTTTTCCGCCGTTAGGAGTGCTCGTTCATTTCTCATTCTTCTTCTTTAAAAAATTGTATTTAGTGTTCAATGTATCATGTTGACAGTTGGTTGTTTTCAAAATATTTCCTAACATCTAAATAAATCTAAGTAAATTATACTCTTAAATCAACCAACTGTTTTCTTTACAAAACATCTAACTTAAAAAATAGTAAACAGTAAATGGCAAAAAATTAAATTATCAAGCCAGCCATAACTAAGGTTGATTGTACTGCACTCACTTGCGTCTCTGGTCCGCAGGCAGCTTGATGTCGTTCTGCATCCGAACATTGACCAAGTCCGCCGGCGTCCCCACGAGTCCGCCAGCTGCTCCTGCTGCTGCTGCCATCCCTACACGCTCTGGGAACGATATCGCCTCGCCATGAGGAGCCACTGTCTGCTTAGCTACCTAAACATGGATTGACTTTACTTATTGTAGGCAAATATCAATCGCTAATCTTTGGTTGTCAACCTTTTGGTCTAATCTAATCAACCAAAGGTTAGCGATACACTAATGTACATGATAAGTGGGTCCTATGGCTGTGCATAATTTGTTTGTTGCCAGCCAAGTCTATTTTGGCTTAATAAAGTCAACTTTTTACGTTTGAAAAGCATGTATTCATGGTGAGACTTGACATTGTTATTTTTTTTCTTTAGGGAATAGTCGTTAAATTTTTTTAAATTTAAAAAAAAAGTAATATATTTTACAGTGTTGTACACGATAACTTGTAAAAATTTGATTGAGACATTTGTAGAGGTGTACCACCTAATGCTCGGTGAGTTCAACCAGACATACCGGTCAATGGACTGTTTTGTACAAAAATGCTTTTTTCACATGTAATTTTTTAAAAAATAAATTTTATATTTCACCATTGAATCAGCTTAAAAAATCAATATTCCTTAAAGTTTTCATCTAAACGGTTACAGAAAAAAAATCAAACAGATGTATTGTACAATGTTAATCTTTTTAAGGAGGATAAGGTAAAATTAATATTTCCCTATTAACATATTTTTGTTAAAAAATTAGCTTTTTTTGGTGAGATATCTATATTTTTGATTTAAAAATGTTTATTTTTTGAGCAATAATGCTATTTTCATTTTATCAAAAAACAATTTTTATTACAGATGTTGATGAAAGTTTGTATAAATGAAAAAATTATTTATGATAGAAATGCCTAACACAGTTTTACAGACAAAATCACACTCTTTGCTGTTAATCTTATGGAGAGGCAATAGTTCTCAGTTTTTGACAAAAGTCAAATATTTTTATACAGAGGTCGTATGTGTGCAGCTGCTCATACCAACTGTAACATATAATTACTATATTCATTGAAATATCAAAGTTAAAACCTAATAATCACAACTCTCACATTTCACAAAAATAATTTAATATATGACGTTTTATAAAATATACCATATACTGAGATTATTTGCTATTCTCATAAGATTAACATAGGAAAATTGCATTAGCTGCTCTAACAAAATAAGACATTTCTACATAATTATTTTTATCTAATATTTTTCAAACTTTCATCACATATTTAAAAAAATTGTATTTATTGTTCAAAAAAGTAAATTTTTTTTGTAAACACATAAACTATTGATTTTTAAGCATAAACTTTCTTAACCACTGAAGGTAAATATCATATACAAAAATATGTTTATATGAAATATAATTTTTTATCCTATAAGATTAACATTGGAGAAACAATACAAATGTACTGTGTTTAGATTTTTGAATATCTCGGTAAACATTAGATATGAAAAAAATTTAAGGAACTTAATTGTGTAGTTTTTTTAAGCTGATTAATTAAATATAAAATTATAATTTTTTAAATTATTGACGCAAAAAATGACTTGGTACAAAAAATAATATGTTCCCTTGAATTTTTAAACTCTAAATTTGTGAATAATTTACCAAATTTAGCCAATCGACCATTTTTAAAGTTATCTGTAAAGTAATATATTAACATTTTTATAATATTCATATAAAATTTATATATAAAATTTTTTACGGACTAGTTGTTTTTACTCTGCACTAAGCTTCATGTTTTTGTACTTACCATGAGTTACCGTAACTTCTTTATAAAGATAAGTATAAAACAGATTATAACCACTAACCACAAAAGCAAAAATCGGTGGTCCACTGCTCAATTAAGTACATGATCAACTCCCCCAAACAACAGATTTACTCCACCACATTTGCAAGCCAAATTGTTGCTCATGCAGGATTCAGCTTTGAAAATCTTGTCAGCGTAGTGAGTTACTTCAGCACTTTAATAATAGTACGCTACTGGTTTTAGACTTTGTAAGTGCACTAAAGCATTCTTGTTTAACACTGGTCATACGTTGTGTCTAACAAGTCACTAAATGACAGATCCTTCACCTGCCACTTTTTATGATATGTTTGTGATTTACGACTTTGCCAGTTCTAGGATTAAGTAGCAAGAGCTGACCTTACAATCAGGCTGTGTTTCGTACCAAGCCAACACTGTATCTAATGCCGTAAAAGCTTCATAAAGGACTGAGTCGTTGTCTGCTGAATCTTCTACAATACTGTTATTGCCTTCATTATCTTTTGGCTCTTGAATTGTGGTAGCCATATCATTGTCATCCAGGAACAGTTAAAAAAAACAATTGACTGTGAAAACTGATATTTGTTGACATGGAGATGTCTTAGCTCTGGTGGGGTGTTAGCAATTTGAAAGACCAAAATTTGAAACATAAGAACAGCTGTTTAGATGAACTGAAAACATTCCCTTTGGACATATCCATGATCTAACCTATTTCTCACAGGGAAGTATATACAAACATTTTTGCTCTATGCTGCTCATTCCCCGCCACGCACCAACAGTTTCTACCACAAAATTTCAAACATCTTTTTATCAGTGCTGATTCAAAATACGTATTTCAAAAATCCAATGGATTTTTCACGTTCAGATTTCGATACTCTACTGCTAAGACATATAAAGGTACACCTTTATATGCGTTCACGACTCACCAATGGCAATTGTCGATCTCGTGTTTACATGGAGCAGATAATCTGTCAGCTCTCTAATATGTGTCCTCTGTGCTAATATGCGCTGGTGCAAATGTATAAATATGGACATACTTCTACATAAAAAATTATGTTGTTTTTAAAAATGTAATTGTAATAGTTCAATGCGCACAAATGATTTGGTTTATTCCATAGAAACTTTAGTTAACTTATTTTTCCAATTATACAATTATTTTTATCATGGGTGGGTTTACAATTGGTTTTTATCATTTTTATAAAAGAAAAAAATATTTTTATGAAAAATGACTGGCATTTCTTGGAATAATTACCAGTAATACAAGACTAATTAGTGCAAATTCAAACAGTCAGTGACATGTTCAATCTAGGATCATTTTATGAAATTAACAAGGTCAGTGACAGTCATAGACAGGGTCGCTCAAGGTTACACATCGACCTTCATCTCTTTATCAGCCAAACTGCATCCACTCTGCACTCACTCAAACAACCGTTTCATTCCCGCACAATTGCTCAACAAAGATAACAGAGATATTTATGATTGACAATTATAAATAATTGGAGCAAATATAACGTACGCAAAAGTTTTTTTTATTACATTATAAGATTAATTAGATGAAAACTTTGCCAGCAGTTGACTTTTGTCCATGATATGTCATGTTTCACAGAATTTTAAAAAACTTAATCACTTAAAATTAAAAAAATATTTTATGGAGAGACTTTTTTTAAATGATCAACTAATATATGTATTTTTAACCATTACTACTATTGTATTAATAGTTGCTAATGTAAATCAATGATACTTTCTTACTAAAATTTTTTTCAGTACGGGTATAAAACTTTATAGTGCTAACACAAAATTAAACTTGAAGAATACATCTTCAGTAGTGCAGACTACTTATCCTATCATAAAGTCTGATGAGACATTTACACATTTAAGGCTTCCTACTGTGATGGTTTATTGTCTGAACATTAACTCAACTACTACTTATAGTTTTGTAATTACCAACAAACAACTGATTTGGTTTTTCCAAAATAATGAAACTTAATTTATAGTTTTTATTTATATTAACTGATAGATCAGATGCAAATAATCATTGAAAATTACCATTACCCATAGTTGAATATATTGTTCAAAACCTTACTCTCCCCTCCAGTACCAACCAATCAAAATGTGGCAAAAGGCTCAACATAAATTATGAACAGCTGTTGAAGCCCATAAGCGAGTTAATTCGCTCACGTACACAACGACATAAGCGAGTATATTCGTGTATTCCTATAATGGCATTTAGAGTCAAATTTAGTTATCCAAATCAACAATGGATAGATGGGCAATCCACTTTTGTCCCTTGCAAGCTCATGACTTTATGACTTAGTTACCACATGCAGTATTTATTGGTTGGAAACAGATTTTTGTGTGCATCACTGTTTACTGCGCAGCGACCTAGCGCCAATGATGAGTTTACTCACAAATCAGCTAAATTATAGATGCAGACAATGTTTGTATCGGGTGATTTTTAACCTAGCCTTCGTCTTTGGTGTTTATACTAGATAACTTTTATCTTTATGAGTTAGTTTTTATAATATTAGTGGCTGTGTTTGTGTAAATGTACTATTTAGTAGTTTTGTGAAGTAAAACAATATGGCTAATCCTAATTATTGACCTATTTATTGAATAATTGGCTAATAATATTTTTTAAGTCTAAATTAATTTTAGATAGAGTAATGAAAAAAATTGGCTTTGAAAAAAAATATTATTTTCACATAATTTGGTGATAAGGAGTCTTACAATAAAAAATTTGGCGTTAAAACAGTTAAGTTATGGTCTAACAACATCGCTATTTGTGTTCTTTTCTCCACTGACTTGCCTCGTATATGCCAAAGCGAGTGGTGGAATAGGATAACTGCCGGCACAGTGACGCGGACAACCCATTGTAAAGGGCCAGGAACCCTTGCTCCCTGACGATGGTGCCAGTCAGCCGGACTATCGAGATCTTGCCTTCTTGTTGCGTCTGAAGGTGGACCTATCAAAAAAAATAAAAGCATATAATATTTGAGAAAATAGGTACTAAACAAGGTTTCAATTTTAATTTTACATCGTAAATTGTAACCTCATTATGTCGTTCAGTAACAAAACAACAGTAACTATTACACATTTACAATTATTTTACTTTACCTTATTACTTATAAGGTAAGATATGGTACTATTACATTACTGAAATGGTGACCTACCCAGGTAGGTATTTTAAGCCAAGTATGAATGAGAAATGAGTGTAAGATTATTGTGGTGCGCTAGTAGTCTTGTTACTGACTAAGCCTGACATGTTCCTTAAACAGGAGTGTTAATTAATGGCCCAACCTAAAATTTACCTTCAATTGTTTAATTTGAAACAATTGCTGATATACGAAAATTGCCTTAATCATATCACCTTCTTCATCATACCACCTTTAAATTTTGGTCTATCAGTGATCCAGGAGCACTCTTGTGGTGGCAGTTGGCACTTCTCATTGTGTGGAGTTAATTAGTGCAAGCACACGTGCATAGTGCAAACAATCAGCGTTTTGTTCCAGTTTTAAATTTATAGTATGTTTCCTTGTGCATTTCACCCATAATCTTTAAGCTCCAGGAGTTGACAAAGGTATGTGTATCTTAGCTTACTTTATTGTTTTAGTCAGTTAACTTAATTAGTTGTAGGAAATTCGCCTGTTTCAATCATAGCAATGTTTATACGTTAGGGATTTGGAGTTACTGTCAAAAGTTTTGAGTTGCCTTCGTCGTACCACTTAAGAGTTTTCTTGATTGTACCGATGTTTTCAGGTTGTCTTAATCCTACCGGTCCATATTGTATGTAGCCCTATCAGGGAATTAATAATGTAATGTAATTTAATAATGTATGTGTTTTGGGAAATTACGTACCACCCAAGCTCATATTCAAAGAGTTCGAATGAACGATGAGCTCAAAGTAGATGCCCCGCCTGGAAGCTTAGTTGAAGTCTCGGAAACAGGTTAAATTACAAGTGCTCTATTCATAAAATGGCTGAAGTGTTTCATATATTTATTAATTGAGAATAAGGTTATCTTAGTTCACACTACGCATTCCAAGAATCTTGAGGCAATTGATTTGGCCAGAGAACACGGGTTAAATTCCTGGACACACCATCCGAGTTCAACCCTTTGATAGAACGATTCTCAAACCCCTGAAATCGAACTTCAAACAAGCTCTCGAAAAGTGGTTGAGATCAAACCCTGGGCTGACAGTATCAAAATTCCAAATAGATGGGTTAAGTACAGAGGCTTATGGGAAATCAGCAACAATCAAAAATTGAATGCTATCAACGGTTTTTTCGAGTGAGTAGTATTTGGCCTGTCAATAACAATGTATTTCAAGACTCTGACTTTGTGGCCGCTGAAAATCTTAACCAGGACTCCACTGATCCTATCATTGACAATAAAGATAATGTTAGACATCAACTTTGACAATGACACTTACAAGGGCAGTAAGTGTCATTTCCACAACAACTCAGAAAACAGTTATTTGACTATTTGTTCCTGGAACTGAAGGATCACAAAAAAAACCTTAAAACAACTATCAAGATTGATATGGCACGTCAACTTATGTTCAGACATCTTCAAACAGCTTTCGCGGGTCTGTGTTAACAATGTCAAGTTGACATTTATGTTCAGACAGTTCATACCCAATAATGATATTGCATGAGACGCCTAAAACAATCATAGATAAGGTATTAAGTACCTGGTGACCGAGCTTTGCTCGTATAGAATAAGACATTTATTATAAAAATTAATTAGAAAAATTAAAACACATTTATTACTCAATGAAAACATTTATGTGGATGGAACTCGCAACCTATAGTTCTTGAGGCCGATACGCTACAACTCGGCTACGACGTTAGTCAATTGAGCGATGTCGTTTAACGTCTTTTAGCCAAAGCCGATCATTTACTGTTTAATTGTTGTAATACGTTAGCAATACGTTTTCTATCAAAACACGGAAGATTTTGAAAATACTTTTTTCTGCTTTTATTTCGCACAGCTATGTTATCTTTAAGTTTTTACAAATTGTTTAGTAACCTGATAATTTTGCATTTATTTAATTCATAAAATAAATATTAATGCATAACCTCTATATTGTTCCCTGCAGTCTTCAATCAAGAACTGTCAAACGGTTATAAACAGCTGTTTTGGTTTGTATTGTTTACATTTTATTCTCCATAAGCGTAATGTTAAATTTTTAGATTTTAAACTTAATATTACAGTAAAACACGAATTTTCCTGGACATTAGACCTATCTAGAACTTATTTTCTACTCGGAAATTAGTTATTTCCAAAATTTAAAGAAATTCCTCGGTGCCGTTTTCGAGATCCGTGTGTGCATAAATATTATCAAAAAAAACAGTAGATTTTATTCAATACGTGAAATAATAAAATTATGTCTTGACATATTTTGGGAAAGTGCACCTTGTACTGGATTTTATAAATAGATCATTTAATCCACCAGAATCCACTTTTTTGTAGTTAAACGGTCATACACATTTTTTATTTTGGCATTAAAAAAATTTTTTCAAAAAAACAATGTGTCAGGGAGACATTAACATACCTGAGTACTCAGTGCAGTGAATTTTCCATATATTTATGAATTATTTGAGATGTAAGAAACTAAGCTTGATCATAAGGTAACCCACATACCAAATGTTATCACAGTATGTTATATTTATAAATAAGGAAGATAAATTAATTTACAAATACTCCATTTAGGAATAACATGGGCATTGAGTAAATAGGTTTGCTGTCATGGAGAACAAACAAGTTTAGATTTTCAATATGGATTATTAGATCTCAACTATGGGAACCTGTATAGAAATTTTTATCAGAATATGTTATGTCCAATAATAAGTGGAATATCAATTTTGAGCTTTTTCCCATAAGCCTAACATTGAAGTTCCAAAAGGTAATGTGTTTTATTTACTAGTTTCTACATCGCAATAAAAGCTCAAACAAAAATGATTTGAATGAACTTTCTTTTTCTTTTTTTACCAAAGTTTATTTTTTTGAGCTGAATCCAGTGTTGCTAATTGAAATTTAGATTTTCAAAAATTATGTGCGTAACAATTCCCAAAACTCCCATTTTGAGATACAAAACTATTTCCTTTTGATGGATTGGTTGTATTTGTGACAGTTTATCTAGTTCATCTAGGTCTATTACGTTACTTATGAAGAAAAATGTAAATTCCTTGAAGCAGCAAACCTACTAACTCTCTCCAATGTTATTCTTGTGCAGAATAAATAAATTGATATAACTTCTTTATTCAAACTTATTTTGAATCATGAAAATTAATTACTAAATCAATGGAAATTTGCTTAATAATACGCAGGTATTTTATTATGGGGATCTTCAGTCTTGTTATCAATTGACAGTTTACAAAAAAAACTGTCGAGTTATTTTTGTATAATCGCAAGGTGTTGTGTAAACATCCTACTCCTGAACACATTAACTTTTATTGTAATAATTGTAGTAAATGTAGTAATGTAATTGTAGTAAATTTAATGAAAAATATTATTTATTTTGCTATTTTAATTATAAGATTAAAAAATATAATATAATGGTAGATATATTTGCAAAAGGTTGTTTGGATATAAAAAGAAATTCAGACAAACACATTTTGTTCCTGTACAATATGCTGAAGAGGGATAAACTTTAGCACTTTTTTTCTTTCACTAATCGACCTTTTCCAGAACATTTAGTTCCTTTCTACCCCTATAAAACTTGTGAGTGATGCTAATATGCCAAATGATTTGACAAAAATAATGCATTAATTGACTATCTAAGAATGCAGGTTGGTGTAGTTCCATCCCACATGGTACATTGCCAGAATGATGTCAACATGTCATGGCACACCTGTGAATGTTTGGACGCAATCATTAGAACACAACCCAGCTGACAGGGCACCAAGATTAACTGTCCCTTAATATACTTGGAGAGCTATCATAATCTAAGTGAGAATCCTAATTTTCCATTGGTTCTTGTGAATCTTTATTTTTAAGAATGAGTTTTTAAAGATAGCTGTTTAAACTAAAACTCACTACTTATTTCAATCTAAATTTGTCAATTATTTTTTTTGCTATAAAATGTAATGAAGTTATTATTGCAGTAATATACATGTGCATCACTCTTAACCTTATATTCTGTTCATATAAAGGAATTAGGCCTACTAAACATTCTGGATGAACATACTTACACTTTTTGAACTACCTATTATTCCTAATTTCAAATAGCAATCTTAAAACTAGATAGGTTATCGTTTACGATTTGTTATTCGACTATTCCTAAGTTGGACAACAACAACAAAATGCAAGAATCCTAAAAATTCTTATTGATTAAAGACACAAAACCTTATATTATGAAAGAAATACACTGACATTCCTAGTTTAGAAACAGTTTCTTTAATCATTTGTTAAAATGAAACAACCACGTAAAAAAAGTACCTACTTATATTAGGTAGTATAAGACCCGTGTTAGGATTGTTCCCTTTTAAAATGATTAAAAATTACACTGTTATTGATAAAACACCTAAACTTATTACTAAGTTGTTAATTTAAACTTCAGCAGTACGTAAATCATAAAAATTTAAATTGGTTTCCCAAATATTTGATTTCTAAACTTGTAAGAGACTAAAAATTTGAATAATTTAAGTGCTGGACACTCAAAATTATGTCATAAAATCCAAACATCCATTATCTTTGTCTATGGAGTACACCATCAAGGAACTATAGGTAAAACTGGTTTGGTCGGTGTGAATTAGTGAGGAATGGGAGAACAAAGAACTATCTTAGAGTTAAAAGTTTGAATAACGTTTAAATGTTTGAAAGCAAACTAACTCAATAATGAAGTGGCAACAAAAGGAACAACACATTATGGTGAAGGTATAGTCTGTTGATGGGAGAGAAATCTTAACCCACAGGCAAGAAATACATTTCTTGACTTGATTTACAATAAAGCCAGATTAGGTGCACTGATCCCAAACAGATTTGATTAATTCCATAAGTTTTTAAATTTTAAAATACTTTTTAAAAGATACTTTTAAAAAGACTTTCAGATATATATTTTTAAATGCAATCATACTAGTAATGCCATAACCGATGTATATATGTGTATTCAAAAGAAAAGGTGCATTCAAGAGAAAATATATATTAATTAATTGTGAGTGTTACAAATAATCTGTGTGTAAAATATTAATATGTATTTTGAAGTCGTTTATGTAAAAATCTTAATAAAATTAATAAAACAACTGGCAATCAAACAGACAGGAGGAAGGAGATTAAATATCTAATTAATTTTAAACTCAACTAAAATATTTTTCAAAGGTTAAAGAACCCAAAGCCTACATACATACATATATTGTATTTTAAACGTGAAACAATAGACAGTAATACTTTCAATTTTTGGACATAAAATAATCTCATTACTAAAACATTCCCACAGTTGATAAGGTATCAGTGACCTTGACTTTCAATGTTGAAAGTCATTCACTCATTCCTGAATGTATTAGTTTGAAAATTAAGTATGTTTTTTAGTGTATTCTACTTTAAAAATATAAAATATATCATAATTAATAATAAGTAATTAATAAGCTAAGATTGAGTTGATAAAATAGTTTATTGTTCTGAAACCAGAGAATGGTTTTTACAAATCACGCTTATAGTAGAGCTGTTTGATCACTCCCCATGATTACATTAAAATGTAAATCTCTCCCAATAACTATTATTACTGAACTATGTTTTACAATACTTTATTCAAACTACTATAATTTAATTTTTACAAATCTAGTTTGGTTATGAGATTTAAATTTAAAACTTAAAGATGTAGGCTCTATGACCAAACGTGATCATAAATTATGTTCTATCCAACGTACTTTTTGCCACGAAAACAAACAAAAACTTGTGTATAGTTATTTTTTTAACATGCACTGACAGTTAATCGTCAACACCAGGGATCCTCACTAAGATTTCTCAAAGACCCAATTGGTTTGGATAAAATTTCCCGCAGGGCCGCAAAATCGTAGCGGCTAATTCAGTGGCTCGTAATCATTTTTGAGGGGTTATACATCCAAGGCTATAGTATATCCCCCCTGGAGAAAAGGGCCAGGGGCCCACTTTTGGTACATTTTTTAAAAATAAAAGCATAAAACTGCTTTATTAAGCTACCTGAAGCACATTTTCTATATCTATGGCCCACAAATACAAAATGGCAAAACATAATTAATAATTAAATCAAATATTATGATAACGTAAAATAAATAAGTAAGAAATTTGACTTGGATCAGGAAAAATAATATATATTTTTATAAAATACTGTATTTTGTTTTTTCATAACTTAAATTTAGTTTTAATTCCTACTAGTCTGAGGGCTGCAAGTAATTGTCCCGCAGACCACGTAGTAAGGATCCCTGGATCGTTGATCTACACTAATGAGGAGACATACGTTTTGCAATACTCTAAAAAGGTCATAATATCTTTTGATCGATAAGTAACCTTTATGGGTCATTTTCCTCTTAATTCATGTTTGTATTCTGTTTCCAAATAACTTATAACGTATGCTTGTGTATAATACATATAATCATGCATTAAAAACCGAAATTTTCAATTATCTGCTTAATAAGGTATTTGCTAGGTTTACCTTGAGCAAATCCAGTGGGTGAGTACAGCATGCCGCCCCGGCTGAGGCTAAACCCCCGAAATACCATCTGGACATTCTTTTCTCCCCCATCTTTGTTCAGACCACCAACTATGGATATCACAATAATCTATATCAAGATTAGCTTTTAAAAATAAAAGTGATCCTTTTTAAAACAGTTAATTTCAGTTTATGTTCATGATATTTAAGAAGACATCGTCAGTTTTTAAGCTACACCAATCAGTTCAATAAATAAATGGTTTGCAACCAATTAATTTCTGCTTTAGTAGGAAGCTTATCCGGAATTTCTAGTGAATATGTCAATGTTACCAATAAAGATTGGAGAAACTTTCATTTTATTTCACCATTTCACTTCCCAACTACTTTAGAAAGCTAGTAAAAATTAGTAATAAGAATACGAGACTATAAAAATATGATTATTTGGATTAACATGTTCGCTACCAGCTGCCGCATATATGCGGCGGTCAGGCCACTCCCTCAACCCACAATTAAAATCACGAACTTCCATGCAGACCGCTTCTAGTGGTTGTGAACTATGTAACAGACCACAAATGTTGTAACATGCTGTTACTTGTTAGTGTTACCAACTGTCCAATGATGTCAGTAATGTTCTAGCCATAGACCAAGTGCCGCACACATGCAGCGGATAATCCTGCAGACCGTGCCTAAATGATCTAACCTTTAAAGTAGACTGGTCCGAAGAAATTTTGTATTCAGTATCAAGGAACCATCGCCGCAGATCTGCGGCGGCAGTCTATTTTATTGAGCCCAGTCGCTGCAGATCTGCGGTTACATTTTTATTTTAAAAATGTGGTAGCGAACGTGTTTAATCTACTCAAACATTCGAGTTCAGTTGAAATAAACTAAACGAGGCTCAGAATGGCATGGTACCCATGGCTCAATAGTAGCACAGAGGACTTCTATAGTTAGAGACTTGCTTTTAATTCCTGGGTGAGATAAATAATTTTTTTACAGGTTTAAGCAAATTAGTAAGCATTTTTTGTGTCAGGTATTTTATATACAAAAATTATATTTTAGTTATTTAATTTAACTGAATAAATTTTTAAATCATTAACAATACTCAATTTAAGTTTTTAACACACATTTATATAGTATTATGAGCAAATCCTAAGTGATTTTGTGAGCCTGTACCTCTGGAACTGCATAAACAATATGACTACAATCAGGTGTCTTAAGAATATCCTAAGCCTTATATAGAACCAACGACTTATACGCTTCATCATTTAGACGTGTTGGAAAAGTCCAATAAAATCAATATTGATAATTAAATTCAAATTATAGAATAGTTAGCTTTGAGAGATATAGCTAATCATAGTTATATTTTTTTTAGAAATATTTTTATATACTCTGTTTCCCTTTTTTGATTTCATTAGGAAGATTTCATTTTCAATTTACTATTTCTAACAGAAAAAAAAGTTGTAAAATTTTTAAATATATGTACTTTTAAATATTTATTAGAAAATATTTTGTGTCAGTTTGTACTTTGGACTATGAGCAAAAAGGATAAGTGTAATTCTATTTGGTGTGAGGAGGAAAGAGATCTGGAGTTTTTTACCCCAAAAGTTTTTTTTTGCGTTACATTTTTTTTTAAAATTTTTCTAATTTAATATTCAAACATTAGAATGTTAAAAAACTAACAATAATGTTCTAAGTTTTTATATCTCCAATTAAGATATTCTAAACACAGTAGTTGAATAGTGCTAGTTAATCTGAGGATAGGGAAAAAATAATATTTTCATGAATATTTTTAATAAAATTGATATTTAGCTTCATTTTAACAAAATATACAAAAATTGTTATGTTTTTAATCATGGCAGCAAACCTGCAATATTTAAATATCATTAAATAGGCAAACTTTTTATTGTGTATTGAAGTGGAATAAATGTAAAGATAAAAATTATTTAGGTAGAACCTAATTCAGTGTTCCTCACATATAAACCTGCACAATTTATGTTAATTTTGGAATAAGTCCAAAAAATTTTTTTAAATGATTATACAGATAATTATTATATAAATTATATTTTAGAAATATTTTTATACTCTGTTTCCTTTTTTCCAGATAAGATTTCATTAGTTCCGGAATTTTCCTTTCCTTTATACTACCGTTGATGTAACAATAAAGAGGGAAGTTGTAAAGCATCCTAAAATGCATTACAATATTATGGTGCTTTTACAAACATTTTATTAGACCAATTTAGGTTGAGACATACCTATCTTGGGTGTCCCATGAGTCACCCCTTCAAATGGATTAGGCCTAGAAGTTATATAACAATTCAGTTTTGGCATGAATTTGTACTTAAGAGTAACTTGAGTGATGAAAAGTGAGTGTTTTAATTCTATTTATTAACGTTAATCATTTTGTTGAGGTACAACTGAAGTAGAGTATCATGGAGTTAACCTTAACCCGGATTGGATTATTTAATCTTATTATCAAGGTCTTCACGTTCTATTGAGACTAGTGATTTCTTTGAATTGTTTGAGTATACTTCAGATTTCACTGAGGGGAAATGTGTAAATAATCACTTTTGATTTTATAAATTCTAAATATTTTAACATAATCCACCGGTACATTCACAGATAATAGCGTCAAATACATTACCGTACCGAGTGACAGCTGCACAACAGCACGGCACTACACAGCTGACTGTTATGTTGGTGTAGGTAAGGTGTGAAGTGTGAACTAGCAGACAGCACACAAAGATATTTTATTTGGGCGAAGGCGGCTCATCAGTATTGCCAACAAATCAATTTCAGACAATAAATTTAAATTTCTCTCTGATTTCCCGAACGAGTAGTAAAATATATTTTTATTAAATGATTTTTTATACAGAGACAGACATTAAAGTTCATAAACCAAACTCAATAATATGGAATTTTTAGGAGGGAGTAGATTAATTTAGTTAGTAAACTTTAATGAATTAGTAATCTCAACGAATCTATGAATAACCATAAAAATTCAAATTTCTCAAAAATAGATCCAACGAGTAATTCAAATTTGTGGCTTGGGGATCTAGATAATACGACGCCACCTACATGTCTAGAAAAATTACGATTCTATAGTAATGAAATTTCAAGGGTCAAAAAATC
Source organism: Nephotettix cincticeps (assembly GCA_023375725.1). NCBI lineage: Eukaryota > Metazoa > Arthropoda > Insecta > Hemiptera > Cicadellidae > Nephotettix > Nephotettix cincticeps. The sequence goes on from CM041786.1 coordinate 135,814,199, forward strand.
AATTCTTTAAGTTTTCTGGCGAAACGATAATTTTTTACATAGTTTAATATCTTCATTAAAACCAGGTCAAAAAACTACAAAAAAATTAGTTTTCAAATCATTACGATCATTAGTCTACGATTATATGCAGGTTCTAGAGAGAAATTAAATTTACTGTCCTAATCAAACCTAGTAAAGTACGTTGTGTCAGAGAGGAACGTCGTGTAAAAACACCCTGTCTTTTTATTATGGAGAATATTGATAAAATCGATTTCATCTTTATTTCTAAAACATTTTCCTTGAATCTTGTTATGCAGTATGCACATTAACCAATAAATTCCTCTCAAACAAGTTTGGTATATATCTGAAAGTAGGGGAGGGGGGTTATATCCCCCCTCCTGAAAATGTATAACAATTATTTTAACATGTAGGTAGAAGGTAATTTTAAGAAATTGGTTGCTTATTTTAACACCATAAATATTTATATAGAATATTATTAATAAATATTATAGTATAGATATTTATATAGTATACAAATTTAATAAAGTATGCGTATTTTAAAAAGTATGTGAATTCACTGATATCATTCATTACTTATGTTTTATCGAATTTACCATAGGAAGCTATTGGAAACATATTACATTTTCGTTTGAGGTTTCAAGCCGCGTTTACACGAAGCCAGTAGGCGGGCAAGTAACCTCCCCTGTGTGAACGACCAAGCCCGTAAATCACAGGCAAGCTGCCTTGGTGAGATAGCTTCCGCTATGATAATTGAAGGGTTTGGAAATTAGAGACAAACATTTAGTTTTTACCACTGATTCTCGCATCCTCTACTCATTGCAAACGCATGACAGAAAAATCTATTTCAAAAAGTTATGTTTACACAAGACAAGAAAACATTTACTGTGTCTTTTATTGTCCATTCCAAAACGTTTGCATAAATAAAGGGATCTATGTAAATATCTTGTGCATTATCTGAAATATACTTGATTCATAGTCTATACCTTTAAGCTCTAATATTACCCTCAAGACAAATGACATGTCTTTTTAAAATAAACCATGGTAACTAAAGAATAAAATTTAATTTTCACTTGTTCAGCAAAATTTGCTATGTAATATTTAAATTGAAAATTAAACCATAAATTCTTTGGAAAAGGTTATGATGAAACAATGCTTCAAAAACTTTACACTTAGTAAATGGTATCAGGAATCTAAATCATACAGTAACAGACTGATACATGTTACCTGGTATGCTAAATCAAAATCCTTTCAAAGACATCAGTTGTAGAGGATGCCACCTTGGATCTAAATCCTGCAGTGACAGGCTGTTTCTAGTAAGCTGAATCTATATCCTGTCATGACATCAGATGGAGGGTGTCGCCTTTGGATCTAAATCCCGCAGTAATATCGACTGGAGGTGCCACCTTGAATCTAACTCCAGCAGTGACAAACTGTTTGTGGTAAGCTGAATCTAAATCCTGTCCTGACATTGGCTGGTCTATCTTGGATCTATATTTATCATTGAGAAATACTGAAGAGTGCCATCATGGATCTATACTAAGAGTGACATGTGATTCATATCGTGGCGTAAAAACTCTTCTCAATGACACATCTTGCATAATGTATGTTGAAATGCTGGAATTTATTAGACCTTACCACGCCAATGGCCTGCATTGCTGGCCATGGGAATCTCCCCACCAACTCCTGAAATATAAGTAGTTTCTTGGTCCACAGCTCCAGTGGTCTGGCCATGGCAGAATTACACTTCAGCTCTGACATTTATTAGCTAAGTTGGTTGCACAAACTATGATTTATTTTTGTCAACTACTAGAGTATAAATGTAAATGAGTATAAATGTAGGTATAAATATGTATAAATGTATATGTATAAATTGATTAAACGTCGTGTATAAGTATGTATAAATAAGAGATTCGCTAAAATGAAGCAAAAACATTAGAAATTTCGATATTATTGTTTTGAGTGATTATTCAGTCTTTTAAAATACATCTTTAAGCAATCAAGTAAATAAAGGATTTACCTATTGTGTAAATTTGATGGGTGTGGCATGGTTGCGTCAGAGAAATGACTTTATAACTTGGTAAAATAATTTTATATATCATGAATATAATATATAATCATGAGACTAGATAACCAACAATTATAATAACAAAAATAAATTTTGTAAGTTGATACAATCCAACAAGAAAAAGTCCGCCAAAAACTACATTTTTGCAACCCAAAATTTAAGCATGGATTATTTTATATCGATAAACCTTGTTAGTTATTTATTTATGAATCATAACACATGAATTTCAATCCTGTAAACAAAAAACAATATTATAGAAAATAAAATAAATCACACTGGCCTACAATGCAGGCCATTGGAGCGTACAGACATAACTGAATCAGATTAAAAGAGAGCTATCAGGAATACAAAGCTGGCCTGCATTGAAGGCCCACGGAGTGTTAGGGATAGTCTTTCATAATAATACCTTTTGTGTGGTAAGGGTTAACCCTTGTATTTTGGAATTTTACATGGTCTCTATTTAATAAACAAATATTACTTAACAACTTTATATTTTTCCGACTCAAAATTAAGGTTCTTACATTTTAACTCTGAAACATTTATGAAATAAAAACTACAATTTATGGAATGAAACCAAAAAGGTATGTAATTTAATTTTAACGACTAATTTTGTTGTATAAGTACATGATATCTCACATAATCACTAGGGTGGTGTATAAATATTCAAGTTAGGCAATCTGAGTTGCTATAGTGCAGAAAAGTTGCGATTGGTAAATAACATACATGAAGAACATTTTTTTAAATCGGAGTTTATCTTCTGATCTTGCAATCGACCAAAAGTTTGATGAAATCTGAATTTTTCAAAAAATATTTCCTATTGTGTAACACTTTGCTTGTTTAGATAATATCATCTAAACAACTCAAAACTCACCACGTGGTTTTGGCTGCTCTTCAGCTCCACCACACCCCTCCCATCTATCCAACCAAAGAGGGAGAGCTTTGTTATTTACACATTGTACGTTAGGTACTATACTTTGCTATTCAGTCTTTTAGATGGATCTATCTCTTTTGTTCTACTGGTTTACTCCGTATTCGTACTTGGTTTAGGGATCACTCTGTCTTTTGATTTACTTTCAAAATTAGGCATTTGAGATCTTGATACTAGTGGGGCTCTGATGTCCATATCTTGATTGGGACCCAAACACATTGATTGATAAGTTGCACGTACCTTTCGATAGCTTGTATATGACACGGAAACCTTTTTACTAGAGGTGTGCGGATAGTGAATTATTTTTTCGGATCGGATAGCTTAAATTCGGATCGGATAGTTTGGGTTCGGATCGGATAGTTTTCGGATTCGGATATTCGCAATAACGAAGTGAAATCAAACTTATCTAAGAATAAATTAGGAAAAATCAATAAAATGTTATCAAAATTATAAATGGTACATAAAAAATCATAAATTCTTCATAGGATGAACAACAAAACTAAAATGTTTACTTCACTGCATTTTAAAGTACCAGTAACAAATTTTAATATGGCGTAATTCACACACCTCAATTCACCTTAAGGACGTATCATCCTTAAATATATCCGTGATAAATGTAAAGGAGTGCTAATAAGATGTAGTCATAATAGAAGTACGATATTTAGTTATCGTGCACTAAAGGACACAACAGCGCTGGCATTTTGCCATTATTAGCGTCTACTACGCATTACAAAAACCAGGAAGCCGTAACCTTACTTTCGATTGTTTGATTCACTACTTCATTGTTTATTATCGATTAGTTAATTCAGAATAATGATTTGAAATTTAATTTGAATATCTAAACCAATTAAAATCATTCAAAATCCTAAATTTTCCAAACTTCTAAATATACCGTGTAGTGTAATTATATAGATATCGCGTCTACCAGTCAAAGACATTGTTTTGATGAAAGACTACGTAATACGTCTTTTAGGCAAAAATTATTCGAAAATCTCGTTGTTTTTGTTCAAATTGCTGAAATATACAGTCAATCCGAAAATTCAGATATTTATCGGATATCTAAAGTACATTCGGATCGGTTTCGGATATCCGATCCGAATTTTCGGATATCCGCACACCTCTACTACTTACTTACTTTTTAACCGATTTAGAATATCACCACACAGAATCAACGATGAAACTTCATCATCATCAAAAATAAGAATCTATATTATTCTTTAAACATACTCTACAATTGGAATTGTCCATTATTCTTCCAACAAGTTATACCATTGTCCTACACTACAAATCAAGATATTCACAATAAATTACACATTAATATATCAGATAAATACTGGGAAACAAAATATGAAACTAACCTACATTATCAACAAAAAAGATCCTAATTCCAATAATGGAATGTCAAAGAATTCCTTCCAGGAGTACAATAGGTAGGCTAAGTTTAACCCATCAACTGGTGACTGTTGGGATGGTCTATCACTCTCAACAACTGGTTTGTTTTCAATACCGCTTTTGGTAGCTAGACGTGCCCCAGAGAATAGGTATTCTTATACAGTAGAACTTGGATAATTCGAACCTCAAGGGACCAGAAAAAAATTCGAATTATCCAAAAATTTGAATTAGAAAAGTTTATGCAAGTGGTTGAAATAAACAAGCAATTATCATGTTTTAACATTGTATATTAATGTGTGATCTATATTAATGTGATGTCTAAAAAAGTTAGGTTAATGAAGATATTATTGATTAAAAATCCTAATTTTTGTTAAATGTCAATACAGTAAACCCTCTCATATCCGGACGTGATTTTGAAAGAATGAAAAAATTTAAAATTACTCTAGGAGGTCAATGTTTGTTAAACCAGTAGTCGCGAACGATGTTTGTAGGCCGGTTAGTAGCCGATCGCCGAACGCGGGGTTGAAGCCATGTGGACAGCGGTAATGTTCAAAAGCGGAATAGGGAAACGATGAGTCACCCTAGTCCCGAGTGCCTTAGTCTCTGGCGCTACGGTTTGTGTTCTGTGCTATCTGGTGCAAGGTCACTGACTTACACAACAATAAACCTCCCCTTCCCACCCCAATAGCCAAGCCAACGCATCACGTGTACTGTAGTGACAACACCTGCCTCCGTGGTCAGTGTCGCCTAACCACCAGTGCCAGTGTCAAGTAACCTTGTCTTTCTTGTAACGGTTCGTTTTAGTTTCGGGTAGGAATAAGTTATTATGGCCGGAAAAAGAAAAAGGGTTGTCATTACGATGGAGGAAAAATTGTATTACTCTAATACTGTATTACGTGATTTTTTGAGTTTTGATATTATTAAATTAGTTTTACTTATTTCATATCCGGATGTTTTATCCCCCTCTCATATCCGGATTTTTTGTTATCCGGATCGGCCGTCGCCACATTAGTCCGGATATGAGAGGGTTTACTGTAATGTGTTTAGAGGGATCCCGAAACCAGCTATTACAAACTTTTTCAAATCCCTTCTCTACCTCCTTGATCGCCGCTATTTATTCTTGCAACGTCAGAGATTTGTAGGTTCAATTAGACGAAGCCATCATACACACAACAAAGCAGACGAAGTCACAATTGCCAACACGAAACAAAGCGAATATCGGAACAAACCTGAAACCACCACCGATGATACACAGATGTCAATGTTGTGATTTATGTGCAGTAGTGGACTAGTGAGTGGGGTGGGCAGGTGATCTAGCTAAAAATAGACTGAGGACAGGAAGCCTGAACGTTAGTAAAAACTTCGAATTATCCAAAATATTATTCGAATTAACCAAGATATTTTAACATTGTTTTTATATAAAATTCTAGGGACCAAGACAAAATTTCGAAGTAAAGAAGTTTTCGAATTACAGAAGTTTGAATTATCCAAGTTCCACTGTATATGTTTTGAGTCTTTGATTTTGGTGAATTGTAATATTGAGACTTGTTAGAATATAAATAAATTGTGAATTAATTAGTCTACCAGTCATAACGTACATATTTATTCTTCCTTTGAGTTACATCCCCATTGTATTTGGACAGGAGTCTGAAGGTTTTCAGGAGGTTTTCTGAAGACCAAATTGGTAGGGATCCCAAATTTTTCCAGTCAAAATAAATCAAACTTGAAAATTAATTTAAATTTTAAATAACACTAACTCCATAACTCCAACTAGGTATAAAGTTTAGTATACATCTTTATTAATATTAATCCATTATTCAATATCTGAGTCACCAACATGTTCAGATTCTCACCAGTAAAACACATTAAGCGTAGAAGCTACAAATATATTCTACTCCCAAATCTAAATCTATTTAGTTCTAATGGTAGAAAGGGCTCCTGTGCTGGATTATTCATTATAATGCTAAGAAGAGCTGAAAGTACATAGTTTTAAAATGTGACGATGTCTAAAAATTTATTCTGTTTTTCTTTTTCTTAACTTGGGCTGCTGAGGGTAGTTGGACTACCAAGGTAAGTGTGCTCTTCCAACAATTTAAGGTTCCAACTAATAGGAAAGGGCTAACAGGGGGGGAATTAAGTAAGGCTAGCAAATAAATAGAAAAATGACAATCTAGTGGAAACGTTTTTATTCGCTTGTCAAGACCGTACATCAATGAAGAAGCATGCAGTTATCCACTACAGTGAAATTCCACTGGACAAAACAGCCAAAATATAATAAACATTACAATTAATTGTGGAATGTGTATTGAAGGAATGTGCTAAAGTACCGAGGAAGTATAGAAGCTAAATATGCCTTATCCTACAAAATACTGTGCCGTCATAAAAGCTGTATAAAAATGTTATATGAAAAAATAAATACTGCTAGAGGAATGTCAAATTGCAGTTTTCTTATAAAATGTCTTTTAAAACCCCGTAAAGGTATAGTTGCTAATAATTTGTTACAGGCCACATTAATATCTTTTTGTAAATTCAAATATTTTTTTCATCTAAAAAAGTAAAAACTTAAATAGGATATTTATAATCAAACTAAACCGAATATGAGTAGCCTTTTTCATCGACCTGAACCAACTCAGTAGCAAAACTCCCGAACCGACTGCTATAAACCAATTTTCTTATTTTTGACTTAAAAGCATTTCCTGTGAACAATGGAGGGTCCAGACTCGTCGTACTCCTGTTTGGAGATCCACATCTGCTGGAAGGTGGAGAGGGAGGCAAGGATGGAACCTGCAAACATCAAACATTGTTAGTTAACCGATATCATCAACTGAATACAATTAGATTCTCAAAAAACCACAGTTCTGAAAGATTTTATTTGTTGACTATCCCATTATTTACACTCTGGTAGTTACATTTCACTTGTACCATAAATTTAAATAATTCCTTACAAGAAACTACATTAATAATAAAGGACTCGTACCTCCGATCCATACGGAGTATTTCCTCTCAGGGGGAGCGATGATTTTGATCTTCATGGTGGAAGGTGCGAGGGCAGTGATTTCCTTCTGCATCCTGTCAGCGATACCAGGGTACATGGTGGTACCTCCGGACAGCACTGTGTTGGCGTACAGGTCCTTACGGATGTCCACGTCGCACTTCATGATGGAGTTGTATGTGGTCTCGTGAATACCGCAAGCTTCCATACCCAGGAATGATGGCTGGAACATGGCCTCAGGGCAACGGAAACGCTCGTTGCCAATTGTGATCACCTTGAAGGGAAAAATTCATTTTATTAACATATATTCCCTTTCAATAACATCTTCCTCAAATAAATACCTGCCATTAATATATAAAGGATTTATATATTAGCCAAGACAGTGATTGATTAGTAATCGATTGCTCAATACTTTTATATTCAAACATATTTACAACCTTACAAGAACAAGTTTTAAACTATTAAGTTAATAATCATTTAATTGAAAACATTATCACTCACAAATACAAATATGCTTTATTTTCAAAATACATCAAGTATTGAAATGGCGTCACATATACTGTAGTCCAAGGCATTCAATTTAGTAGCTATGCAAGAACAATCTGATTTACAATCGCTGTGAAATTTGAAGTAACGCAAATAATTATATCTCAATTGTTATGGTTCCTTTGAGCCTTTTTATTTACAGATTTTATACATGCATATAAAGTACTGTACGGTATTTCTCTCCATTATTGTAAAAAAATTGTTAACTCAAAAATGAGACTGATAATACCAGTCCGAAAATGGTCAAAATGGTTCATGGATTTCATTTAATTTTTAGTCAGCTATTCATGGATTGTTGCCATTTAGAAACAACTACACAATTTTTTAACTACAAAAAGCTTCTGGAGGTGGAGAAACTCCTCTCGTTATCAAGTATTCACCAAAAGGTTTATATTTAAATTTAAAGTTTTAAGTTAGTATGGCCCCAATCCCATTCCGTGTACATGCTGCCTTCCCACTAATATGGAGACGAAGTGTTGTGGTTTGCGGTTTGAAGCGTATGTGTTTGTTAATTTTACCGTTGTGTATTGTGCATGACAGACATGTACATTTTTATTTTCTTCACAAAAGTAGAATATCTATAAACAAAAAACTTAAATTTTAAATGCAAACTCTTCTTAGCTAACACTTGAAAACGCGATGAGTTTCTCCAACTACTACAGAAACTTTGTGTAGTTAAGAAAACAGACTTGTTGTAAAAGCCCAGCAAGATAATATTAATAATTAATAAGCAACAACATGATACAGATGTATTTATTGTTTTACTATTTTTAATAAATTGTTGCAATTGATTTATTACCAGTTGTTTGGTTTTGAACCTTGAATAATTTATATTATTCTTGGTCAATTGTTTCTATCAGTTAATTGGTGTAGGCTAAATATAAACATTACATAATATGTATTTCTTAAAAAAAAAAAAACTTCAAGAGCCCTTCATACTTAGAATTTATGTTTTTGTGTTTTTTAATATTGCCTTTTAATATTTATTGAACCCCAAATGTTAAAACTCTGCTCGAATTTCAAGAATGAAATAAAATTCTCGTCTCGTCCATCCCTGGTAGTAGGCCGAATTAAACTATACCCTAGAGAAAATATCCTTTACCGCTTATTACCTGTCCATCAGGGAGTTCATAACTCTTTTCCAGTGAGCTAGAGCTGGCAGCTGTGGCCATTTCCTGCTCAAAGTCCAATGCGACGTAGCAGAGCTTCTCCTTAATGTCTCGGACAATTTCTCTCTCCGCAGTGGTAGTGAAACTGTATCCCCTCTCTGTCAGGATCTTCATCAGGTAGTCTGTGAGGTCTCGGCCAGCCAAGTCCAATCGGAGGATGGCATGAGGCAAGGCGTAGCCTGAGAAACAAAAACAGTAGTGATATATTACTTACTGCTAGGACCATAAAAATAATAAAGATTTTAATGATTTTGATTGAAAAATTATACCCAACTATAAAACCTTTCCTTTCCTTACTACGTTGCTGTTGAAATACATTGAAACACACCTTTATTAACAATATATGCTCGAATTTCCTCAATTATACGTATCTTCCATAGAATATTTATAAAACTTGACAACCTGAGATTTTCTTAAGAACATGGGATACATAGAAAAATCAACAATGAACAGAGCAAAAATGAGGCAAATTTACTTTAAGTAAGAAACACCCATGACATTAACAACTCATTCACAGTTTACCATCAAACTCAGGTTTTCAAAATCTCTATTGATTTCAAAATTGAGACTACTTCTTCTAAATTATTTAAACTGAATTTATACTTGATGAAAATACAAGTATGATAGTGATAGGATATTTATTAAGTAGGTGTTATTGTTAACACACCTTCGTAGATGGGGACGGTGTGAGAAACTCCATCACCAGAATCCAACACGATACCAGTGGTACGACCAGAGGCGTACAGTGAGAGGACGGCCTGGATGGCAACATACATGGCCGGGGTGTTGAAGGTCTCAAACATGATCTGCCACAACATAACAGAAAAATTTAGTCAACAACAAAGAAGAGATGTAACCATATTCACAGAACTTTGCAAATGTCACTGATATAAAAACTGATAAGTATAAGTAATTCTAGCCAAAAATAAGGTATCTTCAAAACTAAAATAAATACAATTAGGCCTAGGCCTATAGTAAAGAGGAAAAATTCATAGAGTAGTCATTATAACTACTCTATGAAATCAGCACAATTTCTCTTAATTGTAGACATCATTAAGTAGGATTTAAAAATAAAAATAGACTTCTCTCATCAAAACCCAACACTAAGTACAAGTCAAACTAATAGTTCTAAATTTATGATCTTGCCAAATAGTTTAGTACTAATTGTTTTGTAGTAATATAATAAATAAAAAGTTGTAATCTTACACTTTAGTTATTCAGTTTTATCAACATCATTCTGTCTGAGTTTGCCAATATTCTCTATATGATTGCAAGGGAAAAAATATGCAGGTTTGTTGCCTTGAAAAACAGACTGGGGCTAACTATTTTTTAAGCATAAATGGATAGAAGCTAAATACAAAGTTTCATCCAAAAATATAGGGTCAATAATAAAATATTTATTTCTCCTTATCATCCATGAGATTAACATTGGAGCCCCAAAATACAACGTACTGTGTATAGATTTTTAATATATCGGTAACTATTGAAGAAGGAGCAGAACTTTTTAAATTTTTAAAAATTTCAAATGAAAAATGCAAAAAAAACATTTTTGGGTTATCCAAAACCCTTCTTCTACCCATGGCAATTGACCTATATAATTTGATTACAAACTCGTCCAAGCAAATCTAGGAATACATGTGTATCACATTTGGTCTCGATCGGACAATTTTTACGAGAATTATCGTCTTCTAAAACTTAACTATTCCTATACAATTCATATTGTACCTGGGTCATCTTCTCTCTGTTGGCCTTGGGGTTAAGGGGGGCCTCGGTCAGCAGTACAGGGTGTTCCTCAGGTGCAACTCGCAGCTCATTGTAGAAGGTGTGATGCCAGATCTTCTCCATGTCATCCCAGTTTGTGACGATACCGTGTTCAATAGGGTACTTCAGAGTGAGGATTCCTCTCTTGGACTGGGCTTCGTCACCAACGTAGCTGTCCTTCTGTCCCATACCCACCATGACTCCTTGGTGGCGAGGGCGGCCCACAATTGAGGGGAAGACAGCACGAGGTGCGTCATCGCCGGCAAAACCGGCCTTGCACATTCCGGATCCATTGTCGATAACAAGAGCAGCAACTTCGTCGTCACACATTTTGGGTTATGTATTTATCTGTCAAAAATAAAAATCATTGGGTACCTTTGGTAGTGATGACCAAATTACCAATAAAATATTGAACCTAAAAGCCTAACATAGGCCTACACATATACATACACATACGTAAACATATATATACATTACAAGTAAATGTTACATTTGTACAAATCTTCATCGCTCAAAGACAAAGTAACTTCTGACAGGGGGAAACAGTAAACACAAAAATAGAAAATTCAAAATTAAGAGTATATCTAATACGGGCGAGGTGTGCATAGAGTTTTCATGAGTAACTTAAAATGCTTGTATTTACTTTCTGGTGTCATATTACTAAAATCCCAAGGAATGTGGAATGTGCAATACTAATAACAAATCCAAAACAGTAGGAATTCTGTATAGGGTGTTTTCTAAAATTCAATCAAGCTTTAATACATAATTCACGCTATAATTACATTATCAAGAAAATCTGTCTTGAACTAAAAAAAACAGTCTTCCCAGGATAGAATAGAAAGTATAAAAGAATTCTTAGGGTACCTTGAGATGTAGCAGAGTAAGGATTTTAATAAACACATTTATGTATTGTACAATAGGGCTAGGGTTCTCAATCCCAGGATTGCGAACCGTAGCTTATTCCAACTTATTCCTGAAATATAATGATACAGCATTGAGTAGTTTTCTCATCGCTCTGCCCGACACCCCAGTCTCATGCTCATAGTTGAGTGAGCCGTTTGTGCGTGATGTGTTAAATTTGTCTCAGATTGACCCAATAGGTGTGTGTGGACTGAGCACAAGGAATAGTCTAGAGTTAGTTTTAGAGGTATAGCCTAAATAATTCACTGAAACTTATAAAACGTTTTGAATGTAAAACATTTCTCTCCTCTTTAAGTAGTATATTAAACATATCACTGATATTTAACTATTGAGATCTTTTTAAAAGTAGAGTCTAATATCCAAAATCAGGGGATTATGTGTGTTCAGATTACTTAATTTTCGGATAATCGGTCACAGACGGGAAAATGATGTTTAATTCACATGATGAAAAGATACAGAGAACCCTTTATAGAGCACAAAACATCTGAGCAGTAAAAATCCCCCCAAAAAATTAAATATAGTTTGTTGAGCATCAAATGTGAGTTTAAGTTAGTCCCATCGGCAGAGCTGGGCCGTTACTACCATTGATGGTTGAACGTAAGTTTGGCGTGCGGTTACATTTTTCGATGTTTGGCTGTGTTTTCGTTAACTGGCGTTTTTGATGGCAAGGCTTCAGTTAATTGACGCTCTAATGTATATAGCCTACATGAGAAACATTTTTTCTTTACTGTTACACTAAAATAAATATAGCGGATGTTTTCCAAAAATGTTTTAGAAAAAAATTTATGGTTTTTGGCTACAGCGTCTTTTAAATCAGGTGGCTCTAACCACGTTCCGTAATGGTAGTGAAGACTCATTATGGGATTAATGGCTTCATAAAGGTGTTAACACGATGAGTGTGCAGGGCGGATATATCCCCCCCACAGTGATGGCACTACAGCGGCAGGGTGGGAAATATCTAACTTGAGCGATGTCAACAACCTGGCTTCAGTATGAGCTCGGCCTCATACTAGGAACGTTGATCTGATTGCCACATTTTATGTGTGTTCTGCCACAAATTTTTACGTGCTTCGTCTCCGTGGTGGCCATTCTGTGCTTTAGTGTTTTTGATTTGTGCTCACGTCACACTTTAGTAAATACAGGCTAAATGAAATTCAGAAGTTATTGATTACACTTGACTGAGTGGAATGGACAAACTCAGTATTTGAGCATTATTGATTGATAGTTGATGGTCAAGTGTAGAATGAGAGAACTAACATCAACAGGAGATTCATTTATCAGAAGCATAGGAGAATATTTTTCATGAACATATCACAACACATGGCTGAAGCTGACCAAAAGTACACCACTCTCCCGAGTTGCTGTAATATCCAAAATTTGACATGACTTGATCAAGAACGGAAATTATAAACCTAACAAAAGAAGAGCATGATATAAAATAAGGCACAGACATTGAGAAAAAACAGCTCATGCACATTTTCAACCTGAATTACCATGAAACGTCAAACGAAATTAAATTAAACAGACCGTCGTTGAGCGTTGAATAATGGAGACACACGCCCATTGCTCGTGATGTAGTCTCTTTAGTTTAGGAATTTAGAAAAATACATTCGGTTTGGCACAGTTTCATTATTTAAAAATAAAATTAACTAACTATAAAATAACCTTACACAAAATTTGAATATAAGTAGGCCACAAATATATTGTAGACATAATTTCAAGATATGTGCTAACTTACCTGATGCCGGTACTAAGCGGGATGAATAACCAAGAAACTTCTCCCCCTCTAATCACGAGCTTACACACCCAACAAGGAATTTCAACCAATGAGAACAAACGTGACCATATATGGAAGTAGGTAACATGCCGTCTACATTACGTCGACTACGATAAGATACTATACTGAATAATCCCATATTTAGATAAGATATTGTTATCGATAAGGCATTATTTTACGAATCAATTAAATATACTTGATTTGTATACTGGATTTCAAAAATATCATTTTTGCTATTCTATATGATTGCCATAAACTGCCCTAAAATTTTCAATCGGAATTTTGTAGAACTATTTATTTGTATTTTATCTCACCATGGTGAACAGATGTAAAATTTAAATAGTTTGTTCTAATTATTAATAATTAAAGTTCTGTTACTTTTGTCTTTACAACAAAGGTCATGAGAGTTTATGTTTTGTTCTGTGTCCATCTACGCCTTTTGGAATTTTTCAACGTTTTGATGGGGAACAAACTGTCCGGTCTTGTTACTATCTACTAAATTGACCGTCCAAGAATAAAATTGACCTAAGAACATTGTTCTGTATTTTATACTTTGTCAATACTTGTAATTTGTTCATGACAATAAAAAAGATTTGATTTGATTTGATACCGTCGACCTGATTTGAGGAAACATAATTAATTGTTAAGCTAAATGACGAAATGGTAACTGGGTCTATATTTGACAATTGGGGAATTTGATTCGGCGACCCTGAGTTTTGAAGGCTGGCACTATAACCACTCTGCCCCTCAGACAGTCAATTCATTTTGTTATTGACTATTTTATTGATTTATTATTGATTATAAATGTATCATTAAAATTTTTTATTGGGTAGTATTATAATATTTAAATACTGAATGCTTATTTTTCCTTCGTGACTATTGCATATGAATTGCATATGCATTAACCATCACTCATTTCATGTTAGTTTAATGCAAAGAAAAATAATTAGCACATAAAGATGATTAATTAATTGATTACCGTAGTGAGCCATTCAGCTAGACATTGTCCCCTGTACAAGAAAAGGAACTAAAATACTAGAAGAATCACATTACAGTAGTATACTAAAGAAGAGCATAGGTTGATTCCGATTTGATTATAGTGTGTTTTAAAACTTTTTATCACAAGTCCAATAAACAAAATAATCTTCTGTGTAAAGGTAAATACACTGTAATCTGAGGATTATAGAATTCATATACTTAAACATTCATTATTTCATAACATAATGTTATTCAAAATATGCCTCCTGGATTGGTTAATTGATCAAGTCTATCTATCTACTGAATTATATATCATACACACATTCAGTTAGCTTGGTCGGTGCCCAAAGCGACGGCTTTCCGGGAATATGAGCGGAAAATTATTCACTGTCTAACAGAACTATAATAGTTACTAGTCTATGCTTGGTTCCATGGCTGCAGATTAAATTTTCTATACTTTTATACTTTTGATATTCGATATTTTTAAAAAATTCTACGTATACAGTATGCTAACCCCCTATTTTTTAAATCGTTCCTCCTCCTCTTGATACAGATTACGTTGACAGTAATTAATTTTGAAACCTAAAACTGTGATAGCTACATGTGGCTGCCATCAAAATCGTCAACGCGTCAGGTCGTCATCTGAATCATCTGATTCTGATTTGATTTGACTTGACGGCTTGTCACTGTCCGACAGCCTATCAACACGTCGGTTGTCAAACAAATTTCAAGTGTATTGTCGTATTCTTCAATTGATTTAGTTTTAGCTTAAGTTGGCTTTTAAAATGTAGAAACCAGCTATATAAAGTATCTTTAAATTTCTTCAATCTTTTGAATTAGTGCATTGTGGTGTGATATAATTTCATGTACGAGGTTATGTTTGGTTTTTACTTCATCCTAAGTTTGTATAATGTTTCAAAATGAAACATGTAAAATTTGGTGTATATTACACTTTGTTTAAGACCATAAAAACATATGCCTTCTGTGAAATATAGTGAAGTTGACGAGGAAATGATGGTTTTACGAGACTGGAGGCAAGCATTAAGGACACCTCCAACTTATAGGGTTGGGAACAGTACTCTTAGGATACAAACGACTTTTGTCACTATTATAGCTTTATTAGGTTTAGTCATTTTGTTAATTTTGTATACAACATCTAGACGGTCTCCAAAATTTGTTTCGTACAGTGACCTATATAGACAACGCTACATTCCTCCACCTTTGGAGAGGTATGAAAAAATTACCAACAATGTAGTCACAGATGAATATTATAATGCCACTTATCCTTTGACACCTCCCATTAGCACTCCGAGTGGTCTCAAATACCGTATTGGAATTATTAGTGATTTAGACACTAATTCAAAAAGCAAGCTTGAATCAAATACATGGATTAGTTACCTCAAAACAGGGTTTTTGATGTGGCATCCAAATACCCACTCTGTTACTATTGTGTGGGATAGAACAGATCCTATTACATTGAAGTCTACCTTTGGACACAGCGGAAGAGGAATGGAATTGTCGGAACTGGTAGTATTCAATGGAAAATTGTTATCATTTGATGACAGAACTGGATTAATTTATGAAATAAACCTTGAAACAAATACTGCAATTCCTTGGGTGCTATTAGTAGATGGAAATGGCTTGACTACTAAAGGTAAGTGCAATTTACAGTTGCTATCAACTGTAAATTGCTTGTAAAAGGCTTATTGAAGCCTTTTGAAAATTATAAGTAGGCTAAATATTTTTACAGATTCATAACAAATTAACATATTGTAAACTAATTTATGTTTTAATCTAATGTCTATAAAATTGTGATTCTTTTCTCTAACCTAATAACAAGATCACTTATTATATTGTTTGAACTTACCATAATTTTTAATACTCCAACCAGCCTCAAAATGCTTGTATCAAGGGGTTTTTATGTGATACATTTGAGCATAATATTAGAGTACAAGTTTACCCCCTTGTAATTAGCAGAAAATTCTTAGGCAATCACCATTAAAAAAATTAATTATATCACAGTTTATAGTGTAACAAAGAATAATTAAAAAGTGGTTGAATAATAACTTACAAAGATGCACTTATTGTGTATCAAGCGATGCTAAATGAAGGGGTTTAGGGTCTAGTCAAATATAAATCCTTACTTTTCATTCATTATTTACATAAATTCAAAATCTAGTTTAGTTCTAGACGTGTGGTAGATAGGTATATGGAATGTATCATTTTTCTGTAAAAAAAGAAAAAAATAAATTAGTAAATCTGTTGAAAAGTGGTTTTCTCCAGTATTGTGTTCAGGTTTCAAGAGTGAATGGGCCTCCGTGAAGGACCACAGATTGTATGTGGGCAGCATGGGCAAGGAGTGGACGACTAGTGGCGGTGAACTAGTCAACAACAATCCGATGTGGGTCAAAACCGTCACCATTTCTGGACAGGTGACCCACATCAATTGGGAGGAACAGTACAAAACATTGCGGCGGGTCGTTGGAGTTGAATTTCCTGGTAACACAATATTTTTCTATATATTTTTATGGTATTTCATGATCATTTTAGTACAGTTGCTACTAATGTAATGTTAGTACTAATGTAAATGTTACACAAAAGAGTTTTTATATTATATCACGGTAACAGTTGTTATACATAATTATATTTAGAGCAAGATTTATGAAATTTTGTAAATAAAATTTTGAAGGGGTGCTATGATAAAATATTTTTTTTCAATTTGAGTTTTAAGCTAGTTACTTAGTTTAGTTTTTGCTTTATTACAAAGGCCAAAAGAGCCTTAAATTCTCAGTCATTTTCTCCTTGTTCATTCTATAAACTTGAGTTTGTAGGAAAAGCATTACTTTTATTTAGGCTTTGTGTTGAAATATACTGCTATTCTAATTGAGTCATCATGAGTTGCTGCTTGAAAAAATAAACTTTGCGGCAACGTGTAGGCTTAATAATCTACTGTGAAACCTTTGTATGCCACTTCTGTTCATAATACTTCAGGTTATGTGATACATGAATCGGGTGTGTGGAGTGATCTGCACCAGAGATGGTTCTTCTTACCTCGCCGCCTAAGCAAGGAGCAGTACAATGACGACACTGATGAAAGGATGAGCTCCAATGTGCTGCTCAGTACAGACCAATACTTTACCAGAGTGCAGGTGAGATTGAATCACTGACTTGTGTTAATTGGAATTTTAGTGTTATAGTCCAAATAATTCTAGCAACTGGGAACTGGATGTGAGGTTTCAGTGGGCTGAAGGCCCACTGCGGCTGTTATAGGACTATGTCCTCTTCAGCCAAGGATAGGTTTTGAGGTTAGGTTTTGGTTACGGGTTGAGTGAGGTTTTGGTTGCGGGTACTGTGGTTATGGTTAGTGAATGGATGGTTTCGGTTTAGGAACAAAGACCAGAGCTTAGCCGAGGGCAGGTTGCGCTCGACCGAACGAGTACCTGGCTTTGGTTGTTGTGTTAGTTGGAATAGGGTTTAGGGTGGATTTGTTTATTTATTTATTATCTGTAGGTTTGGATGGAAGGAAATTTGTACCAAAGACCAGAAAAAAGCAGGGTTCTACATCCCATGCCCAAACGAAAATCTGGCTTTGGTTTTTGTGCTGGGAGGGGTAGGGTTTAGGAGGTCTACGTTTATTTAATTTCTGCTGGGTGTAGTGGGGGGGGTATGGTGTCAAAGACCAGAAGAAAGCGGGGACCTTTGTCCCACGCCCAAACGAAAATCTGGCTTTGTTTTATAGGAGGTTTTTAGGTGATAGAAGAGCGGGAGTAGGGAATATTGGAAACACAGTCATAGACTAGGCCGGACATGTGTGTCCTAACCCGAACGATCGTCAAGACTGTGGTCAGTTGGTGGATAGGGTGGATTGGACTATGGGTTTTAGGAATATTACCAATTGTATCTGAAACAATAAAAACATTAATACATTCAACACAAGGCGGTAGGGTTCGGTTAGGTGATAAACTGTATTGGGGAGTGGGGAAACCATAGCTAAGGACTAGGCCGGGCGCACTTGGCCTAGCCCGAACGAGCGTCCGGTCTATGGTCGGTTTTGGGTAATGTGAGGTTGGTAACATTGGTGTGCTGAAAGCCGTGCTATGGTGTTAAAGATCTATGATAAAACTCTTTACGGCGTGAAATTTTAAAATAAAATAAAACAAAGCCTCGGGCCAGCGAGATTTAAATTTATTACAAAACGGAGCCATTGGGCCAGACTTTGGGGTTTACACTCTGTGAAAAAACTCTAGACGGCGTTCAATTCAAAATGAGATAAAATAAAATAAATGAATAAAATAAACAAAAATAGGCTAGTAAATAAGATAAGAACCTTGGTCTGGTGTAATTAAATTTACTACAAGAAGGGCACATTAAGCTATGGTGGGAGGTTGGCTAGGTGGTGGATAGTGAGGCTAGGACGGTCGGTGAAATAAGGATCGAAGAAGGGTTGTAGGATGTCAGAGGTTCGGGCTCGGTCGAGGTATTTGACGTTGAGGTGATGAAGGAAGTCACGGAAGGGTGGGATGGAGTGGGCGTCGTATACCGAGGCATTGCGGGCCCAGGGGGGGAGATGAGAAGCCAGGCGTAGTGCCCTTCTCTCGGTGGCTTCCAGGCTGGAAAGGAGTCGGTCTGGGGCGGTAAGTAGTAGAGGATGGGCGTAGGTGATGACTGGGCGGATTATGGATGAGTATAGGGTTGCTAGGGTGGAAGTGGAGCAGGGACGGGTGCGGTTATTTAAAATCCGGAGGGCACGGAGACGGGAAGTGGCACGCTTTTTGGCGTCTAGGATGTGGGAGGAAAAGGTAAGGCGGGAGTCGAGTTTTACCCCGAGGTAGGTACATGTCTGGGTAAGTGGGAGGCGGACATTATTGAGGAAGATTGGATTGGATTGGAATTTACGGAAGCGGCGGGCACGAAAGTTGAAGAAACAGAGTTGGGTTTTGGATGGGTTGATTAGGATACGCCACCTGTTGCAGTAGGATAGGTAGTCGGATAGGTAGTTCTAGCAATATTTTTAACCTTATACAGTACTAGAGTCAGACTTAGTCTCACCATTTTACTCACTACAGTGCCATAGATATTTAGGTAGTTTATATGGCTTTTTCAAATTTCTGTATATACTTCATGTGTGTTGACTCTATGTTTTCAAGACTTCATGATGATGACTTCTAAGGAGTAGCAATGTTATGTGAGTCATGATAAACATTCTGAGGTATCAAATCTTTTCCCCATTCAGGAGTGTTCAATGACATGACAGATATATAAGTCTTTACTTTTAACCCTTTAACTCCATTCGATGTACTGTGCATGCGATGCCAACCGCTGGTTGTCGTTCACTACACACATTTGTCAGTACAGTAGAACCCCTCTACCTTGGATGATCCGTCACTCCGGTTAGTCCAACTATGCTCAGACTCGCGAGCCTGTGCAGACTTGTCACTCATGGGACATCTGTCTAGCCATTGTTTTGGCTTCAATAGGGTACTCATATCTCATGCGGTGTCTATTGCTAAAAGTGATATGGAAACGTACAATAACAGGTATGATATTTAAAATGCTGAAAAAAAATCCGGTGAAGACCGATGAATACTGTATTCAAACCTTTGGATAGAAAATATAAAATTAGCTGAATTAAAATGAACATTAAAACTGAAAAATAAAAACAAAACTTTCCGTTTAAGATTATGTCAACAACATGAAACATCGTTGATTGAACGATTATGTAATACATAATCTATTGGAATGCAAGAACGTCATGGATCAGTCCAAGCATGCGGTATGATTATTTGATTGTCAAATAGAGCATGTACATCAGAAACCGATAAAATTCAACAAGATATTGTATTTGATATAAAGCATATTGCCATTAATAGTTACGCCTAGAATCAGGCTACAGTTTGTTATAATTCCTCATAAAATATAATTTCGGCAACGGTATTTGTAGCAAAAATAATATGTCTACACTGCATTATTTTGATCCTCTACCCTTCGTTAAATATTTTAATATAACAGACTATTATAATTAACGATGTTTATTTGGCCTATCTCTTCATTCTGGTGTTTGCATAACCATCGAATTTACAGAACTTAATATGTCTGCCCTTTTTCCTTTTAGAACTAATACATATTCTAGTGTATATAGACGTTTTTCAGTTAATATGCTAATTAACTTAGTGTAAAAAATATCTTTTGTATGTTATTTGCTATAAATATTACATCTTTAGGTTAATCCGAACTTTTTTCCATTCTGACCATAGTAAACTACTAAATGGTTTACATTTTGAACGTGTTATAGTACATGTATGCATTAGTTGACTTTTTATCCACAGGTAACATATATTGGGGAAATTATTCCGACCCATGGGTTTTCCAGTTTCAAGTTCCTCCCAGGTACAGATGACACAATAATTGTTGCTCTGAAATCTGAAGAAGACAAAGGAAAAAGGTTAGTATAATCCTAGCTCTACACTCATCCAATGTATGGGTTATATTAAGTACACTAAAACCTCGTTTATCCGATACTCGCTTATGCGAAATTCCTGTTTACCCGAAATGTTTCCAAGAGAAAAATAAAAAATTTTGCTGAAAACGTACAGCGTGACAACCTAAACGGCACGGACTGTATTCGGCTGGCTCTGCGCGTTGTTTTCGGCCGGTACTCCACGTCGAATTTGGCCGGCTCTGTGCGGCAATTTCGGTTGGTGCTGAGCGGCGTTTTCGGCTGGTACTGCACAGTGTTTTTGGCCGGCACTCCGCTACTTTTTCGGCCGGTACTGCGTGGCGTTTTGGCCGACCGTTCACAATACTGTTGGTCGAAAAAAGTCAACTGTGTATGAACACTAATCAAAGAAATGCAACCATGATACGCTCCCATATTACGGATACGGTATAGAAAAAACTGAAGGCGTTTGTTTAGTTTTTCTTCCAAAAATCGGTAAAACGGTTTATCTGAAATGCCCCTGGTCCCATCAAAACCGGATAAACGAGGTTTTAGTGTAGTGTTGGAGGTAAAATACTTCTTATTATGATCAAATATTGACCTAATGTCGTATAAAACTTATAATAATTAAAAAGAATAGATTGCTCACCTAACTGAAGTTGTGGTTTAAGCTGTGATATGAGCATCTGTCATTACTACTTCATCAGAGCCTTTTGACTGGTCTAGTAAATATTGTTTTGGCATTTTTGTCACAAAATATGATAGGAAATGGACCTTGGAATCTCAACTATATATTGTTGATACAGTTCATTGTTCTACCGCAAGAGTATGTTTTATAGCCAAGTAAGCACTTTCTCCGACTATACATGGTGGCCGAAGTGTTTAGAGCAAAAGTTTGTTATCACCTTCGTAAGAGGGGGGTTATGTCCCCAAAAAATTCTAACATTTTAAGAAATTGGATGATTATTCTAGAAATATTGAATCAATAAAGGATATTTAAATAAACCACATAGCATTATTATATTTATTTTTTATATTTAACTTAAGGGAGATACTTAAGTCAGTCCACTGATACTGTTTGTTTATACTTTTTAATTTTTTTTACTATTTGACGTTAATTTAATTTAAAAATCAAGTGTGATTATGTTTTACAGTAGAACTTGGATAATTAAAACCTCAAGGGACCAGAAAAAAATTCAAATTATCCAAAAGTTTGAATTAGAAAAGTTTATGCAAGTGGTTGAAATAAACAGTAAAACATCACGTTTTAACATTGTATATTAAAAAAAGTTAATTTAATGAAGATATTAGATGATATGAAGATATGAATTAAAAATCCTAATTTTTGTTAAATATCAATAATGTGTTTGGAGGGATCACGAAACTTTAGCTATTTGAAACTTTTTCTTAAATCCCTTCTCTACCTCCTTAATTGCCGCTATTTATTCTTGCAACGTCAGAGATTTGTAGGTTCGCTTTGACGAAGCGAACCAGCTCATACACACAACGTGTTAACATGAACGCAGACGAACACAAATGCCAACTTGAAACAAAGACGACGAATATCGGAACAAACCACCAATGATACACACGCTACTGAACTGCGCCGGCGCCATGTAGTGACAGACTAGAGATGTCAATGCTGTGATTTATGAGGAGTAGTGGACTGTTTAGGGGGAGGGGTATCATGTGACCAGTCAACAGCAGGTGTACGTGAGGGGTTGGCGGGGGTGCGCACGTTGATCTACCTAAAAATAGTCTACGGACAGGACGCCCGAACTTCGTTTCCGGGAAAATCGCACACAATGACTTGTTATCTTTATAGATTTACGCTGCAAAAAATTTGAATTATCCAAATAATTATTCAAATTAACCAGGATATTTTAACATTGTTTTTATATAAAATTCTAGGGACCAAGTCAAAACTTCGAATTAAAGAAGTTTTCGAATTACAGAAGTTCGAATTATCCACGTTCCACTGTATATGATTGCAAATACTTTTCACCTTAGTCCAACATTTTTTCTATTGTAAATGTATTGTTTTCCAATTTTTGTAATCACCCTTCTATGTTTAAAATCCATACGCAAGACAGAGGGTTACAAGCGTTTTGAGATTTGATGATATCAAAAGGTCTTCATTGTTTCAAAGGTCGTCATTGCCAATGATACACTATGTAGACATACTCTTTTCTTTTACCTAGTAGTGTTTTTGAACTTCATATATTTTTCAGTGCTACCTACATTACTGTGTTTCATATCGATGGAAAAATCCTTCTCCCAGAAACAAAAGTTGCAGACTTGAAGTATGAGGGTATCGAATTCATCTGAAAGCCTTTGGTCTACTCTTAAAATCTTTTGCTCAATAAGATGGATTTGTGAATTTCAACCATCAAAATTGAAATACTATATTTTAATTAATTGTGATTGGAGGATAATTAAATATTTTTAACTGTGGGGTTTTAATGATATTATTTGAATGTAACTCAAATTTAATACTAAATTATTTTTTTTAACAAATGTTCAAATTATTAAAAGTTTAGTGAAATTTTATGTTTTGGTTGATGGCGGCATTGACGAAGGTTGGATTTATTGCTGTGTTTTGGTGCTTAAAGAGAACTTCAATGAAAGAGATTTGTGACCATGATGCACTTATGTTGTCTATTTAAACCAATATTATATATTTTTAATAATTTCCTAAAATCTCAGAAAATCTGTAAACCTGAAATTTAACAGATAAACCTGTGACACTAAAATCCCAGTGAACCTTAGTCAGCTTCAATTAGATGTAACTGCTATAGTCTGTTAAATTTTACTGTGCAGTCAAAGTAGGGGTTAGTTTACAGTCCCCCCCCTCTACTACCAATAGCAGCTGATCAGCTAGCGCCTGAATAATTATTTTACATCAACTGCCATGTTTTTGTTTACATTTTCATTGTTTATTATTGTGATTTTAGATCTGGTAGGCTCAATCATAGTATTCCTTTTCGATATAATTTAAATTATATTTGCTACATCTTAGATCCTTTGTTGAGGTTGTTAGGTAGTAAATAAATTATATACTTTTTCTAACCTCTTTGCTACCTTATTTAGTTTTAGTATAGGCTTAAATAATTTTAGTTAAAAAGGATTGTATTTGGATTACAGTCTTCTACGGTGGTTGGATATATTTGGCGCGACTAATTTGCTATATTTTGTATTTCCTTTGATGGACTAACCAAAATGATAATTATAAATCTTTAAAATTCATAATGACGTTGGTTCAATATCTTTTATTGGACTTATGCCACACTGTTTCTAACAGAATATTTACTATAGTGTTATTCGTATCAAGGAACATTATATAATAGATTTGTTAAAAAAAAACAAATTTTTTACTATTTTTTAGGCAACCAACAATAATAACTCATTTCAGTAGCTCGATACTGTGGTGAAACTATACCGATTGCATAAATTTGATGTAAACACAAGTGAATACTTGTGAAAGCGGTGTTGTCTGCAAATCTCCCTAGATACTAAGAGCGCTGTCAATGCTTTGCAGACAACTGACTTGCCAATGGTTGAACAGATGACAACGTAGGAAGAGAAGGATTGTCACGGTTGTCGGAGTGGGGGTATCTTTTGTTTATATTTGACCACAATTGAACAGACTATAAAAACAGTTTAAAGTGAATATTATTTTTGTTATTGATTAGGAGGAGACCTGGTTTTTTCCAAACACACAGAAAAATGTGCTTATTGTGAAAGCCACTGTAAGGAAAGTCATAAGTACGAGGGTTACCCAAAACCCGAGGGGGTACCCAAAAGTAACCGGAATTCGTCTGCCAAGGTCGGAGCTTTGGTAGTACGGTGTGCACCACTAGGGCGTGTCTAGGGCAACACTTTGCCAGTTCAGTTCCGTGCGGTTCGTTGAGCTATCACATTATGTTCGTCTGTAGCGTCATTTTTGCTGTAGCTGTTTCACTGTTGCTTCGTTTTTTATGATGGCAAGAACAATGCGCTGCTGTGAAATTTTGTTTTTCCATGATTCATCACCATTTGAATGATAATCTGGATTGATTTTGAGCTGTTCTTTCAGTTCATGACATGTTTTGACTCGACGTGATTTTTTATTGTCAGTAAGAGCCCGAGGAACAAATTTGGCAGCAATGCGTCTCATTCCTAAATCTTCAGTTAAAGTTCGTTGAACCGAGCTCCAAGTTATTGCACTAATTTCTGACAGTTGATCAATTGTCTGTCAACGGTCTTTGAGACAAGCTCTTGCATTTTTTTTATATTTTCATCAATTTGGGTAGTTGATGGACGTCTGAAAAGAGGTTTGTCATCAATCGAAAGATCACCATTTTTAAATTGAGAAAACCAGTCATACACATGAGTTTTTCCCAAAGCATCATCTTTGTAAGGAGTATTCAACATTAAAACAGTTTCAGCAGCGGTTTTACCGAGTAAAAAACAAAATTTCACAGCGGCACGTTGTTCTTGCCATCATAAAAAACGAAGCAACAGTGAAGCAGCTACAGCAAAAAATGACGCTACAGACGAACAGAATGTGCTAGCTCAACGACCAGCACGGAACTGAACTGGCAAAGAGTTGCGCTAGACACGCCCAAGTGGTGCACACCCGTAATACCAAAGCTCCGACCTCGGCAGACAAATTCCGGTTACTTTTGGGTACCCCCTCGTAAGTCAAGTACATTATACCATAGATTGTGACAACATGTACTTTAATTTACCCTTTTAATGTAGTATGCTGACAAAGGTCAGCTGCAATGAAGACTCAGGAAGGAAAGTCACTGAGTCCCTTGTTCCTGTATCCTTCTACAAAGGAAGATTATCCAGACCTGTTGCAATGCCTCCATCAACATACAGTGTGTACAATATATCTCGGCTACGGGTACTAGCCGCATGATCATAAATTATCTGATCATTGTTGTGATGTCTTTCAATATAAACTAGAGACAAATGTTTTTGAATTGTTGCTTCTCTTCCCCCCACACAAACATGATCAGCTGATTTGATCATAGCCGGGGATATATTACTTGGTCCCATTCATCGAACTACAATATAACTGGAACCGAATGGGTCATTAGTTGTTTTAAATAAACTTGTGTTTAGCTTGGGAGTTTAAATTTTTGAAATAGGAGTTTTTTGGAATTTATTTTTAGCAAATTTCCTATAGGGAAGAAGCTATTTAGTAATAAAATAACTTAGTATTTCGCTTGTATTTGTTTTGTAGAACATCAGACTTATGATAAAGTGTTTTGTTTATATTCATAACACAATGTCTCAGTATTGACCCATCGGCCTATCTCTTTTCCAGTGTATAGTGACACCCCAGATATCTAATTTTTCTGACACGTTTATACTTTTTTACAATCTCTGCTGTAACTTTGTGTTTACCGTTATATTGGCCTATTGGTTATACTTTCAGTAATAATTGCACTTTATATTACATAGATTAATATTATATGAAACAAATTTTAGGCGATGTAACTGAGCATGACTTTTATCACTGGTACACTGAAGCTGCTGAGCGAGTAGGCTGGAAGCACCTGATTCTAATGATACCTAATATGTATTACTAGTTACTTAAGGCCTACTTACACTATATTTATCACACTTCATTTCCTCTTCATTCAAAAACAGCTCAATATTATAAATTTCACGTGAACATAAATGTGACATTGTGATGCAAACATTACACAACACGACACCACCTCAAAATTTTCACTTAGAGTCCTGGTTTTTTTCTAAACACCAGAATTGCCAACAATCAGAACTAAATTGTAGTAAAACTAATGCAGTTTACCATTAGCATGGTTAGCATTAGGTTAGCCGACCCAGCCGAAACTTCTGCAATAATGTCAAAGTATGCCAAAGGGTTAAAGGAAACATTTACTCTTTAGGTTCACATTAACCATGGTGAAGTGGGAAAGCTAACAGACTGCCATCTTGAATTGAGTTATTGAGACAATTTGGTTTTTATTGGTCAGTGTGATATTGTAGTTCAATGGATCCAGTCTAGGCATGAAATTGTTCATATTCTTAGATTTATTTATCTAATTATAATTTTCATATCTCACTTTAGTGTAAGTTTATATTACTGTACTGTACCAAATTTAAATTTATCAGTATTAAAATAATTAAATGTGACATGGTATTAGGTTTTCTTTACAATGTTTTTTATCAACATATGTCTGTATCTGTGATTTGTCAAGTCATAATTTGTTAGTTTTTGGTTTCATCATTGGCATGTTGTATATAAAGTAGAGTTGTTGAAATAAAAGTTGTTTAAATTATTGTCACTTGTTATCTTTACTACCTCTCATTCTATATGTCAAGGAAGGTAAATAAATTTAAATGTAATTTTAAATCTGAAAAAATAATTTATCTTGTTCTTTGTGGCAGCAGACCTACTTACTCAATCTCCATGTTAAGAATGAGATTAAGAATACTTTATTGCCGCTACAAGGGTTACAAGAGTCAGAATTAATATCATAAATATAATAAACAAATATAATAAAACCTATACACTATTCTTTAAACTATCAATAAATTCATCCACATTATATGGACACAAATCTATTAAATAAGTGGTGAAATATTTTTTAAACTTTGCTACATCTTAACATCAATATCCACCAGTCAATAAATTATATAGTCGTTTTGACTGCTCAATAAAGCTATTATATGAGGTCATATATAGACACAGTCATTACCCAGGCCTTATGTTATACTAATTCCTGGTATTATAATCATGATAAAATTAATTATTATAGCTTTTATAGAAATTACATTTTTTACATCAAACAGTTCAAAATACAAATGGTTTCCGAACTTAAAATATTAGCATTTCTAAACAAGGGGTTACTATGTATCATAATGCTTGAAACCTGGTATGAAACGTAAGGTCAAATTACCCAAAGAAACCCACTCAAAAAAGCTTGGTGTTACCAGGGTGGGGGGGTTTCCCCCAAAATTCTAACAATTAATTAAAATTTGTTTCTCTTGTTGTTATTTCCAGAAATTGAATGCTTATTTTTTAAACAATAAATTTTAAACAATACTTAGATAAACTTTAAAGAATATGATAGTTAAATTAACTACAGATTGTTGTTTTTAAATTTACTTAAGGGAGAAAGTAAGTGTTAGTCCACTGACACCGTTTATTTTAAATCTTATTCTTATGTGGATACCCAAAAATCTTACTCAATTTTTTCTAATCATTATTTTAAAAAATTTGATTTTTTTGACATTTAAAAGCGAATAACTTTTGAACCGTCATTTTACAGACATGCAGGTGGTGTCAAATTATTTAGTACTCTGTGCACTAAAACTATACTTTTAATACTTTTGAATGAAATGGCGACCTACCCAGGTACGTATTTTAAGCCAAGTATGAATGAGGAATGAATGTAGGATGATTGTGGCGCGATCTTGTAAATTTGATTATCAAATTTTAATCAAAATTGTTAGAGCCGTTTTTGTTAAATTTTGATTTTTCACGTTTTTAAGGGGTTTTAGGGGTGAACTACCCTTAAAAAACAAAAATTCAAAAAAATGAAAAAACGCCTGGAGATACGGTGGATATAAACATACATGCCGCATTTCATCTAAATCGGAGCAACTGTACCACTGTGTCGGCTTTGGCTCTGTACTCATCCAGACACACGGACGGACAGACATCTTGTCGAAACCCACTTTTTTGGATTCAGGGGACTCCAAAATGGATATATCCACTCTCAACTCAAATTCGAAAATTTTGACGAAAACAATACTTTCTCCATATAATACCTATGAGGGGAGAAAGTAAAAAAAACTATACAATTTAGATCCTTAAGAGTCTGCATCAGTGGTAGCCATCTTGGATTTTAGTCCCGTAAGAGCAATGTTAAATTCTGGCACCTATATCTCCTTGACCTATTGTCATAAATTAACGAAAGAGGTGTCAAATTAAAGGTATTACAGTCCTCCAGGGCACCACCTTACAGAACTTCTTATTTTCGCTCTCAATAAAAAAATAATAATGATTTATTTTGTAAAATATTCCTGGATTTTTTGTTTTTATCTCAAGTTCAATTTTTGAACATATTGAAAAGGTCATGCCCTTGAGCCATCAATGTACTTCAAAAGTTTTACATTGATACTTTGATAATTAACACCACTACAGACGCCAAAGTGAAGGTATGTTCCGCCAGAATTTAACATTGCCAGTACGGGACTAAACTTCAAGGTGCCTACCATTGATGCAGATGATGATTGACTCTTAAGGTTACCAAGATATTAAAAAATCTGATTTTTTAATATCTCGGTAACCATTGGAGATAGAGAAAAACCTTACAGTACTAAACTGTAGTTTTATGACCTGATTCTAATAGTATAAGGTAAAATTTGAATTTTTTTGAATGACATTTAAGTTTGGATTACGAACTCATAAGAGTTGGTGTATGAATACATATCTCTACCAAATTTGGTGTAGACCATTTTTACGAGTTAATCGTTTTGACAGACAAATACACATACACAAAATTTTTAACAACTACTGTCTTTGGTCTGAGGCACCTCAAAACCAAAAATAACATGGTCCCATGCTTAGGTCTTGCCATGAAACCTACGATACTTATACTTTATACTTTTAACTGAAATGGCGACCTACCCAGGAAGGTATTTTAAGCCAAGTATGAATGAGGAATAAATGTAGGATGATTGTGGCGCGATCTTGTAGTCTTGTTACTGACTAAGGCTGACATGTTCCTTAGACAGGACTGTTAATTAATAACCCAACAGCCGATGGCAACTAAGGACCTACAGTTTAACGTGGAATCCGATCCACGGCCTCTGAATTACGAATTGGTATAATTTTGAGGATGCTCTTTGTGGATTAATGTAGTATTCAATAGTGCGCACGTTAATCCACACAAGAGAACACTACATCCACCGACCGGACATCGGACATCGGATAATAGCTTGATCCGTATGGGAAATTCGCTAAAACAGACAACTGACGTAATATGTAGGCTACAATTTTTCCCTGTATTATGACTTTATAATCGATTTTTGAGAGTTTACGGTAAGGTGTCGTACCTGACATGGTGGGAACAATGTTGAGTCTATCTTTAAGCATAATATAACTTATTCTATGAAAATTTTATATATAAGAAATATTGAGAACGGTATGTGTGATTATATGTCCGGCTCGGCGTTTGGGTGCCCACGGTGACTTTGGGAGCGCTGCAAGAGCCACAGAAAAAATAATAATATTTTTGTTAAATAATCTAGGCCGAGATGTAGACTTGCAATGTACGTATTTTTGAAGGCTATGTTTAACTGAACTTTGAATGTTACATTGTACTGTTAGAGACTATATGCATTTATGGAACGAATACATTATGGTTGACACCTATCACTTCATATATTTACTAAGATTTTGCCAAATTAAATATTTTCACAAAATTTTATATCCTTTATATGTCCTGCAATTTTCTGCTGTATCTCTATTTTGCCCGACCGGCCGACGGCTGACAACCCGCCACGCAAGATCGTACACCGGGCCAATTAGCATTGTGGGATTGATAGGGGAGGGCTCCTGAAAACATCTCGCCCAAACGCCAAAAAACTACACGAAGGCCCTGATAAATGTAGTATTCAATAGTGCAAACATTAATCCACACCAGAAATATCACATCCACTGGCCATTTTCTATAAAAACTCATTCTCAACGTTAATCTTATGGGGTAAACATAGTTCCATGATCGAATGAAAATACGAGAGAGAAGAACACTATTATGATGCACAACTACAAAAAAACGCCATTCTTTTGACAACTCAACCACTAAAATCTGTTCGGCGATAACAGACTAGTTTCGTTCAAGAGAAGTGGACCCATGTAATAAGGATCACCTTAAAAGTAAAATACTCACCAGAGTGGATCGGTACCTTTCATTAGTAGTTAGCGAGTGCCTGCAATCGCGGAGACGCCTTTTCCATACATTTGAGAGCAAATGATAGTATCGTAAATTAAGCGGCGCTGATAATTTTTTAAGTTCAATAAAACATCATAAATCACCTTCAACTTGGACTCAGATATTTTCCGGGTTGTTGATATTTTCTTATATAAATTTTTTCTTATATAAAATAATGTATCTACTTTCAAGAGTATTTTAAAGTATAAAATCGTGTAGATAATCAATTAAAAGGCTTAAATACCCCCGCAACAGCATACATGCGTAGTCAGCGATTTTCCAAATCAATTATATAATAATAATAATATATAACAAGTTTTATCAATATCTGTCGATAAATATGAGAGTTTTCCTACTCCCCATTAAGATTAAAATTAACATGGGGAAAAGTACGCAGGTTTTCTGCTGTGAGGAACACTGAAAGTAGGCATTTCTACTAGAAACAATGTATATTTTGACCATTTATACCAAGTTTCGTCAACATGTTCATTAATAAAGGAGTTTGCCTATTCTAGAATATGCAGGTTAGCTGCCATGATAAACTATAATTTTTAAGCATACAAATGAATGGATCTCAAACCACATGAAGCTAAAATACCAAGTTTCATACAAAATATAAATTAACTAGTGAAATACTATTTTTCAATATTTTATGATTTTCAGTTTTTTAGTGTAGCATCATCACGGATGATACTACACTAAGTAGCGAAATGTACATTGGGAAAAATGAATAATTACTTCTACAGGCTACTATGTATTAGTTTTTTTCTTTTCCTTCATAAGATTAACATTAGAATACCAAAATACAACGTACTGTGTTTAGACTTTTCAATATCTCGGTAACCGTTGGAAATAGAGCAAAACTTTAAAGGACTAAATTGTGTAGTATTTTGAGCTGATTCTCATGGTAAAAGAATGAGTGTAAAATATTTAAAAATTATAATACATAAAAACGTATTTTTACAAAATTTGGTCTCGATTGGACCATTTTTTCGAAGATTATTGTGTTCACGGACACATACATTAATACGGATAGGTATATAATTTTTACCAACTATTGTTTTTGGCTTCTAGAAACCTCAAAACGAAAAAGAAAGATAGTCCCGTGCTTAAGTTTTGATATGAGACCTACGGTAATGGCTTCTCCCCTATGGGAGATTCGATAAAACACTCGGAATTTTTTACACCATGGTGTCAGGATCTACACCGTACAATGGTAATGATGACAAATATTCTGCACCATTATCGCTAATCCTCAAAATATAGAGAAATATTCTACATATTACGTCAATTGACTGTTTTGGACAATTAAATCTATATTTATAACCACTTTGTGTTAATTGTTTTAACTAGTTTATGGTTGAACATTGCCCCATCGAGTTGGGAGAGAAACTCTCTTTAGGACCTAGTATTGCAGAAGATCCTTGCAGTCGCTTGTATTACGACATCAACATCACGCACGAATAGGCGATGAAAGAACACTCTGTTAACATATTCAGAAAATACTTCTTTCATACAGTTATAGAGTGGAAGGTAAATTAAGTTGTATAATACTATCAAATAATTGTTAAAGGAGCACCCTATATAAATATCTCTATATATAAAATTGAATGTATGTCTGTCTGTCTGTCTGTCTGTATGTCCTTTATGCGTTGCCAAACTACTCATCCGATCGCCATGAAATTTTAGGAAGTTGCTCTATATGTGTCCGGGAAGGTTTTAGTGAAAAAATATTTTCGAAAACCCCATAAGTTTCCATTTTATGGCGTTTTAAATTTCTAATGTTAACCTTATGGAGAGTAAGTTTGTTTACAAATTGTCTACAATGAAAACATTTGATTTCTTAGCTACAGCTGATTGGTTTACTTTCCATTAGCAATACCGTATGCTTTACTATCCAATGCCATCTGAATCATTCATTAATGTTAAACTATGAAGTAAATGTGTACTGTAAAAAATGAACAGCTTTATTTATTCACCACGTTAATAGTTAACGCTTTGGGGGATTATGTATTTATATTTTTATTTTCTGTCTGATTAATTAAAGTCACGTGTTTATATGATAATTACAATGTTTATATTATTACGTTTATTATAATAATCAGCTGTTGTATATCTTTCCTATAAAAGCCGTATTACAGTTAGGTTTCGTTTGGGTTTGGATTGGATTTGAAAATTGTGAATTAATCCACTCAGATTTATTTGTTTTGTGGGAATGATATTAATATGTTTTGTCGTTTCAGTATTGTTATTCACTATGCAGCGACCCAGAATAACCTTTCACAATGAAGCCGTAATGCTATTGGATTTTAGAACATGGCCAATCTTAAAGTTAACATGTGTTTACTGTGAGGCGTTACGAAGTTCGCCGGGTCAGCTAGTATATATATATATATATATATATATATATATATATATATATAACGTTATTTGCAAATCCATCCTATCCTCATATTTTAGATCAGTTCGTAATTTAGAGGCAAAATTAATTATTTAATAGTTTATCGCAAGATAAAACTGTAGGTCCCTCAAATGGCATTTAACAGTCATGTCTAAGGAGCATGTCAG
Source organism: Nephotettix cincticeps (assembly GCA_023375725.1). Taxonomy (NCBI): domain Eukaryota; kingdom Metazoa; phylum Arthropoda; class Insecta; order Hemiptera; family Cicadellidae; genus Nephotettix; species Nephotettix cincticeps. The sequence continues at coordinate 135,847,691 of CM041786.1, forward strand.
TTAATTATTGGATATTCAATTATTTGAGAAACAGCAGAGTCCATTAAAGTTGATGGTATAAACGTAAAATATAACCCAAGGCAAAGAGCAATATGATTATTTCATTACAACAGAAAATGGAAACAAAAGTGACTGCCATAGGGTGCCAAAAATAAAACCAAAGCAAACAAGAAAACAATAAACAATGAACATGAAATAACATAAAATCACCAGATGAATCATTACACTAAACAAAGACACGGGAATAAAAAAATCCATGTAGGATGGCAAAAATCTTAAACAGGTTCTTTTGTATACTTTTACTGTCCATACTGGGACGGTGGCGTCATCCTGTAATCCAGCTACTTGGAGGTCACGAATTGTGGATAGTTGTGGGCGATGGTCGGTGGATGTAGTGTTCTCTTGTGTGGACCGCACTATTGAATACTGCGTTAATCCGCAAAGTCTATCCTCATAATTAGACCAATTCGTAATTTATAGGCCGTGGTTTGGATTCCACGTTAAACTGTAGGTCCATTAGTTGCCATCGGCTGTTGGGCTATTAATTAACAGGCCTGTCTAAGGAACATGTCAGCCTTAGTCAGTAACAAGACTACAAGATCGCACCACAATCATCCTACACTCAATTCTCATTCATACTTGGCTTAAAATACCTTCATTGTAGTATGGTTGCCATTTCGACGATCTAATCTAATCATATAAAGAAGTAAATATGTTGCAAACCTCATTGGGCATAAATTGGCAAACTTAAAGGCAATCACAAAAGCTTGACTAAATTCCATAATAAAGGAGTCAAACCTCAACAGCGGCACAGCCATTGATGAACTTCTGGGGATTCGTATTAAACATTGCAGAAAAGAACTTGCTGCACAACTAAAAAACCGTTATTAATACATCAACAGAGGTGGAAACAGTGCCAATAAATGTGAAAATCTCACTGGTTCATCAAAAATATAAACATAATGATTAACAAAACAAAGAAAATTATTAAAGACCGTTAGCAATATTGTCAACAATCTCCAAACACTGTACTTGGAAAGAGCAATATACAATCAAATCATAACTTTCCTGAATGACAATAAAGAATTTCCCCAAGCCAACATGGTTTCAGATATTCAAAATCAATTAACACCACCATTCTTACCTACTAAAAATAGTAACAATAAACGAGAGGAACGGCAACAACATACCGGCAGTATTCCTGGACCTTCAGAAAGCATTTGACTGCCATGACTGGACTACACTTACGTATAAGCTACAGGGTATCGGAATTGCAGGAAAAGCTCTAAAAGTACTGAACAAGTCGGATTGTGAAGGCACAGACCGTCATTTAATTTAAGGAATTGACAATTTCAAGGGAATACCAAACAAAAAATAAAGTCGCCCATAGAAAAAATGAGAAATGGAGTACCCCAAGGCCCAATCCTTGGGCCTCTTCTCTTATATATAATCTGTCTATACTATACCACCCACGACACCCTGCATAGTGTTCATAGGTGACACGACCCTAATATCAGGTCGTTCACAATCAAATAAAATCAAATAGCCCTTAAAGCTCTACTGAAAATTATGGTGCTTTCTCATTTAGTGTAAAAAAATCAAAATATAATTTTTCCAATGTTCAGAAATTTGCTTCATTTTTAATTATTGAAGATTTTAAGACTATTTTTAGGTATTCCAAAAGTGTATTTTTTCGTCTGGATGAGCCATACTTGTCTCCCCATTTGATAAGTACAACTTCTAAATAAGATCAAAAGTCTATTATTACCACACCAGGTTTAGAAACAATATCGAACTCCCGATACAACTGATTAAAAATCCAAAAACTATACAAAAATAGAGCAAAAATATAAATCAGCTTTCCGGAAAACATCAAAATAAACACAAAAGGTAAACTTCTGAACCTTCTACACAAATATCTACAGGACAGACTATACAGTATTACAAGAATATTTTATTTTGATGAGAACTACACATATCAGGACAAAAGACAGAACTAACCCCAACAATACAACTAAAATACAACCTAACCTTAACCATGCCGACACCCCTCTCTTTAAGGATTTCGGAGATCTATAATAAGTAATAGGTTAGTTAGCCTAAAATTTTCAAATTATGCCACAATTTTCTTTATACAGTAATAAAAAACAAGTTTCAGTAGCCTCAGTGCGGTGATAGACACAATAGACGCCGCATCGTCTTCACAGTTATTCAGCAAGAAGGCTAATATATTCAAATGATGCCACAACTTGCTGTATTGTCAAAGGCGAGTTTCCGTTTCCGCTCCTTGATCTTGTACTTCGCTCTATTCTTCCAACATCACATTCGTCATGTAGCGAGCCGAACATGTGTTCACAAATCTCGTTGTTCCGGATATCCGATATCGTTATTCGTTTCCGAACGAGTACTGTAATCGGATTATCTTCTCGACAGAGTAAAAAACTAAGTACATTAAAACAATTTGTAATATAACTGAGTTGAAATTGTAATGGCGTGCAGGTGATCAAGTAGGTATAAAATTAACAGTGAAAACAACTGTGCCAAGTGCCTTAGGTGCACTATAACTGTAATAGAAAATTTTCAGCATCTGATATTTGACTGTCCTGCTTATGAGGTCTTTAGGTCAAACATGTATAGAAAACTCAGGGAAGGTAAATTCAACCATCCCTATTCTCTTAGGGACATAGTGGAGAAAAATGATCTGGGGATGTTGGCTGAAATGACATGGTACTTGTAACAAATAGGCAGAGGGATTTAATTAAATATATAAGTAAATAGATTATACAACAAATTAATAAATTATATAAAAAACTAAAAAATAAACTAAGAATACTCAAAACACAATAAAATCTCAAAAGAAGGCGTGAACATTTCAAGTCCAATTGAAACCTACCTATCCTACTATATAATTTGCTACTTAATGATTTACTATATAATTTACATATAATTTATTGTTTCAAAAATAACCATCCCATTTCTGAAAATAAAAACAAGAGAGACAAAGTTAAATTAATTGTTCGAACTGTGTGGTGGGAAACACCCCCCCTCCCCCCCCCCTCCCCCCCCAGTAATACCAAGCTTTTTTGAGTTGGTTCTGTTGGGTGATTTGACCCTACGCTTCATACCAAGTTTCATGGAAAACGGTTAAAAAATAAGGAAGAAATTGATATTTTAATATTCTCCATAAGAATAACATTGGACGCTTTCAGACAACGTACTGCGTTTATCTTGGACAGTAAATTTAACTTTTCTCTGGAACCGTTAGTCGTAGACAAATAATTCAAAATACTAATTTGTTTAGTTTTTTGAGCTGGTTTCAATGGTACCAGTCAAGTTATACTTTACTTTTATTGTTTTCGCTGAAAATTTAAAAATTTGATTTTTTTGACATTTAAAAGCCCATAACTTTTGAACCGTCATTTTTACAGACATGCGGGTGGTGTCAAATTATTTATTAAATATAGAAAAGTGTGATTCTAATAAAGCAGTGATTAACGTTCTAAATTATATAATAGCTTGTAATAACCCATGCAAAAATTTAAAGCATGTGTTCAAAAAAAAATAGAAAAAACACTGTGTCAATTTGATTTTTCGGGTCAACCGCGTCTTCAAAATTTTTGTAATGCCTGATACGTTTCGCCCTTGCTGTGAGTGTCTCATTTAGCCACTGAGATGCCATCACAGCAAGGGCGAAACGTTTGGCTATACTTCATGACGACGCGTTTAAAAATCATCTTGACATTGTTGATACCGGCCTTAAATACTTTGAAGTGAATTATACAAAATCACGCCTGATCAACTAAGATAAATGCACTAATAACTATAAATTAATTTTTATTCTTGTTGAAACGTAAAAATCACAAAAAAATTTCGTGTTTTGTGAATAGCAAAACCTGTCAATTTAAAACCAAACATACGATTCACATAATTTTACTTAATCCTCTAGCTTATTTAATTTTTTTAGAAATAATTTTATAAATGCCATTATGACCTTTCTATCCTAAAAACGTTTTTGACTAACAAAAGAAACAAAAAAATGACATAAATATTTTTATCTATTTTTTTTTGAAATTTCCACTTATTTATTTCAAATATTGGGATTGACTTAGTCAATTTTCGGTAAACAATATAGAGCTATTGTGTTATCAATAAACTAACAAAACTAAAAAATCAAAAATTTAGAATCTATGAGGCAGGTCTAGCACAGAGCACCTTTTAAGTCAGAGCACAGCGTTGCTGTTGTCCAACAGGCTTAGCGCTAGGTGGTTTGGGTGAGCTGCTAACTTCTTTTGGTAGCGGTTGCTAAATTTAGTTATCTCTTGTTTCACTGTTAAAATGTTTGTATCTCTATGTAGAATTTCATTATTTATGTACCAGGGGACATTCAGAATACTTCTTATAAATTTGGATTGAAATATGTGTTATTTGACTAACCAAGAGTTCCCTTTGTTGGATTACTGATATACTACTGCTCCAGTAGGCCAGCCACAGTGGTAGCATAAAGGAATACTGAGTCGGAAAAAATCAAATAAGGGAAAGTGGAAGTGTCTAATAAAGCAGTGATTAACGTCTCTAAATTATATAATAGCTTGCCTTATGGACCTATGCAAAATTTAAAGCATGTCCCGCTTCAAAAAAAAATAGAAAAAACACTGTGTCAATTTGATTTTTCGGCGTCAACCGCGTCTTCATGTAGTTTGTATTGCCTGCCAAACGTTTCGCCCTTGCTGTGAAGTGTCTCAGCCTAGCCACTGATGATGCCACCTCACAGCAAGGGCGAAACGTTTGGCAATATAAACTTCATGACGACGCGGTTGACGCGGAAAAATCATCTTGACATTGTTGACACCGGCCGCGACAGCCTACGTTTGAAGTGTAATTCACACAAAATTCACGCCTGATCAACTAAGATAAGTGCACTAATAACTATCAATTAATTGGATTTATTCGTTGTTGAAACGTGAAAAATCACAAAAAAATTAATCGTGTTTTGTGTAATAGCAAACCTGTCTAAGGGATTTAAAACCAAACATACGAATTCACATATTTGTTTCTCTGTAATCCTCTAGCTGTTTAGTTAGCTAGTTTTTTAGAAGTCTGTAAAAATTATATAACTGCATTATACTTATCGTGTTTACCTTTTGTTTAATGAACTTTTGGTTAAATTTTGTCGGTAAAGAGATGTTAATACGTAAAAGGGAATGACCATAAAAGGTATTTTTATCTATTTTTGGTTTAAAATTTCCACTTACATGGTTCGCTGTTCGTAGAGGTTATTGGGATTGACTTACGTCAAGTTTCGGTAAACTGTAGTATGTAGAGCTATTTCGGCGTTTCCTCAATAAACTAACTAAGAGACTAAAAATAGCTAAAGATTGATCAGATTCAGAGGCTTTTAATGTATAAGCATTCGGTTTTTAAGTTCCAATCACCGTGTGTTCCAATTATTGCGCCTTTAGACTGTATGTCAGCAAAATAACCTGTTTAAGGAAAATGTCAACAATGGCGCAAATGCAAATGAAGAAGTTCCTTAATCAGTCTGCATTTGCACACGATGCTATAGAAACCTACAATTTCTTGAGTCACCTTACTTATACATTCAGTACTGTAGCCCATTTGTTCTTCACCTTTTCCCCTTGCAACGCGTGACACCACTTCCCCTCTGGTAGTGGGGCAGTGGCGAAGGTGAAATACTTCGATGACACTATTTGAAACGGAAACACTTGTCTGCTCGAGATGAAAGGGTTCCATTTCCGTTATAAAAGTGTCTATTGGCAAAAAAGTGTCTATACAGGCAAATTTCGTTTATGAATATTAATTTGATCAAAGTAATCTAACTACTGCATTTGTTTTTTTAGACTATACTTTATACTTTTAACTGAAATGACAAACAGAACCCAACATTACGATTTTTAAACGCAATTTAACAAGTGCACTTATAAAAAAAGCTTATTATAGTATTGATGAGTACATGTGTGATAGTGTTGTAAATTAAAAAAAACGATTAAGAGGTGTATTACGTATAATTACTGTTAATTTAAATATATGTCGTTAGTTTGTTAGATTAAGTTGATAATTGTATACAATGACTGATTCAATGCTTGTTAAAGTTTCTGAAATAAATTATTTGATTTGATTTGGCGACCTACCCAGGTAGGTATTTTAAGCCAAGTATGAATGAGGAATGAATGTAGGATGATTGTGGCGCGATCTTGTAGTCTTGTTACTGACTAAGGCTGACATGTTCCTTAGACAGGACTGTTAATTAATAGCCAAACAGCCGATGGCAGCTATTGGACCCACAGTTTAACGTGGAATCCGAACCACGGCCTCTGAATTACGAATTGGTCTAATTATGAGAATGGTCTTTGCGGATTAACGAAGTATTCAATAGTGCGGTCGTTAATCCACACAAAAGAACACTTCATCCACCGACCATCGCTCATAACTATCCACAATTCGTGACCTCCAAGTAGCTAGATTACAGGACGTCGCCACCGTCCCAGTCCCAGTATAAACTAGGTGAGACTATTTAAATTGAAATATAAATCAAGGTTTTAAGAGTTACATTGATCTAAAGTCGGAATGGCCATAAATAAAATAGTATAAAAATGTTTTTATAGATGAACGGATGCTCGCGTTTCTTTCTGCCCACACTAAGATTAGTATACCCTGCCTTGGATCTGGAAGTGTATTGACCTGAGTATATTTTGAAAACGGAACAATAGTAAATAGACTATGTGATGCTGACGCTGATCTGGTTGTTGTTCAAAAATCTGAAGGTTGTCTGTATTACCGAGGCATTCGTACTATCGAGTGTATGGTGGTTGTATCATGTTAAAACATTAACGCAGCTGAACCACAGAGAAAAAAATAACGAGTGGTCGATTTCTTATGGCAGTGTTCAATGTCATATATGCCTAGACAAAACGTTCGATACCCTACTACCCTTAATACTAAACACAGAGGAATAAAGTTCTGTCCATCAATATTGTTGTTGATCAATACACTGTCTATTAGATTAGATTATTGAAATGGTGCCTGTACTACAAGGTAGGTATTTTAAGCCGAGTGTGAATGAGAAACGAGTGTAGGATGATTGTGGCGCAATCTTGTTGTATTGTTACTGACTAAGGCTGACATGTTCCTTAGACAGGACTGTTAATTAATAGCCCAGCAGTCAATGGCATATCTAAGAGACCTACAGTCTAACATGGAATCCGAACCACTGCCTCTGAATTACGAACTGGTCAAATTATGAGGATTGTCTTTGCGGATTGACGTAGTATTCAATAGTGCGGACGTTAATCCACACAAGAGAACACTACACCCACCGACCATTGCTCACAACTATCCACAATTCGTGAACTTCAAGTAGTTGGGTTACAGGACGACGCCACCGTATATTGAATAAAAAATAAATTTGTTAACTGACTCGATCCTTAAACTTAGCATGAGCTCCAAAAGACAAAACTCGACACATTTAAGAGTTAATTATGTATCTGTTTTGTTGTTTTAGATCAATGTGCATAGCTTTATCAGTTTTAATCTCAGTCCATAAATCAGAATATCGCAGCAAACATATTCCACATTAACATTTGTAAAATATACCAAAATCAATACTATCTTAAATCAAACATTCATAATATGTTCAAACTTCAATTAAATTCGCTCTTTCAAGTTACTGTTCTATATTGTAAAAAAAAACTAATATATATTTATAATTAATAATTTCATGAAAAATTTTTTGATGTCTTCTAAATTTTATTTAAAAATTTAAAAAAATTGTATTTTAATTATGGTAAAATATTCAATAAAAAAATAATTTATAAAATTTTTAAAAATATACTATACCTTTAAAAAAAGTATATATAATTTTATCACTACATTTAAAAAGCTGTATTATAAGTATTAGTTTGCTTGTCATTTTTTGGTATATGTTAATTTGTTTTTCTCAAATAAAAGGAAAAAATCTATTTTAAGTTTGGTTTATAAAAACTATTTTTGACAATCTTTATGTTTAACAAAAACTGTCACATTTATAAAAATACAGTATTGATCGTCTGTTTAAACCAATCAATTAACATATTAGTAAATACAGTATATGAGGTATCATGTCGTACAGATAATCACGTTGTAAAATATTTACATTTTATCCTATCTCTGGAACAAACATTGTTCATATACTTAATATTGTAAATTACCAGAGTTTATATCTTAAAAGCATAACAATTCACCGTATAGTATCTTTTTACTCATTGTTCTCTAGCCTCCCATCGACTTGTTTCTTCCTGACGCCCTTCTAGCGTGCGACACGTATGATAGGTATATAGCATTCAAATGCAAAACACAAGAGATACGATATTTCTACACAGTGCAGGTATCAGAAATAGTCTACATCTCCATAACAGTTCACAGATAGAGGGACAAACAATTCATACCGGTATATCAACCTGCATTTTAAATCTCTTTGTTTGAAGATAAGTTCAGATCGACGAATCGTTGAGGCAATCGTAATTTTTTTATATTATTCTGATGGATGAAATTTTAACGGTATTTTTTGTTACTTAAAATAAACGAGATTCACAATTAATTCTACTACAGTAGGCCTAACTACAACTACAACTATAACTACAACCGATTACGGTAGCGTCGTCCTGTAATCCAGCTACTTGGAGGTCACGAATTGTAGATAGTTGTGAGCGATGGTCGGTGGGTGTAGTGTTCTCTTGTGTGGATTAACGTCCGCACTATTGAATACTACGTTAATCCGCAAAGACCATCCTTATAATTAGACCAATTCTTAATTCAGAGGCCGTGGTTCGGATTCACGTTAAACTGTAGGTCCCTTAGTTGCCATCGGTTGTTGGGCTATTAGTTAACAGTCTTGTCTAGGGAACATGTCAGCCTTAGCCAGTAACAAGACTACAAGATCGCGCCACAATCATCTTACACTTAATCCTCATCCATGCTTGGCTTAAAATACCTACATTGTAGTATGGTTGCCATTTCAATGATCTAATCTAATTAATACCTCTTTGTAATTCAACCTGGCAGTCACAAGGATCGTTTCCTCAACTCTCGTACTCCAGCTGTTCCGTAACGTAACAGGTGATTTAACGGGCGTGGAATAGTCAATCAGCTGTTTGTCCGTTCATCAGCTGTAATCTCACCGCCAGTTTCATAACGGTTGCAACAGCAGGGCGCGCGGAAGGCTCGTTTTCTCTGAATGTCAACACAGAAAGTAAATACCAATATACGCGTGCGCGTGCTAAGTGCTCTTTTAGAGACCTCGTTGGACCGTGTGAAAGTCCCCTGTAATGTATTGCATCCACAACTCCTTCAGGAACAAGTTCAGGATGAAACGCGTGACTGTGTGACGTAACCAGCATAATCAAAGTTTACTTAATAGTGTGGAAAAAACTGTGTATAAATTAGATCATAATGGAGCAACGTTGGTATATATGTAATGAACTCGGCTCATGATTAACTTTTACAATTGTACTTTAAATTTTAGGAATTATAATATTTTTATAAAAAATAAAAGTTAGAAATATTTAGTGTTCAGAGAAAGTTAGGCATAATCCGTTTGGTTATTAAAAACTTCACTGAAATTTTTACTGAAGTTGAACGGGGAAGTTGGCCCCCAGGGCGGCAAACAGATTTTACGGAAAATTTAAAAATAAAAGTAAATACTTGATTACCTTCTGGTAAATTTTAAGCATTATTAAGCATATTATAAACAAAAATAGATCCCTGAAACTAAAAACATAAATCAGCTTATGAAATCAAAGTAATTTTAAAATGTGCAATTTACACTTGGGGCCCCTAGTAAATAATTATTTAAGAGTTGTTAGGAAGACACTATGGCGGGATAGCATCACAATAGAGACACTGTTGTTCGGCAATCGCCCAAGGAAGGTGTAGAGCCCGGGAGCAAACAATTAGACGGGATAAATGGGGATGGGGCGGTCGCCAATCTCGCCCAGGGGGGCAAAGTCCCTAGGGCCGTGCCAGAACTTCACTAAGTCCCACTTTTTCACTCGAGGTCAAGTTGAACGACCTCGGCTACGCCTCCGTCGGAAAATGAGCGAGGTTAAAACACCTTTGGTCTGAGTAGCGAACTTTATGTATCGTCTTAGGATTCGGATACATTGGAGGGCAAGTAAAAATGGTGGCGCACGTAAACGCAAGTGTGCCGTGCCGAAGATGTGGTTATACTTCGAGCAACCAAGAGCAACTGGTCCCGGTAAATCACAGATCAGTCAAAATGGAGATTTCGGATGATGAGGACCTTGTGCTTTAAAATTGTGTCTTAGAGTTTTTATTGTTGGACTACGAACGAGTTAGGGGGGAAATGGGTGAATGAATTGTCCATGAATCGAGAAGAAGGTGTGAAGTAGGCTCGTATTTTCCCTGATCTGCTAAATCGACTAGATAAGTTTTTTCATTCAATGTCCAGTTCAACACAGATTTCACCCCAAAGTTTCTTCGTTCGTGATCTTCAATGATCCTTCTCAAATGGCTCTTCGTTCCCGAACTGCACCAATCAATGCCTCAGTACCGTATCCATGTTGAACTTAAAAACATATCTGTACTTTAAACAAGTTTTTAGCCGATGTTACGGTGTCAGTAGACCACAACAAACTGAGGCACGTTTGCTTCTATAAAAACAAATTTTGTTGTTTCATGATTTGGGAGCGCAAGCTTGTCTCAGCGTGCGTTTGCTAGTAGCGAGCACTGTAACCATGACTGGACAAGTCACCACAGGTTCACAGTAATCTGCTTCAATTTTTATTTCTTGGCCAATCGTACACCACCATTTTACTTGCCCAAGCGTACCTCCAATGTATCCATAGGCCTACCCTTCAGAATTGCAGAATATATCAAGCTCAATACTACAACAAATTAAAACTTCACAACGTACTTGTATTTACTTTACCCACAATTCCACATGTTTATTCCTTTCAAACGAACGGCTGATTCAGATGTATGTATTACTGATTACCTAAACATTTCCAGCTTATTTCTTTCTCGTCCTTGTCAAAAAATCGTATTCAAGACCTCGTCACAAAAATCTTTTTCCAATCAGTATGACGATAATGATGTTGATCTCATGAAGGTTTAAATAAAAACTAAATCATGTCCAAACGGTAAAGTTATTGGTTGAAAGGTTTTAGTTACCTGCTTCAAACCCAAAGGTCACCAGATCAAAACTCTAGACTCAGTTGTCATTTTTTTAAATATGGCTATTGACGTAATTAATTTAGACTGGGACGGTGGCGAGTCATATAATCCACTACTGTAATACTTGGAGGTCACGAATTGTGGATAGTTATGAGCGATGGTCGGTGGCTGTGACACCCTCTGGTGAGGATTAACATTCGGACTATTGAATGCTAAATTAATTCGTAAAGGCCATCCTCATAATCAGACCAGTTCGTAATTTAGAGACAAAATTTTTTCTACGTAAAATAAACTTATAGGTCCCATGTGTTCCATCAAAAGTCAGCCGTGCCCCAATTATGCAGATCATTGATTTTCCATTTTGTGAGCGCGTTTCGTTATTATTGTAGATCGTAGAATGTGACTAGGACTGCGATGGACCTTCCAGCTGCGTTGAAACACGCTAAGGCTGTTTTACCTTATATGTGGCCGCGGAGACGTGACCGATCGCTTACGTCACGTCGGTAACGTAGATTATGTCGGTAAGGTCAGCGACGTCGGTACCGACCTGGTATCGAAGTCGGTGTGATACTTTCTAACCGGTCCTGATGTGTCGCTTAGAGGTGCCCTTATACGCGGACTGTCCAGACATAATGTATAGTTGTGACCAATGCCCTCGAGAGTAAAAGCTTGTGGCATTAACTTTCACTGCACTGCAGTATTCGGTCGATGAACTTGTACCCGACATATCGATTTTTTCTTGATTCTCAATTATCAAAAGTAAACCACTTGGGAGTAACCCGGGAAGAGACCAATCTACACCTCATTAAGCAGTATAATATTATTGAATTTTTATGGTTTCATCTATCAAAATAATAATTTATCTTATAATGTATGAGCAACAAGTTACAAATACGAAGACGCGCCCGGGGATGTCCTGCATCTGCGTCCTGTTTGGAAGTAGTTGTGTAATCATTTTTGTGGTCACGCTATACACATGCCGTGACTGATGGAAAACGCTCGTGGGAAATTCACAATTATTACTTATTTGTTTATTTTATTGTAGCTGAGAGAAGAGAATTTGAACGGGAGGACAATAACTCTGATCACGGAGTTCTTAATAGCTTTTTGTAGACACTATTATAATACTATGGAGTATGTTACAGCTTTATTTAAATTTTGGAATTGTGTACGCTTCTCCAAAGAAAGTAATTCTCTAATATCTACTGGAAAACATATATTTTTAGTCGTAGATTAGTTATAACTAATTTGATGAAGAAAACCCAAAACTTCCGAACGCTTGACCCAGTTGCTGCGAAACTTCATAAAAACCACTTGTTCACACATAGTTTTCCTCTTACCCACTCGTACGTTATTACGTACTTCTTACATTACAAAACAGTGGAAAACTTTCCTATGTCAGTTCACTAAAATACAGTTTCAAAAATGAAAATAACCGTTGTCAATGTAACATTTTTAGACGAAACGAGTTTACGACTATAAAAGACAGGGGAAGAAATGAACTAAGAAAAAGACAGCTTAGTTTAGAACTGCACGACAGGTTATTAGCGAAATAGTAATGGAGATTTTAACCCCCCCATACTGTCTCTACATGAACTCATATTTACTGTTAGGTATAATCTTTTTTTCAGAAATAACGCTACTTATTTTAAACCCTTCGAAGAACGAATCAGTTCTTTACAAATTTTTTGGCACTTAAAGAATACAAATCCATCACGAAAATGGAAACTATTTTTATTTGAAATTCACTAATTTGAAGAAGCCCATCGAGTCCCAGTTTTCTGCGAAACTTCATAAAAACCAAGATGTCACCCAGATACGCCGTTTCTCTTGACAGTTATCAATACCCACTTTCGTACTCACAGGACGCACTCGCTACACTTAACATACAGTTTACCTAAAACGAACCGTTGTATCACTGTTGTCCATGAAAATATTTATGCAGTGTATTAACCAAATTTTAGACGAACCACGACGTGTACGACGAACTCCAAGGGGAGAGGGTCGAGTACTTTATGATGTCTTCCAAGAACCTCCAGAAGACAGCTTAGCTTTACGAAGGAGCTTCATATGACGATACGCATACTCAGGCCGCATACGACAGCCTTACGTCCTACAGGCCTATATGACCCCCATATTTGCATGTCTGATACTAATTTTCAACGCTGCCCTTAGGCTTTATTACTTAATGTAAATCATAATTACCATATCCCGAATAAGACAAGAATAATATGAAAACCATCGTTAATTCGGTGGATTGAAATCTTTGAATTTTTTGTACAGAACACTCTGGCAGATTCACAACACTCGACAATTAAAACAGGTTGATCACGAAGATCGACAATGTGTCTGTGCATTTATAAGATTTCAGAAGTATTTGACATTTCGAACGTATTCATCAATACGAGGAAATCCCGATATGCATCATTTAAAAAAAAAACAGTTCAAGAAATGCGTCGAGGATGAATCGACCTGGAACTATTACACAAATTGTCTAGCCAGACTCAAATGTTTTCACTAATGACACACCGACTGTTCCAGGAATAATTCTGATGATTCACTAAGAAATGTAAATAGAACATTTAGTGTCACGTAAAGGGAGTAGCCGAGAGGATTTTAAGGAAATGATTTTGTATGTAATTTTATAGTTCAGTATTTTTAATGACAACAAAACAAAACAAGTCAAAACAATAAAATATAAAATTAATATTATAATTATAGAGCTAGGAGTCAAGACAACAATGAAGGCAGTCTTCTACGGCCAGATTGACCGAGAAGTGAATCACTGCTTGACTACATTATGTTCATTAGGTTACATGTTTATAATTTATTACAGCATAGCAATTAATTTGAACAATATTTGAATATATCACACTTATCATTCTCACACAATTCATGGGCACTGAAAGACCCGTCAGGGAGTAAATAATTATTATTCTAGTTCATACAATTGTTACTGAACCGAACGATTCCAATCATACTAAAAAATAATTCTCCTTCTGATTCTGTTTGAAGAAGTAAATTTCGTCAAAGTATTTTTAATTGTTATTTATCGAATCTTTGAATAACTAAAATGTATGCAAATCTTCGTTAAAAAGTTCAAGATTAGTAACCATTGGAGTGTAAACTATTAAAAAATACATCTCAAAGTAAGCCTGGGGTGGAACATTACATTGTCTTTAGATGTCTAAAAATATGTAGTAAAAATATTTTTAACACTCGCAATTTTCCAATATGGCGGACTTCTTAATTTTTTCTTATGGGATATTACTATTTTTATGGTGGGAAGTAAGTTTCACTTTAAGTTTTTTTATGCTAGTGTAGTTTTTGATTTATTATTATCAAAATGTTTGATTTTCAAGATCCATAATAATATTTTTCATTTAGATTTACTGTGAGATTTAAACCTCGACTTAATAAGGCGACTCTCCTCATTTTTAAGCGTAGTCAGCTATCAGATGTAATTCCAGTTCGAAATTCCAGAGTGGCACAGTTAAAAAACATCTATAGTTTGTGTTATCAGTGTTGGAATATTCCACACAATTAAATAAAACAGCTGACGACAGGGGTTTATTTTAAAATAAAACAAACATTATTGGCTGTTTGGCTAATTAACAGTCCTGTCTAAGAAACATGTCAGCCAACAAGACTGTAACAAGACTTCTGATCGCGCCACAAAAATGCTCGTTATTTACTTTTCAAGGGTCAGCGGGCGATTTCAAGCATTTACAAACCTTCTCTGGAATGTAGAGAATACATGAAATAAGTTTCATTGTAATCAGTTCTCCCGTTTTTTCGGAGAAGACGGCGTAAAATGCCTCCTGGAGCGTCACAGACAAACCGACAAAAATTGAGATAAGACCGGTTTCGGATTCTCTAGCTTACCAAAAGTAAAAATAACTAAAAATGAATAATTCTGAGCAATGTACAGACAAAACTCTAATTTTATTTATATAGATAAAACAAACATTATTGGCTGTTTGGCTAATTAACAGTTCTGTCTAAGAAACATGTCAGCCAACAAGACAGTAACAAGACTTCTGATCGCGCCACAATCATCTTACACTCTTTTTCATTCCTACTTGAAATACCTTGAAATACCTACCTAGGTAGGTCACCAGTTCAGAAAAGTAATACTCTTGTAATTAACATCAACACGATGACAAACGAATCTAGTAGGAAGGTGGCACAAACCAACATATGAATATTTACAAAGGTCTTCATGTGAAAACAGCATACTGATACCTTGGCGTTACACGCTTCTTTATTTTTTCTTTATGTTTTCACTTTCTCGATACTGATTTTCAATATAGGTTTTACGCAATGTTATTTTTTGATTGCTTCTTGAAATAAGACCTATCTTACGATTGTTTTTAGATTTTTATTGCGGACATTTTCCATCACGATTTTATGTAAAACAAAGTTTTACGACGTTTCAAGATCTGGAATCTGATCCCGTCCTCAGATTCCAGATCCCGAAACGTCGTCAACCATTGTTTTCGTGATGGAAAATGTCCGCAATAGAAATCTAAATAACAAAAATCAACCATCACCAACAATGAATTTCAAACAAAGAGTATCTTACAATTATTAAAAAAATTTTAAATTTTAAAACAATGAAAATTGTTCTACAGAATATATTTTTAGTTGCGTTGTGATCTATTATGTTTAAATTAGGATGTAGTACAACTTCTCACAAAATACACTATTGAAATTTGAATGTTTTAAATGAAGAAATGTCATCGAGTCAAAATAAAATAAAGAAAGAGGGAAGAACTGTGATATGTTACTTAGGAAAAGGATTTTTACCAGTTATTGGTTAAGTGTATCACGATATGGATTGGAGTTCTCAAAATTTACGACTTATACATTGTAAAAACCTGTAAAAGATTTTAGAACGCATAATTGAACAAAACACATCGACGAACATGAACTTATAATCGTGATTTCAAAATGGGTTTGATACTAAATGGAATCTATCTATTAAATTGAATGTTTGTATGTATGTCATTTATGCGTTGCCAAACTCCTCATCCGATCGCCATGAAACTTTAGGAAGTTGCTCTATATGTGTCCGGGAAGGTTTTAATGAAAAATATTTTCGAAACGTTTTAAATTTATAATGTTAACCTTATGGAGAGTAAGTTTGTTTACAAATTTTCTACAATGAAAACATTTGATTTCTTAGCTAAAGCTGATTCTTTTACTTTCCATTAGCAATATGCTTTACTATCCAATGTCATCTGAATCATTCATTAATGTAAAACTATGAAGTAAATATGTGCTGTACAAAATGAACAGCTTTATTCGCCACGTTAATAGTTTACGCTTTTGGGGATTATGTATTTACATTTTTATTTTCTGTCTGATCAAAAGTCACGTGTTTATATGTCGGCCAAATAAAAAATAATTACGATGTTCATATACATATATATTACGTTTATTATAATAATCAGCTGTTGTATATATTTCCTATAAAAGCCGTATTACAGTTAGGTTTGGTTTGGGTTTGGGTTGGATTTGAAAATTGTGAATTAATCCACTCAGATTTATTTGTTTTGTAGGAATATTATTAATATGTCTTATCGTTTCAGTATTGTTATTCACTATGCAGCGACCCAGAATATATAACCTTTCACAATGAAGCCGTATTGCTATTCGACTTCAGAACATGGCCAATCTTAAAGTTAACATGTGTTTACTGTAAGGCGTTACGAAGTTCGCCGGGTCAGCTAGTTACTTATAAAGATTACTGTAAAGATTAGTTTCCAACCCTATTACGTTATTCAACGATGGTCCGCGGACGGTTAGGGGAATGGTCGAGGAGGGGGGAGTTGCAAGTCCTGCCTACTGACACTGGTGCGGACGGCAACCAGCAACGTACTGTAGTGACCGTGGCCGGACTGTACTGCGCCTTCACTCTCGTTGGGACTCTAACACAACTCAACTGCAGGTGAGTTGAACAGAACTCTGTTTAGTTATCAATAATTAACACCTAAGTCAAATTTATATCTTGTAATTTATTGAATATTTGCAAAATTATGACATTTTATTTGTCGAAATTCATCTGCTAATATGGACGAAAATATGTATTTTTGGCCGGTAGAGTGTAAAATATTACTTTAAAATGTACACACATTAAATCGATTTTCATATTGGAATTTTCGATGTTTCCTTTTTAACTGTAAATTAATTTATATCATTATGTAAGTTTTTGGATTAGAAAAAAACTGTACTAAAAGTTTCTTTAAGCTTAATAGAGAGAGGATATTTCACTTTACCGTGTCATACACAGTTAATTAATTGTCTGATCTTTAGATCACAAACTAAATATAAAGTATATGCTAAGCTAAATAACTTTTAAAAACTAGATTTTGTAATAATAAGTAAGAAATTTTAGTAATTTCTCGATCGATTGATTTCGATTTATACACACGTGTTTTTGAACACCAATTTTTTATCTGATTTTAGATCGTTGTAGGAAAAATTATTAGTTTTTATTTCATTAAAACTTACAGTTCAAATTTTAAATTATATTTTTTACTGGGTACCACCAGGCGAAGGCCATCTTATTTCGTTCTTATGGGAGAACATAGAGTTAAATAGGTGCCCGAAACATAAAAGCTATCTGATATAAAAAGCTTTTGCCAAAACAATTTTGTATACTCTTTCCTCATTTTGCTTTCCATGGCCTCATGCAGTTTTAGGGTAATATCTGAATTTAAATTTTACACAATAGTATAAAAATAAAAACAAGTAAATTTTACTGCAATTTTTCAAAATAAAAATTTGTATTCACGTAATGATTACGTCCCAAAAAAGTGTGAAGTTGTTTACTGCGGTAATACAGAATTGTGCCAAATTTCAACTTGTTATTTCTCCTAGTTTCCTCTGTAACAATACCCAAAAACAAAAAAACTAGCTCGGAAAATCATGTAAACCCTCACACTGTCACACAAAACCTTAGACCAAATTAGGCCTAATTTCATGCATAACTGCTTGTGGAAATGCAATCTTGATGCTGTAGGGTTCAAATTTTAATGAGTTTATTGTATTTACACCGCATATCAAGTATTCAAGGGTTATTTTTTTGTTAATGTTTAACTCCAGTTCATGATAATTTATAAAATACGTTGCCAAAATTGCATATAAACATTTTTTACTAATGAAAATGATTAGTAATTGTTATATATTTTCTTAAATCGCATTAAATTGAAAAATAGATTTTTATATATCTTCGCCCAGTGGTCTCCTTAATAAGAAATCACATATATAGAATGTTTGTATTTACTTACCTGTGGGAATAGGTTAGATCATGGATATGTCTAAAGGAAAAGTTCATGTAAACAGCTGTTCTTATTCTTTTATATCTATATAAATAAAATTAGAGTTTTGTCTGTAAATTGCTCAGAATTATTCATTTTTTTGTTATTTTTTTCGTGCATTAGAGAAGCCGAAACCGGTCTTATCTCAATTTTTGTCTGTTTGTCTGTGACGCTCCAGGAGACATTTTGCGCAGCTTCTCCGAAGAAACGGGAGAACCGATAACAGTGAAACTTATTTCATACATTCCCTACATTTCAGAGAAGGTTTATAAAGGCTTAAAAGTGTCCGGCGACCTTTGAAAAGTAAATAACGAGCATTTAAAACCCCACTTTTTGCGTTTTATTGGTCGCATTTTGCTTCAGTTTTAAATGAATAGCCTACTAACAATAATCAGCTGTCTTTGTAGTTTAAAGATTTAATAGAAATAAAAAGAAACAGCTGTTGAATCAATATTAGTTCATTTATATTGGTCATTGATTTAAACCTTATCTATTTCATTGTAAAGTAATGCTAAATAATAAAGCTGGGTATTGATTTATTTTCTTTGTACTGATTTGCTTAGGATTTCAGGTTTACATTTTGGTATGATGATCTTTCTTCCTCAAATTGAATCCTACAACCCGTACAAAGGACGGGCTTACTGCTAGTTAAAAATAATTCAATACAATAGCTGTGGTAGTTTCTATAGAATCCCGTTGTAAACATACTTTCCATCTTAAAAATCACCAACACCCCCAGAGCTAAGACATATCCATGTCAATAAACATAACCGTCTTAGTATTAGAATTATATTTTTTAACAAAAAAGAATAAATTAAAGTTTCTGTTTAAATGAATTAAAAGTTTGATACAGAAGGAGAGTTATGAACTTTAAAATTATTGATATATTTACTCTATCGTCTTTGTTGCGTAGTCTAGTGTAATAATTACCAAGACACAACTAATTAAAGACATTTAGAATCGTCTCATAAAACCATGTATTACCACACTCGTGTTAAACGCATTAATTTATTTAGTACTCGCCATGACTTTCGTAATATACATTGAATAAAAGTGTCTGCATTTTTATCTATTTGATACACGATGGAGATTAATAATATAAAATAAAAGATAAGGATAATGTATTGATATAAGTGATGTGCCACTGGACATTTTTAATTTGATATTTACATAGTCTTATTTTTTCGAATTTACGTCACGATAAACCTTAAAGCTGCATAAGAATTGTGGATAGTCGTTAGTGCTGGTCTGTGAGTGTAGTGTTCTCTTGTGTGGATCGCGTAAAATCATCCTGCACTTGTTTCTCACTGGTTTAACTGATAGGTCAGGGAACTGGTTTAATCTTTTTAACATCCTTCGGACGTGTATTGTTTTTTATACTATCACAAACAATTAAATATGTACTTATTTGCAACTAGACTAAATATTTTATCATATCTATATATAATATATCATATCTAAATATTTAATTAAGTAACTTCTGATGTCAGCCTTAGTAACAAGGCTACAAGATCGCGTCAATCATCTTACACTAATTTCTCAATCATACTTCGCTTAAAATACCAACCTTGGCTTAAAATACCTTCCTGGGTAGGTCGACATTTCACTAATAACTAACTAACTGTATTAGTATGAGTAATTAATACGTATTCAAGAGGCAAAGAAGCTTTGAATTGTACCTACGACAAAATAAGAAAGTCAAACTTACATTTACAAACTAGGTTCAAACGAAATATCTTTATAAAAACATAAAAAATCTAAAATCATAACTTTACAGTTTACTTTCGTAAGGTATGGATTGACAACTTACTCCTGGGAGTTACTCTTTCAATTCAAACATATGAGTTTTTATATTTAAAGTTTTTTGTTTACAATCTTTTGGATTCATAAACATTTTACGCTATATTAATGAGCCTTTTTCGTATATAAACCCCACATCGACGCCACGATTCGGTAAGTTATAATTTAAAATTCAATAGTTTTATTCGATAATATTATTATTGAGTAGTTCACATTCAAAATTTACGTTAAATTACTGTATTTGAAGATTTCCAAAGGGTTCGGTACCATGCACACAATCAAGCCACAAAAATATGAGGAAAAGGTGTTTTTTCTACAATTTGGAAAAAAGTAAAATTTTGTGTAGCCTACTGTACGAATTACGAGCCAAAAATAATACACATCTCAGAAGACTTTCTGTGCTTTCGATGTAAATAATGTTCGCACTCGACCCCTCGATGTTAACAAAATCGTACCCATGCATAAAAACTCTCAACTCCCACGATATGAATGCCGTTTTGTATACTTACATGTACACTATTTACTGTGGGAAACATTCAGCCTTCGTGCTTAATTATAATCGACCTTCGATTGTCTTTGTTAATCCGTCAATGTTAAAGACTAAAATTCCTTGATCAGACCCATGGCATCTGTATCTCATAATATATATGTTTTTATTCTTCGTTCAAAAATCTAGTCTCATTACTTGATCAGACCCATGGCATCTGTATCACATAATATATATGTTTTTATTCTTCGATCAAAAATCTAGTCTCAATGGCTAGCCTTAGACTTGGGCCGTGGTGTGTCCTGTAATCCAGCTACTTAGAGTTCACGAGTTGTGGATAGTTGTGAGCGATGGTCGGTGGGTGTAGTGTTCTCTAGTATATAGATTAACGTCCGCGCTATTGAACACTACGTTAATCCATAAAGACTATCATCATAATTATGGTTTGGACTCCACGTTAAACTGTAGGTCCATTAGATATGCCATTGACTGTTGGGCTATTATTTAACAGCTATGTCTAAGGGACGTGTCAGCCTTAGTCAGTAACAAGACTACAAGATCGTGCCACAATCATATTACTCACACTTATCATTCACTAGTGTTACCCGTCGCTTTGCAGTGATGTACAAACAGACTTATTAGGTTTAGATTCACTGGAAAATATAATTATGGTATAATTATTATTATCTTTCTGAATTTTCTGCCTATCCAGGTATTTTAATCCAAAATATTTGTAAAAGAGTTTTGTGTATTCATGTTGACTTGAAACATTAAAACATATATGAAAAATAGAGACAGCCTATATCACATCTTACACCAGGGCACCTTTGATCATTTTACAGCCTGGTAAATACAGACTCACACGTTCGTACACAAATGCACACAAATCAAATATTCGATAATAATACACAATGTCAACCATTTATATATTTCAAAGCAATAGGAAAATATAAAAAATACAGACCTACAACAGCTAATTATTAAAATAAACCTAATATGTATAAACATTTGATTTCTAATCATAATACAAAATTCCTAAAGATGTGTAAAATATTAAAGTGGTGATTAAAACTTTTCATTTTGTACAGTATATATTTGCTTCATAGTTTTACATTAATGTATGATTACGATGACATTGGATATTAAAGCTAATTACTAATTATTAATATTATTTAAACAAATAACAGTTTAAGAAACTGTCAAATTATTCAATCATAGTTAATTTTTGTAACAATTTTTTGTAACATTTTAATTATTATTTTTAATTTAGCCAACATATAAACTTTTGATTTATAATCATAAAACATTATCGCCAAAATCTGTATTGGGAAAAACATTAATTGGATACCATTGAGTACTATTTTATGCTTGCTTCTTTGGCTTGCTCAATGGTTCAAATAAATCCAGCTGCTGTTTATACCTTAAGAGTTGAGACAACATTTGTTGGAATCCAAAACAAAACTATTTCTCCATAAGATTAACATGGGAACTTTGAAGACGTATAGGGTAGATATTTATGGGAAAATCGTCTCAAAAAATATTAGACTTTCCTATTTTAGCCTAAAGAACCAGTATACCAGATTTCAGCTTCTTAAGTAATTGGGAAGTGGGAGAATTGGTGATGAGTGAGTCAATGAGAGAGGGCTTTGGCGTTTATATACAAGTTTATAAGTTATACGTTTGAATACAGATACTTGGCTTAAAATACCTACATGGGTCGGTCGCCATTTCAAATGATGATCTAATCTAATCTTGATTTCCAAACGGAATACTTCCTTCACGTTGGATGGTTAATAAACACCTAGTAAACACTAGTTGTTTTCAAAATTGATAAAGATTGAAAACAAATCTATCCAGGTTCGAGGTCGAGTAAAGGGTAAACTGGGAGTATGGCAATCTTTGATCTACTTGGTAAATACTCAAATGGAGCAGTGAAAGATATGTTGGTAAAAATAAATTTGTTTTACAATATCTTTCAATTTTCAGAAAGTTTAATCATTAAAATGTTATTTGGACTTCTTATAAAAACTATTATAACTTATTATATAGATAAGGGTGATGCTTTTTACTTTTTCCTACTTGTTTGGAGAAAGTATTGTTTTCGTAAAAAATTTTGAATTTGAGTTTTCAGTGGTTATATCACATTTGGGGCAACCTGAACTCGATAAAGGTTGTTTATGAAGTGATACCTATCTCTGTGTGCATAGATGAGTACAGAGCCACTGCTTAAACAGTTAGTCATAATTGTATACAATTTTGTTTACCGGTTCACCATTGGATCTGCAGATTTTTCTATTTTTGGAATTTTAAGGGTAGTTCTTCCCTAAAAACCTTTTAAACGTTTTAAATCTAACGATTAAATCTAAAAACCCCTGTTAAACTCTTATAAAACGTTTTAAATTGACGATTTTTAATTAAATTATCATGGTCTATAATGCTTTTATCCCCAAACATTATGTCAACAAATACATGTGTGTAAAAATGACGGTTCGATATTTATGGACTTGGGAATGTAAAAAATCATATTATAACCGTCTGGAAAAATAAATCTTTCAAATACTTTTGACTAGTTGTAAATAATTATAACTAGTTCAAAAAGCTAAACAAATTAGTAAATTTTAATCATTAGTCAGAATATCTATTAATAATACTTAATTGCAAATTAAGTTAAACACCTAATGCAATTCTTAGGTACTCGCTTGAAAACTGGAGGAGTTTCTCCACCTTCAGAAACATTGTGTCGTTAAAAACACAGACGCGTTGGAAAAGTCCAATAAAATAAAATTAGTAATTAAAAATAATTTATTAGATACAAATTATAAATATAGATTATCTGAAAAAGCCAACCAACGCCATTATGATTTTCAAATATGTAACTACCGTGTTAATATTTAGTTCACTGCAATATTATCAGGTGAATAAGCGCATGAAAACTGTATTTGTTGAATTCAAATTACAAATGTTTATTATTATTCCCACCACGAGTAACCAGCTGTTTTTCTTAAAAAAATATTACCCACATTTTACCTGAAGACTTATAAAAATATCAAAATAACAATCGCCGGCGAGAGTATGAAATACATACAATATTCCGTAATTCATTTTTCAACTTATATTCAGTTTGGCTAATATTCTTCTTCTTCGCCCGTTGCTCGTCGCTTCTCGGTGGTCCGTGACCTCCATATTGCGCTCGGGCTAAGCTGCGTCTCCACGGTCTTCAGTGGGTTGTGGAAACCTGTTCCCAGGGTCAGAGTTTAAACTGAGGCCTCGCCAACTGGGTCCATCATTAGCCGCCACTTATACGGATCGCGATCGGAAGTTTGATTGCGAAAGATGGGATGAGAGGAGATGACCTACCTGGGGATGATACGACGAAGGAGGAGTCTAGCTCACGTCGAGTTTCGTTCTCTTACCGCTACGAAATAGCTTTCTAAAATTGAACAATTTTATACGATTCGACTTTAAATCACATAAATTTGATTTGCGGAAAAATGCAATATTTTACAAAATTAAACATACAAAAGATAACTGAATAAAATTTTGTGTCATTGAACCTAAAAAACAAATGTGTACCTAGAAAAAAATAGTACTACAGTACATTGAAACAAGAAAACAATATATTTTTTAAACTATAATCAAACATGAAAGATACGACAGCAAACATGTTATCAATCTCAATATTATTGACATGGATATGTCATATCTGGGGGGTATTCTTGGTTAGTTAGTTAGTTACTGAAATGGCAACCTACCTAGGTAGGTATTTTAAGCCAAGTATGAGTGAGGAATGAGTGTAAGATGATTATGGCGCAATCTTGTAGTCTTGTTACTGTCTAAGGCTGATATGTAACTTAGACAGAACTTTTAATAAATAGTTCAACAGTCGATGGCATATGTAAGGGGCCTACAGTTTAACCAGAGAGGAACGGATTATAAATCTTGCTATCCGTTCATCTCTGGTTTAACGTGGAGTCCGAACCACTGCCTCTGAATTAAGAACCGGTCTTTGCATATTAACGTAGTATTCAATAGTGCGGACGTTAATCCACACAAGAGAACACTACACCCACTGACCATCGCTCACAACTATCCACAATTCGCGACCTCCAAGTAGCTGGATTACGAACACGCCACGATCCCAGTTTGGTAATACGGTGTCGTCATATGCAAGGACACCTTTTTAAAGGAACTAGACACATTCCTTTTATACATTTGTACGTCAGATAGAATATTTGTACGGGAGAGTTAGTTTGAGCGGATGAGAGTCGGTGTATTCAGGACCGATCCCCAACAGCCAGTGAGATATTGATATTTTTTATAATTTTATAGAAACTTGGAGGTTTCTAATCTCAAATGGAATTTTTCTACAGATAGTGCTTGAAATAAATAATGAATTTGAATGACAAATTGATGTTACTGCCGTAGATACGTGCACGACTTCATCTGAGTTTCTGGCTCTATAACTATGGAGAATGGGGATGGTCATTATCTCTTTATCAGTATAAGTTTGATAACCTTCTATCTCCATTGACAGGCGGCAGCGTGCGTAGCGCTGTAGGTAGGGGCCTATGTGACCTCAGCACCAGCCTGAGGTCTGCTGGCGGCTCGCTAGCAGAGTGCAACGCCTTGGAAATACACTTGGTTTTCGAAACATTCATTCTTAAACTATTGTCATAAAATTATTGTTTTATTATGGCCGTTTCTATTGACGAAATTTGAAAACATCCTGCCAAGTTGAAGCTTAACAAATCATCGATGTATCATCTGCAAATAAAAAATATCGCCGGTAATCTGTAGTATATCTAAATTGTTTGTATAAATTATAAAAATGACGAAGGCTCAAAGTACTTAAAATATATAGCGATGAGTATGGACCGATTGTTGTTTTTTGTTTACAAGGGGAATGTTTCTCTTTGGTTTCTTGTGAACGAAACTTACCTTTATTGCTAGGCAAATTTTATATATTGAGGTGTTAAATTAATGACCTTCACGTGCAGCTGTACATATGGGATTTTCTACCTAATTTAATGAGCCATTTTCATGTAGGCTACTCGTATAACATATTTCTCATATCATAAGGATTTTGCCATTATTTCAGATTCAATAATTGATCCGATAAATTAAGTGTTTCACTTCCAAATTAGATTTATTTCAAATTTAGGTAAGTGAACACTGGGACGGTGGCGACGTCCTGTAATCAAGCTACTTGGAGGTCACGAATTGTGGATAGTTGTGAGAGATGGTCGGTGGATGTAGTGTTCTCTTGTGTGGATTAACGTCCGCACTATTGAATACTACGTTAATCCGCAAAGCCTAATTATACAAATTCGTAATTCAGATGCCGTGGTTCGGATTCCACGTTAAACTGTAGGTCCATTAGTTGCCATCGGCTGTTGGGCTATTAATTAACAGTCCTGTCTAAGGAACATGTCAGCCTTAGTCAGTAACAAGACTACAAGATCGCGCCACAATCATCCTACACTCAATCCTCATTCATACTTGGCTTAAAATACCTGCATTGTAATAAGGTTGCCATTACAATGATCCTAATCTAATCTAATCTAACATTTTAGTTTTTACAAGGGTCTGGTCCTCGTTATCATCACATACCATTTATGGAGCGAATCTTCATAAGTATTGTTTTATATCTTAAAAACGAAGCGCGTCTGTTGATTGAAGCCAACGAATGATTTCGGATGAGTTTTCATTACGATTTTATTTGGCTCATTATTCCGATCTCCTTTACTACGTTCTTATATATCCTTAAGTTTATGAAATCAATGGCGTTCATAGAAAATGTGCACGCCGTATTAAACACGATAAATTTTGTAAATAATGTCCACACAAGCTACCTTATTGCTTGTAATGGAATTTAAATATTAATTTTTAATGCGTTTCTATCCCTCTCTGGGACCAGCTGCCCTTTCGATCATTGGGTATATCAAGGGAACTTTTTCTTACTAAATATTTTTATCGAGAGGGATTTTTTACCGGTTTTATTCTAGGTTACGATTATCGTGAAGAAACAATTTGGTTCTCACGAAAAGTCTATGTGTTTCTCGCTCCAAATTGAAATTCTGCGCTGCGGCAGGAAAACGGCACCGGTACAGGAAACCGAGGCACGTTCTCGACCCTGACTGACGACAAGGATAACGACGACTACGGAACCTGCTTCACAAACCTTCCTGCAGCGACGAGGACCTCTTGTGCCGCCGTCCTGAGTCCTGCCCCGACCCGCCTTGACGTCAAAACAAACGCACCAACAACTCGTCCAAATGGGATTTCCCGATTCTGTTTATCCCAAATCATAGATAGACCCGTCAGTTTTAAAACTGCAATACTTAAAGTCTTGTTCAAAACAGATATTTTGATGGCTAGATAGAGAAAGCGATTAGTTTGGATTTAGAACAGACCGATAACAATAAAGAAGCTGGAAGAGTGCAATAACCATGAAGATAGTGTCTGGTTAGAGGTACACAGATCAGTGATAAGTGTTGTTTTTACTTGCGTTTGAGTTGAGATATCATCAACCGTTACCCTTGCCGTCCTTACAATTTCGAAACTCAGGAATCGGCCATTAGGTTCTGGATACAACAATGCTCGTGGTACTGCAGAATATGACTCCTCCATATTCCATAATCGGAGGATTGTGGGGGGGACTAGCATCTTCTTGACGTAAATCCTGAATGCGTCATGAAAATACGTGATTTGTATACGACCTTAACTTTGAGTTTAGTAAATTATGTTTACATTAATCATTACGTGTTATCATGCAACCATTGCTAGCATCTGTGCGAAGTCAACGTTATTAACATTAAAATCTATTGTTGTCTCATCTATTGTTGACAGACAGTCACGGCTTTGGGCCTTGCCCGGTCCCGGCGCATGCGCAGGTGGATTCGAACTCCGGGGTTGCGGACAGGAACTTTTGGGGTAGGGAAAAATCCCAGGGACATTGGCTCGTGAATTGGCTTAAACTTTCTAAACTATTCTTTTAACATAAAAATATTTAATAACGACTATTCAACAGTTGAGGGTTTAACGAGATTTTACCGACGGGTTGCACGTTGTGCACAAGCGGTACGCCCACTGTAGCACGCCACACATAAACTATTATTGAAGTCTTATTGCTCCTGCATAGATCGCCCAAAACACTTGAATCGTTTCGGAGTTTGAGAAGTTAAGACAATACATAAAAGGTCCATATCGTACATGAAAAGGTCTTCAACAATTTCCCTTCTACATGATCACCGTATGCAAGAACCTTTTATCATTCCCATTCCAATGCGCATTCGTTTATTTTATGTATAAAAGGTATATCAAAACCACTCAAGGTTTCACTAACATTCATATTCACCTAGTAACAATTCTGCACAGATGGTCTAAAACGAATTATTACTATCTCAATCATTTGGAATATTTTTTCATGTTTAAAATTCATGCTACCATTTGCCTCACATCTGACTCAAAGATCAAATGAACACTTTAATTGATACCAACATCAAGGTCGCTGCAACGTTGTCGTGAGGGCGTGACGTGTTCTTGCCAACTCGTTATCACTCTGTTGGTCAGAACTTGTCCTCTTATTATCACTTACTTGCAACAACGTCCATCTCCGCCGAAGCTTATGATAGCAACTGTCATGCTGTAAGATCTGTTAGAATACCCCTGTCGCAGCATACCTATATACTCAGCGAATTCCAAACCTCTAATATAATAATAATAATAATATATGACAAGTTTGATCGAAATCTGTCGATAAACATGAGCATTATTTGCCTATTCTCCATGGGGAAGAGTGTGCAGATTTGCTGCTGTGAGGAACAGTGAAAGTAGGCATTTCTAGCAAAAACAATTTTTATTTTGACCATTTATACCAAGATTCATCAGCATCTGTTCATAAATAAAGGCGTTTGTCTATTCCCTATATGATTAACATGGAAAAAGAGTATGCAGGTTAGCTGCCATGATAAACAAATAAACTATGATTTTTAAGCAAAATGAATGGGTATTAACCACATGAAGCTAAATACCAAGTTTCATCCAAAAATATAGATCGATAAGTGAAACATTAATTTTTCCTTGTACTCCATAAGATTAACAGTGGAGCCTCAAAATACAACGTTCAGTACTGTGTTTACTTTTTAGTATCTTTTTTAGTGGAGATAAAACAAAACTTTAAAATACTTGAGTTTGATTGTTGAGTTTTTTGAGTTGATTCTGATGGTGAAATATAACATTTAAAAGTGTAAAATATTTAAAAATGATAAATGAAAAACGCAAAAAAACAATTTTGGGTTACAAAACCCCTCCAAACTACCCGTTCCGATTGACCGATATATCTGGATTGCGAACTCGTCCAAGTAAATTTAGGATTGCATATTTCAACCAAATTTGTTCTCAGACCTTTTTACGAGAGTTATCTTGTTCACCGACACACACACATATATAAAATTTTTAACAACTATTTTTTATCTCTAGGCAACTCAAAATGAAAAGGTAACATGGTCCCAGGCTTAGGTATTGCCATGAGACCTAAAAATTTACATCAATAATTAATCACTGATAATATTAATTTCGAACGTATATGAAGATCGTGTGATCCCTGATTCTACAATTATTACTGGAAACATTTAGTTAAATCCATTCAAAAATTTCTTAATCTGCTAACAATACAACACAGTTAAATGTAAAACTGTTGGTTTGTTTTGTTTAAGTGAAAGGCAGACGTTGTCGCTTTCAAACAACTAATTTACAATCGGAAGGAAAAGTCAAAGGAAAGGAAGGGAAATGGAGTGCAGGTAATCGTTGGATGCGGAAGTGAACCGAGGAAAACTCTGGCCTCTGAGAGAGAGGCCTGACTTCAAGCCATGAATAAATTGTGTCACTCTCATATGAGTCATGACCAAACATACTTGACCTAACTGTTTTCATATTATTTAAACACATGCTCTCCTTGATAATTACTTTTTTGTCTGTGTTCGACAGTTGTCAACCACTAAAGCCACATAACTTTATAATGAGAACAAGTTACATGCATTGGTGCTTTATTCACCTCATTTGATATATTAGATATATTAATTCAGAGGCCGTGGTTCGGATTCCACGTTAAACTGTAGGTCCATTAGTTGCCATCGGCTGTTAAGCTATTAATTAAGAGTCTGCATCAGTGGCAGATATCTTGATTTTAGTCCCGTAAGAGCAATGTTAAATTCTGGCGCCTATTTCTCCTTGACCTATTGTCATAAATTAACGGAAGAGGTGTCAAATTAAAGGTATTACAGTCCTTCCTCCATGGCACCACCTTACAGAACTTTTCTTTTTCGCTCTCAATAAAAAAATAATGATTTATTTTGTAAAATATTTCTGGATTTTTGTTTTCATATCAAGTTAAATTTTTGAACATATTGAACATATTGAAAAGGTTATGTTCTTGAGCCACGTCTCATCAATGTACTTCCAAAGTTTTACAGTGATTCTTTGATAATTAACTCCACTACACACGCCAAAGTGAAGGTATGTTCCGCCAGAATTTAACATTGCCCTTACGGGACTAGAATTCAAGATGGCTACCACTGATGCAGACTCTTAACAGTCCTGTCTAAGGAACATGTCAGCCTTAGTCAGTAACAAGACTACAAGTTCGCGCCACAATCATCCTACATTCATTTCTCATTCATACTTGGCTTAAAATACCTACCTGGGTAGGTCGCCATTCCAGTTAAAAGTATAAAGTATTAAACTTCGATATTTTTATGAAACAGGCTGGAGACTGTACCGCTTGAATTTTTATTAAGATTGAAAATGAAATTCCATCAATCTATTTTGTATAAATAAACTAATAATTGCAATGAGGATTTTTAAACCACTTTTTCAAATAAATTATATCGTGTAAAACCCATTTAAGGGGTTTCGTTTTAGTTATTTGTATTTTTACTAATATATTTCAAATGTAAAATACGGAAAGTGATGTTAGATACTCTATGGCTCGTGATTTCTCAGCTGGCGCGGTGGTGCCAAGGACGAACTTTCACTGATAACAGCTGACAGCTCTGACATCTGCACACTCCGCCGTCAGTGATGTAACAGGGCCAGCCACCATAGGGACCGAATTTGAATTAAGTGTCAGCTCAGACCAAACAAACATTTCATTCATGGCTGATAAACATGAGTGGGTTTTCGGTTTCTACTGCTGAGTGCATGGTAGATGTGCCATGCGTTAATATGGTCAAAATTGACATTAAGGACTTTGCATTGTTCTTAATTAGTATAGTTGTACTCGAAGCCACGGGGAGTTTCGATAGGAGAAAAAATATAATTTGTCGGACTAACAATAAATTACTTACTTACTGCTGGGGTACTACAAATTCTTTACTTACTTGGTCATACCATCTCATTTTAGGTCTCCCCAGTGAACGGTTTCCAGCTGGTACAGCTATGCAGTGTGCACACCTCCTTCAATCTTGTACCTTAAACCCTTCGCAGTTCATGTCCTAGCCAAATTCGCGTTTAACACAGCTATTACACCAGGTTCTTAGTATAATTCTCGAAATTCTCTGTTTTTTCTAATCCGCCATTTTCCTTATTCATCATTTACTGGGCCAAATTTTTTGCGTAGGACTTAATTTTTGAATACAATTATTAAGAGTCCTTCATTATCCTTGGAACCCACGTCTCGCTATCATATAACAATACTGTCTGAATAATGGTTTTATATATTCTTAATTTTGTACACTTTGATAGGAGTCTTGATAAAAGGAGCTTTGTACCAGGCACTTAAACATATCGTTGGCATTTGCTAACTTACTTAGTATTTCTGTATCTTCTACATTTAAACTATTTACAGTTACACCTAAAGTATTAAAGTATTTAAAGCTTTCCACACATTCGATTGCATAGTTAGCTACATTGAATTGTATACCTTTATTGTTTGGGTGAGGTCCAAAGTTAATTATTTTCGTTTTCCTTCATTTAGTTAATAATAATATGATAAAAATAATTTGTCGGTAATTTACAAAATCATTTGATCACTTATCATTCAGTTTAGCAAATTTCCCATAGGGAATAAGCTATTACCGTATGTCTCATGGCAAGACTTAAGCCTGGGACCATGTTATTTTTTCGTTTTTAGGTGCCCAGAGGCCAAAAATAAGTTTTTAAAAACTTTATATCTGTGTTTTATGCTAGAAATTTCTACTTTCAGTGTTCCTCAAAGCAGCTAACCTGCATACTCTTTTCCCGTGTTAATCATATGGAAAATAGGAAAAATCCTTTATTTATGGACTGAAGTTGAAACTATGTATAAATGGTCAAAATAAAAGTTGTTAATGCTAGAAACGTCTACTTTCAGTGTTCCTCACATCAGCAAACCTGCATACTCTTTCCCATGTTAATCTTATGGAGAATTTGCAAATAACTATCATGTTTATCGACAGATATTGATCAAACTTGTCATCTATAATTATTATTATATTTTTGACTTGGAAATTCGCAGAGTTTGCAGGTCTGCTGCGACGGGGGTATTATTTTGTCAACCAACTAATTAAATATTTAGTTTAATTTTAATTCATTTTGAAATAAGTTTTACAGTCGAGTTAGTGATAAAATACTTAAACTTCGTTTAAATAGGTACTTATGCATTTAAAGTATTCAAAGAGTTGATAATTGGTAGGTAAGTGTTGAGTATTGGCAATTCAGTAGTTCAGAAGAACTCAGTAGTTCCTGTTCACAAATGAGTCAAAATCACCACGTTGAACAACGCATGCATTGTCGCCAAATAAGAAAATAGGAGTATGTTGTTGGCTCTTACAAGTTTATTCTTATATAGTTTTTCTTTTGAATAATTATTTACATTTGACACAACAGTAAAAATAGAAGATAAGAATAAGATACTAAGTCAAAAATAAAATCTAATTATTAAATCCAATCCAATACTATAATACGAGCAAGGTTTGTATATATATTTGCACACGGATCTCGAAAACGGCACTAAGGAATTTCTTAAATTTTGGAAATAACTAATTTCCGAGTAGAAAATAAGTTCTAGATAGGTCTAATGTCCAGGAAAATTCGTGTTTTCTTGTAATATTAAGTTTAAAATCTAAAAATTTAACATTACGCTTATGGAGAATCAAATGTAAACAATACAACCGTTTGACAGTTCTTGATTGAAGACGGCGGGGAACAATATGTGAATAGAGGTTTTTCATAAATATTTATTTGATATATGTAATAAATGTAAAATTATCAGGTTACTAAACAAATTGTAAAAACTTAAGGGTAACATAGCTGTGCGAAATAAAAGCAGAAAAAAGTATTTCCAAATTTTCCGTGTTTTGATAGAAAATGTATTCGTTGTATTGCTTGAAGCCACTGTAACAAACCAATTAATAATTGATGTAAATTAAATTTCTCTTTTGCTTTTCAATCCTCATTCCGTTTCTAACAAAATCAGTTGATCACAGGCTAATAATAACTGTATGGATAATTAAACAGTAAATGATCGGCTAAAACAATTGAGGTTGGCTAAAAGACGTTAAACGGCATCGCTCAATTGACTGACGCCGTAGCTGAGTGGAAGCGTGTCGGCCACTAGAACTAAGGGTCGCGAGTTCCTTCCCCACCAGGTGCGAATCTTTTTGTTCAGTGCTATATTAATGGTGGTTATGGTGTATTAAATCGGTTTTATTCAACCACATAAATGTTTTCATTGAGTAATAAATGTGTTTTAATTTTTCTAATTAATTTTTATAATACATGTCTTATTTTATACGAGCAAAGTTCGGTCACCAGGTACTTAAATATTTAATAGAGAATTTAGACAAACGGAACCTGGAGAATGGATGTTACACATTTTTATAATTTATGTAATGAAATTCATTGTTTTACAAGGGTTTAAATTTTAATTCCAGAAAACAATGAATAAATAAATAATTGCTTCATTTCTATAGCGGCCTTCAAAGTTTACAATCCGTAAAACTAATTTTAAGTAAACATAACATAGGCTAATTTTAAAATTTATTGGCACCGTGGCAAGAATGTTTTTGTTACGATTAACAATAAATGAACTCGATTGTTTTCAGAACGTTGACTACTGAAGTACCAATTAAGAGTATTTAACAGATTATGTTCGTGGGATAACATCTGTGTATTGTTTTAGTAATTATAACCAGATTATGACAAGGAAGATCGCAAGGAAATTCAACTCCATGCTTCCTTCGAGACAAGCGGTTACGAACTTAAAAATTAAATTGACGAACGCATCAAGGCTTTGATTACAAGGGCGGGTAGAGGGAATTCGATTGTGTTGTACAATGCTGAGTACATTAAGGAAGCTCATGACTTTATCAGCAAATATATAATATTGGCAATAAAAGCACGCGCGCACGCGTTTGTGTGTGTGTGTGTGTGTGTCCCACAGCCATTGGTCCGATTTTGATGAACATATATGATTTTGATTTTGAAAAACATGAAACTCGAATTTTATCATTTATTTACGATTTGCCACAGGGAAGAAGCTATTACCGTAGGTATCATGTCAAGTACTACTACTAAAAAATAGTAGTATAAAAGAAAAATGGGTGTGTGTGTGTGTGTCTGTGAACACGATAACTCTCGTAAAAATGGTCCGATCAAGACCAAATTTGGTAGAGACGTGTATTCTTAGAAATGCTCGGACGAGTTCGTAAACCAGACATATCGGTCAATAGTAAAACTTTTGGATAAAACTTGATATTTAGCTTCATGTGGTTGAGATCTATCCATATACGCTTAAAAATCATAGTATATGTGTTTATCATAACAGCTATCCTGCATAATCTTTTCCTATGTTAAACATATAGAGAATAGGCAAACACTCATTCATTTATGGACAGATGTTGATGACACTTGGTATAAATGTCCAAAATACAAATTAAATATGCTAGAAATGCTTATTTTCAGTGTTCCTCACAGCAGCAAACCTGCATACTCTCTCCCATGTTAATCTAATGGAGAATAAATGGAATCTCTTATTTAACCTGCTTTTAATATTTATTTTATATCTTATTTCCTTGCTATTGATCAAACTTGTCATATATTATTATTATCATATTATTGATTTGGAAATTCGCTGAGTACGCAGGTCTGCTGTGACGCCAGTATATTCTTGATGTTTGAAAGATTTGCTCATAGTATCTCAAGGGGTCTACCTAAGCTAGAATGGGATGCCTACGATCAACCGGTGTGTTTCAGAATTCTGGAGAAGGTTTCACTTTTAGACCTTAGAATTAATTACTAAACACGGCGTTGGCCAAAGCCTGTTTGACAGGCTCCCCTAACTTATCCGACCGCACCTGTGTTGTCTGAGTATTGTTTCGCAACAGAGGAACGGAAGAACTGGGTCAAGTTTTGATCCGATCCCGCCGTTCCTTTCACTGACGGACGCGACTGTATTGACGTCTGCATCGAGCCCGTGCCTCGTGAGTTTGACGTTAGACGCTCACCTCAGGGTCAACTATGCGGTCAATGTTAATGAAGGTCTTGCACGGTGTTTGGCTATTCAGTATTCAAATTGTTTGATAACGACACTGTAGAAATTCACGCTTCAGAAGGTCAACACATTTACAACTACAAGGATCGTCACATTTACAACACCAAGGATTATTTTCTCATTTATTTGACGAATTGTGGATAGTTATGAGCGATGGTCGGTGGGTGTAGTGTTCTCTTGTGTGGATTAACGTCCGCACTATTGAATACTACGTTAATGATCGCGCCACAATCATCTTACACTCAATTCTCATTCATACTTGCTTAAAATACCTACCTTGTAGTATGGTCGCCATTTCAATAATCTAATCTAATCTAATCCGCAAAGACCACCCTCATAATTAGACCAATTCGTAATTCAGAGGCCGTGGTTCGGATTCCACGTTAAACTGTAGGTCCCTTAGCTACCATCGGGTGTTGGGCTATTAATTAATAGTCCTGTCTAAGGAACATGTCAACCTTAGTATTTAACAAGACTACAAGATCGCGCAACAATCATCCTACACTCATTTCTCATTCATACTTAGCTTAAAATACCTACCTGGGTAGGTTGTCATTTCAATAATCTATTTATCTAATCTAAGTATCTAAGTAAGTATCATTTTCTACCTACTATATGTAGGTGTACTAGAATTGTTCCATCGTACAAAATACTTTCTATATTTGATTAGTGTTTTAGAATTGGTGGCGTTGCACCTTTTGGGGGTAAATATAAAAAAACAAATTGCTGTACTATCATTTTACAAAGTCAGAATTCAGTTCTAAAACAATTCAATCATAGGTTTTAATTTACAGAAGCAGTTAAATCCATTCATTACTGGTACAATCTTGATCAATATGGTATTCAATGAAAAGTATTTGAATTCATTAAATGTATTTATGTTTATACCCCAATAATTAATATGTCTAATAGTATTATACAAGGTCCGGCAGATAAAGCTGACGGTTTCATTGCGTACTGTTGTGGGTACTGTTTGAAGTTAATTTTTGGCAGTTTCCGTTTCCGCACTTTCAGTTGCCATGGGATAGAGAACCAGCGAGCATCGTGCGTTCGTCGTTGAGTCGTATTTTAAAAGTGGCGATTCTGTCGTTGCAACGACAGTTTTGCAATCATTTCCATGTTACAAGAAGGGTACGAATTTCTTTCCGAAACAAAATGTGGGTTGAGAATTTTAGATCAACGGGATCAGCCTTAAAACAAACTCCTACAGGACCTCCAAAATCAATCAGAAGACTGGACAACATTAAAAGAGTGAGACACGAACAGTTACGGCCAACCAAGAACGATACTTGAAAATGTTGAAAATGTACTTGAAAATGTCCTGAACTA
Organism: Nephotettix cincticeps; assembly: GCA_023375725.1. Lineage (NCBI taxonomy): Eukaryota > Metazoa > Arthropoda > Insecta > Hemiptera > Cicadellidae > Nephotettix > Nephotettix cincticeps. The sequence goes on from CM041786.1 coordinate 135,884,349, forward strand.
AAACGAAAACGTTTTGGTTTGAAAAATATGTTATTCCAGCAAGATGGAGCAATGGCTCACACAACAAATGAAGTACCCAGATTATCTGAGGAGGGAGGGAGTTTCGGGGCCGAGTCATCTCGCTGAATGACGTCATTTTTTAAATTTAAATTTGTAAGTGTTTAGTGTCCCAAAAATGATAATTTGAGAGTAAAAAATTTACAATACATAACTGGAGACATGTTAAAAAATGATTTATCTAAATAGTCATTTTTTAAATTTAAATTTGTAAGTGTTTAGTGTCCCAAAAATGATAATTTAGTATGAAATTGCACGTTTTTGAGAATTGTAAAGTATAATAAATGCAAAAAAAATGTTTACAGATACTGGAGTTATAATGATTAAAATGTTTGTATTTTATTAAACCGTAGGAAATATATATTCTGTAATTTATTTTATTTGCAAAGAGTGAATTTTTTCATTAAAACTTGAATTCTGTATTTTTTATTAAAAATAAATAAAATATTGGTGGTTGTTAAAATATTAATTTATTTTATTAAAAATCAACATTAACAAACAACCAAAAAATTTTCTATTTTTGTAGATTAAATAAAATACATGATTAAACTAAAGTAATTTCAAATATAAAAGTGTTCAATTAACAAAAGGGAATTAAGATAAAAATGTTTGACTCCACAACTGTTAGCTTAAATTAATATTGATTTTTGGGAAAATAATAAAAAATGCTATTATTTCTAAATTCATCCTAACAACCCTTAACAGAAACATAGTTAGATTTTCAACTCCAGGCCAAAGCCAGTTGCAAAATAATAGCTTAAAAACCAATTAATATTGAACCATAACAGAGAATGTACTGAATATAATTATTACTTGTATACAGTAATTATTATTGCATGAGAAGTGATTGAACAATGGAGTTTAACACCCGAGGTTAAATCACTCCACGGCTGTAATCTGAGAAAAAAAGAGTTTCCAAGGAGAGTGCAACCACACAGGAAATCCTTCTTCAGATTCCGGGTCCAAACCAAATGGAATTTTCCCCAAACACTTACTGGTGAGACAAGGACAAGACGTTAATAACTGAAGTCGGGGAAGAACAGAACATGACCAAATAGTCAGGGAGCAATTAGAGGTTTAGTCAGTGCTGCGGATGACGGATGACGTGTAACTCCATTCAAATGAGAGGGTAATGCTGTAATGACTGTCATTGAGGATGATCAGCTGATATGTAACCAAACATATGTTGAGCAACTAGGTTGATGATCAGCTGGAGGGTGAAGGTTTACTGTACCAGTTGCCAAACTTGACAGGGCTATAAATGAGATGACATCAGCTGGAATAAAGTGAAAATAACATGGACTTAGGTCAAGGAAATATTTTCTCAATTCAAGATTAATAGTTAATACAGCTTATTGAGTATTTTTGTATACCTTTAAAACATTTTTAACTTTAAAACAAATTTTTAAAAGCTAGATTTTATGTGCTCATTAAATTTTATTACAATAATCTGATGACATCAACAGTTTTAGACATATTTCCAAACACTATGTCCAACTTAAGCGTCTAAAATATGATTACTATGTATTATATGTTTTAAGTATTTAAGTATAGATACAAAATTTTAACAAATTTTCTAGTTTTTGTCTTTTCCCTTGTATACTCTATACTTTGCTATCCTGAAATAATTTCATTTCTGGTAATAGAGTAAAATATCTTGGTATAAATAACAATCTTATAAAATGAGTAATAATATTTTCACTGCACAAAAACTAATGACAATTTTGTGTGTAAACCTTTTAAACACTAGTTATTGTCTCATACTATTTTGTATTCAAAACTGTTTCTTCAAGTTAAACTTTAAAAGTGTCTAATAGTGTAGATCAATTTTATTTTTGGTGTAATTTCTATATTTTATCAAATTTCTAATAGTCTTAGAGTGTAGGAAATTGTTTCAAGAATCTAGGAGTATTATAAAATTACATATTTTTTTATTTTATAGGCATGGTGGCGGAGGAATTGAAACTGCGCAATGCAGAAATCCCATATAACCTCCGGGACCCCCTGGAGATACTGGGAGAGAGGGACTTCCAGTCACCAAAGAAGATCCCGGAGGATGTCAAGGTACAGCACAATCTCCAGTATGGATTAATGGAGGACTCTGATTCTGAAAGTCAAATTTCTCTGTTACAACCTAATTGTTGTGACCAAGAAAAAAATAAATCAGGAATATTTTAAGAATGATTTTAATGTTTTATTTTTATTAGCTGTTCACTGGTGTAAGCACATCTGAGGACTAGACAAACCTAACTGGACATTAAATGGACAAAGGAGTGTGTAGTGCAGCAGTGTTGTCACCAGTATGAAGCGACAGTTATTCTGGCTGGGTGGCTTAGTAGTTTTAGTACCTGCTTCAAAGTCTGAATGTCATTGGTTTGATCCGGAGCAAAACCCTTACAAAATTTTATAATTGTTTCATACTGAATCCAGCTACTTAAGTTCATTATAACCTCTGAAATCCACGAACTTGCTGGTGCGTCCAATGCATCTTCACGTTTCATTAATAAAATAATTCATCAAAAATTAAAAATTAAAAAAACCCCATGCCCCCCCTGATAAACACTAATCACAAAAGCAAAAGAAAAGCAAAGAAAAGAAAAGGTGTCAACTGCAATCCCAATTAAGCCTACAAATGCCGTCAACTTCCACCCAAGCCGGTCACTTTTTATTTAAGGTGCGTCCCCTCCACTATACAATACACTATACATTTGCAAGTCAAATTGGGATTGCTTATGGTCGGGATTTGAACCCTAGCACTTCCGAATGGCTTCGAACATATGGCTCGTCAGCGACACGCCTTAACCACTTCGGCCACCGTGCATAGTGGGAGAAAGCGCTTACTAGGCTATGAAGCATACTCTTGCGGAAAAAAGTGAACTCTGTGAGATAGTTATAAGATAAGATCATAGGGGGCAGCATGGAATGCAGTTTACTAAGTTCTTGATAGATGCCACTGCCTGATGGGCTACATTAGCCGTTGAACAGGGCCGGTTGTTTTCTCGAAACATTAGATTTAAAAAAAAACTCTGTAATGAATGGGTTAGTTAATCATGCTTCTAAATGAATCAGCTGGTTTTTTGACCGTGAAAAAACTAAACAGTTTGATCAAATTCATTACAATCATTACATTCACCCCTTACTCACCTTAAAGTACCCACCATAGCGGGACGGGGTTTGCATTGTTGAAACACAAATTTCTGTTCCTATGAACATATTTCCACTTAATGGTCTCTGCATGATATGTCTTGTGGCAGGGGTCGGATATCCAGGAGTTCCTGAGGGGAGCACGGGTGCTGATCACGGGGGGGACAGGTTTCCTGGGGAAGATGGTCCTGGAGAAGCTACTGAGGAGCATCCCGCACATTGATCACGTCTACCTTCTCATCCGGCCCAAGAAGGGCCAACAGGTTAATGATCGACTCAACGCCATCTTCGAGGATAGAGTGAGTTCAGTCAATTCATCTCCCTAATTTTTTAGTAGTACTACTATTGCTATCGTACTAAATTGTTCAATACCTATATAAATAACTAAGGGAAAAGCTCCTGATAATTTGTTACTGATTTTTTTGTGGAATCAAATAACAGTTTGTAAAGGAGACAAACCAATTTTGTGTCGATGAATATATTGTATAATGAATAACGTCCTATATGATTATCTCAATGGTATTCAACACTAAATAAATCTAAATGTTTTTTTAATATTACTGAATGTTATGGGTAGTTTTAACTCCAATTCCTCCTATAGGCATTTGAAATTTGATTCGTGGCCAGGACTGGGATGGTGGTGTGTCCTGTTAATATACCTTCTTGGAGGTCACAAATTGTGGATAGTTGTGAGCAATGGTCAGTGGGTGTAGTGTTCTCTTGTGTGCATTATCGTCCACACTGTTGAATACTAAGTCCATCCACAAATAACATCCTCAAAATTAGACCAGTTTGTCATTCAGAGGCAGTGGTTCGGACTCCACATTAATCTGTAGGTCCCTTGGACGCCTTTGACTGTTGGGCTATTAATTAACAGTTCTGTCTAAGGAAAATGTCAGCATTAGTCAGTACTGACAGAACAAGACAAGACTACAAGATTGCGCCACAATCATCTTAAACTCATATATCATTCATACTTGGCTTAAAATACATGGGCAGGTTGCCATTTCAGTAACCAACTAATCATATTATTCTCAACAATGTTAGACCATAATAAAATATTATTATTTCTAAGTTTTATTTTTTACTACTATCAACATGATTTTTAACAGAGACACCTCTACAACCAACACCTTACTACCAAAACTCTACCTTATGTCTTATTGGATGAGTTTGTGTCAAACTTGATATTTAGATTTTATTTAACTTTTTATCTCAACTACAGTATTTGGCCTCTAAACGTCCTTCTCTTTAACATATGCAGGCAGCTATTTGATCACTTGGAAATCATTCAGAATGTGTGAAAGAACAATGGATTCTCGTAAGTTTCTTGCCAGTTGGCTAGGAATTTTAATGAAAACCTGTCCCTTGTATTCAAATATTCAGATGTCACAGTCACCATGACCATGAACTTAACACTCTACTACTAATTCTCTACATTCCTTTAGCTCTATCATTTGTTCAAAATAATTGTACATGTTGTTAATTAAATTTTGTATATGTGTAAATAACCCCAGACACAGTAGAGGATAAATTTTTTAAGGATAAATATTTTTCATTCCATAGCACATAAGTTTTGCAAATTCAATACAAATCAATGTATAAATTCGTCACTAATCTGTGTGCCAATAAAATATTGTCTCACATAAGCAACATTATTGTAATCCTATTAACATTTTCCAGTATATATATATATATATGCATTTCAAATCTCTAAAAAGATTTTAGAAAACAGATTTTTATTGATTAAATTATTATTTAATTGCATTGACAATAATAAAAGTGAAGATTAATGAATGTCATGGGATGATATACAACTAATAAAATCTCAGAAAAACAATTATAAGGACGATTGGAGGTTGATTTTTTTATATGTATGGTGTGCTGTCCCAGATATAGGTGTCAAGGAAAACTTCGGTGATTTGGAATGGCTACTATAATCCAGAAAAGGAACAATGTTGTTTGGTGACAAAAATTCAAATTTAGTAACCGTTTTTTGTATAAAACCTGAATCTTACGGATTATCTAACCTCCTTATTCACTCGAAAATTTCTCTTCTTATTCCAACTAGCAAATTTTGTGGGCTGTGAATTTGGTCCTGCTGGTGTTGTCTGACATCATACATTACAATGCTAGCTCACAAAAATCGAAAAACACCAATTAAGTGTTACATCTATTAGGATTTATGATCATGTTACTTCTCCACTCAGCGGCTCACTCAGAAAATAATTATGGAGGGGGCTGACCGGGGTCCCTGTACTCCCTGGACCAACCAACTGAAAACTTTTTAAGAAATTGCTTAGAAAAACTGGTTTTTCAGGCATTACTTTGAATTATTTTTTAGTGCCTGCCACTGCTAGTAGTAAAAATCATTATTTGTAGCAGAACAATTATTTGAAATGTAAAAGCTTCAAATTTAAAATCAAAATGATAAGCCTAAGATGGAATAGAACGTCTTTTCAAACGATATTGTAACTGTAGAATTGTCTAGCTAGTTGATCAAATCTTTATGTATCAGCTGTCTTACAAAACGAAATTGAGTCTTCTGTAGGTCTTCGTTACAAATTGTTAATATGCTGTCTGTATTAACTGGAATTTCCCTGTGGATAATATGAGATTAGCCAAGTCACAGAGATTGCCTACTCTCAGACATTGTGTTTCTTAGGTATGTCTTGATTTTTCAAAGAGTGGAAAACGAGCGCTCTACTGTGTTGGTTGATATAGTCTTGCATCTTGTATGTGATGTTTGATATCGTGGTTGATCAATTTTCAGTAATAAATCAAGATATATGGATGTTTGGAAAGATTGTTTAACATAAATCTTTAGAAAATCAATTGCATTGACATGGTGTTACGTGTTCTTTTGTTGGAGAAAAACTAGCCAAACTTCCATTTCTTAATTTTTGTAGTGAAATGTAGCTCCCACAAACCAGCATTCAGTATGCGATGTATCCAATCTTTGTGAGTTTAAATACACCCGTCGCAGCAGACTAATGAATTTCCAAATCAATAACATAATAATAATAATATATGACAAGTTTTATTGTTATCTGTCGATAAATATGAGAGTTATTTGCCTATTCTCCACAAAATTATCATGGGAAAGAGTATGCAGGTTTGCTGCTGTGAGGAAAGCTGAAATTAGGTGTTTCTAGCAAAAACAATACATATTTTGACCATTTATTTCATCAACATTTGTCCACAAATAAAGGAGTTTACCTAATCTCTATATGATTAACATGGGAAAAGAGTATGCAGGTCAGCTGCCATGATAAACACATAAACTATGATTTTTAAACATAAATGTATGGATCTCAACCAAATGAAGCTAAATATCAAGTTTCATCCAATAATATTGAATAATAAGTAAAACATTAATTTTTCCTTATCCTCCATAAGATTAACATTGGAGCCTCAAAATACAACGTACTGTGTTTAGATTTTTTAATATCTCGGTAACCATTTGAGATAGAGAAAAACTTTAAGGAACTTAATTGTGCAGTTTTTTAAGCTGATTCTAATGGTGAAAGATAAAATTTGAAATTTTAAAAAATTACTTAAAAGCCCAAAAATCCCGTTTTGGGGTACAAAACCCCCCCCAACTACCCATTCCCATTGACCGATATGTCTGGTTTACGAACTCCAAAAAAAAAACACATAAAAACACACACACATGCTCACACACACACACACACACACACACACACACATATATATATATATAAATTTTAACGACTATTGTTTTTGGTCTCTGGGCACCTAAAGAAGAAAAAATAACATGGTCCCGGGCTTAAGTCTCACCATGAGACCTACGGTAATAGCTTCTTCCCTATGGGAAATTCGCTATAAAAGAATGAAATTGTTTTCTTGAAGGGGGAGCTACAGCCCCTTTGGCCCCCTAGTGGGTGCGAGCCACAAAATCCCTGTCTCCACTTAAAATCATGATACATTGTTGATCCTGCAGACTCTTCATATTTGTTATAATCATTCTATTTGCTACGTTCCAGGTCTACAGAAGGCTCAAGGCAGAGGTTCCTTGGTACCGCAGTAAGGTGTCTGTGCTGGAAGGTGATGTGTCACTGCCCGGACTCGGCTTGAACTCACGAGACCGTCAGCTGATCATAGACTCTGTGAATGTTGTTATCCATGGCGCTGCCACCATAAAGTTTAATGAGCCAATTAAGGCTGCGACCACCATCAACGTGCAGGGAACACGGGAAATACTGACACTGGCAAAGGAAATCAAGAACCTCAAGGTGATGCAGATATTGGGAAAACTCAAGTACTGTAACTCATTCCTTGTATTAAAAAAATTAGCTTTAATATAGTTTCAGAGTAAAAGTTCACAGACAGACAGATTGAAAACCTGTCCAAAATTTCTTTGGATTCTGGAGTCTCAACAACAGATATTTTTACTTTAAGCACGAATTTGAAAATTTACAAAATAAAAAACACCTTTTTTCATGTACTAAGTATAAGGGAAGAAATTGAGAATTTTATTGTCTACGAAAAAAGTAGATTGAATACTTGGAAAATAATCATAGTATAGCAAGTTACGTAATGAGTACTGGCACTGAACTTAACAATTATTTAGATCAATAGCAATAGCTGTATAGATAAAAAATACAAAGTTGACTTCAAAGTAGAATATTCTAGGGTAATAATTCATGTTATATGTATAAAAACTAGTCTCAATAGTTTTTTCAATAAATTTAATGAAGTAATGGAAATATTAGTTATTAATTAGTGATCACAAACAGAATTAGTGAAGCTAAAGTACTGGATCCCTAATTTAGTTGTTCTATCTGAATAAAAAAACAATATTATTTGTAAAAAGAGTTAAACAGTGAACTTATTTTCCTTCTTGATGTTAAAAAACATTGGGTCAAAGATAGCGTCATCTTGTAATCCAGCTTCTTGGAGGTCATAAATTGTGGATAGAAGAGAACTATGTAGTAAACAGCGATGTTATAGCCATATGGCGTTTCAAATTTTTATCTTATAAATTGCAAACACCCCCACACCAGAGCTAAGACATATCCATGTCAAAAAACCGACTTCTTTTCATAGAATAACATAAACAAATTTAACAAGTAATAAACAAACAATAATAATAAACCAAAGTAATAATCAATAAACAATAATAAACAATTAGGTAAAACAAATAAATGAATAAACAAATTCAAGTTTTTTCTCTTCTAAAACATTTTACGCTGACACTGTTTTACATTATTTCCTATCTCTTAAAAAAATCTAGTTTAAAATTTATGAAACCAGCGATGAGAACTTTCAGAGGGACCTATGATGTTGATAGTTTGATTATGAGTAAGATAATAAATTAATCACAAAACTGTAAAATGTAGACCACTATTGAATTATTATTACCATTAATTACTATTAAAATTATTTTATGTATTTAAATTTACCTTAAAAAATTCCAACCCAAAAAGAATTATTCTTTTCCGTTTTCTATCTCATCACACCCTTATTTTCTAAAATATTTTTTCCAATTAAATCCTCATGTTATTTTGTAAATTCATTGAAAACCCCCAAAAAATTTATTTACGACAAAAAAAATACCGTAACACACTTAACCTTCACACACTTCACTTAAGGTAACAGAAATATCTGTTTTCTTATACTTCTCTCCATGCACTTTCCTACTTCTACTGTCCAACCTATAACTTTATCCTCGCCATCTTCCCCTTCATAGCCTTGCTCATAGCCTCATGCTAAACCTCAAGTTTTTTTCAGTCGATGGTGCACGTATCCACAGCCTTCGCCAACTGCAACCACCTCCACATCGAAGAGAGGTTCTACGACACTCCTACATCTTACGAGGAAGTTATTCAGATGATGAAGACCAAGGATGAAGCCGAACTGGAGGCTCTCACTCCCAGGTACCACATACACCCACCCATAACAAGTTTAAATGATTCTCACTAACTCCTAATTGCTCGCAAACTCTCTGTCTCATTAACTTAACTTCTGATAAAACTGATATTCTACGTGACGGAATGTTTCTTCATGTTTCAGATGGGTTTTAATTATATCATGTTTTTTCATCAGTGTAAAAAGGACAACCCCTTTTAAATTTCCAAACATTTTTTCTGGACAAAATAAATTATCAGTAAAAATAGTCACAGTGCGTGACCAACTCCACTGGAGACTTCAAATTCACTTGTAACCTCTCTGACACGGCAACTCAAGAATGTGTACAAATCCAAAATTATGTTATGAGTTTGTGAGACTCAACTGTATACTTGTCTTGGGATTTTTAGCATTAGGTTCTTGGACGAGACGGTGTTTATACAATTTTACATTCGACTTACAGACCGAACTAGCTTACACAGTGTGCGAGTATGTTCTTGGGGGTGAGTGTGTTATACCAGGGGTGCCCACAGGGGGGGTCTATGACGCAGACTGCGTCATTGAAATTCTTGGGGGGGGTTCCAAACAATTTTGAAGGTAAACGGATTTTAACAGTGTTTAACGTGATGATTCAAAAATATTTTATCACTAGATAGAACGAAAATAATAAACGTAGTATTAATTTAAACATAGTTTATTTTTCTATCTGAAAATGTATAAATGGCAATGACATGCTCGAATACTGTCCGTGATTGTGGCGGTAGCGAAAGGTCCGGCTAGTTTCAGAAGTACTTGGTTATCTTTGGAGTCATGATGGTGGTCAGACGACAGACACAAGCTGCGCGACTAGGTATGTGATCGTTGCACTTGCGTCTTTGTGTTAGTTACCCTTTTTCATCTCAAAACTAATTTATCACTGAGCTGTTAATAAGTTGTTAAATTTTTATTGTTTTTACACAATTAAAAATACAAAAGCAAAAACTTTTTAAGTATAAATGTTTAGAGTTGTTTTAATGCTACCGTTAGGCATGACAAATGGAACGAACACTGTAAAAAGAAACAATCCTTATAAGGTCAAACAACAGTTGGAAGTGAAATATAAAGTTATTGAGTTTAAATGCAGCGACGAAGCAAGATGAACCATATTTAAAAAGGTATTAAAACCCCTAATTTTTTAATACCTTTATAAATCTTCTTTTAGTTTAGATAAAATAAGGGGTGCTTATGAGTATTATTTACACCTTTGTTTATGGTATGGGGTGCCAACTTACATGGGGGGGCTGGTTCTAAGTTTGGGGGGGTGCTTCATGAAGCTTGGGGGGGTGGGCACCCCTGGTTATACAATCAGTCGACGTTGGTTTCCAAATGTACGAATGGCTAAGGACATCTCATTGCTAGACCATGCAGGGACAGAGCTTTGACGGCCCTGTTTAACAGGGCCGTCAAAGCCTGATGGTCTCGGAGCGAGGTAGCATGGATCTCGAAAGCAACTCTATCTGGAATCAAGGGCCTGTTGCATGAAAGTTGTGTGATTGTGTGTATGGATGTTGAGGTGTGTGCGTGAGTTTTGAGAGAAGGGTAGTACAAGGTAATCCAGCGTGGGGGAGGGGTTGGGTGGGAGGAGAAGGGGGTAGGCCTATCCGTCCACTTTGTTGCTTGCTAATTTTCTGCCTAGCCATGTCATCCATCTAATTTGCTAATGTTTTTTCTTCTTCAAAAAATTTAATAATGTTGAACATCGGTGTAGTTCTCTCTTTGTTTAAAAAAATTGCACAGTTACATCTGTAAAAATACAACTTATTTCCACACACAGGATTTTCCTATCTGGAAATTAATTTTGCGTAAGTTTTTTTATTTGTTTAACCTACTATTTTTATGCAGTTTTTGTGACTTATTTTTATTTTTTTGTACAGTAGGTTAAGATTACTTACTTTCTGTAAAAGCTGTACATGTATTTTTTGTGAAATAAATAAATTTATGACTTGATTTGATTTGACTCTTTTAGTTTGATAAGAGCAAACAATGTACCTGAAAATTTCATGACATTTTATAGAGTGCTTGAGCCATATGTGCTCACATGTCTGTTTCTTTGCAGTTTACTTGCAGACTGGCCGAACACGTATACCTTCACAAAAGCACTGGCTGAGCAGGTGGTGAACAAGGAAGGACGTGGACTACCTATTGCTGTCTTCAGACCTGCTGTCGGTAAATGGTTCTCTCTTTGGTACTCTTGAAATTCTTAAAACAAGTCATTGGTTTTTGGAATAATATTTGGTATACAGCCATATCTTAGTCAACATGTCAATGATATGTATTTATAGTACTTTCAATATTTTTCTATGTACGTATATATGGCTATTGAATACTCAATAAAATTATAATTATTCTAACATAAGTTAAAAATATTCATTAGTTGTACTTTCTAAATAATTTTAGGAACATTTTGTCAGCAAGTAATTGACATTTCATTCATTTATTTTAATTTATTGGCTTTTTTAGATGTTAAAAGTAAAAATATATTTTATAGTCATTTTTTGTCTACATAAACTGCAATAAACAAATTTAGTTATATTCTGGACTTTCTAACATATCCTAATTTGAGTGAGATTACATATAGCAATTACATTGTTCTTTTGCATAATTTGAAGAAGTCCCTGGATCGTAACAAATATATAGTAATTTGGTTCATGTGGTTTGTTATCAGACAAAAATGTCTTTCTGGAACGTGTTTAATCTACCAGATCTGTAATTTACTCATGGTTATATTTACAAGTTTAACTGTTTTACAATTTACACACATTGCCTCACCTCAGGAGTACTCAAAGAAGTTGTGTTGGACCATTCATTGCTGTGGTGAGTCACAAAAAAGTCAATAACAAAAACAAACAGTGGATTTTGATTTTAATCTTCACAAAAATACACTTCTTTAACTCTTACTTTAAAACTACACTGCAAATTCTACATTTTGATCTTAAGAAGTGACTCCGTGACATTTGTGGACATATTCTCACACTGTCATTGTCTCGGTAGTGATATCGTCGTACAAGGAGCCTGTCCGAGGGTGGATAGACAATGTGTACGGGCCAACCGGGCTGATGGTGGGGCTGGGGACAGGTGTTATCCATACGTACTTTGGTGACGAGACTCATGTCACGGACATCGTACCAGTGGACCTTGTCACTAACGCCCTCATCGCAGCTGCCTACCGGGCCGGGACCAGGATGTGAGTCATTGAGAGCCTCATCATAAGTTATTTATCAATAAACATAAATTACAATAAACAAATGATGACCTATACCACGAAGTTAACTAAGTACCAAACCAAAGTAAACAAATTTACTGTATAACGCTGAACTTTTGTTTGACAGTTAATTAGATCTTCAGTTGTTTCATTTCATATTAATATGGTTGAGCATAAACCTAAATGCGCAGTTTGATGTGACCAATTCTTATCCCATATTCTGCTCTTTTGCTAGTGAGGGAAACATTCCGGTCTACAACTTTGTCAGCTCCAGTCAGAACCCGATCTCGTGGAAGACGTTTCACATCCTTGCCCACAAGTACGGTCACAACTGGCCAACAATCCACGCCATCTGGTATTACTTCTTCATGACCTTCGAGAACCCCATTGCCTTCACGATCGCCAACTTCCTGTTCCACACATGCTTTGGCTACATTATGGATGGATTGGCTATAATCACAGGCCGCAAACCCATGTTAGTAAAATATTTTCATTGTAAGATAGTTTTGTTTAAACTTCCTTGCATCCAGTTTTAAATCTGAGTAAATTTAAATGAGTGAATGTCATTTTACTTGATATTGTCGCAGTTGTTGGATCTTCCACTACACAAATCATTTGAAGCAATCAACAAAGGACTTTTGAAAATTGTATGTATAGAACATGCATTTTATGTTGTGCATTATTTTATAATATATTAATTTATATTGGTACTAAAGTTTAAAATGTATTAAGAAAACAGATTTTACAAATACAATTACTTTTTCCAGGCTTACAAAAATATACAAAAAATTGGACTTATTTGCGGACACAATGACTTACTTCGCTAATAGAATTTGGACATTTAAAAATGACAATACCCAATTACTGTGGCGATCGCTAAGTGAAAAGGTAATAAATAGTTTCAATTAATGGTTTTGTATGAAACTATATCTGCATACTACTTATTAAGTACTACATTATTATTATTACTACTATTGTTACTACTTATTATTACTACATTATATCATATAAATTCGTTAAAGAAAAATGTTTATTTCATTTATGGATCAGTTGTTGATCGATGATCAGTTATTTTGAACATCAGTGTTGACTTTAAACTTTTTAAACATTGAAATTATAGCAGATTAATCAACTGTAGCTTGGTTGTGAGGCTTAGCAGTATTTTTCATTTCATCATTTCTGATTACTCATAGCCAGTGGCAGCTAGGCCTGAAGGGGTACCACGGCAAAACCTTGAGATGCCCCCACTTTATATAACTTTTCTTAGAGGGCCCTGAGGCATTGCCCCATTGTAGCTACGCCACTGTCTGTAGCAAATGATATTTGACCACTTTGCTTATAAGCTGTTTTGTCCATTCCACTAACAGCTTTTTTCCTGCTCTGTAGGACAAACAGCTGTTTTTCTTTGACATCTCCCAGATGTCATGGGAGTATCATGCTCAGGCGCTGTGCATCGGGTTGAGAGTTTACCTGCTGAAGGATGACATCGACACTTTGCCATATGCTCGCAGAAAATGGAATAGGTGAGGGAAGTTTGTTAAAATAAAATATATTATAGCATTCAGATTCAAACCAGATAATGAACCCTTGGTTATATGTGTGCTGGGGATTAATGATTGAGAAATTTTAAACATATACAGTATGGTTTCAAAGTCCCTTCCCCTACTATTTTTCTACAATTTATATTTAAAGTGATTTTCAACAAATAGCACTGCCTTTTTCCCGTGAAGGCAATGCCACAATCAAAATTCAAAAAAGTTTACACCGGTTTTAAAATGTCCATAGATCTGGTTGTAGGAGTCAACATAAAAGTTTTTCATTAGAAGCTCCTCATGTTATTTAATAGCACTGTCTTTCTCCCCTGAAAACAGTGGTGCAATTGAGATTTAAAAGAATGCATCACTTTCAAGATATCCTTAGATCTAGAATGAAGAGGTCAACCAAATAAATTTTCATTAGAAACTTGTCTTGCGACATGAGGTATGACTGTGAAAACACATGTTTTCCAAAAAAAATAATCGTATGTTTTATTTTCCAGTATAATTTCTTGTTCCGAAAAGGTATTACCGTATATTGTTAATTCATAATTTTTTATGGACATTCATCATGTGTTTGAATTTTCCCTACAGGCTGTACTGGCTGCATATGATTGTTTCTACGTTTCTGTCATTGGTCGCGTTGAAGCTCTTGGTCATGTTCTTGCGTTGCCTGCCACTTTGACCTGCCTCAACACTTATGTGACGTCAGTCTACACAGACCTGTGTTCCTGCCAAGACTCCTTGGAACAAAAAAATGAACTCTTACTTTTTACATACTTTTACCAAACTTAAAATATAGTTAAACCCATTAGATTAAGACTTTAGATTAATTTACTTTTAAACAAATATAGTATCATGATTCCTGATTCCTGTGTTCTTTTTACATTATGTAGGCACGGGAACAACTAAAACCACTTCAAAACAATATCAAAGGTAGTGAGTTAGACTAAATTGTACATAGTTACTAGAAGCTTGAATCAAGAATTGAAAACTTCTAGGCTAAAATGTGTGCAAGAAGTCCTTATTGTCTAATCAAGCACTGTATGTAGTTGTAATCTCTTGCCGATATACATCCTATAATATCATTACAATACCTGCAATCTATGTACAAAGTCCCTCTCCTAGATAGATATTGGAGTAAATATAGAAACTTATTGAAATGACAATTGTATTAGTCAACCAGAAAACATAAAACACTGTTAATATCACAAGGACATCTGACACACTGTGCAAAAGAATACCATAAACATTTTCAACTCAACAAAAGTAACACATAGCACATTAGTGAGATACTTCTATCAAGGTCTTTATTGTATTGTAAATTTGGAATGCTAAGTGATTTTTAAGAAAAAAGGACATGCTGTGCTTACTTGTTTATTTGTGCATTATTGCTAAAAAATAAAATAAAATTATTTATTCAACTCTTTTCATTGGAAACTTCCTATTTGTATCAAAATTGTAAGGAGTGTTAAGTCTGCTTTATTATTCAACGCCTCTATTATATCTTGTATCTTAAACATGCATTGAATCATGTATTGCGAAGAGCATATTAATTCATATTCATAAATAAGACATCAGCCCACTGAGGACTCACACATGTAATTAGCAGTAAACCTGTCCTTTGAACAGTTTGGGTTGTATGACTGAGTATTTAAGAAATAAGAAACTGTTCTCAACAAATATATCAAATAAAGAATTGTCTAAAACTTATTATGACAAATGTTAACCTGAATTCATAAAGACATAACTATAATAAGAAACAAGAAATTGTCAGCTCAATTATTTGTTATTAATTTCAAATTATTATAAAAATTAGATTAAAATTGAAAATGTTACATTTTGTTTGAAGACATCCCAAATAATAGACCTGTATTTCCATCTATATAACTTATTCTTAATACTAAACGTAATTAAATTACATTTATCACAAAATTACACTTCTGACTTAAATGAAATATACAAGAGGGTATAAGAACTAAAACATTACATAAACAGTTTTATCACAGAATTGTACTTAAAATGGACTAGATTCAGTAAAATAAAAAAATATACCATACAATCTTAGAAAAATAACTGATCTTTAACACATTCACATTAGCGATCTATCATTTTTAATATAAATACTTTCAAAACAAATTAAGTAAACCTCATATCCAATCTTTAACTAAAGAAAAATTCAAAGATTAACTGAAAGCTTCAGACCTATTCCCCAAAATGTTTTCAATTTTTCAAATT
Source organism: Nephotettix cincticeps (assembly GCA_023375725.1). Lineage (NCBI taxonomy): Eukaryota > Metazoa > Arthropoda > Insecta > Hemiptera > Cicadellidae > Nephotettix > Nephotettix cincticeps. The sequence continues at coordinate 135,900,435 of CM041786.1, forward strand.
TTCAATGATTGTTTAAAATCAAACCTTAAAGGTTAATGTTTATCAGTAAAACTTTTTATACTTACATTAAAAAACATTTCAAAATACAGCAGTACAATTTTTAATTTTACAACTGTCATTTATGTTAAATCACCTTAAGAGATTAAATGTTCTAAAAATTCAAAAAATGTTGCTAATATTGCTAAAAACTGGGGTTTTGTTTTAATATCTCCATTACTTTATTGCAATGTGGGTCAGTTTAAAGTAAAGAAAAACCTATAATTTTTTTTATTGTAGGCGCTCAATTTCATAGAGAAGATGAACAAAAATATCTTTTTTAGCGCTACAGAAAGACGAACAATAAATTGAGAAAAGACCCATTTCATCATTTGAGGGCATACATGAACAAACATGAAAATAACACAGTTATTTAAATCAATGTAGAGACAAACCTCTAATTTTATTTATAATTTATATGGATATACATTGTAATATAATTTAAATAGACTTTGGTTGTTATTCTTTGATAGAACCTTTAAAAACAATCTCTATTTCTACAATCCATGTTAGCCAACCAATTCAGTTTGTTACAAACTGCAGGATAAAGCTTATTTCCAATAACAAAAAATGGCAATCAATATTGTTTACCAATCTCTAAATATCTATATAGTTGATTAAAGGGCTAAGATTCTAAATACAAAAATATTTGTTTATTTTGAGCCGATTTCAATAGGTACTGGTAAAAAAAGAGATTATTATTTCAATAAATTATATTTGTACAAGTAAAAACCTCCAAAACCTTTTTTTGAGTTCAAAAACTCCTGTTTGTAACCTGTTTTTAGGAAAATCTATTTTGTTTTGGTTTTATAGGATTTTTTATTCAGAAACAAGAAATGCAGAGATTTAATTGTGAAGTTTATATTTGTAATAATTGGTTTTATTGTAGGGTACCAAGTTTTTTAAGAATTGGACCAATTCTTAATTGTAGTTTTAAGTTTTAAGGTTAGTACAGAGGCAGAAGCTAACAGTGAGAAAATTACTTTTCCCTACACCTACTATATAATAGTACTCTGGAATAGAGCAGTAAAGTAAAACTTTTAGTCCCAAGGGAAGGGAGGTAATGTATGTGGTTTTTAGTCATAAGGGAGAAAAATTAATCTCATAAGAATAAAAGGGGGGACTGGGAACACCTGTAATGAACTATTAGAAATAATAGCAGCTGACAGTAGAAATTAAATTAATTCTTTGATGGTTATAGCTAATAGTTTGCATTGATTTCTTTGAGATTATCTTTGCCAACCTGTAAAATTATAGTGATTCAGGTCAACTAGCCACCATTATTGGGCAAACAAATCGCAACACTATTTATCTTAGTTAGTGTGTTCCTGTACAGTTTCAGTTTGATGGATTTAATAAAAGTGGTCAGATCACGACATAGAGGAGACTGAGGAATAATATCATAGACTAACGATAGTGTCAAATATTAGTCTTTAGATAAGATTATCGAAATGGAGACCATACCACAAGGTAGGTATTTTAAGCCAAGTATGAATGAGGATTGAGTGTAAGATTGTGGCGCGATCTTATAGTCTTCTTACTGACTAGTTGACATGTTTCGTAGACAGGACTGTTAATTAATAGCCCAACAGCCAATGGCAACTAAGAGACGGTTTAACGTGGAATCAGAATCACTGGTCTAATTATGAGAATGTTCTTCGCGGATAACGCAGTTTTTAATTATGCAGAAGTTAATCCACACAAGAGAACACTACACCCACCAACCATCACTCACAACTATCCACAATTTGTGACCTCCAAGTAGCTGAATTACTGGACATTACCACCATTCCAGTCAAATATTATTCTCTATTAGAGTCTACAATATTATTCTCTCCTCTCTTCAGTGGGTGCCTTTGTGTGACTTTAGACTAACTTAGGTTGGCCGTTCAGTTAATCAATAGAGGTAGATTCAGGAGAATATGCAGCTCACTTTTTACATGGATATAGTCATAGATGAACGGATAGTAAAATCCGTTCCTCTCTAATATAGTCTTGGGGGAGGTTTGTTAGCGATTTGCGGGACGCAATAAGTGTGATAGAAGTGCCTTCATATGGCTATGAGAACAGCTGTTTAGAAGAAATGAAAACATTTCCTTCAGACACGTCCATGATCTAAGCTATTTCCCACAGGGGAGTAGTAGAATTAGATACAATTAATTACAGTAATTAATTACTGTTTCGCCAAACAATTTTACGTTGCCTGCTGGTTTAGTCGTCCTTCTACCTTACAGTTGGATACACTGGTAGCAAGTCAGCTGCAGTCCTGCACCTGCAGACGACATAAGTTAAAGTTGTTAACTTTTATTTTCAAGTTAAATTACAGAATATTCACAAAGTCTACTGTGGTTATAATCTTAAAATATATTATTATTGAGATTTAACATTTTCACTATAAATGTTTAGATCTCCTATTGCTCACTGTTATCGCCATGTAACTTCAACTTGTATGAAACAAGTAAAACATAATTTCAAGATAGGGCTACTGATAACCTTCCATTATCATACAATTTTATGTAACTACCAGTAAGTAAAATATTATTCTTTCATTTATTATTTGTTCAATCATATTTTTTTACAGTACTAGATTGAAAGAAATTCTTTTAATGTCTCACTTTGAATCATACATTCTCGTTAATAGTCATTCTAGGCTAAATAAAGATCCTAACCCTAAAGGATTTTGCATAATTGGTTTGCATCGCATTAAATATTTGATTTGCACATAATGAGAGTGCACCATGAACAATGGATAACATTGTTGAAGCAGAATCCTTTAGTTCTTCAGCTTATGCCGAAGAAAGTAAAAATAACTCTCAAGACTTGTATGTGATAGGAATTTATCATATCCTTTTGAGTACATAACTAGTTAATTTAACTAGTTCTAACTAAAAATCTTGAGCCCTTTCCACCCATATATTTGCTACATGTAATACTATGTTACATTTATTCATTGTTCTGTAGGAAAACGAAGAGTGAAGGAAATACAACATTAAGTGTTCAAATGGCAGACCAGTTATCAACCGACTTGTCAAGTGTTTTCTCTGGCAAGGTGGATAGATACAAAGGTATCCATGTGAAATCTTCAGAAAATCGATGTGACTTAGCAAGTTTTTCGTCCAGGCTTGAAGGTTAGTACAAGTAGCTGCACTCTCACCACTACCCACCCCCTTCTCCCAGGCGTGAATAAATTTTAATGTCAATGACCAAGAACTTGATAATAAAAACAAAAACTAAATTATTGATTATGACAATAGGCCTAATAGTGATGAATTATTAGTGTCAATAATTTGATAAAATCCTATCTTCCAATTACTTGCTGTCATACAAATAAAGTTACATAATGCATGCCTACCTATGTTTAGGTTTACTTTCAAAGTTTTGTCATGTTATAATTACTTTGAAATGCTGTCAAATATTAGTAAAACTTTCTATTTTGTGTTGTATTATGTCTAACACTGTATAATTTCTATTAAATTTTTATATATTTAGGTAAAGGTTTATTGGATGTAACAGGTAATATCGCAACTAAATGTACACATTTTGTTGTTAATTCCTAAATTAGAGGCATTTTATTTGTCAAGATAAAGCATACCTACAACTAACTGTTTTTTTTGGGAAAACTGTCTAAACCCAAATAACAGAAAAAAATATAAAATTGTTAGTTATTGCATTTATAATAGTTTATTGACGTTCTGGAGATAATTTTTGAAATACTTCAGGTGCCAGTCGCTTGGGCATCAAATACATGTAAAATCCTCAACACTGGAGCTCTCCCATTCTTTCACATTATTTCTGAACTTTTTAGTATTACTAGATAACAATGACACTTGCTCTTATATTACTGTTTAGTTCCTATGGGTTTATGTGTTCAATATATAGAAAAAATATGGCAACAATGGAATTGGAAGGAGGTAGTAAAGTAGTATTTTTCAGTTGTGTTTGGTTCAGTTTTCAAATACTATTAAATTAAATATAGTAATCTTTTTTTCAGCTTCTCTCCAATGCTGGATCACTGAGAAATTGCAGGCGGTTTGGTTCTCTGTTGGCTTGGAGCAGTCAGAATGGATTCCATTGTTGACAAAGGTAGGTCTAAATAATCACAGGAGCGTTATAACGTCCCATAAATAGGTTGTGTGGATGTATTTTACTAACATAAGCTCTCTAACAAAACGTGGGAAAGTCGTTATTCACGACGCATATACAAATTCAATAAGAAGTGGCAGGTGGAGGCATCTGTCATCAATTAAGTGAATTTATCACCTTTGTGACCGTGATGCCCTCTGAGGGCAAGCAACCGAACCTGTTGACGAAGTTCACTAAACTGCCAATAGGGCACGTCTTATAGCCAAGTAAGTGCTTTCTACTCCTAAGCATGGTGGCTGTATTGGTTAAACCGCTACACTGATGAGTGTAATGTTCTAGCCATTCAGAAGTGCTAGGGTTCGAATCCCGACCATGAGCAATCCCAATTTGGCGGAGAAAGGGGCCACCTTAAATATAAGGTGGCCGGCTTGGGTGGAAGTTGACGGCATTTGTAGGCTTAATTGGGATTGCAGTGGACACCTCTTTTGCTTTTGTGGTTAGTGATTATGAGAGGGGGGCATGTTTTATGCTTTTTTTTGTTTATACCTAATATTCCAAAAATATATAAGTAATTAGATTTCACATAAAGATATGCAAGCTATAACTCATTTTTAATCTTGTTAGTTTATCCTTATTGTATTAACTTGTTTATTTTAACCTGTAGAATCATTTGTAATCAAACTTTTAATCTGACTTTTCTAAAATCTTTGTGACAAATCAAATGTATTAAAATAAATATCCACTGGAAATAAAAATCTTATATTATCTAATATAGCCTATTTACAAATCCATACCACCACTGATAAGACGGAGGACAGTGAAACTTTGAGTCCAGTAACACCAACACAATACGAAGATGTTCTTACTTTATTTGTGCATTATTAACCCTCCCCAGGCTAAATTAAATGATTGGCTGGGGTAAAATGTTTCTAAGTTCAAGTTCAGGGTATAAATTTGTTATTTTATGTTTTTAATTTGTTTGAAAATATTTATAGATTTTTTTAAATAGGCCCGCAAAAACCTTTGGTGGACGTTCTGTCACTGCCTAGAACAGCAATCATTGAAATGAGAATACTACTCATAATCTTGAGTATTTTTCTGGTAGGAGGGTGGATATATCCACCCATCTGAGTCATTTCACCCTGCTCCCTGACATTAATAATAATCATTATATAATTTGGAAGAAAGTTTAAACCGCACTATTCTGTTTCCATGTCTACATCCCCATCAATAACACAACTTAGTGAGCATATGTCAGGTTCACCAGAAGCAAAGTCAATGACATAATCTTTGCTGCCAAATACAAAATCCCTGACTGATATACTTATATTTAGCACATCTATCATATCTTCAGCAAAATTGGTTTCATTGGGTTAAGCAATTTTACTTACAAAAAAGCAGAAATCAGTTGAAAAAGTCATGAAAATCAACGATGGCAACTAAAAAATTATCTATAAATTATAAAAAATTATCCGTCTGTAACTCAATTTTACTTTTATTTATGTACTTTTTTTTACAGTAATGTGTACTGTTTTATGTTTTTTTTTTTTTTTTTGCTTTTTAAAATAAAATTATATAAATTTTTTAAAAATTTTTAAGTGGTTGTTTTTTGTTTTTTGTGTTTTTTTTTTTGATTAATTGAAAATTTAAATTTTATATTGATAGTTTGATATTACAGTAATGTGTACTGATGCTACTGTTATTGTTTGTTTGTTAGAAAGATCAGCTGTTTGGCTTTGAAACAAAGACAATAGTAAATAAGTATTTAGCAGCGCTCGTGGTATGATAAATTTGTTGTAACCCACTTTCCGGACTAGTCCCTTTTCCAGTTTCATCCAGATTGTTTTTAAGTCCCTCTGATATTGATTAGTTTCCATCACAGCTGACTGATCGGACACAGCTGTCCATTGGGGTGGTATGATGAAAACAATTAAATGGAACTGTTGTAGTGTAGTAAACTTTTAATTGAAAATAAGGTTTTATTGTGCGAAACTGAAGAGAAATTAATATTAAACTTAAACATAATACAGTCTTCCCATATAGTACATTTCAAAGTCTTCAAACTTGCTCTCCTCTGTAACCAATGTCTAATTCTGTGTGTAAGTTTCACTATTGGGTGTTATATCTTGTGCTTCTTCAGGTAGATGTGAAGATGAAGCAATGTGGTAATCTAGTATTGGTGTGAAAGAGTGTATAGTTCTGTGTTTCATGTGTTCTGTAATTTTCTGTTGAATAGAGATTTATGTTTCCTCGTGGTACAAGGTAATGATGGCTTATGATACAATTGATTCCTCCATATTTGTCGCACATCAAAGAATAATTTTATTTAATTCTATGGCTTCTACTTTCTAAACTAACGGATCATACTTGCTGGTCCGCACTTGTTTTTTTAATAAGACCTTTTCTGAAGCCAAAAACCATGTAGGAATAGTGTTTCCATGACTTAACCTTCTTTTTTGTCAGGTGTTTATAATCTGTCGTGTTCATAGTAGGAATCTTGTGCAGTGAAGAGCTTCCACTAAAACATTTTCCCAATAAGGTAATAAAAAAGCCTTGACCACAACATTCATTATTTTTGCAGTGCATACCCCTTACCCTATAGCCGGTTAGGCCTACTTGTGGATTTATACTAGGCCGATTAGATACATGTGTCATCATCTGTGTGTTTGTAAAATTATACCATAACCTAAAACTACAGAATCTACACTAAATGTTAATAGACAAGCTAGTGTATGTTAGTCACAATAGTATTATATTTAAAAACAACTAAATAATTTATATTTAATGGCTAGGTCTAGTTATCTGTAGGAAGCTGACTTTGAGGAATATAAGACTGCTTTTTAAGACGTTCAATTCTGATGATTTGTATGTATGTCAAGCCCTATGCTAAAGGTTTTTAGGGTTTTTGTTAATCACTTAAACATTAAAATTGCAAACGTAGCATTATACACGGTGAAGGAACAACAGTCAACATTCAAAGTCAAACCTAACATTCAAACTGGTTCAATGGCTCCATAATCAGTGAAAACCTGCAGTGTGCATGCAGGAACGCACGTGTCATCTGCATATGGGATGGACAAGAACAGACGCATGATTCGCATCATACCTGTTAAAGCAATTAATTACAGCATTTCATACCAACTGTAGATGATAAATGCAGATTATTCATTCTTGCCCTCAATCCTTATATTTTTCTTAACCTCCTAGAGGTACATCAGGCTAGCTTTGTCAACCAGAAACACTATTGACGCAGAACAGAATGGTTTCAGATTCCACCACAACACGCAGGATGGCGCCACCGTCGCACTGGTCCGCTGGCTTGGTCCGGAGCCATCGCGCGTGCCTGGGTTTGCACACACCATGGTTGGGGTCGGAGCAGTCGTCGTGGATGGGGACGGACGATTGTTGGTGGTGCAGGAGTCGTACAGGGGTCATCCCTATTGGAAACTGCCTGGCGGGTATGTGGAGCCAGGTATGTTACCAGTCACCTGATGTAGGCTAGTTGTTGGATGTTGGAGTTGTGAAGGTTCCCCAAGCCAAGGGTAAAGCGAGGCATGTGAGCTTCACATTAAAGTGCATGCATAAAAAATTGATAGGAAAGCTACTCCTTATATATAGTGTCCTTCATAACTCTACAACTGATGGGTGTTTTAGCCTTAACTGAATGTGAAAATAATTATGCAACTCTTCTTTTAATAGTCTGTATAAACAAAATAACCTCGTCGCAGCAGACTGCGCACTCAGCGAATTACCAAATCAATAATATAATAATATATGACAAGTTTGGTCAAAATCTGTCGATAAATATGAGAATTGTTTGCCTATTCTCCTTAAGATTAACATGGGAAAGAGTGTGCAGGTTTACTGCTGTGAGGAACACTGAGAGTAGGCATTTATACTATCAAAAATTTGTATATTCAACATTTATACTAACTTTCATCAACATCTGTCCATAAATAAAGGAGCCTATTCTCCATGATTAACATCGGAAAAGAGTATGCAGGTTTGCTACCATGATAAACACATAAACTTTGATTTTTAAGCATAAATGGATGAACCTCAACCACATGATGCTAAATATGAAGTTTTATCCAAAATATTGATTAATAAGTGAAATATTAATTTTTCCTTATCCTCCATAAGATTAACATTGGAGCCTCAAAATGCAACGTATTTTGTTTAGATTTTTTAATATCTCGGTAACCGTTGGAGATAGAGGAAAACTTTAAGAAACTAAATTGTGTAGTTTTTAAGCTGATTTTAATGGTGAAAGATAAAATTTAAAACTTTTTAAAATTACATATGAAAAATACAAAAAAAACATTTTTAGTACAAACCCCCCCAAACTACCTGTTCCCCTTGACCGATATTTCTAGTTTACATATTCATTTTACAATTACAATTAAGTTACATGCAGCTCTCTCAGGTGATTTTTGGTTTCTTTTTAATGTAAGTGATACTTTAATTTTAATTGCTGAAAATTTTGTCCTCAAAAAGATTAAATTTGTAAATTTTATTTTAACCGTTAGAAAATCAGCCCAGTGGATGGATCCTAAAAAAAATATTTTTGGGGTTACGAAACCCCCTAAACTACCTGTTTATTTTGTGTCTAGATTACCAAATTCGGTCGTGATCGGACCGTTTTTACAAGGGTTATTGTGTTCAAAGATACATACATGTACATGTAACCTACAATCATTGTAGGTTTTAAACTTGTTGTCAAATACAATATTCACTTATAAGTTAAATGTGGGAGCCTAAAAAAATTAAACCTAATTATAATCAAAGCTAGTCTGAGTTGCAGTGGTGTGCGACCTTTCTCCTGCCCACTGGCAATAGTACGGGTAACCCTGCTTCATATATGAGTACCTACACGAGTAACCCTGCCACCATCCTTGTCGTGTGTGGAGCTGTACCAGTGAACCTTTCCATTCAAATGTTTCAGTAAAATCCCTTACCTCAGTGGTACGAAATGAGCCAATTAACCCTACTGGTTGTAGTACAACCTCAGACATCTAAATTTTTTTTCATCTGACAGTTGTGAGTGGTCTACCAACATATGCAGCGAGCTTAAAACTTACATTCGTTGATAGCTTGTTTTTATTTGTTTCCGTACAAAGAATTATATTTTAGGTGAAGATATTCCTGCTGCTGCCATGAGGGAGGTTTTGGAAGAAACAAACATTAAGACGGAATTCAAATCCTTGATTGCTTTTCGTCACTCACACTCCGCACAGGTAATCAATATTTGATGACTATTTGAGGAATGATACCGTTTTGATGATTGGAATTTTGGATGATATTTATCAAATTCACTTTTATTTTTATCGATTGTGGACAATATGAACACCCTGCTAAATTTTGTGGTAGAGATGTACTATACTGATGGTCACTATAAAACAATGATAGCAATATATCATAAAAATATATTACGTTACAATAATGACACATGCGAACTATGATAGTATTTGGCTATTCTTGTTTAAAAAAGTCCATTTCGATGGCTGCACATTGTCTGTCTCAGTTGTTAGCACATCATCATGTGGTATCATAGCACTTGTACTTAGTTGTATTTCGTTTTAACATACATTCGACTCCCTCTAGTCCGGACTCAGATGGTTAGGACGTTGGAGGATGGTCCAAACTACATCTTGGAAATGGACGTTTTTGTTTATTTCCTATCTAAATATAAATAAATAACATCACAAACATCAGTTTAGTTTACAATTGCGTTTGATAGGGATTTAGATTCACAATCTGTGCAAATCCGTCCAAAGGCCTCTGCCCCAGAGGGCATGAAAGAGTGTTGTGTCAAGTTTTATAAATTTACTACTCATGTAACAAACAGTAAACACATGTTTAACTTAAGATTATGTTTAAAATAAATAGTTTTGTGAAAGGTATAATGCCTACTCTCATAGTGTAATACGAAACTAAAACTATTAATATCTTCCCATAAAACAAAGAATCTAGTGGATTAATTTCCATTTTCAATCCAATCCACCCAACGACCTAACTGTAATCATTTATTATAGGAAAGATATACAACAGCTGATTATTATAATAAACGTAATAATATATTGTAATTATCATATTTGACTTTTAATTTGAAATAAAAATATAAATCATAATTTATATTAAGTGGTGATTTAAAGCTGTCATTTTTATCATTAATTTCTTCATATTTAACATTATGAATGATCAGATATTATAGTAAAGATACGTATTGAATGGAGTAAAATATATGTTTGAAGAAATAATGATGAGAAAATTTGTAAACAAACTTATTATAATTAAAATGATTTGAAAAACGCCATTAAAACTTATTTTTTTTTTTATTTGTTTCCGTACAAAGAATTATATTTTAGGTGAAGATATTCCTGCTGCTGCCATATAGAGAACAAACATTAAGACATCTGATTGCTTTTCGTCACACGCACAGGTAATCAATAATAACAGACAGAATTATACAGTTTTATGATTTTTATGAGATTTTTATCGAAAATTAATACAATTTTATTTATGAACATTTTTTTAACAAACTTTTGTTTACAATCTGTTCAGTACCTGTAGAACAATAAGTAAATATGATACATTTATATAACATGAATTAGTAATAAACCTGTATTTGCACTAATGTATTACATTAATTTTAATTTTAAAATTTATTCAAAACGGTCCAGAAAATTTTGTTTTTTGAGCCAATATGTACATTCACTGTTGTCTAACAAGTTCAGAGTTAAATCATTTGGATGGTCTTCTAATTTTAAATGATACTTTTTGGTCAATTTTAATATTTCATTTTTTACAAATGGAATTTTTGTTTCAGTATGGAGAACTTAATTAGTTATATACCAGGGAGCTTGTTTTTCATAAATCTTCTTGAAATGAAAATCTTATTTTTTGAAAATGTTGAAAATAAGAATTTAAGTGTTATTTTGGAATTAGGTTTCACTGATTATATTTTACTTGCATATTACAGTATTTCTATATTTTGCTTCAAAATCTGTTTTATCACTATTTCTAAAACAAAACTTTAATTTTTTCAGTTTGGGTGCTCAGATCTCTACTTCATTGTTGAGTTGGTACCACTGAGTTCTGCCATTACCAGTTGTGAAGTGGAGATCGAAGACAGCCAGTGGATGGATGTATGTTTTACAATTTATTACAACTAGCTGACCTGGCGAACTTCGTACCGCCTAACAGTAATGCATGTCTTGTTAACTTTTAGATTAACCTAATTGGATTTTATTTATTTAATAAATTTAATTTCTTAATGCTACAACAAAGTCGGGTCATGCCACCACAGTGCTGTTTTTGTGCAATTCCTCGTTCATCTTTAGAGGATAAACTCGCATTTTTCCGATGTCGAATAGCATTTCGGGTATGTTATGAAAGATTAGATCTTCTGTGTCGTGGTATTGTTTATAAAAATTCTTATCTAAAATACTATAAAACGAGCAATTTGTATATATATATATTATATATATTTGCACACGGACTAACGGCGCCGAGATTTTCTTTAAATTTTGGAAATAACTAATTTCCGAGTAAAATAAGTTCTAGATAGAATGCCAGGAAAATGTTTTTCTTGATATTAAGTTTAAAATCAAAAATTTAACATGAAACTTTATGGAGAATCACATGTAAATTTGCACACTGATCTCGAAAACGGCGCCAAGTTTTTCTTTAAATTTGGAATAACTAATTTCCGAGTAGAATATTCTAGATAGGTCTAATGTGTATCGTGTTTTTTGAATATTAAGTTTAAATTAAAAATTTATTATTATGAGAATCAAATGTAAACATGCAAACCAAAACATGTTTTTTATTTCTTGATAAGAGGGCAAAGACATATGTGAATAGAGGTTTCATAAATATTTGTTTAATGTATGAATAATAAAATTAAGGTTATAATTTGAAAAAATTAGGATAACATACTGAGCGAAATAAAAGCAGAAAAAGTATTTTTATTTGTTTTGATAGATAACGTTCGTTGTATTGCTTACCACTGTAACAAACTATTAATTGATGTATTAAACTCTCTCTTTTGCTTTTCAATCCTCATTACCGTTATAAAAAAATCAGTTGATAAGGCTTTATAATAACGGTATGGGTAATTAACAGTAAATGATGGCTTTGGCTTTTAAAAGACGTTAATCGTTAATTGACAAAATCGTAGCCAGTTGTAGCATCGGCCTCAAGAATATCCGCATTCATCCCACATAAATGTTTTCATTGAGTAATTTTTATAAATAGATTTTTCTATTCAGCAAAATCGGTCGGTATATTTATTAATTACTGTAATTACAATTCTAATTCGAAACAATAATTACAATTCTAAAACTCGTAAAAAACAACTCATTATTACACTGGAGCAAACTAATCAACCGGTAATCTATAAATACATATTTTCAAAACAATCACAAAGATTCGCTGGAAATGACGCACAATGATGTTAGCTGTAGACTAATGAAAATAAAGCAACAAAGAATCAGCTGATAATAGAATATTCACATTATTGATGTATGCATATGATCAAAATGCATCACATCTTTTCCTCATAAGCTTAACATATACAAAATTTACAGGCCAGTGGGGCTTAGCCCTAAGGTTAAATACAAAACTAAATATGCCTATAAACTGCTCGGAGCAGAGACAAATCCAAATCATTAAAATCGGTCCAGCCGTTCTTGAGTTATTAATTGTGTAACTAACACGACTTTGTTTATATTATTATTATCGTTATATATTTAGATTTAATTTCATTGAAACAAAAATTAGCTTGACATTTGTATCTGCATTATTAATATAGGCCTATGATATTTGTAGATCAGAGTCAATGTTAATATCAGATCCAAGGTGTAAAACGTATAAGCCAAGAAACAGCAAAGATTTACTCATTTAGAGAACACCAAGAAGCACATTCTTCATTTCTAATAAGACAATAGCTGATTGAATATGGGCATTAACACTAATAGTTTTCATTGTGAAGGTACTAAAAATCTATACTGTGCTCTTTCTTAACAGGAAAAACTGGAGAAGAAAGAAATACACACCTGGGAATTTTGTCCTTTATGATGTTGTCTAAGTGTTGTTAAAGCCATGTTACCACATGTTTTTTTACGTACGAATTTTTGTGTTTCACAAATAAAAATAACATTTATGGATTGCTGTAACAAATATTAACCCTCCCGTACTTTGCCCTAATTGGGCGTAGTCCTCATATAAGAAATGAGGTTGGAGTAAAACATTTTTCTTTGTTTCTATGTATTACACATTAGTGTAGTGAGGCTAGGCAAAAGTTGAATGAGGAATGTTGACTAGGCCAACGTGTTACCCCTGCGCTGACTTTTTAATTACACATTTCACATTTTAACCATATTCATGTCAGCTTATTTTTGTTGGGTTTTAAATCCTACTATTTTGTATCAAAATTCCATCAATAAAGATTTAGATAGGCTTTTACTTTAATTTTACTATTTTTGTTTCAGATTGACACCTATCTTTCGCATCCAAATGTACATGAGAATAACAGATTATTCTTACGCAAGTACCTATTCAGCAAAGAAAAAGGACTTTCAATCAACGGCACAAAAACAGTTCATCCAGTTACAAAAGCACCACAGACACTGTTTGCGTTGGGAACTATCGAGTGATCATAGGTTAGGTCAGGTTTCATTGTTATGTATTTGCAGTTACTTCTGTTGTTTTCAGTGCAGTTTTATGAATGCATTCAATTTAAATACCAAATATTTTTTTCGTAATTCACAAAACACATAATCCACATAATCAGGCATTTATACTCTAAATTAGTTTGAATATAATAATCAGCTCGTAAGCTTGAACATAAAAGAAATAATCCAGTTAAAAACAAAATCTTTTGCAGAAATCTCTTATGTTGGAATAAGTGGGAGGGTAATAGATAACTTATCTGCTGAGCGGATGCTCTCCACCTCACTTTGGGTTTGGCAAAGATCAACGTCAGCATAAAATAGTAAACCATGAATAATCCAACTTTCCATTGCAGTGAGTTTGAGTCGAGGGCTAAGACCTTACTTACACGTGACAAGACCTTATGTGGCTTATACTGGTAATTTAAATAATTCCAAAACCTAAGACAAAATAACTTACTATACACTTTTTTCAGACATTGAAAGCAATTGTTTTAATAGTGTTCTATTTGCACACTTTAATTCTTATGGATTGAATAAAGACACATCTACAAGTCTTGCTTAAAATAATTTGATTACTACATCACATAATTTCCATACCAATTTTGTTAATTTTTGACATGGATATGCTCGGGGGGGTGTTGGTGATTTGTAAGATGGAAAATATGTAACAAGTTTCCATAGAAACCGAAAGAGCTATTGTATTGAACTTTTAATATAAAAGAATAACAACAGCTATTAAGATGAAGTGAAAACATTACCTTTAGCCATATCCATGATCTAAACTATTTCCCACAGGGAAGTAAATACTAACATTTTTACTTTCTCCCCTTATACATAGTATATGGAGAAAGTATTGTTTTCGTCAAAATTTTCGAATTTGAGTTGAGGGTGGAAATCCGTTCGGGTCCCTGAATCAAAAAAGTGGGTTTTGACGTGATTGTGTCCGTGTGTCTGTGTATGTGTGTGTCTGGATGTGTACAGTGCCACAGCCTACCCCGTTGGTCCGATTTAGATGAAATTTGCATGTATAATATATAGTCATCGATATCTCCAGGTGTTTTTCATGTATTTTGATTTTTAAATTTAATAAAAACCCTTAAAAAACGTGAAAATCTGATTCTCAATAGCGGCTCTAACGAGATTAAAATTTTATAGTTTATAGTGCAGAGAAAATAATTTACTGTCCACAATAAACGCAGTACGTTTTTACACTGTTATTTTATGGAGAAATAAAAAATCTATTTTTTTTCTTTAAGTTTTCTATGAAAGTATGAAGTGTAAGGTCAAATCACCGAACAAAACCAGCTCAAAAAAGCTCGGTATTACCGGGGGGGGGGGGGGTCTCCCATACAATTTGAATAATAAATTATTAAATGATTTTTAGAATAACTTTGTAGAACATGATAGTTTTATTACAGATTGTCTTTTTTAAATTTACTTAAGGGAGAAAGTATGTGTCAGTCCACTGGTAACGTTTATTTTATAGATGTGAGAACACATGAAATGAATTCTAGTGTGATTTAAGGCTTTGTATTACTTCATATTTAAAATATTTATTTTGTAAACCTCTTTAAGTAAAATAAACTTTAAGTAGAGATAAACTAATTCTCAAGAAAGTTATTGGTGTACTCAAATAAAACAGAGTAAGGCTTCAATAATAATTAATTTTATTGAATACATTCAAATCTGAAATATCTTAAAAGAATTGTGTAACAGCTGTTGTCTAACTGTCAGCTATTAGCAAAATCTATAGCTTCCTAACTTAGTTGGAAGTAATTGCCAGCCACATTTTCGGTGATTAGTGGTTTTTATGATTTTTAATTCTTGTTTAACAGGTATTTGTAGTTTAGATTTGTTAATATAAAGTTAACATTACTGTCTTATAATGTACCCCTCTTATATTATTCCAAAATCTGTAAATAAATAAAGTTAGTATACAGATAAGATGATAAAGTAATTTTTTATCAAATATGTCAAAGTAAAAAATATTTACACTTTTAGTTGTTCAATGACAAAACACAGAAACTTGTTATAACAATTTATATTTTATATTTATGGAGCATAATTAAAGAATTGTGATATTTTGAAGTTGTGTTCAATTTCTTTCAGACCCTTATAAAATGTGGGTCATATTCTTGAGAATAATCAAAGGTTGTATATCAAAAATTTGTATTTATTTATCAAGTTTATGATAATGATATCAGTATTCTTCTCTCATATTCATGTTAAAACACCCTGAAAGATTTTTTTGGTGAGAATAATTCCGTAAGAAAAATGTTTATCATAAATTTTGGGAGTTAAACAAATTGGAGAATTATAGTAGGAACTTTAAATTAAGGTACTGATTTCAGGGATAAAGAACCATAGCATTATGTTGAAAATCGTTAAAAGAAGTAACGTAAAACGGCCTTATTAAGAAAAATATGGAATTAAAACAATCATGCTTTACTTAACCAAAACCTAAGTTTATGACTGCTAGTTTTAAAGTATCTTTGTCGAAAAAATGTATTTGTTTTGCTACACCAGACTTCTAAATTCATTTTGACCTAATATCATGGGCTGGTTTTATTTTAGTCTAACAAACATCAGTGATTTTTACGTCTTCAGCTAAACAAGTGGAAATATCTTCAGTAATTATGATTCCATCTGTTATTTATCTTACTTCCAGTTAGTGTAAAAACGTAATGAATTGAAAGTTCTTTGCGATATCTCAATCTTATCACAGTCAAATACACTCATGATCTTGAAGGTTCTTGCTTAAGTGGGTATTGCCAGATTACTTCATATGAATCAATACTGCACACTTCAGTGACCTCGATTACTTTACCAATGGTGAGTAGCTAACCAAATATAATACCCATATGTGTATACAAGAATATCAGAAACATAGTCTACTTAAAATTCTTTATTATTACATGGTAAATTCATTATCTATATGAAATTGACGGAATACTTTATTATTCCAATTTAAAATGACTGGCCAAGGAAAAATAATTAAAGTCAATAACAATTTTAAAATTTAGGGTATTAGTTCTTAACCCATTCCCGTCGGACAGAACAGTCGACTCCTGAGGCCCTCCGGTCTGAACAAAAATCGAGCCTTGTTCACTATGACTGCACGTCACTATTAGCTTGATAGATTTAACAGTAAATTCATTAATTATATGTTTTGATTTCTTTACCCTGTTACTTATACCCTTTAACTGCGTATACAATCACTTTTAGCAAGAAAAAAAATTATTACTGTACTTTTTCACCAGTTCCAAGCAGTAAGCTTAGAAACAAGTAGGTACAGTTGTTTCATCAAGACTTGTTTTCTTTTAAAATGATTCCTTTATTTCACTTGGCACATCTACTTATAGTTACCTGCAATAATAAATAGTGAATGATAAATCTTTACAAAATAATCATTATTACTGTATTCTCATCAATAAATTCAATTGCTGAACAAATTGTGCAAACGAGAAAATAATTTACTGTCAACACGGAACATTGGACAATAAATACGATGATTTAAAAGAGGACGCCAACACTATCTATCTGATGAGAAATAAACTAGCACACCTAACGGCGAAAAAAAGAACTACGTCGAAATACAAGCAGGCACCGCACATTGTTTGCTCATAACTGCCCACGGACGCACAGCGCACGTTCTTATTCATCTGTCTAGCGAAATACATGGACGTGCAATGTGCGTCCTTAGACGGAAATGAGTTAAGCTCTAGGTTCTTTTTTAAAATTTCTTAATTTGTAAACTCTTTATAAAAAATTTGCAGTTGGTCAGATTAAATTATTGTTTATTCATGGGCCATTGAACACTTTTACATCGGTAAAATTAATTTGTAACATTTATGAATCTTATAGTATAAAGGTGGCACAGCCTTAAAGTGGCAATGTATCAAATTAATTGATTATTCATACAATCAATTTCCAGTTGGTAAGTTGTTAAAAACTTACATTTTTATGCCTTGTGTACTTATCAACTTTGTTATAAATGCTTTTAAAATTCGAGATTGAGAGAGAGGTTTTTATTACTTTTATGTTTTATTATTATTATTATTATTTTATTTATTACATTTTTATTACTGGAAGAGGGAAATTTAGTTCTTTAGTTTTAGAGAGGGATTTTTTCTCCCTTTCAACCCTACAAACAATCATCTAGCATCACTGCCAACTTTTTTCATGTTTGATTTAATTATAATAATATGATATTTTGATCGGTGTTTGTGTTTTATTTCACCACGAAATTAGTAATTTGTCATTATTTAAAAATGCTATTGAAGTTGTTAATTCATAAATTCCCAAGAGATTTTTTCTACAATTTTTAAACAGTAAATGGGATTTATTTTATTATCTCTGTAGTGTATAATACCTTTTATACAGAATCATGTAGTGCTATCTTACTTTGAAATCATGAACTCCAAGGAATTTATGAATTTTGGGAATATTGCCAGTGATATTTCCCTGAATATAAATTGCCGGGAATTTTACATCACTACCAGGAAATTCTATGGTGCTGAATTTCCCCACTCAATGTATGTTAGGCAAACTGTCTAGCTGCAAACCACCTGAAATTAGGGCTTACCATGCACACAAGGATCAAGTAAAAATTTTTATGTAATTTTTGCTTGAAAATGGCTACACTTCAATTCCAGCTAACCTTGACTGAGTTTGGTTTGGGTATTTGAACCTTTCAATCCTTTAAAAAAAATCCTCTACGGCCCATCACTATGGGCCCAGGGTCTTTTCGGTGAATTAGAGATAGTGAGGTACCATAGCGGTATGAGTCACATAGACTATCCAGAGGTGACCTGACCTGACAGGAGTTGCTGGCAACTGGTTTCGATCCAGCAAACTTTGACTTAATGGGCCAGAGCAAACCCCTGTGCTACCAAAATCAAACTTTGAGCTACCATGTAGCTCAGAATCAGAGTTTTGCAATTTTTTACTTTCTCTCCCTAAACATAATATATGGAGGAGGTATTATTTTTGCCTGGATTGGCACTAACGCAGCTGACATGCTCCTCCTTTCCCCTTATAATGTTTAAATTCAACATTCATTTCATGTGTAATTTCATTTCATTTCATTTGGAACTAGTATTGTAACTTCTAGTGTTCTGACGAATAATACTTTTACTCTCTCTATGTTCTGTTTTCTTCTCTTGTATTTTTTCCATTAATTTTATATAGTACAACAAAATTACTGTAGTTTATTTTCAGTGAATGTTGCCACCGATTTGAGGGACCCTATTAATGTATATTAGATGTTAGACTCTTCCTCACACACAGGCCCAATAGTCCTGTGAGGAAAATATTTCCGTTATTTACAAAAATATAACCAAAGATATATATATTTTAAATAAGTGAATGTTGAATCTTGTTAAATATTGAATTTGAGTGGAAAGTGGAAATATGTATATGTTTTAGGGCTCCCTGCATCCAAAAATTTTTTCGAGTTGATGTCTGTCTATCGGTGTAACGGCCCCAAGAACAAACTGATGGTCCAATTTTTATAAAATTTTGTACAAGGGTGCACTTTGGCAGTACCCAGACCCAGTTTTTTGATATTTTTGAGTTTTTTTATTTTAAGGGTTGTTAACCCTTAAAAATCCTCAAAAAAATGTTTTATAAATCCAACTTTCTCAATGAATTTTAAAGATTTTGATTAATGTCAATTTATGGTGCTAAGAAAAGTTAAAATTAAGAGCCTCAGGTAAACACAGTACATTACAAGAGCGCCTAATGTTATTCTTTTGGACAATACTCAAAAATAATTAACTTCCATATTTCTAAACTGTTTTTGATTTAACTTGTGATTAACGTTAAGTTAATGTTATCCAATAAAACTTACACAAAAATTTCATTAATATCTTTGGAGGGGGCTGGCATTTTGATAATTTCAAAAAAATTCTTTCCTTTTTTATTAATTTTGTAAGTTTCTAAAGTCTTTTTAATTTTTTTTTATTTTAACTTAGTAAAATTTAGTAAAAGTATGTCTGAAAGAAATATAATGACTATTTTTGAAACATTATATTTTAAATGACATTTTAATAAGAATTTAATATTATAATTTATTAAAGATATATATTATTTAGTTTCCTTTTGAATGGAAAAAGTATGTGTACTGATCCAGTTTATTTTAAGGGGTGGGAGGCTCTTTCACAGCCACAGAGACTATATACAACTGATTGTCACCACCGTGACTGTGACCAATACAGTCAAAAGCTTTTTGTAAATAAAAAAAAAGCTTTTGAAAAACGCATTAAATGAAATATAGTTTTAGTTAAAATGAAAAAATTTTAAATGAGATATAGTATGAAATGAATAGTTGAAAGCTATGAAAGATAAATTTAGAGAGTAAGTGTATTGATCAAAGTCCAGTAGATAACTTGCCTTCTTCATTCTATCTATTTCTGGCTGACCATAAACTTACAACTTGACTGTGAAAATTTTTTTCCATTCGTCTTGATATTAGTAAAAGCCCAAAGATCGTTTTAGAGAAGTACAGTCTACTTTTTCTTGTGATTAGCATGACTATTTTTGCATAAGTGGTTGGATTTGTTAAAAAGAGGGACTTAAAACAGGTATTTAACCATTATTTATTGAGACAAACCTTCAGATTTGAAAGATAGGTAAAAATATTCTAATAATATTAATTTATTTCTAGTACCTACTTCATTACCTGATTTATCTTAGATAAAAAGTAAACTAGCATTTTATCATTACTTTTCTTAAAAATCACTATGTTGAAGTAAACGAAAGTTCTATCTAAATTTAAGTTCGTACATTTGTATGCAGAATAAACTGCGTCCGGATGAGCTACAGAGTGTGGTGGTCGCGTTGTGCGACATCTTCAAGTGTGCAGTCTGCGCAGAGGTGCTGCAGCCAGACACGTTGTCCTGCGTCCAGGGACACTGCATCTGCACCAAGTGCAAGGGGAAGCGAGAGACCTGTCCCTCATGCAGGAGCAGCTTCTCCAACATGGAGCAGAACACGATCGTCAGTCGAGTGCTCGAGGTGATTCCCCACCCATGTCGCTACAAGAGGTGTTTGTACATCGTCACATCCGAGGATGACCACGAATCATACTGTGGTTTCCGACCGACTCAGTGTAGGCACTGCCAGTGGAACGGACCAGCGAGCGAGATAACCAGCCACTTCAAGGAGGATCATCAAGAAAAAGTTGTCTTTCTAGAGAAAACTCAACCGATCATTACACACTGTGAAGATTTTAAGAAGCGTGTAAATGTCATCTCACAGTTTTCTGTATACGGACACTTTCTTTGGCTTGTGGAAGATTTGGATCCATCTATTGGGGTGTTGAGGTTTACATTCATCCCGGTGTTTTGCGGGAAACCCAACCATGACATTTATGTGAAAGTGTCTTTCAAAGCGGAACAGAAAGAGTATAGGGTTAGCACTAGAATTAGAATGGAATCGCGAGTAGTTCCAGAGGAGGAAAACTGCATGCTCATACCAATCTCCATTCTACACAACTTCTACAATGAGGAAACAAGGGAGCTAGGCTACAGTGTGTACATGTTTAAATCAAAAAGACATAACACTACGAGCTAGTTTATGATGTAACCCAATAGTGAAACAGTGTTTACAGGTATTCTGATTGTACAGCAAAATAAATGACCAATAATTTGGTTTTATTATACTTATTATAAAGAAACATAATTAAAATTATAGTGGATGTGTTAAATGTCTGACCTGGGGAAGTTGAACTTATAATCTTGTATCTCATACTTATATTTATTGCAATATCATGAATGCATAATCAAAGTCAAAAGCCTGAAAAACGTTAATCTTGCAATAATTTTACTAAAAGGAATGAAATTGTGGGAGTTTGTTTTATTTGTGATAAATAATTTTTTTTAAATATGTATCATGTGGAATTTCATTTTGACTTTTACCCATTTCTTCTGAAAAGAATGTAAAACTAAACTATTAGCATCTTATCTTACAACAAAAAATAGTTGAATAACACTTATCAAATGTTAGGGAAGTGTTATCACAACGGAAAATTGATTAATTATCTATACAGACAACACATGGTGAATATATGATTGGTAAGCTGCTTTTATTAAATATGTAACACGTAAATACTAAGTAAAATCTTTTCTAAAAATCTGGAAATTGGACGAAGCTCCTGAGTATTCAGGGTTGGGAAAATATTGTAAATTTTTGTCTTGAGGGGTAAAAGATAAACATTCAGAGTCAAATAAAAATATATTCAAAAATTTCCTATATATAATTTTAAACAAAAGCGGTTATTTAAAATTAGAAAAAGTTTTAAAGGGTTTTAATATTAAATTTTAATATATTACTTTCACAGAATTTTTTCAATTTTCTAGGAAAATTGATTTATTTTCTGTAAAATAACTTGAGGACTACGTGAGTGCAATAATGGTATTGTCAGTGACATTTAAATATCCTACTTTAATGTGTGAAACAATGTTTTGCACAAACTACTCTACCATTATTTAATTCCAATTTGTAATGTTTGGGTTGTCAAAAAAATCATCTAAGTTATCATATATTACATTGTAGTTTTGGAATAAGATTATAGATTTATAAAATATATTATTTATAGGTTGGTTTTGTTCAAAGTTAATTTTTCTCAGATTAGACTGACACTAAGTGTTGTACTTAATGGAAAAAGATTGGCAGGCCATACACCAAGTTTAATAATGGGAATTTTCATAGATATCTTTTTTGCAAATTTCCCATAGGAAGAAGCTATTGTCGTTAACATTCTTGCCGGTATCTCTTTGCCGGTGTTAAGGTTAAGATTACATTGTGTAAAATGTATGTTCCTGCCGTAAGGTACAAATAACCTAATAAATAATTTATGGATATCATTCATGTGTTAGTTTTACCATCTTAAAAATTTGAAAAAGGGGTTGTGAGGGGGTAATTTTAGAGTTGCAAGTATTTGGTATGGTGTTCCAGATTTATTCAACAATCTGACCAAAACATTGTAAAACTTAACCAAAGTTTTCTGAATTAATTAATTCTCATTGACATTCTTTTTGCAAAAAAGAATAGACGAAGCAGTATAATTTATTTGTTTATTCACAGTATTCAGTATTCCTCTGAATTGATTCTCAAGTGAAGATTTATCACTCAGTTACACATCTACCACAGCCATCAAATCACGAGCTACTTTTACATTGTAATCTGATATGTTGAGAAGGAGATGTCCTCAACACAGTTGGTACTGGAGGACTTCATTCCTCGTCAGTTCTGGGGCCCGCGGGAGGCTGGCTACCCCCTCCGCTTGTTCCCCCCAGCAACTTACGTGTTTGTCAGTTACAACCGCAAGAACTACCTTGGCCCTCAGGCGAAGAGGAGCCCTGGACCGAGCCCGAACCAGGATGCGTGCTGCCAAGAATTGTGTTACTGCCTCAACGGCGACTACATGCGGAGGTTACCTGACATTCGATTCAAGTGAGCCCTCCAACTTTCATTTATCTCTTAATCACACTCTAGGAATATTATTTATAAGTTTGTCTTGAATTTTAATATATTTTGAGATCTCTATGTTTGAAAACTATGTAC
Organism: Nephotettix cincticeps; assembly: GCA_023375725.1. NCBI lineage: Eukaryota > Metazoa > Arthropoda > Insecta > Hemiptera > Cicadellidae > Nephotettix > Nephotettix cincticeps. The sequence continues at coordinate 135,923,798 of CM041786.1, forward strand.
AATTATCCTGTTATGAATGTATGAATTTTTTAGTGCTCATCCCATGAGGGATAGTTAACCCTAGAAGTGACAAAGTCATAATTCACAATGCATTTACAAATTCAATAAGAAGTGCCAGGTGGAGTCATCTGTCGTCAATTTAGTGAATTGTTAGAGATGTCATCGCCTTTGTGACCGTCTTGCCCTCTTGGAGCTTATAAGGGAATTGATGATACAGTTCACAATTCTGCCGCTAAAGTATGCTTTTTAGCCAAATAAGCGCTCTCTCCGACTTTTCATAGTGGCTGAGGTGGTCATTACACTGACGAGTTAAACGTTCCCATGAGCAATCCCAATATGGCTTGCAAATGTGTGGTATTGTGGAGGGGCCCCACCTTAAATAAACGGTGGCTTGAATGGAAGTTGACGGCATTTGTAGGCTTAATTAGGATTAGGACTGGGATGGTGGCGTCATCCTGTAATCCAGCTACTTGGAGGTCACGAATTGTGGATAGTTGTAAGCGATGGTTGGTGGGTGTGGTGTTCCCTTGTGTGGATTAACGTCCGCACTATTGACTACTAAGTTAATCCGCAAAGGCCATCCTCACAATTAGACCAGTTCGTAATTCAGAGGTTGTGGTTCGGATTCCACGTTAAACTGTAGGTCCCTTAGTTGTCATTGGCTGTTAGGATATTAATTAACAGTCCTGTCTAAGGAACGTGTCAGCCTTAGTCAGTAACAAGACTACAAGATCGCGCCACAATCATCCTACACTCATTCCATCATTCATACTTGGCTTAAAATACCTACCTGGGTAGGTCGCCATTTCAGTTAAAAGTAAAAGTATTGTAGTAGGCATAGGGCCAGTTCCTGTGCTTCCTTAAGAGCTGATTTCCCAGATTAAACTGGTTATACCTCTTGCAGCTGGATGAATGAATATGATATTTTTCACGTATTCATCAGTAGGGACTATAGTTCCTTGCTTCTATATCAGATTTCTCTATATATCAACCAAGATTATAGAGAAGCTTATCACAATTAAGAGCTTATAACAATGTTAAATTAAAGGATCCCTGTGCTGTTGTTTTGGACCAGAAAATCTTGCACTTAATGTCATTTGAGAGAGGTTTATAATATCTAGCAATCTATCTGATTTTAAATTTAATTTCATCTGAATTTAAATTCTAATTTTGTTTATATACTCAATATATTTCTAAAACATCACTTCTACAAAAAATATTATTGACATTTTTGAAAAAGATTTTAATCACATAGATCGCTGATTGTTATCTTTATGATAAACATATTCTTATTCAAACTACAGTTTTCCAATGAGGAACAACAATTTGGAAAACTACTTGATTTTTCATACAATCCTTCCAATGGAAATTTGCCAGAGTACCAGTAATTTGAACTAATTAGGGCCGAACCCTGTTTGGATTACCGAGTTGTTCGGACTATCCGAAGCGCAGTGTAAAGTTCATTAAAAGTTCACTAATAAAGTCCATTATTTTAGACCCGAACGATGTATTTAGAGCAATTAACCTATGTCTTATCACAGTTCACATAATGCTTCCGTCATTAGAAATATATAACAAGTGCCATCTATAGGCCTACATTTTATGCGATCGCGATCATTGCTGGAGATGAACTCAAATGTTCGAAAAGTAGTTTGCCGAAAAGCGATGATATAGAGTCAAACCGTGAGAATCAAATATATTGTGATGTGCAAACCATATCTAATTTTCCTTCGTAGGGCCAGTTCCTGTGCTTCCTTAAGTGTAGCTAGACATTACCCTACTCTATCTCGAGCAACAGTGTACTGCTACATCCGAATGCTTGATGTTTATGTTATGAGATGATGGCACAATTTGGTTTGCAGGATTTCTTCGTTACACAAAAACACGATAATAGAATTCTTATGTTCCAAAGAGTAGGTTACTGTATATTATACCATTATGTGCGCGGTTATGTAAAATTAGTGTAACCGGGCCATAGATTAACACTCCGGTGCTCGCGTGGTTTACTAGAACGAGAGCGGTCGCGTGGAGTGCCCCTGCACTCCACTTGTTTTTGTTGTTTTTCTTAATTAATATGAATTGTTTTGACCATGTATTGGCATTTTATGTTGAATAGACACATATAATACATATATGATGTGTTTGGTGATGTTATAAAACAATAATTTAGACCGAAAAAAATAATTTTGCAAATTGTACAATACAATAAATTAATATTGGTGCATGGAAAAATTATTTTTAAATCTCGTTAGGAATACTTTTTCAAACAACGCAATCGAGCCCCAAAACCAAGTATGACAACATACTTTCTGCACGTTCTGCACACACACAAATTTTTCAAATGATCAAGGTTAACTCATTTGTTACACTTGAAAATTTAGCAAATGTTACAAAAACATAAATATAAATATTAATGATAAATATTGCTGAATAAAAGATTTATTTAAAAATGGTTAAGAATAATTATTTAAATAACGCAATATTATCTATTTCAAGTTCATCAGGGTCTTCGTCACTTATGACACTCTCATCATCTTCCGTTTCAGCTAACCAACACCATAACTGTTCTTGGTTGTCCATTGTTCATTCATTAGTTAATACATGCACAAATTCTACAGTTTTCATATAAAAATAATGTCAACTACGTGAAATAAAATCCACAACATATGTCACTCCGTGGAAAAAACCGGAACACGGATACTCGCGTGGAGTGCACCTGCACTCCAATCGTGCGACACCATGGGAAAAAAAAAAAAAAAAAAAAAAAAAAAAAAAAAGGAAGAATAAAAAAAAAACAAAAAATAAAAAAAAGAAAAAAATAATAAAAAAGAAAAAAAAAAAAAAAAAAAAATAAAAGAAAAGAGAAAGAAAAAAAATCAATAGAAAATTGGTTTAGCCCGAATTGGTAGCTGTCATTATACTGACAGGTTCCAGGGGTGTCAGAGGGAAGGTAGATGACTGCTCAAAGTCACAAGTACTGTCAACTGCGTTTTATGAACAATACAACATGACTGGAGTGCCACCGCACTCCACGCGAGCACCGGAGTGTTAAAATGTTATGTTAGATATTACATTGCTTCGTTTTTAATTTAAACTCAGTAACCTTTTTCCACATCAGGTTGCTCGGATTAGCCTGACATTCGGATTTCCGGGGCACTGGTGTAATCTAATGTGTATTCAGATTTTAATCAAAACTTTTATTTGGTAGATTATAAGAAAGTCAAACAAAATGTATAGGTTATTCATCTGACCCGCTGTATGGTTTGTTGCTTCCACCAGCTTTATGGTGTGTGGTGGCAAGATGGTGGACATATACGAGGGGCGAGGATGGACCCGGCAACCTAATCTACCTCTGAAGTACAACCGCCTCAACCATCAGTCCTTGTATATCGGCATAATCGGTGACTTCACTGGTGAGTTGATAACAAACACTCTTGTGATGAGATACTTATTCATTTTTGACTTCTCAAATTAAAAAAATATACATAAATAAATTGAAAACCCCATTTTAAGGGTACAGAACCCTACGTATAGTAAACGTGGTACGATTGTGTTGCTGAACGAGCTTGTCCAAGATATTACAGGAAGGGATGACTCCGCCAAATTTGATAATATGTAATCAGACAATACCACAGAAACTTGTTCAGGAGTTCATGTTATTAGCCTTCCAAATCACACAGTTTAATTTATGAATGGTTAATTTATTTCATTTCATTTTCATTTGGTTTCATTTATGAATGGTTTAATTTATGACCTTACTGTCAACGTGATCCTTTGTGCTATGGTTTCTTAACTCACAACTGCGGTTTCAACCCGCAGATGAACTAGAGGGTGTCAATTGCATCCAAAGGATGCTGTCATTTTACATAAAAAACTCGGAGTTCATAAACACATAATGACACAAATTAAAAACAAAAAAACTTTTGTTTGGGACGTGTGACGCTTGTGAGAAGCTAGTCTTGACTAGATAGCATATTAATGTCTAGACTAGCTAAAAATGTGTTAATGTCCGTAGAAAATTTGATAAAAATCACAAAAAAATCTTTTTGCATTCAAGTCCCTTCAAGCTAAAGACAATGCCTTTGCCTTGTATTTATATTAAATTTCTCTTCTCAATAAAAATTTACAACTATGTTCAATCTGTTTCCAGAGCAAGATCCAAATCAAAATATATTTGACAAGATTGAGAGCCTACTACAGTATGCTGTTCAAAATAGATACTTGAAAGAGCGGTTCATCAAGGTAGACTTAGCAAATCCTTTCAAGAAAAAAGAGGAATTAAAAACACCAACAAACTATATCAGCAGTATTTATTTATGAGATTTTTTATATTTTGTTGTGTTTATCATAATGTGTTCTTCCATTTTCCACCACAGTTTGAACAATATATGAAGCTATTTCATCATATGTTCATTGGTCACTGTATTATAAAGTGGTACTGTACCGTACTTGTTTACAAATTTGTGACGATAGTTTTTATGATTTATCAGAGTGGCATAGCAAGAGATTTTTCCCAGTTGACTAAAATCTATATCTTTTGCTGAAACCTTACACATATAAATCAATTGAAATTTGTAAAATTTATTTTATATTATTCTCTATCTTATTTTGTTGTTTTTAAGAGCAGCGGTGTTTTCTAATGTTTTGATAGGGAACGGTCTAAATCCTGGTCTTTTTACTAACGTTAGATTGACCTGTTGTTAGATAATCTATGGCCCAAATGGTAACTGGGTGTGGAATAATGAGTATATATTTTTAAATATCGTTCTGATACTATGGGAGAAAAAAATTGTTATGTTAAGGTAGAAATAAGGTACCCTAAGCCGTGAATATAGAATGACTACAACTGCAGTTGTAACCAAGGAAATATTAAAATAATAGTTATTTTTAAGGTAAAAATCAGATTGTCTACCTGCAATAAGGGTTCTGCGTGCAAAAAAAATAGAATGTAGGTGGTAAAATCAATTTTTTAAGTGGTTCTTTATTATTGAACTCAATATATTATTAAATTTTTGTGGAGTCTGAAAGATACGTCGAGTTTTTTTCACTTCTCTTTTATTTACTTGATGGTTTTTGTGTGGTACCTCAGATATTTAATGGAGAATAATAAGCTTGTTAGGTCAGCAACAAAAGTGCTGAGAGTAAATCAATACCCATTTTAATGAGTTTGATCTAGTATTGTAAATTATATAAAGTGACAATACATATGACTGCATGGTTTAATTATCCTGCTTCAAGGAACTTACAATCACCTAGACACTCATCAGGTTTGATTCTCTTGGATCTACCAACCAAAATGTATAACTGGTTGACCTTATTTCATAAATCTTCTCAAGCTCAAACCACGTCAATATCAAATACAAATTGATTCAAACAAATAATAAACCTAAACAAAAACAACAAAAAAAGCAAATATATAGTGGAAACGGATATATTTGGTTAAAAATAAAATAAAAGGTATCAGTGAATGGACACATACTTTCTCCCTGTAAAGGTAAACTAAAAATTAGTTACATTTCATAAAATAATGTTCATAATTTTTTTTTTCAAAAATTACTACTGACTGGGACGGTGGCGACGTCCTGTAATCCAACTACTTGGAGGTAACTAATTGTGGATAGTTATGAGCGATGGTTGGTAGGTGTGGTGTTCTCTTGTGTGGATTAACGTCCACACTATTGAATACTATGTTAATCCGCAAATACCATCCCCATAATTAGACCAATTCGTAATTCAGAGGCCTTGGTTCGGATTCCACGTTAAACTGTAGGTCCCTTAGTTGCCATCGGCTGTTGGGCTATTAATTAACAGTCCTGTCTAAGGAACATGTCAGCCTTAGTCATTAACAAGATTACAAGATCGCGCCACAATCATCCCACAATCATTTCTCATTCATATTTGGCTTAAAATACCTACCTGGGTAGGTCGCCATTTCAAATGGTAATCTAATCTAGTAATCAACTCATTTCATCATATTCCATTTCCACGTCCTCTTGCTACAGGTTTAAAGATTTTTGGGGTAATTATTTTATTATATGTTATTTTTGTTAGTTTATTTTTCGTATAGTTAGTAATGTTATTAGGGTAGAGTATGGTATCAAGTTTTATCACACTCAGAAACACAAAATATACAGAATATTATATCATATTGATGGATAGCGCACTCTGGTCCTGTGGTAGTGGACACTGGACCCTAAACCCCCAGAGTTTAAATTCTGCCAATCACCAAATCAACGGTATTTTACATTCACGTAAGAGAGGTTGCAGGTGAACTCCTATAGACACATATGGTACCGGTATTAAAAACATGTATCCCAAGTGGAACAAAGGTTTAACTCAAGCTTTTATGCTTGATGAAAGCTTTCACTACCTATTTAATTTTAAAAATGCTATTTTTAAAATGAATAAAAAAGTTTGACTCAAACTGTCTTAACAAATTTGGGTGTCAAGCTTGTGAAAACCTGACTTGTCTGACAAACTTGTGAAAAACTTGATAGGCAAGTAATAACAATCACCGTTGTTGTGCTTATGAATATAATAACTGGCAAGATTGTACTAACTTACATACAGATATGCAAAAAACTCATTCGTCTTGATTATTAAGGAATTGAATAATCACTCCCTTAATAATAATAAATTCCAGAAAAGACACGATCAAAGTGATATTGAATAGCATGTTCTAACTACTTGTGTTTCAGTTTGCATATGGAAGCATCAGGCAGGATGTCCTGTTCTCGTCTTCAGAAATAGGTCATTTAATTAATTATATGTTACATATTTAAAATGATCAGTTGGATAAGGATTCATATTTAGGAAACATTAAGCTATTTTATATTTTAATTAAATGGCTCTAAAAGAAATAATAATGTTATTTTGAAGCTTTTGGCACTCCCCAAGATGAATTTGTAAAGAGTGGGTAGGTCTGAGGAATGTATAACCAAATACCCCCGTCACAGCAGACCTGCGTACTCAGCGAATTTCCAAATCAATAATATAATAATAATAATATATGACAAGTTTTATAAAAATCTGTTCATAAACATGAGAATTATTAGTCTTTTCTCCATAAGATTGACATGGGAAAAAGTGTGCAGTTTTGCTGCTGTGAGGAACACTGTAAGTAGGTGTTTCTACCATAAATAATTTTTATTTTTAATATTTATACCAAATTTCATCAACATCTGTCCATAAATAAAGGAGTTTGCCTATTCCCTATATGATTAACATGGGAAAAGAGTATGCAGGTTTGCTGCCATGATAAACACATAAACTATGATTTTTAAGCATAAACGGGTAGGTATCAACAACATGAAGGTAAATACCAAGCTTAATCCAAAAATATTGATTGATATGGGAAATATTAATTTTTTCTTATTCTCCATAAGATTAACATTGGAGCCCCAAAATACAACGTACTGTGTTTAGATTTTTTAATATCTTATTGGTAACCGTTGAAGATAGAGAAAAACTTTAAGTAGCTTAATTGTGCAGTTTTTTAAGCTGATTCTAATGGTGAAAGATAAAAATTGAAATTTTTAAAAATTACATGGGAAAAAGGCAAAAAACCCATTTTGGGGTACAAAACCCCCCAAACTACCCCTTCCAATTGACTGATATGTCTGGATTACGAACTCCGATTACGTCCTGGATCTAGATTACGTCCGAGCTATTGCAGGAATACACGTTTCTACCAAATTTGGTCTCTATCGGACCACTTTTTTCACAGACACACACACATATATATATATATACATAAAAATTTTAACGACTATTGTTTTTGGTCTCTGGGCACCTAAAGAAGAAAAAATAACATGGTCCCGGGCTTAAGTCTCGCCATGAGACCTACGGTAATAGCTTCTTCCCTATGGGAAATTCTCTAATAAAAGGGGGTAGGATTTGCCAATAAAACACAGTCAGCTGACAGTCCTGTGTTGAGTACATTATTATGGAATGACACTCAACCTTTACTCAAATACATCTTAAAATACCCACAGGAGTGGATGGGATCGGTGTATTATCAATGACTATGGATATATGAATGAATGGATGTATATTACATTATATACATATTCTGAAATGACGATATACCCAGGTTCTTTAGCCAAGTTATGAATGAAAAATGAGTGTAAGACAATTTTGACGGGATTTTGTAATATTTTTACTGATTTAAGGCTAGTTTGTTCCTTAGAGAGGAGGTGATAGCCCAACATCCAAAGACGTGCATAAGGAGCATACAGTTTAACGTTGTTTCCGAACCACAATTAATTTTGTCTCGGAATAATGAACTGGTCTAATTACAATGAGGATTGTTTTTGCATATGAACGCAGTATGGCCTACATTCAATAGTTTTTTATGAATAGCACTAGCACGTTACAGTGTTAGTTGTATAGGTCCATGATTAACCATCGCATTCAATAATCAAATTCACAGGATAAACATTTTTAAATGTAGCACAGTGAAAAGTGACTAAATTTTCCAGCACAGTACACCAAAATAAGCTACCATATTTATCTGATTTTTAAGTTTTTTTAAAGTTATTTATTAATAAAAGATATACTGTATAGTATGAATTCGTTCATTCTACACTTATTCTCATTCAAGGTATAGAGGGATATTTCTTGTTTATATAATTCATGTTCTGTTGGTCAACTTGCAAAATTGATGGTGAATTGTTTGTTACCTCGGTGGTGGTATGTCGATTGTGCTTTTCTCTGTATTTGGATCTCTGCACACATTATTCATAAATTTTAAAATTATTTATGTATTTTAGAATAAAAAAAGATTAGTTGTCTTTCATTAAAAAAACTGCATGTCCTGATAATAATTATTAGTCTTGTTCGGGAAAGGTTTACGTCATCGCAAGAGCTCCCCACCCATTGTCTAGTGCTAGTGGAATTTTGACATAAAACTTCAAAATGCAAGCAATAAAGTGTGTTGTGGTTGGAGACGGGTAAGTGTTTAGTCATAATTATGGATATTTTCAATATTTTAGTGGTTTGATTATTTATAAGTGTAGAATAATGGGGATCAACGTCGAACTGTCATTCTTATTGAGGTTTAGGTTAGTTCATTGACAACCTTGAATACCCGTTACACTTCCTACTCAATTCCAATCTAATGAATAAATATTCTACCAAGTAGATTTATGAACTGTTATTTAAATATATAAATAATTTTAGCTTATTTTCCAGAACGTTTCAGAGCATACAAGAGTTGTTGTTCCAACTAAGTCAATTAGGCCAAACATTTAATATGTAGTATCCAAGGTATCCTACTGCATCTTTATGGGTAGAATTTTATAGTAAATATATGTTTAAATGTAATTACAATTGTTTCTTTGATTTAATGGAGGTTGGATTAAATTATTAAACTAGAAGCTTCATAAAAGTTTAGGTGCTGTTTCCTATGAATTGCATATTATTGACATGGATATGTGTTAACTCGGGGGGAGGGGGGCTGGCAATTTAAGCGACCAAAATTTGAAACAGTGATGTCATATGGCTAGTGATGGTCATAGTTTGGTTATAAGAATATCTGTTCAGATGAACTGAAAATGTTCCCTACACATATCCATTATCTAACCTATTTCCCACAGGGGAGTAAATACAAACATTTTCTGTATGGAAATGTAGTGTAGCTTAATTTTATAGGTTGGCCTACCTCATAATCATCCTCATCCCAAAACTAACTTATCAATTGATCTGACCTACTTACCTACCTGGTTTAAGAATTTGTATGAGAAAGTCCCTTTCTTTCATCGTTCATTCTTTTCGTCTGAAGGTGCTATTCTGTTGTGAAATGAAATTCTACTTTGTGGAGGGCGAGGTTTCCTCCTTTGCTTTTAAAAATGTATTTTGACCTTATATACCAAATATTTACTTGAGATGATTAAAAATAGGTCTTCACAAAAACACATAGAAAATCACACACAATCATTGGATTCAGTAGAGGAAATCTGGTTGATTATTTGTGTATCACTGTTTTTGTGGGAACCTGTGTTTTAGTGGCGAGACTTGCCATAGCGAATTTCCTTGGAAATAGGACTGTTACCATGGTCGCCATGACAATACCTATACCTTGGACCATGTTTTTTTAGCAAATTTCCCATAGGGAAGAAGCTGGGGACTACCTTATGTTTTGGTTTTGAGTCCCCTAGAGACCAAAAACAATAGTTGTTAAAATATGCATATTATAAAGGCCTACTTGTCTGTAAACACCACGATAACTCTTGTTAAATGGCCCAATCTGTTTTAAATTTAGCAGAGATGTGTGAACTAGATTTATACAGATAAATTTGAAAACTGGCGAATCAGTCTATTGGAAGGGGGTTTATGGGGATATTGTAACTTACCTCAAATGGGTTTTTTCGGGGTCTGCTATAACCGGAGTATCTACAATTTATGTAAAATAACACAGTTTAAGTTACAGACAGTGTCATTAGTCTGTGTGTGCGGCTCTGGCGCTACTAGCCGTTCTATTGAGGTTGGGTTTGCTCTCTCTGTTATGCTCGTTTACAAGATTTTTAGCCAAATTAAAACTAAGTCACCTGACTAAAAAGTAGATATTTATATCCTTTAAAAGTTATCAAGTTAAAAATTATAAAAGCCACAAGCACAGACTAATGACACTATCTGTACAGTGTAGTAAACATAACAATTAGCTTAATACGTAATCTAAATACTACGTAATCTGTAATCTAATTACTGTATCTTTAAAATACGATAGAAGTGAATGAGCATTTTACAATCAAATTACGTGTATCATAACCCCAAAGAACGCACAAAAACAGACACCAGAAGTCCAAGATAGCTGAACATTTGATTGGGGTGGCAATGACAGGGTTACACTACTCTCAAGCCTTGCACCAATGAAGTGTTTTGGCCGTATTGGAAATAATACATTGTTTTTGGGAATCTTTAGTCTGGAAGTCTACTTTTTGATCGGAATCAATCATAAAAGTTTGACTTATCTCAAATTTTGTTTAAAGTTTATGTTTCCAAGCCTAGAATATGACTGTAACCCAGCTACTTGAAGGTCAGGAATTGTGGATATTTGTGAGTGATTGTCGATAGGTAGTGTTATCGAGTGATATAGGTAGTGTCTTGTGGATTAACCTCTGCACTGTTGAATACTACGTTGTCGTTAATCCGCAAAGTCCATCCTCATAATTAGACCAGTTCGTTATTCAGAGGCAGTCGTTCGGACTCCACGTTAAACTGTAGGTCCCTGAGTTGCCATTGGCTGTTGAGCTATTAATTAACAGTCCTGTCTAAGGAACTTAAGAGGCCTTAGTCAGTAACAAGACTACAAGATTGTGCCACAATCATCTTACACTCAATCCTTATTCATACTTGGCTTAAAATGCCTACCTTGGTCTCCATTTCAGTAATCTAATATATAATATCTAATTATATGCCATTGAGTACTACTTTATGCTTGCTTCTTTGGCTTGCTTGATGGTTCAAATAAAAACAGCTGCTGTTTATACCTTAAGAGTTAAGACAACATATGTTAAAATCCAAAACAAAATTATTTCCCTATAAGATTATCATGGTAACTTTGAAGGCCTATAGGGTAGAGATTTATAAGAAATTCGTCACAAAAACTATTAGACTTTCCTATTTTAGACCTAAAGAACCAGTATATAAAATTTTAACCTCCTAAGTAAAAACCGTGTCGTATGGTTGCTATTTCAACAATCTAATCTAATCTAGATATGAAAATTTACTAACCGTACAGAGGGAACACAGTGCAGGAGTATTGGCGAGCCGGATTATAGAGATTTGACGTTGTATAAAAACTAAAAATGTTTCACAGGATCAAGTAACTATAAAAATATTACTTGTCGTTTATATAATTGATATTACTTTAAGAGCCAAGGAGGCTCTAAAAGTGTTATCAATTATTATTACTTTTTTATTCTTTTGTTGGCATAATTTCCTATCATACGAAGTTTTATTGTAAGAATAGAGAAATTTAATATAAAAAATAATTGCTGTTGATTTTAGATATATCACATGTTCATGATGAAATCAATAAACCATTAAACCATCAATCTTTTTTCAAAATCTTTAACTATTTTTCAAAATTGTAAGGGAAGTTTGTATGCCAACCAGAAAATAATATTGACTTGAAACAAAAATTATTTTATAGTACATTACAACCCAAGGAAAATGATGTAGAGACTATTATGAAATGTAAAAAATGAATTAGGGCTATTAAATTGTTGTTGATTTTCTTTTTAATTTAGCCTAATTATATTTATTTATATTATATTTTTATTTATATTAAAAAATACATGGAAAATGCAATCATGGTACAATAGAAACTTCCTTTCCGACCTAGTTATAATTAATATTTGTATTATTTAATTATATTCTCATTATTTTTAACTACAGTAAATGTGTGCAAATTAAACTACAGCACTTGTTATTTCTAAAGGAAATTAGATATAAATATTTTAGATTTTTCAGTACTTAATCTTGATGTTTCAATTAATTTTATAGGTACAATATGGATTATTACAATACCGTACTTAATAACTGTTTTTGTACCTCGGAAGTGCATTTTATTTGCTCCCCTTGATATCCGAGCTTTTGACGGTTCTGACCAAAGCCCAGTCCTGTCATGGTTGAATTCTTTCATATAAAATTTTATAATAATTTGTTAGGCATTTAAAATAATTCAAATTTTTATTTGTTTGCATATTATATTTATATATATATTCAGTTATAACTTGAAAGAGTAAGAATAAGTAGCTGTCATAAGTTGGTCATATTTTTATATGAGTGAAGGGGTCAAGGAGGGTAGTGTTTCCAGTAAAAAAGGATGAATCACAGAATGTTCAAGAATCAGTGAGTCAGAAGCATTGGTCTGAGTGAACCATTTAGTTGAGCATTACTGGACTAGCCAATCTGTGGAATTTTGTAACTGTACAGTGACCACACTTAAGTTAACATTCCAGAAATAGATCTGGAGGGTGAAGAAATCATGAGTTATTTATAGACCTTCATAACTCAGTTCTTGGCAGATAATTTCAGTTTTCTATAATTTGTCATCCCTGAAAAAAGTGATTTCAAATTTATTTGTGCTTTTTTATTATAATTTACTATGGTACAACAAAAATCCATTTTGTTCTTAAAGAAGTGTGATGGGTGCATTACAGTGTTCAATTCAAGCAACCTCAATGTAAGAAATATGACTCTTATTAAATAATGTATAAAAAAGTATTTTGATTGTTTTAATCTTTTTTATCTATAACAACATTTTGTAAATTTAGATTATAAAAATAGCTGCAAACAAATCCAAGACAAAACTTAAGACATATATTTGAATCTTAAGTTTATTAAAGAATGGTTTAAAGTTTTTTATACTGAATACTAAATTATAATTCTTAAGGCCTACTAGGAAAAAGAAAATTGGTTATCATATAAAATCAAAAATGTTAATTAAAAATAAGTTACGACATCAAAAGTTTATTAAAAATAAGTAACGACATAAAGCAAAGAAATGATTTCAAGGAATTTTGTGCTGACTGCCGAACCCGATGAGAACCTATTTAATTTTTAAAAGTCAGTCGATGCCCCATAACAGATAACAGATGTGTGTGTTTTGTTTCCAGCCACTTACTCAGATTGAACAGATGTTTCTTGCCCCACACAGAGTTTATAACAGGACCACTTTAAATATCCAATGGGCCGAGTTCTGTTGCCCCTTTGACTGCATAACTTTGTTGTTGTGTTTTTATAATTTTTTCTACATATTGTCTTCGAATGTTTAGTCTATAAACTACTGGTTGAAGTTATTAGTAAATATTGTTTTATACTGAACATTAAATTATATAATGTTAAAAGAAAAGCAAAAGAGAAATTTAATTTACACCAATTAATTGGTTAGTTACAGTGGCTTCGAGCAATAGAATGAATGCGTTTTCTATCAAAACACAAAAGGTTTTGGAAATACTTTTTTCTGCTTTTATTTTGCATAGTTATTTTACCCTTTAGTTTTTACAAATTGTTTAGTAATTTGATAATTTTTCATTTATACATAAAATAAATATGTATGCAAAACCTCTATTCACACATTGTTCACCACCATCTTAAATCAAGAACTGTCAAACGGTTATAAACAGATGTTTTGATTTGTATTGTTTACATTTGATTCTCCATAAGCGTAATGTTAATTTTTTAGATTTTAAACCTAATATTACTAGAAAACGAATTTTCCTGGACATTAGACCTATATAGAACTTATTTTCTACTAGGAAATTAGTTATTTCCAAAATTTAAAGAAATTCATTAGAGCTGTTTTCGAGATCCATGTGCAAATATATATATATATACATATACACATACACACACACACAAACGTTGCTCGTATTATAGTATTGGATATAACAAATAAAAATAAATTTTCATTATTCTCACTGCATGCGCCTTGTACCCGTATCAAATTTCCCTTCATAAAGCAGTCGAACAAGCTCTCCAAGAAACAAAGTTTCTATCTTTTATGTATATATATACAATATATATTATATATTCTTCATGTTCTCTCTGGGTACTTACTTCTCCCACATAAAAGAGTTACCACCTGAATAAAAACAGTATACTGTAGTTGGTTGTGAGGCAATCTGAATTAGAAGCACACAGTCTCAGGAAGTGTACATGCTATGTGTCTTGACTGATGTCATCCAAGGCCATGGGAAGTGGGATAGTGAAATGTTCTCTGCCGTACTATCAATTACTGTTCTTGTTTAGTTGGCATATTTTACCATGGGAAGTGGTTCATTTAGCTAGCTGTAAATAATGAATTTTCTAGATTTTCTCCCACCTTATTAGTAGCCGACCAATTGCTCAAAGATAAAATACAAAAATAATGAACTTAAAAAACTTTTGAGTTGTGAACGTCAAGAATGATAGTTGCAGACGACTTTTATAAATTTAAATTTCACCAGATTCAGAAAGCAACTGAAATAGTTAATATCTCATTCCTATAAAAACTATTTCGTTACTTCCATCCATCAAAATGTTTTTTAACATTTTTCGAAGAACAGAAGTCTCTGTGACCAAAGATTAAGTACGACTTACTGATAATTGCAATGAGTGCACCGCTCTGGGGACCTCGCCTACCTGTAGTGTCGTCAAGTAGGTGTGTTATCAAGGTCAGTGCCGAGGTGTTATCAGTTATGGACTGTGTAGGGACCCGGCAGGCTTGTGACCCTACTCCGTACAGAATAGCAGCTATAAACAGCATCAAGTGTGTTTTTGTTGGGGACGGGTGAGTGTGATAGGTCATATCAGGTTCTGAAATGGTTCCCACTCTGTTAATTTTTGTGCTGATAAATATATTAAATGTAATTCGCATAGTGTTTTGGAGGAAAGTGTCATTATTGTAGGATTTTTTCTAGGATAACCCAAAAATGGTGTTTTTTACTAATGAAGTTAGTATGGTCCAGTAAAAGCTCTGAAACACACACTTTTTCTATACAGATTTCCTATTTTTGAATCTGTATTTGATAAATTATATCTAGATTTAATTATATTAATTGGTAAAAACAAGTATAGTAATTAAATTACTTGTTAAGTACTGGCAAATCAACTGAAGTACAGTTATTCCTTAAAATGAGTTCATTCCTGAAATGATTTTAAGGACAACTATGATAATTTTAAAGAATAAATAAGACTAGGGCAGTGGAAAGTCCTGTAATCCAGCTACTTGGAGGTCACAAATTTTGAATGGTTAGTTATAAGCGATGGTTGGTGGGTGTGATATTCTCTGGTTTGGATTAATGACTACACTGTTAAATTCGTTACTATGTTTATCCGCAAAGACCATCATCATAACTAGACCAGTTCTTAATCCAGAGGCAAAATTATGGTTTGGATCCCATGTTAATCTGCCATTGGCTGTTGGGATATTAATTAACAGTCTATTCTAAGGTCAGCCTTAGTCAGTAACAAGTCTACAAGATTGCGCCACAATCATCTTACACTCATTTCTCATACCTACGTGGCTTAAAATGCCTACCTGGGTAGGTTACATTTTTGTTAAATAATATGAGATCGCACCCAAAAGTGTACAATGGGTTTGGTGTTCATAACATGATACTGTTCATTTATTTAATAGGTGTTTGCATGTTTGTATACACGAATAGTGAATGAATGAAACATGATTGGCAGACCTTGTTTTAATTTTTATGATCTTCAGGAATGAGCTTTGCTAACAGGAAGGTTAAAAAATGTATTTATAAATTACTAACTGGTTATTTTTGGTTAGTAATTTATAAATAGATTTTTTAGTTCTATAAATAGATAAATAGTAGTTTTTTAGTTCTATTTGGTTGTTATTTTAAACTCAAGTGGTATAAAATTTTCTGTCACTAATTTTTCATATTGTCCACTTCAGTGCCATTTTTTTTACATTTGCATATTAAGAAACAGTCTTGGTAGTCTGTAGTCTTGTTACTACCTTCCTTAGTTAGGTAGGTAATGAATTGATATCTCAATTACAATTGTGGACTGAGTCTGGAATCAAACCAGTGGATGTCGGATTACGAGATAATCACATCGCCATTAACCTCTTAAAGAAACTCAACAAAAATTTAAAAACACCCATGCCTCCCCCCCTATAAACACTAACGACAAATGTAAAACAATCCCAAAGAAATGATGTCAACTTCCACCCAAGCTGGTCATTGTTTATTTAAGGTGGGTCCTTCCATCCTCTGTACCACACATTTTTTATAATTGGGATTGCACATGGTCAGGATTCGAACCCTTGCACTTCCAAAAGGCTTAGACGTTTCACTCGTCAGTGATACACTGCAACGCTCATGCATAGTCTAACATAGCGTTTAGTTGGCTATTAAGCAGACTCTGGCAGCAAAAAAGTGAACCATATCAGTTAGTTCCAAGATTAGATTATAGGGGGCAGCACGGGATGTAGTTTAAGTTCTTGATAGGTGCTACTGCCTAATGGGTTACGTTAGTTGTTGAACAGAGCAAGTTGTTTCCTCGAAACATTGGATAAAAACACTGTAAGGGATAGGTTAAGCTAACCAGCCATTTTCCTCAATGAGTTTTAACAAATCTTGTAACAGTTATTTTCATATTAGGCCTACATATCAATAGTATCATTAGTACTATTTGGACTGATACAGCAGCTAGGCCATACAGCCATTTTGTATTTGAATTTTAAAGTTGTGAAATAATTCAGTTTATTTTGAAAGTTTAAAACTGATTTTCACAATCCTCCAATAGGTTGTTTGTCTGTAGCCGTACTGTTTTGTTTGCAGGAGCAGAGATAATTTACATATATTGTTTGTCTATAGATTAAATTGTGTTGACGATTAGGTCTCTGGTCCACTTTTTGCCTTTTCTTGAATTATACTTAATATATATTTTATCATGAACAATTTTTATTTTTTCACTGATCCTTTAATGGAGGTTTTTAAGTGGATTTTTTCAAAACTCTCCCATTATCTAAATTTAGGATCTTTCAAATCAATAGAATTCAATAGTTCAATTTTAGAACAGTTAATTGTTCTGCATATTAGGAATACAGTACTAGTTTTTCAAAGTTCTTTGAGTAGACTGAAGTTTAATTTTGATTGCCTTTTAATCTATCAGGGTTAAAATTTGATTGCACAGTACAGTACTCCATCATACGGCTCTCAAATACTCTAGTATGGGCTGATAGGCCATTGATAAGTCTCAGCCACTGCCAATTTATAAACATCTACGGAAGTTTAAGTTTCAGTGTATATATTTTATTTTATAGTATTCTTATTTTATTTATTTGACGCTGCTAATCTAGACATGTCTGGTCTCAAGCAAAGGTCAAGCAAAGGTAGAGGTAATAAGGTAATATGTCCTGCGTATGAATCAGTAACTTTTAACTTCTAGACATTTTAGTGAAATTGTAAATAAATTAAATAAAAAAATAGTAACTGGAACCTGGATAACTCATTCTTAATTCATAGAATTTTTTAATAATTCCATCTTTTTAGAGATTAACGCCGATCAAACGCCAAACCTTTGGACTCAAAATTCCCAAAAACAAGGTTTCTTATTTCTGATACGCCCAGAATGATTTGTTGGCGCAAGGTTTTAGAATAGTGTGACTCTAAGGTCACAGTCTTTACCCTGTTATCACCACCCAATCAACTGTTATCTGATCTCGACTTTCAATGCATTGGTTTTTGCACACTTCCTTTTGAGGATATTTTAACCATAATTTGTTTGCTAAGTGCTCATCCACTTCTGTCGTATTTGAAAGATAACTATTTATATTCTATTATGTCGTAATTTTTGTGTTTATTACATAGAGAAACTTAAATTTTTATTTTACATAATATTTACATGTTATTAATATATTTCATTTACCCACCGATCTAGCCCCTCTAATCCTGATATTGGACCAGATTATCGAGATCCTACTGCATTAGGCCTAAGTTTTTACAGAGTTTAAAAACCATAGGATTTTAAGGTTTTAGTGTTAGTGTTTTTGTTGCATAGTTTTTTTACCAATCTAGGTGAAAAGAAGTATATCTATTTAGAATGATTTTAAGTTGTACAATGGTCATCATACTATAATAGAATCACGGTTCACTAAACCATTTTTGACTTGCAAATTAATTTCAAAATATGACAGTGTACAGAAAGCATATTGTTTGAGAAACAAAAGCCCTCTCAGAAGAAAGGGTATTTTTTCTTTGCCAAAAAATTAATGAATATACCACAAACTAAGAGGTTGTAAATAGTGAAAGGTTTGATTTTACTTTTCATTTATGTATACAAAATTGTTACTGAATTATGTTGAATGAAAGTGTTGTAGCTCTCTGGTTTAAAACAAACAAGTTGGTTATTGGTAAAGTCTGGGCAGACTGTGTGACTAACAGAGGGGCTGATATGCAGTTATTAAATTCCATTGTTGCCACCATTCCCTTTTAGCAACACGGCTTTGTTGTTATTCCAGTGAAAATTACTCCTTGAACTTTTAAGCAAGTTATATTAAATTTAAATCAGCAGTTTGGTTTCCAAAAGTATACATCTCTGTTTGTATTGAATAACATGGTTATATTCAATTTTCAGTAAATGCTATCAAACATTATTCGTGCTTTGGGAAGAAGTTGTCCTGCAGCACTCGCTTTGAATATTTTTAATGTTTCTTCTCTGTTGGATTTTGTTGTTGATTCACACATTTTCCAAATAAATCTTCTGTGGAAAATTGAGTTTTTATTAATTGATTTTGGTACAAAAATAATTCATCTGAAACCAAGGAGTTAACAATGAAAACTCCCAGCCCTCTTAACCAGTCTTGATTAACTTCGTGACACTTGGCACTGGGGGACAGTTGTACTTAAGAAAAGTTATGCAAATATGCGTTTGTGTTCATTTTTATAATACGTTTTTAGATAAAAATTGTACTACCGTATGTAAAAAGTATTTTATCTTAACAAATTTTGGAAATTTTTAAGGGGAAATTCACTACTTTATTTTTGGTCAAAAGTGAAACAAATTGTAATTCAAAAATTAACCTTTTAAAAATGTACTGGACCAAAAAACAACAATAATATTTCTAAATATTCTAGAATAGTCACTTAATTAGGTTTTAGACATAATATTACTTTAATACGAATATGTTTATTAATAAAAAAAGTGATAAGGGACAACTGTCACCTGCGAGGGTTGTCATGTTATGAGATATCGCGTGAGTAGTGCAGGGTTAACCAGAGCAGCGTAGACCTGTAGTTGCAATGAGAATGTAACTGGTTGGCAATGTAGCATGAATATGTAAGGAACGGAATGAAGGGAGAAGTAAGTTTAATCCATGGGGGGGGTGGATCGCTTGATTGGATATCGTTCGTGATATAATAATTATTTTTAATATAACCAAGCAACTTGCTTTGAGCAGAATTCATCAGTTCCTCAAGATCAATTTAGTTTAAGTTCTGTAGTGACAATAGGTTTTTATCCGACCAAATAGACAGCTGATCACCTTCCACAAAGCACAAAGGGTTCAACTGTAGGCCTATTGAAAAATAACAATCAGACTTATTATGGTTTAATCTCATTTTCTATATTGAAGAAACTATTTCATACATTTCAAGCTGAATTTAATTTTGTTATGGAGCCTACCACCAAAACTTAAAGCTCTATTGTTTTTTTTTGTTTTTTCCAGAGCGGTTGGTAAGACATGTCTCCTCATCAGCTATACTACCAATGCATTTCCTGGGGAATACATCCCGACAGTGTGAGTATCCATTGAATTTTATTCTTATTTTATTTCTACTCTTAAGATGTTTGTAAAAAGTAAGAAAATATACTAAAACGTTTCTCAGTATTCTTGTAGACAAAAATGGGAACTTAAAACTAACTGATATTTATGTTCAGTGGAATCAAAGGACAGAGTAGCTTACATTTTTTGAAGAAAATCCATTAAATGTACATAGAATAGAGATTTAAATTGGTATATGGCTAATTTATTAGTGGATTAGTCTGTGTGTATTATGTCTTGAATAAAGTCGACAAATAGTGCTCGGAAACATTCTGTGAGGCGTGTAATGAAGCTGGATACTTGAGACATAATTCTAGTGGGGAGCAAGACTTTGTTAATTCGGAAATCTTTAATTAGTGTTCACACTGTTACTGTTAAAAATGATTGTAAACACTGATTGTTAAGTTTTGCTTGTGTCGCTTTAAGGCAATTTTAATTTCATTATGTTTTTGGATATTGATCTTTTCATAATTTCTCTTGACATTTAAAACTTTTGAACATTAGACCATTATTTATTTTTGATTTGAACTGTTAAACCATTATTTGGGACCTATAAAAGCCATAAACCATGAAATTTTAATCATAATATTTTGTTGTAGATTTTGATTTCTTATTTTTAAATTTAATTAAATTTTTATTTTTTTAAGATTATTTTACCCCTAAATACTCTTAAAAACTACCCTTAAAACTTAAAAAATGGTCAGGAGATATAGCCAAAGTGCACCTGTGTACCAAATTTCATACAAATCGGACGATCCGTGTGGTCACAGGGTTTGTACACAAACTGACAGAGAGACCAGAGGTCATTCCGAAAACCACTTTTATTCAGGGAATCTCAAAACGGATATATCCACTCTCAACTCAAATTTGACAAAAACAATGAGGGAGGAAGTAAAAATTGACCAAAGTGTACTGGCATTGTGAACAACCTGAGATAAGCTTAGCTAATAAGTGTGGTTCAGTTTTTGCTTTGGTTATTGACTTTTGCCATAAATAAAGTCATTCAGAGAGTATGTCGCAGGTTATTTTTTGTAACACAATTAATTATGACCTGAAAACTTGAATCAACCATGGAAGCTGTCTTGGGTTTGATGGTGGCATGCATTAATTACTTTAAAATTCTTTAAAGTATACTAGCCTATTATCTATCTATGCCACAAAATTCTAAAAAAATACTTAATTACTCTGTAAATAATACCCCATTTTTTCATAGAAATACTTACTGTATTATAAACCTATAATATGTTTTACAAGTAAATATAATATGGTAATCAAATGTTTGATGGCAGTTTCGACAACTACTCTGCCAACGTGATGGTAGATGGGAAGCCTATCAACCTCGGACTCTGGGACACAGCGGGACAGGAGGACTACGACCGTCTGCGGCCCCTCTCCTATCCCCAGACTGTAAGTGTTGGATAAACAAGTGTTAAAAAAATTATTCTTAGTCAGATTTCAGATTGGATCATCTACTATTTACCTATATTATTTTGATCGGTTGTGACCAAGACTCAAATTAAACAAATTTTAATTGCTTTTTTCTCAATTTATAATGTGTTTTTTATATTGATTTTTTCATGCTTCACAACATTTCTAGTTTAGTTTAGTTCTAATTAGTTATATATATATATACTTTGATTTTAGAATATGAACCTAATTTACAAAAAATATAATATTCCAATATGCATTTTACCTAATTTTCTGATCTTTTATCTTTCTAGGATGTATTCTTAATCTGCTTCTCTTTGGTGAACCCTGCATCATTTGAAAACGTTCGCGCAAAGGTGAGATTTTTGCAGTTTTAAATTGGATATGTCTAAACTGTATTTTAAATTTTGATTTTCTGAAAAAACTCTCAGTTTCAAAAACCGGAATGGCACATTATTTTTAATTTTGAGGGCTGTCCAGAAAATAAGTTGCTACGATAGCCAGAGAATGCAATGATGGTGGTAGAGGCTTATGGTTGTGTCTACATCAGATAAGGAGACTTAGCTGGAGTCTATATGTATGCCATGGTAGAAGCTTTGGTGTTAGGTTGTGCTGCAATGAAAAAAATTCAAATTGCCAATGGAGGAACAGTGTCGCCAGCTTACAGCCTTGCCCACACACAGGGCATATTGTTATTTGATTTCTTTTGAAAATTATTTCTTTTTGATACACAAAAGTCCACAATATCCACCAGAAATCCGAGGTAATCCACAGTCTCAACAAAATCATGAGAGCCTATGATATGAAACCAGCTCTCAACACAATGGATAGCCAAAGGGATTCTCGATACTTTGGCAGCTTATTAGCGAATTTCCTATGGAAAACATATTCGTAATTCTTACGTAGAATACATAAATATGGTATAACATGCTTAGTTGTTGGTAAAATTTGATTAAATGCTGAATGTATTTGTACTTAGTGAACAGCCTTAATATCAGCACACTACCATGTAAAACAACCCTTATTGCAGCAAACCTGCATACTCAATACTATTTGATTACTATGATGGGAATAATATTCCTATTATCAAGAGAAATATGTTGTCCTACTGCAATGCTCTTTACTCCTGAACATTTTGAACGTGCCTAATTTTTGATATGCCCAAGTTAAGTAAAAAATCTCAAATTAGGCTGGGTCCTGAAATGCTAAAATACAAATCCTGTCCGTGCTGTAAAATATGGATGTGGCGTGCCATTACACTGTTGCTATTATATATGAATATCAGGCTGAAGGCCTTTACACACTGCACATCACGAATTGTACACATAGTACATAATAATACACCCTCGGAGAAGGACCAATTCAGTCTGCGGCCTACGTGTCTGTCGCCGAACTGTCAGCGGAGCTTTGCTGCCACGTAACTATTCAGTTAATTGTTAATTATGTTCTGTGGCTTAATAATGATGACAGCAGCAGTAGTGGGTGAAGAGTTAATGATATTGCTATTTATTTATTTTTTTATCATAATTTTCTTTTTTTTATGATGCTTCAACCATTTCATTGCAAGCAGTGTCTTTGAAATTTGCATCTCGGTACTGCTCAAGAGTGGTATTCCACAGAACTGTGAATCCTCGAACACTATCAATTAATTCTTCCACCACAACTAACAGGTGCGACCTCAAACACTACACCACAATCACTGGTAGGGTGGCAGGCCTGCCAAACTTGCATGCGCTAAGAGAATTGTCGGCAGACATTTACCAAAACATATGCTCACAGAGCGTACACCACAGATTGTTCGGTGGCCTCATCGCCGACATCTGCGGTGCCAGTGTGAATTAGCCGTTTAAAAGATATGGACGCAGATTTTAAAAAGCTTGCAGACTTCAGTCTGTGACGTCGGCGATTTGCAGTGTGAAATGACCTTAAGTATTTCATTGGTCATGCATTGTATTTTTTCTTTTGCCTCTGTTAACACATGATATTGCTTATGGATTATTTATCTCTCAACTATACCATGTAGGACCATAAACATGTCAGTTGCAACTCAGCTTTGTTGTAGTGGTACCCAGAGGTGCGGCATCACTGTCCCAGTACTCCTATCATATTGGTGGGAACCAAGCTGGATCTGAGAGAAGACAAAGAGACCATCGAGAAACTCAAGGAGAAGAAACTCTCCCCAATCACGTACCCCCAGGTGATAATTCAATCTTAAGTTTGTTTATCTACGACCATTGCAAAAAGTACCAATAAATATACTGAAAGTAACATCATTAAGAGGCTAATTATTAAACGAGAATTGAAAACCATTGCATGATGTTCAGCATTTTACAGGTTCATATCATTATGGATATAATAAAATGCAAATTTAGTTGATTATCTATAAAGATAGTGTGCTTTAGTGAGGTTAGTCACAAATGTGAGTTTTGGACCATTCACAGAATATGAACAACGTCATTCGCACATCAGCTGCATGACCATTAAAGAACAACTCCAAGAATGAAATACACATCAATTATTTTTTTATATTCTGTATATTGCAATGGTCGTAGGTAAATGAAATATACAACTCTTGTTTTCAAAAGGCTGAATATTGTTGGTTGTAGATAAAATAGTGTATGCAACGATTGTATTATGCCTTTTAAAGCCACTCATGTTCTAACTTACAATGCACTTATGGCTGTAAGGCATTCATAATACAATCGTTGCATAAACTACCAATAAACAGTTAAGTTACAGTTAAGGTAACTTAGTAACAAAGCCACTTCACCTTATTCTAAAACTTTCTAGTGGTGAATGAGCCCAATGAAAAACCATGGGCTGAGGGGTGAAGAATTTTGTTTGTGGATCCCTTAAAATGAATTATTCTCCAAGATAATTTTTCAGGTACAGTGGAACCTCAATTAACCATCAACCGAGACCATAACGGATAACAGAATACAGTCAAAATAGCGTTGCTACAACTTAGCACCTAGACAATGTTTGGCGTGACAACATCGCAATTCACTGCCTTGCATGTTATAATGGCGCCATTGTAAGTCCTAATTAATTGTAATGATTGCTGCGCAGTACTTAATGTGAATTGATTTCAAAAGATAAAAAATAAAACTAAGCCAGTTCAAGTGGAAAATACTTTATTAAAATATTTTATTAAGAAAACAATGACACATCAACTATACATGTACGTACGTACTTTTACTCTCAAAACCTATGCTACCGGTATTTTGTTTTTAAAATAATCCATCAATTCTTTTGTTTCTTTCCGCGTCGAGCTTTTTAGTTGGCCATGTTTCTAATCTTTCTGAGAAGAAGCACCAGTGTTTAATAATTTATTGTTTATTGTTGAGTCCCAAAACCACACGTTTCCGTTTCTCAGCCATAACAGAAGAGTAACACATACTATGTATAAACAGCACTGTCAACAATAAACGGCAAAGCTTGTAGGCATGTAAAACACTAGTAAGCATTGCACTGTGACAGCAAGACAGTGTAAAATAATTAACCAGCTGGGTCACTACCCTTGCCGTCAATGATTCACGCACACAGCAGGTGTTCAGTACTTGTCGTCACTACTCATCATAGAGCCTCAAGAGATGATCTGGCTCGGCGCTGATGTGGAAACATAAATTTTTTTGCACTAGCGGGGTGGTGGTTTATAGAGACTGACAGTTAAAAGGGTGACAGTTAATCGAGGTTCTACTTTAGTGAAGAGACTATTTTACCTGAGACCATTGCTACACTACAGTGTAAGAGATGAAAAAACTGTAAAAAATTCAATGTATTTACTTCCCTGAGGGAAATAGATTTGATCAACAAGCTAACAGCTGTAAACAGCAAGTAAACAGCTGTTCTTATAACCATATGACGGCACTTCCATTACAAATTTTGTTTGATGGATTTTAAATACTCCTTCCCAGAGCTAAGACATATTCATGTCAAAAGATTATCACTTATAATCAGGCCAGGTGTTCTTGTTGCTTTGTATCTTGTTTAAATGTGCCTGACCCCTTTCAAAAGTGCTCAAAATATCATAATGGTAATCCATTTTTACTAAGAGTTATTAGAGACTGTAAAATGAGCTTCACTTTACAAACAATAAAATATTTAATCTCATTGTACTGAATTGGTTTTTTTGTTTCGCTTAAGTTTTAAATTTTGGTCTTTCCTTCATCTCTTACTCCATTGATCGTTTTTATCTCATTGCATCGATTCGACTCTGGTTGATCTGGTGACTGCCGGTGTAGGGTCTGGCCATGGCAAAGGAGATCGGAGCGGTCAAGTACCTGGAGTGCAGCGCTCTCACGCAGAAGGGCCTCAAGACCGTGTTTGATGAGGCGATCCGAGCCGTGCTGTGTCCTGTGCTACCGATCAAGCAGCGGCGGAAATGCCTCCTGCTGTAAACCATCAGCTGCAAACACAAAACCACTAATTGTTCTTGTGTCATGAATCCCAACACCGCCGATTTCGATCACCGTCCTATTTACATTGTCGACTATATGATTCCCCTACTGAATACATTCGTCATATATTCACATTGTTTAAACTTCAGTATACAGGTATATGATAGCCTACTTTGTCCATTAGAACATGTCAAAGCAAAACTTCAGTTAAATCCTGCAATTTTCTGAAGCAGTCAGAATATTCTTTGATAGCAGTTTCTATGATATGAGGTATAAAAAGGTTTAGAGTTTGGGTTTGAATTAATTTATTGTTTATTTAAAATTATTTTTCGTTGATGGGGTTTAGTTATGCTATCTCCTAGATGCCGCTGAATTAAAAAAATAAATTATTCTATTATAAAAAATTATTGGTGAAGAATCAATTATATTTATTCATAATACAATCATAGTGAAGAACATGCTATGTTGACCACAAGCTGTTTGTTGTGTTCAATAGAAATGATAATTTTCAATTATTTTCAATTAGAAACCTTTTAACTAGGCTAAAGGGATAGGGCTAGGCTACTCATTCATAGCCAAACATTAGTTTTTATAATAAATTCCCTTAAGATTCTCATTAGAAAACCAAATTACTTTTACCACCTAACTTGACAACAGTTATTTTATTTAATTTGAGAGCTTTAACTGTCAGAAGTATGAAACTTCTTTGTGTCAAAATCACTAATAGGCTGCTTGACACAAGAACATTTAATGTGTTATTTGATATACAGAGATATTACTATGTAGCGATAGTTTTCAGAATTTATTTGGTTGTTATATTGTTGTAATTTAAAAGGCAGATTTGTCTGTGTTCAAGTTCGATTTGGGAGAGACTACGCCTCAAATTGTGTAGAATTGTTAAATAATATACATTTCCTAGCTTTTACACAGACAAATTTCCGATTATAGGTTTATTATAATAACCAGCTATTGCTGACATGCACAATTCTGTACGATTTGGAGACTCAAATGTAAGAGGGAGTTGGCAGGTTTTACTTTTATAATATACTATGAAATAAAATAAGCCTAAATAGCTCTGGCTTCTTTCAAAACATAATAGATTAATTTGAGTCTGCAAGTCATTTGTAAGGTTGCCCTAGAGGCAGGCCTAACATAACCCGTGTAGATAATGTAACCAACATTCTTAATACAATATGAATATCGGATTATTTGTATTTTATATTTTTAAGCTAATTCAGCACTAATTCCTTATTTGAATCAGTTATTATTAATGTTTATCTTTTTTACTAAGAGTATTCAACCCTTTCTACTTTTATTCACATACGATTAATTACTATTAATTTCTTGGTACGTTAATTATTGCATTTACGTTTCCATTTCAGTGATGCTATCATTTAAATTGTTGATTGTTGGCTTTTTATATCAAACCTATATTAACGCTGTTGATATAGGTTAGGTTGTGTTGGTAATTTCAAAGGTTAAGAGATACATTTATGACAGAGTAATTTTATCTAGTATATGTAACCACGATGTATTTACGTCATGTATGAGAAAGTAAAGATTTATATTTTTTAACGGTTCTGCTTTTGTCGCGTGTATATAAGGTGGAATGGTCTTTGTGGAATGACATGAAGGCGGATTTTCGTTAGGAAGTTATTTTTTGCACAAATGTTCCATTAGTTGTAAGCCAGATGACTATAATTTGACAGAGATATAAACAGGTCTATAGAGAAAAGTATAAAGACTTTTGAAGGAATATTGTCTTGCAGTCTTTTTGAATTAACATTACTAGACTTTACTCTTGTTTAAATGCTTCATGTGATAATTTAAGATTGTTAAAAGTAATATGTTTTATACTCTTTGTATACCGTTAGATTCTTGAATTGAATTGTTCGGTTTTGTAATTGACTAGACCATGTTTTCTGGCAGATATTAGCAGAGTATCTTGGTAGTTCACATGTTGCACGTGTTATAATGTAATTAGGTTTTCAATTTCCTTCTTGACGGAAATCCGCTGCACAAATTTATGCGATATTTGGAGATTTCGACGTCTTTCAAGATCTAAATATGGTGTGTTCCATGTACATACAAGTTACCCCTTTCATTTCCATCTGAACGCAAAACAACGTGTGTTTCGTTAGCTTTTGAAACGTATATTTTCATCTAACAAAATGTTTTAATTTAAGTATAAGATGTCTACTCAAGACCCGTCACTATAGTTGTAATGACTAGATGTCTGCCAGTTGTTTCATTGTGAAGAGTATGAGGCCTAACTTCCTGTTGGATGTGCCGCTCCATATTTCAGGTCTACTATTCCATTGCTACTCACCCCTAATATTGTTATAACGCTTATTTTAGGCTCTGAAAATCACAAATTAAAAGTTTTGATATTTTTAAAATATTTTATCAAAGCAGTATGGTTCACATTTTTAAAATTTTATTTATTTAGTAATTATTTATAATAGTTAGAAGTAATGATTCGATGAATAAACTATATTTACATAATATACTGAAAATAGTATCTTTACAATTTGTTAACTGAAACTGCAGTGGTGATGCAACCTTTGTTGTAGATGCCACACAACGCTACTGCCCATGTACATAGGCTATAGCTAATATGTTTGTACATATTGTCTAATCGTTTAGATAAAATAAAACATTTTAAACTACTTGTTTTTAAATTACTTACTTTATTACCTTTCTGAAATGGCGACCTACCCAGGTAGATATTTTAAGCCAAGTATGAATGAGAAATTAGTGTAAACGTACGCTTACTTCCTCGGATATGGAATATGAGAAGACTATTTTTTATAACTCTTCACTTCAGCTTCACTCTCTGTCTGGCCTATCTAATTCTTTGACAGTTAATAGTTAATACCCCTGATTAAATCAGTGTTGTCGCTTTGTTTTTTTAGTTTTTTCCACTGTGTCTTCTTCTTCATTACCCTGTTTCAGACTCAGGGCCATATATTTTCCACAATATTTTATTTTCAAACACTATAACACGTTCGCTGCTATGGGAAATTGAAAAACCCAATCGTATTGCTAAAAAATGTATTGCGTTAAAACACATGTTATTGTGCAAAACAATTAAAAAACAATATGACTTAGGTTAATGGTTATATAACTTAGGTTATGAGGTTAATTGAAAGTGAAGTCATAATTTATGGGCCAGTACTGACCCATCAAGACCCAGAGTCAAACTACAAATACAAATGTAGCTTAATACATTATATAGGTCACAAAATTGTACATTATTGAATGAAAACTAAATTAGATTTTTACGATTTTCATAATGGAATATAACAAAATAAAATGATGTCATAATTTTTTGGGTCAGTCTGACCCATCAAGAATCAGAGTCAGAATAGAAATGTAAATGTCACTAAATACAATATATAAAATATGATTGAAAATAAAAACTAAACGTTTCTTTTAAGTTAAACGTTGAGACGCATTATAGTGATATTACATAATTTTAAACACACTCAATTTAAAACAACGTGGGATAGTACTGACCCAGCCGCGTAGGCGGGTGCGTGACATGGAAACTTACTGCACTGGAAACAAAGCAGGCCTT
Source organism: Nephotettix cincticeps (assembly GCA_023375725.1). NCBI lineage: Eukaryota > Metazoa > Arthropoda > Insecta > Hemiptera > Cicadellidae > Nephotettix > Nephotettix cincticeps. The sequence continues at coordinate 135,953,484 of CM041786.1, forward strand.
ACTACACACTAATGTAGTATAGGTCCACATCCGACCGATGCTAGGCTCACATTTAGCAGCGGACTGATGCATTGCACCAGTGAGTTCTGACCCAGCAGCATGAAGGTTGAGATCACCGTGGGTCAGTTCTGACCCAGCAGCATGAGGGCTGAGATCGCCGTGGTCAGCTGATCTTTTTGTGTAGCTTATTTTCACCAGTCGACAGGTAACATCATTTTCAGCAAAAAATGTTTGTGATGTATTGTTGTGTGTTGTTTTTAAAAATGTAGAGATTACTGCTTAGTTGGTTTGTTCCAGTATAATTATTAGTTGTTTTTCTTTGTTTTGTGCGAATGGAATTAATGAATGTAAGATTACGTGAATATTATTATAAACAATGCCACAATTAAGAAAATTTAATCTTTCCTATAAAAGCTAATAAATCTTTCTTTCAAATCAGGAATTTTTCCAAATTCTTTGAAGTTGCAAAAGCAATCCCCATTTTCAAAAAGGGTGATTCACAGCAACCAAACAATTACAGACCAATCTCAATTCTGCCGGTGCTAAGTAAAATTTTTGAAAAACTGTTTATGCGCAGAATGCTAAATTTTTTTGAGGAATTCAAAATTCTATCTAATGAACAGTTTGGTTTCCGAAAGAATAAATCAACTGTTGATGCAATCATCCGCTTAGTGGAATTGATTGTAAATGACTTGGATAAACGTAATATGACACTGAGTGTTTTTCTAGACCTATCCAAGGCTTTTGATTGTGTTGAACACAATATCCTCCTAAACAGACTGTGGAATTACGGAGTCCGTGGCTTACCCCATAGATGGTTAAAGTCATACCTCTCTGGAAGATCACAGCAAGTTCAAGTCAATGGAGTTACTTCACATACAACAGATTTGAGATATGGTGTCCCTCAGGGATCGATTCTCGGCCCCCTTCTATTCCTGATGTATGTTAATGACCTAAATTCATTCATTCCAAGAGGACGAATTGTCCAATATGCAGACGACACGACTCTCTGTTTCAGTTCAAATAAAATTGAGCAAGTCGAAATTGTTTCCTTTAATGAAATAAATTCTTGCATTCAATACTTTGAGAATAGAAATCTCAAAGTAAACCCCTCAAAATCATCTTGCATGATATTCGGAGGCAGCACCGCTCTGAATTCATGCCACCCGACAGCAATGATAGATGATGTCGTCATCGAAGAAGTCGGGTGTACAAAATTTCTCGGAATGCTCATTGATAACGAGCTGACGTGGACAGATCATGTTAATAGTGTCTGTGGGAGGATCTCTTCAGCCATTTACCTGCTGAGAAAGCTTTCTACGCACTGTCCCACTGATTTGTTGCTTATGGCGTATTACGGGTTGATTCAATGCCATCTATCATATGGTATTGCTCTGTAGGGAAATTGCTCACAGAAAAACTTCAACCGGGTTTTTGTTCTTCAGAAGAAAGCCATACGAATTATTGCAAAACTTAAATTTAGAGAGTCGTGCCGGGATGCCTTCCGGAGTCTTGGGTTGCTAACGCTGGCTGAGCTGTACATTCTAGAAATAGCCCTCTACTGCAAATTTAAAAGAAACCCGACCCAGGGCGTAGAGGTACATAGTTATGAAACAAGATCTAGAAACGTGTACAGATCAGCACAACACAGGTTGGCTATTACGTCACGCCTACCCTCTCAGGCGTTTCCATTGAGCTGTACATTCTAGAAATAGCCCTTACTGCAAATTTAAAAGAAACCCGACCCAGGGCGTAGAGGTACATAGTTATGAAACAAGATCTAGAAACGTGTACAGATCAGCACAACACAGGTTGGCTATTACGTCACGCCTACCCTCTCAGGCGGGCGTTTCCATTTTAAACAGAATTCCGGAGGGTATCCGATTCGAAAATTGCCAATTGAAATTCAAATCAAAATTAAGACGCTTTTTAGTGTTGAACGTGTTTTACTCTGTGGGTGAGTTCATAGATTACACATCAAGGGCTTGAGTTTTCATTTTTAATTCCACTAAAATTTAACGTCTCTTCAAATTTTACTGTTACCTGGTTGTGCCTATCTTTAATTGTTCTATTGTTAATTGTTAATGTTAATGTTGTTATTGTTAATTGTACTTTATAAAACTCAAATTTAGAGAGTTCTTTTAATTGTTTGACGCATGCAATGCAATATTTGTATTGTCTACAGCAATAAAGAGTTTATTATTATTTATTATTATCATTATTTCGGGCTCCACTGAATTTATACTGACTTAAAAAATATAGACATTTCTTGTAGTAGTCTAGACTTCCATAAGATAACCAGCCCCAGATTTCATGAGTAAATAATTAAATTTCTAGAAATGAACTTTTGTTAAAATTACTAAGATTTTAATTTGAAATGTCTTAAGTTATTTCAATGGTCCATGAATTATAAGAGTAAAATACTTGCTATGAGAAAACCGAAACAATTTTCAATTTTAATGCAGTTTATTGAAAGGAAATCTAGTCTATTTGTACAAAACTAACTCACACAATTTAACTTAATCAATAACAACTTCAGCTCCTAACTTGGTCAGTGCCTCTTTCAACTTCTCTGCTTCTTCTTTAGGTATATCTGCTTTTACAACAGCTGGTGCACTCTCAACAAATTTCTTGGCCTAAAAAAGGTACGATTAATTTTACTGTTTTTAAAATTTAATTTAAATGTATTCATACTGTAAACTAGTATATTACCTAAGAAATAATGACAGCATAATTTCATTAATATCAACACAAAACTCCAGAAGTCCTGCAACTTATAGTCCTGAATCCTCAACTGTATAGTAACCAAAGGTTAGGGCCTATAGTTGTGAAAAAAAGGGATGAAAACAATTGTCTGCTGTCTTATCAAGGGTCAGTGACATGAGTTTAAATCTTCCCACTCCTCACATGACATTGCTTCTTAAATCATCTTAGACATCAACTTTGTATATAACAATCAATGCATGCAAAATGAATAACAATTGTGTGTTGTGACGTATAGTCTCAAAAAATCTTTTTTTTATTTACTAAGATCGCGAGTAAATTTTTAATTCTTCAATTATCAAAGGATCTTTATTGCCTGGCTGAAATGTAATGCCTTGTATAAATTCATAATTTAAAACTAATTAGATTTCTAATACATATATCATCCACCGTATAAATTATACACCAAATACTATTGTGTATATAATATCATCTTTGTTTATCTCCACTACAATAAAATTTAAAAATGTACAAGAAAATATAGATGAAAATTAAAATTACCTGCACTAAGTTCATTCCCTCAAGGAGATTCTTAACTTCCTTGATGAGCGCCACTTTCTGTTTTTCATCATATTTCATCAACTTTACAGTGAAATCTGTTTTGACAGCTTTAGTCTGGGCTTCTTCTTCATCCTCCTATAGTTACATCATTTTTAGAATACTTGTTATAGACTCTGAATTTCATTTAATTTACCAAAATCTAAATAGACAGTGGAACCTAAATAATTATAATTATTCTTAATTCAAACTTCTCTCTGAGTCATATATAAGCGTGGTCAAAAACTAAACTGTATTATTTGCATTATAGCCAGAACACTTTGTTGGAACTAGGTCTGAGAGTAGTGTAGTTCCAAGGTCACAGAGTTCTCCCCTTCCCTCATGACTGTAACCTCAGTCATGAGCTCTCCTTCTGTCGTTATGCTTTCTGTGCTTTGTTTTCATTGCAAATTGCTCATCCACTTCTGTCATACAAGGGCAATCCAGAGAGTAGATTATGTTTTCGTCTGCGTCCGCTTGGGATTGGACTAGCAATGCCATCTTGGTGGCAGGGTGTTACACAGCTCAGTCTGCTTCTTACCGTGCAAGTCAGAGTTTTGTATTGTACTCCGTTGGGTTACTGTGGCAGTTACAATGAAATTTCTGCATTAATTAAAAATGCCGCAAAACTTGAGGTACAAGCAGTACGTTAATAAGGTTTCTGACTGAAAAACCTATAAACCTCATCACTGATAAAAATGTGTCAGTTAGGAACTTACTTACGCATTCCTTGTTCAGTGAGTCCTAAAATTAAAAAAACGGCTGAACTAACGTTCAGAATGAAAAGTGAAGTGGAAGACCGAGTTTGGCAGTCACTATGATGGATTGAGAAACCTTCATAGTTTACTTGTGAAATGTCTTGATAGTATGAAGGTACTGCTGATGTTACAGCACAGCAAACTTCTTTGACCTGAGCCTCATCCCGCTATCTGAAGTTCAAAGTGTAGTGAATGCAAGCTTTGACTGGGAGCTAATACCTGGCTTTGGCTACTGAACCTGTTACACTTTTACAACCCCTGATGACTATATATGAAATGGGACAAAACAAAGATATAGAGAGCTGATTCCGTGACTTAGTTAATCTCTACATCCTAAAATTCACCAACGTCCTACCTGTGATTGAGCAACTCCTGCAGGCATGGCTCCCACAGCCATCATTGGTGCATCTGGGAGATTAAGACGTTTTTTAAGGGCTGAACTCAGCTCCGAAACTTCAACCAATGTCAACTGTGAAATGTCCGCCACAAGCTTCTCGATCTTGGGTGTGTATGTAACTTCGTGCCCATCTGGGAGTGGAGTGGCCAAAGGTTCTGCAGCTGTTTGAGCTCGAACACAACTAAAAAAAATTCTTTATAATTTTCTAGCATTGTTAATTTAACAGTGGACATCTAAAATAGGTAAAGTTTAATAATACCTTTGTATTACTGAACTTTCCACATGACTTTGCTCGGAACCAAAAAAATAACCTCTAAGGGCAGTGAACATAAGTCTGGTTTACTGGCTTATGAAACCAGGACCACTCAGGTCAGTGATCTTAGTGGCTTATGAAATGGCCACTGTAAAAATTTAGCCAGTTTGTAATTACTTCATATATGGTTTGATGCTAGTAGAAATATAATGTTTTAACATTTAATAAAATAATATAAACATGTTGTTGTCATCATATAAACATATGACACACTAGGCCTAGTATTGTTGGATTTCCGTTGTTGTACTCACAATGTGGAAAAGTAAAAAATAGGTTTAGCCGTTAAATAAATACTACGATTATTGGCATATTTATAAACTAAATGTGAATATAAGCCTAATCTAGTTTGCATTCTAATTTTCTGTCCATCTCTATCTTGTCTAATTTGGATGATTCAGGTTTTGGTTTCTATTAAGTCATATTCATATCATTTTATTCCAAAAGACAAAATAGAGATGGATGGAAAATTAGTAGGCTATGTAAGTTAAATAAATATATCAAACCGATCTGGTGGTCATTCATAATGAATGATGAGTATAATCTTTTATCTGCACCGAATCTACGGTTTTGTACATAGCCTACAAAATTATACTTTAGTACACCTAACTGTGTTCATTTTCAAAAGTGCAAAAAAGATACAAAACATCATTATTTTTCTTATAAAAAGTTCAACTCATGAAAATTATAGATTTATTTAAGTTACAGAAAGCAAACATGAAGTAAGGCAGAATTTAGTGCTTTCATTTTATTTCTATTTAGATTTGTTTTTATCAGCGCCAGTGGCATTTTTTAGTTTTGATAGGGAACAGACCAAACCCTGGTCATGACACTATCTATCGTCAACCTGTCATATAGCCAAATTCCCATAGCCATTGATGTTGATAACCAAATTTTAAATAGCAACCTTTAGATTACAAGGCGAGCACTTATCTCATAGATACCAAGCTACCAAAATTCACAATTCCAAAAAAAGCTGAGAATCTAAGTTTTGATGGTTTTGAACCTTTTAAATGTTTGGGATATCTTATCAGATGATTTTCAAAGATTAAGGTTAAGGTTAAGGGTCATATGTTGTTCCTCAAATCGCCACTAAGAAAAAAATTCTGTTATATTTGACCCTGTTAGGGCCTATATATAACCCTTCAATGCGGTTTGACGTGAGTTTCACATCAAACCGCCTTGAAGGGTTAAATGACTTTTTTGTGAATGTGGCAAATTCAATTAATAAGGATAATGAGGAGCAATTAACCTCTGGATTCCTTACAACAGGGCGGGTGGAGCTGAAGCAATTTCATCTAATAACTCCAGCATACCTATTAGATATTTTTTCAAGATTGACACCAAATCGTTCCTATGGCATCAATGAACTGAGCCAAATGAACGTCTTGAAATATTGTAGAGAGGAAGTGGCTCATCCTCTAACCCACATAATTAACTTTTCACTAACTTCAGGGACCTTTCCCCAGAGTTGTAGACTTGCATAAGTAAAACCAATTTTCAAAATATCAGATCGAACCGACACAGGGAACTATCGTCCAATCTCCCTCCTGCCTTCAGAATTGACGGAAAAAGTTGTTTCGGAGCAACTCTATCTTTTTATAGAGCGCAACATCATACTGTGTGAGAGAGTTTAGGTGCAACAAATCAACTAAATTGGCTCTCATTGACTTCATCAATGGCAGCAGGGGAGATAGTAGTTGGCTGTTTAAAGAAATGGCCAAGGACTTCAATTGCATCAATCCTGCCATCTTATTGGAGAAATTGTAATCTCTGGTTTGGCCCTGAATTGGCTCAGATCTTACCTGACCAATAGGTTCAAAATCACCGAGATCCAACAAAAATGGATAAATTCTTTCAAACCCCAAACTCATCTCCAACAGTGTTCTGCAAGGATCTGTCCTTGGACCTCTTCTTTTTTGGTTTATATCAATAACAATACAGACTTTGTACCGTAAAGCAATGTCTACCTCTTTACGGATGATACAACATTATTTGTAAGGGGGTCAGACTATGCAGCACTTGGAGATGGAGTCTATCAGGATCATCATTCTTCCAATGAACTGAAATTAAACTCTCAAAAAACCAGATACATGAGTATCCAAACAGCCCAGCACCAAAATTTAAAAAAACAGGGCTCTGAACCTGTTCATTGGAGAGAACCAAATGGAGAAACGAAAAATCGCTGACTTCCTAGTATGTATGTATCATGAATGTATGTATGTAGAGCCTGTCTGTAGAACCATCTTTCTTATCTCATAGGTCTAATATAATGATGTCTGGCTAGGCCGAGAAAAACTATTCTTTAGTAATAGACCTGCTCAACATGTAATATTTTATTTTGAATGTCTTTTCCATGCCTATGGGTTTTAAATCACCCAAACATGATATAAAGGCTGACCCATGTCCAAAAAAGTCAATGCATAACATAAATTATTCACTTAGGCTAATTATTAAAAATATTTTAATCTTTTCATTAAATTAAGGTCAAAGTACAGTTTACCAACGTTACTCACTTTTTTAATCTCAAATTAACTTTTTTTAATTATGTTGTAAGAATGCAGAAAAGTTGTGAGTTAATTTTACATAGATTTGAAAAAATAGTAATGAGTAGGCCTACCGTAATCTATACTTTTACATAAATTAATATTTATAAACTAGGCTAATACTATTTTTATAGACTATTTCTCACCAACGTGAAAATGATCGTATTTTAGCTGTGTCTGACCGAACCAAACTTCTAAAAACAAACATTTTTAGAGCCTAATTTGGATGTGTTCTGTAAAATTCAAAGAATCACTGTGAACTAAAACAAATCTTGCTCAAAATGTGTTCTAAAGTTGTATTGAATCAGATAATTTATTTCAACTTTATCTGACCACACGTTTCACATTACCACTTTTCTAGTTACCGATTCTAATCTCATTCTCACTCACTCACTAGTTTCAGTCGTCTGCTGATTGCTGCTCTCGCTCCAGTGTCTCCACCTCATCAACATCATTTTACCCTCAAGGTCCAGAAAAAATACTCTAAATTAATTATCCTGAAACTTTTTAATTAACCCAAATACTACCCTAAACCAAAATAACCTGTAATTTTCAGTTTTATATATTATTATATCCCAAATTATTAGAAATATTATTAATATAGTATAAAAATAATATTTAACAATATCAATATAAAAATAATAATTAATTAGATTAATATAATGTAATAAAAAAAATTATTAAAATATTTTTATAACCCTTGATAATAATGAACTAACTAGGAATATGAGTGGGTCATTCAGAGCCTAAAATATATTAGTAATACAAATAACTTAGGTTTTTTATTTAAATATAGTTTATTAACCTTTTAGCATTAGTAATATAAAATATCTAATTTGCTTCATTACATAACCAATAATTGGTTAAATGAGACATTTTAGTAGTATCAGTGAGTATCCATGGGTCCTCTGTGGTGGTAATATACATGTATAATTATTATACATGTATATTACTATAATTATTATACATGTATATTACCACCACAGAGGACCCATGGATACTCACTGATACTACTAAAATGTCTCATTTAATGTACTGTACTTTATACTTTCTATAGAGACATTATTAAAACTTTGGCTCAAATAGGACTAGTATGTTTATTTTAAGAAAATTTAAATACTAAGAGAAATATAAAATATTATTTAAAAAATAGTAAATATCTTGTTTTGAGGAATGACTTAAAATTAACCGATAACCCTTTTATTTAAAAAATATATATGTATATAACATTTATTTTCACAGAAAAAATATAAAATACTTGTTCATGTGTTCTTCTGTAATTTGGGTAACTTATTTGGCAAACATTTGTTGGTTAATGCTCTAGAGATTAATTTATTACTGTTAATATTTTTATTTTGTTATTATTAATAGACTAGGTGTTTAATTCTGTCATAGTAATTTTAATCCACGGTTTTTTTATAGAGACCAAGCTCAATGTTTCGGTTTTACTTTGTGATCTCTCACGAGCATTTGATTGTATCTCACATAACATTCTTTGTGAAAAATTAGAAAGGTACGTTGTACGAGACGATGCTATCGAGGTGCTAAATCCTATCTAAATTCTAGGCAAGAAGTTGTATCCTGGAATGGGAGGAACTCCTCTCTTCTCCCCGTGGCTCATGGTGTCCCCTCCAAGGCTCTATATATTTGGCCCTTTCTCTTTCTTATAGCTATAAATTGACCTCTACTGCCATGCCATACTTTTATGCTGACGACACAACCCTTTTTGTCATTGACCTTCTTGCCTGCATATCCAGAACACAGGTTGAAAGCTTTCTCACTGTGGCAACTTCTTGGTTTAACAATAATATACGAACTTGGTCTAGAGACGGCAAATCAAATAACTGGTCCTGTTAAGTTACTGGGCTTTACTCTGGACTCCCGGCTCAACTAGGGTGACCATATTGAGTTACTATGCAGCAGACTTAGTAGAGTAATCTATCCGTTGAGAAGTCTAAGTATTGATCTGCCTGGGGATTTCCTCCGGGTTTCATATTTTGCTTTTTTCACTCTATTATTGTATATGGGAACAGATTCTGGGGACACTCCTCTCAGGTTAAGAAAATTCAATTTCTTCAGAGGAGGGCGGTGAGATTGCTGAGTGGAGCCCAGTATTATGATTACTGGCGGTCTCTGCTGTTCAACCAAAACAGAATTTTGACAGTATAAAATGTATATATTTTTCAATGTCTCCTAGGAATTAAGGCAAACGAATTGTACATACAAAGAAATGACCATGTCCATAATTATGAAATAAGGAATCGTTTTAATGTATTCACCGCCAGGTATAGGTTGAGTAAATCTGTAAGTTGTTTCCCTGTTTCAGGTAAACGATTTTTTAACCATCACATGTGTAGGTAACAGATGTGAGGGGTTTGTCTTTGACAAAGTTTAAATAAGTGATTAGAGACTGACTCCTGATTAATCCCTTTTACGACACAAACGAATTTTTTGATGTACTACCACCAGCTATCTAGGTAAATTGTGTGTACAGCATGGCTTTAATTGCGCTATATTTTGCCTAATTATTTATAGTTGACTTTGTTTATTTTTCTGTTTGTGCATAGTTTTTCTAATTCTAAGTAGCACTTGCATGTGCTTTGATATTGCCTTGTTGTGTATAGTGTAGGTTTATTCATGTTTTGTGTGCCTAGAATGTTAAATTATTTTACTAATTTAAGCACTTATTTGCATATTCTTAGAAGTTGTCTGATGGTCTATATGGTTATCTATCTGTGCGTGGTGTTTCAACCTGCGTGTTAGGCTAATTTATGCATTAGGCCCTGATTCAATTTTTCCTTGTATATAATGCAACATGTACAAATGCATCTAGCCTGCCAGAAGCAAGATGGACTTTAGTATACTTGATACTTGATAAAATCTAGGGGAAAGATTGCACTGCGACCTGAGATCTATTGTGCCCCCCAGACTAGTCTCTAGTTCTTGCCTAGAGAACCCCCTCTAGTCCTAATGCCTTAATAAAGTTTAGTATAACGAGGGGTTCTACCTTTGGAAAATCCTCCACCGCCACCTGGTGTGTTCCCAAGCTTCTGGCTCTCTTCTGACCTATCGCGTCACACTCAGCCAATAGGTGTCTAGGTGTTTCCTCCCCAGATTGGCAGAAGCGGCATTCACCCTCTTGGACAATGCCCATCTTGCTCAGATGACCCCTGAGCCTACAGTGTCCGGTTAGAAATCCCGTCAGTATCCTTAGATCGTTTTTCTTAAGCCTGATCATGGTCTCAGACCTTCTTATATTATGCACTCCAAGCATTTCCTTAGCCTGTCGGCATCCTGAATGAACAGTCCAGGCTTTCCCTCTGGCTTCCTTCTCTTCCTCCTTTAATTTCTTTTTGAAAAAGGAGTCCTCCAGTGCACAACCTGGCTCCGGTCCAACAAAGGGGGTGGCTGCCCCTACCCTAGCCAGTTTGTCTGCTACTTCATTCCCCTGGACACCTTGGTGCCCAGGTACCCAAAGTAGTGACAACTTGTTGCTCTTCCCCAAATGATCTAGTATAGTATAGATCTAGTATAGTGGACTTTAGTATAGTTTTCACTAATGTATTGACGAGCCAATTGTAGTAACTTACTGAAAGGCAAATAAATCATTGAATTTGATATCTATATAATAAATAACAACAATGTAAAGTAAGTTATTACATCAATTAAGTCATTGAATTGAGTGCTTACAAAGCCCATAATACCATGCCTTTTAGGCATAGTACCAGAGAGGAATGGATGATCCGTTCATCTATGATAGTACATACATTAGGCATCATTCATACATATGAATGAATCTAGAATCAGAGATGAACGGATAGTAAAGTTACTATATCCGTTCCTCTCAGCTAGAATCCTATCAGGCAGACTACATGTGGCGGCTGAAGGCGGGAATTCGATCGGCATACCTCTCGCCGAGTTTTGGGCGACGCAGACAAACGAACTAAATCTTGTATGTTTGTTATTTTTATTATTTAATGTCCATTTATCTCATGCATGACTAAGCATTTATTATTTTATTTTCCCTTTATAGCTATGTGGTTGGTATAATACAAAAGTACCTAGATAATTTAGGGTTTTCCAGCCAAGCAGTCAAGGGGAGTTATGGGATAGGCAGCATGGTTGTCTATGTGCCTGTCACTGATGGGACTGTATTCTAATTTTTGGGCAGTTGGAAAGGGCCTGTGACGTAATCGTAGTTCTTTAATTTTTCGTATGAGGTCGCGAGTGTCCACTTTTTCGAATCTCCAACATCAGATTCAGATTGGTTGACCAGACACCTAAACATTGGTACAGTGGTTTTGGTTTTTATTATCGGCATTGGAGGAATGCAAGTTGCGGGCGCTAGTATCGTTTTGCGCATGCGCACTGGTGTTGTTTCGTAACTGCGGCCCCCTCTTACTTAAAATTCCATTCTCAGCTTCATCTTCATAGCGAGGCATAATTAGTGGACATTTTTTGTCAGTATCGTGTGTTTAGTGTAGTAAAATTGAGATTGAACTGGCCGATCCAAGTGTTTTGTGTCATAATTCATGAATACGATGTGGTAAGTGCTTTGATTAGCTAGGTTAAATTTCTCTTCATCTTGAGAAGCATTATGAAAGGCCTAATTATTATATTTAACGTGATTATTTAAATTATTGTGGGTGTAAACTAAATGAAATTGAAGAAACATGGGAGACAGAAATTTTATTTCGTACTTTAAGCTTTTATCTTTCAGTTTAGCTTCTAAACGAATGCTTCTAGTTTTGTTGCGTTCTGTGTTGCCTCTAGTGTTGGTTATGCCCCTTACCTGTGTATATTATTACTTTGAGTTTAATACTTGAATTTGTCAACCTTAAGCCTACCAACCTTTAGAGAATAAGAGTTGCTAAGTTATAGGATAAGTTAGTAAGGACTCTAGTGTTAGTTTGGTTAAGATAGGGAATGCATGTTATGGATTTAATTTTTCTTTTTTTTATCCCTCTTTTATCTACTTGAACAGTCAGATAAAAGTAAGTTTTCTCAAACTCTTAAAACCCTTTAACTAATTAAGTTGATCTATGGATGATTTTACAAACTAGAATTTAACAGAATTGTCAGGAAATACTTTCTTTGTTGGTTTAAATTTCTTCATTTTCTTATATTTTCAAGGCATGTTTTCACCGCTATATGTCAATGTTAGTTGTCCATCTTGCAATAGAATCAATGTTTTAACCTGTGAGGAGTCGCGTCAGGGTGATCTGTTTATGTTTTATATCTTAGGAATGTCAAGGTCGCGAGCTTCCTTCCTTATACCTTAAATAGACTTGTATACTAGCCTCTTGACTATAGTTAACCTCTTTCCTGCATGCCAGTATTTTGTCTGTAGTCCGTTTACAGCGTATACCTGTGGATTACACAGTGTGCGACTCATGACATTAGTGTAATTTTGTTATTTTATTCAGTGATGTTCAAGTGCTTTAGTGACTTTTACATGCTGAAATAGATCTCAGAGAGGGGGGAATATTTCACAATTTAAATAGTGTTGACAAAGATATGAACCGTGGGGAAGCGATACTTTCGAGAACGTTTTGTTGACAAACCCTCTGCGTCGCCCAATGACGGGAGTCTGGACTCAGACTTTTCTGTTAAAACAGAATTGAAAGAATAAGAAAAGGTGCAAAACCTGTGACATGCAGAGATCATGCAATTTTCATTGACGTTAACCGTGCAGAAGACCAACTTCTCACTAGTGAGGACGACTAAAAGATTTTGATGACTTGAGATTTTGCTGCTATTGTACGTAATTTTCATATTTAGTTATTAATATTATTATTTATTTGTATTTGACTAAAAATATGTGTATAATTAATAATGTTGACTATACCAATTATAACTTATATTTTTTAAGATTGATAAAAATAGCATGCTTATTTTATGGACACATTTTTCCAAAATCCTATTTCATATGGGCCTATTTTCAACAAGATATACTACACTACCTATAATGCTATAATATTTGAATACGCAACATTTCTTTAATGAATGAATTCATAATAATGAATTTTTTAATGAAAACATACGTTTATAATACTTTTGTAAGCTTTTAGCGAATTTCCCATAGGGAAGAAGCTATTACCGTAGGTCTCATGGTGAGACTTAAGCCCGGGACCATGTTATTTTTTCTTCTTTAGGTGCCCAGAGTCCAAAAACAATAGTCGTTAAAATTTTTATATATATATATATGTGTCTGTGAACACGATAACTCTCGTAAATATGGTCCAATCAAGACCAAATTTGGTAGAGACGTGTATTCCTACAAGTGCTCGGACGAGTTCGTAAACCAGACATATCGGTCAATGGGAACAGGTAGTTTGGGGGGGTTTTGTACCCCAAAATGGGGTTTTTTGCGTTTTTCACATGTAATTTTTAAAAATTTCTAATTTTATATTTCACCATTAGAATCAGCTTAAAAATCTACACAATTAAGTTCCTTAAAGTTTTTCTCTATCTCCAACGGTTACCGAGATATTAAAAAATCTAAACACAGTACGTTGTATTGTGGGACTCCCAATGTTAATCTTATGGAGGATAGGGAAAAATTAATATTTCCCATATTAATCAATATTTTTGGATAAAACTTGATATTTAGCTTCATGTGGTTGAGATCTATCCATTTATGCTTAAAAATCATAGTTTATGTGTTTATCATGGCAGCAAACCTGCATACTCTTTTCCCATAATAATCATATAGGGAATAGGCAAACTCCTTTATTTATGGACAGATGTTGATGAAAGTTGGTATAAATGTTAAGATAAAAATTATCTATGGTAGAAATGCCTAATTTCAGTGTTCCTCACAGCAGCAAACCTGCACACTCTTTGCCATGTTAATCTTATGGAGAATAGGCAAATAATTCTCATGTTTATGGACAGATTTTTTTAAAACTTGTCATATATTATTTTTATATTATTGATTTGGAAATTCGCTGAGTACGCAGGTCTGCTGCGACAGGGGTATTTTCTAACCCGGTGGAATCCACCGTGTGTGACCCCCAAAAGAGCCTGACTAGGAGTAATAAGGCAAATAGAAGAACACCAGAGGCTGGAAAATTAATAACATGTAAATGTTGAACGTCTCTTATTTCATTTATTTCATTTCCAACGGCAATGCCAATACAAACAAGAAAGATATTAACTAACATGATAAATATAACTGATAAATATAACACATGATAAATACATAATACATAAGAACATGAGAACATAAGAACATAAGAGAGTACATAAGAACATGATAAATATAACATAAATATAACATGATACAATATAATTACACATGGACTTTGTAGCTTTAGATATATAAATCTTAAGATCTAAAGATCTTAAAATTTTAATAGTCAGTATCATTATATTCCAGGAATAAGTTGTCAGTGTTGAATTACGCTTCGGTTTTAATGAAAAATTAAACTTTGAGAAAGGTAAATTAGTACACAAAAGTATTAGTAGTAGTAGTAGTAAAAGTATTAGTAAACAAATAAAAACTATTATTTATTATATTCAAACATTAATGACGACATTAAAAAAGTTACATAGGCTAAATGTGTGTATGTTAAGACGATTTTTGCAGTAGTTTAAACATTCAAATCACAAAAATTGCAAAATAATGATTTTTTGCAATCTTGTTAATCCTGGGATTGATAGGTACCCAAAAGCAACTGGGATCCCGAATCTCAGGATTGAGAACCCTATTTAGGATTTTATAATAACTGAAATATTTTGAAAATGTTTTGAATCATTTTTTTATTTGGGTTTTAATTAGCCTATACTTATATTATTCAGTATATTTAAAAAAATTAACTCTCAATAACCCATCACCACTGGGCCTAAGGCCTATTCGGTTAATTAAAGACAGCGAGTAATTGCAGTGGCTTGAGTCTCATAGGCTAGCCAGAGGTGACGGACCGCTTTGTATGATCTGACTTTGGTTAGATGATGCAATTAGTTTGGATCGAAGAACATTTGTATTACTAGGCTTCTGTGTTAGCTACCATATCTGTAACAATTAATTGTTAAAATTAACTTTATTGGCAAGGTATACCACAATGCTGACGCACAGTATAAATAATAATATCAATAATCAACTTAACTTCCTTTTGTGCTGGACCATTTTTAACCATTTTCTTAATGGCTGCTTTGATTTTGTTTGATTTGACCACAACCTCTTCAAGGCCATCAATATTTATTTACAATCATCCTACTTAGTTAAGTTCTAAGCTGATTGGCCAAAGTTTCCGAGGACATGGATCATAAAATGATACTGATAGGTTGTGCAACATCATAATTTACATCACCCACATACAGTGCTTTGCAGAGTTATGTTGGGATGGCTATTGATACATAAAATATCTTGATCTAATCTAACTTAACTTTCGTACTGGGAGTTATCTCAAAATCGACAAACCGGCTACCGCTGTGGTGGCAGTTATTGCAAAAGCTGCGTTGTGCAACATTAACAACATCTTTTTATGACAGCTCTATTAGTGACGTAGTATTTTTGGTTACAGTAAGTTTTGTTTATGTTTACACAGTCATCTGCCGATTCAGTGACTCTGACGTGCAACATTAAATAAAATTGTTTATTATATCATGAAAAATAGACATTGGTAATGATATTTAGACACCACTAAAATGACAAAGTGTTGTTCTATCAGTCTATGACTTTTTTCACCAACAATTTGACAGCTCTGTTGTTAGTGACATAGTATTTTTTGTAATTTTAAGTTTCGGTTATGTTTACACAGTCATCTGCCAATTCAGCGACTCAGATGGAAACACATTTTTCCTATACTTGTATATCAGTGCTTTTAGCTGTGAAACTATTTGTAAATATATTTTTAACTTAGGTATTTGTATTAGTCAACATAAAATAGTCATTTTGGATTTTCGCAATGAATTCTTATAATATTTATGTAAAGGGGTGTTTATTTGATTTATTCTTTTCAATAATAATATTTGTTTAATGTTTCCCTACCTAAGGTTGACTATTAGTTTTATAGGTACAGTAGAACTCCAATTATCAGAACTCCGACTATCCGAATCACACGAAACAGGTTTCCATAGAAACTACCAGAATTATTGTATTGAATTTTAAATATAAAAGAATTAGAACAGCAATTTGGATGAACTTAAAACATTCCCTTTAGACATATCCATGATCTAACCTATTTCCCACAGGGAAGTAAATACAAACATTTTTTCTCTCTAATGGCAATTCAAAAAAAAACTCCGATTATCCGAATATTTGATTATCCGAATGGGTCCCGGTCCCCATTAATTCGGATAATTGGAGTTCTACTGTAAGATCAAAACACCAGATACTGAAAACAGTTAAGTTTAAGTTAATATAATTAACTAGCCAAAGTACCCGTTCTTCGCACGGGTTAAAAAGGCTGAAAGGTGTAGGTTCTACTGATACATTTAAGTTATTGTTAATTAATTCTTCATTGTTTACAAAATGACAAAACACGAGTGTCTACAACATTTCAAAGTAACATCTGTCAAATATTGGGAGAGGATAAGGATTAATGTAATAGAGACAGTCGTCGGAAAAAAACTTAAAATCTACCATTCCACTATTTCAAATGATTCACTAATTTCGATCCAGCAGTTTATCTGAAAAATCAACTTTATTTCTTCTTCTTCCCGAACTGTCAAAATATAGTGCAAACGGATGTTGTCATTAGAAAATGTAAACATTGAAACCTAGGACGGTCACGGCAGCTCTTTCTTCTTCTTCTTCTTCTCGAACTGTCAAATTTTAGTGTTCACAGCTGTTGACATTCAAGTAATTTTATGTTTTCATTCTTTAAAAATGTAAACATTGAAACTTAGGACGTTCACAGGGCGTAGCCCGAGAGGATTTTAAGGAAATGAGTATGCCTATGTATTGCATGAGTTTAAGATCTACCTTTGTGTAAAATTTCAAACCGGTCGGTTCAGTATTTTTCGCATTTACTTGCCACAACAAACCCACAAACAAACATACAGACACCACCTCTTCTTTATAATATTATAGATAGATTGTATTATTTTTTAAGTTTTTTCATTTTTGCTTATTTTTGGTAAAATTTCAATGACATCCACAACATATCTTCAATATATGTGGTGGGGAATAGTTGTACCCAAACCCGAGAAAGCAACAAAGAGATCATTACCATTCCCAAAAGAAAGGAAGAAAGCAATTCAGGAACAGGCAAAACTAACTTTATTTAACGAGATGATAAATACTTATGATAACATCTTTCTGTAAAATACTAATTTAAGAATGTTTACTTGCATTTGGTTTTAAATTGGTGTCAGTAAATAATTTAAATAATTACTTGATTAGCAGAATAACATGTTAATTATTTCATGACTTTTCTAACTTTATAGATGAAAACCAAAACAAAATGAACTTAAGTTTTATTATTACTGACATATGCCACCAGTTTTCAATGTATTTTTTATAGGAGTACTTCAGGAAAATCGCCCATTGGGAAAACATCTATTATGTTACATCCCTCATGTTACTAACTATTTGTCTTGTCAAATTTTGTTTGGCCAGGTCAAATTTTAAAGCGGATATCTCTTGATAGGATTTCTATTGGTCCACTGTAATCAATCGTATCATAAACCAATTAATTGTTGTAAGTATATTTCCTTTTAAATTTACCCTGTCTTAACGCTAGTAAACAAGAGTTGCTAAGTCATACTTAATCATTCTGTAAAGATCTCTGAAATTGTGTTACTAGTATCATATTTTTAATTAGTTGTATTGTGACCTTGCTGTCGTTCTGTTATAAACTTATCATAATTTTACTTGTCATTAATTGATAAAATCTGTTGAAGTTTTTATAAAGTTTATTGAAAGGAAAAAACATTTAAGAATCAATATAAATTGATGTTGTATCGGAACATCAGAACTCCACAGTGATAACTTTTGACTCTCCAATGTGATTGGCTGAATGTGATTGGGCAGCAGCCAGCCATTGCGACATCTTCGACTTTGATCAGCTTTTTAGTAAACATTTCGTAATTATTGGCTTTTGATCATAGATCTTAGTTTTTCTTTCGTTAAATACATGGAATCGTGTTCCAAAATTCAAAATTGATGTTTAAGATTATTACGAAATAAATAATGCCAGAGTACCCTTTTTTCATTTTTATTATTCATGATCACAGTGTTTATTTAAAATAAACACTAAATAAATAAACACTGTGACACCAAAACTAGTTTAGATTAGGAAATAGTTTAGATCATGGATATGTCTAAAGGGAATGTTTTCAATTCAACTAAACAGCGGTCCTTTCTGTATTCTTTTATATTACAAATTCAATATAATAACCCTGGTAGTTTCTATGGAAACCTGTTACATGTTTTCCATCTTAAAAATCACTAACACCACCCCCCCCTGAGCTAAGACATATCCATGTCAAAAAAATTGAATGAAAATAATGATATTTTGTATTAAAATTTATTTAAAAGACCCTTACAATCCTCCCCTAATAAAGCTGTTTTGTCTATCACTATTTCTTATACCTTTAGCAAAGCAATTTGAGGTGGCAACATTTGATGTGTCACATCATAAGTTGTGATTTGTGTCCAAACTGGAAAAGAAATTGGGACCCCTGTCGGCCCTGAAACATCATGTACATTTAACAAATATTATTTTGTGTTTGTTTTTTTTGTTTTATACATACACTATTATTGCATACAATGCTATTGTAGAATTTGTTTAGTATATTTCCATCATTTTTGTTTCCTATTTTTTTTATTTAACAGTTATTAGTATTACTTTATTACTAAGTTAATTCACAATTTCCTTTAGTATTATGATGAAAATATTTAAGTATTTATAGTATCCAAATGGAGACTGGAGTACATTCTGAGGTATGCAGACATTTTTTCTTCTATCCAAAACAGATTACATTAACCAATGTAAAACAGTTTGTTTAGGGGGAGTCGGATAGCCCTATCTATATCTAATCTAATAAATTTATATATACATTTTCTCTAAAACCATAAAAGATATCTTTATACATTTATTGTTTTGTATGTCCTATTAGGTAGGTACAGTAGTCGTTTTCTGTATTTGGATCAAATCACTTATAAATCCTAAGCCTTTTTCAGTTTTAGATTTTTACAATTTTTTATAAGTATTTTTATTTGTGTGATATAATCCTGCAACCAAATGATTCGGCTAATAAAACAGTAACAAAATAACACATGAAATGTTATTGTTTGTTAAAATTCCCCCCCACATCTTTGTAAATTCAAAAATCAACAGATCATAATCTCTATTTTTTTGTAGTTTTATCCATTTTACGATTACCATATTTTATTTACTGACACATCCCAGCTCTTTTAAATTACTGTAGTATTCACCTTTGCCTTAACATCATACAGGGACTGGTATAACAAATTATAGGTTAATTTATTAACCAAATTGCTATTTCCTTACATTTAATAGTATTATGAGTAAATTTAACGCGTCGATATAATTTGCGAGTTGCTTCCACCCCTCCAGGCCGGCATTGTGTTCGAGTTGGAGTGCGAGAGCGTCGTACAAGGGGAGGCCTCCCCCCGCTGCACGTTCTCTCTTCCCTTTTCAAATTCCTTGGGCCAACGAACTCCTGGGGCGACCCTGCCCTGCTCGGCGATCGGTGCATTTTTGGAATACCTCCTTCGTCGGAACAGGTCGAGTACCGTTCTTCCCTGCGTGGACTTCCGCCACGCGATAGTAACCGTAAAAGGAACTGAAATACCATGATCGAAATAGCCAGGGGTTGATTTGGGGCGTTCTATCTTAGACGATTCGTCAAACGAGGTTATGTAATGTAGTTTTTCAGTGACCGGAAAATTGTTGTTTTAATTTTTGTTATACTAGCTGACCCGGCGAACTTCGTAACGCCTGACAGTAAATACATATTAACTTTAAGATTGGCCATGTTCTGAAGTCGAATAGCATTACGGCTTCATTGTGAAAGGTTGTATATTCTGGGTCGCGGCATAGTGAATGAAAATACTGAAACGATAAGACACATTAATAACATTCCCATAAAAAAATAAATTTGAGTGGATTAATTCACAATTTTCAAATCCAAACCCAAACCAAACATAACTATAATACGGCTGTTATAGGAAAGATATACAACAGCTGATTATTACAATAAACGTAATACTGTATATATAAATATTGTTATTATTTTTTATTTGGCCTACGTATAAACACGTGACTTTTAATCAGACAGAAAACAAAAATATAAATGCATAATCCCCCAAAACCGTAAACTGTTAACGTGGCGAATGATTGATAATGAATAATGAATGATTCAGATGGCATTGGATAGTAAAGCATATTGCTAAGGGAAAGTAAACCAATCAGCTGTAGCTAAGAAATCAAATGTTTTCATTGTAGAAAATTTGTATACAAACTTATTCTCCATAAGGTCAACATTAGAAATTTAAAACGCCATAAAATGGAAACTTAGAAAATAGTTTTTACTAAAACCTTCCTGAACAAATATAGAGCAACTTCCTAAAATTTCATGACGATCGGGTGAGTCGTTTGGCAACGCATAAAGGACATACATACACACATTCAATTTCATATAGAGAGATTAAATAACATTAATTTTTGAGGGTCAGCGTTTGGCTATGTTTTTCCATTTTTCCATTGTAATTTTTTCCCAAAAATATACTGTTTAGAAGCTTATTTCGAATTCGTAAAAATTAATCATAAAAGTTCGGAAACTGTCACAACCAATTTTAGAAACTAAAAACCTTAGGCTAGTTAATTGGTTTGTGGGGAATCACACACGACTGGGATATCTCCCCGCTCAGCAAGACGCTACTGTGTACTTTACAGCAAAGCCACTTTTATATAACGTTTGTTTTCAGTGATTCTGGATTGTATTTAAAACAGTATTGATCTTTCTGTTTTGACGAATTTTCCAAGACCCTCTGGGGAGAGGGTGTCGATAAGTCCTGTTTGACACGCCAAATAAATACGTGTCTGTAAGAATTGTCTCTAGAAATAATATATGGGTTATTCTCAGAAGCTGTAGTGACTTACATCTATTTCCCCTTTAACTTTTTGCTACTCGGTCGCATAACCCGTACGAACAGTATTTAGTGATGATTAACTGCTCCTTGGTCAAGAAAGAAAGTTGGTTTTATTTTATTATACGATATTTACCTTTCCTGACCCTACAGTTACAAAAATGTTGTAAAAAACTGTGTTAGATTTTTGTCATCTTTGGACCAACGGTTTGAAAATCACCATCAGAGTCGCTGCGAATCAGGGAAAGCGGGGAAAATCGGCGTGGAAAGTTGGGAAACCTGTGCGGCGACTCGCGCCGAATCAGCTGTTTGCTGCTGTTCCGTCCTAGTTTCAGTTTACTAGCCTATGTCTTCGACGTAGTTACCTGATTAAACTTGCCGTTACGCAAAAATGGTGCTGTTCCACCCATGACTGACATTAGGTGGCGAATTTTATCTCGCTTTGTAATTTATTATAGACTCTTTACACTCCATACTCATATAGGCGAACGGCTGATCCTGATTGAAAAAACCCGCATATTCCTCGACCACGCGCAACTATGAAAGTATCCGATCCGATGCTGATAACACAACGGAGTACAAACGACGACCCGTCTCAATGCAATCGTATGTAAATGTAAGTCGAAATGGCCGCTGTGTTTTACCCCGTTTTTTGTACTTTTATGGTAAGAATTATGACGTAAATTTGTATAAGCAGCTTTGTTGTCTGAAAGATAAACGACCGAAGATACCGATGAGCAGTTTGAAATTACCTGTACCGATAAGTCTCTGAGTGTACCCCATCTTGGGTCTTCCGTCGTGGCGATTGGTTGATAAACTTATGTGTTAGCTTAATAATTATATTTAGACTTGTGATACGCGAACGAATACTACTGGAATTGTACGTGAAAGCACGGAAACAAACGTACTCTGGAAAAGTCAGGCAGGTAGCGAGATAAGGAAGTGGAAGGCTTGTTGACTTGTCTGGTCCCTGCCTGTGTAGGCGTTATCAGTGCCTCGATAACAGTCCGATAACGCTCAACTAATTGAGGACCTATCTGACGCGTTATCTGTTGCATTGTTTGTAACAACAATACGGAAAGTCATTCGATACAGTTGACTCTGTGTGGTAGATTGCCACTGATTGTACAATTAATTGAAAGTATTTTTGTTTTTGTCAGTTGTGAGGCCACGCGTTAATTAAAGTTCTCAGCGCCATAGATATATGTTATGGTACTTAGGCAAGACAGTTATGGTTTACTGGTGTCCGTACAATCAATTTTAGTGAATTTCCTTTAAGAAATAAGGTCTGTTAGTAGTTCTCATGGTAAAACCTAGACGCTGGGCCTATTTATTTCCGTTTTGGGTCCCCACATACGAAAACACCTTTCTTCCGAAACTGTCTGTCTATATAACTGTCTTAAAAATGGCACGATCTTTATAACATTTGCCGTGTACTGTATATGAAAAAGATAACTTGTGAGTTCAAATTCGAGAACCAATCTCATCGCTCTAAGCGAATGTTGTATAAAAATTTGGGTTTTACGATTTTTGCTGAGGATGCAGGTCTGTTGCGACGGGACTAAACCTAATAAGGTTTTTACTTCAATCGGAAAATCGATATTATGATGTAATATACGTTTTAAGGTCATGATGGAAAGTGACCATAGATGTAACTTCAGAAATCCGAGTTGAAATGCTCAATTTTAGTCGATTAAGTCGCAGAAACAGAAAAAGATTAACTTTGACGTTAATCGGCTCCAAGAACTTTTCATTGGAGGACGTTGCGAACTCTTGGTTATCCGCAGCAGTAGGCCCACTGTCACGGAGTGTTCACCTCGCGGCCGGAACTAAGGCTAGCGAAACCGGAAGTCGGTACCGCTGTTTCTTACTGGAGCTGAACTGTTGACACCTCGCCACCAGCTGCGATACACTTTCATCCGACAGACGTCTACTAGTAGTTGAAGGTTTAGAACATTACTGAATATGTTAATACTATTTACTGCTTTCACGATAATTTTGTTAATGGTGGTTAAAGTGGACTATGGTTGTTTTCCTAAAGTTAAAATATTTCAAAGATGGTTTGGGTGGATGAAACTTGCTGTTTGTAGTTAAAATCAAATATGAAAAACGAAGTTTTAAGTTGCAGTTTTGGGTTTTCGACATTGTTATCCACCGTTTACATAACTATTTTTGTCTTATGCTGAATCACGATGAAACACTGACAATGTAGTAAATATATACGAGTTGGGAAGACCACTTTGTATTGGAAGAGCTGGCACCGATTTTGACGAAAGTGTCAGACAAACATACGCCCACCAGGCGCGTGTTTACATCGTTGGTTCCGAAACGCTACGTGGTTGCTATTTCGGCCTCCCCCCCACCACGGCTACAGGCTCCGTCACCTCGGTTTTTGGTAATGTCAACGGCAACCGCGTGTTTAGGCCTACATTGAGATCAAGCAAACTCAAAAAATTTGTAAGACTACATGGAGACATAAACAATTACTTTCCAATGGTACTAAGTACTAGCCATGACAGTCAGACACACTCAAAGAAAAGGTCTAAAAGTAAAAACAAAACTTTATAGAGTTTGAAAAGGTTTTATAAAAATCTCTAATTACTTTATGATTTTTAAATTTAAAGGAATTTATCACATTTGGGATTTTATGTCGCCGTTGAAGAAAATGTGCTTCAGGTAGCTTAAAACTCGATTTTAGGCTTTATTTTCAAAGATTCCAGGAAGGGGCCCCTGTACACCCATGTTTATTGATCCCTACGCCCCCATGAATTTTTGCAAGAGAGGTCATGTGCCGCCTCTGCTTGTGGCGCTGAGGAAAATTGGATGCAAACCAAGTAAGAAATCTAGTGAAGCCCCTGATATAGGTTTTCACTGTCTTACCTGCTCCTAATCCGTTATAAATAACGAAATTCGAAATGACTCCCCTGTGGGTAATAGTTTTAATTATGTTTATGTCTTTTTGCCAGTACAGCGATAAAGATGATAATAATTATTATTCTGGTTATTTAACATAATTATTTATCCCTTTAGGAGAAAAGAATGAAATAACATTAAAATTGTTCGATGCATATACGGTAAAGTTTATTATTATTGTACATTTGTAATTTAAAAAAGGTTTGTGACATAAAGAAGTGAAACGTATAGTTCTTTCGCTTCCAGTTAAACAACGTGATTTGAAATACTGTCTTAAAAATATGACTACCATTAACAAAAAATATCTTGTCACGCGATGAATGACGTCACATCCGTTACACTTTTTGCGTCTCGCAAATTGCCAATACCCTCTCCCCAGGGCTTGGACATATCCATGACATAACCATCACTGGTGTTTTATGTCGTAATTACACAAGCATGAACCGCTAAGCAAGGCGATCCGAGTGGTTCACCTACTGTAGTTGGGCGGCTAGCCGTTGAAACGGACGAACTCCACAGATCCGATACATTGTGAATGTTCTGTTTTAGCTTGAATTGAACAGTTATTTTTATTATACCGCGTTCATGAATTCTGTACGTATGTTTGAACTCTGAGACACTCATTTTGGGCTGGACGGAAAATGTGCAATGTAATTAATGCTCTGAAGAAGAATAATAATTTTTACCATAAACCCTTCTCGAGTGATATCATCCCGTAGGGGGAGAGTTCGAAGAACACTTCGAAAACTCGTGTTTTAGAACGCATTAATAATTGTACTATGTATTGTAGTTTTTAAGTTATGATTATGTTAACCTAAGAAGTGGTAAAGTCGTAATTCACGACGCATTTACAAATTCAATTAGAAGTGACAGGTTGTTAGACACCATCGCCTTCTACCGTGTTGCCCTCTGGAAGCTGATACAGGAACTTACTCACGCAGTTCACGATACTGCCACTAGAGTATCTTTTATACCCAAGTAAGCGCTTTCTCCAACTATGCACGGTGCCTGAGGTGGTTCCGGCATTACCTATTATAACTATAAAACTGGATATATGTATAAAAATTTGTTGTGTACGAGGGACTGCGTTTTAAACGCATTGGTAGGAATTACTGAAATTTTTGGGGAAGTAGACAAAATACACTTACACTAACACTTACATTGTTAATACATCCCAAGTTCATAGTCATTCCCCTTTATAGCGTCTTCCTTCTTCTTTAATTTTACTAACAATGCACGGTGAAGTGAATTTGTTAAGACCCCATACACGATCCGACATAGTCTGCAGATGGTGTGTGGGCTCGACAAAACTTTCTGTGGTCTGTCGAGAAATCCCGAAAGATCTCTTTATGACAGACCGCGTCTGCCCGGGTAATGGCTAAACAGGCACGGTATGCAGACTACCAGTGTTTGGTGTACGTTCACGAACAACTTCTAAGGACCCGAATATATTCGAAGGTACACGACGCTCGTTGTATGTGGAGTTGGTCTTATCGTGTGTGGCAACCGACAGACAGTGTTGGATCGTGTATGGAGGGCTTTACTTTATGATATTGTAAACTGAAAATTTCAAAATACTCGTTTTAATGGACGAAAAATGGGCTATTTAATTTTTCTCCCGTCTGTTTTCAGAAATTGGCTGTTTTCTTTCACACTCTAAATGCAACCCAAAACAGGCGATTTCCGTAGTCAGTTTACTTTGCCCGCCCTTCATTTACTTTGCGCACTCCAGTGATTTAACTTAATAATAAAACTGTACACAGTTGCTATCTGGGTAAACGCTAGCTGGGTTGTCGAAGCCGGAATAAAATTAGCAATACTGAATATAAGCATCAGACCCATTATCCTGTAGTTTCCGATCGGAATAAACAAACATCTTACTAAAACCACCAAACAAACTAGTTCGAGAAGTGTCACCGCCGGCAACGATAAATGATAGGTTAATTTGGTTAGGCCAAATCATAATAGCCAAAAGTAAATACCCCCGTCGCGGCAGACCTGTGTATTCAGCGAATTTCCACCTCAATTTGGCAATAATAATACAAGTACTGTATATGACAAGATTGATCAATCAATACCTGTTGATAGATTAGAGCATTTTTCCTATTCACCGTAACATTAACATGGGAAATAGTTTGCAGGTTTAGTGCTTTGAGGAACACTGAAACTAGGCATGTTTACCATAAATTATTTTTATTCTGACCATATACCAAGTTTAATCATAATTAAAGGAGTTTGCCTATTCTCCATGATATTAACATGGGAAAGAGTATGCTGGATTGCTGCTGTGAGGAACACATAAACTATGCCGTACGGATCCCAACCACATGAAGCTAAATACCAAGTTTCATCCAGAACTATAAACTATTGGTTAGTAAGTGAAATATTATTTTCCTTACCCTCCATAAGATTAGCATTGGAGCCCCTAAATACAACGCACGTTGTGTTTAGAGATTTTATTATCTCGGTAACTGTTGAAGATAGAGAAAAAACTAAATTAGTTTTTAGTTTAGTTAGTTTTAAATTAGTTTTTTGAGCTAATTCTAATAGTGAAAGATAAAATTTTCACCTAAAGCACCTAAACACGAAAAAATAACATGATCCCGGGCTTAAGTCTTCCCATGAGACCCACGGTAATAGCTTCTTCCCTATATGAAATTCGCTAAAAGCAAAACTCATGGACGTCAGTCAGTCGTAAATTAAACAAGGGAAGTTAAAGTAATGCATGTATGATAACGTAACCGACCGTAGCGTATCTGTCACTATTCCACACTACAAACACTACACTCGAGTGCAGTATAGTGTCACTTTGTGCACTCGACTTGTTGCAAAAACAACTGTTAATTTGTATACCTTACTTAAATTTTTGGTCTGCCACAATATTGATTGAGTGTAGCAAACATAATTAAAAAATTCTGAAACAGGAAACGTTAAATCCTCTGCAATGTTCGTTTTTGGAAAAATTGGTTCGAATCACAGAGGCGGATTTTGTCTGGGTTCAACGTTGCCTTAAGTAAAACAATGTAAAAAATACTGGTCAGACCGGCCGAGCCCCTTGACCGGGACGGTGTGATGTCTTTATTTACTCCCCCACTCTCGACTGCAGGAGTCATCCTGCGGCGCCGCTACAGAATCTTATGATATTCTAACAATTTTCCTAACACCAATGATGTTTTCAAAGGTTTAATTACTACATAAACCTGAATTTCACTAATTACCTCACAAGATTAAACCAGAACATCGGTCTAGAGCCGACCCAATACTGGATTTTAATATAGGCCGACTAGAACGTTGGTGGTAAAAGGTGTGACCAAATGTAGACATGTAAATGCACATTGGAAACCTGTATCCCGCCAACCTTGCATTACAAATTATACTAGACAGTCGGCTGTCTGGCCGCCAACAGAATAAGGAGCGCGCAGCAAGGACCAGTTCCCCGGCCCGTCGCACCGCCGTGCCAACCGCACAATGCGAATCACACTATCTTTCATTCATTCGGATAACACACTTTAACTCTTTCAAACGTTTGATATACGGTAGCTACACTGCATGGGTAAAGGAACGAGCATTTCCTTTAGAATAATCTTGTATTTTACCGCATTCATTATGTCGGATATGGTTTCGCCTATAGATAATATCATGTAACATGCCAGCGAGAATACATGTTACTATCTTCTATTAAATACTGTTTACGGTGAAACAATTCGTTCAAAAATATAATTTTTTGAAATCTCGTTTACGCTATCGTGACTGGGGCAGCCCGCCTCCTTAATCTCCTTTCAAGCATTTGATAACATCACAATAATTCTACTAATACACTTTTTCGTGAATTTGTAAATATAATTTAAAATCCCACGATATTTAGTGTTATGTGCCTGATAAAATGTTAATAAGGCGATCTCCACGGCAATCTCACCGAGAAAAAACTTGCAGAGGCTTCGAAGAATTTTGTTTTTCAACGCATTAATTTTATATGAGTACATTAGCATGCTTAGTAAATACAGTATGATTTAACTGTCCCAGTTGCATAAAAATTTTAGTTTTGTATTCCTTTTTTCGCCAATTATTTCCTCTCACGATACAGTTACATAACTCCTCTCTAGGGGTTTTATTTATTGACTGCAGAACTTAGGTACGGCCTAAGGTAAAAACAAACTAATTTTTTATAATGCAGGTTCAGCAAGCTTTATCGTATTATTATCAAGTTTTCTCTAAATTTATCTACAGTATAAATAGCTCAATTTATCAATTTTTGATTAGAACCTCTTCATATAGCTAACTTGCGATTTCTCCACACATACTGGCGGGGTCATTGACTGACGGTAGGCCAGACAGTACCAACCTTACCGCACTAAATATCCCGGTTTTACCGTTACGTCCTCCAGACCTAGACGCACGCGTTCATTACAACGCTCCCGTGTGCGGCCTTCAATGGCTGCAGGCGCTTTTTTCTACCTGCCACTCAATTGGTAGACATTGTAGGCTAGTGTTATTATGATTTTTTACTTCTGAACATCTCGAAACTTTACTCACAAAACAGTAAAATATAATGAGTAACTTTCCCAAGAATCGGTTTCCTTGAGATTCGTTGCTCTATGTGTGAAAGAAGTTTCGCTAGAATGGTTATGTTTATGAAGAAGGATCAACCTAAAATAAATGATTTTGTAAAATTCTCAATACAAAATATAGTGTTTTAAATATTCAGGAAAAGTAAAAAAACTATTCCCCGTTACTAAACACCGTTTTGTCTCAGCTTGTCCCTAAAACTTTTGTTAATTAAGGACACGGCTTATTCAATCGGAATAAACTGTCATTTTAGTTTTCTTTGTTTTGACTGTACGTAAACTGGCCTTGTTCAGTCCAGTGTTGAATATGTTCAACAAATTTTCCCTATTTTATAATAACGTTTTTCCTCCATAATGCGTAGGAAATATTATGGAGCATAGTATCTGGAGATTTTCTAATAGCTATTTTATTTGGGTTAAAATTAATTGATCAGAGCCAGTTTTCGACATGATTGCGATAAGAAGCAACCACCAAACATGTAACAAGAATACGATTGGTTTATTGTTGGAAATTACATTTCTGTCACAGGCAAAAACTAGATAAGAAAGATCTTTTGTCTGTGCTATCATAAACATGATAGTCAGGTAGTGTGGAGGTTGTTCACCCACTATTGGTATCAGACTGGGGATGTTTTGTACCAACAGGTCAAGACGATACTTTGCTCCGGTTATCATAAGCTATAATAATCTGTTACAATCTATATAATCTGTTTGTTCGCAGATCTTGATTAGAAACAGGGGCCCAAAAATATCCTCAAAATTAATTTTTGTTCCAGACGATAACAATTAATTATTACAAATTTTGGCTGACCAGTACTTCCGAATAAGGACTTCTACAGATGTCAGGGGTTTGTCAAATCGAAGCTCTCACTCGCTCGCTCGAATTTGGCCCACTTTACCTCCGCAAATTTACTTATGGGTCAAATTCAGGTTTTTACGAAACACCCGAAAACTGTTTTTTTAGATATTTCCGAAAACGCGCTGCGGAGGCAAAGCTGATAGATTGCTTCAGTAATAACTAGGAAATTTTCTGCAGGTTGGCACGGAACTCTCTGGAAAATTTAATTGAAGCTTGTTCCTTTGGTAGAGACAAACATATTTTACAATATAACCATAGGTCTTCGGTGTCTAGTTTTACGTATGTCAGTCTGTATGTGTTAAAAAAATGTATAACTTGTAATACAATTCCAAATCAATAATTTAATACTGTATAAGACAAGTTTTATAAAACTATGTCCATAAACATGAGAATTATTTGCCTATTCTCCATAAGATTAACATAGGAAAGAGTGTGCAGGTTAGCTGCTGTGAGGAACCCTGAAGTCATTTCTACCATGAATAATTTTTATCTTAATATTTATACCAACTTTCATCAACATCTGTCCATAAATAAAGGACTTTGCCTATTCCCTATATGATTAACATGGGAAAAGAGTATGCAGGTTTGCTACCATGATAAACACATAAACTATGATTTTTAAGCATAAACTTATGGGTCCCAACCACATGAAGGTAAATATCAAGTTTTATACAAAAATATTGATTAATATGGGAAATATTAATTTTTCCCTATCCTCCATAAGATTAACATTGGAGCCCCACAATACAACGTACTCTGTTTAGATTTTTTAATATCTCGGTAACCATTGGAGATAGAGAAAACTTTAAGGAACTTAATTGTGTAGTTTTTTAAGCTGATTCTAATGGTGAAATATAAAATTATAAATTTTTTAAAATTACATGTGAAAAGCGCAAAAAACCTGATTTTGGGGTACAAACCCCCCCCCAAACTATCCGTTCCCATTGACCGATATGTCTGGTTTACGAACTCGTCCAACATTTGTAGGAATAACGTCTCTACCAAATTTGGTCTTGATCGGACCATTTTATTACGAGAGTTATCGTGTTAACAGACACAAAATAAATACATATAATTTCACTATTTAGTTAACAATAGGCTACAATAATTATCTTAAATAACAATTATTATTATTATAAAAAAAATTTATATTATAATTATTTAATTATAATTATAATTAATGTTTACTAAGGTACTCGGTACTTATTTAAAGATAACGTGCTATAAATTATATATAGACTTCATAAATAAATAAAATTTAACATATATTTTTGGACTCTGTTACAAACAAAAAAATAACATAGGTCTTCGGGCTTAAGTTTTACGTATGAATTCTTTATAATTTAAAAATGTATAACTTGTATTAATACAAGTTCGTATACATGTGGATTTTAATAGGTAGAATAATGCATACATACAGGACCCAACTATGTGAATATCCTACTGTACAGCCATTTCTAAAATTCGTAAGTTTTGTCTACAATTCGAAGTAGTTTAAAAGCCAGTGACACGTGAACCAGTGCGTTTCCACAATTCCCTCCAGGTTCGAATCGTCGATGGCATCGTTTGGTTTGCTTCGTTACAGACAATACAGTACAATTATTAATATCAATAGTTACAGCCATCGTGTATTAAACAGTTCGAGTTCTAGTGTGCTACCGTATTTATTTTACTATCTAATGTTTTTATGGAATGAGATCAACGAAGTACAGTACAAGTATAATTATAACTTATTTAATAAAAATTACGTCAATCACAGTGTATTGTTAAAATTTCAATTTTACCAGTTCTGTATTCATTTTTCTTGTAAGCTGTAATGTAACTCCAATCTGTGATAATCGTTCATATTGACTTGGACTATTTCATACTGTTATGACTAAAGGAAATAAAAAGGATTTCATTTCACATATAAGTGTTCAATCGTTTAGCTGGAGACGAACTTAATGTAGGCCTACAGACAGAACTGTCTTTGTGTCAGTGTGTTGTAATTTATATTTCATTTAATGACGAGTCAACGGATAGAACGTCCCTGCATTTTGATAATGCCGTCCAGGCGAAACAACAATAATAATTCTTTATTTAAAAAAAATTAAATTACATATTTACAGCAAAAAACAATGATAAATCTGTATACTAGAAATTAGTTCCCCACATGGGACCAAGCCTGTGGGTGGGGAAACCGTCCTTAAACTTCCGGCTATGAAATTCTATTAAAACCGGAGACTATAAAAATAAATAACTAAGAAACTAATTTATGTTAACAAACAATAATTAGTTTTTTAAATACGTGAAAAATCCTATGCACGCATATAAATGGTAATTTTTGCTATGCCATTAAAAGAAACAATATATAAATAAAATCATTCCAACCGAGAACCTAGTCCATTGGCATACCACCCTTACCACATGCCATCCATGCTAACAGTCACATTTACACACGTGTGTGCGCGCGCGCACACACACACACACACACACACACACACACACACACACACACACGTACTATTATGGCGTTCGCTCAACAATACAATAATTCTCACACAAACATGTATTGGACAACATCTGTATATGAAGTGTGATTGACGTAAGTTTTTATTATATAAGCCATAACACACTAATACAATGGATTTCAATATAATTATAATTTCATCCTCGCTATACTTTACAGTTAAAACTTCCGATTAAACCTCGACAATTCGAATTTTAATGACGCTAACCGCTACAATTCTAACTTCCTTTCATTCTAAGTAAATTGGCTTCCCCTTTAATTTCGAATTATCGATGTTCGACTGTATCTTGACAATTTAAATATTTTTCGACGACATGAAAATCTCGTCACGGGGTAATTTTAGTACCGCGTGACGGCACCATTGCCGCCGTGAGTGCGAGAGGCGAGACACTGTTGACGTTATGTTCCTTCCCGCGCGTCTATCCCCTCCGCCGCCCTGCGTGCAACTGTTCCGATAACTCCTGATAACCTCAGACACAAAATATCATCACCGACCCATCGCCGTTTTATCAGTGTATTTCCATTTTGTCATCATTGGCCTTGGAATAAATTTAAATTGGAACTTGGGAAATGGGTTGCTTTTCCCCGATTGGTTTGGATTTGTTTTTTGGTTTTGGAAATGGGTTTGTTAGTGGCCTACAGTGTTGACGAAATTCGAAGTAAATATGTGATGGAGGTTTCTTGCCACAACATGTGAGTTCTTTAGCGCAATAATTCATTCATGCCAGACAGACACTCAAATTACTAAGTTTTTACTTTCTACCCTATAAACACTATGGAGATAGCATTGTTTAAATCAAAATTTTCCAAAATATACATTGGACCCCGAGACGGGAGGACTTCATGTACGCGATATAACAATCGTGCGTGAGCCCCCTCCTTTCACGTATTTACTGTTAGGCGTTACGAAATTCGCCGGGTCAGATAGTTTTTAATATAAAAAAATAAGAATAGCTGTTTGGACTGTTATAATATTTTAGTTTGTTGGATCTAAAGGTATAACTAATAAATTTTTATTTTTTTCCTTTTTCAAATCTTTGGGGGGCGGCGTCCGAGAGACCTTATAAGCGAGCCGCCACTGATAAATAGCATACTGAACATTAGCTGGTTTGTGTCTTTAGATCAAATTGGATTGTTCCACTTTTAACATGGTAGGTGAACATTCTATCCACCGACTATTTGTGCATCTCAGCTTTTGTGCTGTTTGAATGGGGACATTTGTTTACTTGCTTGTTATGATAAGAAACATTGTCTACAACAACTACGGATTTGGAAAGTTAATTGGGCATCAACTTATCTTTAAGCCACTTAACATACGTTTCGTTGTTAACGTTATCGTGGTAGTCCCCAGTTTTTAGTGGCTTTCCACATTTTCAAACAATCGGAAATGAATCACATATTACCAGCGTGTAGGAAGGTTGGTCTCTCTCCTTTTGAAAACGGCGCAGTTACGTCTGACCAATTTTTGCCCGACTCATGACTTTAGTCAATGTAAGATTCATCCGTGAAACCAATAGTACGGATTTCTTGGTGGTACCTTCTCTACTTCTTTAGATAGGCCTACACAAAACGTTTGTGGCCACTTCCAGTGATTCCATCAAAATATGTCTGTTAGTTTTGGTTTTCTTCCATCCGTACACGATTTTCTGTAGGATTCTTTTTACACTGATGACGGATTCCCTAAAACCTATGTCTCTTTACAACTTGATGAGTGTTTAATTTGCTGTCGGAAGTCATATCTCAGTCAGAACTCCCTAACAACACCGATGTCAAATCATCCAGACTTGTCACAGGTTTCGGAAGCTCCCTCTTTTTATTTGGTGTTTCAACCCTCGATCTAGCGTCTTTAAGCTTTTACTTTTCTGCATTTAAACGCGCTATAGTTCACAAAGAAACACCAGACGCGGTTGCCACTCGCTAACCTTTTTCGGGTCATCCGCTTTACTCTCTTGTTTCATAAATCTGATAACACTCAGCAATTTTCCGCATTGATTTCACATACATTGTCCCTCGGCCATGAAATAAAAACCTTTGAGTTGAATCTTTGAGAAACAATGTTTGTATTTACTTCCCTGTGGGAAATACGTTAGATAGTGGATATGTCGTTAGGGAATGTTTTCAGTTCATGCAGCCGTTCTACTATAGCAAACTATGACGTCAATAACCGAATGACACCACTTAAAAACTTTTGGTCGCTTAAATTGCCAACACCCCCCCCCCGCCCCCAGAGCTAACCACATGCCGAGCACTGTTGGTCGGTTTTTATTTTCCGGAAAAACATTCAATTTATTAATAGATTTGCCATCGTCATTAAAACCAGTACAAAAGCCAAACAAATTAGTATTTAGAATTATTTTTCTGAGAATAACGGTACCAGAGATAAGTTAATTTCTCTGTCCATGGTTAACACAGTACATTGTCTAATAGTTATTCAATGTTATTCTTTACAAGAATACAGGAAAATCAATTTAATCTTTAAGTTTCATCGTTTTACCTGAAACTTGGTACATGTGCATCACACCATCCAATAAAATCCGCTTAAAAATGTTTGTAATTACTCAAGGGTGGGGTAGGGCAGGTAGTTGAAATTTTATATCCACAATTGAAACAAACATTGTTTTAAAGTTTTAAGAATACAATAGTTTTATTAGATACTAGCTGACCCGGCGAACTTCGTAACGCCTCACAGTAAACACATGTTAACTTTAATATTGGCCATGTTCTGAAGTCGGATAGCAATACGGCTTCATTGTGAAAGGTTATATATTCTGGGTCGCTGCATAGTGAATAACAATACTGAAACGATAAAACATATTGATATCATTCCCATAAAACAAATAAATCTGAGTGGATTAATTCACAATTTTCAAATCCAATCCAAACCCAAACGAAACCTAACTGTAATACGGCTTTTATAGGAAAGATATACAACAGCTGATTATTATAATAAACGTAATAATATAAACATTGTAATTATCATATAAACACGTGACTTTAATCAGACAGAAAATAAAAATATAAATACATAATCCCCCAAAACCGTTAACTATTAACGTGGTGAATAAAGCTGTTCATTTTTTACAGTACACATTTACTTCATAGTTTAACATTAATGAATGATTCAGATGGCATTGTATAGTAAAGCATACGGTATTGCTAATGGAAAGTAAACCAAGCAGCTGTAGCTAAGAAATCAAATGTTTTCATTGTAGACAATTTGTAAACAAACCTACTCTCCATAAGGTTAACATTAGAAATTTAAAACGCCATAAAATGGAAACTTATGGGGGTTTCGAAAATATTTTTTCACTAAAACCTTCCCGGACACATATAGAGCAACTTCCTAAAATTTCATGGCGATCGGATGAGTAGTTTGGCAACGCATAAAGGACATACATACAGACATACATTCAATTTTATATAAAGAGATATATAATTACTTGAAATATGTACAGTATACTGTATTTGGTTGTTCAAGTAGATAATTTTTATCTATGGTATTGTATTTTTCCGATAATTAAGTTTATTTTCATCTGGAGAAAGTACAGTATATAGATATCTTATATATAATCTTCTCCAAATCGTTTGTCTATTCATGGTTTGTCGTTGTTGGAGTGTGTGTGCCCGCGTTCGTAAACACGAAAACTATTTTTTTTAACTCTTATCTCTTCTTCCACATAATCGTTGGCGGCCCCTGGAGCTGAGTGGGTAGTAAGTGAAAAACAATTTGAGTGTGATGATCTGAAATTTATCTTTTTTATCGAAAACATTTATTGTAAATAGTTTTAAGTTGTACGTGTACACATAAGGTGACGCGGTATTTTTTGAAACCCGTAAATCCCTTGCAAAATAGTCTAAATATTCGCGAAATATAAACCCTACGAAACGCACTTGTATTTGCGCAACTACTGGCAGCATTCCAAAACAAAATTTTCGACGCCTCAGCCGGTTTATGGTGCTCGGCTTGCGTCGGGTGTTACCGGAACTGTTCGGGAGTATTCGGCCGCAGTCAGAGTAGACCGAACGACGACGCGACCCGACGGTTGACGGGGAATACGATCATCATCGTCATTGTCACATTGCTTTTCGTATTAAATATAGTGACGTCACGCAAAATTGAGTTTTAAATTCTACTATGTATTTTGTAAGCCCTAGTGCTATTCTAAAAAATTACAATTAATAAAAACAAACCTATAAATAGCGAGTTTCATAATTAGTTATTCTTCTCGCCCTTGAATCGGAATATTTGTTTGGTTATTTGAACCGCTATTTTATTTTAGTTTTCTTTATAAAACCCGGTGCATCATTTAGCAATTACAAAACGTTTTTATGCAATTATTTTTTATTCGACTATCAAAGCTGCAAAATAAACATGATTTATGTGCATCTAATAGAGGAACCTAGTTTACAGCAGTGACAATTTATATTAAAATATAAATTGTCTTTGTTTAAAGACTGTGTATTCGTTTTTACTAAATTAACTTCAACGTCAAGTACACAATACAGTATGCGTTAAAAATTTGCATTTTGACAACAATACAAGTTTAGTTAGCCTTTTCAGAAATCTCCAAATGGAATTTTGTCGTCGGATTATAAGAGCAAGTAGTTTACATAACAGATGCCCCTTATTATCGATTAAACAAACGAGTAGATTGCTGGTGTATGTCAATCGAAGGCCACAATATCCGGTGTTTCCAGCTGATCGCTCCGGTTAATTGCGGAAACGGAAAGACGTCGCCCGAACAGCGGACTGAAATCAGCTGTTGTTTGGTTGCTCGTACAAATCAGCTGAAAAGACGCGATTTAATTTATTATAATCTTTAATGTTATATCAGTATTCAAATTAAAATTGGTGAGATAACGCAGCAACAATAAAATACACTAAACGTCCTTGAACCAATCTTTGTCTCAATAATAGATTTATCACACAAGTTAGTGAGTTAAATAAATCCCTTAAAAGATTGTAATCGTTCAATCTGCAATTACAAGTGAAGAGTCAGTTGGACGGTACACATAAACTCCGTTCAGTATGTTTTATCCGTTTGCAATATGTGTGTGTGTAAACCTACGCGTGTTTGACATAAAAACAATCACAATCCCGGGGTTAGGGGTCAAGGTTAATTAGGCGCGTGATAAACGTGCTAAGTTATTTTTAGAATTGATCTTCCCCTTCCACCACTGACCTGGCCCACAAAGGGGGTTGTAGCCAAGGGGGCGAATTGCGGGAGGATGAAGGGGGTGCCTGGGGACTTTTGCAGCCCTACCTCCCTCCAGCCCCCATCAACCCCTTGTTATTTCTGAAACCCTGGACGTTATTGTTTACTATTTTGGAAATCGACATTTTATCTACTGGAATACGACACTTACCCTTTATTATATATAGGCCTACACACCTGAGAGGGCCATAATTATATATACCCACGTCTTATGTATCATAAATATTTATTATGTTATCAAACCAATTACATCAACTAAATTTCGTATTGAAATAATGCAGTAATAAGTTACCCTAATCAAATACGTATGTCAGAAAAACTGCATATTTGTGTCCGGCATAACGGTAATGGTAAATAAAAAATGATTTTTCATGTGTTTGGTTTCTTGTCATTGTAACATAACTCGCTTTGGACTTTTTGTAGCGATTTTTAGTTTTATGTCAGAAAGGTTTTTTATTTTTTTTATATATCGTGGAAAACTTGAGATTCATTATTGGGGAAATAAATAAGAGCGTATTATTGTTAATTAGCTTTTAGTCTATGTTCACCGGGGGCTCTCCCTAGTGAAGTGCTCACCTCATAATTCGAGAGTCGCCGGTTCGATTCTGGATTAATTTGCAATTGTGTTTTCAATTACCTCTCCAAAACAGTAACAGTTTATCTCGTACTGGGGTATTTTTTAATACACTTCAGATCAAATATGAGTAGGTGCGACTGTATAATTATGATAAAACTGCGTTTCATTTGATCAAATAAGTCTGTTGCTTTGATAAATAATTCAGAACGAAAACACGAGTAGTATTGTTGGCGTCCAAGGGACTGGAAGAAGTTAGGTTGGCCTGGGCCAAAATAACCCCACCCGCCCCCTTGCGTAGAGGGGAGTATGAGCAGAGGGCATACCAGCCCATACGAATTCGACGCCACGTTCCGATCAATATACCAGCCTCCTTCAAGGTAATAAAACATTTTTCGTATTAAAGAAACATATGATAAGACAAATTTAGCTTCTAAAATATTGCTATGCAAAAATTAGATGGAAAGGCAGCATGTTTTTTGTTTTTTTATAATTACTTTAGTTTGAAACTAATATACAAATAAACAGCGTTTGGAAAGCGGGGAGTAGGTTCACAGTTAGGAACAGCGGAGCAGACAAGTCGCGGATAGGACGATGTCCTATGAGACGGGACAACTCCGATCTGGCTTCAACGTTCAGCCATCAAGAGTTGTAAGTGATAATTCCCAGTTTTCGTCGGAGGTGTTCAATATGTAAAATTTTGTGCCATATCTATAGAGTTTTCTCCACAATTATTTTCCAGCGAAGTGCAATTCTTTCTTGTGTTCGTGAACTGGTAATTCTGGCTGTGTTTGTTGTTGTAGGTGAAATTCATAGTGTAGGCAGTAGCCTAAATTAAATGTGCATTTCAGTTTAGCAATCTTTGATTAAATTGCTATGACTATATAGTAAAAACTCTTCAACAAAAACTTTTCTACTATCTGAATGAGGTATTTATAATTAAGAATTACGTGTTATGCTGTTGTGGTGTTTTGGTGCCCGACATTACGGTTCCCCCTCCACTTTCAGAAACATGGTCCTTTTTCACTGGTTTTGATTAACAAATCAATTTATTATTTTGTTTCTAGTAAATAATTGTTTGGCAGTTGGATATTTTTATTACAATTTAATAATCATAATGAACTTAGGACAACTTGAGTCAAGCTCTCGGATAACTTACGTAGTGATGAGACCGGACTGAGTTGGTTGGATTGGTTGGAACAGTCCATTTCAACACCCTGTGTGTCTTTCAGTCTTGTCTTTTTCTAGTCTTGTTCTACTTACGACGCATTTAAGGTTTTCTTTTGGAACTTTATTAGTTTTACATTGACTATGTGTTTTAAGTTCAATTTGTATAAGGATTTTAGACTGTAACCTATGTCTAGTTTATTTCTTACATGGTAAGTAAAAGTAAGAAGTCTCAAAACATCATTATTTTACCAAAATTATGTGGACCCAAATTTTTACAAATTAAATAACATTATCAATAATATAGATTTGAACTATCCTATTTTAATTCAAATAGGATGTTTTCAAAATTAGTTTTATCATCCACCATCTACAACCTCCATAAAGAGAATAGGCCTAGTGTAATTTGATTTTTAAGCCTTCTAACTACAAACCTAGGTAAATGGACTGAAAAACAAATTTTGTTTTATAGGCCTAAGTGTAGGTTAAGTCTTCAACTCTTTCTTACTATTATGATAGGCCTATGACGATGTAAAAAATTTCAATAGAGATGTTAAAACTTAATAGTTTTTTATTGATCTATACTAGACTATTTATTATTTTTTTGTGGTTAAGGTTTTTTTTACTACTGCACTAATTGTTAATTGTCCATCCTGACATAGAATCTTCAAACATTAATTTTCACGTTAAAAGTAACAGCTTAAAATGAAATCAATTATTGTATCAAGGAACCTGGATGAGCAACATTTTAGGATTTTAGACTGGAATAATGATAGTGATTACTGTGAAGTCGTTTTAAAAACCTTATTAAGTCTGACCTTATTAAACCTTATAAATTTTTTATTATATAAATTATGAATTATCCCCTTCATTTGAACATAGGGCCATATCCACAAGAATTAACCCTCTGATCGCCAGACACTATAAGAAGATTCGAAAGGTGAAAAATGACAGCCGCGATTTATAACCATGTAAAAAACACTCAATGTGGGCCTAAACGTAAGAGTATTTTATGTTTATTTGCTTTCCATACTTAATTACTCGGCCTGAATTAAACGCTTACTTTTCATTCCTTGGGCACTTATTTTTGTCCTTAAAAATATTTATTTTCTCTGTATATTTCTTAAGGATTGCTTTTGTCGCTTGCTTGGAGTGATGTTTGTTGTAGTAAAGGCTAGTTTTACGCAATGTTAACTTATATCAGTGTTTGCACCTTTACTTAAATGTTTAATATATACTATACTATATATAATATACTTAAATGTTTAAGTTACAGATGGATTATTATTGAATGATGATTATATTAATATCAATAACCTGTTCTCGGCAAAGCCTATTTTTTCTGAACCCCACTCCCTATCCTAAAATACAGTAGAATCCCGGTTAACCGAAACTGTTCCATAAATAATAATAAGTATGCAATATGTGAACAGTGATCTTCTATCTCCAGAAAGAATTGTATGTGACTATTTGGTGATGCGCGGCCGACAGAGAGTAACGGCTGACATTGAGTATTCCATAGTTTAATAATGATTTCTGATTGTTTTGATCATTGAAAAAGCATTGTGTTTTCAATGCATTTTCAAAGCATTGTCTTCCTGTAATTATTATAGTATTTTGACAAAAAATATTCACATAAATTATTATTTAGATGGCTGTGGAAACTATATCATTCTGGTTGGATTACGGAAGAACCCAATTTCGATGTTTTCGTACGATTTTAGGCTTAAATATGACACTCTCAAACCATACTGTCTAGCTAGGGGATCGGCGGGAATTGGGGTTCTGGGCGGGAAAGAAAATCACTAAAATATACTTATTTCAATCTCTAATAATATATTAATTAAGGATATAAACACAGCGAAACACCATTTTTCTAATGTTTCTCGTACTGTAATATGACACTCTGTTATATACAGTCAATATTGACGTCTGCAGGAATCTGGATTCTGAGCGGTGAGAAACAAAATATTTTGTCTACGGATCTGGATTTTAGGCAGGGAGAAATGGAATATTTTAAGAGAATACAGGGTTTAAAGGGCTTAATTTAGCAGAGGTTTTTACAATGTTGGTAACAGCTGACTGGAGTAATAATGAAACATTATACAGGGTTGTGTTGATAAAATTATTTAAAACTCATAAAAAATTTCCGTTTGTTTCAGATAACGGTTTCTATGCATCACCAGCCAAAGAAGTATTGAAATTCAATGTTTCCAAACGAATCTAGTTCAGACGAGTTAACTTCTAAAACAAATGCCTTTGTACAAAAGTTTAAGGTAAGTTTTGGTCTACTTTAGTTAAGCCAATATTTCCCTTTATAGACTGGTCATTAATTCGAGCATAACCTAGAAATACCAGGTCATTTTGGGTCTTTTTGTAAAGGTTTACAAAAACCTTTGTAATTTACAAACCAATAGCCACAAAGCTATAAGATAAGGCATAATTGAAATTTTGTATTTTGAATTTGTAAATTATTTTAAAAAATGAAGGAAGGCACAAGATTTTTCTTTTGTTAGAGTTTTACAATAAACAAAATAAAAAAACTGACTTAGGGAAAATTTTAAATAATTAAGTTATATTAGTTATATACAATGTAACAAATTTATTTTTATTTACTTTCTATAATGTCTTTATTTTGTCTTTTTATCATTGGAAATATGACGTGCAGGACTAGGGATAATATCCTGAGGGACATTCGAGGTCCTCGTCAGTATCATCACCTAAATCCTCTACATCACTGTTGTTCAAACAGCGTACGGCAAAAGCAAAGACAAATAAAGTTATCACCTCTACCTGTGATAGTTTTTTTTTTGGTAACCATCATATTATGATATTATGATGCTGATACTGAATCAATAAGGGATTTTAAAAGTGTTCAATTAATTTTTGGCTGTGATTGTATTCAGATTGTAAATGAAAGGTGTTAAGAATAGTGTTTTATAGACAAAATCAACAAATTTAATGTTTTGTTTTTTAGGAGGTGCAGCCTAACAATCCTACCGACCAAGTGCCTGAATTGAGGGTAACATTAACATATATGTCCTTTAAAGTAGGCTATAAGAATATATTATTTTAAATAACCTATTAACCCTTCGCGAGCATTTGACGGATATATCCGCCTACCTGTTTGAGCTACAAAGGCGGCACATGGATATCTCCACAACTATCATTCTTTGTCGTTGTCTCTTGGTCTGCTCCCATTTCAATGTAGCTCAGCCCACACATCAGAGGAACACTAAACAGCCTTTTCCCCGCGCACTGCACCCCCCAGGCATGGGGGGTGGGTGCTGTGAAAAAAATCAATAAAAAATTATTTGAAAAAAATGAGGTGATTTATATTTCTGAACATAATCCATGTACAACAAAAACTCTCCCCATACTAAATTAATAACGCTTATGAGAATATTAAGGCCAGCTACCAAAGGGTTAAAAACTGGTAATTACTTAGCTTAATACTTAAGTTTAGTATTTATTTAGTCTTAACACATACCCTAGATCAGTCCTGACTCGGTCAGGGTTCCTTTAGTCGATCTCCCGCGTCTTGATCTACTAAAATCGTTATAGCAGACACTTGACATTCTAAACTATCACATAACATGTTTTAACTGTTAATAAGCATATGAAACATCTTTATCCGTTTCTGAACTCTTATTGGTTCGCCTAAAATGTTATAAGAGATTTGCCAACATGAGAATTGAATAAATCAAAAATTGATGTCTGGCTGAGGTAATATATTAATGAATGTATGTTAAAAATCGAAAGCAGTTGATTGTATTCTATTTAAAACTTAGTTGCTATGGATAATTCATTAAGCGTGTAATCTTAATCTTAGCTATAAAATCAAACAACCTGTTTCATTTGCCATTGTTGAGTCGGCCACTCACTTTTTTCAAGCCTCATTAGTATATAATAACCCTAATAACGTTATTATAGTATTAAGCTGTTTAAACCATGTGGTATCATTATAATACATGTTCATTGTTCCGAATTGGCTTCCCCTATGACTTAATAAAATATCTTACTCTTTGTACATATTGTCATTCCTACTTAATTCTGTACCTTCTGATTTACAATGAGCTATCACCTGTCAATGCTGCAAACAAGCTGTAGAGTCAAAATATGCGTCCAAAGTCAGGCGGGGAAGGTTAGTTTTGTATAACGTTATTGACCGACTCAACACCGTTTTACAATCTTGAGCCTGTCACTTTTATCTATTTTTTATAATTTTTACTTAGATACATATACAAGTTTGAGATACAAGAATGAATAATAGACACACAATGAGATGGAAACACAACTTTTGTCGATTTCAACAGCAGACAGGATTTATAACCTAAAAATATTACAAAATGACCGAATTAAGACCGGTCTACGGTATGTTAAAAGTTGTTCCTCAGAAGTTGAGGAGTAGCATTTATGTATGACCAATATTTAAATTTCTAATAACCGAACAACTTAGCTTGTCTACCTTGGGACTCCTTTTCCCCTTTACCCTTTGTCCTGTGACGGAGGCGTCTCATCCTGAAAAATACTGTTCTTTGATTAAATTCTGCCTACAGTAAACTCTCGATTATCTGGGGCATTGAGTGGTGCAGCTACTGTGGATAGTAAAAATCGCGGATAATCCGCCAGAGTGTTGAAAACGGGTAAAATGAAAAAAAAACTGTAAAAAAAATCATTTATTCACAGTAATATGGGACTAAACCGTGCTAAACAAAGGTGATTTTTATAGTGCAATTTATATTTTACTTAAAAATTAACTTAAAGTTTATTTTCGTTTTCTAGTTTTAGAAATCATTACCAGTCTTGGACAAAATCGTCAACCTTCTTCTGCTTTTCAATTTCAGCTATTTTAAATTGGCAACCAAACCCTAAACCAGGTAACAAATGTGCTAAACGATAACACAAGAGACAAAACTAACATTAAAATTACTATTCTTCTAATGAAGAATAGAATAAAGAATGTTAGAGACTCATTTAATAATGAGTCTCTAACATCAAAAAATTTGCTACAAAGTAATTATTTTTACTTTCTCCCCGTATAGTCATGAAAATTGATTGTAGGTTATTTAAATGTTTCATGTGTAATCTAAGTTAACAAAGGCATTATGTATGTTAATAGGACACAATCGACTGCAGAGCAGATAATGCGATGAAGACTGCACCGAAACCCATCTTCCCGACTTCGCACAACGGTCAGTCCATTTATAAATAATTCCTATAAAATTGTGTTTAGTATTTTGTTATTAGTGTATTACTAAGCTACATTCATTCACATATTTTTCTATTTAGCAATTTTATGTGAGAGCTCAAACCTCACACCTGCTGAATCTGAAACTTACTGTTAAACCTAATCATACTATTGGAGCACATACAAGTCTAGGTCCAATGCTTCCGTTGGCTCTTGAAATAGTAAAAGTGAAAGATAAAAATCAGGGTAGCCACTACATCTGAAACAAACAGTGAATAGGTTGGAAATGTTGCTGTGGCATTAGGAGGTCTACATATTTGTAATTTTTCATATCTTTTTAACAGCAGAGTGAAGTTTACTTAATTTACATAAGTTTGAGTTTGCGCAATTTGAAATAGCTTTATAAGGTCAATTGGTTTATACTTGATTATTTTAAACTGCTAATTTAATTTATAAGGATGTTGTTAGTTTGACACTGTGTGGGGCTGAAAACTTGATCTTTTTAATTTCAGTATAAATGTACATATGAATTTTAAATTGTTCTGTCTGTTTTGATTAATTTGGTCT
Source organism: Nephotettix cincticeps (assembly GCA_023375725.1). Lineage (NCBI taxonomy): Eukaryota > Metazoa > Arthropoda > Insecta > Hemiptera > Cicadellidae > Nephotettix > Nephotettix cincticeps. The sequence goes on from CM041786.1 coordinate 135,998,421, forward strand.
AGTTAGTTCATATATAAGTTAGATACTTTCATTTGTTTTGCTTCCATTAAATTTTTACTTTATAGGTATTTATAGGCCTAACCTTGATCTATTGATTAATCTACGGATTTTGTTGACTTCTGAAATACTTTGGGCTGTATATAAAGAAATACTTAAGCCCAATTATTCATTAATTTGATTATCAATTGATAACTCAATCAATGTAATTGGTATTAATTTATTATTCTATTATAACTTATTCGTACTTAAATTTAAAGTGGGCCCTTTTTGAGGAGGTGATTTTCTGATGGTAACAGAAGTTTGAGCTTGATAATTTTTCAAAAGGCTCGGTTTTGCTCGAATTTGAAATTCCAGGTTCGTACACCCCTAGTTCTCAGTTTAAATATATGTAACTTTTCTATATAAAATTTAGGTTGCAGGTTAGTATCACAGTCTTTTATTGTGATTGCATTATATTTTGTGATTTAGGCTGTGAGCCAAGTGGCGATTGTCGGGTTGGGGAAGAAGGGGGCGGAGCTGGCCCCCCACTCACCCCTCCCTCTCTGTCTGTGATATCCAGCTCGCCCCTACAGGAGCCTACCCCTCCGTCCGTTACACAGGTATTTTTCTTCTATCTAAATTGATATAGTCCCTTTAATAAGACTACATATTAACTCTTGCGGATCGATTACTTATAACTTGTCATGTCCACCCGGAAGTCCAGCTGTACTGGCCATCACAATTTTCTCGCCAAGTCGAATTAATTTTTATGAGCTGTCCTCATCGCTTGGATGGCCAGTGGTACTGAACATGGCTGCCAAGCTGACTAGGAATGTAGCGCGGCCAGTACTGCTGGCCACCGAGCGGCGAGGACAACATCACGGGAAATAATTCTGAGCTGTCTGCAGAATTGGCAAGGCCAGTACTACTGGCCAACCGAGTGAAAAGGGTTAAATCATTGAAGACCTCTTAATGAAAATTTGCAATTAGACATGAACTAAAAAATTCAGATATTACAACTTAATTAAGTTGTGATTAAAACTGTAATACATTATGTATTTTCATTGACTAAACAAAAAATATTGTAATTTCAAATTAATTAGCTAAAAATCTTTTGTGATAGGGTGAAAAAGATTTTTAGCCCAACAATAACAGGATCATACATTTATTTATCTTGTACGATATAGTTCGAGAAACAGAAGTCCATATTCTTTCTAGTAAGAAAGTTTGTTCTGTCCCAGTGTTATTAACTAAATTAGTCCGTCCATGTAATATCATGACAGTATGGGATTGATTGGTCATCGAAATCTCACTGTAATATCTTTCTTCAAATATTTTTCTTATCACAATCTTTTAGGTTGGAGCAACAGTTAAAAAACTTTATTTTAAAGAACAAACTAATAAATAGAATGTCAATATTAATAAATTAATTGCTGATGAATCTAATTTCTATTCCAGAGCTCCAAATCAAGTGTTGTCGGCCTGATCGACGGTGCTGTAGCTCTCCCTCGTAATGTTAAGTTTAGCTGTAAGTCTTCATTGGGGAGTATGACTCCCCTCTACATTCCAGAACATTCTTACGCAGTGGCCTCCTACAAGGTGAGAAAAGCATTGTTTTTGACATAGTAGCGAAGATTTTTATATTTGTTTTTACCAATAGTTTGTAGTATAACACAAATTACTTAATGTACAAAAAGATCTAATGAGTTAAACTGACTATATAAATATGCTTAGAAAGGTAGCATGAATTTTGGCCAATTGTTAGTATTTTAGTTTGAGACCAACAGTGTTTTCCATGAGATTAATTTGTTGCTATTACAATAGGCTCGGTGGGGCATTGCCCAGCCACTGCGATTGGCCGGCGGCGGTGAAACAGCCACGGCCACTCCTGGATGGAACAATAATAATACAAACAACGGAAACTCTGGATTTAACAATGCGGCGACCAGTAGCAACGGCCCAACGCCTTCTGCGGGTGGCCCTCAGTGGAACAACAATAACGGAAACAACACCAGCCCTCAGCAGAACTCTGCCTCTGGTTAGTACACAATCATATTAAAGTATAAATGCAGGCCCTAATTAGAACATATAGGGGACTAAGAAGTGCCCCTAATAAGTAAATGTTCCAACTTTTTAGGTAATAAGTTCCAATTTTTTAAAGTAATAATTTTCAATTTTTTTAAAGTAATAAGTGTTTTGAAGAGATGCAATTTTGAATTGTTTACCTCCATTTATATCAAAAGTAGTTAAAACTTCTTGATATACGTTTTCAATCCCCTAATTCTTATATTCATAGATTATTGCTAAATACATTGAAATGCCATAACATGGTAACCATCAGCATTTTATAAACAAAAATTATTCTCTTGGAATAAACCTTTAGAATATGAAGTTTTTCTGTTGTAGTTCTGTAATTGGCATTATATGATGACATCTATTTTTGTATTTGTGTTCAGGAAGCTCTTTAATTTTTATTGACCCCTGTTCTTTTAATTTTTATCAGTAACGTACTTATTGTCCTGAAATAATTAGCTTATCCTTGAAAATCTGTTTCTCTCTAAAAGTAAAGATTGAATTCATAGTAGAAATTAAATAATGTTAATTGTCATAGGAAATCCAGGTTTGAAGCAGCCAACAAACTCAACTCCAAGTAGCCAGGCTGCGCCTACCTCACAGCCGGCCACGTCTACTCAGCAGACTACTCCGGCAACTACCAATAGCCAGGCTCAACCAGTGACTTCTAGCAGCCAGGCACAGAATGGCAATGGAGGCGCAACCTGGGCTCAAGCAGCTGGCAAGGTGGGTAGTGTCAGTCACACTGGGAAGGATGAGGGGTGAATCACGTAAAAGGGTCATTTAATGACTACTGATTGACAATATATATGATTCTATTCTTTCAGAACTTAAACCTTTATAACTGACATAACTTTGTGTAGTTTTTATGGAAACACATTTTGACCATTTCAATTTTGTAGTTTTTGTTCAACTCCTTTGATGGGCAATAAGTCCTTACAAATTGGAATAATTTATGGTATTGCTATTTTGATAAAATATTGTCTATTATATTTTTAGTTTGTATAAGCTTCTCTCGCCTAATCCAATACTATAATACGAGCAAGGTTACTATATATATATATATTTGCACACGGATCTCGAAAACGGCTCTAATGAATTTCTTTAGATTTTGGAAATAACTTATTTCTGAGTAGAAAATAAGTTCTAGACAGGTCTAATGTCCAGGAAAATTCCGGTTTTCTTGTAATATTAAGTTAAAAATCTAAAACATTAACATTACGCTTATGGAGAATCAAATGTAAACAATACAAATCAAAACATTGTTTATAACCGTTTGACAGTTGTTGATTGAAAATGGTGGTGAACAATTTGTGAAAATACAGGTTTTGTATATATATTTATTTTCAAATAAATGAAAAATTATCAAATTACCAAACAATTTGTAAAAACTAAAGGGTAAAATAGCTTTGCGAAATAAAAGCAGAGAAAAGCATTTCCAAAATCGTTTTTTGATAGAAAACATATTCATGCTATTGCTTGAAGCCACTGTGACAAACCAATTAATTGGTGTAAATTAAATTTCTCTTTTGCTTTTCAATACTCATTCCTTTTCTAACAAAATCAGTTGATCACAGACTAATAATAACTGTATGGATAATTAAATACAGTATAAGATCAGCTAAAACAGTTGAGGTTGGCCAAAAACCCATAAACGACGTCCTAGACTTGTCCGACGCCGTAGCTCATTCATTGCTAGAGATTAGGTTTCACGTGTCGAAGGATGCGAGATCGATCCCCACCCGGGGCACTATATTTTTGTTCAGTGTTTATGCTATATTATTTAAGGTGTATTAAATCGGTTTTATTCAAACCACATATATGTTTTCATTGAGCAATAAATGTGTTTTAATTTTCCTAATTAACTTGTATAATACATGTCTTATTCTATCCGAGCAAAGCTTGGTCATCAGGTACTATTATATATAATAGAACCTTGTCATTGTTTGTCAGCAACATTGACATACCATAAATACAAAAACACCAATAGCATTCAGGGATTACTTATAGAATACAAGGTGATATATCACATTTCAAGTGAGAGAAGCTATATATATATCACCATGAAACCCTGACTTTCGATTCAATATTTTATTGTTACTTATATAATTGTCCAGGGTCTCCCACCCACATCAACTGCCTCTACAAACTCTGTAGCGCCAGCCTCCCAGTCTACCAAGCAGCAGCTAGAACAGCTCAACAACATGCGGGAGGCACTGTTCAGCCAGGACGGCTGGGGCGCGGTGAGTACAATAGTTATGCTCAAACGTACAATTCAGATTGTTGATATTTTTTGTTAATAATTTGAAATTTTCTCCATGTTTGGAGTCTTAAAAATTAACGTTGATGTTTATATTTGCAGCACGTGAACCAAGACAGTGGTTGGGACATTCCTTCAAGCCCGGAGCCTGGACAGAAGGACAGCACGGGAGCACCTCTACCTCCTGTGTGGAAACCCAACGTCAACAATGGTAGGTGGAAATAACTTGAAATAACTAAAATAAAAAAACTAAAATAACTAATAGTGGAAGTAATTAGGAGTTGTAAAAACAATTTTTCATGTCGGTACAGTAAGTTTTGTACCTCGATTTTCTGTAAAAAATTGGTGAAAACCTCTTTATTTGGTAATTGGGAGTAAACTGAAGACTAGGAATGACTTCTTAGGATCAGATTTAAACTGTATGCTTGCTAAATTGAGCAGATTTATGTTTTTGTTCAGAATTAACTATTTAAGTTAGTACTGAATATGTAAAAGCATACCATCTAAAGTACGATAGCAGCTCATTTTCTAATAGGAAATTTGTAAAAAAAAAAACAAATTTATAATGAATTAACTACAAACATATTAAATTATGGATGAACGAGTGAATAATTTATTTCCAAAAATTACAAAATCTTATTACATGCAAAAGAAATAAAAACAATGTTACCTGTGTGGGGAAAGAGTCCATCAGGCACTCAACACAAGCGGAATATTATTGCTGTATAGTGTAAAGAATGTACATAACAATAATTTATACTAAAATAATATACTTAATAATTATTGTAAAGGAAATAATGCATCAACAGCAATACTAAATAAACGGTATCAGTGGACTGACACATACTTTCTCCCTTAAGTCAATTTAAAAAAGAAAATCGTAATAAAACTATCATATTCTTCAAAGATTATCTAAGTATAATTTAATAATTTATTGTTTCAAAAATAATCATCCCATTTCTGAGAATAAAAACAAGAGAGACAAAGTTAAATTAATTGATGGTTTACATACCTCTCTATCACAATCTTATTAATTGAACGGCGCAACTATAGTTTCGGCCATAAATAGGCCATCTTCAGGCACAAGGTAAATAATTTCTTGAAATTTCACTGCTTTAAATAAAACTTGAACAAAAACATAATAAAATAAAAATAATTATTTATTTTAATTTATTTTTTTATTTATTTTTAATTTTTTAAAAATAATTATAATATAATAATATATTATACAATTAAATTAATTGTTCGAATTGTCTGGGGGGGAAACATCCCCCCCCCCGGTAATACAAATCTTTTTTGAGTTGGTTCTGTTGGGTGATTTGACCTTACGCTTCATACCAAGTTTCATGGAAAACGGTTAGAAAATAAGGAAGAAATAGATTTTTTAATATTCTCCATAAGAATAACATTGGGCGCTTTCAGACAATGTACTGCGTTTATCATGGACTGTAAATTTTACTTTTCTCTGGAACCGTTAGTCGTAGACAAATAATTCAAAATACTAATTTGTTTAGTTTTTTAAGCTGGTTTCAATGGTACCAGTCAAGTTATACTTTACTTTTATTGTTTTCGCTGAAAATTTAAAAATTTGATTTTTTTGACATTTAAAAGCCCATAACTTTTGAACCGTCATTTTTACAGACATGCGGGTGGTGTCAAATTATTTATTACTCTGGGCACTATAAGCTAACAAATTTTAATCAAAATCGTTAGAGCCGTTTTTGAGAAAATTGGATTTTTCACGTTTTTAAGGGTTTTTAGGGGTGATCTACCCTAAAAAATCAAAAATTCAAAAAAATGAAAAAAACGCCTGGAGATACGGTGACTATATATATACATGCCAAATTTCATCTAAATCGGACCAACGGGGTAGGCTGTGGCACTGTACACATCCAGACACACACACACAGACATCACGTCAAAACCCACTTTTTTTGATTCAGGGGACCCCAAAACGGATATATCCACCCTCAACTCAAATTCGAAAATTTTGACGAAAACAATACTTTCTCCATATACTATGTATAAGGGGAGAAAGTAAAAAGAAAAATAATAATCATGATCAACAAGAGAAACAGGGACGGTCTGTAAAAAAAAATATGGAGAAGCCTCAGAATAAATAGAACTGTAATTCATGAATAAATTAATGTTATGTGGTAACATGTACTAAATTAAAATGAAATGAAATGAGGCTTGGATACCATTCTAACAAGCATAACACACGCACAACTCACTCACTCACTCTTGCACACTCTATACACTCACGCTCCACTCACACTGTCGACCCACGACTCCAGATAGTGTTGCTTTTGGAGTTGGCACAACCTCGCACCGTGACCATCAGGTGGCTGGTAGTTCTTTAATAAAGACACAGGGCCATCAAACCTCTGTCCCTGTATGGCCCAGCTACTAGGAAGCCCTTAGCCTAGCCTTAGTTAAAGATTAAAACACTGAACAATCAGAAAACAGAAACTGAAAATGAGTGATAAATTCACAAAAAGGTTCACAACAGACAAATGAAATGACTTAAAAGTTGTAATTAATTATTTGACAACCCTTGATCGTATTCCTCATCAACACCAATGAACTTGTGGGCGCGATGCAAATAAAGTAGTTCATTATTTTAAAATAAAAAAATAGTAAATATACTAAGTGAAGAAGTAAATTATTCGGTTAATGAGTATGGTTTACTCTCAAATTGGAGTTCTTCATTTCAAGATTATATTAACCGATAACTTAGATCACGCGGAATAATAACTAAACACATTTTATGTATTTCTATCAATGATAATATATTTTATATTTTGAAACTTTATATCGTGTTGAATTTTTTGGTAACTAAAAGAGTAACAAAATGATACCACAACTTTTCCAGCGAATTACATTCTTTCGCTTCACAAGAATTGTTTCACTTCAATGTAGTTAATAATATATTATATAAGCAGAACTGTCTGTGTCATGGCCTTGATGATCACAACAACACTGTGTTTCATCGTTCAACAAAGAAAAATCTCTGAAAAAGCGGAAGGCAAATAATCCGAATTAATATTCCGTAAGGAAGTTATTTTTTTTAATCAGGCTCTTTCCGTACCGCAGATTCCCTAGGTAACCTCGGTGAATTTGTGAAGCAAATATTTTTTGTTATCAACTTCACTCTAAATTTGGAAGATATAACCTTCCTCTTTCCTCTATCCTTTGTTAGAGCTGGAAATTAGTAAATTAGACTTACTTGAGATTTTGAGAGAAGGAAATGAAATAACACTCACTAAACTCTTATATATGTACTCACTCAAACATTTTAATGAAACAAATTATTAGCTGATACCTAACAATTACCTAATTACAGGGACAGACCTCTGGGAACAGAACCTCAGGAATGGGGGCCAACCACCTCCACGGGTGGAGAAGACTACGCCATGGGGCTCTCATACTCCAGCCAGCAATATTGGTGGCACCTGGGGTGTGGATGATGACTGTGCTGACAATGCAAACATGTGGAATCCTCAAGCGCAGTGGCCGGGACCCAACCAGCCCCTCTGGCCTGGTCAGTTGAACTCAACAATACTCATGCTAGGGCTTGTTATGTCAAGTTGTTTAAATCTTGGTCTTTTCCTTTTTTTACTTCTTATGGTCTACATTAATTTTAGGAGTGTGCGAGCCTGAAATTTTAAGTTCAAGCCAAGCCATGTTTAAAAAAATTCTAGCTTAGTTTTTTGAGCCGAGGGTTTTCTAATCCAAAGGCCTACTTAAAAATTTTAAAGTATGAATAAGTTCATTGTATATTAATACCAATAACTTATTTATTGGCTAGTTAATAGGAAGCTTGTTTGTTGTATATGCAGCCTGAAGTATTTCAGTAGTCAAGTCAGATCAAGATTAGGCAAAACTGAAAATTTATTTTGTATTTAAAATTAGTTTTTATATTTATTTTATGTGTATTTCTTCTTCATTCTTTAATGATTTATTTTCTACAAAAAAAGTTGCACAAGCAAGCATGCCACACAAGCAAATGTATTCTGTTCTAAAATAAATATCTACTGTTACTGTACTACTATGTCCCTATTGAGCGTAACATATAGAGTGCACTTGAAAAAAAAACCTGTGTGATTAGGAACTATTGTCGTGAGTCAGTTAATGTGTAAGCAAACTCACTATAACATCAAATATTATTTCCCTGTTAAAGATATTTGTGACAACACTTTTGAAACATGGTTATAGGAGGTGCAGGAGGTCCAAAAAAGGAAGGAGAGTGGGGTACTGGTGCAGCTGCTGGCTCCAACTGGGGAGACCCCATGAGGGCCTCAATGGACCCTAGAGATCCTATGGCCAGGGACCCCCGAGGCTCCATGGTGGATCAACGGGATCCTATGCGTGGTGTCATGGACCAGCACAGGTCTGTGTTACAATCAAGTTTCATGTTTGGTACGATAAGATAAGATTTGTATCTTGTTAATTAGTTAATAAAAGTTGAGTAAAATTAATCAGGCCTAAATTAAAATAAAGTTATTTAGTTTGACTACCTAATTCTATATTTTGAATTCTAGGATGAGCGTTTCTGATTTAATTATCTAAAATATGGTTCCTACTGAATATCAAGCGAAATTGATATAACTTCATTATTAATCTAAATAGTGTGATAAAAATTGTTGTACAACTAAGTTAGCATTTTAGGGTATGTCTACTAATGTATACAAAAAAACATAGTTGCATTATTTCTCATGGCAGTAAGCAAAATATGTAAATTTGTTGCTGAGTGCGCATTCAAGTTCGACACAATTATGTAATACAGTACATATTAAATGGCCCTTAAAAATAAATTCATAACCATATTAATATAGCTGAAAGATAGCATTAAAACAACGTAAGGTATTGGTGGATATGGATTCATTTTTTATTGCTAGGCTAATGAAACATTTATATTACCACAGCATTCAGGCTAGGGTACATTATCATTAAATAGTTTGCTAGGAATTTTTCTTATTTGGTTATTAATTATGTTTTATCCGTGTAAATGTCTCCGTAGATTAATCTGTAGTATTTTAGTTGTAGATCTCTTTCAGTTTTTAAACGACTTGCTTATGTGAATCCTTCTATGAGCGTTAGTTATAAGATGCCAGGTTTATATTGGAAATGAAATTTATTCCAAATTATCTTGTATGAAAAATATTTATAATAATTAATAATTGTAAATGGATTGATGGTTGTCTCAGAGGAATGGTCGGTGGTGACATGGTGATGCGAAATGATCCAGTGATGCGAGGCGGAGGGATCACTGGCAGGTTGAACGGAGGCGCAACGGACGGAATGTGGGGACCAGGGGGTCCTGGCCCTCACCATCTACCCCCAGCCAAGCCTTGGCCTGCAGGCCCACCACCCACCAAGGACAAGCCCAATGGGTGGGAGGAGCCCAGTCCGCCGCAACAGCGACGTAACATTCCCAACTACGACGACGGAACTAGCCTGTGGGGAGGACAGCAGCAGCGAGCTGCTATGCAAGGTGAAAACTCAATATAACTTGGTTCTATTGACTGTTCACTTCATATTATAGCGTCCACATTTAAACCCATAACTATAAACCATTCTTGTTAACACCCAAGTACCTAAAAAAGTGAATGTGAATCGACAATCGTGATCTACGATGGCGGCAGATGACATAGAGAACAAGTGTTGTAGGCTACAATAATATCTATTACAATAATAATAATACCCACGAAATAATAGTACTGGTTTTATTTGTAGTGATCATCTGGGTTTTGTAACTTACTTATTTGAAAAAACATCAATAGAAGTGTAAAAGTCATGCTTATATACACCAGATGTTTATATGCTTGCAGTACACCAGAAGTACTACATTCATGATGTAACTAAATACAAAATAATTAACCATTACACAAACTAACCGTTGTTGTTAAATACAATAACTTACTTTTTGGGACAAACAAATTCAGTGATCGTATTTTGACGTAACAAAGAAATCACGTTGGCCAATGTTAAGTTGAGTTATCGTCTCTCAAACATCAAGTATGCGGATGTAGCAGGTTGCTCGAGATAGCATTGGGCAGTGTCTAGCTACATCACAATAGACTCATGACCCGACTCTTATTACTTTTCTGCGACTTACTTCTCGAACATTTCAGTTCATCTCCAGTAATGAACGTGATAGCATAAATAGTAAACCTACAGACAGCACTGTTTTAGCATTGTTCGTAAATGTGTTTTTATTTCTAATGACGAGTCCATAATGGATAGAACATCCCTGCAGGAACACTTCCTGCCATTCAGACAAAACAAGTAGTGGACAAAGCTATATGTGAACTGTAATAAGACAAGTTAATTGGTCTAAATACACTTTTTGAGTTTATAATAATGTATTTTATTTGTGCTTTTAATGCATTTTAACACTGCATTTCTTGATAATCCGAACTGTGTTCGATCCCAATTAGTTTAGATTACGGGGACTCTGGTGTACTCAAAACCAGTGAGTTTGTGGATGTGATTCAGAAAATTAGTTTGCCATATCAAAATAATGATATCACAAATGTAGATGATAAAACTAAACTGTCTAATTATTTTCCTATTAGAATTCTGTCACTAAAATTATTACTACTGCAAATTTGTACGTTTTTCAAATTTTTTTCATAATAAATTATAAAAACCGTATTCTTATAATTGGCTATAAAAAATGGGATTATTAGTTGTCCAAAATATAATATTGTTTGAATTTTTCAGTAACTAAAATATATACTTTAAAAAAATCCTTTTTACACATTCAGATCGGCGCCAGGTATCTGATTCCAACCCAACTTTCGTTCATCCACATACCTCTATTTAAAATAAGATGTTACTCGTTATATGTTAGTCATTCTGTCAATCACATGTTCGATCAAATTCTGAATAGCTGGATTTCCCATAGCAGCTGCTGGACAGAAGAACCAGGTCTCTCATTGGAAGGAGCTGCCGCCCACTGGGATGGGAAGAGGAATGCCACCAGGGATGCCCCAGAGCCGCATGCCCAACGATATCAAGGCCAACAACCCCTTGTGGCCCCACCCTGCAAGGTGTGCTTATGAATACTCAAATGACTATTACCTTTCAAAAATTAGAACTTACAAAAAAATTTTAAGTACTTTATAACCACTTGCTGTGAACTCATACTATTTTTTTTTCCTTGATTAAACTTGCTAGATTGGTATGATGAATTCCAAGCACATGCGCGTCATCTGAAGAAATATCTGCATATATTAATCAGTGTTCTACTGGCTTTTATTTGCAATTATTTCCTTATTGATCATAATAATGTGCCTCTGACCAAATCTTTTGAAAATAATTGTTCTGACTGTATGTAATCTTGCATTTACATTAAAAGGTTTACTTTTTAATAAAGTTAAAATTTTTAACTTTTTATTCAAGTAACATATAGGGAAAAAATGCGAAGACAGTAGAATGTTGATAATCCAGATCAATTGGAACCGAACCCCATCCAATTATCTTAAAAAAGTAGTAGCACTCACTATTTGAGAAAAACTATTCAAAATTGTATATTTTTTCAAGCACTGTCATCATTTTTTATTCATAGGAACATGTCTGTACAGTTTACAGTAAATACATAAGACACTACATATTTGAGTAAACAGAAAATACGCAATAGGCTTTTGAATTGTGGCAGTGTTTCGTTTTATTGCCACTCCCTTTTTCCTCGCTATACACACACACCACTCTTCCATCGCCCACTCAAGTTAAGATATCAGTGCAAGGGCAGTCGGTACGAAATTTTATTTCTTGCTCGAGACAAATCCGGATTTTTGACGACTGAATTAGAGACGCTCTACTGTATTCAAGTAACACAATTTTTATAATAAGGAAAGCAATGATCGACATAGGAACCCAGCAATAAGCTATTTTGTCTTGTATATTAAAGGTTAAAAACATTCTATGTTATTATGAAAAACGTACAAACAATACATCCTGAATGGTCTGATAATTAATCGAATTAATTATGTTAAGAAAACAGTATGATTGAATGTCCTTATTGCTATTTCTAATCGCAGAAGCTGCATTTGGGTCTGCAAAGAATAATTTACACTCAGCTGACCCTGTGACTTTTACCGCCATACGATAATAAACCAATCATCAAATAAGGAACTGTTTGGAATGATGAAATAGTAGCACATGCGCGTCATCTGAAAGCAGAGATTGAGTTGAATTACAGTGTTTTACTGTGTTTGACTCAATTAATGCTATTACAATGATAATAGCCGTGCTTCTGACCAAAAATTCATTTGATTTCTTTTATTTTAATCTAACTTAGTGTTTATTTCATTTAGAAGACATCTTAAATTGGCAAATAAGTATTGTAATCGAATAACAACTAAACTTCTTATTGTATGATGAAAATACCTCTAGTTTTGTTATTTATATTACTTTCTTATATTACAGTAGAACCTCCCATATCCCAATATGACGGGACTGGGCCCGTATAGTATTAACTAAAAAAATATAATATTCGTAAATGAAGAATAAGTCTTAAGTTTTGTCATGCTCAGCAGCAACGGGAGCGTGGGAAACATAGATAAATGGGTGGACGGAACGGTCTATTATCGGGAGCTGTATTATATATATATTACTTAAATATAAAACTTACTGTTTCTATATATTAAAATTATACATTGTCTTGAAGTGTCATTGATCTTGTTTGGAGTGATGAAATAAAAGCACATGCGCGTCATCTGAAAGCAGAAATTGAGTTAAATTTCAGTGTTTTACTGTGTTTTACTCAAACAATGCTATTGCAGTGATAATAAACGTGCTTCTGACCAAAAGTGTTTAAAATTTTCAAAACAAGACGAGTTTAGTGTATCTTTTTAGTTTGTCTGTATTAGATGGTAACCGATATTATCAGTTCCACTACTGCTAGTTAAAGAGTAATTGTTGCACAGGAATGGATCTTGGGAGGGTGGCCACGAGGCAACTGGTCCCTGGCCGGATGACAAGGTCGGAGTAGCTTGGAACGATCCTTCCCTGTCCGGGCTTGTATCCGGGCCCAAGTACAAGGGCATGGGTGGGGAGTGGGATGTCAATCCTATGAATCCTGGATGGGACCACCAGCCTAAACAGGTAATATCCTCAAACAAGTCATAGATGCTAATTGGACAGAACTTTTCGTTCCGCACTCAGCCTTGTGGTTGGTGTGCTTTTATTCTGTCCTAAAACAACCAGATTCTTCACCTAGGATGGCCTTATGGCCCTGTCTAGTTTTGCGGGTCTGCACATTTATAAAATATTTATGCGTTTCTATTTCTTTTAACTTTAAAATTCGATATCTTTACTATTTTATAGAATTAAACTTGTCACAATATTTGGAAGAATTAATTTCTGATTTGGGTTATATCTAGTAAACGTTGTTACGCTTTCATATTTGTTGAACAGGGTTTTTATTGGTGTTTTAACTTTCAGCCACAGAAGCCTTTGAACAAAGACATCGTGTGGGCAAGCAAGCAGTTCCGTCTTCTTTCTGAAATGGGCTACAAAGTAAGTATTTTCAACCATTTGTATCTTTAGTTTGGTTTTAATTTTTTTACTCTACTATTTAAACTAAAAATAAGAGATTCTTTTTGAGAATAAATATTTTAACATGTTCACGAGTATGTGCTCAAAAGAAAAGATGAGCCAATATTATGTGTCCTTGACATTAAAATTAACCTATAATTTTCTATAGTATTTATTTTTAAAGCTTACACCATCCTTTGTTTTCTAACAGAAAGAAGAGATAGAAACAGCTTTGCGTAACTCAAACATGAATATTGAAGATGCATTGGAGCTGTTGAACATGTCCGGTAGTAACTCGTGGCGGGGCCGGCACTCAGATCTGGAGCCAACCTTCGATCACACCAACCCGCCTGGCGCCTTCCCCTCCCAGAGGTTTAACCCGCAGCAGCTCCCGTTTGCTCCTCCTGTAAGTCCACACCTGTCCAACTTTAACTTGCTTCTTTTATGACGTTTGGTTGTGTTGTGTGCTTGCATTCTGATGTCTTTTTTGTTGGGGTTTTCTTTCTCCCTGTAACAGTCTTAATCATTTTGAGTTGGTTTCTTTTATTTATCTTCCATCTCATTTTCTAATTGAATCTTTCACTAACATTTTAATCTTACCCTCATTCCTTTTCTGATGTATTAAATTTCAGTTTCCCTATTTGAGTTATATGCATTGAAATAATGTTAATATAAATTATTTTTTTACCGAATAATTTCTACATTTTTCAGCCAAAGTGTTAGTAATTGTTTTTATAATAAATATTTTCTCCCTCATGGGTTAGAAAAAGTATACACCTGTTTATTATTATTTGTGCTCATTTTTATTACGATCATGAGATTTTTCTTCCTTAAACAACGTCTTAGAGTATATTTTACTTATTAAGATTTAAGTACAAATATCCAGCTCTTAATTGATCAAATCTATTTTTATATATTCAAGTTAAAATCAGTACAAAAACTGAAACATCCTCCTGCTAAGTTCTTTTCTTCTTTCAAGCTGGTGGTCTTTTCAACCCTTTACTTTCTCTTAGTACTTTTAGTAACAACGTAGTAACATTTAAGTATACCTCCATAGTTTATTAAATTTATGCTTTTTTAGAATTAAAAGCTATTCCTAATTTTATCTACTAGGCCTAATACTCATTCTATTAATTAAAGCATCCAGACATAAATGTTTTTTTTTATATTGATGTTTTCAGATTTTATCAAACAAAAGAAATAAAATTGCTGCCTTATTCAACATCTATGTAGAAAACAGCCAAACTACGAAATAAACTTTTACTAAATTTAAACTTAAATTAATTGAATTGTCTTGTTTCTTGTCATTTATCTGAAGTAGTTTTACATTCTTTGGATACATATTAATCGCTTATTATCTATTTGGCAATCAACAATTTCTTTATTGTTTGATGATAACTTAAAACCACCAACAGAGTAGCACTCATGATTTCGTTGGCGCGGACCAAGAGTTGATTGTAAGAGCAAGTGAAAGTGGATCGAGTTGGATCTCGAGTAGAAGGAGGTAGAGCGGAACAGCTAAATACATTTCCTCAGTTTGCTGCTTGAGCACCAAGCCATGCCTCGGATCACATATCTTCCCCTCAGAGTGCCTCGAACAATATTTCCCTGTGCATGTCCGAACGCAGTGCTTCTACTAAAGTCATTGTTGATTAAGGTCAGTGTCAATTTGTGAGGCTCGTTTTTGTTGTACAGGGTTCAAGTGGAAATGGACCAAACTCTAGCGGCCAACTTGGCAATATGAGTCCGGCGATTGTTCAGAAAATCATGACTCAGCAGCCCCCGCCGGCGCAGACTCCCAGCCAGCCCCCCACCCCCTTTACACAGGTAGCCCCGCATGCCTTCACACTCACACACTAACTCAGAGTCGCATGTCCTTCATGTGTTTAAATATCGTAAGAAATTGCATGGTATGGTAATGTGATTGGGTACTATTAAGTTCAATGGTGAGCCCCGAAATCATTCTGGTAAAAATACTGGTTATTATTAAAATTGTTTGGAAAAATTAAGTTTTGTATTTAAATTTTCATAATGTTATTGTTGATTGCGTTATCTCCTTCAAAAGATGAGTTGTTCACATTTATTTATTACATATTGCCTTCGACTCATTGAGTTATGAAACTGCATGTAATGAAATTTGAAGTTTATTTCCTTTCAAGATAAGATGAAAATATCTTTGAAGAAATACATTTTGGTTCATTTCCTAAAATGTAAATTATTCCTTCATAAGGTGAAATTGGAGGTTGTGCATTGGTTTGCATTGATAACTAAGCATAAATTATCTTATTTATACTTTTCTCTATAAACAACTTTATTTTATAAATACAAACTATACTTGTTTTTGTACTGTTTGGTTTTTGTTATTATCATATCTTAAGTTAAAACGTTTATTTCAAGAAAAAGATGTGCACTTGCTAAATAATAATGACAATTATATAATGTTGTGTGTGTATATACATATATTGTTAAGTAACATTAAGAAAAATATGTGTGATTGGTCTTTTTGTGGTTGTTCTTTTAATGATTGTCCCAACAATATCTACTTTCAATATTAAAGTTATATCTAGAGGGTTAAAGTTTTAGCAACAGTATCTGTGCATTGAGAAGTGGCATTAAACAGAATAAGACAAAATCATTTCACAATACAGTCGACTCCCTCTAGTCCGGACTCTGAAGGTCCGGACTATTTCTTGTAACTGAGACATTGCATAACTGAGCGCATTGTCGCGTTTCTCACAGCATATATTGAAAGGATTGGACGTGTTTGTTTATTTCCAGTTTAAATATAAATGAATAACATTACAAACATCAGTTCAGTTTACTATATTGTGTTCGATACGGATATTCAGTAAAGCGGGAAGTGGCAACGTCGGTGTAGGAATTTGCACACAACACTAATTGAATAAGAATTGAATTCGGACACATGCGGATGAGAGGGTAGTACTGGAACTGCTAACAACGTTGTCAGTTAGTTGCTCTACGACATCGAGCATCAGATAAGCTGTGGTTGTAATATTTATGAGGAAATTCATGTGTTCAAGAAAACAGTTTAAAGCGAATAAGCAGAAATAAATTTCTAATAATATGTTCAGTATTGTAAAGCCAAGATTTTTATTCTTCTTATTTTACAGTAAATAATACGTTTGAGATACTGTAATACTCGTGAGATTATTTCATTAATATAAAGTGAGAGTTTTTTTTCATACTTTAGGATAAATTTGTAAAGGTTTAATTAGCAGTGCTTTATAACTTCATGTTCAATCCTATTTATGGTGACACATTTCTTTTATCAATGTTGCATAAAACTATGATCCAGTGAGTTGAAAACAAAAACCAGTAATGTTTGAGAGAGTACTCTTTAATATCATCTTAAAATGTGATTTATGTAGATACTGTACGCTAATACAGGTTGTAATATCCTATATGACCATCAGATGGTCCGGAATTTTTTAATCCGGACAGGGGTTCGATCCCGAGGTTCTAGGTTTGAGGGAGTCAACTGTAATTTGAATTACACCTAACATTGGAACAGCACCTTGGTTGATGAGATAGAACAAGATTTTCAGGATTCATAAACAGACAAAAGTAGTTTTCTAACTCACCACTATTTTTTTTTATTTTTTTATTTGGCGTGCCTTCAAAAATTAACATGTAGGAAATAATTTGTGTAATAAGAGATGTTAAATTTACCTATATCTGAAGACCATTTCATTTCAATCTATTTTTTTTGTTTGGTATTAACCTGGATGTAGAGTAAATAAAATGAGGGATAGTTTCTGAGTCTAGTAACTTAGTAATTTCTTAACTTCTTAATTCTCAAAAATATGACCTGTGGTCCATGTTTGTCCCCGCAGACGGCACGACCCCAGCAGGCAAATCAACCTTCTGCTCACCAGTTGCGTATGCTGGTGCAACAGATCCAGATGGCAGTGCAAGCCGGGTATCTGAACCACCAGGTGAGTCGTTTTAAAACTATGAAACAAACTTTTTTACTTCAATTAAACAATTTTTTTCACAAAACCAAACTACTATGGTTTTTTAAGTTAAAAATTACTGACTTAAGTATGCAAAGCTATTTCACTATATTAATATTGTTAATGCTCAAATGTAAAAAAAAAACAACAAAGAACCTCACATAAATAACAAGTTTTATTGATTTATAAGTATCAACACGTTAATTGATTGAAAGTCTGTTTACATTGCCTCGGATGACAGATGGTTTTGAGAGAAGAGTTTAAATTAAATTAATAATAATTATATCATTCAGTTAATAAAGGCTAAATAAATACTAGTTCTAATATCTTGGTCAAATTAAATAGAAACGTATTTATCTATCTTTTATTAAATTGCACTGAAACCATTGATTAAAAGTGGTCTGCAGGAACTGCACATATTTAAATTAGGGTTCAAAAGAGACTTAAGCAAGGACGTGAACATTAACACTTAAAACGTAGCATTGGTCAAATTGACCGATCGATGATTTTACAACGTAATAGTGGTTAAACTGCTTGACCTTGACGGCTCTCACCCCCAGTACCTTCACCCCAAAATCCCTCTCCGTAATATTTGGTAATTTCCAACTAGTTGGCGCGACGTTGTCGTACTTAATAGACACATTGTGTGAATACGGTCAGTCAGATTTACCGTGTGTTACGCTTACCGGCTGGCAATCCTCTGTCAAATACACCTTGTATAATTGGTAAAAGATCATGGTGAAACGCAACAAACAAAAGAACACCTCCTAGATAAAACAACAGCTAGATTACCCGCTATGAGACCACCAGCTCTGGCCTTGGGCAACAATCCTATACGTTATTTAGATTTTTATTGCAGACATTTTTTCATCACGATTTTATGTAAAACAATGTTTCACATAAAATCGTGATGGAAAATGTCTGCAATAAAAATCTAAATAACATCAATCCACCATCACCAATAATGAATTTCAAAAAAAGAATCCTATACGGATTTTTCCCGAGGCCAGAGCTTTGCATAATGAATATGATTTGTCATAAAATGTTGTAAAACATCATTTGTTACTCATGTGATTGCTAAGTGATACAAAAAATAATAATAAACACACAAAACACCAATAAAACACGGTAATGGTCAAATTGACCTTATGTTTCTCTTAGAGTTCAAAAATTATGTTTCGTTATAAGTGCTAACGAGTCGTCTGTAACGGTTGCAGATCCTGAACCAGCCACTAGCACCGCAGACACTGATACTGCTGAACCAGCTACTGCAGCACATCAAGGTGCTGCAGAACCTGGGCCAGCAGCAGCAGGTGTTGCAGCTGCACCCACTGGGGAAGGCTAACAACAATCAGCAGATGTTGCAGATCGCTGTCCAGATAACCAAGACCAAACAGCAGATCACCAATCTCCAGGTAACTTAACCACCAACAAACCTCATTGAGGACAGACCCTCACCTTACTGTGTGGGTGTTCCACACACAACTCATTGGTTGTTGTGCTTTATTCTGTCCTACAGAAACCAGATTCTTCACCTAGGATGGCCTTTTGGCTCTGCCTGGCTTTGCGGATCTGTACATTTGGTATAATTCCATAATTAAATCCATAAATTTTTGTTGTTAAAACAAACAGTTTTAACAAGGTAGACATTTAAATTTCAGTATTATTACAAAAAAGCGTCAATGTGACATTAGATTTAGGGATGTGCGAATAGTGATATTAGGGTTCGAATCGAACCCGAATCGAATATTTGTTTACTATTCCGAATATCGAATATTTTCGAATCGAATATTAGCGTAAGCATTTATTTTCATCCATTTATGTGATCTTCAAAACTTTGGTGTGAACAGCCTAATTTAAAAAATGTAGTAATTGCATGGCTTTTAAATGATGTAGGGCCTGTATATATGATTTGCTATTCAATCATCTCAATTCATAAACGGTATCAGTGGACTGACACATACTTTCTTCCTTAAGTAAATTTAAAAAAGACAATCTATAATAAAACTATCATGTTCTTTAAAGTTTATCTAAATATCTTCTAATAATTTATTGTTACAAAAATAATCATCATATTTCTGAAAAGAAAAACGAGAGACGAAGTTAAATTAATTGTTCAAATTGTATGGGGGAATTTGTATTTTTGGATTCAGGGGACCCCAAAACGGGGATATATCCATCCGCTCTCAACTCAAATTTCGAAAATTTTGGGGAAAACCATACTTTCTCCATAAACTCTGTATAAGGGGAGAAAGTAAAAATACAAAAACTGATTTAACCATTGTTACAATTAAACAAATCAATCTCTTTAAAAAATAATACATATTGAGAAATAAGTAAAATTTGACATATTAATTATAGACAATTGATGAAATGATCAAAATTGTAATACAAATACTGAGGTTAAAATCATTTTTAAGTTAAAATTTTGTATCATATCATAAATGAAATCAATTTACTAATAATCCACAATTTACAACAGTTGCATAGCACAATAATTTCTTTTAATTTATAATGCTAAATTATGAATAGTTTCAACAATTCAACATTATAAAATTATTAATGTAGTTATTTTTACAGTTGATATTTTAACCCCATTATTGAGTGTGCTAAAAGTATCTATTTTAGTAAGAACGTAGTAATAACTTGTTTAAACCAGATAGTAATAGGCAGGGAAGTGAAAATATTTGACTTGAGAAATGAATTGAAACAACCTGGTTCAAATGTAAACAAACCCTTACACCCGTCTGCCTGTCCAAAGCTCAAGGTCATAGTTTTTGTAACATTGACCCGGCCACCTGGCTGCCTCTATTGTCTGTTGCTCTTGTCAAAATACATCCCGTTATACTGTGAGTCACAATTTTACTGTTTGTAAAAAATGGTTTCCTCCAAGCTTTTAATACCGTATTGAAACAATGTTTTATGCAACAATAATAACTTCATGTTTCACTCTAAAAATGCAACCTAGATTTTTTATCACTGTGGCCTTGGTAATAACAAGACTAGGAAAATACAAAACATTTTATCTTGACTAGCCATACCATGAAACTTCTGAAATAATGGCCGTCCATTGTAATTGTCTCTTTTGAATGTTGCATTATCCTCTAAAGTTTTTTTTGGAATATATATTACTGTATCAGTGAAAATATGGAACTACTTTTATTCTGCGCAAGGAAGGAAACTAAAGCTGTCAGTTCGGCATCGACCTAGAGTCGGTATTTTTGTTTATCCATCTGTAGTTAGTCAGATGATAAAGCATTGGTTACATTATTAGTTTTCAACTGAATTAGCTGCATAATGATATACTAATTCTGAACTTTGAAATGGAAACTCTATAGCTTTGCTTTGACATACGTCACTTTTATATTATTTATCGTCTTTGAATATTCTACCGACACCGAACTTTGTCAGATATCTCGAGTCGAACCGAATATCGGCGATATTCGAGACACGAATATTCGAAGTTCGAATATTCGCACACCCCTAATTAGATTTCTCCTCAGCTTTGGCTTAAGAATACATTGAATGTCATATATTTTAGGAACCAATTTGTTGATCTTGAGGACAAGTGAAAAGGGAATTGGATTAAAATTAAATGTCTGCGGTTTCCCGAAAATTCAGGTAATAGCGTAAACCTGTAGGCTTGTTAAACATCGGGTCGGGCGGGTACCTACTAACCAAATGGAATCTGGTACCCCATATACCCGACAGGACATTGAAAACACACTGGAAGATTAAAAATATCCACCAGCTTTTAGAACAATATTTCAGCCAAATTTTTCTCTCCTTTGCCATTCACGCATTATGGCCTGTGAAATACGGATGGTCGCAACAGCGATGTCAAACATCAAAGCAATATTCAATGACTGACGTTTTATTTATTCCACAACTACACAGTTGCCTAAGCTTTCGTGAAACTCAAGCAAACAGCCTTCTCTGTGCCGGCTCAAATATATTGTTTACTCAGTTTATTATTGTATCCACACATAGCGGTTTACAGGGTCAGGGAATCGTTCCTTATTTTGACTCAACGAAATAGTCGTTCCAATATCAAGGTCTTTTTATTTTTAAAAGATATGTTTTTTGATGAGGTATATTCCATATTATCTGTTTTATTGGGCACACTCTCCTATTTTTTTTATTTTTTGTGGCTGGATCACGTCAGTAACACATAACATATACAAAACACACACAAAATATCGATCCAGTCACTTTATTCCGAATAAAGTGGAATTATTGTGTTACTGACGTGATCCAGCCACAAAAAATAAAAAAATAGGTGAGTGTGCCCAATAAAACAGATAATAATATCAAGGTCATTTTTCAAAACATACAAATAAATTTTTAATATTTTTATCAAAATTAAAACTAGAAAATAAAGGAATGCAAAATAATCTTGGCAAATATTCAGAAAGGAAGTTGATGGGTTGGGAGTGGTAAATTGTTTAAAATGAATATCACACAGCAGAACATTAGGTGGCAAAGGCATTATGAACCTTTGGCTAAAGGAACAGACTCAATTTTTCATCTTTTTTGTATTAAAATGAAATACATTACAGTTCTCTACTATTATAGTCATACAAAACCGTGTAATATTTAATACTATGATTTTCATGTTCAAATTTAAATTTGTTATTAGAAAAAATATCTTAGACCTTAAGGTACAACTTTTTGTACAGTCAGTACCTACTTTAAAAAGTTTTGTTATAAATTGTAAATTTAATAAATTCATTTAGAGTTGAAAACATTGTTTCTCTTTATTAATAACAAAACTAAAGCTAAAGTACCCGTTATTTGCACGGGTAAAAAAGGTTTGATAGGGGTTACTTTTTTTCAGCATTAAATGAAAATTCTCTATTTGAGGTGAAATACTATTCACATTAAAAGAGGTATCTACTAATAGTATTTTATACTCAACATGATCTAGAAAAATTGTAAACATGAGTGTTAGCAAAATGACAAAACACGAGTGTCTAAAATAAGACAATGTAACACCTATTAATTATTATTGGGAAAGAATAAGGCACAACATAGTGACAGGCATGAGGAGAAAACTTAAAATCTACAATTTTCGGCAATACTAATTTTGATCCAACAATTTGTCTGTAAAAATGAACTTTCTTTCTTTTTGTTCCTTAATTGTCATAATATTGTGTAATAAAATGTTGACATAAGAAAATGTAAACAGTGGTTGTAAACAAACCTAGGCAGTTTACAGGGCGTAGCCTGAGGGGATGTTAAGGAAATGATAATGCCTATGAGTTGCTTGAGTTTGAGATCTATCTATGTGTGAAATTTCAAACCGGTCAGTTCAGAATGTTTCACAATTAGTTTCACGAACAAACAGAAACCACTCATCTTTATTATATTATAGATTATTTACAGCACAATATTATAGTTATGCAATTAAATACATAAAAATGGAATGGTTATTAAGTTTTATTATATCAAATGGAATACACATATTTATTCAATAACATATACATATGTAATAA
Source organism: Nephotettix cincticeps (assembly GCA_023375725.1). Classification (NCBI taxonomy): domain Eukaryota; kingdom Metazoa; phylum Arthropoda; class Insecta; order Hemiptera; family Cicadellidae; genus Nephotettix; species Nephotettix cincticeps. Next base: position 136,021,748 of record CM041786.1, read on the forward strand.
ATAAGATAGTAAATGTTATGGTAGTATTACTGCTTAGAAGGTCCTAATTAAATTAATTTTTGCTTACAAATAATATCCAAGGCCAAACTGAATTTTAACTTTTAATAACCAAATTTTAACTTATGATAACCGAACCTGACCCAAATTTTTGTTTGGCTTATGATACCCAATCCTGACCTGAAAATTGATGGTAATCCTCTACCCGACCCTGTAAGAAAAATTTACCTTCTAGTCACTTGAAATATTGGCATGAACCCTGCCTCTCCTCTCTACTTTATAAGTGGTAAATGTAAGTTAATGCATATCTTATATGGCATTGAAAAACTGATCTTATAACTATAGAATTCATGAGTAACACTTTCCTCACAGAACCAGATACAGGCACAGCAGGCAATCTATGTCAAACAGCACAACCAGATGCCACCACAAGCAGGGGCTGGGGACTTCTTCAAGACCAATGTCCACGACCCTCTGTCTGCCTTGCCCTCCACCTTCAGTGACCTGTCCATCAACAAGGAACCCCAGGTATGCTAGCAACTGATGAATTGGCAATTATTTGCTTCTCTTTTAGAAAGAGTATATTTTTTCCATCTTCAGTCTATTAGTTACTTCAATAATCAGTGATGCAATAAAAGTGAACAGGAGAGACAAGGGTTGATTACTTAATGACAGTATTTTCATTTTGAACCCATAAGAGCTCCACTACAAAAATTTATATTAAAAGCTCCAGCACAAATATTTTCATAAATGTATGAATTTTATTTAATATAATATACATCTTGGGATCTCTTTAGCCCAAAATATTTATTTCTGTTGGTATAGTATGAATGTGAACTCCACAGAGACTATTTATCAGTTATCCGATTTCTGGATAACTTCTAAGTTTCTCAAAAATTGTCTCATCTTTTTTGTTACGGTTACATATTGTTTCTTCAAAACACCAATTTTGAATTACTACATCACATCTCTTTCAGAAATTTAACAACTACATCGCATCTCTTTCAGAAATTTAACAAAACAACTACATGATCAGATAAACAATAACAGAATCCGAATTGTTTATTTAATTTGTCAGGTATTGTATAGATTCATATCCTGATTGGTCCTACTGAATAGTACAGACTGCTTCACAACATTATAATGAATCACTATGTCAATGGTTTCCACAGCACTCATCGGCGTTCCAATCACAGCAGTCACGACTCACACAGTGGAAGCTCCCATCGTTAGATAAGGATGGAGATTTTGCTGGATCAGAGTTCAGCAGAGCACCCGGGTCAACTGCCAAACCAGCCACAGGCAACTCGTCACCTAACCTCAACCCTCTACTGGCTCCAGCTGACGGAACGTGGAGTCGCAGCAACTCGGAGGGAGGTTGGCCGGACTCTGGCAGTGTAGCGGATGACAGCAAAGAGTGGCCCAACACCACTCAGGCTTCCAACCAAGCATTTACTGACCTAGTGCCTGAGTTTGAGCCGGGAAAACCGTGGAAGGTAAATCATAATAGCAGTTAATAAAATCAATGTCTTTTTAATACCACAGTACTCGTACTTTGAAATTGTTAAAACTGAAATTGGATTACTAACATGTCAACTTTAGCTTAACTGTCATCTAATAATATTAGTCCAAAAGGAAGATTTTGTTGGAAATATCTTTGGGCATCCCTAAAAAAAATTTACTCTACGCGATGCTTTCTTAATTCTGGTGGAAGTTTTAAGCCATCTGATTGATAAGGTACATCTGTTCCTGTCTACAACAAATTTTGGTAACAATTTTTGGATTATTTTACATTCTGATTTTTTATCTAAACAATTTTTCTTAGAACATCCATATGACCCATAATATATTCTCACTTTATTACAAGATTATGATGAATGTCTCAGGGTACGCAGATGAAGAGCATCGAGGATGACCCCAGCATCACCCCAGGCTCTGTTGTTCGCTCGCCTCTATCCCTGGCCACTATCAAGGACACAGAGATATTCAGCAGTGCAGCAGGGGGCAAGACATCCCCTCCAGCTGGCGATACCATCCCTCCATTGAGTCTCTCATCTAGCACCTGGAGTTTCAACCCCCCTGCATCCACAGCCAGCTCCAGCTTTACCAGGTAGCCCCACCGTCAACAGACCTTCTACAGAAATATGTTTTCCTATAGAGACTTCTATAGAGTATAGTAGCCTTGTGTGGACAGAATACTTTTTCCAAGCCTAACTTGATAGTTGTTGTTTTATATTTCTGTCCTACATAAACCAGATTCTTCACCTAGGATGGCTTTTTGGCTCTGCCTGGCTTTGCGGATCTGTACATTTTTAATTAATTCACATATTGAACATTTTTTGATTATAATTCCTGTGCATAATATCCTTTAGCACCAATCAGCAGTATAGTAGGATTGTCCATTAAACTAGTAAAAGCCATATATTTTTTAATATGTAAAATCAATAATTTCTAGGGTGGGGCCACGGTTGACTTTAGGTAATATGTTAGGTTTACATTCATGTTGCTAAGAGTATAAAATAATTGTTAAAAAGGGTTTACTTTCACTTTCATGATGCTATCGATGAAGAGGTGTATAATCTAATATTATTTTAGTATCATGCATTAGCCTAAACATGGCCCACTGAATAATAGATATACACTCTAATATTTTTCATGTAGTAGTTTTATTAAGTATGGACGGCATGCTTCATTCCGCATCCAACCTTAATGGTCGTTGTGCTTTTTTCTGTCCTACATAAATCAGATTCTTCACCTAGGATGGCCTTTTGGTTCTGCCTGGCTTTGCGGATCTGTACATTTTTAATCAAGTTAATCTGTTAGAATATTGCACTCTCTTTGGCAGGATTTGTGTGGATAGTTTTCCAACGGTGTAAAACAAATTTCATCTTTGGCGTATGTGGATTAAACTACGGTTTAAGAAAGGTCGTGGTATTTGAAGTTATCAGTTTAAACTGCTTAGTTAGTATAATTTATTTTGCAATTTTTATCAACACATTTTCCCTCTCCTCCATAAGATTAACATTGGAGCCTCACAATACAATGACTGTGTTTAGATTTTTTAATAGCTCGGTAACCATTGGAGATAGAGAAAAACTTTAAGCAACTTAACTGTGTAGTTTTTTTAACTGATTCCAATGGTGAAATATAAAATTAGAAATTTTTAAAAATTACATGTGAAAAACGCAAAAAAACCCATTTTGGGGTACAAAACCCCCCCAAACTACCCGTTCCCATTGACCGATATGTCTGGTTAACGAACTCGTCCGAGCATTTGTAGGAATACACGTCTCTACCAAATTTTGTCTCAATCGGACCATTTTTACGAGAGTTATCGTGTTCACAGACACATATATATATATACTTACTTACTTACTGCCGTGGCTCTTGGTACCCAAGGTGGTACTTCGCCTCGCCAACACACTGCCTCCAGATTTCTCTGCTCCTTGCTTCCTCCTCCCCCCTGCCAAGTCTTCTTAGGTCTCTTCTGACCTGGTCTCGCCATCTGAGCTTTGGTCTACCTGGTGGTCTTCTGCCCTCTGGACTATTCACAAGGATGTTCTTGACTAAGCTGTTGTCCTCTTTCCTTAATAAATGGCCGGCCCATCTCATTCTCCTACTTCTCACCTCGGCCACTATGTCTGGGTTTAAGTATAGTTGTCTCAACTCCACATTATGTTTTATTCTCCACTCTCCATTTTCAAAGGTTGGACCATATATTTTTCTGAGAATTTTGTTTTCAAATACTATTAAACGTTTTTCTGTTTTTTTACTTAATACCCAATTTTCTGAGCCATACAATAATACTGGTCTGATAATGGTTTTATATATGCGGAGTTTTGTTTTGTATGACAGCAGGCGAGAACTTAACAGTTTGTGGCATGCTGATAGAATTTTGTGTGCTGCATTTATTCTTTGGTATATTTCTATGTCTTCTTCATTATTATTTGTTAGCATTACTCCCAAGTAAGTGAAGTTTTCTACTACCTCAAATTTGTGTCCTTCTATTTCTAAATGAGTTTCATTATTTATCTGGTTTGTTCTCCCACACTCCATTACTTTGGTTTTTCCTTCATTTATTCTTAATCCTACTTTTTTTGTGTGATTTAGGAGTTTAGTGACCAGCACTTTCAGCTCTTCTTTATTTTCCGCTATAATTGCCACATCATCTGCAAATGCAAGGACGTTTATTTTGGTTCCTATCGTGATGCCAGCTTCTGAATTTCTTACTTCTTGTAATGCTTCTTCTAAAGCTAAATTAAACAGCAGTGGTGACAAACCATCGCCCTGTCTTACGCCTGTGCTTATATAAAATTGTTCTGAGAGTTCACCATTTACTTTAACCTTACATCTAGATCCCAATATGCTAGCTTTTGATAAGTTTATCAATTTCTTTGGTATCCCAAACTTTTCCATAATCTTCCATAGTCTTTTCCTGCAAATCGAATCATATGCTTTGGAGAAATCGATGAAAAGGCAAAAAAAGGATTTGTTGAATTCATAGTATTTGGCAATTGCCTCCTTCAGTATAAATATTTGGTCAGTGGTTGATCTTCCTCTTGTGAAGCCTGCCTGATGGTCACCTATTATATTTTATGTATATTCCTCCAATCTTCTTTGTACAATCTTTGATAGAACTTTGTAGGTGCAGTTTAGGAGAGAAATACCTCTGTAATTGGTGCACTCTTTTTTATCCCCTTTCTTATGGATAGGAATGACAATCGCTTCCTTCCATTCATTTGGAACCACTTCTTTGTCCCAAATAGCAAGAATCAATTTGTGTATCTCTTTCGCTAGTCCTGGTCCTCCAGCTTTAATCACCTCTGATGATATTGAATCCTCTCCTGGAGATTTATTGTTTTTTAGTTCCTTGATTGCAACCTCTACTTCTTCTATTGTTGGATCAGGGACTGATGGTTCCACAGTTTGATATACTTCCTCAGTTTCCTCTTCCTCTTCTTCCAATGCTTGCACATTCAAGAGATCCTTGAAATACTCTTGCCATACTCCTAATCCTTCTTTACTCTGTATCACTAGTTCCCCAAATTTGTTTTTAATTCCATATGGCATTGGGCTGTACCCCTTTCTGAAAAATCTTATCGCTCGGTAGAAGTCCCTGCTATTATTTGCTGTTCGATCTTGTTCCACTTTTTCTAGAATTTTGTTGACCCATTCTCTCTTTTTCTTCCTAAGTATCTTTACTGTTTCCCTTGAGCGTTTTTTATATTCTTCCCTGTCTCTTTCCTGTTTCTTGTTTATCCAGGTCTCCTTCGCTTCCCTTCTTTGAAATACTTTTTCTTTGCATTCTTCGTCAAACCATGGTTTTTTGTTCTTCCTTTCCTTCTTTCCACACACTTCTTTTGCGCAGTTCTGTAGGGTTTCTTTTATGTTGGTCCAGCCACTTTCAATTTTATCTTCCTCTGGTTTCTCTATGTCTAGGTCACTAAGTGCTTGGAATCGGTTTGACAGTTTGAGTTGAAAATCTTTCCTTACTTTATCGTCTCTTAGATTATCTAGATTAACATTTAATGAAGTTTTCTGTTTAGATTGTTTCTCTATCTTAATCCTCTGTAATAGATTGACTAGAACCAAATAGTGGTCTGATCCACATTCCGCTTTCCTTATACTACGTACATTGGTGATATGACTAGAGTGTCTGAGATCTATTAAAACATGATCTATTTGATTATGTGTAATGCCATTTGGTGATGTCCATGTAACCTTATGTATGTCCTTCCTTGGGAAAAATGTGCTCATTACTTTTGTATTTACTGCTGATGCCAAGCTCAACAATCTCAGACCATTGTCATTGCTGGTTGTGTGTAGGCTATTTGATCCTGCAACATTTTTCCATATTTCTTCTTTACCAATTTTAGCATTGAAGTCCCCCATTATTATCTTGGTATCATAGCTGGGAAGTTTTCTGTACTCTTCCTCAATCATTTCATAAAAGGCGTCCTTCGTGTTGTCTTCAGCATCTTCTGTAGGGGCATACACACTCATCACAGATATATTCTTAAATCTACCTCTAATCCTAATTATACAAAGTCTTTCATCTTTGGCTTCGAAAAATATCACAGCGCTTTCAATCTTCCTGCTTACCGCAAATCCTACTCCTCTTTGGTAACTTCCCTCCTCATTTCCACTATAATATACTATATAATCTTTGGTGTTTAGCTTTCCTCCCATTGGCTATCTGGTCTCTTGTAGTGCAACCAGATCTATCTCATATTTACTAAGCTCTTCTGACAAAATATCAATGGCACCTGGTATCGCTATCGTCCTCACATTCCATGTTCCAAGTCTCATAGTCCTTAATGGTGGCTTTGGTCTAATCCGTGTACTCCGTCCTGTATCCGAGGCATGGTGTTGGTTTTTCTGAACTTGGTGGTTTTCCGAGGTGATTAGTTGGCCCGACGCTCAACCCCCACATACCCTTGGAGGACCGGGTTCGAGTCCCCTGGTTTTCGCCTACCTCATCAGTGCTAAGCCCACCGAAAAGGCATATATATATATATATAAATTTTAACGACTATTGTTTTTGGACTCTGGGCACCTAAAGAAGAAAAAATAACATGGTCCCGGGCTTAAGTCTCGCCATGAGACCTACGGTAATAGCTTCTTCCCTATGGGAAATTCGCTAAAACAAAGAGTTGATGGTGATTACATAGATATAAACAGCCTAAGTGTTAGTGAGATCCGGCAACTGTATTATTAAGATTTTTAACATGAAGAATAAAAATCATCCCGTGAGAATGCTTTTGAAGATTGTGCTGATGGTGATTAAATCCCAGAACCTGATTATGATTATTGTACTATATATATATATACAATAGGTATACCCTATATACCTGTATGACCACAATAACTAGTAAAACTGGTTCGATCGAGATGAAATTTGCCAGACCTGCATTCCTACAATTACTTGGACAAACAAATTCAGACCTAAATAAAAATTATAAAATGGTTCAGATCCTCAAAAGGTTAAGTTGTAATTTTCAGCTTTTATTTTTCTTGAATCAGTAATATTTATTTTGTTACTATAAGTATTATTTCGGTACATAATTTTTGGCCAGGCACTAGGACTGATATTGACCTTGAAATGTTGCTAAGTGCTGCTGAACGGATTTCTTCATATGTCTCTCTGGGAGACTTCTAAAGAGAGTAGTTCAGTGAAATTCATTATCAGTTGTGTTCTAGCTAATTTAAACAGTGCAAGTAACTTTTTCAAAATTGTTTTAAAGTCGATCCTTACACCCCTCATTTTTTCTACTCAGGTGGACTATCCTCAGCTGGCATTAATTCAGGTTCTAGCCTTATATCAGTAATATTTTGACTTGCATATGTCTAAGCTCTGGGGGAGGGAGGTGTTGGCAATTTGTAAGATGAAAATTTGAACAGTTTACCATAGAAACCACTGAGCTATTGTTTGAATTTTTAATGAATAAGAACGCTGTTTAAAAGAACTGAAAACATTCCCTTTAGACGTATCCATGAGCTTACCTATTTCCCATGGGAGACATATCCATGATCTAACCTATTTCCCACGGAGAAATAAATACAAATTTGTTTGTCTGTTTTTAGAATTGAAAATACCAAATAGTACTACAGTACCATGTATTTATTGTGATATAATATTATTTGAGACGGATCTATAAGAAGTGGTAGGTTTTTTTTATTTATTTTTTTAGTTATAATATGTTCTTAACTTGGACGTTGTCTACTATGTCAAGCGTTATTAACATCCCCTGTTTTTTCAGCCCTCTGGGCAAGCTGAGTGGATCTAAGAGTGCATGGGGAGAGTCAGGGCCCGGTGGTGACTTATGGGCCCCCAACAAGGCTCGGGGTCCCCCACCTGGCCTGAGCAGCAACAAGGGCCCTACCACCAATGGGTGGGGCAGTTTAGGAGGTGGTGGTCGGTGGGGGCCGGGGCACAATACCCCTGCATCCTGGACTAACCAACCCAACTCTACTTGGTTACTACTTAGGAACCTTACACCCCAGGTGAGACATCCATCAATTTCAACTTATTTTTAAAATAATAAAATAAAATAATTTATTTCTTCTATCAAAGTGGTGTATGTGATACATCTTCAAGATAATTATTATTCTACATTTCCCTTGTCTCCTTACACAGATCTCACTTCCATTAGTCTTGAAAGTAGTTACTCAGAATCAGTTCATTATTATTTATTAAAGTTTATCTTTAATATTTATGTTTCAGATCGATGGATCGACACTCAAGACACTCTGTCTTCAACACGGACCCCTGCAGAACTTCCATTTGTACCTGAATCACGGCATCGCTCTGGCCAAATACTCCACTAGAGACGAGGCCAGCAAAGTGAGTACAGTTTGACATATTTTTACTTTTTGCGGTCAAATATGAAATATGAAGAGTGACTTCTAACATAAAATATGTTTTGTGTTGAAAACCACTCATATCTTTTTAGTAAATTAATACTTTCGTAGAAGTTTTTTTAATAAATCTATTATCTGGATGGTAATCATAAAGCAAAAGCGCAGCTCAAATTAAATTTTTTAGGTAATTTAAGTGCAAATAAAAATTTGCGTTTTTTATGTTTAAGACTAAAGGTGGCTACTACAAAACCCTAAAAGAAGCCCACTATAAAGTACAATAAGCAAACAGTTGCGCAGGTGAGTGGTAGGCAAGGAGTAGTATTGATCTTGGACCTATACTCCTCTCATTCCTTTGTACTGACAAAGGATTCTGGCCATACAATATTGTTTTTTTCTCTTTTTGCCATTGGTTTCGTTTCGATCATAATATTTTATTAAATAAACAGCTTGAATCATCCCAAAATGTAATTTGAGATGATTGAAATTTAAATTATATTTCAATATAAATAAATAATTAATCTTTATTTATTAATTATTTCTAGGGACTGGGTGAAAAATTTCAATTGCAGACTATCCAAGTTCCTATTTTAATTTATGTTTACTTATGTAATTTTCAAAATAATTGTTTGTATTCTTTTTAATGATGGATAAAACTTGCTATATGTAGTGTACAAAGAAGCTGTAGAGATAGTTGGTTATTCTCTCTAGTAATTTATGAACTAAAAAAAGTTCTAATGTTCAGCAAAGCCAAGTAACTAATGTTGTCGATTGATCCAGGCACAAGGGGCTCTGAACAACTGTGTGCTGAGCAACACAACCATCTACTCGGAGATGTTGGGAGAGGCGGATGTTAGCAATTTCCTGCAACACCTGTCTGGTGGAGGCAGCGGTGGCGGGGGCGGAGGCTGGGGCCGAGGAGGGGGCAAGAGCAGCACCTGGGGCTCGGACTGGCCCCCTGCCACTGGCTCTCTGTGGGGAGGTGACGCCCCGCCGGACCCTCACCGCTCCACACCGTCCTCACTCAACTCCTTCCTCCCCGGCGACCTACTTGGGCCCGGAGATAGCATGTAAGAAGCCGATCTCTGCAATCAGACTGTTCGTCGACAAAGTATTTAAGTAATAAATAATTTATATTATAACTCGCGGATATTTTATAACGGTGTAAATGTAACTTAAATTTTTATCAGTATGATAATGTGCGATAGAGTGAGACGTGTCGCACTGTTTAGGTGAACTGCGCTGTGAAAATTGTGTGGCTTTTTTAACTATATTTTATTACGGATAAAGGAATATTACCTCTATGTTGTTACAATTTCCTGTTTTCTTTTGTATTTTCCTCTTTTGTTTTATTGAAGACTTTCTCAAACTGTTGTTCTCCATAGGTAATGAGAGATTACTATTATTATCGAAGCATAAATCTGTTAGTGTTAGTGTTACGTTTTCGACTATGGTGCAAATCGTGTATTAAATATTATATTATATAGATTTATAAGTGATTTCTAATTTATAATTTTACTGATAGGCCTTTGCGGCATCTTGGGGCGAGCGCACCTCTACCACAGGGATCAGATTGTTTTTAGTTCTTGGATTATAGTTTGTCTTCCAAATACTTAGTGAAGCAGCGAGTGTGCGCCCGCTCTCTTCCGATGCCGCGTTTCACGTCTGATTAACCGAATGCCAATTTTAGTTTTAGGCCGAACTCTACTCTGTGTAGTGTTTCGGGTGTAAATACTTTTTAATTTCCTTTGTTTTTAGAAGATAATAATCGATACGTGTGCTTAAATCTTCTCTATTGCCAATCTCGAACCAAATATTATATTATAGGGTATAACTTATACGAACATAGTATAATTATGTTTGTACCTCTAGGCGCACTGAGGGTTAGTGTAAGGTAGTGTAAAGTATAGCGTGAGGAGGTGTAAAGACAGAAATTGAGGCCTCTTTGCTCACCCATCTCCTGTTAATGTGATATCGGTCAAGTGATACGTACGCAGATTTCTGGCTGTACACAAAATATATATATTGCTAACTCTAGTATTAAGATGATAAGCTTACACTTTTGTTCCTTCTCGGTTTAAGTCAACAGAGTTTCGGGGAGTCGCACTGACCGCCGGTGCGTTTCTAGTCCGTCTCCGAGGATGTTTCTTGTACCTGCGCGAGCGTGCGGTCGGTGCGATGTTAACCTCCGTGCGCGATATTCACCGTCCGAGGAATATCGCTCCGGCGTAGTTCCTGGTCACAACTGCCTCTCTGTTACCGTCGCCCCCTCCGAAAGCTCGTTCGTGGAAGTAGAGTTTTCGCCACGACAATGATTATTAGTTAAGATATTTTTGCACAAATTGGACACAGGGCATTGAAATATAATGATATGCGGAAATAATTACTCGATGTAATCATCGTGTTTAGATATAAATAAAATATTTATCGGGTAATTTCGATCAGCCGTAGTTTAGATCCCTGTGAAATACGACGATCAGACAATCACCACTGCGGTTACCGTTTTATATCTACATGGCTTTCGATCCATTTTTTAACTCGGTAATGACGACGTTTTACGGTTCACATTTTTTATTGGCTCTGTAATTTGCTACTAGCTTTTTAATTTTTTGGACATAATTTTTTTTTATTTACATGCTAACAGATTTTAATGCATTTTTTATATTTTCGGAGACGAGTGTCAATTCTTTTGATAGGTACTGTAAAACGGACGTCTGCCGATAGCTCTTGTCTGGTGCTAAATTGAAAATCAGCGAACGAACGTCTGATCGTCTTCCCCCCTTATGTGATTCAAGTGCCACTTTTTGTTTGAGAATAATTATGATATTGATGTTGTACAATTGTTAAAATAAGAGTGTTGAAGAGTTTTAACTTAAAGTATTGAATAATAATAAAATAATAAAAAAATGTAAAAAAATACAAAAAAAAGTTGTAGCGAATGGTGTGTGAATGCTGTGACACTAATGTAATGTAATATATTGTGATGTAAGGGGCGGGGGCGTTTATTGTTTCTCAGACCGAACTCTCGTTTCATCTCCCATTTCATCGGCGACATCGGAAACACCAATCCAAGACTGTTTGCGTCGACCAAGCAATAATCTGTCAGTCGGTAAGCCGGCACTGTCCGGCTGAGCCGTTTGTTTGTTAGTTTGTCCGTTTTCGGTCGGCGACAGTAAACGCCCCCGGCTCACAAGCCATATCAATAATATGTCAATATTATTATGTAGTTTTTTTAACAAATCACATGAGACTTATTAAAGCCAATAGAGGTTACACCAGTCACATTTCGTAGTCTATTTGTCGTTAGTCGATTTTTTATTTTATAATTTCATATATAGTTTCTACCGAGAGAGAGCCGAAGTTCTAATTTTATTTGGAAGTAATATTTTTTTAGTTTTTCCGTCGGCGGTTTTTCTCGACCAATCGTGTTTCTTCGGAGACAGCCTTATATCGTTGTTTGTTTGTTTTAGATTAATCACTCGGGTTTGTGGGTTTTGTTTGCAGATGATTCTATACCATAGTTCGTAAGTTAGATGTAAGATTAACGGTTATGGTTTAGTCGTCAGGGTTTTACGAGTATTCAGAGTTTTCAAACCGAACTAAGACTGAACGTCGGAGGTTTCAGAGATCTGTCGGAGGTGGTCACCATCCGCTGACGTATACCGACTCGACAAACTGAACAAAACAAACTTTCCGTGCCTCAAGACGCGAAGGTTGATGTTCCCTACTGCGGCCCCACTCTAGTCTCCCTTAGCTTTCACTCACTTAGCATTTATTGATGATTTACATTATGTGTACGTGCAATGGCTAGATCTCCTTCTTTCTCTCAACTCTCGCCGTTTTAAAATACTTGATCCGGTGAATAAATTTCAGGAGTTGCCGAAGCATGAGGTAAAAGATTCTAATGTATCTGATTATTTTTGAGTGAGAAATTACTACTTAATCATAAGACATTTTATATAGATTAATTGTTATTGTGTGAGAATCAAGGCAACTCTGAAGTTACAGATCATTCTCAGAAGAGGATCTTTTTGTTATTGAAAAGTTACATAACATTCCTGACCAGTGAGACTTGAAGGAAGCTGCCGTACAGCTGGGGTTGATGAAGTATTTTAAAACACAAGCCCGCTCATATGCGTAGGCCTCGTTCCCCCAAGTGCCTTTTGGAGTCTGAGTGCAATTTAGTTATAATAATCTAGGCTAAGAATTGGCTTTGTGTTCAGCAACTGACTCGACTGTTTAGCCGTAGTTTTAAGTTGGTTTAGTTTAAGTTGCATCTAGCAATAATGTCGCGACAGACCTCCTCTTGACGACATTCCATGAGGTTTCCATTTCAAATAAACTGCCGGTTGGGTCACAGTATTACAAAAGTGGAACGGAAAATGTCAAAAGTATCTAAAATTATTGGAGCCTCTGATTTCGAGAGGAGGAGCTTCATCGCAGGCAGCTTTTTAACTGACTCTTGTACTTCGAACTTGCTCAGTTTTTTTTTTAACTCATGGAAATCAGAATATCGGATTCAGCATTTTTTGTGTGTAGTTCTGGGGTTTTAGAATTCTAAAGACGATCACACCAAAACAATAGAGTTATAGGACTGCCATTGAAGACTGCAGACTTTCAGAACGCACTAGTTAGTTTAGGTTAGGGGATTGGCAGGATACACAATTTTTTGGTCATTCCTTTATCAACATTTCCGCAACTGTGAAAACGAACAAATTCCATGTAAGAGCTGACTTGAGCTCAAAAGTTCCATGCTCTCAGTTCCAGATTGACAAAGTAGTGCACAGGTTTCGACTTAGTTTAGTTTTGTCCGCTAGGAGAGCTTCCTTATTCATTTAGGATATTCAAGAGCTTTAATCTTTTATACAGTGGAAAATATAAGGCAGGTTTAATTTTTTAGATAGTTTATGAGACTTAGAAGTTGTGTTAAACATAACTAATGTTTGTAATATTTGCTTCGATTTTATAGGGAACGTATTGTTGACTATCGTAGTATGGTAACTCAGTGTCTTAAATTATTATTAAATATCTCAAAGTGATTTGCTGATTCTGAAGCTTTTTTTCTTTGATTTGTTGTTTTTTAATAAGAATAAATGTTTGTAAAAGCTGACAAACCTGTTACTTCTCGTTACCATCTGTGATACTTGCAATTCAGCCTAGCTTAGTCACAAAATCAAATATTTTTAAGGGATGAACTGTTTTTACGAATTGTTTGTCTTCATATTGTTATCAATGAATAAGGAAGCAGTGAGTAACATAATTTTAAAATAATAAGTTGGTAACAAATTCAAACTTCCACTCACTATTGCCATAATGGTTCAAATTTTCTTTCTTGTACATAATACTCTTCATTTTATATAGTGTGTGCTGTGTATATAATTTTAAATTGAACTGAATGATCTATATTGCATGTTTCAAAAGCCTTTATAATAAGTAATAAGAATTAATGTAAAAAAAAAAGAACAGTTGACTTAACTATGAAAACATAAGCTCAAAAGAAATACTAAAGTTTAACAAATATTGCAATCGAAATAGATGTTTTAGGGTAGCTGTTACTAAGTAATAATCAAACCGATATTTTGTGATAACCATCCTCACTCAGATCTCATTTCAGCTCACCATCGTTATTAAACCTATGACAAATTATTTATTTTTGTTTTCTGCTCGTTTTGTTTGTGTATATTTCGCATTTTAATTTTTAAGTACCGTTAAATCTATCAGTTTTCAATAAATAGGAAAGGATTTGTTTATTAAGGCGTAGTGTGATATGTTTTTTATTATTATTATATCTAATACTCTAGAATTCTTTTGTGAAGCTTTATTCTATTGTAAGTGGTTTTTATTGTAATTTTTCAGTATGTAGTGCCAAAACTGAATCAGACACAGGAAATTTTGAAGAAAGCTATTAAGTATTATGGAAAAATCTATTAGTCGAACTACTGATGTAAACGCTTAGTATATAACCAAATTGTAGAATTGTTTCTCGGGTTTCTCTCTACTCGTTGTTTAGTTTGTTAAGTGGATTATCGGTTGTCAGTTAGTTGTAAGTTAGATTAAGTCGCCGTTAGACAGGAACATCAACCGTCGCAGTATCTCGATCGATCCGTTACTTGTACACAGAGTAACACGAACACGTACGTTGGCGCCGCCACGCACGTCAGTCGCATCACAAGACTCGAGATTGTGATAAGCACATCGCTTCCTATGTCGTAGTCGATAAGATTCAGTAGTAAATAGCCCCCCGACATCACTGGCGAAAAACGAAAACCACTCGGAAACTCTTGTCATCGCCTTGCAATTGCGTTTTCCAAAATTAGCTTTAATGTTAGCATAAGATGTTGACAGATAGTATTTTTATGATACGCGAACGGAGGGTTTCCGAGAGCCGTGTTTTTGTCGTTCGCCATTCCCCCCCACCGGTCTTGTTGCACACGATGGCCTAAACTTTCGGTACGAGACGTAACAATATTTTCTGTGACAATATCCCATCTCACTGGTGAGTGTGCGCGGCGACCGGCGTAGAGACAGTATTGATGTTTACGCTTAGCAAGTGGTCGAGGGCAATACTGGATGTGGTATCGTTGGGGTGGGACCATGCCTCTTATTCTATGTTAAGTGCTTTTAACAACTGTGTACTGTGAACGTAACTACCAATCCCTTTAATGTATAGGACCAGCAAGTATGCATTCAATAAAGGTTGTCCTAAGTGTATGTAACTCACTGGTCTTTTTATTTATGTTCCCAGGTGACTCGCTGCTCCGTTTCCTTCCAACTCCTTATCCTCGCTCACCTTCCTTCTCTTTAATATAATTCTTGTTCTTAATTCTAAATTCTTGTTGCAATATTCGTTGTGTTCAATAAAAAAATCCTTTGTATACAAAACACACCCATAAATGGGTGTCTAATGATGTAGCAATGCAATCAGAACAATTCTGACCAATTTTTAGCAATGATTCTCTACATTTTATTTTATTTTTATTTTATTATCTTAAAACCATTAGACGGTTGTAATGGATACAATGTCTAAGGCATTTGTCATGGCCTTATATTAACTGTATTTTAATTTTATAAAGACTCCTGTAGAAATCTATTTATTAACATTTAATGACGGTTATTGAGGATTTTATAGATAGTACTTGTATTGTATTTTGCAATTTTAGTTGGTAAGACTGCTATTTAGTTTGCCGTTTTAAGTTCTGGAAGAATAATAAGAGTTATTATTTTTCATCTATATGTATGTATTAATTTTGTATTTATTTGAAATATATGGTTTGTGTTCACTGAGTTATACATATTTTTATTTTTTAAGTTTTTTTCGTTAATTTGTTTGGTTAATAAGTTAGATTTCTCTTGAAATGTAAAGCTTCCTTTGGTAAATGATGGTTTTATGAGTTAGGGTAATCATCAAATTAAATATTGAAATACCCATTTCTTGTGAAGGAAAGTACCTGCTCTAAAAAAGTTAATTTTAAGATGGCAGCTGTTTGAGAGGCTTTTGGCATCTTTATTTCAGTATTTGTTCTCCATTTTTGTTTATTTTCCATTATTGTCTACAAACACTTAAAAGGTGTTTTAGAAGCCTAATTAACTAAACGATGGACCGGATAAAATGGATTAATAAATAAATTGCCACCTGTCAGATAGTGGAGCAAACCATGTAGAGTGGGTGAGGGGTGCTCGAGGGAATGTCACGTGAACACGCATGCGTGAACGTTAAGTCTGGCAGTGACTTGCCTAGGGGCATAATTAAGTTTTGACATGCCCGGTCCTATGTGTGGCTCATAAGCGCCCGTGCATTTCCCGACACCCCGAGGCAAAATACCTGACCCGTTCTGTGTGCGGCCTTACTATGTGTGAGTTCAGTGAAACAATTTTTAAGCAAGCCTTTCATTGTACAACTATACAGTTCACCCCATTCTGTTGTAAGAACAGAATGTGGTTTCTTGTACCTGCATTTTGCTGGTGTGATGTGGACCATCATGGTCACAACAGCAGAGTTGAGGTACAAGAAACCGCAATTATTAGATCTTACATTAGAATGGGGCTTTTTCTTTGAATATACACAGTTTCCCCTCTGTATGTGTTCAACTCAATTTATCTCTGGTAGTATATATGTACTAATGTTACCCGCCGTGTTTTTTTATGCACCTGACACTGCCTTTTGGTATATCCATTTCAATTTAATTCTAGCAGCCTAAATCAACTAGGCTACGGACTGGCAATGTCCTGTAATCTTGTTACTTGGAGGTCACGAATTGTGGATAGTTGTGAGGGATTGTCGGTGGGTGTAGGTTCTTTTGTGTGGATTAACGCGCACACTATAGAATACTATGTTAATCCGCAAAAACCATCCTCATAATTAGACCCATTTGTAATTCAGAGGCCGTGGTTTAGATTCCATTTTAAACTGTAGGTCCATTAATTGTCATCAGCTGTTTGGCTATTAATTAACAGTCCTGTATAAGGAACATGTGAGCCTTAGTCAGTAACAAGACTACAAGATCACGTCACAATCATCTTACACTCAATCTTCATACATACTTGGTTTAAAATATTTACCTTGTAGTATGGTCGCCATTTCAATAATCTAATCCAATCTAACTATAGTAGCATTACACTAAAAAATTTGTTTCAATTGGACAAATGACAGTTTTAAGAAACTTTCAGATTATTTAAACACAATTGTTAATTTTGTAAATACTAAATTTATTTAACCTGATACTGTACCTATTAATGCCCATTAGGGCGGAGCCCTGCACGGATTTACACTACACTTTAAAAAAAGCGTCCTCAAATCTTGCTTAATAATAAGTTTCATCAGAATCGCCCAGCCGTTTAGAAAGAGTTCAACTACAAACACACTTGCAAAAGATTTATAAATTTAAAGACGTTATATTACCAGAGATCAATTTCAATTAATTAGTCATATTAGTCCACTTGGGATGATTTGAGGTAAAATACTTACTTACAAGTAATCATACTCCAGTGCAGAACAGTATCCCAACTTTTGTTAGTGAACTGATCAATTGAAAATGGCTATTTTATTTTTTATTCTGAGGTCCTTGAATACAAAAATACCTCCTTAGTAGTAGAGAGTCTAATTTCCAATGATACTATATAGGATTACTTGTCATTATACACCAACTACTCTTAGTAAAAGGCTAGGCCTCATAATGATCTATTAACATGTATATATTATACTTTATAGTAGGTTTGGTCATACAAGAAACAAAAGAAGGCCCGTATTAGACTAAAATCAGAATCTTATTGATTGTAGGCATTCGATTGTATAAATCTAGAACTATAGATTACTACTAAAACGTACAGCATAACAAGACATTTAGTCTTAAGTGAAAAATTATGAAAATATTAATGTTCATATGGATACAAATAATTTAAATAGAAATAACGATAGACTACAATACACCAAAAAATTAATTAATCTAAAATGCACCAATTTACACCTGCAAGACAATAAAGCTAAAAAATAACTGGTTCAAAATAAACATCTGTCATAGGATCAGAAAGAATTCTGTCGTTGAAGTGTAAAGGAGTGAGACTGCATTATACATTTCTCATACACAGTTTCACAGGACTTTTGATTATTCTTTGCATAGGTTACACAATCAAATACATAGATTGCAGGCAAGGTTTAACTGCCTGGCTGTGTGAGTGAACAGGGGTTTACATGGTACTGAACAGATGATATATGGCACAGCTCTCTTCTGCACTATAAGAAGACAGCTCACTTGAGTACTCTGTGTGAGTGATGGCAGAGATGAACGGATCCGCTCCTCTCTGGTGATGATTTCCCCAGAGAAAAGTGCCATAGTTATGCCATGTTATTTACAGTAGCTTCAAGAATACAATTCTTTACCAGCTACCCTATCATTAGTCATTTTAGCGAATTTTCCATAGGGAAGAAGCTATTACCGTAGGTCTCATGGTAAAACTTGAGCCCCGGGACCATGTTATTTTTTCTTCTTTAGGTGCCTAGAGACCAAAAACAAAAGGCGCCAGTTATCGTTCCGGAAGGTCGGACCGAGTCGGGAATGGTCTGACAAGAACCAAACAGGTTTGTTTTCCTCCAGACCAGACCAGTTGAACGGAAGCTTTTGTGAGTGAAACATCGTACGTTTGGCTTTGTTTTGGTACCGATGGTACTTTTTGAACTTGTCCGGGTGTTTGCGCATGGAAATGCAAGTCGTATAATATTCACTTTGACGGTGGTCTGTATTAAACTCATGGACCCATTTTCTTTTACGTCCACTTAACAATAAGTTCCTGTCCAATAGCATAAAATCAAAAAGTTCGTCGTTCATTTATTAGAAAATAAAAAATAAAAACTATAGGCCTATATTAATTACAGGCCAAAAACTGGCACTTTCCACAATATACACAAACACCTTTCCTCGTTGAGAAATCACACAGAAGTGACTCTTGACTGGTTCGTCTGCTCCGTTGAAAACTAGCTGCAGTGTAGGAGTACCGAGTCTGGACTGGTCTGCTTCCAATGTAGGACGCGCCTTACTGCTACTATATAATATATGTGTGTGTCTGTGAACACGATAACTCTCGTAAAAATGGTCCGATCGAGATCAAATTTGGTAGAGACGTGTATTCCTACAAATGCTCGGACGAGTTCGTAAACCAGACATATCGGTCAATGGGAACGGGTAGTTTGGGGGAGTTTTGTACCCCAAAATGGGGTTTCACATGTAATTCTTAAAAATTTCTAATTTTATATTCCTCCATTGGAATCAGCTTAAAAAACTACACAATTAAGTTCCTTAAAGTTTTTTTTCTATCTCCAACGGTTACCAAGATATTAAAAAATCTAAACACAATACGTTGTATTGTGGGGCTCCAATGTTAATCTTAGGGAGGATAGGGAAAAATTAATATTTTCCATATTAATTAATATTTTTGGATAAAACTTGATATTTAGCTTCATGTGGTTGAGATCTATCCATTTATGCTTAAAAATCATAGTTTATGTGTTTATCATGGCAACAAATCTGCATACTCTTTTCCCATATTAATCATATAGGGAATAGGCAAACACCTTTATTTATGGACAGATGTTGATGAAAGTTGGTATGAATGTTAAGATAAAAATTATTTATGGTAGAAATGACTACTTTCAGTGTTCCTCACAGCAGTTATCCTGCACACTCTTTCCCATGTTAATCTTATGGAGAATAGGCAAATAATTCTCATGTTTATGGACAGATTTTTATAAAACTTGTCATATATTATTTTTATTATTATTATATTATTGACTTGGAAATTTGCTGAGTACGCAGGTCTGCTGCGACGGGGGTATTTACTTCTTCAAGTATACGATACAAAATAAAAGAAATTACATATTATTTTCGTATAAAATGTTAATTTGAGATTTCGTTTTATGTATATTTATCCGTTTTGGGGTCCACCCAACACCAAAAAGTGGTTTCCGAAGTGATGTCTATCTGTGTGTGTGAGGATGTGCATGTACAGGGCACAGGAGCCTTTACATTGTTGGTACAATTTAGATAAAATCTCACTTTTGTTAAATTTTTTTTAATTTTCCTTAAAATAAACATTTTGTAAAATAATTTTACCTTCGTTTTAAAAATTGGGATAAGTTATAATAATTTCATCAAATTAATATAATTTTATTTTGAATCATCAGTCACCGACCGACGCCTTCAGATGAAAGTAAGTTTACTGGCCGTGGTAACGCAGTGTACGTTTACAGAGAGCTTCCATCAGCAATGTTATTCTTATGGATAATATTAAACAGATATATTTCTCTCTCAGTGAAACTTGGTTAGAACTGTCACATCACCCAATAAGACATAAACAACCACTATAATTATTATTACCTTGGGGGGGTTTTGAGCTTCTCCCCCAAAATCTTATAACTACTAGCAAAGACAATTTATATTTCAATAAAATTGTCTTTGGTCCTAGCCCTGGATTGTGTTAGCAATTAGAACTACCAAAATTTGAAACATAAGAACAACCGTTTAGGTGAACTGAAGCATTCCCTTTAGACATGATCCAACCTAGTTCCCATAGGGAATTAAATACATACTGTACACTTTTTAAGAATTAAGGAATATATTATTTGAAATATAAGTAATTTTTTATCTTAGGGGGAAAATGTGTGTTCACTGATAACATTCATTCATGTTTGTTGTTAAGAAACCTATCCCCCTCTATTGTGATATATATCTTCAAAGTAGGAGACAGAGGTGTGGAAAGAGAAACTTTTAGTAAGTTATTGTAAAATTGAGACATGATTGTGAATTTAATGTTGAGGATAAAAGTTCAAGGTCATCCGTTTGCGCTTAAAAAATAGCATATGAAACATATACTGATAAGTTATTTTTTTTATTATTTTAATTTTATAATACAAGATGTTATCTTAACCTATTTCTTTTCTGACACTAACCACGAATAATGATCTACTTTTTTATACAGAGTGTTCATTAATTTCATTGTGTTTCATTTGTGTTCATTCAAATTGCTAACACTCCACCCCCCAGAGCTAAGACATATCCATGTCAATAGAATTATCAGCTCTGAAATTATAATCAATATATGTTTGTTTACATTAAATATATATTTTACAACTATTTCAAAACTATACTACATTATATTAAAATGTTACCTTGACGAATAATTAATTTAAATTATGATACAATTTGTCTAATATAAACTAAAGCTAAAGTTAAGCTGAGCATATTTTATATTTACAGTATCTGTTTGAGATTTTAGGTTTATATTTTATCATGATAATAAGTAGGCCCACCTTTCTTCTTAACATTGAATCCTACAACCAACCAGCTGTCCTACAAAGGACAGTCTTAGAGCCTGCTGCTGGTAATAATTATTAAAAAATTAACAATCCTTAATGATTTAGTTAAGAAATTTATTGTTTTTAACTTATCAATAGCAAGCGGAATGAATTGCATCATTAAACTAATTTGATAAATAAACAAATTAAATTTTTTTATCTCTTTGACTATTACTTGTTAGAATCATATTACCATATTATTAAAATAACTATATTACATCTCAAACATATTTCCCTTGAAACATACTCTATGTAAAGTACGATTGTTTCACACGATCACACTCAACAAAATACCGCCAATTTATTACGTGCCGTGTCTAGTCTGTGTTGGTTAGCAAATATCAGTAGATTAAACTTTTGAGCTAAGTAATTAGCCTCAGTGTTGATATTTTCTTTGTAGCTTTAATTTAGTCTTTATTAGACCCATATTATCACTCGTTACGAAACAATGGCCTGCTTCAACGGAAGTGCATTTGACTACAACAAGAAAGGACAGATACAAGTGAGTATCGTATTTATTTGTGTTCAATGTTTTATATTCTGCTTTCCCTGTAAGCTAGTCTGCAAGTAGCAATTTAATCTATTAAACTGGTTTATTTTACAGATCAATAATTTCTAGTTGTATCATTACTAAATTATAACACATCGCATTTGACAGAGCAGGTTATATTTTTATTACACTTAAAATTCTGTACATCAGCTGGTGGTTCTGTGAGGTACAATTAGAGTGGATTCGACTCAAAACGGATCAAAGTTTGTCGGTTATTGTCAAACACGTTAGCTATCAGGTGTTTACGAACCTCAGATCGCTTATTAATAACTACCAGTTGACTCCAGTAACGTAGTTTACCTCAAATACTGTTCAGTACCACCGGGTCTTAGAAGAATGTCGATATTCTTTGTTTGGAGTTGCTGATGCTGTGTAGTTTTAGTTACATAAGTTGTCTGCTAGTGTTAGGTTATAGATGTGCGATTCCTCCTGCTCGGAAGTGAAGGCCTAGTGTATTTAATAAATAGAATTATGTGTAGTTAATTTTTGTGCCGAGTAATTGGTGAAAATATTAGAAAATGGAGTCTAATTACGATGAGGATTTGAATGATAACACATTTTTCCAAGTTCTTCAGCAAAATTACCTGGAATTGTTTGAGAGAGCTACTTTAGATGGTTGGGTAATTTGTGTTCCCAGGGCTGGATCCTTACCAAAGTATGCATTAAGTCATGATGATTTTTTTAACCATATTTTGATACCCAGTGATGAACTACCTGAAACCCATTTTCGAACATTGAATGACAAAGATGTTAGAATATGTAATAGGGTAGTAACAGTTGAACCAGGCTGTAACTCTAGTCCATTCAGCACTCATGTACTATTTGAGGAAACCTTCTATACTGAGGATATGCTGAAATACAAGGTGCTTTGTCTTAATAATCCTTTAGAGCAGTTTGCTAATAAAATTAAAAGCGAAACTGAAATTGTTTCAATTGAAACTTTGAGGGATTGTATTGATCTTATTTGGACTGAAAGTGGTAGTAAAGACAGTCTAGAGAAAATGGATGATGCAATTAACTTGTTTTTGTCTAGAAATCACAATTTGGAATTTAAACCTTTACAAATTCAGAAAGAATTAACCTGCAACTTGTATGTACATTGTCTTCAAATGACAATGCAAGATAGTAGAATTAGAGAGAAGGCCAATTCAAACCGTCATTTTTTAGAAAACATTAAATTGAGTGTGGAGTCGTATGTACATCATGGTATTTACAAAAAATTAATCAAAGGTATCACTGCTTGTACTGCTTATGAAGATAGTATGTTCAATAAAACAGTGAGAAACCTATCTGATATCCAGCTACGGGACCTAGACATTAGAAATGATCTTGCTGATACTGTTCCTAAAGCAAGAAGTGAACTTGCCAGGGTTGATGGCTACAGCACTGTTCTTGGTAAAGTTGGTTGCCTCAAACGAACATTAGCAGCCATTTCTAGACAAGATCTATCAAGTTCTAAGCAAGGAAATGTTGTAGCCGCTGATGATCTACTCCCGATGCTCATTTTTCTCGTAATTAAGTCAGGCCTTCCTAATTGGATTGCTCATTTAACATATATGAGACAATTTAATTTCTCAGCATCCAATGATGTTTATGTGGATCAAGACAGTTTTCTTGTAACTTCATTGGAAGCAGCATTAGAGCACATAAAATCAGGGCTTTTGGTCGGCTCATCCTCTCCAGAATCACAATTGACCTTTGAAGAAGGAAGTGAAACAGAATCTTTGTTAGGAAGTAATATGTTGGATACTCAGAAAGATAATAGCACCAATAACTTAAGTGGCTCATTATGCAAACTGTTTGATGCAGCCCGACTAGGTATTGAAGAAGACGTGGAACAAATATTGAAAGAATTTACGAATCAAGTAAGTAACAGTGCGCCCAAACAGGTTTGTCATCCTTTATGCTCTTGTAAGAATTGTGAGACCGAGACAATTAAGAAAAACCTGAAGTTGTGTCATCCCCTTTGCTCCTGTGATAAATGTGAAAGTGAAATGTCAAAAATAATCAGCAACACTTCACCTACCATTCATTCCTGTGATGACCGTGGGTACACTGCTCTTCATATTGCCTGTATGTATGGTAGGGCCAAAGTAGTTGATGTATTGTTGTCTTTTGGTGCAAATATACATGCTACTGATTATTCAGGGGCCACACCTCTACATTACGCTTCATCAAGGGGCCACCAGAATGCATTATTGTTAATCATTCATAGTGGTGCAGATATTAACTCTTGTGATAATGATGGCAACACACCTCTTCATTTTTCTTCAAGTAATGGACATGAAGGTTGTGTCAAAGCAATAGTTTATTTTGCTGAACATAGTGGAACAGAATTGAACATCAACAGAAGAAATAATCAGGGTGATACTCCATTGCATAATGCTTCTCGCTGGGGATACGAACTTATCGTAAAGTTACTCTTAAACTCAGGAGCTGATCCCAGCATTGAAAACAAGCGGAAGTTAACACCGATTGATTTTGCCCACAATCTTCACATCGCAAGGCTACTAAATGGAAGACCCAAAGCATCAAAAGTAAGGATAATCGTACCTAAATTCAGAATTGAGAAACATGATATGACCGTTGCAGCAGCTTCAAAGGTTAGACTTGACTTCACTGATGGGCTGCAGAGGGTCAAGAGCCCAACTAGTGGAGAATACCCTCGAACAACAGATGAAATTAAAAAGATTGAACGAGTACTTCGATGCATTATGCAGGGTGATATACGGCTAGTATGTTTCTACCTCGGATTGGAAGATCATGCTGTATCCCCAAGAAAAAAATGTCATCCGTTGTGTGATTGTAAACACGCCTTAGGCCCCAATGACTTAGGCAGTGTTGCCCCAAGTGATGTAATTCATGTGAATACCTGCAATGTCGAAGGTTTGACACCTCTACATTTCGCAGCCATTCATGGCCGGGTGGAGCTTGTTGAAAAGCTTCTCGATGCTGGTGCTATTCCTGATGTACAGTCTAAGAAGAACACTACTCCGTTACACCTTGCATGCATCCATCAGAGGATCGATGTTGTTAAATTGCTTCTTGATTCTCATTGTGACTTGAACTGTCAGGATGATATCGGGAACACTCCCCTTCACTATGCTTGTCAAACAAATAATTCACGTCTCGTTAAGTTTTTAATGGAACAAAATCCAAACTTGGAAATACGCAACACTAAAGGTAAGACCGCACACGAGGAGGCTGAAGATAAACTGTTAATTTCAATTGCTAGAATCCTAACAAAGAAGAAGGACGTTGCCTGTGATCACAGCTGTGTGTCATAGCATAATATTTACAGGGATGACAACATCCTTTGATAACATTTACTAAGTTCTAACATAGACAAGTTTGCTTATTTGCAATAACTAACCAACTTTTTACTTGTACTACATTCCATATAGTGCATATTTTTGGTATAGTTAATCATACAAGTGATTAGTTGTTAATGAAAGGTTAGCTTATCATCCAATTCCCGAGTTACTCCTATATCTAAATAACGGATGGACGGTACAAACCATCATAATCTCTCTAGTTCTACTTAAACGGTGTATCAATATTAATAATGTTTAGCTGCTGTAGTGACAGCTTAAAAAAAATATTTTTGGGCTATCACATCACTGTGAAATAATTTACGTTAATCAATAAGTAGTTTAGTCCATGAAAATGCAATTGGTTAAAATCATCAAATACTGAAGCCAAAATCAAACTACTCAAAATATGTAGTAATAAGAAAATTCACAGCACTGTAAAACTTTTAAAATCATAAATCTTTTATTTGTAACCAATTTAATATATTCATAGGTAATTAAAAAAGTATCAAACTAACCATTTAGATTATACATCTCCATAAATTATGTTGTATTTCTCTATTGTTATTTTTATCAAAATAATAAGTTATATTATTTCATTATTAAGTCTATTCTAACCCTAGTTTTGTTTACTTTATATGATCTTAAGCTTCATTCATAAAGAGACATCATGTTCAATATAATTTGAGACCAGTATGTTATCGTACCATATTATAGATAATCATGGATTATTAAATGTTTTATACAATTAAATGTACTTTTTAACCCCTCTTAACGGGTTATGCCGACATGTCGTTAGCCAAAAAGTGCTCATTAAGGGCCACTTTATATGTTGTTTCCTGGTAAAACACGTTGTTTTATGTTATTTGTCACAATATTTCATTAGCTCACTGCTAGAATGTGTTGGCATTCATTTATCAATGGATTTATTATGTCTTTGAGTTAACTGAAGCAACATTACAGACGACTCGAAACCGAAATATCTGACTGCTCATAGCTGTTTTCATTTTGTGTTCATTATCGTTGTGTTTGTTTATTGGTTTTATGTTGTTAGTTCATTTACGGTTATGTTTTAATGAACTGCTAATAATTAGTTTCATAAGTACATTAAAGTTTATTTTCTCTTCATAATATATCCCTAAAGTAGGCTGTTATGGTTCGGTTCTTGGTTTGGCATATACGTTTGAAAAAAATGTTTAACTCTAATTTTCTTAACACAAACAATAAGAATTTTGAATTATAAAATATGATTTTTTGGGACAATTAAGGTCAAAAGAGATACTTTTAAGGGTTTAAGCTGTTAGACCTATGAACTATATTTGACTAAATATATTTACGTATCTTTTCGTATCCATCATTACTTTCATATTATCATACAGACTGCACCCAGGCACCTACACATTATATTATATTGTCCGACATTCGGTGTTGTAAGGGGTTAAGTTAGGCTGGTTCTTAATATTGTCATTCTATTAATATGTTTAGTTCAATCACTTAAAAGAATTAACATATTAATAACCAGCTTAACTTAACCCATCAGAACTCTGGATGTCTGACAATATAATACAATATGTATAATAATTTGAAAGTTGGCCTACTGATAGATATGTAAATGTATTTATATTTAGTTATCAACCAGTTTTTGTTAGAATTATAAATCGCTGACATACAGGTATGGTCTGTATAATATGAACTTAATATTACCTACCTACTTAATAAAGAAAGAAACAATATAAATCATTGAAAATGCTTGATTGCACAACTCACTTTTTTTTAAACCACTCTTAAGGGATCCTCACTACGCGGTTTGTAGGCCCAGGGACAATTTTTGCCGCCTTTGGACTTTTATTAAAGCAACATTTATTGAAATTTTACGAAAAAAAGTTACAAAATACTGTATAAATATACATTATATTTTTTAATCTAATTAACCCCTAGTACTTGCGAGTTTACCTTGTCATATATAAATAAAAATGTCCTTCAAGCTTAAAAACACTTTATTAGGATTTTATTTCAAAAAATTTCCCCTGTTTTGCCTGGACCCCCATTGAGTTGGAGTGTATTCATGCCACCGGATGTACATATCTGATCAAGAGCTGCCACTACTTGCAGCCCTGGGAGAAATTTTAACGATTTTTTATTTTTTACTCTTGGCTCTAAGAAATCCTAGTGTGGATCCCTGCATTTGTGCATTTGATTTTAAAATGTGCATAATTAGTTTAAAATAGGGTTAGTGAGATCTATGGTTTATTGCAGTATGTCTTAATAATTTAAGTTTTGATCATGGTTGATGGGACTTTTGTTTTTGTTTTTTTTGCTTATTGTGTTCTCATTCATGCATTACTAAAATTATTCCAGTAGTCTTTACCTTCCCGATTAAACTATTGAGTGGTAAATTGTGTTGTCTTTCTATCAAATCATAGGTTTTAGGTAAAGCTATTTATAATTTACCACTATTTTTAAGGTGTAGGAACTTAATGGAACCTAATGGTATTAAGAATCTTAAATCATAATCGGAATACTCATAAAGTACAACCCATAACAATTTATTTATTTTTGTGTGATAGTTTAAGGCTTAACGTTGTTTTGTTTTATATACCACTGTATGTTAGATAGACCTATAACTTAACTAATGATTAACACGTTCGCTGCAGGTCAAAATTTATAGTAATACGGCCAATGTGGAAATAATTTTGTTGTAATTGTAACTCAAATAAATATTTATATCTTATAATTATTACTATGTATATCATACATATAATATAGTTAATAAGGCGTTTGCGCGGATCGGTGTCACACACACAACGTTCTCATAACCTGACGCTGAACAGCGTCATCCGCAGGGAATGTGTCAATAATAGTTGAAAAAATGTCATTAGGTCCCTATTAGGATGTTATATTTAACTATGGAATCCAGTATCTAGGAAAATTCGTCTTTACTTAATGTACATCCGAACATTAATGTAATAATACAACTGTTCATTATTTCATTGTAATCAGTTAATTACTGTATCTCTTGTTTTAATAATTTTGTTAAAATAAAAAAAATCATTTTTAATTAAGTGCAACCTTTTGTCGGAGAATTTATGTTCAAGGGTTCAATATGGAATCTAATTCTGATTTAAATGGAAAAATTAACTCTGCAGTGGTAATTATTAAGTTAATTAAAGGAAAAAAAGAATTAAATCAATAAAAGTGCATATACTAGTCAATTCTAAATACGGTGAGCTATCAATAGTAAAGTATGTTAAAATTTCTTACTTCAGTTGAGCGAAGAGTAAATGAATAATAATTTATATTATATTAAGATGATATATGAAGGTATTTATATCAAACCACATTGTAACACTGTTAAGCTTGTTAAGCTATTTCATTATGTCTAAGACTGTGATATTTTGTAAATAAATCAAATATTTTTGCATTCAAATTTTAATATTTTTTAACCTTTACCATGGTTAAGACAGAGTGTTGAAAAGAGTTTAAAGATATTGAAAATCTTTATACTGTGTATAAATATACACATCTGTGTGTGTGTTTTTACTGTGTGCTATATATATATTTATATATTTTTTTGTAATTTCTGAACAATTTATGAACAAAACTAGGTCTTTGGGTGTTTTACAATTCATTCTATAAATAAAGTATGTAATTGATTCTGGTCTTGAATTTTCAGTAATTATTAAAACAATTTATTTTCCTTGGACTGTAAACTGATAATTACTTTCTTTGATCAATGAACTATCTCCTTGTTTAAATGGCATATACAGTAGGCCGATGATTTAGATCTGCATTGATCACAATCTGTGTATTCAGATTCAATAGAAAAAAGGTTTTATATTTTTTTTGTTAAATGATAAACAAATATTAAGTTATTTTTATTTTAGTGTCATAAATATAAATTATGCTGACTTTTTCTGAGTCTATGATACATAGAGTGTAAAACAAATTTATGATAGAACTTCATTGAACAAAGAAATTCATTGCAAAATGGGTAACATTTTAAATATAGCTCAAAAATATTGGAAGATCCTGTAATGTAAATTATTGAAAACTTTTTTTGTTACTCTGTGTTTTTCTATTTCTTTTGGCATTTATAATGATTTTTGGGATACAATCCAAATCCTGGTCTTCTTAATTCTTAACGTCAACCTGGTGTCAGGAATCATTAATTAATATTAGTCCAATTAATTTCTTAATTTATTTTTATGGCAACTGGGTCCAGATTCAATCCATACAGAATATGATCCAGCGATCTTTAGTTTTGAAGGCGGGCACTATAACCACTCAGCCACCTAACCAGTTATATATCATGTCTTTATGAGACAAAGAAGAATGTGGACAGGTAATCTGACTTAACATAGCTATTTTAAATGTGTCCTGTTCAATTTTTTTAAATTAAAACAATCATTGTATTGTATTTTCCATGGGAAGAAGATTTTCTCTAGGCTTAGGCCTCATGGCAAGATCCAAGCCTAGGACCATGTTACTTTTTCGTTTTGAGGTGCCTAGAGACAAAAACCAATTGTTAAAAATTAATTATTAAATTATAATGTGTGTGTGTCTCTTAACATGATAACTCTCATAAAAATGGTCAGACCGAGACCGAATTTGATAGAGATGTGTATTTCTACATTTACTTGGACGAGTTCGTAATCCAGATATATCGGTCAATCAGAACAGGTAGTTTGTGGAGGTTATGCGTTTTATATGTAATTTTTAAATATTTTTCATTTACCATCAGAATCAGCTCAAAAAACAACACAATTTAGGCTACCTTAAAGTTTTGTCTATCTTAAATGGTTACTGACATATTAAAAAAGTCTTAACACATTTTGTTGTTGTATTTTGGGGCTTCAATGTTTACTTATGGAGGATGAGGACAAATTTATATTTCACTTGTTATTTTTTTTTATAAATTTGGTTTTTGCTTCATGGGGTTAAGATCCATTCATTTATGCACGAAAATCATGGTTTATGTGTTTTCATGGCAGCTAACCTGAATACTCTTCACATGTTAATTATAGAGAATATGCAAACTCCTTTATTTATGGATAGATATTGATGAAACTTGGTGTAAATGGTCAAAATAAAAAAGGTGCATGTTTCTCGCAGCAGCAAATCTGTATACCCTTTCCCATGTTAATCTTATAGAGAATAGGCAAACTCCCTTATTTATCATGGATATTAATCAAACTTGTCATAATATTGATTTGGAAATTAGCTGAATTTGTAGGTCTGCTGCAACCTCGTATTTTGTTATTATTTTCTCTATTGCATTACTGTACTGTTATGAATGTGTAGAATCATAGATGAAACGGAATGTTTGAATAATTGATGAGTTTGTAAACTAAACAACTACAGGTTCCACCAAGGAGAACTACTAGCACGCACCTGTGCTGGGTAATTATTGAGACCAATTGGATGTTGTAAAATAATTAATTGAGAAACAACTAAAATGTGCTATGAACTTGTTATTTATACTGTGTGAAACTGCTTATACTAGGATAAAAAATCTGGCCTAAACTTTAAACTCCTACAGTAATTTAATTTTGCTAATTAAAACTATTAAGAATAAAATGGGCAATACTTCATCAACCACACAATCATTTGAAATCTTGTTTAAAAAAATTATATTGAATACTTTGTATTGTATTACAGTACTAAGGGGGCCTTATTACTCCAATAATAGATCTACCATTGGATTACACCAAAGTTTTAATAAATTAGGCTTTGTTTTTTTAGATTATACACATTAAATAGTACAGATTTAATGAATAGCAATTAGATTATCTCCTGGAGTTATATGGTCTGGCCTCCAGGAAAAATGAGAAGGGATCAATTTAATAAGGGAGCCTGTCACATTGGATTTCAAATCAAAGCTGTTTTTATATATTCTAATAATAAATTTGTAATGGTTGTGTTTAGGTACTCTATTCTCCTATACCTAGTACATAAAGAAATAAATTTCAGAAAATGCAACTTTTTATTTTCCTGCAAAACAGTTAATTAATAATTTATAATATTATTAAGAAGAGGTGGTTTCAGTATGTTTGTTTGTGGGTTTGAAATTTTACACAAATGTAGATCTTAAACTCATGCAACACATAGGCATACTCATTTCCTTAAAATCCTCTCGGGCTACGCCTTGTGCACGTCCTAAGTTTCAATGTTTACATTTTTAGAGAATGAAAACATAAAATTACTTGAATGTCAACAGCTGTGAACACTAAAATTTGACAGTTCGAGAAGCAGAAGACATGGTTGCTGTAAATACCCTGGGATTCAATGTTTACAGTTTTTAATGTCAACATCCGTTTACTTTACATTTTGACAGTTCGGGAAGAAGAAGAAATAAAGTTGATTTTTCAGATAAACTGCTGGATCGAAATTAGTGAATTATTTGAAATAGTGGAATGGAAGATTATAAGTTTTTTCCGACGACTGTCTCTATTACATTAATCCTTATCCTCTCCCAATATTTGACAGATGTTACTTTGAAATGTTGTAGACATTCGTGTTTTGTCATTTTGTAAACAATGAAGAATTAATTAACAATAACTTAAATGTATCAGTAGAGCCTACACCTTTCAGCCTTTTTAACCCGTGCGAAGAACGGGTACTTTGGCTAGTCACCTTTAAAATCAGACAAAAATAAACAAGTTACTATTATTTTGAGTCATTAGTCTTCAACAAATGGTTGCAGAGTAACAGAACTCAAAGTAATTTTGTCTAAGGGAGTCAAAATAATAATTACACCACCCAGTGTTAAACTTATTTTTAACTTAAGGGGAATTGGATATCATTCGAAGAGGGTCTGTGCAAAAAATTTAATGAGCATTTTCAAACAATATATTTATGTTCAATAATAAATATATTTTTCCTGTTTAATAGAATAATGTTATAAACATATGTTTAAATGGATTTTGACGTAACTTTTAATTGAAGAAAGTACAGTATGTGCCAGTTTACAAATTTTTCCTTCAATTTAAAATGTTTGTTACAGTTATTGTAAGTTACAGCCTGTTGTTATTATTTAATTAATTAGATTAGATTATTTGAAATGGTGACCATAGTACAAGGTAGGTATTTTAAGCCAAGTATGAATGAGGATTGAGTGCAAGATGATTGTGGCGCAATTTTAGCGAATTTCCCACAGGGAAGAAGCTATTACCGTAGGTCTCATGGCAAGACTTAAGCCCGGGACCATGTTATTTTTTCTTCTCTAGGTGCCCAGAGGCCAAAAACAATAGTCGTTAAAATTTATATATATATGTGTGTGTGTGTGTGTGTCTGTGAACACGATAACTCTCGTAAAATTGGTCCGATCGAGACCAAATTTGGTAGAGACGTGTATTCCTGCATTTGCTCGGACGAGTTCGTAAACCAGACATATATGACAATCGAAACGGGTAGTTTGGGAGGGGGTTTGTACCCCAAAAATGGGGTTTTTGCGTTCTTCCCATGTAATTTTTTCAAATTTTATCTATCACTATTAGAATCACCTTAAAAAACTACACAATTTAGTTCCTTAAAGTTTTTCTCTATCTCCAACTGTTACCGAGATATTAAAAAATCTAAGCACAGTACGTCGTATTTTGGGGCTCCAATGTTAATCTTATGGAGGAAAAGGAAAAATTAATATTTCCCATATCAATCAATATTTTTGGATTAAACTTATTATTTACCTTCATGTTGTTGATACCCACCCGTTTATACTTAAAAATCATAGTTGATATGTTTATCATGGCAGCAAACGTGTATACTCTTTCCCCATATTAATCATATAGGGAATAGGCAAACTCCTTTATTTATGATATGGTCTGGCCTCCAGGAAAAATGAGAAGGGATCAATTCAATAAGGGAGCCTGTCACACTGGATTTCAAATCAAAGCTTTTTTTATATATTCTAATAATAAATTTGTAATGGTTGTGTTTAGGTACCGGTACTCTATTCTCCTATGCATAGTATATAAAGAAAATAAATTTCAGAAAATGCAACTTTTTATTTTCCTGCAAAACAGTTAATTAATAATTTAAGTATCACCTTTAAAATCAAACAAAAAAAACAAGTTACTATTATTTTGAGTCAGTAGTCTTCAACAAATGGTTGCAGAGTAACAGAACTCAAAGTAATTTTGTCTAAGGGAGTCAAAATAATAATTACATCACCCAGTGTTAAACTTATTTTTAACTGAAGGGGAATTGGATATCATTCCAAGAGGGTCTGTGCAAGAAATTTCATGAGTATTTTCAAATAATATATTTATGTTAAATAATAAATAAACTTGTCCTGTTTTATAGAATAATGTTGTAAACATATGTTTAAATGGATTTTGACGTAACTTTTAATTGAAGAAAGTACAGTATGTGCCAGTTTACAAATTTTTCTTTCAATTTAAATTGTTTGTTACAGTTATTGCAAGTTACAGCCTGTTGTTATTATTTAATTAATTAGATTAGATTATTTGAAATGGTGACCATAGTACAAGGTAGGTATTTTAAGCCAAGTATGAATGAGGATTGAGTGTAAGATGATTGTGGCGCAATCTTATAGTCTTGTTACTGACTAAGGCTGACATGTTCCTTAGACAAGACTGTTAATTAATAGCCCAACAACCTATGGCAATTAATGGACCTACAGTTTAACGTAGAATCCGAACAACGGCCTCTGAATTACGAAGTGGTCTAATCATGAGGATGGTCTTTGTGGATTAACATAGTGTTCAATAGTGCGGACGTTAATCCACACAAGAGAACCTACACCCACCGACCTTCACTCACAACTATTCACAATTCGCGACCTCCAAGAAGCTGGATTACAGGATGACGCCACCATCCCAGTTAATTTTTGTATACTTAAGTACACCCATGCACGAGGCGTGGAGTTCCTAAATGTGGGAATTTTTTCCATACAACTTGTTTTTTAACATTTTTATAAAACTATTCTATAGGAATATAACTGTGGGAAAATATAAATGACAAATAATGTGTAGTATTTCATGTAACCATTCATTATTTACCATTATATTTGATAAAATACCATGTATAACATGTTTCCAATTTAATTTGAATCTTGAGATAAAGCCATATTACACAACTTATATTACTGCATTATCTATTACCGATACCGATCGGGGTTGCAGATTGGGAATCAATTGTTTAGTGGAAGAAATTCTTCCACATAGTTGGCCTTTGCGACCTCAATCTTATGAGTCAGCGGAAGAATGTTTGCAGAAAGGTCTTTGCCCGGCTTCCACCTACCCTCTGCCTGCATTGCCGTGCCTGGCCCAAGTGCCAGCTTAGCTGTGATCAGCTGTATACAACTGAAAAATGATAATATAAAAGTAATATAAAATATTGGATTTTTCAAGATTATATACAAAAAGTTTAAATTTTATTGCAATGTCCTTTTAATACGGATTTAGATTATAAACTCACAATAGTATGGAAATATCGAAGCAACTTCCAGCCCCGTAAGAAACTGAACAAAACTTAGGAATGGAAAGTAGTAGGGAGAGTTTTGAACTTCACTTGATTCTAGGGATGAGGTACGTAAGATACAGTGCTGACATCACCTAAAATACCCGCGTCGAAGCAGACCTGCGTACTCAGTGAATTTCCAAATCAATAATATATGACAAGTTTGGTCAAAATCTGTCAATAAACATGAGAATTATTTGCCTATTCTCCATAAGATTAACATGGGAAAGAGTGTGCAGGTTTGCTGCTGTGAGGAACACTGAGTAGGCATTTATACCATCAAACATTTTTATTTTGACCATTTATAATAAGTTTCATCAACATCTGTCCACAAATAAAGGAGTTTATCTATTCTCTAAATGAATAACATGGGAAAAGAGTATGCAGGTTAGCTGTCATGATAAACACATAAACTATGATTTTTAAGCATAAATGGATGGACATGAAGCTAAATATAAATTTTCATCAAAAAATATTGGTTAGTAAGTGAAATATTAAATTTTCCTTATCCTCATACACGTCTCTACCAAATTTGGTCTCGATCGGACCATTTTTACGAGAGTTATCGTGTTCACAGACATATATATATTATTTTGTAAATGAATGACCATAGTACCCTTGCATTATTTGATTTTATTTAACACAACATGTTTCGAGGATTATCCCATCTTCAAGTGTGTACAAAAATGTAACCTATAAATATAATTACATAATAAATTTAATTTTTGGTTTAAGAAACATGTGTTGATTTTTTCAGGCAGTGTAATAGAAAATATATGTATATTAATATTATAGTTTCATTTTCATTTACAAAATAATAATAATAGTAGCCCTAATAGTGAACATTCATAAAACAAAAACAATAAAATATATATATGTATATATATTTACTGTTTATTTAATCGAATAGGGCTACTAATATTATTATTATATATATTAAAGACTATTGTTTTTGGTCTTTAGGCACCTAAAGAAGAAAAAATAACTTGGTTCCGGGCTTAAGTCTTACCATGAGACCTACGGCAATAGCTTCTTCCCCATGAGAAATTTGCTAAAAGTAAAATCACAGAGAATAAAACCACCCTGTAGGTTTTTTCCTTGATTCGAGCTCTGAAAGGTTAAAAGTTTACCCCTGACACATCTTAGTACCAAAATGTGATTGTCTATGATAAACTTTGGTCTGACAATTTGGACCCCAGGGGACTAGGAAGCTCTGACCTGGTCTATTGTTCATCTCTGACTTACACTCTGGAAAATTGTAAATAGTCTGCTCCATTTTGTGATTCCAGTAAATTAAATACAACTATCCGTTTTCAGATAATTTTCGGACCAATGTTCTCCGGGAAGACGACAGAACTCATCAGACGCCTCAAGAGGTACAGATTTGCAGGTGAGCGGGTATTTTTTTAAAAACCTTGCTCTTTCCATTGTGCATTTTTTTGCTTATCCGTAGACGGATTTCGCTCGACAAAGTATCATTAAATTTGAAATTAAAATTACCTTAATTAATTGGTTATCTTTATTATATGTTGTAAAAATTTTATTAAGTTAATAGTTATGTTGTTATTTCATTTAACACTGCCATCTTGAAAATATATAAGAAAACTAAATGGGACTTTGAAAATATTTTTCTCTTTGGCCAATAAAGATGTGTGCAAAGTTTGGTTTTTGTAGCTTAACTAGGTCTTGAGATAGAATGATTTTTTTAACAAATACAAAATGGCGACTAGCGGCTAAAAAAATAATTTTTGACATAAGTTTATACGAAATTTGTTGTTTATTTTGATGAGTACTATCTTCCCTCAAAGTTTGTCCTCAACTTTAATGAACACCCTTTATATCCACCCAACAATGCTTTCTTATCTATGATTTGTCAGTTTCTTAGGTATATATATTTTGGGCTATAAAAATACTACCAATGCTTTCACATCTGTTTTTTTTTAATGCATGTAGACTACCGATGCATGATGGTCCGCTACGCTAACGACGACCGATACTCTGTCTCTGATGTGGCGACTCATGACAAACAAAGACTCCCGGCTGTGAGTACTGTGAAATTAGAAACACTGGAATCTGACGTTGACCATTTTGATGTCATAGGGATCGACGAGGGACAATTTGTGAGTGACCTTACATATTATTTTAATTTGTAAATAAGCTTCATTATTCATTGTTAGGTATGGCTGACTAATAAGTTTTTTCGTTTATCAACAAAACCTTATCACAGAGCACCCTCGACAAATGTCATGGTTATCAAATTGCAGCACTCATTTTAACAATCAATAGCAGATAAATTATTGAGTGGTTTGACACAGACCTTGTTGAATTACTGTAGAAATTCTCTGACACCAAGACTACGTTGCAAGAATTTAATAAAGAACTTAATAAAATCATCAATCACTTTCTGGACAACTCTTATACAGTATTTAAGCTTTCCAAAAATAACAAATTTTACGTTTTTATAATTTATTTAAATAATAATTGGATTTTATATATCAAATGGAACTGTGATAGTTCCAAATTGTTTTGGTTCAAACTTGTCGTTTGGTTCCTAGATTTGTACATATTACTACAGTGGAACCTCTCTATAATGAACCTCAATATAATGTATTACTCGTTAAAGTATAACGTATTATTTTTCAATCCCCTTGCAAACACCATATTAGAAAATTTACCCCTATATAGTGAACAAAATACTTATAAACCCTCTATATAACGTATATTTTGGGTCCTTGTTAGTAATTTTCTTACCCTTGTATTTTCAATGTAGGAAACCCCTATATAACAAACATAACCTCTATATAACATATTCCCACAGTCCAGACCCTCCCCCCTGTATTATGTATTTTAAAAACCCTGCATATGGAAAAAGTGGACATTGCTAAAGAGTTGAGTTGTGAGAGTTGCTAGTAAAGGGGAGGTGTTTAAATGATGTGATAAACCATATTAACAGAGCAAATGCTTCTGCCAGTCTGTGGTTTGATTCAAACTTTTTACAAATAAATGAAAGTAAAACAGAAATGATAATATTTACTTTGAGACAAATTGTACAATACAACATGGCTAAGTCAGTAAAGCTTCTCGGTGTTACTCTTGACCAAAAATTACTATGGGAGGAACATACCAATAACTTGATAAAACGATTGGCTAGAGTTTGTTATTTATTGTGAAAACTAAAGACTTGTGTAAGCCAAGAGCTAATGAAAATGTCCTATTTTAGCTTCGTTCTTTCAAATTTGTTATTTGGTAATATGTTGTGGGGAGGTAGTACTGGAGCAGAAAGAGTTTTTTTGTGGCAAAAGAAAGCAATACGAATTTTGTTTGGTTTAGGGGTTTGTTGGGTTCCACTGTAGTAATGCTTAGATTTTATAGTTGTAGCGATTTTGTAGAACCCTAATTTCATCCTGGTGGGTGCGATAGCTCCCAAGCTGTACTGCATTAGAATATGATTTATTTTTAAGCCAGGATTTTAGCTAGAAATCTGAAACTTTGCACAGGTCTGCTTAATAGTATATTATATTTCTTGACCACGTCAGCTTTTACTGGATAGTGCTGCTAGTATGGTGGTGTGGCGTTTTCAGTAACTAGAAGTCAGTGTCAAGGCGGAGCTTTCAGTGAAGACAGTGAGGTTCCTGGAAACCCTGCTGCCGTGAACGTGTTAATTCAAACAGTTTTTTAGATGGCTCAAACTGTTTGTTCGGAAATTGAACTGTCGGGAGAGAAAATTTGCTGAAATAACTGATTGATGTATCGGAAAGCTGACAGAATCAGTAGAACAAATCAGCTTAAGGATTGAGTATTATAACTAAGATCACACTGTTCATACCTTCCTAGTAACCCTCCTCCTTGAACTGGTCTGTCATATTGACTGTTACTGTGTTAAGTAAACGTAGAAAGACATCTTAAATTAAAATGTTTAGCCTTGTATACTTGTCAATAATTAAGAGCTCCTTTTGATTTTTCATATGTATCATTGGTCTCCTAAAGGTGTCAATCATATTTTTGACTATACATTATTAAAAGACATGTCATTCTTATGCGCAAGCTGTAGTGGCTTGAGTGGTTCCCGAATCGGGTTGGGGAGTTAGTGTGTGGTTCCCCGTACAGGAGCGCTGCCGTCTGCTACCCCCTTCCCCCCTTCGGCCTCCCTCCTGCCATTCATAAGGGAGAGAGAGGGATGTGTGTCGTGCACGTCGCCACGTCAACTCATTCATCCTCAAAGTTACTACAAGTGCGCGCACACTCCTGAGGGCGGGGCCAAGTGAGCTTACAGCCTTCGCCACTTCGGAAGCAGCACTACACTGTCAGCACTATACGGGGCCTTACGAAATTTTGTTGGCGAAAACATTCAACCATGAATAACACGTCTATTAATAATGTATAGTCAAAGATTATATGAAGTCCCACTGTATCCATAGAGAATCAAACCATCTCCCCTAAAACTAAAAAAATATAAAACCCTTTTAATGTCGAGCATCTCAATCCGAGATGCGCTGAAATTGCCAGCCCTATTATGGTGGCACTGTATCCATAGATAATCAAACCATCTCCCCTAAAACTAAAAAAATATAAAACCCTTTTAATGTCGAGCATCTCAATCCGAGATGCGCTGAAATTGCCAGCCCTATTATGGTGGATCTGCTAAAAATGCCGGACTTTTTTCCCACAAAACGCAAGAGTTCAGTAAAACAATTATACAAATTTTATTTATTAACATTTCTTCATTCTGTTGTTTTAGGCGAATATTTTGTCTTGGTCCCTAGAATTTTATATAAAACAATGTTAAAATATCTTTTAAATGAATATATTTTAATAATTCGAAGTTTTTACAGCGAATCTATCTGTGTGTATAAGTGAACAAGTCATTGTGTGCGATTTTCCAGGAAACGACGTTCGGGCTTCCTGTCCTCAGACTATTTTTAGCTACTAAAAGCTACTACTCATAAATCACAACATTGCCATCTGTGTGTATCATTTGTGGTGGTTTGTTCCGATGTTCGTCGTCTGCTTTCATGTTAACATCGTGTGTATGATGGCTTCGTCAAAGTGAACCTAAAAATCTCTGACGTTCCAAGAATAAAATAGCGGCGATCAAGGAGGTAGAGAAATTTGAAAAAGTTTGTAATAGCTAGTTTCGATCCCTCCAAACACATTATTGACATTTAACAAAAATTAGGATTTTTAATCAATAATATCTTCATTAACCTAACTTTTTTAATATACAATGTTAAAACATGATGTTTGATTGTTTATTTCAACCACTTGCATAGACTTCTCTAATTCGAATTTTGGATAATTCGAATTTTTTTTTGGTCCCTTGAGATTCGAATTATCCAAGTTTATTATTAACATTTCTTCATTCTGTTTTTTTTTTTGTTTTACTTAGGCTAATATTGTGCATCAAATAACGTATATAAGTACAATAATTTTAAGTAAAAAAAGAGAAAAGTGTTAACTTTTTTAAATGAACATATTAAAAAAACTAGTTTTAAGTAATAAAACATACTTTTAACTAACATTTGCTTCCTTGCTGCATTATAATTTTAAAGAGCAATAAAAATGGAGTAGAAATAATCCAGAAAACATATTCATATTCCTTTTTTAACCAAGAAAGAAAAATATCAAATAAGCAAAACTGACGAAAATTGCGTTTTTGGCAGTTTTATCGTTACATAGCAATCATGTCCATTGTATAGATTAAAATTGGTCTTTACAATAGGCACTATTTCACAAGGTGCTATAAATGACAATAAGTTAATAATAATCATTAAAATATTAAAATTTTGTTATACAAATGAGCCGTTTTTTGTTATTAGTCATCGCAGCTATCGCAGGATTGTTTGTGATTGATCACGATCTCAGAAAGCATTCCGCCATAGAGTAAGATATATAAAAATAAAGCCCATTTCTTTCTGAAGCTTTTGGTCTAATTTAAGCCAGTTACAATAACTGGCACATACATAATATTAACAGTAATTTTCTGATAATCTCAGAGCAAGATGCCGGCATTTTTCGCACGGGCATGACCGTCTTGGTCCATGATGCTCGGCATTCAAGCTACAGTAACGGCACATTATTGAGACGCTCAGCACTTAAGGTGTTAAAAATATTTTTACGATGAAAGAAATCGTACACAGCAGGTTGTCCTGTGGTAAAACTGTTGTATTATGCTAGTTCCCGGACACGGTGGATTTCTGCGAGAGGATGGCCAACGCGGGCAAGATTGTAGTGGTGGCAGCCCTGGATGGGACTTACCTGCGTCAGGGCTTCGGCTCAATTTTGGATCTGGTGCCTCTTGCCGAGAACGTTGTCAAGTTGACGGCCGTCTGCATGAGCTGCTTCAACGAGGCCGCCTTCACCAAACGTATTGGAAGCGAAACTCAGGTCAGTGGAACAGATCAGTTCATTTTTACATTTCACTTTGGTTTATCTGGATGAGGGTTTCTAGACACAGCTTAACACGTTCAGTGCAGGCCGCACGGATCCACGCGGTAGACTGGAACGCTGCACGGTTGATGTTGGCCTCTTTGTCGCATAACAACTAATGCTGTCAGTGTGAGCCCACCTCCTGCTGGTAAAGGATTATAGCCAATCAGCGTGGTGGGAACTGTCTATCCTATAACATAGTGGTGTCAGTTTTCGGTTAACTAGTTCTAATTTTTTGCACCGGGTTTTAACTGTGGGTAATTTTTCCTTAAAGTATAACCCTAGGGCATATAGTTTATACTTTTTCAGTTATTTCAAAACTAATCCAATGATGTAAATAAACTATTGCTATAACTGTACCTCGTTTTGAGATTATGTACTGAGTGCATTTAGCGCCAAATAGTAACCAATGTCACACATGACCTTGGGAGTAGTTTTAGCCGTTCTTTGTCCTTATTCATTCTCCTATGTGTGTGAATATAGTTGAACTGTAGACAACACAATTTAAATGTCCTTTTCCAGTGTTTTTTTTCTTTGGCTGTAAGAAGATATATCCAGCTTCTTCTGTTATGCTGTAGATATAAATGGAATGCCTAGTCCACTCTATTTTGTGGTTGATGGGTACGGTATAACTCATTTCCAGTATTGTTATTTACTGTAAAAATATTGATATAAAACTATACCACCTTGAACAGTAGAGGCAAATTGTATTTCAAAGCTACCGCAGAGGTAAAAATTCTGTTGGAAGCAGCTGTCTTCTGTCATTATAAATGATTGAGAGCATTTTCTATACAAGCATTGATATTGACGTGATGTGTAACGTTTCCACAAAGTGATCACCAACAAATAGTTAACTAGCAAAGATAACATACAATGATTGAAGTCAAAACAGCTGACCCTCCCAGATCCTGATCAGTTAGAATTTCCAAATAATATGATGCCTAAGTTTATTGGCTCTGGGTGAAAATATTTGTACGGATGTGATTTTCGTACTATCCATAAATATGAAGAGATTTAACCCATAAAGGGCTATGGATGGAGTACTGGATAGAGACGGATATATTGTCTCTATCCAGTTCCATTCCGGGCTATAGAATCTCTTAATTTTAAAAAATGTTTATCTAATTAATTAAAATCTATCTATTTGTTAATTAAATTTTTCCGGGATAAAGAAGGATGTATGATACATCCGTCTTTAGACGGATAATCCGTCTAAAAAAACAAACATGAAAACAATATTTATTTTTCGGTTTGATAACTGTGTCTATTATTCGACGTATAACCTTAATACATGTAACCTTTAATCGTTGGGTTAAAGCTCAATGTACGTGAAACATAAGCACGGTTAATGTAATAGCCCCAGTTGTTATTTTATAGCTGCTTTGTCACTACTGTCAGTAGTTAACATGTTGTGATTGTGTTTTATTTATTTTTATATTTGCAAACAAATAAAAATTTACTTACCCACGGTTGCGGGCTAAAGATAGATGTATCCATCTGCGTATATTAATAATATTAATAGTTTTTAGCGCAATTATAAAAAGAAAAATACATAAAATAAAAAATTTATTCCTGCACCTATACCATTAAATAATCAATCTCAAAGCCATGTAATAATTCAGCCTTTTAACGGTTATTTAGTGTAATTAATTTTGTAATTCTCATGATCATCGCCAATAACAGATCTGGCTGGCTATGTAGCTACTGGACTTATTCTTAATAAATGAAGTACAATAAATGAGAACAAGTTAAAATTGTTTTTTCAACATCCTGTCCAGGTGGAAATCATCGGAGGTGTGGAGAAGTACATGGCCGTGTGTCGCGAATGTCATAAGCTGGAGGCCCCAGTCAAGCGATCGCCTTTCAAACAAATCAACGGAGCCCATGAACCTTTCAAGACCAACGGTCTCGGCAAGAGGAACCTCTTTGGTGAAATGGAAACGTCCTCTTGAAATGTACTCTAAAAAATTAACGAAGATTTTTGAGATGACAGGGTCCCTTAGCTGTGTAAGTTTGATTAAGGATTCCGTTATAACGGAAGAATGATTCCTTGACATTTTGTAAATTGTTTGAAGATTTTTTTTAACTATTCAGTACTCACTACAAAAGTAGAATAAATTTATTTGGAGTACTTTGGAAAAAACTGAGCAAGTAAATTGAGAAACTAAAAAATTTAAATTATCAATTTTATTTATGAAAACTGCCAATATTTGTTATATACAATAACAAATAAAAATAACAAAGACAATATTACAATTTAAAAATACCACAACCTAATTTTGAGTATAATAAATTAATTGTTTTTAGTTCAACGAAAAAATAAATAACATATCCAAATACTAAAACAGAAAAACATATTTTATAATGAAAACTGAATGGATTTACCAAATTGTAAGACGATAAGTAGAGGGGAAAATGCTCAGTTAGGAATGTGCAGCTCCATATTGAAGCAACGTTTACATGAACGCAGAAAACCAAAAATATCTAAAAAGGAATATTTTTACAACTACTTTTGTGTTACTTGATTAGTGAAAAGTCTTTAGTGAAGTGTCGAGTATCTACCATGAACCATTTTGCATTTCATTACCAAATGGGAAGGAAATATTAATTTTGCTTTTAATAAAATTGATGTTTTTTTAAATAATCATAATTTCTTCTTTCCACTGTACGAGCCCTTTATAGGCTGATTTTTTAATGTGTATTTTATATATTATGACATTCTCATTATCCTCTTGAATCCCAAAGGCATTTGCCCCAGCCCGGGTTTATTTTGCTAACTTGCAGACTATTTAACGAAAATTGTATAAAATCTAAAAATGGAGTAAACATAATAATACAGGTATTTTTTGTCGATAAAAAACAAGAGAAGCTGAAAATAACAAAAAATAACATACCATGCATTTTTTTATTTCTAAAATCAATGAAATTTTAAACTTTTGCCATAAATTATAAAAGCAAAGATACAGCAAGAGAACAACAATTTTTTTTTAATTCAATACATACATTTTGTAGGAAATTTAATTCCCTTCGTGACAGCGCGGCGCTGGGCTGGTAGCAGAGCTAGTTAATGAGGGACGCGTTAATGAGATTCAACAGGTTAATGAAAGTAGTTTCTTTATTGAATTTATTTATTACTACTCTTTATGTTATATTGTTAAGTTCAACTCACAATAATTATTATTTGTGTCACTAATTATTTATACAGTAAATTGTTTCTAATTAAAATAATTCTGTAAGATTTTTTAATAACTGTATTTTGTATTGAAAACAATTTTGTACAGCTGTATGATATCGAATTTTCAGTATTTTAGTGAATATCTGAATGAAAATAAAAAACATCTTTAGTGTAAGACTAATATAAATTTTCACATTTTTTTAAATTTTACTTCAATATATTAATTCATTTTAAAAACATTCTACCATTGTGGCTTAGCCAGCTTCTTTGACTGTTGATTGACTAAACTTTTTTGTTGTGAGCTTTTGCAAACCCAACATGGTGGGTTTGAGAAGCCTGTAAGTACAATCGTTTGTGAAAGTAATTTTGGATCTAAGTGCCTTTCTCAACGTTTGGAGATAACAAGGTTTTTTCACCAACAGAATGCATAGGCTCATACACATTCTGTTGGTGACAATAGCAACTACTAGAAACAGTTGGAGCTTTAAGA
The DNA here is from genome assembly GCA_023375725.1 of Nephotettix cincticeps. Taxonomy (NCBI): domain Eukaryota; kingdom Metazoa; phylum Arthropoda; class Insecta; order Hemiptera; family Cicadellidae; genus Nephotettix; species Nephotettix cincticeps. Next base: position 136,066,379 of record CM041786.1, read on the forward strand.
TCAGAATATACCCTAAACTGGCTTGCTTAATAGATCACATCTCTGGTTATAACTCAAAGAATTCAAAAATGACACTAAGATCCAAATGTACTTCAGGTCTTCATTTTACTTTTTTGCCACTGGCTTTTATTTATTTACAACTAAAACGTAAAATATATTTTATTTTTAAGTACTTGTGATATAATGCTAATAAGGACTTGTTATTGTAGGATGTATCTTTTGCACTTATATTAATCTACAGTTTTATCCATTAAAAACCATATTCTGTGTTTTATTAGTTTATTTCAACCGTATTGAGTAATTATTGTAATAGATTGAAGTTTATAAAATAAACAATATTGATGATCGGTAGATCAATGTAGTCAGCAAATTTCCATTGGTCAAGCCACAAACAAAACTTACTTACTTTACACTTTACTTTACAAGTATGAAATTACCTTGTTTTTTGATAAGAAGAAGTTATATTCTCCATAAAAAAATAATTTAGATTGAGCAACTAGGTTTCCTGCTATGAGATACAATGTCTTCCCGTTTCAGAGACTTATTATATACTCATCAACTTCTCATTCACTTATTACCTGAAACAACTAAGCTTGATCATAATTTAACCCACATACCTAATAATGTGATCCAGTATGTTTATAAATAAGGAAGCTATATCAATTTGCTTATTCTCCTTAACCCTTCAAGGCGGTAGTTTTGTAAAGGCCGCACTCTGCTTTGGTAGTTTTATAAAGGCTGCACCCTGCTACGGTAGTTTTCTTAAAGCCGCACCCTGTTACCGTATTTTTTTAAAGGCCGCACCCTGCTACGGTAGTTTTTTTAAGGCCGCACCCTGCTACGGTAGTTTTTTTAAGGCTGCACCCTGCTACGGTAGTTTTTTAAAGGCTGCACTATGCCACGGTAGTTTTTTAAGGCCGCACCCTGCTACGGTAGTTTTTTTAAGGCCGCACCCTGCTACGGTAGTTTTTTTAAGGCCGCACCCTGCTACGGTAGTTTTTTTAAGGCCGCACCCTGCTACGGTAGTTTTTTAAGGCCGCACCCTGCTACGGTAGTTTTTTTAAGGCCGCACCCTGCTACGGTAGTTTTTTTAAGGCCGCACCCTGCTACGGTAGTTTTTTTAAGGCCGCACCCTGCTACGGTAGTTTTTTTAAGGCTGCACTATGCCACGGTAGTTTTTTAAGGCCGCACCCTGCCACGGTAGTTTTTACAGAGCGTGGGCGAAGTCCACTTCCTCCTCACTCTCATCTGATAACTCTACATTATCTAGGTCTAACCAACGGTCTTTCACTATATCTAACCATTATAAAACTACTGAAACAAAAAAATATACTCACTCTCATATGGCTCACTAATGTTCACAAACACATCACTAATTTATATTTCCAAACAAAAAGAAAGACACAAGCACTTAGTTATCTAGGTAACAGCTTAGAATATAATTTGGCGTCAGTTTACTTTGTAAAGATTATAAATATACACAAAAATCTACAGTAAATAGGACGTATGAACATCATGTCAACACAAAGAACAAAGACAAAACAGCTGTGCTATCTCTGTCGCACTCACAGCTGATCAAAATTGGTTGGAAAATGTAGAGAATCTTATAAAAAATATTCTCCACGTCCACACAGTACAAGTCCGAAAAAGTTCACTAGAACGTCGCTAGTATGCGCCAGCTGACGGGTTGCGTGATGACCAGGAACTCTCGTCAAACAGCAACAGTGCCATTTGTTGCGTGATGTGGAACTGTCGTCAAACTGCCTTGAAGGGTTAAGAATAACATGAGAAATATTAGAACTAGGATTTTTTTACTTAAATTAGTAGGAAATAACTAGATAAAACTGTATAGAGTTTGATCAAAATATTTCCAATAATATACAAAGTTCTTGGTGAGTGGGTATTGCTCAGTGAAATATATAATGATTTATAAACAAATAACTCATATGACGGGTAGTGTTAAGTTATTTTATAGCTACTTCATAGCAACTCTTTGTTTATACACAGTTAAAAACTGTTAATTTTTGGTTTTAAGATTATATTGGCCAATCACAAGTGCATGATGTAATGTGGTGGTTTTGAACAACCACCAAAAAAGCCACCATGAATAAAAAATTGCCCTATAAGAATAACACATCAGTTAGGTCTGGGAAGGAAAATAATATCCAAAATCGTTTGATCCTCTACAACATAAAAATCATCCAGACACGCACACACACACTATTACATTAGGATACCCGAAAGCAACCGGAATTACGCTGCCGAAGGCAGCGTAATTTGTTTTACGCCGGTGTGTAGCGTAGCTCATCCGGAGTTTAGTGCCGTCGCTGTGTGTGGATGTGTTTGTCTGCAGTAAGTTTTTTAGTGAACACTGTTTCGCCGTTTTTTCGTTTTGGCGGACGTAAATGAACAGCGTGCAGCTCTGAAGTTTTGTATCTTGTCAGGGAAGAGTGTTGTAGATACCATTGTTAAGTTGAAAACTGCTTACGAAGATGAAGCTTTGGATAAAACTCAAGTACAAGTCATTTTCACGTTTTAAAGATGGCGACATGTCAATTGTTGACAAACCCCGTGAAGGACTTTCGTCGACACTAGCGATCCCACAGCGACAGTACTAGCGGCACTGAACTCCGGATGAGCTACGCTACATACACGTAGCAGCAGACATACGTTCTACATAGGCCACGCTTTCGGCAGCGTAATTACTTTTTATTACTTTCGGGTATGCCCTCGTATACTAAAGTAATAGTGTGTGTGTGGATGATTTTGAAAGGGCTTCATTTAAATATTTTTCAAGCATACCGTGTTGTAGAGGTTCAAACAATTTGGTTATTATTTTTATTTTCCCTCCCTAACTGACATGTTATTCTTATAAGGCAATTTTATATTTATTTGTTCAAAACCATCACATTACATCACACGATGACTGGTTATTGGCAAGTATAATCTTAAATCCAAAAATAAACGGTTTTTAACTGTGTATAAATAAAGAGTTGCTGTATAAATAGGCATATAGGCAAATAAGTTATTATCATTAAACATGAGATTCCAAAATTTCTTCCATTGAATATAAAAGCCTTAACCAAGGGCCAATCTTTTGACTGAATTAATTAATGTCTCTGAATTGATTTAGTTTTAGGGATTTTGATAATTTATTGTAGGCTATATTTTAGGTTACTTTATTGAGGTGTTAAGTGGAATACTTTCAGCCCATGCTATGTCGGTTTCTATCAAATTTTGTATCTAGTGTCATAATTGTGATCATTTTGGATTAGCGTAAAGCGTCTTGATAAATATATGAACGACAAAACGTAAGAATTATAAATTTTTGTAAAAAGTGGCTTAAATTTTGTTTTTTGAGAAAATTTGTCAATAATTGTAATTACCTGTACTCTCTTTTGAAGGACAAAGATTTTTTGGAATAACTGGCTGAACCCCAAGCAATTACGCCATAATTCATGATTGAAGAAAAATACACATTGTAGATTGTGATTTGAGTATCAAGATTTGTTGTATCTCCAATAACCTGAATGACAAAAGTGGCTGAAACTAATTTATTTTAATTAATTAACTAATTTAGGACTCTATTTTTATTTCAATATAATCTATTGAATTTTATGAGTTTATTGGTGTTGAGTTTGAACTAAAGGTGATTTTCTCATCAAAAAAGGGCTTAAAATTCTATCATTAGTATCTATGACACAATCATGGATAAAATTAGCCACAAAGCAGTCCCTTAGGTTCTACAAGCCAGTATTATCAAATAGTTTTTTAAAACTGTTTCTGAAGTTAAACTGCTCCTGCTCCTTTATGTAGGCGTTAGTCAGGGTCCAAAATGAGTTGATTTGACCTCTTCTATCTTAAGGCTCCTCCCCACTGGAATATACATTTCAATACAATGTTCTTCAACCCGTTTGGCAGACGCACCACATTGCTTCATAAATGTCATTCACTCCATGGAGTTCTACCCTACGTTCACTCACCCCAAAAATCGTTGCTTGCGCCCTCTAGCGTCCACTCCATTATGGCGGATTTTTGCGCATCCCTGTATGGGGCATTATCACATAGCGAAAAACCATTGGTGATTGGCGAGATTTGAACCTGGGACCTTGGGCACCAAAGCCCTACGCTCTACCCCTAGACCAGCGTGAAATAGAAAAAGGTACCAAATCAACTCATTTTTGACCCTGACTAACGCCTACATAAAGGAGGAGGAGCAGTACCAACTTCAGAAACAGTTAAAAAAACTACTAATTTCTATTTCAATGACAATTACAAAACTATTTTTTAAGGTTTCCAACAGGATCTCAAAAGGTTCATCCTGGGGAGCGCGCTGGTCTAGGGGTAGAGTGCGGAAAATCCCGGGTTCAATACCCTCCATTCACCAATGGCTTTTTGCTATGTGATAATGCCGCAACCCACACAGGGGTGCGCAAAAAGCCGCTACGGTTGAAGTGCCTTGGGAGTAATCCGCCCCTTCCAATAAAAAAAAAGGTTCATCCTAGCAAAAGTGTTGAGGTTTCTTAAAATTGAAGTTTTTTAAAATTTGATCTTAAACCTACTGCCATTTAATTTTGAACCGAACATTCAGTATCTTGTTTACACCATAAAGTTATAATGTATTAGGTCTACAATTTTATTTCAATCTCTAGTTAATAAAGTTGATGAATTTGATTGAACTAAATTTGTATGACCAACCTTGGGACCTTTCACTTGGAAGTTCAATGTGTTGTCAACCAAATTCAACACAATTAATCTTTTTGGCAAGTGTAACCTTATGTCTTAGTTACATGTGAGCCAGGGAGACCATTCTCAGGAGCTTTGTATAGGTTAATCTTAGCAGTGGCGTAGATACGGGTGGGGGGGTAAGAGGGATATCCCCCCCACAACAATCACCTTTACTAATAATTTCAAAACAAAAACGTCCTGAAATAGCTACGCAATAACAAATAGAAAAAAGCAGTGCATTGTTGTTACTGTATGTTGTATGTCGAAATACAGTATACGAGAGTATTTGAATTAAGAGATCTTCCCCGACTGGTCTCCCGGTCATCCCTCCCGCAATCAAGATCGCTCAGCCGCAAAATCTTATACTTTATACTGCAGGTCTAACCTAAACAGTTGAGATATTGATATTTGTGATAAATGAATATCACATATATTTTCCATACCCTCTACATTTTGTGTTCGGCATTCGTGTTTTTTGTCTATTTTTCACTTGTTTCATTGTGATAAGTAGCGTAAACACAAAAGTCATGTAAATTGCATCCAAAAGAAACCCCAAGAGTGATTAATAAAAGTCACGGTGTCTAGACAGCTCTACATTATTATGGTTTAATAACGATGTGAAAAACAGTGTTTGTACAGCCTAGAGGCAGCTATAATAAACTGTCTTTAGTCAAAATTGTAGTTCTAAGAAGTAATAATGCATTGAAAAATATCTGTTTATATAAATTAAATGGTCGATGATATAATTAAAAAAATTTATATTGTGAAAATGTTAATGGTGTTATAAATAAACCTTATAACTACATGTTATTGTTGTTTCGTCTGTTTGAAAAAATTTGGTTAGGCATCTTGGGCAAACAAAATATTTTTTATCATGATTAATTTTTTCCACGTAGTCGTTTTAGAAACATTGAAAAAACATTAACAGAAAGTGTAATTATATTTTCAGTATATTAGAATGCGCTACTAAACAAACTTTAAAAGTGATAGGGCCTATTATTTTCCATTTAGTCTGAGAAATTTCCATAGAATTAGAAAAAAACGCCCTCTGCAGTGTCAGAATACAATATGCAGAAAATAGCACAACATAAATACATTACATTATATGTTGTGGAACAAAATATAAATATAATCACTCAATCATTATTCATATTTATGAATGAACATGAAATAATATACTGTAATAGAGTTTTCCTCCTGGTGGTGCATGTAGCATTTCAAGAAATCACGCCCCATTGTTTATTATTTGTGACAGCATTACTAGCTACACAATAGTTGTAAACAGATGGTTGTGGTGTCAAATTTAAGAGTGGTTATCCAGGTAATTACATTATTATTTAAAACTTTTTTTTAAATACAATACCTCACATTTTTACTCAATAATTAATTGACAAGTCACATCTAGTTAACAAAATAATGAGTGTAAAATAACAAGCTGTAAATCTTTTTTTCAATAAAAAATATACTTCAATAGATAATCACTTTAGTACACCTTTCATTTGACGCATCAGCCATTAATCTGTAACCTGTAAAAAAATTAACATTATTCTTATGGGACCGGAGTCCAAGATAGCAGCTGGAAGTATTGCATCATATTTATATGATATTCAACTCATCGAATTGTCCCTTATATACCTTACAGTACATACTCTATGATGAATTTACTCAAAAGTGGCTTTACCAAAATATAGATTAAGGGAGAAAGCATGTGTCAGTCCACACTGATACCATTTATTTATTTTGATTTATGAGTCAATGTCACATATCAATGTTGCTCAGGGTTACGTCAGATTCTCTTATCATTATATGCATAATAGGTTTCACTGCAGCCACCCCTCGCGATACTGGGGTAGGTCCAGGTTGGAAAATCAATACAAGCTTCAACACCCCCTCCCCACCCTCCAGGTCGCTGCTGTAGCGAAACCAAAACAACAAGATCAACCACCTTCTTGCAGAAGTGTAGTAACAAGGACCTTGGCTTATTTATGTCGGGAACTCAACCGGAAGTTCAAGGAAGTTTACTCTCTATGACCTTTTGAGTTGAATCGCAACGCTCGGTTTTATTTAACTTCACTTATTACCTAATACCCTTCAGTTAACTCTAAAACTTTTAATAGATTTTATTTAATAGTACAATTAATTTTAATTCTGAAAGCGCTTTGTAATTACGAAACTATAGAGGGATTTCATAACTATGTTTTGATACAGATAATGTACGTACTCTAATTAATGCTTTAATTGCCGCCGTTTTCTTGTAAAACATTCAGTTTTTTTTATTTAAAACTTTTTCGCAGAATATACGAATTGAAATACAAAAAAGATTACTATAGGAGAATATTACTATGGAGGATACAATGTATATCTAGTTTTCAATGAAAAAGTACAGTAATGTATTTTTTCCAAAGCACCCGTCTATATCTTTAATCGAAATTTATGTGTGAATTATATTTATAATTCTTTGCAGAAGGTGGTCTCACAGAGTATATATTTAATGTTTCGCGAATTGTGTGCAGATGGTGCGTCAAAGTGCCGATCCGATAGACCGATAGATCGCCCAAACATCCGGTTCTTGATGTTTCAAAATTTTAAAACTTCGTCGACCTGATGGGGGTGCTATGTGTTAGATTTCCAATTTATTATAACAGAATTGGTGATTTATCGTTGCCATGCGCATCGGCGATCTGACACGCACGATATCGTCAAATCGCCCATCTTACATCGTGGTAGACCGCCGAGATTTAAAAAAATCGGTGATTTGACGCCCATGTAAAAGTATTCGGTAATCTGTATGTGAAGGGTCGGCACTTTGACGACTACCCGCGTGTCTAGCGCCGAGGACGGGTGTGGGCCAGAGCGTCGAGTCGTCTCAGTTCGACTTCCGTGTGTCGAACCACCAAGTCTGGTTAGTATATAGAGGCTGTCTAGATAATGCTTACTTTATTAAGCCTAAGTCAGCTTAAAAAATACTGTTCCAGAATCATATTGCCCAATTCACTTTTTTCAACATAATTTTATATCTTTTCAGTTCTCATTCTAGGTTAGTGAAAAAACACAAACAAATGTTTAACTAAATGCTATTGCTAATTCCTTGATAGTTAAAAATTTCCTTGAATCTCTGTTATCAAAAATAATAACCTACTATAAGCAGAATTTTCGTAATAAGCCACCTATAAATGATATCACTTATTATGCTACAATTTAATGCCAAAACATTCTTTCCGACTCCACTCTCACAATAGGTGCCTCATTTTAGATATTCCAAGAAAATTCCCATTTTCACATTGGGTCAAGATTATTTACCAATAAAAGGACCAGTGAGATAATTCACATTTTTGTTATCTCAGTGTTCCATTATATGATATGATAATGCAATCCAAGTATGGATATTAAAAAGCTTTTATATTCTTGCTTTTACTTTTTAGGCCGAATTCCAGATTGAAAAACATGGACCTAAGTAAACAGTGCCGTATTCAGCGCCCCTAGGGGGGGGCACAGTAGCTCCGCCCCGATAGGAGGGACAAACTATTCGTGATCATTAAGAACTTTAAACTCATACCCGTTACCTCTCTCACAGGTTTATGGAGAAAGTATTTTTCGCTCAAATCTACGTCATTGAGTTAGCTACGTGAGAGTACAACTAACTATTGTTTTGTGTTTTCAGCCGACAGCTGCTAAAAAGGTCTTGTTCCCTACCTGTCCCAGCTTAGCAAAATTGTACATAATGATCTAACTTAGGGGAAATTATTACGTATAATTTTCCTCCATTTTTAGTTTGCATGATTTTTTGTGGTTAAAACGCCTTCTTATCACTCTGCACATAAAACTGCTTGTTTTTGGTTCTAATCAGTAAAGTTGGTGTTCTTAGATCCCTAAATATATGGTACTGAATATATCTGTTGATTTGTCACAATGGTTGTGTTTAGTCCGACTATTGATTGACATAGGTAACTTGAGACAATAGAAATCCACCGCGGTCTTCAACAATTAATAAACCAGAGCAGTCGGGACAGTTGTTGTTGGCGATTCAAAATTCATTCCTATTGATTCTTATTTTACTAACCGGTCCCATTGGTGCGGCTGAATACAACCTATAAAGTTTTTTGTCTTTAATCTTTTATTAAAGACAGATTAAGCAGTACTTAATCTGAAAAACACATAATTACAATGAGCAAATTTTTCTAGAAATCGCTTAGAATCAACAATTATTCACGAAGACATGAGTAAAAGAGAGGTAAAAAGTAGTTCTTCATTTTACTTTCTCCCCTTATACATAGTATATGGAGAAAGTATTGTTTTCGTCAAAATAATTTAGGAGGGTGGATAAACATTGGTTTGAATCCAAAAAAGTGTTTTTCAGTCTACTGTGTGTTGTCTGATGTACAGTGCCACAGCCTATTTGTCCGATTTAGATGAAATTTGGCATGTATAAATGTCGTATCTCCAGTGTTTTTTTTCATTTTGATTTTTAATAGTTCACGTAAAAAAATAAAAAACGTGAAAATCCAATTTCTCAATAAGCTCTAAGATTTTTTATTAAAATTTAACTTATAGTACAGAGTAATAAATAATTTACACCACATGTCTGTAAAAATTACGGTTCAAAAGTTAAGCTTTTAATGTTAATCAATTTTTTAAATTTCAAGAAAACAATAAAGTAAATATAACGACTGTACCATTGAAACCATTAAAAAAACTAAACAAATTGTATTTTGAATTATTTGTCTACGACAACGTTCAGAGAAAATTAAATTTACTGTCCACGATAAACGCAGTACGTTGTTAAAGCGCATTTATTCTTATGTATAAAATAATCAATTTCTTCCTACTCCATTTTTTCATGAAATGGTATAATTAATCAAATAAACACAAAACCAGCTCAAAAATGGTATTATCTAATATCAATTGAACAATAAATTATTAAATTATATTTAGAATAACTTTGTAGAACATGATAGTTTTATTACAGATTGTCCTTTTTAAATTTACTTAAGGGAGAAAGTATGTGTCAGTCCACTGGTACCGTTTATTTATTCTAAAGGGCCTACAGTTTAACGTGGACCATTAATTACGAACTGGTCTAATTATGAGGATGGCCTTTGTGAATTAACGTAGATAACCTCAAAATTTTGTGAGAGGATAAATAACTACAGGTAGTAAAGATATTGCTTTTTAAACTGTCGGATCAGCCAGTGTCTAACTTTCAAATAGTTACCGTAAAAGGGAAAAATACCGTACACCAACTCGAATGAAATTGGAGAAAATTTGCCAAACAAAAGTGGAATACGTAATGACATTCAAAGGCGCCTCTCTATAAACCTTTTTGTACAATATTGACACGCTAGATGTGCTGATTGCTCAAAAGGTTTGGTTTAGTTTTCCCTCATCACAGTAATAAAGAAATCCCAACAATGTTCACTGACACACGATATATGATGTAAAAACAATACCATTTTAACGTTTCAGTTGGCACATTCGTCATTATTTTACATCACCAGTTATATTTAGCTAGCATCCAAGTGGCTCCTCATTAAAATTGTGCCGGTTTGATGTGAAACCTACGTTATTTTCAATCGATTAGAATTCAATTTCATACTGGCCTTTCCCGATTCAATAAAAAAATTATTAAGTTGAATTAAAGAAGCGATTTTTTGTTAATTACAACCTAGTATTTGAAGATATTCGGTCTATAATATTATAAATTAACTGGAAATTAAATCAGCATAAGTACACTAATCCTCTACCAATACTATTTATTGCGCATTACTAATACAATTAATACGTCTGTGACCGGACCCCGAGAACACACTTATTTTTTCATATTTTAAAGGGTTCATCAATTCCTGGAACTGGAACAATTTCAGATTTTAAAAATAGTTCTGACGATTTTTAGACTACAACTAAACTAGCTGACCCGGTAAACTTCGTATTGCCTAACGGTAAATAATGTTAACTTTAAGATTGGCCATGTTCCGAAGTCGAATAACATTACGGCTTCGTTGTGAAAGATTAGGTATTCTGGGTCGCGGCATAGAGAATAAAAATACTGAAACGATAAGACATAATAATGAAATTCCCACAAAAAATACATCTGAGTGGAATTTTCTAATCCATTTTCCAGCCCAAACCAAACCTAACTGTAATATGGCTTTTGTAAATATTAAATTTTCTGAATCGCGGTAATTTTTTATGATAATGCTCGCGTGATCCGACATTTATTAATTCCATTCCCACATACAAAAAATTCGCTAAAAACAACTAATAGTTACACCGGGACAAACAAACAAAACAATAATCTATTAATTTTTTTGAACAATCACAAACATTCCCTGAAAATGACGCACAATGACGTTAGCTGTCGACTGTTATATATATTTAGGTATACAACAGCTGATTATTATAGAATAAAAGTAATATGTATAAACATTGTAATTATTTTTTATTTGGCCTATATATTCACGTGACTTTGAATCAGACAGAAAATATAAAAAATACATAATCCACAAAACCGTAAACTATTAACTTGTTGAATAAAGCTATTCATTTTGTACAGCAAATATTTACTTCATAGTTTTACAGTAACGAATGATTCAGATGGCATTGGATATTAAAGCATATTGCTAATGGAAAGTAAACCAACAGCTGTAGCTTAAGAAATCAAATGTTTTTATTGTAGAACATTTGTAAACAAACTTATTCCCCTAAGGTCATCGTTAGAAATAACGCCATAAAATGGAAACTTATGGAGTTTTCGACAGTTTTTTTCACCAAAACCTTCCCGGACCTTTTAGAACAACCTCCTAAAATTTCATGGCGATCGGATGGGTAGTTTGACAACGCATAACACATATATATACATTATTTTATTTATACATAGAGAGACTATAAGCTGATGGTTGGTGGAGTTTTTAGTCTACCATAAAATAATATCATATCACATATCTGTGTATACAACGTTTCAAAAGTTAAGGACCTTTAATTTAGGAAAACTTCTTATGGCAGCAGACCTAAGTAAGCCCCCTTATTCATTGTCCATCTAATTCTTACGGAGAATAGATAAATTAGTTTAACTCGCGTAGTTATTAACATAATTTTATAAAATTTGTGTGTGTTTCTAATTTGTGAGCAGCCCTAATTACCATGTAAAAACCTTATTGCAGCATACCTGCATACTCAGTAATATTTGATTACCATGATGGGAATAATATAAGTTCTGTAAAATTCGCTCTACTCACACCAGTGTGCTGCATGCGACCTTCAATTTCCGTCTATAATAAAACGTCATATTAAAATATATTTTAAAATCCTTTGTACGTCTTCAAATTCAGTTTAATTAGAGGTATCTTTTGTTGAACGTTTCTGTAGTCTAGTTTGAATATTTCGTTTAAAATAAAATATATTATTACTTTATGATTTAGTTATGTTTAAAGTTGTTTGCCTGCATGGTGTGATGTAATTAGATGATTTGGTTGTTGAAGTTGATAGTCGTGTGATCAAATAAATATTATGTAGTTGTAGTACCTTCAATTATGTTTTTGAATACTTTGTTAATTTAGCTATTTATCTAATGAACACAAATTTTCCTTCACTGTAGTTAGTGGCACTTTTTGACATACCGTAGTTAATTGCATGATTTGTGTAGACAGTTGCATGGTTTGCCAATTTGTATGTTTGTAGGTTATGTTAGTGACGTGGCATATCATACTAAATGTAACTAATTGCCTGAATAAATCGTTGATAATATGTAAAGAGCTTTTCAACGGAAATAGTATGTTTAAGTTTATTTATAACATTTATTTATTAATTTTTCAAATGAAAACGATGGTTATTAGAGTTCGTACAACACTACTGTGTACAGTAGGGCCTATTGTTGCTGCGGCAGTGGCAGTACTGGCAGTGGTAGTGCGGCCCCCGGCACGGATGTCGGATATGCCACCAGCCATAGCACGTCACGTCGCCCCCGTGACGTCACGCAGGCGCCATCCATCGATCACTTGGTGCACTGACCTGCGGCCTTGCCAATATCAATAAGCACTTATAAATGTTGAGTTTTAGCAATAGCTTAGTTATAAAAATCGTTAAAGATGTTTTTAAATTCTGAAATTGGTCCGGCTTTAGGGGTTTTATTGATTAACTACCCTTTAAATTTTTTAAAAATTAAGTATGGTCTAGGGGTTCGCTCACAGACAGACAGACGTCAGTATGAAAACCAATTTTTTGGATCAAGGGATATATTCACTCTCTCCGATTTTTGAATAGGCTACCTGCAAGACCCCCTCAAACTACCCGTTCCCATTGACCGATATGTCTGGTTTACGAACTCGTCTGAGCATTTGTAGGAATACACGTCTCTACCAAATTTGGTAGTTTGGGGGGGGTTGGTACTAAAAAATTTGGGTGTTTGCGTTTTTCATATGTAGTTTAAGAAGTTTTTAAATTTTATCTTTCACAATTAGAATCAGCTTAAAAACTACACAAATTTGTTCCTTAAAGTTTTTCTCTATCTCCAACGGTTACAGAGATATTAAATCTAATCACATACAGTACGTTGTATTTTGGGGCCCCAATGTTATGGGGGATAAAGAAACATTAATATATTTCACTTACTAATCAATATTTTTTAATTAAACTTGGCATTTACCTTCATGAGGTTGAAATCTTATGCCTCAAATGCTTACAAATCATAGTTTATGTGTTTATCATGGCAGCAAACTTACATACTCTTTTCCTGTGTTAATCATTTGGAGAATAGACAAACTCCTTTATTTATGGACAGTGGTCAAAGTAAAAATATTTTATGCTAAAAATTCCTTCTTTCAATGTTTCTCACAGCAGCAAACCTGCATAATCTTTCCCATGTTAATCTTATGGATAATAGGCAAATAACTTTTAAATTTATCGACAGATTTTGATTAAACTTGTCATATATGTTATTATATTGTTATATTATTGATTTTGAAATTCGCTGAGGTTTGCTGCGACGGGGGAATATATTCTTCACAACGTTTCTTTAAAACTAACCGCAAAATAAAGCATTCTTTGTTTACGAATTTTTATATGTAAGAAAAATATCCCCGTTAATTAATTAATAATATACTCGTATGAAGTTTGATCAATATCTGTTGATAAATAAGAGTTCGTCTATTCTCCATAAGATTAACATGGGAAAGAGTAAACGGGCTAGCTTCCATGATAAACACAATAACTATGATTTTTGATAAATGCATTTTTTTTAAATGGCGCACAGACAAGCATCAGCTGTTGAATTTATCCCGTTTCCGGTTCGTCATCTGTCGCCGCTTGCTTTGTTTTGATGTCCGTGCTCGTGATGTCAGCAAGTAGTACCACGGTTACTAGAAGACATGTGGTAGAGGTCATAAACAAGTGAATCAAATGTAAATCAATTTTGTAAAAATAGTATTTGACAAATAATTGACTCAGAATGATAAGTTGTAGGATGGATCATTTAACACTCCATTCACTGAGTCATTTGTTTTGACATGGATATGGATTAGCTCTGTGAGGTGTTGGCAATTTGTAAGATGGAAATTAAAAACAGGTTTCGATAGAAATTACCAGAGTTATTGTATTGAATTTTTAATACACAGGGTATCTATGAAAAACGTTTCAGGACTTCGGTGAGTGATTAGGTACATTAAAAGGAAGAAAAAAGTTCCAATTGAGGTATGGTCTAAAACGCTTATTTTCTCAGTTATCCGCCATTTTGTATTTTTCACAAAATATTTTTTATTTCAAACAGACGGATTATTTTCAAATTTTGTATGTGTTTTACGCTAGTAACTAATATCAGTGAGTATAAAGGGTTCCCATATACTCACTGCTAATATTAACAATAGTAACCATTATTAATAAAATAACTAACATGATCCAAGCTCAAAATCCAAAACTACGGTCATTGTATTTTTTACCGTTTTCAAAGTATTTTAGTTTTAAAATTTTAGATGGCCGCCATTTTAAATTTTGAGCTTGGATCATGTTAGGTATTTTATTAATAATTGTCGTTTACTAGTGTAAAGTACATACAAAATTTGAAAACAATCCGTTTGAAAATGTTTGAAATAAAAAATATATTTTGTGAAAAATACAACATGGTGGATACCTGAGAAAATAAGGGTTTTAGACCATACCTCAATTGGAACTTTTTTCTTCCTTTTAATGTACCTAATCACTCGCCGAAGTCCTGAAACATTTTTCATGGACACTCTGTATAAGAATAAGAACAGCTGTTAAGATGAATTGAAAACATTCCCTTTTAAACATATTATCCCACCTATAGACATGACATATTTCCCACAGGGAAGTAGTTACAAACATTTTTGTTTATGACTCTTATCCTTTGTGTTATAATAGTAATGGTGAGTACTGCTGTACCATCCACTAACTGTAGTATGTCGACCAACTACACGTAGAAGACCATTGCATTCATCATTGTAAGGACTGAGGACAGGGTTTTGTCCTTCCACTCAGCCACAATATCTCTGGTAATCTGTACCTCTAACTTATATGGCGCTCTTGTTGAAATGGTAAAACATGACAGACAATCCTAGGTACATTTTTTCATCCACACAGGCCGCTTTGAGGCACAGTAAAGCAAAAACACCCGTATTCCTTCCCGTTTCTTACATAAATACTAATTCATTTTATGTTCATTGATCTCGAAATACAATAATTGTGTTTGGCCTATCAAAAGGTCTGTGGAATATGTTCGTATGGAACATTGTATATTTCTGTTTACATTATGTAGATAAGCAGAAAATATATTAATGCATTACGCCAATTATTATTTTCCCGGTGTTAATATATTTTTATTTTTTTCATGTGTTATACACTAACATGTTTACTATAACTGCCTCAATAACTTTTTACTGCACTATTGAATACTATAATAGTCTACTACCCCACACATTTTCCTGTTTACTACTGATAAGAAGTATTGTGATATATTTATTTATAACTTCCGGTGATACGTTTCAATCTTAAATACGAATCTCGTTATCTGAATTCCCTCAGTTTCGGCGTTCCTATAAAGTATTTGAGGAAAATACGGATTAGACCAAAATCACTCTACAATTCTTGGAAAATGTCCTGTAATAAGGGTAACACTCTGTCATGGTGGAAATAGAACCCAAACAGAGAGAGTGAGAGAGAGGAGTGTAGGTAGACAGAGAGGGAGATAGCGGTTTAAAGGGGATAGACCGATAGTGGAGCGGATCGATGAGAGCGCGGCTGCGCCAGCGACATTCAACAACATTCATTAGAGGGAAGCTCGCGTCCCAAGGCTGAATGGTTGAATGGTTGAAAGCCCTCGGTAATTGCGGGCGGTTTTGTGAACATTAAAAAAATAAAGCGCGACAATTTTCTTAGTAATGACGAGTTTTACATGAGTCAAACAATGAATCATTTTTCAAGTACTTTAGTATTAATTCTCTTAAACTCTTTAAGTTGAAAGACATCTCTGCATTATATAATTCAGTTACTTGGAAAAAATATCACCTGCTAGAACGTACATCTATAAAATAAAATAGAGTTTTGTCTGTACATCGCTCAGAGTTTTATATTTTTAGCGAATTTCCCATAGGGAAGAAGCTATATTACCGTAGGTCTCATGGCGAGACTTAAGCCCGGGACCACGTTATTTTTTTCTTCTTTAGGTGCCCAGAGACCAAAAACAATAGTCGTTAAAATTTATATATATATAACCATGTATTTTAATTCTTCGTCAATAATATCAAAAAAAACTTATTATTATTAATAAAATGTTCTATCATCCACCCTTTTTACTGTGTATTATTTCTAACGCATGGTTTTTGTTTTACGCCAGCGCTAATGGGGTTCATGGGTTCCATATTATTGGCATATAATCTATTAATCCCATATAATTGACTGGGATGGGGGCGTGTCCTATAAATCCAGCTGCTTGGAGGTCACGAATTGTGGGTTAGTAAACTCCGTTAGTTTGCGAAATTATCATAAAGTAAGGTTTTCATACTCAGTCCTTAAAAAGGCAATTAGTCCGTCTATGTTTATGGCCAGTTTATGCCATTAATGGATATGCTAGACTAGCAGACCCGGCGAACGTCGCAACGCCTAACAGTAAATACGTGTTAACTTTAAGATTGGCCATGTACTGAAGTCGAATAACATTACGGCTTCGTTGTGAAAGATTATATATTCTTGGTCGTGGTATAGTTAATAACAATACTGAAGCTATAAGACATATTCAAATCAAAGATCGTTAAAATCGGTCTAGCCGTTTGACGAGTTTTAAGTGTTGTAACTAACACGACATTGTTTTGTATTTAGATTAAGTTAAATTAAATAGTATATCAACAAATGGATTATCAAAATACCCCCGTCGCAGCAGACCTGCGTACTCAGCGAATTTCCAAATCAATAATATAATAATAAAAATATATGAGTTTGGTCAAAATCTGTCGATAAATATGCGATTTATTTGCATATTCTCCATAAGATTAAAATGGGAAAGAGTGAGTAGGTTTGCTGCTGTGAGGAACACTGAAAGTATACCATCAAAAATTTTATTTTTAACATTTATACCAACTTTCATCAACATCTGTCCATAAATATAGGAGTTTGCCTAATCTCCATATGATTAACATGGGAAAAGAGTATGCAGGTTTGCTGCCATGATAAACACATAAACTATGATTTTTTAGCACAAATGTATGGATCTCAACCACATGAAGCTAAATATCAAGTTTCATCCAAAAATATTAGATAATAAGTGAAAAATTAATTTTTTTTAATCCTCCATAAGATTAACATTGGAGCCTCAAAAATACAACGTACTGTGTTTAGATTTTTTTATATCTCGGTAACCGTTGAAGATAGAGAAAAACTTTAAGGAACTTAATTGTGTAGTTTTTTAAGCTGAATGCAATGGTGAAATATAAAATTAGAAATTTTTAGAAACTACTTGTGAAAAATGCAAAAAACCCATGTTTACGGCCAGTTTATGCCATTAATGGATATGCTAGACTAGCAGACCCGGCGAACGTCGCAACGGCTAACAGTAAATACGTGTTAACTTTAAGATTGGCCATGTACTGAAGTCGAATAACATTACGGCTTCGTTGTGAAAGATTATTCTTGGTCGTGGTATAGTTAATAACAATACTGAAGCTATAAGCTCAAATCAAAGATCGTTAAAATCGGTCTAGCCGTTTGACGAGTTTTAAGTGTTGTAACTAACACGACATTGTTTTGTATTTAGATTAAGTTAAATTAAATAGTATATCAACAAATGGATTATCAAAAAACTTACAACCTTTTTCTGATGGTAGCTGATTCAGCAGTTATGAAGGTGTGGGGAATAAAGTTTTACAAATTAACTAATATCCGTCAGATTATTGAAAATTCCAATATGTACCTCATCAACAGGAGCATAATAGCTGCTAATATATTCAGCCAATGTTTGCACACCTTTTCGGATTATACGGAAATGCAGTGTAAGATGCATTTAAAGTACAGTACTAAGAAAATCCATTATTTTAGACCCAAACTGTGTATTTAGACCAAATGACCTAGGTCTTATCACAGTTCACATATAAGTTTGTCCACTACATCTTTTTTTCTGCAGGGACGGTCTATCCGTTAAGGACTCTTCATTAGAAATATAAAATACAAAACCACATGTACATATAAAAACGAAAAATGATAAAACAGTGCCGTCTGTAGGCCTACTTTTTACGCAATCGCGGTCATTGTTGGAGATGAACTCAAATATTCGAAATATAGTTCGCCGAAAAGTGATGATAAAGAGTCGGACCGAGGATTGAGTCAGCTGTGATGTACTGTGAGTGTAGCTAGACATCGCCCTATGCTATCTCGAGCAACATACTGCTACATCCGCATACTTGATGTTTATGAGACAATTACACAACTTTGCATTGGCTAACAGAATTTCTTTGTTACGTCAAAAGAATACAACTGATAGATAATTATGTTCCAAATACCCCCGTCGCAGCAGACCTGCGTACTCAGCGAATTTCCAAATCAATAACATAATAATAATAATATATGACAAGTTTTATCATTATCTGTCAATAAATATGAGTATTATTTGCTTATCCTCTATAAGATTAACATGGGAAAGAGTATGCAGGTTTGCCGCTGTGAGGAACGCTGAAAGTAGGTGTTTCTAGCGTAAACAATTTATATTTTGACCATTTATATAAAGTTTCATCAACATCTGTCCACAAATATAGGAGTTTACCTAAACTCTATATGATTAACATGGGAAAAGAGTATGCAGGTTAGATGCCATGATAAACACATAAACTATGATTTTTAAGCATGAATGTATGGATCTCAACCACATAAAGCTAAATATCAAGTTTCATAAAAAATATTAGATAATAAGTGAAACATGAATTTTTCCCTATCCTCCTCCATAAGATAGACATTGGAGCCCCAAAATACAACGTACTGTGTTTAGATTTTTTTAATAACTCGGTAACCGTTGCAGATAGAGAAAAACTTTAAGGAACTAAATTGTGTAGTTTTTAAGGTGATTCTAATAGTGAAAGATAACATTTGAGATTTTTAAAAAATACATATGAAAACGCAAAAAAAACATTTTTGGGGTACAAACCCCCCCAAACTACCCGTTCCGATTGACCGATATGTCTGGTTTACGAACTCGTCCGAGAATTTGTAGGAATACACGTCTCTACCAAATTTGGTCTCGATCGGACCATTTTTACGAGAGTTATCGTGTCTAGACTCACAATATGAATATATATATATATATATATATCACTATAATATATATTTTATATTATAATAATTTATATAAATTTTAACCACTATTGTTTTTGGTCTCTAGGCACCTAAAGAAGAAAAAATAACATGGTCCCGGGCTTAAGTCTCACCATGAGACCTACGGTAATAGATTCTTCCCTATGGGAAATTCGCTAAAAGTAAATTATTGTGTTCGATTACCATTGTGTACGTAGTTCTGTAGTTCGGATTAGCCGGACGTTCGGATTACCGGGACTTTGGTGTACTGAATTCTGAAATGTATGTAAGACTCGTCATGTTTTCTATCAGGTTTCTGTTGAGCTTACTGGAATCGATTTGTGGCGTTTTATTTATGATTCCCCTTACAGTATTGCTAATTGGCTTGTTCGGATTCCAAAGACTACGACATATTTAATAATCTCTTCATTACGTGACTCACTCCGGATGCCTTTGCCATTCTGAGCCCGTCGTGAAACTACTGTGTAATAACTGTGGAACGCACTCTACAAAAACCGTAAAAGAATTGTCGTCTAAATTACCCAATTGAAGTCGACGGATGTTGGCTGCAATTATACTGCATTTAATAGCAATTCATAGTTAGTAACATGGGAGTGAAAGGAAAACACTCCTTTTATACAATAAATTTTGACAAATATCAATCTACGAGTACGTAGTCTAAATGTTAGAGTTTTGTCTGTACATTACTAAACTGTATTTTGGATGTTATTGTTTATGTCCAGTAAGAAATGAGTTGCCATTAATCTCATGTTCTCTCTTTTTTTTATAAATTCAAAAGATATTTTGAGTTAAGTTTGTATGGCTTCCCAAAGGTTATTTATTTCTTCTAACAAATAAATAAATAAGGGGGAAGGTACTTTATAACCACCCTATATACTCTGTTCCTTGACCGGATGCTTGAGTTCCCTGGCTTGCTTCATGCATCAATGAAAACACATCCTCATAATTAGACCAGTTCGTAATTCAGAGGCGGTGGTTCGGATTCCACGTTAAACTGTTGGTCCCTTAGATATGCCATGATTGCTGGGCTATTAATTAACAGTTCTGTCTAAGGAACATGTCAGCCTTGGTCAGTAACAAGACTACAAGATCGTGTTACAATCATCCTACATTCATTTCTCATTCATACTTGGCTTAAAATACCTACCTGAGTAGGTTGCCATTTCAATAATCTAATCTAATCTATACTTTTAAAACTAACATAAGCCCTAAAGTAACGAGCTTTCAAAAATCCAGTTTTATTGAACATGTGATCTTTTAAAGCTATTTAATATGAAGAAATACCCCCGTCGGTATTTCTGGGTACTCAGCGAATTTCCAAATCAAGAATAATATATAACAGGTTTAATCAATATCCCTAGTAAATGAGTTTGCCTATTCTCCATAAGAATAACATGGGAAAGAGTATAGAGGTTTGCTGCTGTGAGGAACACTGAAAGTAAGCATTTCTAGCATAAACAATTTTTATTTTTATCATTTATATCAAGTTCCACCAACACCTGTCCATAAATAAAGGGATTTGCCTATCCTCTACTATATGATTAACATGAGCAAAGAGTATGCAGGTTAACTGCCGTGATAAACACATAAATTATGATTTTTATCTTAAATGTCTTAACCATATGAAGCTAAATACCAAGTTTCATCTAAAAATATAAGTTAATAAGTAAAATATTAATTTGTTATACTCCATAAGTTGGAGCCCCAAAATACAACGCACTGTGTAGGCTTAGGTCTTAGATACCTACGGTAATAGCTTCTTCCCAACGGGAAATTCGTTAAAACGGGTCGGAGTATTGACAAAGTACACTCTTGTATCAAATTTTATAAAAATTTCACGAAGTCTGAAAAAATATATTTATAAGCTAAGTTGAAATTCGATAATTTTGACGAAAATCTTTCTATTTCCATACACTGTTTATAGGGGGAGTAGGTAAAATTTACAAAGACGTAAAAACCATCGCATTTAATACGTAAAAATAAACTATAATCAATTTATTGTTAAAAATTCAGTTTACTCAATCACCCCTTTCGCCCTTGGTGAAAATGAACGTTATTAATTGTGTTTAAAACCAAAATGCATACCATTTTCAGGTAGAGTGGTTGAGCAATAGAGTTTCACATACAGCCAAACTAACTAGCTTAGCATTCGGTTATGCGCGGCAGTGGCCTTGCAGAGAGCTCCGTGGATCCTACAGCTGTCTCGTCGGCTGCCGTTGCTCATCTGTGTCGTCTGCCGGATACGGATGTGGAGGAGGCGGTGTCGGCGCCCGTCCAGGCCACGCCTCCGGTCACGCCCTCTCATGTCACGTGATTACGACTGGAAGGATTACATTACAGGCATTGCAGTATTACTACAGTCCATTGTCCGAGTCCTAGGACTGAGGAGGTAATCAAAACAACGAGCCTACTGTGACTATGATGTTCTGGGTCCCTTCACCTACGGAGAAGTGCCATTGGTAGTTTGCTAGACCCCAAAATCCAGACTGAAGGAAGTGAATTATCTTATTCATGAAACACTGGCCGACGACTAGGTGGGTATTTTATGGCGAAGAACGAGTGAGTGTTATTAATAGACGCGAGACCCAAATAATCATTTTTGTAAAGACTTCAAGATACATCTAAACAATTAATTGTATTAGATTAGATTATTGAAATAGCAACCTACCCAGGTAGGTATTTTAAGCCAAGTATGAATGAGAAATCGTAAGATGATTGTGCCACGATATTGTAGTCTTATTACTGACTAAAGCTAACATGTTCCTTAGACAGAACTGTTAATTAATAGCCCAACAGCCGAAGCAACAAATAAGTGACCTACAGTTTAACGTGGAATCCGAACCACGGCCTCTGTATTACGAATTGGTCTAATTATGAGGATGGTCTTTGTGGATTAACGTAGTATTAAATAGTGCGGACTTTAATCCACACAAGGGAACAGTACACCCACCGACCATCGCTTACAAATATCCACAATTCGTGACCTCCAAGTAGTTGGATTACAGGACGACACCACCGTCCAAGTCATCGAATCAGAGTCATTATTAGACATCGAAGTGAAAGGAATTTCACACTTTTGATGGGTTTAATTGTTCGTTCATTTTCATTTACACTTGTGATTGTCAAGAGCGATCTAAATACAGTATTTTATAGCGTATTATCACACGTTCTCATTAAATATAGAGAAACATCAGATGGATTTTTGATTCCCCGGTAAGATATTAATTCAGCAGGAGTATATCCTCTCAGTAGAGGTAGGAAAACACGCACGTAGTAGCGTCAAGAAAAACAGTTGATTACTATTGAATTATCATGAAAATAAAGTTTACAAATCTAATTTTCCCACACTCGTTTGAAATTTACAGACAGTCAAAAGGTGAGAGGGTCTTGGGAAATACCTTACACGTGCAGAAGACTATTTTATTCGCTCGGATCTATTTTACACATTACTTTGGACTATAAACTGTTGGTTTATTGCATTAGTTCACATGGGGATGCCTTAAGGTGCTGAAATGTCAGATCGACGAACCAAATATACGTTAATCTCAAACCGACAGACCTGTATAAGTTTTATAAAATTTTGAAAAGATGGTGATCCGACGCCAATGAGATCGTCAAGTTTTGATAGCATTCTCGATTAGTCGATTCGGCGAACTGACATTACCTCACAAATCGGCAATATGTCGTGGCCGCTCGAATTAACGTTCTGACTTGCACGATATCTTATCGAATCGCAATTCTTTATTTTGAGTTTGCGATATGATCCATCGGCGATCCTTATATACATTGTACATACATTGCGAAGCCCCTTACTGCCTACTCCCTCTAATCCGGACACCTCGGGACCGGACCATCCGGCGGTTATATACATAAAGAAATCACAACCTGTATTAGCGTACACTATCTACATTAACCCAATTTAAGACGATTTAAAGCGTACTTCCTCAAACATTTCAGGTTTTTGTTTCCAACTCACTGGATTGTAGATTTGTGACGTTGATAAATGAAATGTGTCACCATAAATAGGAATGAACATGAAATTATAAAGCACTGCAAAATTGAACCTTTACAAATTTATTTTATAGTATGAAAAACAGAACTCTCACTTTATATTAAAAAGATTATCTCAAACGTATTTACTGTAACCTAAGATGAATAAAAATCTTGACTTTACAATACTGAACATATTATTAGAAATCTATTTTTTCTGCTTTTTCGCTTAAACTGTTTTTTTAAACGCATAATCACGTCATTTCCTCATAAACATTACAACCACAGCTGATCTATTGTTGCTCGACGTAGAGCAACTAACTGCAACTGCGTAGAGCAACTGGAGACGTTGTTACCAGTTCCAGTGCTGCCCTCCTATCCGCATGAGTTAAAATTCCCACACCGAAGTTGCCATCTCCCGCTTTACTAAAGATCCGTATAGAACGCAAGTAAACTGAACAGATGTTTGTGATGTTATTTATTTAAATTTAGACCGGAAATAGACAAACACTTCCAATCCTGTCGATTTATGCCATGAGGAAATCGACCGCGCGCTGATGACTCATTTCCAAGAAGTAGTCCGGACCATCCAACGTCCGAACCACCTGAGTCCGGACTAGAGGGAGTCGATTGTACGTACGTGTATTCAGGCGTTCGCTGAACCAGCGATTCGTAGGTTTACGCTTATCGAATGCGTCAGTTTGTTCCAGCCCCGAAGCCATCAGCTCCACCTTCGTCGAAGTGGCTGACCGTTCGTCGCTTACAGCTGTCTCTATTTCGGGAGCCGGTCCAGTCATTTACGTCAATACCTGGAACCTCCAGCTCCAGGCCCTAAATACTTCACACTTAGTTATTAAAGTGTTTGTCTCTTCCTGTTACTGGAAGCAAGGGTCTTGTCAGAAATTCGATGTGATGTGCGATTATACATTCTATTTTTAGGATTAACGTTTCCTTCACAAGAGTCACCAATCGCCTTTCTGATGGTGTTGTGCGGAGTGGTGAAGAAAACAACAAGACCCGGATAATTGCGGTCGAAATAGACTAGAAGATATTAATTTGTCTGACGACTGTGGAAAAGTGAGCTATTCACATGACTCGCATGGCGACAGTTAAGCCCGGGACCATGATAGAAGTTTATAACTCAACGCCCTGAACACGTTTTGGGGAGTCATTCAAAGTTTTATATATACAAGCATACATATTATTTGTCGACACGATAACGGCCGCAATTATAGTCTGAATATTATAAAATTTGGTTAAGTTGTTCCTATTTGTAATATGTTGGACAAGTTCGTTTTGATACTCAATCGGACTACATAACCTACGCTTTTGGGGGAGGGGGATTTTTTTAATACACTTATTATGACATGGATATATTTAAGCTCTGGGAAGGGTGTTAGCAGATTTGTGGAACGCAAAAAGTACCATTATATGGTTATAAGAACAGCTGTTTAGATGAACTAAAACATTCCCTTTAGACATATTACAAGGAAGTAAATATACATTTCGACAACAGATTTTTACTTTATCCCCTTAAACGTGGTATATGGGTTAAGTTTTGTTTACGTCAAAATCCTCAAATTTTAGTTGGGAGTGCATATATCCGTTTTGAGGCTCTCTGAATCAAAAAATTTCGGACTGATGCACAGACCCCGAGACCATACTAGTCGTCCAATTTTTATGAAATTAGGTACACGGGCGCACTTTGGCAGCCATACACATTCCGGTATGCCTGAGAGCTCCACCAGCCGACCTGTGCAGGTGACCGGAGAAGATATAAAATTCAGTATTTTCTACCTGCGCAGGTGAGTTAAACCTGACCGTGTGTGTGGGTCATCCGGCAAACCTGCACAGGTGTGATTAGTTGTAGCAAATACCTCCACTAGAGAACTTGTGCTGAACTCCTCTGTCCTTTAGCGAATTTCCCATATGGAAGAAGCTATTACCGTAAGTCTCATGACAAGACTTAAGCCCGGGACAATGTTATTTTTTTGTTTTTAGATGGCTAGATGCTAAAAAAATAATCTTAAAAAATTGTATATATATATGTGTGTGTGTGTCTGTAAACACGATAACTCTCGTAAAAATGGTCCGATCAAGACCAAATTTGGTAGAGACGTGTAATCCTACATTTGCTCGGACGAGTGCGTAATCCATATCGGTCAATCTGAACGTGTAGTTTGGGGGGAGGTTGTATTAAAAATTGGGATTTTTATGCGTTTTTCATATTATGTAATTTGGAAGTTTTTTTATTTTATCTTTCACCATTAGAATCAGCTTTAAAAACTACACAATTTAGTTCTTTAAAGTTTTGTTCTATCTCCAATGGTTATCGAGATATAAAAAATCTAAACATTACGTTGTATTTTGTGGCTCCAATGTTAATCTTGGAGGATAAAGCAAAATTATTATTTCGCTTATCAATCAATATTTTTGGATTGAACTTGATATTTACCTTCATGTGGTAGAGATCGTATGCTTCAAATGCTTAAAAATCACAGTTTATGTGTTTATCATGGCAGCTAACCTGCGTACCCTTTTCCCATGTTAATCTTATGGAGAATAGGCAAATTACTCTCATATTTATCGACAGATATTTATAAAAGTTGTCATATATCATTATGTTTATTATTATTATATTATTACTGATTTAGGAATTCGCTGAGTACGCAGGTCTGCTGCGACGGGGATATTTCTTTTTTTTGCGAAGGGATAGTTGTATAAATAATCTGACCATCAAAATTAAAATTAGCTTAAAAACTAGTTTCTCCAATAATTTGTGTACAATTAATGGTTCCATTAAGAAATTTCAATTATTGTCTGCGGTTATTCTAACCGAATAATCGTTGATTAAGTTATTCCAAAGTAGTTCACTAAAAAATTAATTTCTTATTTAGTTCTCAACAGTTTTTCATGAAACTTGGTATTTAGCTTAAGACCATATCATCCGATAAAATCCAAAAAAAAACTTGTTATTTCCACGAATATTGGAGGATAAGTTGGTATAGAGTTCAAATTATTTAAATATAATTTTAATAACGATTTAATAATGTTAGAGTTTATTAAAGGTATGTATTATTTAGCTTACCTTTAAAGGCAAAAAGTATGTGCCAGTACACTGAAGCCGTTTATTTCTGTAGCGACAACACTATCTCACACGTACAAGCTCCGTCGCCTCATGCCCACACCTCTATGACCCGACAAGCCCCCTCCCCCTCCCCCACTCCACCAGTCGCAATTTGCATGTGATTTGTTGCTTTGATGTGCGAGTTTTGTACGAGATAAAAACTGCCTTGATGACTTTATGATATTTAATTGACGTTAATGTTTTAATTTACCACCTCTGAAATACAAAGCTGAATCTTTCATTTGCGTATGGGATTCGTCTACGCTACAGTACGGTGCAGCTGGCAGCGTCATTGTATTGCGCATCGTCCTTGACTTCCTGGAACCAAGATATAATGTACAACTAATCTAAGAGCTGAAGGGCGAGGTTGTTGGTGATTTTTAAGATGGAGAACATGTAACAGGTTTCCATAGAAACTACCAGAGCTTTTGTATTGAATTTTTAATAAAAAAATAATAAGAACAACTGTTTAGATGAACTGAATAAATTCCCTTTAGACATATCCATGATCTAACCTATTTCCCATAGGGAAGTAAATACAAACAAGGCTGACATGTTCCTTAGACAGAACTGTTAATTAATAGCCCTACAATCATGGCATATCTAAGGGACCAACAGTTTAACGTGGAATCCGAACCACCGCCTCTGAATTACGAACTGGTCTAATTATGAGGATGTGTTTTCATTGATGCATGAAGCAAGCCAGGGAACTCAAGCATCCGGTCATGGAGCAGCGTATATAGGGTGGTTATAAAGTACCTTCCCCCTTATTTATTTATTTGTTAGAAGAAATAAATAACCTTTGGGAAGCCATACAAACTTAACTCAAAATATCTTTTGAATTTATAAAAATTTTGAGTTCCCCCCCAAAATGGGGGATTTAGGGGCAACTCAAAATTTTAAACATAAAACCCCATCGAGATATACCTCATTTTAATGGTCTTGCAATTTAAAGAAGATTGGCGAATATTGGGGTCACTACCTCAACATAGTACAAAATGGCGGCATTTTGAAAATTTTGACCCTGAGTTTTTTAAGTCCCTTCCCCCTAGGTGTTTGCTGATGATGATATTTATTGTAATAGGTACATATTCTAACTTTTGTAGTACCTAATTAAAAAGGTTGTGATGTATTTAATGTCTAAGATGTAGGGGTCAACTTCCGAATTCCTTATGAGTGCTATTTGACATGTCGCATGACTAGCTTCCCATAAGGAAACCGGAAGTTGATTCCCCACACCTTAGACCTTAGGTACCTCCCAACATTTTTAATTACAGTAAAAGTTAGAATATGTACCTATTAAAATGAACCTCATCATTGAAAATCACTTCAAATGTAAATTGTAGCAAAAACCAAGGGGGAAGTGGGAATATTTTATTTATAAGTTATTTTTAGTTTTAGTGACGAGTGCTTATGTACATGATTGTATCCTTTGGCACAATAAAGATTCTGATTCTGACTTAAAACCCCAGGGTCATAATTTTCGAAATGCCGCCATTTTGAACTGGGTTGAGATAGGGACCACTATTTTCTCCAATCGTCTTAGAATTTCAAGACCATTAAAATGAGGTACATCTCGATGGGGCTTTATAATTGAAAATTTCGAGTTGCTCCCAAATACCCCACTTTTGGGGGCACTCATAATGTTTTATGACTTAAGATACTTATAACTAAGATACTTTGAGTTAAGGTTGTATGATTTCCCAAAGGTGATTTATTTTTTTTGTAACAAATAAAAAATAAAAGGGGGAGAAGGGACTTTAAAACCTTACCCCACTTTTGGGGGCACTCATAATGTTTTATGACTTAAGATACTTATAACTAAGATACTTTGAGTTAAGGTTGTATGATTTCCCAAAGGTGATTTATTTTTTTTGTAACAAATAAAAAATAAAAGGGGGAGAAGGGACTTTAAAACCATCCTGTTTATGCTATGTTAAATTTAATGGAAATTTAAAAAAATGCTAAAAGGTCAAATTGTTTTTTACTATTTATAATTTATTGTTCGGATTTTTGAAATTGTAAGTTTACATGATATTGTGTGTTGTTTTATATACTAAAGGTTAATTACAAATGTAATTAATCATTTTGTGATGTGTTTACTCAAAAGGAAATGGAATATGGAATCAGAGACATTTTCAAAGTTTTATTTTTTTATTACTACAGGTTTTGTTTGTTCATTCCAGGGTTTATTGCCATCGCGATACCACCCGCCGATTGCACTCGGGTTTCTATAACTTTATGGACAAAGTAAATTTATGATCTCTCCCTTACTACTACTACTCATCTATTTTTCAACCAAAAATATACCTGCGTATATTGTCCAACCCCAAAAATAATTTATGGAACCCCGTAAAACTACCCAAAATTAAATTTACAAAGCTTCTACTAAACCGGTCCATTGTCACAGCAGAAATTTATAATAATAATTATTTCAACCGGAACGAATTTAACTTTTAGTGGTCCATTAATAATGCATGGGTTGAACAAAAAGTACTTGCCCCGAACATAATAGCATAGTTTGGTAGGCGGCAGTTCATAGGCTGTTTGCTCCGCCCACCGAGGCGGAAACAGCCGAATACTGACGAACTTTTCCGAACGCATTCTTCTTCTCTACTCCAGACTCTAAACAAAAACAGTTTACGTCGAGGCGTTGTCAGGTTCACAAAACTTAACGCTGTATTCGCGAGTTTTCAATTACTGATCGAAAAGCTGTTACAAAACCGTTCAAACTTGAATCTTTGTTTTTGTGTCGTGTGAACAGTGCAGTGCCAGTGAAAGTGAAAGAAGATTCAGTGGTGTACGTTGTGGATGACATTTCTCTTGTAAGTTTATTTACCTTATTAATGAGCTTCTGCGTAGTTTTCTTGAAAACTCTCTTTCGTAATACAGGTATAAAAAAATGATCGAAATCTCGTCGCAAACACTATATAATATACTCAACCGATCTTCCTTATTCAATTTTATTATATAGGCCTAGTAATAAATCCATTAACTTACGTCTGCTAAAATGTTGTACTTGCACTTCAGCCTAATGCGTTTAAATTAATTTTGTCTTTATAATACAAAGTAGGCCTTTTACCTATTATTTTTTAGAGATTTAACTTAAGTAATCACGTCTGTTTATAGCAATATACACTTTTTATTCTTATTTTGAAGGTAGGTAAATTCTTCTTTATGGTACGTACTTATAATTTAATCCAGAAATGCTTTCTATCAGCTTTGATTAAATATTTCACAATTTTTGTGCCAAAAGATGACTTCTTTCCGGTCGAAGTTGATTAAAATGTTCAACTGAGTTTTATTAAGCTTAACATTTGCGGCTGGTTTGACACTCCTATGTCCATAGTCAAGGTACATCACTCAATTTAAAATACTTTATTTTTTATAATGATTTTAATTATATAGTTTAACTTTGGTCTTTGTAAAAAACATGTTACTTACATACTAGGTAAAACTTACTATAGGTTTAAATCGCGTTGTCTTTGAACGTAAATAATCTGTTTTAGTATTATAAATTTGACTCCAATATGATGGATAATAATGTTAACGAGACCGGTTTATGTCTCTTTGCCAATGTCTCTACTCGGAGATCTCGCCTCCACTTTTAAGTTTTCCGTTTCCTGTGAAGATGTTCAATTCAATCCACAACGATTATATTTGATAGAAATACGTGTACTATTTTCTTGTTTGCTTTGATTTTATAAGACTTTAATAAGGTTTCATTTGATTTCATCCTACCTGCCGATGAAGACATGGCAGACAAAGCTACTAATTTACTTAGAAAGCTATCGATCATAGGCTATTTAGATATTTTTGGTAACTGTATCCATGTACGGCTCCTATTGTGTATGCAATTAAATAGGCTAGTATTAAAGTGTTTTTATATGTCAATATAGACGAAACGAGCTTTTATGGGATAGATGGCTTCTTTACCAAAGTGGCGCAATACATGCATGTCACAGATCACAAGTTTTTTTTTTCATTTTAAGGTAGTACTTTTAGTTACTTTTAATATATATATCAAACTACTGTAAGATCAATATCTAAACTTCTGTATAGGCTATATTACCTTTCTACGCCTTTCGATATTTGTTAATGTGTTGATTGGGAACGGTCCAAACCCCGAACTTGTTTCCACCTATCGTCAACCTGTTGCTAAGAAGCATCAGTGAAAGCCCAATGGTAATACTGTACTGTTGTTATAAATGATTTATTTTAATTTTGGACAGACCCATGAAATAAATCTCCAATAATTTTTTACTGTAGGTCTATTTAAGTTTTTCTGTAAAATATATTGTAATTGGGCAATTTATAAAATGTTTGATAAAATACTATAACTTATGTATGTATTTGAATAATATGATAATGATTAGAGTTATGGCTACGTAGGCCTACATTGTAAACACGTTCATGCAATGTCAAACCAACAACTTACACATATTTTTACAGACGGAGCTCTAAATATATGCGGTAAATAATGTTATGAATATATACATATAATAACATAAAAAACAAGTCACAATCAAAAATTAATAAGAATGCAGTATTTTTAAAATTAAGTGTACAGTTATCGTAGGCCTGTATCGTATATACTATATAGCAGAATGTATAAAAAATATTATTAATAAATATTTCTTCCCGTAGAAAATATATTTAAAAACAAATCTAAAAGTTAGTGAGTTAAAACTCAGTAACTTACAGTAACTGTCTTATTTTGTTTTTGATTCAAGTCAAGTCAAAATCAGATTTATTCCAAAAAAACAAAATATATTACAAATTAAACTGTGCACATTTTTGAAATGTTAGATATTATAAACAAAATTAAAAATTTCTTAGACATAATAATAAAATAATAAAAATGACTTAAAAAGTAGGAAATGGCCTACATGGACCTAGAATGGTCTGTGCGTAGGCCCGAGTTGTTTTTATTAAAAATAAAATGTATGTGAATTTTTTTAAATTTAGATTTGGTAAAAAGATGTAAAATGTATATAGATTATGAAATGAGAAGAGAAAATCCCGTAAGAAAACTAATCTTCCACAGTGAAATATATATAGAAAAAGAAAAGCAAAAGATTTAAAAAAAGAAAAGCAAATAATTCGTTTTTTGTATCTTGTCCTCCTAAATCCACTTCCATAACCAACAAGTATAATTCATAATTTTATTCATTCTGTGAATTGCTCGCAAATTAATTTAGAGAAATAGTGAAAAGTAGCGGTTGTTCACAAACGTGTTTATTGTACTGCTGTAGATTGGTACCTCAGCGAGATTTGCCGTTGGAGGAGTTTATTTTACAGTACTACTTTTCTAACCCCAGTTTTCGTTGAATATCTTACGCAGTTTTGCCGTTTTAGATCAAACTAGCAGCAGACAATTTATATTTCAATATTATAATAAAATTGTCTTTGCTAGCATTAAGCCCGTCCTTTGTACGGGTTGTAGGGTTCAGTTTAAAGAAGAAAGATCATCATACCAAAATGTAAACTTGAAATCCTAAACAATGAAAAAAATCAATACCCATCTTTATTATTTAGCATTACTTTACAATTAAATAGATTAGAACATTTATACCATTATTATTATTACTTATACGTTAAAATAACTTTTTAATATAGTATGATTTCGAAGTGGGTTTAAATCAATGACCAATGTAAACGAACTAATATTGATTTGACAGCTGTTTGTTTTTCTTTCCATTAAATCTTTATACTACAAAGACAGCTGATTATTGCCAGTAGGTTATTAATTTAAAACTGAAGCAAAATGCGACCAATATCGCGTAAAAAGTGGGTTTTTAAATGCTCGTTATTTACTTTTCAAGGGTTGTCGGACGATTTTAATTCTTTAAACACCTTCTCTTGAATGTAGAGAATACATGAAATAAGTTTCATTGTTATCAGATCTCTCGTTTTTTTCGGAGAAGACGGCGTAAAATGCCTCCTGGAGCGTCACAGACAAACAGACACAAATTGAGATAAGACTTGTTTCGGCGTCTAATGCACGAAACGTAAAAATAACTAAAAGAATGTATAATTCTGAAAAATGTACAGACAAAACTCTAATTTTATTTATATAGATTAGTAACACAACGAATGTGTGTCATAGATTTCAATGTTTACAGTTTCTAATTTCTTTATCTGTTTACCCTACTGTACAGTACATGAATAAGAAGAAAGAGGGTTGATTTTTACAGACAAACTGCTGGACCGAAATAATTGGGTGGATAATTAATCAATCAGGTGGACCGATGCCTCTAGGTGTCAAACGAGGCAAATTAACCTTACATAAACCTTCCATGGCCGTGATTGTCTACTTAATTAATATTGCCGAAAATGATAGATTTTAAGTTTTCTCCCGATGCCTGTCTCTATTACGTTATTCCTTATCCTTTCCCAATATTACTTAGCAGGTGGTACTTTGTCATGTTGTAGACACTCGTGTTAAATTTTTGAGATGGTGTTTAGTTTAAAATACTATTAGTAAATACACCTCTTTTAATTTTACCTAAAATAAAAAATTCTTAGTCAAATTTTCATGTTTTAGAATATCATTTAATACCGAAGAGGAAACTGAAACTAACTATATCGACCTGTTATTTATATTTAACAGCTGAACATGTTTGCAGCGGTTCAAAAATATTTGTATTTACTTTCCTGTGGGAAATAAGTTAGAACAAGGTTATGTGTAAAGGGAATGTTCCTTAGGGCAAATGAGAATAAACTGTATCAGTGGACTGACACATTCTTTCAAGTAAATTTTAAAACTAAAATCTTAAAATAGGTACAATATTTAATAAAACTACCATATTCTTTAACGTTTGTTTATATATAATTTAAAAATTGTTAATTATAAACATTATCATCCAATTTTTTGAACTAACAAAAAATAAAATAAAGAAGAAACTGATTTTTAACATTCTCCATAAGAAAAACATTGGCCGCTCTCACACAACATACTGCGTCACCACGGACATCAAACATAACTTTTCTCTGGAACCGTTAGTCGTAACTAACGGATCGAAAATCTAGGTAGTAATTTTAGATTTTAAACTGGTTTAATGGTAATAGTTATATTTTATAAAATTATTGATTTTAGGAGAAAACAACCCATAATATAAAATATTCAAATAGATGACAAATACCCTGGATGTACGACCAAAGTGCAATTGTGTACCAATTTTCATGAAAATGGTTGATCAGTGTGGTCTCGGGGTTTGTACACTGACAGACATAAAAAACACATCGGAAAACCACCTTTTTACGAAAACAATACTATCTCCTTATACTTTTTACAATGGGAAAAAGTAAAAATGAGGTTTAAAACATAATGTCTACCTGTATCAAGCATACTAAGTAGGAAATTATTTTAGAACAATAATCATTATTCCTTTTAGTTACAATAAATCACATTTTAATGAATAGGCTGGCATTTAACATCCACTTGAACATTTAAACTGCCTCTTACAATAGATGAATACAGTAATTACAAATATAATTCTACATTAAAATTCATGTCTGGTTTTCATGGCTGTCTCTCTGATCCAGTTTTAGCTCTGATAAATAGATAACTTTTCGGTCTTATTGATCATATACGATATCTGTAATCTTGTCATCACTCGTGGTGGATTTTGCTGAAATTATTTTTTTAAACTTGTGTTTCAGGCTATATTTTGTATAAATTTGCTTGGGCGCCAATACTAGATGTCGTAAACGGCCTAGTAACCATTTCTCTAGTGTCGACATCGCGTTCAGATGTTTATTTCATATGTGAAAAACTACTTAAAAGCTAATTTAACCGAACCCATCGGTTGGTGGAAATTTGCTCGCTACAAATGACAGAGCGGGTTAACCCCGGGTCGGCGACGTGGAGTGGTGGTGTGGCGGCGCCCGGCCGGCCGGTTCGGGTAGGCGTGTGCTGCACGACGTGGCAGCACCGCATCGCCGCTCGCACCGACAACTGGCAACACCGCGTTCGTGGAAGGCGCACCGTGAAGTGACTTGGGTTTAGGTCGTGGTCGTGGGGCCCGTTGTGTTGGGGCGTCCCCGGTGGCGGTCATGAAAGGGGGTGAAAATAAACGGCCGACTTTCAGCTGTTTTCGTCGTAAATATCGCTGCTAGAGAACTTTCGCGGGGACATGATCATTTGTTGGAGTAATTAGGTACTGCATTTCCGTCATGAGGTCACCGTGTATGAGTTAAAGGGTCACCGAACCCATTTGCGTGACGGGTTAAATCTAATATGTTTTTAGAATCGTTCATGAAGAGTTTTTATTTCGTGGTTGCTGGTTTTCCATTTTTCTCAAATTTTAGCTAGTGTAGTGATTTTAGAAGTAAGCAAACTATAATTACTCTCTCTCTCACCCCCTGTTCGTTCAATAATAGTACAGTATATGTATCGAAATAGGGAGATAATTGGGCTTTTGAAACTAATATGTTTATTTATAGATAACCTCTTAGTAAATACCTAGTCAACAGTTATTTCCAGGCTTGTCTTATTATGTCTGGCTAGGAATTAGGATATACATAAGTGATGATATTTGTACAGGATTAGTGTTACAGTAGAGAGTCGATTATTCGAAACAATAGGGGATTAGAGAGGTGTTCAGATAACTGAATTTCCGGTCACAGAGGGGAAAATGATATCAATACACATAATGAAGAATGAAACATTTTTTTAAATTTACTTTTTATAATATGATACTCACAAATTATACCAAGAACTCTTTATAAAGTACAAAAACATTCTGAGCTTTTAAGAAATCCAAAAGAAAAAGCTGTATAATTGTTTTCAGAACTCCCTATCGATAAAATATCCGAATTTTATCGTTTTAGGAAAGCCCCAAATAACTCCTGTCTGTTGAAATTGATTTAAAAATAATTCTTTTGATAAGTAAAGATAAATGTTTTCCCCATTATGTAATTTCCGATTGGATTTTAGTTCGATTTGTATTTTTCTGTCGCTCATTGTTAGAGACGTGAATAAACGTTGTTATCTGTTTCATAACGTTTATCTAGAGACGTTTGTGTTGTCGGTGTCTTGATACCGGGCTGTGCGGGAATTCTTGGGAAGAAAGTCTGATAAAGGCGGCGATAAGACAAGGAACTACGGGCTCAATTGTAAATACATTTAAAATCTAAAGCTGTATTATCTTCAATTTATTGCCTGTTTAAATCCCTTTGTTGACGAAAGGAACACTGTGAGTTGGTAGCTGGAAAACGTATTTTCATCCTTTAACTCCTCAAATGTTTTAGTTTTCTATCAATTCTGCGTTCTATGTACGGCAACGACCACATAATAAACACTTCCACACATTCTGTGGTTGTTGGGCTCACGTCGGTACCTACCTAGATGAGTTTCCTCGACCTTTTGACATTCCCGCTTGTGGACAGATCCCGTTGCGGGCGATCACGGAAGAATCCGCACCACGGCGTCGTGTCAGACGAGCCGGAGTTTGTGTACATACACTGACCGTACTTATGTTGTACTCGTTCTCTGCGAGTTATAACGGCACGGTACAACAAGTTTTGTCCTACGTCCTTGGTCCTGCAATGCGTCTTCAAACAATTGTACAGCTCAGTTGATTTCTGAGCTGTCGGTTGAAAACATTTCAGCTGACAAAACGTTCTGCAAGGAAAATACCCCCGTCGCAGCAGACCTGCGTACTCAGCGAATTTCCAAATCAATAACATAATAATAATAATATATGACTAGTTTGATCATTATCTGTCAATAAATATGAGTATTATTTGCCTACTCTCCATAGATTAACATGGGAAAGAGTGTGCAGGTTTGCTGCTGTGAGGAACGCTGAAAGTAGGTGTTTCTAGCATAAAAAATTAATTTTTTGAGCATTTATACCAACTTTCATCAACATCTGTCCATAAATAAAGGAGTTTGCCTATTCCCTATATGATTAACATGGGAAAAGAGTATGCAGGTTTGCTGCCATGATAAACACATAAACTATGATTTTTAAGTATAAATGGATAGATCTCAACCACATGAAGCTAAATATCAAGTTTTATCCAAAAAAAATAACATTGTCCCGGGCTTAAGTCTCACCATGAGACCTACGGTAATAACTTCTTCCCTATGGTAAATTCGCTAAAAGTGGACTTGTAGTAATACTGTATTTCATCTTGAATTGTCTGAAAATGGAATTTGCACAGCGTGAAATTGGCATCGTTGCAGCTGCGTTTTACTTTTACACAGTTTTGTTTACACTGCACAAAGCGGCAACGTCGCATGTCGTGGTTGAGTCGTTGAACTGGCGTCATACATAGTCTAAACCTTTCACGGGAAGGTTGACAGTGATGATGTGATTTCAAATGTGAGATTCCAGAGCAACTGAATACACTATCTGGTTAATCTTACTGTTCGAGTGATAGGAAATTAAATAATTGCCGAGTTTAAGGTTAGAAAATGTTTGTATGTATTTACTTCACGATTGGAAGGAATAAACGGAAATAGATTAGATCATGGATATGTCTACAGAAAATGTTTTCAGTTCTTCTAAAAAACTGCTCTAACATTTCAAATTTTCTTTCTACAAATTGCTAATACCCCGAGCTAAGACATATATCCATGAGAAATTATATGTGTAGCCTATATGTAGTAGGCCTACAGTTTGTCTCGGCAATGGCGAACCGATTTTTTACAGTACGTTGGAAAGGTGGCAATCGATCAAGACGTGTGCGCACGTCAGATTGCCGATTCTAAATCTTGACTTGGCGACATCCATGTAAGTATACGGTGCCCCACAACAAACTGAACAATTATAAATTCTTGTATAATTCATCCAGGCATACTTTGCCCGTTTAGAACATGCTCATATGATAGCTGAGCTTATAAACTTTTATTCAATAACATTTGTAACTGTCTAAAATTTCAAAACATTGCCTAGCCACGTTGGACGCGACGGCCCAGCACGGTCCTCTGACCTTACTCACTGTGATTTTCTTTTTCTGGGGTTACGTCAAGGACAGAGTCTACAAGACATAAGTTTCAAATGTCCAAGAATTAAGGGAAAAAATAACTGCAGTCTTTGCTAACATAACTGACGGAATGCGCCGTAAGGTGTGGGCTTCAATTGGTCGGCCGTATTGACTATCTTTTTGTCAACAATGGAAAACAGGTAGAACACCATTAAACTACATGATACTAAACAAAACTTAAAGGTATTTGTGTAAATTTTAGAGTTATTAATATATTTTCTCATCTACATAAATAAAATTAGAGTTTTGTCCATACATTGTTCAGAATTATTCAGTTTGTGGTTATTTTTACTTTTCGTGCGTTAGAGAAGCCGAAACCGGTCTTATCTAAATTTTTGTCTGTTTGTCTGTGACGCTCCAGGAGGCATTTTACGCCGTCTTCTCCGAAAAACAGGAGAACTGATTACAATGAAACTTACTTCATTTATTCTCTACATTCCAGAGAAGGTTTATAAATGCTTGAAATTGCCCGCCGCCCCTTGAAAAGTAAATAACGGGCATTTAAAAACCCACTTTAACACGATATTACTCGCATTTTGAGTCAGTTTTCAATGAATAACCTACTGGTAATAATTAGCTGTCTTTGTAGTTTAAAGATTTAATAGAAACTAGCAGTAAACCCGTCCTTTGTAGGGTTGTAGGATTCAGTTTAAAGAAAAAAGATTATTATACCAAAATGTAAACCTGAAATCCAAAAAAAATCAATACCCAGCTTTATTATTTAGCATTACTTTACAATTAAATAGATTAGAACATTTATACCACTATTATAATTAATTATACGTTAAAATATTTACTTACTTACTTTAAAATACTTTTTAATATAGTCTGATTTCGAAATGGGTTTAAAATAATGACTAATATAAACTAACTAATATTGATTTGACAGCTGTTTGTTTTTATTTCTATTAAATGTTTAAACTACAAAGACAGCTGATTATTAGCAGTAGGTTATTCATTGAAAACTGGATCAAAATGCGAGTAATATCGCGTAAAAGTGGGGTTTTAAATGCTCGTTATTTACTTTTCAAGGGGCGGCGGGCGATTTCAAGCATTTATAAACCTTCTCTGGAATGTAGAGAATACATGAAATAAGTTTCATTGTAATCAGTTCTCCCGTTTTTTCGGAGAAGACGGCGTAAAATGCCTCCTGGAGCGTCACAGACAAACAGACAAAAATTGAGATAAGACCGGTTTCGGCTTCTCTAACGCACGAAAAGTAAGAATAATAAAAAATGAATAATTCTGAAAAATGTACAGACAAAACTCTAATTTTATTTATATAGATAAAAACAAACAGCTGTCAAATCAATATTAGCAGTGAGTATAAAGGGTTACCCATTATGGGAACCCTTTATACTCACTGATATTAGTTTATATTGGTCATTGATTTTAAACCCATTTCGAAATCATACTATATTAAAAAGTTATTTTAACGTATAACTAATTATACTAATGGTATAAATGTTCTACTCTATTTAATAGTAATGATAAATATAATAAAGCTGGGTATTGATTTATTTTCTTTGTATTAATTTGTTAAGGATTTCAGGTTTACATTTTGGTATGATGATCTTTCTTCTTTAAACTGAATCCTACAACCCGTACAAAGGACGGGCTTACTGCTAGTTGTTAATAAATATTTTACAAGCAAACAAAATTGTTCAGTTTCTTTTGGGACAATTATTATAGAGTATTAGTTGTCTGATGGGTAAGCTCATGTCAAACAAATTTTGAAACCTTGGTGATCGGACGGGACATGTTATGCGCTGTAGTTTGCAGAATACAAAATAATTTCGTGACCATTCCGGGTTTTCGAGGTGAAATTTTATCACATTATACTGCTACGAGATGGTGTTCATCTTTGATTATGTACTATCTAATTGTCTTTAAGCTTAGAATATCATTAACTTTAGTCCCTGAAATCCCCTAAAAGTTTTTTAGACATTCATGGAAAGTGCAATGCGTTTGTCACTAGGCAGTGACAGTGGGTTATAGCCCAATATGGGCATATCCTTTACAGTAGGCAGTACAATATAACACAGAATATGCAGATATGCAGTGTGGTCTTGATATATTTTATGGATATACAGTATTTGATGTTTCGAGGAACTGTATTGGAAGTTTGAAAGAAGTTAAGAGACACTTTTGTAAACTGAAAATACAAAAATAGACACTCGTTGGAAGCGACTACGGCTTGGAGGTGTTGCGTAAGTTCGGTATAACACTCGACAAGTTATGTGATCCCCAAAACACCTATACAATAGTCCTAACCGCCATTACATAAATCTTATTCTTCTTCAGGGAACGGCGGGAGGCAGTCTTGAATTAAACGGGGGAGTGGGGCCAAATTGACGGCGCCGCGGCCGCTTTTTGAATTAATCGGTGACACGACAG
Organism: Nephotettix cincticeps; assembly: GCA_023375725.1. Lineage (NCBI taxonomy): Eukaryota > Metazoa > Arthropoda > Insecta > Hemiptera > Cicadellidae > Nephotettix > Nephotettix cincticeps. The sequence continues at coordinate 136,106,418 of CM041786.1, forward strand.
CGTCTGTGCCCGGAGGAGGGGGATCAAATATACGTTCAGGCCTTGTGTTGTCGGACATGGCTGATCATGCGTGTGTACGAGGCGATCTTTTGTAAATATGTTGCAAGTCTGTGGATGTCATCAACGGTGTATATGTTGTGAAGTAATTATAGTTGATGAGCTATAATTGAGGAAATCGGTCGACTGTACAGGTACGTTGACAGTGCGCGATAAGCAATATGGTAAGTCGCACATGATGTCGCTCGTCGACGTCACCTCGACACTTGTCAGCTGATGAGACCGATGTCGCTGTGTGGAATGGCGCTGACGAACACTTAAACGCCTTTTGACGAAGGTTTGTTTAACAGTGTGTTACAAGACAAATATATTATAGAAATCGACTTAATATTACGAGTGAGGCGCCCTATACTAAATAAATTGTCACACTCCATGTACAGTTTGCACCATACACGAGTAATATAAGTACACATTTTTCTAGATACTGTAGTAATTAGTTTTGCTATAGTTTTTTACGATTTTAGATTAGATTAGATCATTGAAATGGCAACCATACTAAAATGTAGGTATTTTAAGCGAAGTATGAATGAGGATTGAGTCTAAGATGATTGTGGCGCGATCTTCTAGTCTTGTTACTGACTAAGGCTGAGGTGTTCCTTAGAGGGGACTGTTAATTAATAGCCCAACAGTCGATGGCAACTAATGGACTTACAGTTTACCCTCTGAATTACGAATTGGTCTAATCATGAGGATGGTCTTTGTGGATTAACGCAGTATTCAATAGTGCGGACGTTAATCCACACAAGAGAACACCACACCCACCGACCATTGCTCACAACTATCCACAATATTCGTGACCTCCAAGTAGCTGGATTACAGGATGGCGCCACCGTCCCAGTCTTACTCTTCAAGCACAAAAATAAGTTCTTGGACAGAATTTATAGAACCTGGATGTCTTTGCCTCGAGCAGCACAGTGTGGCGTAATCATTCTCGCGCCAGATGATTTATGAGTTTCTATTCTTTAGAAAGTAATTTTGTAAAAATCGTAACATAACTATTTTTATTTGTTAAATGACTGTTTTCCAATAAAATATAGGATTTAAGACGACTTGTATTTTTAACTTTTTACAGATTTAGGCACAGTTCTATCGAATTTCCCATAGGGAAGAAGCTATTACCGTCTCATGGCAAGACTTAAGCCCGGGACCATGTTATTTTCTGCATTTATGTGCCCAGAGGCCAAAACAATAGCCGTTAAAATGTATATATATATATATGTGTGTGTGTGTGTGTGTGTGTGTCTGTGAACACGGTAACTCTCGTAAAAATGGTCTGATCGAGACCAAATTTGGTATTCCTACATTTGCTGGGACGAGTTCGTAATCCAGACATATCGGTGAATCGGAACAGGTGGTTTGGGTTGGGGGGTTGCACCCAAAAAATGGAGGTTTTGAGTTTTTTGCATTGTAATTTCAAAAAATTTTCAATTTTATATTTTACCGTTATAATCAGCTAAAAACTACACAATTTAGTTCCTTAAAGTTTTTCTCCCTGAGTATTTACTGTTCCTCAAAGCAGCAAACCTGCATACTCTTTCTCATGTTAATGTTTCGGAGAATAGGCAAATACTCTAATTTATCAACAGGTATTGATTGATCAATCTTGTCACATCCTTGTACTATTATTGATTTGTAAATTAGCTGAGTACGCAGGTCTGCTGCGACGGGGGTATTTTTATTAACTTCACCTCTACAGACTGTACCATTACTACTGTTGCTCTCGCGGGCTTGTTCATCATTGTGAGCTCCTGTTGCAGGCCCCTCGCCTCCAGCATGGTACCGGCCCCAGCGTGCCCCGCGGTCTGTGCGTCCGTGTGAGCCGCCCACCGCGACCCTCGGCCCGGTAGCGACACCAGGGTACTGGAGCCCCCCGCTCACCCCGCCTGGAGCCTAGATGGGGTGACTCTGGAGTTCCGACTAGTCCCAGGTCAGTAAAATTTACTATGTGCAATTGGTTTTGAATATTATTATCTTCGATATGTATTTTTACTTAAAATGTTGTTTATAACATAAACAATTAGTCCTAGCTTATTGTTTACCGTTAGAATGATTCCAGTAAAGTAAACCGATGTACGTAATTTAAACCACGAACATTAAAAAAAATTCCTAATGTGGTTTGTCTGAAATGTAAGTTAAGCGATTGGATTGAACATTTGTCTTGTGCGAAGTAAGAAAGGAAAGTTTTGAAGACTCCGAACCATTACGCATTGACGTAAATGGTTGTTGTAACATAACATGCAATTCCATTAATCCGGCGGCCAACCTCGCGGCAACGTTACGTCTCGGAGCGACTAAATACTGAAGAAATACTGGAAGACTAAATACTGGTTTCGAATAATCGTGTTTTAAACGTATTATTTTGAATAAAAACTCGCCGTAATCGGGGTCCGAAAAGTTTTATTGTTCAGATATGTCCCGTTTCAAACCAAACTTTCCTTCAAAAGTTAAAGTTATTCAAAATTACCTGATTCTGGTATGTTTCTTAATTTTTGTTTTTAGTTGCAATCAACTATTATTTCTAAATTTTGCGTTTATAATATCAAAACGGAATGTAACCGTGTAGGTACAGAATTTCGTCCCCTTTCATTTTATTCTATTCTTAGTACTTTAAGAGAAAAATATTATATTCGAGGACCTTGAACTTGGTCCCACGACAGGGGGTTGATCGGAGCTTTAAGTTTGGAGACGCCCACTTTCAAATTCCAGTACCTAGGGTTTGACCATTTGTCTGATTATTAGTTTTAAATTTTAACGTTTTGTTTAATTTTGTTTGATTGTTCTTTACCCGCACGCACGAACTATTTATGGATTCATGGAAAAAGTGGATTTTATGAAAAAAATGAATAAGGTTGAAAATTTGGACTTATGATAAATGTACAAATCCAATCGCCCTTACGACCATATTAATTTGAGGCCTTATTTATATGACTTGTACCGCATGCCATCCTGAAGGGTTTGGATTAGCGCAGTGTCGGATTGCCGAATGATGTATGTACATTGTTGAGTTTCCTGACGATGAACCTGTAAAGCGATTTATATTTGAGTACCGAGCCACGCCTCTGATAAAATATGTAACGCGTTCATGACCTGAAGGACCTTCAACCATTGGTATCAGGGCCGCTTTTACTAAAAGTACAAAAAAACAGGATAACACAAATTAAAAAAAATACCTTAAATTCTTATAGCGAATTTCCCATAGGGAAGAAGCTATTACCGTAGGTCTCATAGCAAGACTTAAGCCCGGGACCATGTTATTTTTTCGTGTTTAGGAGCCCAGAGGCCAAAAACAATAGTCGTAAAAATGTGTATATATATAAATGTGTGTGTGTGTGTGTCTGTGAACACGATAACTCTCGTAAAAATGGTCCGATCAAGACCCAAATTTGGTAGAGACGTGTATTCCTACATTTTGCTCGGACGAGTTCGTAAACCAGACATATCGGTCAATCGGAACGGGTAGTTTGGAGGGGTTTTATATTAAAAAATTGGGGGTTTTGTGTTTTTCATAATATGTAATTGTAAAAATTCTTAATTTCATCTTTCACCATTAGAAGCAGCTTAAAAAACTACACCATTTAGTTCCGTACAGTTTTTCTCTATCTCCAACGGTTACCGATATATTAAAAAATTTAATCACAGTACGTTGTATTTTTTGGGCTCCAATGTTAATCTTATGGAGGATAAAGAAAAACTAATATTTCACTTAGAAATCAATATTTTTGGAGTAAACTTTATATATAGCTTCACGTAGTTGAGATATATCCATTTATGCTTAAAAATCATTGTTTATGTGTTTATCATGGCAGCAAGCCTGCATACTCTTTCCTATGTTAATCTTATGGAGAATATACAAATAACTATCATATTTATCGACAGATATTGATAAAACTTGTAATACTAGTTGTAACTCGTATATATTTATTATTATTATCTTGATTTGTAAATTCGCCGACTACGCAGGTCTGCTGCGACGGGGGTATTTAATTTTAAAACAACACCTCTTGAGTGGAAGCTGTAATCAATGTTTGAAAACGCCATTCTTTCTCCTAGAGAAGTAGGTCTACAAACTCTGAATACTTAGCAAAATGACTTGTGACTTAAGGCTACCATATCAATATTCAAATAGCAATAACACAGTAAATGCACTGTTGGTTGTGGCGTCTTTCACTTATCAACATTACATAATATACTGTCATTATTTCAATATTATCTGGACCTAGACAACCTTGAGTCGTTAACATAAAGTGGAAGCATCTTGAATAATTACACTGCTTAAAAAACAAAAATGTTACTCATGTTTCGTCTAGGCCTAGTTGCTTCCGTACGGCACGCCAGCTTGACAATCACATTTTCTGAATTACTTTGCTAATGAGATTATGTGTAGGCTTTTATTCCTTAGACATTCTTGTTCCACTTCTTTTATCGATAAATCTTAAACTGGTTTCTAGGGTCTGAGTAAACACATGTGGAAAAAAGAATTACAGCACGTGGAGTTTAACGGACACGAAAAACGGAAATCGGTTTCGAACTTCGTCTTTCGTTCTAGTTGACGCTCGTCCCAATTTTGAATATTTAAATCAAGATTTTTTTATTAGGAAAGTTACACAATAAAAATGTGAGCACTATGAAAACAGGCGACCAGAACGTTAATGATCGGAAACTGTTGTGAAAAGTCCTAACATTTTGGATTGTGGAGTCACATGTGTATTACTCAAATATAAATAACAGATGGCCATGTTTAAACCTTGACTAGGGGCTATTATCATGTTTGATATATTTAACGAATGAAGTTATGTAATTATTTATTTTACAATTAATTGGACATTTCCTATTGCTTTTCTGTTTTTAACTACACAACGTTTCTGGAAGTGGGAAACCTCTCCATTTATCAAGTGATCACCTAATAATTTACATTACAAATTGAATGTTCAAGTTTTTTATGTAAATTATTAGGTAATAACTTGAAAACGGAAGAGTTTCCCCACCTCCAGAAACGTTGTGTAGGTTAAAACACAAGAGCGATAGGAAACGTTCAATTAATTGTAAAATAAATGATTGAATACCCATCGCTATCATGAATTTAAAATAAACAGAAGTTATGTAATTATGAACAAGTACAGTAATGCGCTTACAAATCCAATAGTTGAAATTAAAAATAGAGTAGCAGGCTATTTTAACTGTGGATAACTGTGGATATTTTAATAGTGACCAGGATGTCAACTGAGAATTGTCGTTCGAAGCTTATTTCATCATCCAAGTTTGTATAAATTTTGAATTATCTTCACTGTAGATCTTACAATAGAAGAAAACAGCGGTTTCCACATACATAATCTTTTTTAAACACTCTTAAAATCGCAGTAGAGATTTCAACGTCAAAGCTAGGCTATGTTTAGGACGCGATTTCCACGGAGATTTTTTCCACCAGCCGCAGCTCCGTAGGTCATATTTAGCCGCGCCCTTCAAGGGCGAGTTTTACTTTTAGCCCGGTTTTGAAAAAGCGCGGCAGGCGTGTCGGCGGCGCGGGCCGGGGTCCAACGCGAGGGCGTTATTCTACGATAATTGTCGTACGTTACGGTAATTTGGTACCATAATGTACCACTCGTTGTAATAAAACTAGGTGAACATTGTGTGCGTCAGTGGCGTAAAACTAAAACATTACCATCGTATTTTTGAACACCATTAAAGTAATGTTTCACAGATTCACAGGTTATAGGTTACCATTATGTTTACCATACACGCATAAATCTTGAATTAAAAATATGCATTCGTCACGACTCTTGCATATAACTCTCGTGCACACCAAACAGCGTCACTCGATACATACTTAACTTTTTGTGGCGTTGTTTATGTGGATGTATTTAGTTTAATGTTCATACAGTAATTATTAATTTATGTAGCTTTATTCTATCAATATCTGTGTAAACGTTTGACACCAATAAAATAAATAATAATAAAGGCAGAAGCATAGAAAGCATACTTTAAAATTCGATATAGTAAAATATTAATATTGAAAAATTATAAATAATTTTTACATAATTAAATTGTATTCATAAACTGAGTGTGTTAAGCTTTAAAACTGGTGTCGTACCATAATTTTGTAAGAAATACGATAATTTATGACTCGTACGATAGTTTGAGCTGGCCACTCTGGAAACTGGCGCGCAGTCGAGGCCGCGAGTAGCGCTAACACGGGACGCAAACACGATTGAAGGACCTCACGAAAGTAAGTGTCGTGTTTTAGAAATTTCGTTCCACATTTTAACTGATTACAATATTAACAATTTTATATCCGAAGGATATAAAATATCGCTTTCACAACTCATTAGTTCAGAGAAATGCCGTCATTTTAGAAAACTCGATTCATATTTATACATACAGTATTTTAATTTTTTGACAGTTTTCCTACTGGAAAAATATGACCATGCATCAACCGGGTTTCTTTTTGTGGTATTTATGCGTTTTTGTGACTTTTCTCTCATTTGTTGGTCGATTTCAACATAAATGCAACGGTGAAGTTTCAAAAACTGGTTTTGGTCATTGTACAGTACGTGGACCAACTGTTAAGTCTTTTTCCAAATAACTGAACTGAGTTATTGTTCTTGTTTAATATTTTAATATTCTACTACAATTGGGCAAAGACTAAGACAGTCGTTCAGCAACATGAGTAATGCCGTATCTTATTGAGGGTTACTGTTTATCAGTGTAGTGTAGTAAAGTAACTAGGCCCCTACTGTGCTGCCTCACTTCGATCAACATTGTTGTCCTGGTGGCTAAATAAAATGTTCACCAGAAGAACGTGTTAATTGAGTACTTACAATGTGCAAAACTCAACATCTAAGTTTCTTTTAAAAATGCACATTCTTTAGTATAAAATTTTGTTTTAACGCAATTACCTGAAAGTTTTTTGCCCAATCAACAACAAAAAAAGTTAGGTGTAAAACTAATTACGCCCATAAGTCACAATTATTTCTTAAAAGGAATTTCACTAGTACAATTAATTAAGGTGTGAGGGGAAAATTGACAATCTTAAAAAAGTCATAGTTTTAACGTTTATTTGTTGATTGTATCATTTATATTATATGCTTTGGCAAAATTTTTCAAGTTTTGAGTGTAAACCTTTCGAGTGGCGTTTTTCGTGCAAGGAGTTTGGGAAAACTGCTTTGTTTTTGAGCTGAAATTTTGGGAATGTGGATGAATAACAGACCTTTTTCATGTAACCTCTGTTTAGTTTTGAAATAAGGAAAAAACTTGTTATACTACAGGAAATTATTTTTAACTGCACATTTATGATTCGACAATCTTATAAAATGTGTCATTTTCGAGGTATAAAAATGTTTAAAAACGTAAAAAAACAAAATTGTTATCTTATAGGTCACCCAGGAAGCTTGCACGAAACAATCACATATGCGTAACGAATAAGCGACACTAGCGCCGACCTAGCGGATTTCAGTTGTCCCTAACGCCGCTCGCACCGCCTTAAGGTACTATTTTCATAAAAGGGACGTCAAGCCAAATTTGGTTAAATTCTATACAATTTAAGACCTCTGTCGTCATTGGTCAACTTTTAGGTAAGATTTTAGTATTCCCTTATGCCGAGCAACTTGGTCAAGCGTCTCGGGTGGACCACGTCGACGGGTTGAGGTGGGAACACACTAGAGTGCGCTGACGTCGGCGGTGTTCACTTGCTTCCACGAACCGCGTACTGGTGACTGACGTCACTGTCACGGTGAGATACCCGCACCCAGCACTCCTTGTTGTAGCTGAGAAAGTCTTGTCGCATTGTGATAGTATCTGAATATATAAACTTCAAAAACCTCACTCATCACTAATTCTCCCACTTCCCGATTACTTAGGAGGTAGACATTCGGTATACTGGTTTTTTAGGCTTAAAATAGGAGTCTAAATAGTTCTTGAGACGACTTTCCCACAAGTCTCTTCCATATATCCCTTCAAAGGTTTTTTTCTGTTTTGCGAATGACAGGCTTAGCTTTTATGCAGGCTCGAAGTACACTATAATTTTAATGGAATTCCCAACTAAATTTTGTGGCCATCCCGGGGATCGAACCCGTCACCTCTTGCGCCGAAGTCCAAGACGCTAACCGTTAGGCTAGCAGATGTCCAAACCCCTTTCAAAGTCCCAATGTTAATCTAAAGGGTTACTTCTTGATAAGCATTATACGTATTGGTTTTATTATAGGATGAAGTAAAAACTCACGTCCTCCAACTCTACTTAATATATTTACACTTATATTAATTGTAATTATATACAACGGTAAATATATACAAAAGTTGTTAAATTGGCCAATATATTTACCGTTGTATATAATTACAATATAAGTGTAAATATATTAAGTAGTGTTGGAAGACGCGAGTTTTTACTTCATCCTATAATCTAACGGGGAAACAATAATTTTGTTTGAATTCTAACATTATGTTGTCTTTAGGTATAAACAGCGACTATTTATATTTTAACCATTGAGAAAGCCAAAACAGTAAGCATAAAAAAGGCATCTATCAAGATGACCACAATTTTCGCGTGACGTGAATTTCCAACACACTTCTCCCAGAGCTTTGACTATCCATGTCAAAATGATTTATCGTTTAGCTTCGTAATTGAGCGACATCTTTCTTTTGATTGATATAAAATTTTACAAATAATCATTAAAACCTAAATAATTGTTAATTTAGTTTCTGTTACCGGTCTCCACTTGTTAAAGTAGAGACTGTTAATCACTGATCCGCCGAAGCAAAAGTTATGTTAGGTATTTATATTAATCCTTTAAATCTCTACCAGTTAAGAACACACAGTATCTATAACTTAGCACGGTAAGATCGACAAAATGCGCAGTAGACCGGTGACGTCATTCAAGCCATATTTAGCTGTTGGTAAAGTTTGACAACTAAAATAAATGGGAGAAATCTGTTTGCGGGGGTTTGCTAAACTCCCATATCGTTAACAGTTCACATTCCCGAACGAAATCTTCCCCTTTGTGATAAATTAAATTTAAAAAAACATTAAATAGAAATAACATATAAAAGAGATGGAGATATTACACTTTTTTGAAGGTGTGTTTCTAAAAACCGTTGTTCCTTTTTATTTTAGTAAAAATAATCAACCGATATACAGGTAAAGTCTGCCTTTTCAGGAAACGTGTTGTGATTAAAGGTGGATTATTGTGGTTATGCAAGTATTATTTCATCCCCTCCCGACAACCCTTACTAGGAATTTTACGATGATAAGAGAAATATTGAAATCTGATGTTACATTTTTAAGGTATTTCAATCGTTTGTATGAAATATTTTCTAAATTCGCTTTTCGAACATTTATTTGACGATTACGTTTTTGACTTAATGCATTAATTAGGAAATTCATACATTCATATTTTGTAATTCTAATGTACTGATGTCTACGTCCCGAACCTAGATCTTATCGTAACGACCACAGTAAAATTGGTTCTTGATTCATCGGTACACCCAGCTCCTCTGCCCATGATCTTTTTTATTTTTAGATAACATAGCGAACATCCTCAGATACATTCATGCTACACTTACGGAACAGATTATAATTTCAAAACTTTGACGAACGTTTTGGTAGCACTGCAAGTTGCAGTCTACTATTGTCGCATTATACTTCAAACTAATTAAAACCGCGTAATGATCCATAAATTGTCTGCACCGCCTGGGGAATATAAATGAAATACATTCAGTCCTCACAACAATACCTTCACTTTTCTGTTGAAGTTTTAATGCCATTTGCCAACCCTCTGTTTCCATTAGACCCGGAGGCTGGGGACAGCGGTGCAGGGGTTCGATCGCGAACGGAACTCGTAGCTTGAGCATCAGCCTAGAGCCCTGGAGCCAGGAAGGGTGAACTTCCATCAGGGGTTGGGAGGGAGCATTCCATTCTCTCCCCTTCCCACTGTTCTGCAATTCCGGCTGCATTGTGTTTTAAAACGGGTTTCAGAGCTTCTCTAATTTCAACTTTTTAAGGCGCGGAATAGTTTCCTGATGAAAATAGTTTTGGGTCGTGTAAAAATTGATTTGTTTCTTAAATTTGTTCTGCAATTTATTCATCCCACAAATTACTAGTGGCTGCTTCATCTCTCAATACTAAACCTCAAGGGTTGAATCAATTTATTTTTACCGAATTATTTATTATTAAATTATTAATATTTTTGGTCCGATCGAGACCAAATGTAGAGACGTGTATTCCTAAATTTGCTCGGACGAGTTCGTAATCCAGACTTATCGGTCAATCGGAATGGGTAGTTTGGGGGGGGGGTTATCTCAAAATGGTTTTTTGCGTTTTTCCCATGTATTTTTTACAAATTTCAAATTTTATCTTTACATTAGACAGCTTAAAACTTTCACAACTTAGTTATATTTTAGCAAACTAGCTATTACGTATCTATAAAATTTAAAAGACCATGTTTTTTTTCTTCTTTAGTGCAGACCAAAAACAATAGTCGTTAAAAAATTTTTTAATTTATTATATGTTTTTATTAATATATATGTGTCTGTACACGATAACTCTTGGTCCGATCGAGACCAAGGGTAGAGCGTGTATTCCTACAAATGCTCGGACGAGTTCGTAAACCAGACATATCGGTCAATGGGAACGGGTAGTTTGGGGGGGGGTTGTACCCCAAATGTTTTTTGCGTTTTTCAAGTAATTTCTAAAAATTTCTAATTTTATATTTCACCATTGTTCAGCTTAAAACTACACAATGTTTCTTAAAGTTTTTCTCTATCTTCAACTTATGATATATTAAACACAGTATTGTATTTTTGAGGCTCCAATGTTATCTTATGGAGGATTAAAAAAAATTTATTTTTCACTTATTATCTAATATTTTTGGATGAAACTTGATATTTACTTTCATGTGGTTAATATTTTTTTGTGCTAAAAAAATCATAGTTTTTGTGTTTATCATGGCAGCAAACCTGCATACTCTTTTCCCATGTTAATCATATCGATTAGAAATCCTATATTAGTATGGAATTATGAAATTGGTATTGTTTAAAATTTTGATTTATAATTTTTTGTTTAAGCAGCAATGTTTTTTTTTTTTTTAGAATCAAAATTCTTTTTATCATTTTGAAAATTTATATTTTTATTAAATTTTGATTTAAATTCACATACTTCTGTATTTTTTCTATCTCCAACGGCTACTGAGTTATTAACAAGCTAAATACAGAACGTTGTATTTAGGCTTATCTTATGGAGGATAAGGAAAAATTAATATTTCCCTTATTAACTAATAGTTTTGGATGAAACATCATCCAAAACTTCATCCATAGCTTCATGTATTTGAAATCCATACGTTTAGACTAAAAAAATCATAGTTTATTTGTTCCTCACAGCAGCAGACCTGCACATTCTTTCCATGTTGATAATTTGGAGAATAGGCATACTCTCTTATTTATTACGGATATTGATTAAATGAGTTGTATATTACTATTGATTTGTAAATTCGCTGAGTACGCAGGTCTGCTGCGTCAGGGGTATTGAAACAGTTTTTAAGATACGTATAAATTTCTAAGCATTTATGCCTACAGGATCAGGGGAAGGGGAGTTTATTTAAAAAATATTATGTAATACACCGACTTTACTCCATTTGTATGGTTACCAACAGCTAAATATGGCTTGAATGACGTCACCGGTCTACTGCGCATCTTGTTGTCAGTCTTGCCGTGCCAGTTATCCATCCGCGTTAGCATGTGTAAACAAGTCATTATTATTGATTACTACACGGTAAGATTACATAACTATCTGTGTATAGATTGTACTTCACTTGTGACGTATTGTATGAGATTAACTCTCAGGCGAGGGAGAATCATTATCTTCCAGACAGACTTTGGATGTAAATATCCACGTCATTTTACGAGGACTTAAAGAGAATCTAATAAATATTTAATGATCCAATTCATTGTAACAGTAGTGATAGTTATTGTTCAAAATACATTTCGCGTTAAGTTATCATCAATCATCATCATGATCAACCGTTCAACGTTAGATTAATTATATAATTTTAAACTATTACCGGTTTTTTTGTTTACTTTCCTTTTATTTCAACACGATAAAAAGTATTTATAAATGTAATTACTCAACAAAAACGCGAAATGTTTCATCTTGAACTATAGACCAAAACAACTTTTCCCGTCATCGCGGTAAGTAAAAGGGCAAGATATATAGGACGGGCGGGACGTGCAGGTGATTTTCAGACCAAAAATAAAACTGGACAGGTTTATAAGCGATTAAAGGCATTAAATATGCAGGTGCGAACCCCTCCCCTTCCACCTTGTCTGTATGTAGGAGCAGTGTAGGGGAGGGGTGGAGGGGGGGACAATCGATGGTACCCCCCTGCCACCTGTATCGCGCTACCGTACTTGTAGGGGTGAAATTCCGGTGTATTGTCGTTTCAATGATGCTACAAAATACGTAATACGTGCATCAAAAGATCAAAGTGACACTACCACATGCACTAATAAAAATAGTTAATAATGTTTAATTTAAATATTTACCCACATATGATCCTATGTTTCAAGCAAGCTGGATTAGAGTGTAAAGTAAATTAATCCTAGGCTAGACTATGAACAAATAATAATTATGGCCTGTTCACTATTTTTAATAATTAACGCTTTTTAACACACAAAACGAACTTCTAATATTCACACGATGGGCTTAAAACCCTCTAACTGGTAAAGGTCGTGATCATGACCCAATTACGTCACGTATGTACTGGTAAGATCGCCATCCATTTGCAGGAGTTTGGTAAAATGCATGTTACTCAGTTAAATTCGATTCAATACATTTTTTATAGTATTAAAGAGCAATTTTTGACATGGATATGTCTTAGCTTTAGAGGGGTGTTGGCAATTTGCGCTATGAAATTCAAAACAGTGGCGTAATATGGTCAGTGACTTCATAGTTTGGTTATAAGAACAGTGTGTTGTTTAATTGAAGTGGAAACATTCCCTTTAGATATATCCATGATCTAACCTACATCCCACAGGGAAGTAAATAGTGTACAAACATTTTTATGTTCTTTCTACTAAATTGTTGCGCGGAGGTCCAAAAAAGCCTTACAAGTACTATGTCTATGAGACTATATTTACCAGTTAGAGGGTTTGCAAATGACAGACAAAGATGTTTAGGTCCATTTTAATTAGGTAAATGGCAACAAACGAAAAGGCCGACGTTCAGATATTACTGCGGACACAACAGACAGTGATGCCACCACAACAAACTATGTGTGTCACTGAATATTTTGCACCATCTATTGGAGTACGAAGTATTTCCGGATCCATGTTATTCTTATGGGCTTACTTCAGTCCCGCATATTACTAAAATGTCAGAAAGTTCCATAGAATGAAAAGTAGTATTTTAGTACTCTATTCCAAAGAGATAATTAAAATAGGGCTTTAGATGGTAGGTGGAAGAAAATATTTTTTCACTGGATAGTTTTAAAATGTAAAATTTCTGTAGATTCACCAGTAATCAAAATTTTAATAGATAGAAAATGGCCAGGATTTTAAATTTACATTTCAATAAATTCAGAATAAATTGAAATTTATTTATAATATTAAAATTTTAATCGTACATCGTTTACTGATATATTTTATTAAATTTCAATTTAAAACAAATGGCATGCGTATTATTTGAAAGTTTGCGTTAGTATTTGCGTTGATATGTATGTATGTTCGAGACCTTATAACTTCACTCTCTCAGGACAAAAAATCCAATATGTTGAAGGTGCTGCAGACTGACAAATCAGTCTCACGGTATTGACTTTTAGTCCCGGAGGACAGTGTTACATTCCGTTCTAGATTCATTACACTCGTTTATTTCATCACATTATTCGATAGTTATAAAATTATATTTAAGGTTATTAAAGTAATTTAATACTGGCTGTCATGGGAGTTTAAATTTAATTCAACACATCTACTATATTTTTGTCACTACTGTATCGGGTTGGTTATCTGTAACACTGTCAACAAATTAACATTTTTCTCATGGGGATAAAACAAAATGTCGCAACTGATAAAGACTCTTAATAATAACTTCGTACTTAACTCTTAATACTACTACTACTCATGACACTTTATAAATTAAAAAGTTTTAGAACTCTTAACACTATATTCATAATTTTATTGTATTTTCTTTCGCATCTTTAACCACACATCAGCATTGTTTTTGCTTCGAACCGTGGAAAATGCCGAGTTTAACAATTACAATATTTTAATGTACTGATAATATTTCTTATATAAAATTTGCATTTTTAAATGTAATACACTCCTCCATTCCTATATTCGGGAATTTTGAGCGTAAAAATTTATAACGGCGATATGGAGTGATTTTAAAAAATTAGCCTACATAGTCATTGTGACATTTCTCATTGTCAATGTCATTCGACATTGTGGCATTAGGCCTACCGGTCACACGATATTCGTAAAAATATGAGTTTCGTTGTCAAATTAAAGGTAAAGAGGTTACCTGACGAATTACACACTCTAATTACATTTTCATTTTACTATCAGGAAAAAAGTAGTAAGCACTTAAACTTTAATTTTTCACCTTAACCGTATTTTGTTGTATTGTGTGGGTGATGTGGCCTTACGCTGCATACCAAGTATTAGTGAGAAAAACGGTGGGAAAAAGGATGAAATTGATTTTTTAAATATTTTCCATAAGAATAACATTTGGCGATCTCAGACAACATACTGCGTTTATCGTGGACAGTAAATTTAACTATTCTTTGAAACCGTTACTCGTAGACAAATAATTCAAAATACTAATTTGTGTTGAGTTTTTAAGCTGGTGTCATTGGTTTCAAATCATAATTAATCTTTATTGTTCTCGTTGAAATTAAAAAAAAATTTGTCACAGAAAAGCCCATAACTTTTGAACCGTTATTTTTACAGACATACTGGTGGTTTCAAATTGTTTAGTACTCTATGACTACTATAAACTATCAAATTTTAATCAAAATAGTTTCAATAGTCAACAGTTTAATAGTCATTAGAAATTTGGATTTTTCACGTGTTTTTAGGGGAGAACTACAATTAAAAATCAAATATTAAAACAAATTAAAAACATCTGGATATACGTTGGGTATATACATGACAAATTTAATCTAAATCGGACCAAAGGGGTAGGCTGTGGCTCCGTTCGCATCCAAACACAACCACGCTAACACGGATAGACAGACATCACGTCAAACCCCGCTATTTTGAATTCAGGAGCCCAAAACGGATATTTCAACTCTCTCGTAAATTTTGACGGAAACAACACTTTTCCATATACTATCGTATAAGTGGGAGAAAGTGAAAACTTTGGTATTTGTATTCACTGTGTGATTTATGACGGAAGCCAATAAAGTGTATACTGTATTATTGATTTGCTCAGATCTCTGTTCCTCCGCCGCGCCGGACACTAACCACTAAAACCACTACGCTCCGCCAGCTGCTCTGTTGCGGTTTTTACCGGTTTCGCTTCTTTTCCACCGTTCCAGAGCTGACAGCGCGCTCTGCTGGGAATCTGGTCTACAGGACGGCGGAATTGAAACTGGCGCTCTTTGACCAAGAGCAATCGTTTTTCCCACTTGCCTTGATTAATTGCTTCTCTTTCCCTCCAGCCGTCTTGCGCGGTATCCACAATCCGACGTAATTTTGGCAAAGTTACACTGCTAGAAATATAAAACGGTTTCACTGATACGTTGGAAATTTGAAGTAGTATTTTGTAATTTTATCTAATATTAGCACTAAGCCCGCCCTTTGTATGGTTTGTAGGATTTTGTTTATAGAAGAACGATTGTCCTGACCAAAATGTAAACCTGAAATCCTAAACAAATCAGTACAATGAGAAATAAATCAATACCCAGCTTTTATTATTTAGTATTACTTTACAATTAATAGATTAGAACATTTATACAATTACTATAATTAGTTATACGTTAAAATAACTTTTTAATATAGTGTGATAAAATCAATGACCAATATAAACTAACTAATATTGATTTGACAGCTGTTTCTTTTTCTTTCTATAATCTTTAAACTGCAAAGACAGCTGATTATTACCAGTAGGTGGTTTATTGATAATTGAAAGCAAAATGCGACCAATATCGCGTAAAAAGTGGGGTTTTAAATGCTCTTTTTATTTAAGTATCTAAAACCTTCTCTGAAATGGAGAGAATGTATGAAATCCTTTCATTGTTATCAGTTCTCCCGTTTTTTCTAAGAAGACTGTATAAAATGCCTCCTGGAGCGTCACAGACAAATAGACACAAATTGAGATAAGACCAGTTTCTTCTTCTCTAACGCACAAAACGTAAAAATAACTAAAAAATGAATAAATCTGAGCAATGTACAGACAGACAAAACTCTAATTTTATTTATGTAGATAAGCATTACCTAGTATTCCAAAATAATTTTTTCTTGTTTTGCTCTTAGCTTTGAGGCAGTTACTATTTTCCTAATGTGTTCGGATTAAAAACTAAATATGAAATTTAAACATGAATTCAAGTTTCTTGAATATTTTCATGCCATACACGACCATTCTGTCACTACGGTACTGTACTAGTACACACTGAGGAGAATTCATTCACAGCTAAATACATACAATAAATATATGCTCATGAGTTTCTTCATGCTGAGCAAGACACGGTAGGCTCAGTAGCTCATGCCAACAGCGCGATACTGGTAGCGTCCAGTGTGGGATGTCCTGTAATCCAACTACTTGGAGGTCACGAATTGTGGATAGGCGTGAGCGATGGCACTGGATGTAGTGTTCTCTTGTGTGGATTAACGTCCGCACTATTCAATACTGCGTTTATCCGCAAAGACCAAACTCATAAGTAGACCAATTCTAATTCAGAGGCCGTGGTTCGGATTCCACGTTAAACTGTAGGTCGATTTAGTTGCCATCGGCTGTTGGGCTATTAATTGACAGTCCTATCCAAGGAACATGTCAGCCTTAGTCAGTAACAATACTACAAGATCGCGCCACAATCAGCTTACACTCAACCCTCATTGATACTAGGCTTAAATACCTACATTGTAGTATGGTAGCCATTTCAATGATCTAATCTAATCTAATCTACTGTGTCGCATATGATTACACCGTGTGGTTTGTCAGCTGATGACCCGGTGTTTGTCATTTGCAGGGAATGGTTTGTCGGAAGTTAGAACTGCGGGAATGTTAGATTTGTCAGGACGACGGTCTCGCGACCTCTCTCACTGGAAGTTTTCTGACATGGGTAAGTCTCGTTGTCGCTGCTGGAGTGCTGGGTGGAGACACTCCGACAAGCGTAACATGGACCAACAAACCTGGGACAATTTCTGTCTCATTGCTTGACCACAGTCCTAGTAGCTTTGTGTAGAAAATCTATTTTATGCTTTTCGAATTTAGTCTACTTGAGTAAACCGGTGCAGAGAATTTATTATCTTGTTGGTCTGAGTTGTACCTTTCACAAAGCATTCCTTACTTGCTTGTCGGAGTTTGTCTATCCAGAGTAGAAGAGTAACCGAGTTAAGAGAATTTATTCTCCTGCTTGTCGAAGTTCTCCTAGTCAGCGTAACCAAATGGAAGGAGTTTCTTTTTTTATTTGCTTGTCGAGGTTGTGTATACTAGGATTAGGCTAGTGTAGAACATTAATTTTCTTGCTGGTGTAAGTTGCACCTTTTGCATGCCCAGAGGAAGCAAGTGCAGAGTATTTCTTTTTGTTCTTGTTTGTCGATGTTGTGCCTACTCGGAAAGACTAGTGGAAATCATTTTATTTTCTTGCTTATCGAAGTTGTACCTTTTGTAGAGAATACATTTTTTCGCCGGTCAAAATTGTGCCTAATAGAAATCAAATCCTCTTACTTGTGTAAGTCAAAGCGACGTCCTACAACCCCCAAGGTAGGCCTAATTATTTTTCAAACCAAAACAAATCTTCGGATATGATGGAAATATTTATAAAACAAACCTATAATGCAAAGCTTAATAATCTTCCAATGAGATTTTCTCTTTAAATTGAATCCACCGTATCTGCCGATCAGCGCATGGCTAAGAAATAAATTCACAATGTAATTACATTGATGGGTGTTTAAAATACAGTGGAGTGGAACGGAAATAGAATTCACTAGTTTATCTCGTGTATTTTCGGTGTTGTATGTTTGCATAGTACACGGGTTTGTCAATTACTCGCCCATTAGGATGTTTTACCGCTGTTAGTACGTTTTAGGTTTAATAAATCATTTAACGTTATAAATCTAATGTGTTTCAAGTTATACACGTATATTCTGTACTATTTATTTAATTACGGTGGTGTGTCTTGGAGGTAATGAAATGTGGATAATCATTAGCGGTGGTGGGTCCTCCTTAGTTCATCCTCATCAGACCAGTTTGTAGTCCAAAGAAAAAATTGTGTTTCCGATCCCACGCTAAACTGAAGGCCCCTTGACGCCATTTGCTGTTGGCCTGTTAATTATCCTGTCTAAGAAACATGTCACCCTTGATCAGTTTTTTACGAGACTACAATTTTGCGCCACAATCATATTACACTAATTTTCTCATTCATACTTGGCTTAAAATACGTAGCTGGATAGGTCGCTATGTTATTAAGTTAATAGTAATAATTACTATAACAAAACATGTTTTGAATTTCAGTAAATTTGTCTTCAGTTATAAAAGAATGAATGTATAGTTTGAATGAATATTTTATTGTTTGCCTAGTTTTTCGCATGAACCACGTGCTGATGCGACGGTTCTCCAGTGAAGTTAGAATTGGCCAAAAAATGTTTATTAAACTTTAATTACAATTGTTTTTGTAGAATTTGTCCAATGTTAACAATAAATACAATTCTTACGTAAATATTAAATAAATATTAGGACGTGTTTACTGTAAAGTGTTAATATTTACAGAAGTAAATTTAAACAACTCTGTCACTTAATTAAACTGAAAAAGACGAGTTACTCTGAAAGTAGGTCCACCTTCACGTATTATGATGGAAATTAATAGCGACAAGGCACACTTATTATGAAAATTGAACTCTTCCATAAACGCGAGACATCGCGGACGTGTCGGTTTACCGAGGAACCGGTTTGTGCCTGGGACGGGCTCGAGTTGCGGCCCTGCTGTGGCTCCTCGCTGCTCATGAATTTGGAACCGCAAAATTTGGTTTTGCCTTAAGGGGTTCGGGGGGAAGTGGAGAGGGGGCAAAGATGGCATATCGCGAAGTGCCCGATCCACACTTTTAGTCTAATTAATTCGACTGGTAGTCGCGATAGCTGTAGTAAACGTCCGGATACTTTGACGAGAGTTCAGCGTAAATAATGTTCTTTGCGAAATTTACGAAGGTTAGAAATGCCACCGCGCTTATAAAAGGGCAATTATTCCCCAGGAACGCGATGTGAGTGATCGTTTGCACTTTGCTTATGATACTTTAACAGACTTTATTGTTGTCATCGGTTGCAGGTGACCGAAATTATTTTATTTTATTTATTTTTTGGCAGGTGGTAACTCTTTATGAGTACCCTCGCTCCCGCGAGGGTTGTGTGGTGACTCCACCGTTAAGCGGTGTTTACCCTAACTAAACCCACCTTCCCCCATCCGTCCAGACATGTATGAGCAACTTACATACGGACAAATGGACTTTATTTGGGCGAATCACAGCATTAGCTTTTCAGATGTAGCTGCTGGAATACCTCTTGAAGTGGCTAGAACAATCAAATCAGAACAGGGCCGGAGCAAGTGAAATTTCAAGTCAAATTAAAGTAAAACATAAGTATAAACAAGAAATGTTGACGCATTGCTGTGTCAGGCTTTGGGTGGGCAGGATGTGCTGTTACCCTACGTTGGATCATCCAGGATGGCGATGGACTTGGGCCTCCATACCTCTACGTCGTCATGCCATCTACAGAGCTTCCTGATGTGTTCTAGGGTGGTCTTGGCTGCTTTCTGAAACAGTCCATGGGTTTTTGTTATGTTAAATAGTTCAAGAATTGGGTCTCCCATCGTCCCCATAATTACGGAGTTCGTGACGAACCACGGTTGTCGTGTGATTCGTCTTAGCGACGTCTGGATGACCTCTAGGCGTTTCCTATTGGTTTGCTGGCCAGAATCCACCACGCTTGTGAAGCATACATGATACTAGAGCGTACAATCGGTAGGAACGAAATTATTTTATTACTCAGTAGCTCAGGGTAGCCTATATTGTCCCTTATAGCTGTCTACAGGCACTGTGGTATGACTTATAAATGTAAGAAATCACAACTGTTGATCGAATAAAATAAAAATCCTAGTTGAGAAATAGTCACTTTAAAACTTAAAACGTTTCTCATGATAATTGGGAGAAAATTATAGATAGGTAACGTTCAATGGTATTTGTGTGTCAAGTGTAAAGCGATGACGTATAAAGTAGACGCGGAAGGTTGGATACGTCATAATACGCAATGACTAATATACTCATAAACCAAAAAATTAAATTAAAAAAAATTAAAAAATTAAATTATGTATTTTATAAATTTATGGCCCCTCCAAAAAAAATAAAAATTGTGTTTTGACATTAAACCCCTATGATTTTTTTTTTAATTTTTACAGACACTCACATATTTTGCAGGTGGTGTTATGTCATTTGAGACCCTAAGCACTACAAATCATGGAAATTTAAGCAAAAGAGTTATAGCCATTTTGAGATCTTTTGATTTTTCTCATAGATTATTCTCTGCTTGAACTCACGGATATTATTATTATACACCACACGAATTAACTACATTCACCGCTTACACCTTTCTAAAACGTTTAGACCTCGTTTTTGAACTGCGGATAGAGTAGATGGTCCCAGCCAAGTTAAGTATTTGGGAAATTAGCACTCGTAAAAGAGGCAATTTAATTTGTGAAGTTGGTACTCGTGACGGTATCGGCGGGCGCCGGCGGCTGTGCCAGTGATAGTGTTATCAGCGACGGAATGTTTATTTGCTCGGCGGTAATTAGTTGTCGATAGACGCGCAACTGTGAGCCAGGCTATCTCATTATCTATTGCGATAGCCGGTAGTCGGTAGTGTAGAACATAACTCTTTGCCTGGTGAAGGTCATGGTTGTGTGCTAAACATATGGAGCAACAGGAATTAAATTCGGATAATAGAGAGAATGAAAAATTACGAATTTAATTAGGTAATGGTTTGGCAGTTCAAGTAACAATAGTATAATTGTTAATAATTATTCTTACATTGATGTGGAAGTATAAAATGTTATACCTATTGTAAATCCATGAGGAGAGCATATTAGATTTGATTAGATTAGTGAAATGGCAACCTACCCAGGTAGGTATTTTAAGTCAAGTATGAATGAGAAATGAGTGTAGGATGATTGTGGCGCAATCATATAGTCTTGTTACTGACTAAGGCTGACATATTATTTAGACAGAACTGTTAATTAATAGCCCAGCAGTTAGTGGCATGTCTAAAGGGCCTACAGTTCAACGTGGAGTCCGAACCACTGCCTCTTAATTACGATGACGATGGTCTTTGCGGATTAACGTAGTATTCAATAGTGCGGACGTTAATCCACACAAGAGAACACTACACCCACAGACCATCGCTCATAACTATCCACAATTCGTGACCTCCGAGTAGCTGGATTACAGGACGTCGCCACCGTGTTTATGTGGTCGGGTCGTGTCTCAGGGTAGTCACCCCATTCCAATGCTTAGTTTGGCGGAACCAAACCATCGGGCGCGACAGAGGCAGACGTACGGTAAAATCTTGATCCTAAAATCTGAATGTCCTATTTACTCCTATGTTGAAACTGGCCGCCCACGACTTAAGGAGGTCTATACTATAGTGGTAGGCGACTATGGTACAGTAATAAACTATGGCGAATACGTGTACGTGAGTTAATTGTAGTACACATCCAAATGGCTATACGTTCGCAATTTAGTTTTAACAATTTTCAGTACGTCTAGTAGCTTCCCACGTCGACGACCTAGCGCTGTACAATGTGTACATTTCGCATATTATTAGTAGGATCGTGTAGTGAGGCGGCGCGTTTCCACGCCTATGGAGTGATATTTCATGTCGTGAGGAGGAATAAATTAAATCCCAATTACTGGCGGAGGCGGCCACGGTTTCCGGAGTTCCGCCCGCCGGTCCATCGGTCCAGAGGTCCACGGTTCCATCAGTGACAGTCGTGTCGCGCGCGGACCTTGTTGATTGTGACGTTCGTGGTGGGGGTGGAGGGGGGGTGGGGATGATTGATGGAACCGAACAGCTGACTGTCTCGTCGCGGAGGGGAGTCGGAGAGGAGAATAGGGAAGGTCTTGCAGGAGAGATATTAGGACTGATAGTGTTGTTTTGTTCATAGTAGAAAGCACGTTTATTCATTTTTTACTGACGTTTTAATGGATTTCAATTTTTTCTTGAATTGTAAAAGTACGAATACAACTAGTATGATTGCAATGATATTTTTGCAAAAATTATTCAATAGTCATTATTTTTCAACCAAATAGAAAGAAATATTCTCAGTTTTTCTTTTAACCTTAAGTTCAACTCATGGAGTTGAAAATAATTGTCTTCAAACGTGAATATTTTAATAACCATAAAGAAACAAACAGTTTGTAAAAACATCACAAATGCTGCTCCATAACGTTTGTGTCGATAATTGTGAAGTTGTAACATACTGACACGTTGTGATCTCTGATTTTATGATCGTAATTTTTTCTAACATATTATTATCTATAATATTATAAAGAAGAGGTGTTTTATGTATGATTGTTGTGGAAAGTAATCGCGAAAAATACTGAAAATACTGAAAAATACTGAAAATACTGAATGTAGATCTTAATGTCATGTAACACATAGGCATATACATTTCCGTAAAATCCTCTCAGGCTACGCCCTTTGAACGTTTTAAGTTTCAAAGTTTCATTTTCAAAGAACGAAAACATGGAATTACTTGAACGTCAACAGCTGTGGACACTAAAATTTGGGAGTTCTGGAAGCAGAAAACACAGTTTCTGTAAATGTCCTCGGTTTAAATGTTTTTAGTTTTTAATTTCACCATCTGTTTATACTACTTTTTACTGTCTATGAAGAAGAAGAAGAAAGAAAGTTAATTTTTACAGATAAACCGCTGGATCGAAATTAATATTTCCGAAAATGGTAGATTTTAAGTTTTCTCCCGATGACTGTCTTTATTACGTTATTCCTTATCCGTTCCCAATTACTTAACAGGCGGTACTTTGTCATGTTGTAGACACTCTTGTTATAAATAATTTTTGATATCGTGTTCAGTATAAAATACGTAGGATTATTAAATACCTATTTGGGAATTGTATTTTACCTGAAATACTTTTTTTCTTAATCAAACTTTCATGTTTTAGAATATTTATTTCATGCCGAGAAAAGGTAACATCTCTCAAACCTTTTTTACCCGTCCTCCGGACGGGCACTTTGGCTAATAATACAATACAGTATTACTATGCTGTGATGTATCTTTTAAAAATGAGTGTTATGATTTTCTAAGTTTTTATAGAGCGTAATATACAAAAACGCGACTAATGTATCGCGTATACTGTATGTTGTGCGGTGGCGGGACCCGGGTATGGTGTGCGGTGTTGCCAACCCTCCGTCAAAACAACCGCGGCGTGAGAAGCGGCAACACTGTGCGGCGTCCCACAGTCGCCCATCCCGCGGTGTGCACTGTGCAGCCGCAGCCGCGGCGCAGCAACACTGTGTTGTGTACGCGGACGCGGGAAATTGTGCAACGCGCCGCCAACATTGTGTAACAGGTGCACAAGTTAAGATATGTATCGAGCAAGTGGTTAGATAAAACTTACGTCTCATTTTACAGTAATATTTGAACAGCCTTAGTTACAGTTACAGTTCACGTAACTTACTCAGTACTACTCAAAATAAGTTAGTTAAATTTTGTCTAACTTTATTTTGAAACGGTGAGAAGGGGTTGGGTTGAGATGTGTCTTGATGGTTTAGAGTACAAGATGTTGTATTTGGAAGACTTTTCTTAGTTAAAATCAGTCTGAAAATTACATTCTAGGAATGACTAGCACAAATAAAAAGATGTTTAAAAGTTGAACAGAACACTGTGACAGTCTTTACTTCGCATAAAAAGTTTCAAATCAAAATGAGGAACGACTTCAACCGAACTAGACAAGCAACTGTTCGAGTCCTTGATTTGGTGTTTGGGGCAACATTGAAAACTACGAGAAATAAGTGGTTTGCGTTCAAAGGGGAAGGAAATGGTTAATTTTAGAATTTCTCCCGACAGATAATAAATGAGAATCAAAATTTATATTTAACTCAGCAAAATCATTGAAAAAAACAAGGTTTTACTGAAAAGGGACAGCTCGAGTGTGGTTGAACTTCCGCCGTCTTGAATAGAAGTATGGGCTAGGTGCCTAGAAATAACTGATAATTTTGAATTAAGAAAATGGGAATGTGTTGCACACTCCACTTCTTCTTCCAGATCATATGCGACTTATGATGAGGAGCTATGCAATACTGAATTGATTTGTTTAAGGCATGGCTTCAAAAACCATAACAAATAGAGCAACAACAATAAATTTTTGTCTTTATACAATACTAGCAGTAAGCCCGTCCTTTGTACGGTTTGTAGGATTATGTTTAAAGAAGAAATATCATCATACCAAAATGTAAACCTGATCCTAAACAAATCAGTACAAAGAAGATAAATCAATACCCTGCTTTATTATTTAGCATTACTTTACAATTAAATAGATTAGAACATTAATACCATTATTATAATTAGTTATACGTTAAAACAACTTTTTAATATAGTATGATTTTGAAATGGGTTTAAAATCAATGACACATATAAACTAACTAATATTGATTTGACAGCTGTTTGTTTTTATTTCTATTAAAACTTTAAACAACAAAGACAGCTGATTATTGTCAGTAGGTTATTCATTGAAAACGGAATCAAAATGCGAGTAATATCGCGTAATAGTGGGGTTTTGAATGCTCTTTATTTACTTTTCAAAGGGCAGCGGACAATTTTAAGTCTTTAAACATCTTCTCTGGAATGTAGAGAATACATGAAATAAGTTTCATTGTAATCAGTTCTCCCGTTTTTTTTCGGAGAAGATGGCGTAAAATGCCTCCTGGAGCGTCACAGACAAACAGACAAAAATTGAGATAAGACCGGTTTCGGCTTCTCTAACGCACGAAAAGTAAAAATAACTAAAAAATGAATAATTTTTAGCAATGTACAGACAAAACTCTAATTTAATTTATATAGATCATAATCTATAACACTCGAAAGTGTTTTTAATGTAACGTAATATTATATTTCCCATGGATTGACTAGAGAGGCGGGTACAGCTGTTTCGCATTTGACGGCCTGCTGGCAGTCTCGGTCGATGTTCAGTGTCGCTCTCTCGCGGCTGTTGCAGTCGCGGTTTCGCAACTTTCCCGCGATACGGGTTGAACTTCCGCCCGTTATCACGCGCGAGGTCGTATCTTATCAGACGATAACCCGCCCAGTTGACCGCGTCGCCTCGGGTCGCTTGGCCTAGAATGTGTTCCCCTCAATATTCATTATAGACGTATACTTTTCGATTTGGCAGCCAGAAGAAGATTATGAATGAAAAGATTTTGCAGTGAGACAATTAGCGGATGTCTGGCGATGTTTCAATGTAGTAACTCATACCGGTACAACATTAATTAGTTAATCAATTAATTGACTTTGTTAAAAAACATGGAAATGGACAGTTCGTAGAATGTGTGATTTATGATTTAAAATAGCCAAATACTCGACAGTAGGAAACGATTAATTTTGACTTTCTCCCCCTATACGATAGTATGAGATAAAGTATTGTTTTCGTTAGCATTTTGAACTTGAGTTTCTGGTGTATACCTACTCGTATATCTATTATAGTACCCCTTAATAAAAAAGGGAGTTTAGATTGATGTATGTCTGTGTATGTGTGTCTGTGGGGGGGATGAACAAAAGCCTAGATATTAGTGCCCCCTGAATTGAAAAGGGGGTTTTTCAGTGATGTCTGTGTGTGAGTGTGGGGATGTATGGGGAGCATAGAGACGAAAATATTGGTCCGATTTTCAAAAATTCGGCATGTAGGTAATAATCTAAGGAGTTTTTATTTTTATTTTTAATGGTATTTTACCCCTAAACCCCCCAAAAAAACACGTAAAATGAAAATTTATCTAAAACTGCTCTAACGGTCCTTTATGAGATAAACAAAATGACACCACCCGCATTTCTAAACACTTCGGGGTTCAAAAGGTTTGGGCTTTTGAATGAAAATAATCATTTTTTAATTTTTTTGCGAAAATAATAAAGGTAAAATATAATGTTACTACCACCATTAAAACCAGTTAAAAACAAAACAAATTTGCCTTTTGAATCATCAGTCCACGACTAACGGTTCCAGAGAAAAGTTAAATTTAATGTCCGTGGTAAACTAAGTACATTGTCTGAGAGCGGCCAATGTTATTGTTATGGAGAATATTGAAAAATTAATTTCTTCCTTATTTCTCAACCGTTTTCCATCAAACTTGGTACGCAGCGTAAGGTCACATCACCCAACAAAATCCCCCAGAAAAGCTTGGTATCACGGAGGGGGGGAGTTGCCCCCCATGAAATTCTAACAATCAATTTAATTGTGTTTCTCTTGGTATATTCAGAAATTGCATGATTATGTTTGAAACAAAAAACATTATGAAAATTTAAATTATTAAATTATATTTACATAAACGTCAAAGAATATGATGGTTTTATTAAATATTGTCGTTTAAATGGGGGAAAAGTACCTAAGGTAGAAAGTAAGTGCCAGTCCACTTATACCGTTTATTTATGTTTAAAATTTTGCAAGCGATTTATTCACACTTGTTTTTTAGTTCCCGAGTGTTTTCTTAGATTTCTAATATAAGTTCTGCATAAATTTAAAATATTTATTTATTTGGCATTTTAAATTACCATGAGATGCTAGGGATTTCGTTATGTCTCCCAAGAACACTGGATCTTTCGAATATCAAATCAAATCTATAGAAGTCCTGGATTCTTTGGTTCCTATTCGTTGATACGATAGTGATAGTGTTTCAATGTATACGGCTAATACTTATGTGTAACTGTATTAGAAATGCATTAACACAAAAATGTGCGCAACGCAAACCTTCACACACTTTTTACACAACTTGTACTGAAGTTGTCGGGGAATGTTGTTCACCTTCGAACAAGCTGGTACTGTGTCTAAATAAGGAACCGAATATACCGTAACGTTTGTCTCAGGTCAGTAAAGTGGAGAGATTGTATATTTGTTAATCATGCAATACAATAGAACAACTGTAATTTCTAACTTGTGTAAACCTGTTGACCTATTGAACGGTATCACAGTCGCCACATGGAAGCGTACTCGGCCCAGTCCTTTTACCGAGGATGGATGGAAGGCTCTTCTTCAGTGGCGGGGATTTATTTACCGTTGTACCAAACAGAGTGGAGCTCCATTCTATGTAAATGACTTCTCGGACAAGCCCAATGGCTCTGCTTTGCGGGGCCTCCTTCTGCGATATACTAGTGCGTTTATCTAAATGATTTACACAGTTGTTAACATTTTCAAAATTATATTACTTTGAAAGTTTTATTTAAGGTGGGGGATTTCAGGGAAAAGATTGTTTTAATTTATGAAGACAGTTATAATCTTACAACTTAACTTTTCAGACCTAATAAACGAACTTTTCTCATCCGATTGTTACAGTCAGTGTGTTAAATTCTAGTAAAATCTATTTTTTAAGTTTTTTATTCGAAAACCGCTCACGGAATGAATACATCCAGTCGGATTTTAAAAATATGGTTCACGATTTTATGTGTGTTTTTGGTATATTTTAAGTACCAAGACAAAAATTGTGGCAATCGATTTTTTAAATAAAAATTAAGTCTGCGATGTTTTTATTTTTTTGAAACCCACTATTATTAAATCTACCTAAATACTTAGAATATACCATAATCTTGAGACCATATCAAGAACCTTCTCTGGAATGTAGAGAATACATTAAATAATTTTCATTGTAATCGACTCTCCCGTTTTTTCGGAGAAGACGGCGTAAAATGCCTCCTGGAGCGTCACAGACAAACAGACAAAAATTGAGATAAGACCGGTTTCGGCTTCTCTAACGCACAAAAAGTAAAAATAACTAAAAAATGAATAATTCTGAGCAATGTATAGACAAAACTAATTTCATTTATATAGATAACTATCGGTCTTAGTTCGATTACTACGGATCGTTGCCCTAAGTTCGAACTAACCCCAACATGGTTCAAAGGATAACGTAAGTCGGCACACAGAACTCGTCCACTATGACTCCCTATTCCGCAAGGCCGGCACACTGAACTCGTCCACTATGACTCCCTATTCCGCAAGGCCTGCACACAGAACTCGTCCACTATGACTCCCTATTCCGCAAGGCCTGCACACAGAACTCGTCCACTATGACTCCCTATTCCGCAAGGCCTGCACACAGAACTCGTCCACTATGACTCCCTATTCCGCAAGGCCTACACACAGAACTCGTCCACTATGACTCCCTATTCCGCAAGGCCTACACACAGAACTCGTCCACTATGACTCCCTATTCCGCAAGGCCTGCACACAGAACTCGTCCACTATGACTCCCTATTCCGCAAGGCCTGCACACAGAACTCGTCCACTATGACTCCCTATTCCGCAAGGCCGGCACACAGAACTCGTCCACTAGCACACAGAACTCGTCCACTATGACTCCCTATTCCGCAAGGCCTGCACACAGAACTCGTCCACTATGACTCCCTATTCCGCAAGGCCTACACACAGAACTCGTCCACTATGACTCCCTATTCCCGCAAGGCCGGCACACAGAACTCGTCCACTATGACTCCCTATTCCGCAAGGCCTACACAAAGAACTCGTCCACTATGACTCCCTATTCCGCAAGGCCTACACACAGAACTCGTCCACTATGACTCCCTATTCCGCAAGGCCTACACACAGAACTCGTCCACTATGACTCCCTGTTCCGCAAGGCCTACACACAGAACTCGTCCACTATGACTCCCTATTCCGCAAGGCCTACACACAGAACTCGTCCACTATGACTCCCTGTTCCGCAAGGCCTACACACAGAACTCGTCCATTATGACTCCCTGCAAGACTCCCTATCCGCAAGGCCTACACAAAGAAACTCGTCCACTATGACTCCCTATTCCGCAAGGCCTAGTGTTCGTGTTTGATTGTCATAGCCTAATACTGCAGTTTGATAATTTTAGAAATTTTAATTTTTTTATCCTCTGTATGTTGTTTTATACATATGTAGTAAAATTTAAATCATTCTAAAGTACATTTCTCAAATCTATGTAATATACTAATTTTATTTATCACCATTTAAATCGACCTATTTATTTAAGTAGCTTTTTGTTCAGTTTTTACTGATTAGCTTTTGGTTGAATTTTGCAATTAATATTGCTAAATCTTGTATATTTCAATATGTTGAAGAAATGCTGTTTAAATTAGGCCGAGGCTAAGAAGCCTACCATAATAGCCCGTTCTTTACATTTACTAAACGTATGATAAAAAATTATTAGGGTTTTCTCACCTTGTTTTGTCGTGAGAAAACCCTAATAATTTTTTATCATAATTTCGAAAAAAACGTCTTTCAAAAGTAAAATATACTAAACGTAGTTACGAACTACTTGGAAACAAATTGTAGTAATTTTACTAACTATTTACAACCCTACACATGCGTTTTTCAACGATTGTCAAGGTTTGGTAACGTTGTACTTTCAAGGGGAGCCGACGGATTGAGATGGCTTAGAATCGGGGTGTTTGCTGGGCCAACCGGACACGGCCGCGGCCGGTGTCTTGCACTACTGAGTTTGCTCATTTTAACATACATGATTTTGTATGAAGTGGCCAAAATTATGATATACTATTCATAACGCTAAAATTTAGATACATATCTAATACTACCTACAAAATAATTATAGTTTTTGGCCAGTAGTATTCATTTCATTACAAATGAAAATTGCGTTTAAACAATAAATCATGAACTTCGTTCGTTTCAAAACCATAAACTAACGTCTGAATTTCTATTGCATTAAATTAAGGTAATATTGTTACTTGATGAAGCCCTGAATATGTAATTATTCAATTTTGTTATTCTGTCATTGTTTGAATGCGATGGTAGACAATCTCCTGCTAATACAGAATTTTAAAATAACAAATCTTCCATTAAGGTATAAGTTGAACAACATAAAAAATGAAAAAAATATACTTTAACTTAAAAAATAAAAAATCCAGTAATTTTTAAAGTAGTAGTAACTGATAATACGAACAAAAAATTACACCTTATGTGTTTAAGGGTACTTTTAATTTGATTTAATTAGGCCTACATCAATTCAAATTTATGGTCCGTAATTTTCGCAAATCTACAATCTACGAACTACTCCGTTCTCGGTTTTCTATTTTCATTTACACGAAATTTACCGAAAAAAATTCTTTAAAAACAGTGGACAGGTGTAATTGGAGGTTATTTATTTTAGATATATCAATAGAGAACTCTCGTCGGAGCCGTATTTTAGGTTGTATGTTTTAATTTATATTTTCTCTTACATTTTGTAGATTACTAGAATGTATTATGGATACTTCATACATTTCAATATCTTCTAAAATCTGTTGTACGTTAACTTTACAAAATAAATAGCGTAAAGTCCATCAGTAACTTCACAGTTAATAAATTGTTTTTAGAGTATGAAGAGTATATAAATGTCTTTATAATTGATTGTAATACGTCGATGAAACATAATCGAATCAAGATTCTGATATTATGTCATATCGTTATTGAAGTTGAGACTGTTAAAACAGCTGACAAAATTTCCAGATACGTTTTTGTCTGGTACAACTGCAATTCATTTTGTTATATTTTAAGTTTGTATTGAACCGAACAGGCGAATGTGTATAAGGTCTCTAAGTCATGGCTTCCCCGTGGTGTTTATTCCTTTACATACTACACATTATGGATTTCGATCAAACATAATGTAGAATTTGTGTTCACTGTTTACAAAGTAACTTGACTGGGATGGTGGCGTCATCCTGTAATCCAGCTACTAATCACGAATTGTATATTGTTTTATGTGGGTGTAGTGTTCTTGCGATTGAAGTCTATTGAATACTACGTTTGCTAAGATTCATGATTAGACCATTCGAATTAGCCGTGTTTGGATTACGTTAAATTGTAGCCTATCTGCCATCGACTGTCATAATTAATTAACAGTCTGTCTAGGAACATGTCAGTTAGTCAGTACAGATACGGATTAAATCATCTTACACTTAATCCTCATTCATACTTGGCTTAAAATACCTACCTTGTAGTATGGTCGCCATTTCAATAATCTAATCTAACGTCCAAGTATCTATAAAAATAGTGGTTCATGACAAATTTTTTGAAATGGGTATGTTTGACGTGAGGGGGGTGTTAGCAATTTGCTAGACGCAAAATTGGTAACGGAAGTGACGTCATGATTATGAGAATAGCTTTTTGGAAGTGACATCATGCGTTGGTTTAGTTTTTAAATGTAAAATGTTTCTTATTTCATTATATTGAAACTGTGAACGTAAAAATATGAGATATAATTTCATATTTTGTAAATATTTATTTATGTTTAGACAAAATTTCCAATACTGTTTATGTTAGTCTCTAAGTTAACATGGAGTGTGAGTTCGTGTAACACTATATTCACCAAAATAATACACTTTTTACTAATTTTTTCTGGTTATTTTTGTATTCAAGTAATTGTAGGTTCATTTGTGTATGTTCACTTTGTGCATTGAAGTCCCACTATTGATTAGACCATTTTGTTAATGTTTAATTCCATTCTTTAATTGCATCAATACGTATATTAAATTTAACTTTAACTTTTAGTAATGTTAGTCTAACTGTCAATATATTAGTAATTAAAAATATTACTTAAAAAATGTAAAAATATTTGAGTAGGTTTCAATCTAATGTGTTATCTATAAAATTTGGTATGTTTTTGAAGTATGTATGACATATTGCTAGACGCAAATTTTCAATTTTTTTTAATTTTAAAATGTTTTTATTTAAATAAAATGCTTATTTAATATGTAAAATAAAAATAAAATAACAAGGAAAACTATGATGAAAATTGTCCAGTGTCCAGTGAAATGTCACCATTTGCGGACTTACGGCCTACTGTATTGTGGATAGATGGAAGGGCGGGCTAGCTTTAGCATCAGCTCAGCCCCGCGTTGCGGTACCAGATGTGGCCGCCAGAGAGACTGAGGTTGCGTGTTCCGCCGGCCATCGTAGAATCCAAACTCGCTCTCGCGAATGAGTCTTTTGCGCATTGAACATACCTCGTAATTACGTCACGCTATTCTGTCACGCTATTTTTTTTACCAGGTAATGCTATTTTCGTTCAGATATAATCTTATGATAAGGCGTTCATTTCCAGCGCCTATAAAGATTCATCTAATCCGCCGTGTTTATCTGATTTATGTCTATTCTGTTACGTGTCACAAATTGAAATCAGCAGTGTCAAATTGTAGGAATTTTAAAATACCACCTGAATTTAGTAAATGACTAGTAAGTCACAATGTTAATTATAATGTGAATTAGTTATTATTCAGGCAATTAGGTTTCTTTCAATTGGATAATATTAGTCTCGGATTTAAGTGGGTCTAAAAATTTTAATGACTAAAGTTTAATTCTTTTCATAGGAATTTGATAAATTCTTATGAAAGAACTCTACCTGAGCCAGGAGAACTCTTCGATGGGAACCTTCTATAATGGGTAAAATGTTCATATGGAACGTTTAACCATGGGATACCTTCTGAAATTTGAATTTTCTAACAGCTGTATCTAACGCTGTATCGTAGGAAAGGTATTGTTATTATTCGCGAAACATTTTACTGTGGAAATTTTCTATTAGCGAACAATTTTATGTCACAGGAATGAATACATCAAAATCTCGTAAAAATCTAGGATTTTTTGTAGTTTTTCTTGTGTAAAATTTGAGTTGGTTTGATTTTTGACATTGATATACCTGGGTTCTGGAAGGGTGTTGACAATTTGCGCGACCAAAATTTGAAACAGTGTTTAACATCATTTGTTTGGTCAAGAACTTTAGATGAACTGAAACATCAGACATATCCATGATAAATTCTATTATTTGTAGTTTTTTGTGTAATTTGAGTAATATTTGATTGTATTTTGTTATGGTATACATCTTGAATTTGCGCGACCAAAATTTGAAACAGTGACGTCATATGGGTAGTAACATCATTGTTTTGGTACAATGAAAAGGCTGATTACATATGAAAAATTTAACTGATACATATCCATATCTAAACATTATTTTTTATTGAGGGAAGTACAAACATGTTTTTGGTGGTAAAACTCTTGAGTAATGTGAACCCGCTCCTGCTGGGCATTGCTGCTCCTATATTGGGGGCTCCACTCACTGTTAAGCGGTACCCATCCATCCCACTCAGACGTGCATGAGCTACTTACACACTCACAGCATTAGCGTTTCTGTTGGAATGCCTCTGGTAATGGATACAAATTAAATTTACCCACCCGCCCAGTAAATTAAATCTGTACTTTACCATTGATCCATTGATCAGCGTATTATGAGAGAGCTTCCGCCCAGTTCCCTCAGACGGCTCTAACGTCTACATGTTGTGTGTAGCCAGTCAGAGCCTCAGAGCCAGCCGAGAGGAATTGCCACTCCCAAGCATCTCGCGCTTTTACCTGAGTGAGTGTTCACCGTTAAACGCAATTAAAGCCGTGTTGCCGATCGTGGAAGCGATGTCAAAGCAGTCGCTAATGCTGTCAAAGCTCTCCTTTCAGAGAGACCAGCTTCAAAGCGCTCTTCCAATATACTTCGCTTTTTCGTGCCTTGCGCGATAGTTTTATTCAGGGTTTGAGGATTCGACGTTGGTACTTCGTCCGGTAACTCCATTGTTTTCAAGTGAAAATGTCTTAGCTCTGGGAGAGGGGGGTTAGCAATTTGTAAGACGAAATTTAAAACAGAAGAACAGCTGTTTAGATGATCTTAACATTCTCATTAGACATATCCATGATCTAACCTATTTCCCACAGGGAAGTTAATACAAACATTTTTCATTTACATATTTTTACATAAAGGTTCGAACTTTCCACGTACTTACAGGGTTATTATTAATAAATAACCTGAGAAATTCTCACTGCTGAGTTTTCTGCTGAAAATCGCTCTTATCATCCAATTTGGAAATGTGAAAAACTATTCTTATAGATCTCCAACATAACTGGGTCGTCATAAGATGGTTGGATACTACAGTAATAGAGGATCCGAAGTCTCTTGGCTGGATGCCTGGTTGTGTTACCTTGTGTGTACTCGAACCGATGTCACTCTTGAATTCCCATCGATCCCGCTCCTAGTCAATAAATCAATCGATTGACTTTCACTGACGTCATCGTCATCAATCATTCCACGTCAACTTTTAATGTGTTTCGCTCACATTTCACCGTCAGCCGGGTCTCTTAATCGTCCGATTGCACGGAGTATTTGTCTCAGTTTTATGTAAAGTGTAAATTGTAGCAGTCCAGAAACTACTTCAATATTAGACACGCTCTCCCAAGCCGTCGCCTGTAATGATGATCGCTGATGTTGGCACATTTACATTGACGACGCCAGCTGGTCACGCTTTGCTCCGTCATCATAGCTGTTGTCAGTCTTCCGCGTGGCGTTGTTGCTGTTGTGGGACCAATTGTCGCATCGTTTACACTCCTCAGTCCTCACCGACTCAGACAATATCAAAATTGTCCTCTTTCTATCAATGCTAAACTGCTAACAATGTTTGCTGAGTGAAGTAGTACAATAGTAGTAGTGTTTTGTCGGTTCTGCACCATCGCACTAACGTGTGTGCGTGACGTGTTGCAGGCGGGTGTTACGGGACGCCCGGGCCCGGCCCGGTGGTGGCGGCTATGCTGGGCGGCTCCCCCGTGATGGGCGGCACCAGGACGGCTGGGCGGCCCTGGCCCACCCTCGACATGGCCCACCCTCCGCCACCGCCCGCCCACCAGGCCTCCGCCCACATCGCCGCTGACGGTAAGTACCAGTGTCATACCTAGTTTAAGATCATGAGGATTTTCGACCAGTTTTGCTTACGAATTTCAAGTAGAATTTAAATTAAGGTTGAATTAGCCTATTCAATTATAAATTGAGCATTTCCACAATTAATTGTAGAATTTTGTATAGTACAAATTCATGTTGTATTTTCTTGAATTTGAACTAGTTTTTAGAATTCTTTTGTACAAAAGTCACAATTGATGAAGACCATTGTGGACTGGTGAATTAAAATATCGTTCCAGACAATTTTGTATATGATACAACTCGTCGAGCAATCTTCGTGACCGTGGTAAATCCTACCGTATAGTTGATGTTGACGTTTTCAGATCTCTACCAGGGACTAATAGAAAGATTAATGCATCTTGTAACTTATAAACTATAGAAACTATGAAGTTATTGGCTGGTAAGCTGAATGAGTTATTCGTTGTCAACAATTGTATATAGATACAATCAAGTATTCCATGTTATTATTTATGTTGCTGCCAGTTAAATAAACCCTTCAGGTCGGGGAGATCATAGTGCCGGATAATTTATTTATGTCTGAGCACACTAGTAGTCCCTGAACTATTCACAATCTTATTGCTTTCATTGGAAACGTCAGGTTCAACCGACCGTCGTATCTGCCGGCGCGGCAAAGACGTGAGGATAATCGCTAGTTGGGTATTAGGCGATCAGGCTCACTCTCTTGGAAACGCGGCTCCGGCTCCATCCCTTCCTGTCACTTCTTTTGATGGCTGTTGGAAGATAAGGTTGAGGCGGTGCTAGAACCGCCCTTTATCCTTACAAAAGGTGATGATTATTGCATTTACTCTTCTGACTAAGAGGTCCTGTGATGAGATTTGTCAAAAATCTTCCTCTGCTGTTCGTATCAATTCAGACCTCTTTCAAGTATTAACTAAATTGTCAGTATAGTTAAGAGTTACCGTATGCTACAATAAGGAATTTTGAAATATAAAAAAACCCACGTAGGTTGGAATTGTATTTCAAGGAGATATTTAAAAAAATAAGAACAAGACTCGGGCTTTAGTCGAATGTGTTTTGTATTATGAAATAAATTTTAAGTATTCTAGTACATTTAAATAGAATTGAGTATGGTCATTAAGTATGGGTCTAGGACTTTTGGCAACCTCGCCTATCCCATTCGTCATCGCAGGGGGTTATAAAAGTGTCACAACCCGGGGTCCGGACTTTTGGCAACTGCTGTTCTCCCTGGTGGGGATTTCAGGGATTTCGTTCGTGCCGGGCGGGGTTGAGGGTGAGGGAGAAAGCGCGTCAGAGAAGGGCGAGAGAGGAGGCGGCGGGCGAAGACAGACGAAGAATAACAAAGCACAACGCATGATACCCAATTCCTTTCAAGTGTGAGATTACTAACCGTCTCAGAACTGTCTGTTGTTAAGTTTTAACTATGTTTAGAGGTACAATATTATGAATTGTATCGGGTCTTATTTTTAAACCCATAAAACACTTCTTGAGGAAAGAATTAACGATTGATATTTCTTTGAAATCATGACTAAAGACTATCAATGATCTTGATAAAGACGTTTAACTTTAAATTTATAATACTGTAATAATTTTATAACCAAAATAAAGATATTCACAATGTGCAGAATCAATTAAACAAAAGATACTGTCATAAGTTAAATTTAAATTCTCAACTAGGTGCAAAGGGAGTCCTATAAAAGTGCATAACAAATTATTATTAAAGCCTTAAAATTCAAAAATTCTAAATACAAATACTGGAGAGAGAAATCTAATGGAGAGTTGAAATCATCTGTTACAATTTTGTACAATACGTTATGTTGTTACAATACGAGGTGTATATCGACTGCCCCTTGCCGTCTCGCTCTTACATCTCCTGATTTCGGTGATTCCGGGGAGAGGGAGGGACTTTAAGGGATAAGAGTGATAATTTGTGGGATTAAACAATGCGGCAGGGATTTTCATGGAGAACAGGGGGAATTTTTGGGATGAAACTGAGGTTGCCAAAAGGCCGCGGTCGAGGGCTAATTAGGGTTCCGACTCTCGGTGGGGCTGGGCTGTTGCCAAAAATCCGTTTCCCCTTAAGTTTTGCCGCCTTCACAAATTTATTTTTTGAGAACAGAAGTGTATTTAGGTCTGAATGTGGCCGATAACAGTCCGATTCCCCTCTCAGCGTTTGTTTGTTCGGGCTCGTGGTCGGACCCGTAGATTACAGACGCGCGTGACGTGACGCGACAACGTACTGTGTTTATCCGGTGAGTAATGGCGGTAATAGTTGTCTAAGTAGCCACGCGGCCACGCAGCGCTGCCCGCTCCTACCCCACTGATTGCATACCGCTGATGCGCTTTTAATAACAGCTGTTTCTAGTTTCTACCATTGCTGGCGCGAGGGGGCAGGGCTCACGTCTTTCAACAACGCCCAAGCGGGAATGCTACACTTGATTTCTTCTTTGTTTTTGCCGCACTTCCCGGCCGATGTCCGACACAATAGCTCCGCTACAAGCGTGAAGTAGAAACGAGCAAAACAATCTGCTAGTAGCATGCGATTGCACGGCAATTTTGTGGACGGTATAGAGCGTTTAAATTATACTGTAGTATAGTCATGCTAAAAACTTGCATGGAAAAAGTTTGATTTTTAAAATTGAAAAAAAACTATAAACCGTGAAATGCAAACGTATCTTGTTATTTCATAATGACTACAGAGGTATTCCAATGGGTATTTGGTTACGACTTGGATTGGTTTTGATTTTGATGAATATTCAACATGTAGTAGATGTGTAGATATAGTACTGGTAGTTGAACATATCCACGTTTACGGTTGGAGGTGATTTCTGATTCTCTATACAGAGACTGACATAGATCTCAGAAGTAAATGCACCTGGTTTAGGGGACTAGGATTTTTTTATTCCCGCGTGAATTTCAAAGTTCAAGTTGGAGCATAAAGTAAATAAGAAAAGTGTAAAAGTAGTTTGGATCACATTTTTGCCACATTCAAATTGTAAGAATGTTGTGTCTTCGTTTACATAGTGTGAAATGTTAAGTATCTCTTAAGGCCAACGCACACAACAACAGACGCACGTATGCAGATGGACAGACGGAGGAAAACTCGCTCCCCAGGTGATGTAAACATCTATCTGCATGCAGACCTACGGACGTCTGTGTGCGTTGCAACATCTAATAACCTGCGAAGCGAGTTTTCCTCCGTCCGTCTGCATACGTGTGTCTGTTGCTGTGTGCGTTGGTCTTTAAAGTTACCGAAAAAACAATAATGAAGAGAAGATTCATGAAAATATGACTCAGTAACACCGTTGATGGTTTATTTTGGTAACACCAAGTTAAATACCCCCGTCGCAGCAGACCTGCGTACTCAGCGAATTTCCAAATCAATAATATAATAATAATGATATATGACAGCTTTGATCAATATCTGTCGATAAATGTGAGAGTTATTTGCATATTCTCCATAAGATTACATGGGAAATAGTATGAAAGTTTGCTGCTGTGGGAAACATTTAAATTAGGAAATTCCAGCATAAACAATTTTTATTTTGATTATTATACCAATTTTCATAAACATCTGTTCATAAATAAAGAAGTTTGCGTATTCTCTATATGATTGACATGGTAAAAGAGTATGGATGTTAGTTGTCATGATAAACACATAAACTATGATTTTAAAGCATTTGAAGTATAAGATCTCAACCACATGAACGTAAATACCAAGTTTAATCCAAAAATATTGATTTATAAGTGAAATATTAATTTTCCTTCATTCTCCAT
Organism: Nephotettix cincticeps; assembly: GCA_023375725.1. NCBI lineage: Eukaryota > Metazoa > Arthropoda > Insecta > Hemiptera > Cicadellidae > Nephotettix > Nephotettix cincticeps. The sequence goes on from CM041786.1 coordinate 136,145,378, forward strand.
AAGATTAACATTGGAGTCCCAAAATACAACGTACAGTACTGTGTTTAGATTTTTAAATATATCTTTAACCGTTGGAGATAGAGAAAAACTTTAAGGTACTAAATTGTGTAGTTGTTTAAGCTGATTCTAATGGTGAAAGATAAAATTTTAAAATACATATGAAAAACGCAAAACCCCAATTTTTGACTACAACCCCCTCCCCAACTACCCGTTCCGATTGACCGATAAGTCCGATTTGACTGGTCCGGGATCATGAGACCTAAGGTAATACCTTCTTGCCTATGGCAAATTCGCTAAAAGCAGTAAGTTTTCGAAGTAGTGAGTCAAAGCTTGACTTTGACTAAGGATTTTTATATAGTCAAAGGTTCAAGTTGAGCTAGTAGGACTTCCTTCCAGCATGCGGCGCGGTCACCACAGAGTAAATAATCCAGCTTCTAGTGTTACAAAGAGGAAAATCTACTCCGATTTTTCTCTTCCGCCGTCTGATTATAATCCGATTCGGGGCGAAACTTAATCTTGACCCTTTCTTACCTCAGAGGCCTTGCGATGGAAGCCGTACAGAAATAAAACCGCCGAGAAATTAATCGTCCTGTCGGGGCGGGCTCGTCCGATGAGGACAAGCGTCCACGTCGTGTCGGTTGTCAGACAAACACAGACGAGTAAGACTCGTCAAGATGTCTATAAACTAAACCCATTGACTCTTATTGTTCTGTGGGTCGTCTTCGTTGTGGGGATTAACAATTGAAATATGAACTGTGTCAAGTTTATTCTTAAATCTAACAAAGTGACTGAGTAAATACAATTTCGAAGAATACTGTTGTAGAACGTATTAATTGTATTAGCAATACATAGCAAACAGGATTAGAAGTTAAGGATAGAAAATTGTACTGTCCATACGTTCTGATATTTTTGAAGGACCATTTTTAAATATGTACTCTGCAATCGCTCGGTTTCTTTATCCAAGGAATGTTATTTGAAAGTGTCCAAGCGGATTTCTTTGTGAAGTTAATTGCTCCTCATTGCTACCTTGAACCCGTTGTATCGTTTTATAATTAAAGAATATATGAATATGAATATAAATTGCTTATATGCTACAACTATCGTAAAGTAAATTCTGAAATAAACCCATTATTGGTTTCAGATATTATTTTGAATTATTGCGAGCACCGAATGCCCATTTTTATGAACTTCGACAGAGATGAGACAATCATCTGAATACGTACAAGGACTATTCTATACCCACTGTATCAAAATACTTTAATGTTTCGTTTACTGAGTGTTCGTGATCTGAAAAGTTGATGAGAGTTTTTTGAACAGTGAAGTTGGTATGGATGGCTCTTGATAGCCGATCTGTCAGTTTGAAAATAAGTTGTCTCAAAAGCTTGAGAATCTCTTGCCACTGAAAAGTCAAACAAACTTCGACCTTTTTGCATTTAGAACTGCGTAGTTCTACCATTTGTATACCGTACTGTAGTATTGGTAGTTGATGATATTCTTCTGATGCAGAAAAGTTTACATCGACGTTAATCAATTCACTTAAAAATCCCATCATTACAATATTTACCAGTGGAGTTGATTGCTATAGTTACCTTGATGGTGGAGTTTGTATGAGGGTCATTAGTATATGAGACGACGGAATCTTTACGCTGTATAAGACCATTCGCCCCATTTTTAAAACAGCCGTTTCCGTTCTGAAACCGTCAGACGCGAACCTTCCTCAGTTTGCTGGGCACGTGCTGGCCATAGTCATTCTCCTAAGTCTTTGGCCGTGTGAGAAGAATTTATACCGCTTTACGAGATTGGATTATACCTATCAGTTGCATCGTTAGTATTCCATAGTTTGTATGTGTGTGGTATAAGATCGGACTGTTTCATGTTTCCTTCTCTTTAGTTTGACCAACCTTGTGTTTCAGCTATATAGATATTAAATAGTTTTTAGTTTAGTTATCAAGGTACTCAAGTATAGAATTTGATTATGCCAACTGATTATCGTATCATTCGAACCATACCAATTTATACGAAAAACAATTGGTAAATGTAAATTTGGTAGAAATGTGTATTCCTACATTTGCTCGGACGAGTTCGTAAACCAGACATTTTGTGTTTTTTTCATATGTAATTTAAAATCTTATCTTTCACCATTAGAATCAGCTTAAAAAACTACTCAATTTAGTCCTTGTTTTTCTCTATATCCAACGGTTACCGAGATAATAACAAATCTAAACACAGTACGTTGTATTTTGGGACTCCAATGTCAATCTTAAGAAGAATAAAGAAAAATTAATATTTCACTTATAAATCAATATTTTTGGATTAAACTTGGTATTTACGTTAATGTGGTTGAGATCTTGCTTCAAATTATTACAAATCATAGTTTGTGTGTTTATCATGGCAGCTAACCTGCATACTCTTTTCCCATGTTAATCATGTGGAGAATAGAGCAAACTCCTTTATTTATGTACAGATGTTCATGAAACTTGGTAAAAATGGTCAACGTAAAAATATTTTATGCTAAAAATGCCTTCTTTTGTTGTCCTCACAGCAGCAAACCTGCATACCCTTTCCCATGTTAATCTTATGGAGAATAGGCAAATAACTTTCATATTTATTGACAGATATTGATAAAACTTGTCATATATATTATTATTAATAATATATTATTGATTTGGAAATTCGCTGAGTATGCAGGTCTGCTGCGAAGGTTGTTGTAATGGTAGAACGAATGTCGCAGTGGTCTACTCAGGTTCTCTTGTTGTCAGCACTCACTGACATTTCCGTGTTGTTTGCCCGCAGGGTTCGCCCGCTACGGCGTGTACTCGCTGCTGCCCAGCGACGTGTACGCTGCCCCTCGCTACGCCCACGCCCAGCCCGTGCCGACCGGCCCCGCCTACCACGGCATCCTGCCGCCCGCCCATAAAGGTAACCTATGCTCAACTCATTAGCTCATCTTGATCATCCATCATGTAAGCTTTATCTCTTCAATGGTAACCGTTTGCTGTAAAATACTGGATGTAAATATGGAACGCTCGAAAATCCCGCGATTGGGTTCAGAGGTTAGAGCTAGGATAATATTTAAGGAGTAGAAAAGATAAATTACTTTATGGTTCTGTAGGCCTCAGAAACATTTCAAAGTTCACTCCTTGTGTATATTAAACAACACACAAGGAAGAGAACAGGATAAGAAAATAAAATCTGATTCTCTACTAATGAGGAAAACTAATCTACAGTCTAGCTATGCAAAGTCCTGGATTTGAGTGGCCTAAAGAGGAAAGGATAGTAAAAGGGATGCTTCTCCTAAGAAGCGCATACTTACACCTCCTATACTTCTTATTCAGCTTGAATAAAGCTGATATAATAAAAAGAATTTAGGTGGTGCGAGCGAAAGTATGGACTATCTTAAAAAATGTTAATTCTAACTTTTATTTGTTGATTGTATCATAAACATGCTTTGGCATAATTTTTTCACGTTTTTAATGAAAACTTTTCTAGTTACAGGGTAATTAATTAGGAAATTTGACGTTTTTCGTACAAGGAGTGTGGGAAAACGGCTTATGTTTTTGAGCTGAAATTTTGGGAATGTGGGTGAATAACAGACCTTTTTACGTAACCTACAAGAAATTTTAAAATAAGAAAAAAATCGTTTCCTACAGGAAATGATTTTTAAGGCCACATTTTTGATCCGATAATCTTATAAAATATGTCATTTTGGAGGTCTAAAAATGTTTGAAAATATACAAAAAACAGAATTGTTATCTTAAACGAGTCACTCAGGAAGCTTGCACGAATCAACCACATATGCGGAACGTATACGCGTCACTAGCGCCGACCTAGCGGATTTCAGTTGTCCCTAACGCCGCTCGCACCGCTTTAAACCAAGATGAAGTGGAATCAGAAGTCGATCATTGAAATCGTAATAGAAAAGCTGAAGCCTGTCGGAGTGTGATACCTACCAGAGATGAGTCGTATCATCCACGACCTACGTCATAGACACCAGCCTGCACGGCAGGGGCGCAGTTACAAGTGGCGCGACACCCGAGCCGCTCTCCCCGCCCCCAGCGGGCCGCCCCGGGGCGCCGAATGTTCTCAGCTGTAAATTAACCGCTGGAAATCGATTTATCGATGTTCGCCGCTCGCATCTGTCGCGGAACCGGCTCCGGGCTCCACAGAAGACGCGGCGCACTTCCGGTCTAGTGCTGTTGATTAGTTTCGTTCCCTGTATGATCGTTATAACATTGTTAAGCCGGTGGAGTGGTTTTGCAAACAGGAGGGAAGGCCGTGAGTGGAGACAATTAGGGTTGAACTTTGATCAAACTGGGTCGCATCGGTTGAATAGAATAGCTGAGTATCGAGATGGGTCGAGGACTGAGAACTGAGGACTGATTGGTCAGATTCATAGACTTCCCTGGATTTGTAACGACACGTTTAGATACTTACATTACGTCTCTGACGACGCAATTAAACAGTTCAGGATTTTCCCATGGATTTCGATTGAGTTAAAAATGTATCTGTTATGTGTACTGTAATACGTTGTAGTCTTGTGTTCTCTTTTCTTTTTTTGGACAGGTGGTAACATTTTAAGAGTACCCCCGCTCCTGCGAGGGTTATGCGGTGACTCCACCGTTAGGCGGTGTTTACCCAAACTAAACCCACCTTCCCCCATCCGTCCAGACGTGTATGAGCAACTTACATACGGACAAATGGACTTTATTTGAATCACAGCATTAGCTTTTCAGCTGTAGCTGCTGGAATATAGCAATGGGATTATATAAGATTTTTGGCATGCTGTAAGTGTTTTTCCGTGGATAAAACAAGTTTAGGGCTTTAATCGTGAGTTACGGATATCTGTGTAGTTGAATTAGTAAGCCTTTGCCAATTTTCACCGTTACCTTGCGGAGAATGGAAATTAGTTAAAGATACCAGAAGTGGAAACTGACACTTTAGCAAGGTAGAAGCAAACATGTTGTGTCATTTATGGGGAGGGTGGGAATTGTTTCGTTCCCGCGACTTCCTTTGAACTTTTAATAGATCTTCAGTCCCTGAGTTCTTGTTTCGGTCAGTCTAAGTTTTTAGCACCTATCTGATTCCAAATATGATATCAATATATTTCTTGTAGGACAAAAAGTTCTAGCTAAATATTACTAACTTAATATATTAGTAATTACGTTCAAAAATGTTTCTATTTAATTTTTGTATTCTGATATATATTTTTGGAACCCAACTGAATAAATTCATTAAAGAATAATAGGGGAGAATCTCATTCAGTCCACCGTCTCCCTTCTGTTGTCTGATGTTGGTTGGGGGGGAGACACCCTCCAGACAGCTCTCTGCAGAGTTGAGATGGGTTGCTTATTGGTAGTATAAATATATTTAGGGCGGTATTTATAGAAAGGAAGCGTGTCTGAATAACATGAAAACACCCTGGACCAATCGCCGCCTGAACCGATCACATGGCCTCAATATTAGTATTTTGCAGTGTCAAATATAAAACTCCTTTCTTTCATAACTTATATTCCTTTTAATTCAAAGGTAAAAATTATTGTAAACTAGCTGACCCGGCGAACTTCGTAACGCCTAACAGTAAATAATGTCAACTTTAAGATTCGCCATGTTATGAAATAGAATAGCATTACGGCTTCGTTGTGAAAGATTAGATATTCTAGGTCGCGGTATAGTGAATAACAATACTGAAACGATAAGACAATCAATAACATTCCCACAAAACAAGTAAATCTGAGTGGATTCATTCACAATTTTCTACTCCAACCTAAACCCAAACGAAACCTAACTGCTTTATACGGGATACGGCTTTTATAGGAAAGATATACAACAGCTGATTGTTATACTGTAATAAGCGTAATTTGTATAAACATTGTAGTTATTTTTTATTTGGCCAACATATAAACATGTGACTTTTAATCAGACAGAAAATAAAAATATAAATACATAATCGCCCAAAACCGTAAAATACTAACGTGGTGATTAAAGCTGTTAATTTTGTACAGTATTTATTTACTTTATAGTTTTATATTAATGAATGATTCAGATTTCATTGGATAGTGAAGCATATTGCTAATGGAAAGTAAACCAACAGGTTGTAGCTTAAGAAATCAAATATTTTGATTGTAGAAAAATTTTTAAACAAACTTTTCCCTATAAGGTTAAGATAAGAAATTTAAAACATTGTAAAATGGAAACCTATTGAGTTTTCGCAAGTTTTTTTCACTAAAACCTTTCTGGACACATATAGAGCAACTTCCTAAAATTTCATGGCGATCGGATGTGTAGTTTGGCAACGGATTAAGGACATACATACATTAATTCATTTTTATATATAGATGTATTTTATTTGGCTATTCTAATACTGATTATATAGCCCGGTTAAGTCCGTAGCTTGTCACTGGAATGTTTAAATTCAATTCAATTTAAACTCTTGATTAAATAAAAGTTAAATAAAACATCACCATATAACCATAAGATATTTTATTTAGGATAAAATTGTTTTTTTGTGTAGCTGATTGTTTCTTTACGTCATATTTTTTAACAACATCTATGTTTGTCAGCTAAGGTTTTAATGCCATGAAGATAGAAGGTTTTTAGGATTGTTTGCGAATTTGGCCCAGTATACGCAAGGTTTTCGTACAGACGATACAAATCGAACGTTTAGAAATCCATTTGAAAAATGAGTGCATGTACTGACTGCGTCGTCCGTATTTTACAGCTGTTCCATTGTTGACTAATTTTATTTACGAACGTCCGTTTTTTATCATCCGTTCGAAAACGCATGTAGAAGAGGGTACTCGGTATATCTGTGAAATAAAACATACAAATGCTTTATTACCTTGTACATCTATTTATACTTGTTTACTTCGATTCGTTTTATATTAGTTACCGGTACTTGATGTAAATATATTCACGTATTTCAACACGCTAAACTGTAAATACATCAGTGTAAATGTATAAAATATATCCAATATTTTTTTTATTTTATTGTATTTTCATCTCAATTATAGTTTTCATTTTATTACAATTCATAAATGAAATATTGGAAAAACCAACATGTATTTTTCTTATTAAGTAAAACAAACTAAAATTTTTATAAAATTAAAAAATTTAAAATAATTGAAAAATATAATGTGTTTTTATTTTTAAAACTCTGAACAAATATGATAAAAATTTTGAATGTTTTAAAAGATTAAAACATACATATATAATATTTTTTTTATAAAATATTTTTTTATATTACATGTATTTTAAAAATTCAATTTTTTTATTATAGCACTTGGAATCATCTAAAATTCAATTCAATTACGTTTTTTTATTAAGTTAAATAAAAAAATCTAAACCATAGTTATTTTTAGGATATGTTTTTAGGATTGTTAATTTTTTATTATTATCAATATTTTTATGAAATGATATTTAGCTTCATTGTTGAGAACAAATTTGTGACGAAAAAACAAGTATATTTGAACAGCAAACCTGCATACTCTTTTCATGTTAATATATGGAATTAAAATCCGTTTTTTTTTATTGTACGATGTAGAAATTTATGTAAAAATAAAAATTTTTATGTACATCTATTTATTTTACAGGATTATTTTATATTTTAACTATAAAATAAAATAATTCACGTTTACACAGATTTTAAAATTGTATATATTATTTTTTATTATTGATTTAGAAATTATAAGTTCTTTTTATTTTAATACATTACCGTATTGAATGAAATAAAATAAAATTAGTCTGAAAATCCGATAATAGTCTGGAAAAAGTCATGAATTTACTTTTTAATGACACTCTGTAAACGATAAATGTTAGAAAAGGGCTTAAGTTTAGAAAAGGGCTAAAAGTTTAAAGGTAAATCGATGGCAATTTGAAAGATAATTGACGGTCTATTGTGGAATATAAAGCTTCTGGTATAAATCTAATAAGGACTAATCCTCGTAAATTCGACCCGACTACTAGTGATTCCATTGGAAGAACAGGAGAAAGAAATTAAAATTAATTTGGTAAATAACACATATCATGTCAGATTTCCTGTTCGGGTCTCAACTCATGGTTTTCTTCGCTTACGTAGAGGACACACGCCACTCTCCACACGTGACTGGTGACGTCACCGCACCATTCGCGGAAATCTTAGCAATCTTCCACCGCGCCTGTCAGGCCGTGACATTTCACCTGTCACTTGTCACACGTGTGTGCTGTGCAGGCACTAGGTCGTCGTGGGGAAATTCTGTTTCCACTTTACAACGACTTGCTTCGTGCTGCGGAATATTTATTCTGTTTTGATCTCTGGATCGCACCAGGTGTAGTTGTATTCAATTCATGTTCAGATTGGACCCACCAAACTATAAGCCAGGCGGTCTTAAATGAGAAATAAGATAAACACTATGTCAAAGTAGGAAACGTCCCGGCCGATGGGTGCGTTTTGGGAAAACAGCTGACTTATGATTGAATTTCATTTGTGGTACAGGAGTATGACAATCTGCCTACGTTGTCAATCCACCAGGCACATTATATTTGCAGCGGGCAGATTTCCAGAGTCGATCACAGCTGGATCACGATCACCTAAAACCAATGAGTGAATAAGGCTGGAGTGTGTTACCGACAGATCGCTTAGTAAAGATGTCATATAGCCACAATTTACAGAACAGTGTACGGGGTTTCTACATGTTTGTGTATATCGGAAGAGTATACAAACCCAAAGAGGACAAATAATATGAATTTCTATTCTGTTCTCGTGTGCTAAACCGTCCTATTCCCCCACCCCCATTTTTGGAGAGTAGATTGCTAATCTAAGTCTCTGAAATGATAACTCGTCAAATATTTAGAAAGAATGTTAAATACAAATAATATTTTGGTTGTATAAAAATGTTATTTGTAATAAAAGTGTAATGTTAAATGGTAAGGTTAAAAATAAACCAATTGCTTCATAATTTTTTTTCCAGGGAAGACCTTGAGAGAGGTGCTTCCTACCTTTTCCCGTTATCAAGACGTATTGTGTGGTAATGTGATATGTTACCCGTTCCAGAATGCGTGTTCACGTACCCTGGAGGCGGTCCAGGCTCGCCCACCACCTACGGCGCCCCCGTCGTGGAGCGCGGCATCTCGCAGCTGCAGGAGCTCATGGCCAAGGGGCTGGACAAGAAGCCACGACACCTGGAGCCCGCGCCTGAGCGGCGACCCAAGCGACGCTCGTGGGAGTCCGCCCCGCAGGACGACTCGGGCTGCTTCTGCAGGGAGAAGACACCGGCCGGTGAGTGAAATATCTGTTATTACTCTTGAGTTGTCGACGGGACGTTACATGACAGTACGAGACTGTTTTACTGACATGACAATATGAGACTACTTTACCGACATGACAATATGAGACTACTTTACCGTCATGACAATATGATGATATTTTACCGACATGAGACTACTTTACCGACATGACATCATGAGACTACTTTACCGTCATGACAATATGAGGCTACTTTACCGACATGACAACATGAGACTGCTTTACCGATACTTCGTCGAGTCATTTACGGGCCTTTGTTGGTTTTTAGGTGAATCTGTGTTATTTTAAAACTTTAAATAACCTCTTAATTGACTTTGTAGTATTGTATTCTAATTCAGAAGTACAGATGGTGCCATGAGTCTGTGCTCGGGGTTATTATAACTTTTAACTTTATAACGTTTAAGGAATATAAATACTTACTTTTTCAGTTAGTTGACTTGATTGGTTTATTTCAGCTGAATATCTTGTTGACGAGCATAATGGAGTGAGCAAGCTCAACCTATAGAACGACTAGTAGCGTCAGAGCCGCGCACAGACTAATGAAATTGTCTGTAGTAGCAATGAAATTAGGCGGGTGGTTGACTCCTAATTTTTAGCCGTCATTGTCGTTGTCGTTTGCGTAGTTTTATAGTATGGTGTTGAAACACGAAGAACAAATTTATCGCTGACAGATTTTCTTATCAGTGTGAGTAAATGATTTTTATACTACAGTACATTGTATACATAGTGTAATTGGGTGTGTTAATGTTTACGTCAAATTTACATTACGTCTACGAATATTCTATTTTTAAACTTCCAATTGTATGCCAAAGTTCTCGTTTTGCGCTTTTACGTCGAAAAATACTAAAATACAGTATAACCATAACTTTTTGTCTTTGGAGGGTGTGTAATTCACCGTTTGACCGTAACACCGTTTCAAACTATTCTTTAGGTTTTTATAAAATTTTTATTTTACTCTTTCAATTCATGCATTTTTTCAATTAATGAGACCGATTGAATTCTGTGTTCTGTCGAATTTTGATATTATTATTCAGATCAATCGCATGAAATTCAATATAGTAGAAAAAATACTATATTCATCAGACTTGGAAATGTCATGTTAACGAGAACTCTTTGTAAGTCATTGAGAATAATTATTACATCAAAGCCGACATACGGTCCATAATAAACACCAAACCCCTTCAAAGGGATTTGAAACATAGGTATCCAGTTTTGTTATGTATCCTGGTGTTGCTGCATTGCTGCCTGCACGTTTCGGATGTTTGCCCGCAACGAATTGGTGTATTGCGGGACAGGTGAATGTATCGTACGGCTTGTAGGCGCATTTGTCCCCCTCCCTCCACATCCCTTTGATATTGAAGCCCTTTATGACTCTGTCGTCAGTGCCAGCGCTGTTTTAGATTCGGAGGCCTTTGAAACGCACCTCATTTTGTGTCGGGAGTTCCTGTAATAGTCCTGTAAAGTGCTGGTTTTATTTGCAGAAAAGGACGCAATATTTGTATAAACGCTACATCGTGGTATTGGTCTGATTTTAGACTTCACATAAATTCAAATCTGGAACATTATTTTTGCCAAAGGAAAAACTATCTCTTCGCTTTTGTACTATTGTATCACAACGTGTAAACGTATCGAAAACCGATAAATATTGGTATCCATTATAAAAATAGGAAAACTGTCAGAAGGCATTGAGGAACACAAAGGACCACATTTGATCAAACTGCATGTATCAATCGGCACTGAAGTTTATTTTAACATTATTAGTATTCAAACTTGTTTTGCTAATTCCAACTCAGATGAAGTATGCATCCATGAAGTGTAATGCTTCAGCCGAGATTTGTAGTGAAGTTCGAATACAACGATATTATAACCAACTATCTACTAAGAATTAATCACTTCTTGCAATTATTACGTTGGCAGCCTTGCAACAGCCGATGGACGTAATCGATAATGTATTGCCCAACATTTCCCTTCCTTTCAGAGTTTTCGTAGCCTCAAGATTTACGATCTGTAACGTAATTCAGCGTTCTAAGGTCATAACTCCATCAAATCACACTCCAATAGTAGCAATTATACAGGGTGTTCAGTAAAGTCGGGGACAAACTTCAAGGGATGATAGTACTCATCAAAATAAACAAAAAATATCCAATAAACATGTGTCGAAAAATTATTCGTTTAGCCGCTAGCCGCCATTTTGTATTTTTTACAAAAATCATTATATGTCAAGAACTATTTAAGCTACAGACATGAAACTTTGCACACATCTTTATTGGCCAAAGATTAAAATATTATCAAAGTATCATTTAGTTTGATTTTATATTTTCGAAATGGCGGCGGTGAAAAATCCTTTAATTACAATAACTAAAAAACCATGAACTTCATACAATTCTACGAAATATAATATGATTGTAATTTTGATTTCAAATCTAAGGACATTTTGTCGAACGAAATCCGTCCACGGATAAGCAAGAAAATGCACTTTTAATGAGCACCGCCGCGCGGTGGTGGCGCTTGGGCTCTGTCAGCTGACATTAAAAGATTTTGTTTAACAATATATCGTTAGATTCGAAATTAAAATTGTAATGTCTTGTAAAATTTTTATAAAATTAATGTTTTTTGTTATTGAAAATAAGATTTTGTAACCGCCGCCATTGTGAAAATATAAAAGAAAAATAAATAATATTTGGCCAATAAATATCTGTGCAAAGTTTGATTTCCGTAGCTTAAATGGTTTTTGTGATATAACGATTTTTGTAACAAATACAAAATGGCGGCTACACGCTAAACGACGGATTTTCTACTTATGTTTATTGGATTTTTTGTTTATTTTGATGACCGCGACTTTAATGAACACCCTGTAAACTCGTGTCTGTCTGTTACCAAGATCGTCTCCACAATGTCCAACCATCTACTCTCTAAAGCTAATCTAACTGGTGAATAGCCGTTGAAAATCACTCTGATTTAAAATGAATTTTCATCCAAGTATTAAAAATCGTTTATTATAATATTTTACCTACTAGTAATTATGAATTTGATAACCAGCATTATTGTGATACAGATCAGGATTCATTATTGTGCGCACTAAATGAGTTTCACAACGTCGATGTTTTCCGGTTCCCAAACGAGCAATGCGGCGAGTTGGCGGGAAATGTCGCCTTGGCAACGCGCAAGGTCACGTGTTCGCGTGAGCGCCAACGCGGGAAGTGAAATATCGCCATCCGGCCCGTGACAATTGAGAGGACCATTTTTTACGAGACATGCGACATGCGCCCCCTCCACCCACCTTCCACCAGTTTACGATACATCCGAAATAAATACATGTCCAAGTAAAAATATACACCTAAATGGCTACTACCATGACCTAATCTACCATGACAGTTGACCTTATTTGAGCATATGATTACAAGAGATTCTTGGGTACCACGCAATGTGTCTCCTAACGTTTGTTAAATATTTCGTCTAGTATATGGATGGTATATATTGCCATGTTTATGTAGGATATGTCTCTTAACGGTCTAAAAGTCAAATCTCTCATAGAACTCAGTTTAAGGATTTTAAACTCTAAAATTTTTCTTTCTCAAGGATATATGATTTTCTTGTAGTAATCCAGGGGGTATACTTGGTTACGAGAAATCGATTGGTACATGTCTCAAAGATTTATGTTAATGGCCTTGGTGTAACTGCAGTTAACCCAAACAAAAGCTTTAGGTTGTTTTCAATTTTATTGTATAATTCGTAAAAATAATGAATGTCTCATTTTTAGGTTAGTTTAAACACAACCCGATTGACATGAATGTTGAAATGAAAACATTATTTATTCAGGTGTATAAAAACTATTTTAGTTACATCAACTGTAAACACAGTTTACAGTGAGTACATAAGTGTGTTTTAATTGAGCTAATTACATGTTTTATTCTATCGGAGCAAAGCTCGGTCCCCCGGTACTCAGCAGCAACTCCGGTGCATTTTTATTTCCTCTCGAGTGCAGCGTAACGACTCCACGAGTGTCTGTGAATAACTGAACTGTGAAGTAAGAGAAACGCAGCGGACTGAAGTGCTTGCAGGGAGGGAACCACTGAACCACCCTTCTTTGAGAGGGGAACCCCCCCGGCCCTCAGTTCTCCTCCCCTGTTGCAACCCTCTTGTCCGCGATTACGTCGTGTTTTCGCCCCACTGCTTTTAGCTCGTGCTCACTATTAATAAATTTGAAGGGATCAAGCGTTATACGACTAATTACCGTGGTATCGGTGTTCTTTTAAGATTTCGAAAATTAAAATAAATTACTGTAATTGGGTTTATGCACGTTGACGACGGAGGAAAATTCAGTGGTCCGAATTTATACTCTATATTTTTTTATAGTTTTCAGTCATTTTAAGCAACGGCGAAGGAAATGTAACAATATGAATAAATAATTAGGGATTCATCACTACATGAACATCAGGTTTTCTTCACTCCATTTGCTCCTCTAATGGATGAAAACAGCGGGGAATCTAAAAGTTTGGAGGGCAATCTTAGTTTGCGAGGGTTTGGATGCAGTTTAGTCATGTTAAATGTTGATATGTTTGATTGAAACGTCCATGACAATGCATAAAAGTATACTTCTCTGATACATGTAGGATGTACGTATTGAGTTCTACAGACGGGGACTGTGGTGTGTCCTGAAATCCAGCAAATTGGAGGTCACGATATGTGGATAGCTGTAACCGATGGTCGATGGATGTGATATTCTCCTCATTATTAGACAAATTCGTAATTCAGAGGTAGTGGTTCGGACTCCACGTTAAACTGTAGGTCCCTTAGATATGCCATTGACTGTTGGGCTATTAATTAACAGTTCTGTCTAAGGAACATGCCAGCCTTAGGCAGTGACAAGACTGCAAGATTGCGTTACAATCATCCTACACTCAATTCTTATATTTGGCCTAAAATACCTACCTGGGTAGGTTGGCTTTCAGTTAAAAGTACTGTATAAAGTATTGAGACTCCGTGACAAGGGCGTGGGATCATATTGATTGTTCTCACTTGTTCTGCTGTTATTGCCTATGTTTGGCCTAGGCGGATGCATCAACGGCTGTGATAGAAATTCGCGTGTTTCGGAACATTGAGAAGACTATAATTAATTATTGTTGGAACAGCAACTAGTCGCTGCGTCCCATCCACGAGTTTTGCGTTGCTCTCTGCTTCTCTCTCCAATACTCCAATGTTCCAGGTCCCAGTCGTGAGGTCGTGTTTCCACACCCTCACAGCACTTCCGCGCCCAGCCGGTCACGTGACACGGGTCACGCCGCCGCCCGCGGCTCAGGCTCACTGGAGTACAATCTCCAAACCGGTCTCCTCAGTCCTCTGCCCGCTCTAATCCTTTCGAAACCGGTCCCCCTCCACTCCCACCTCTCTCTCGGTCGGCAACCGGTTCCTCGGAGATGTTTAGAGATGTTCTGCACCCAGGAGTTATCGCCGTATTTTCACGGGTCGCCTCCGCCGGCGCGGTTGACCGTGGCGACCCGACAGGCTCGCTTGTTATTCGACCACGGACATGAGAAATAATATTATTTTATTTTGTCTGATTTTGGTTGCTTTTAACCATTTTGGCGGGCTTTACATGACCGTAATTTTATCTTGAGAACACAAAGGCTGTCTTCACGTCAATCCCACATAGTTTTGGATGATCAAGTTTCTTTCTCACCAGAAGTGGTTGAACTTGTATTTTCAAGTGGTCTTTCGTTTGGCAAGTGCATATCACGAGCATTTGAAGGACGGGTCCTAGGTATTGATTTGGAGGCTCCGGAGACCTTGTTTGAAAATAAAATGTAACCTTATTTCTGACGTCCTATAATCCAGCTACTTGGAGGTCACGAGTTGTGGATAGTTGTGAGCGATGGTCGGTAGATGTGGTGTTCTCTTGGGTAGATTAACGTCCGCACAGTTGAATACTAAGTTAATCCGCGAAGACCATCCTGAAAAATTAGACCAATTCGTAATTCAGAGGCCGTGGTTCGGATTCCACGTTAAACTGTAGGTCCATTAATTGCCATCGGCTGTTGGGCTATTAATTAACAGTCCTGTCTAAGGAACATGTCAGCCTTAGTCAGTAACAAGACTACAAGATCGCGCCACAATCTTACACTTCATCCTCATTCATACACTTGGGTTAAAATACCTACATCGTTGCTATTTCAATAATCTAATCTAATCTAATCTTTCCATGATGTCGATGCAATCTTACCTATCTACGTACAAGGGAATCAGAGATATTCTTTTACGTTTCGCTGTGGTCTATGTGTTGTATATCTTAAATCATAATTACAGCCGCATCTAAAGGGTCGGATGACGCTCTAGCGACCTTTAGAGGTTACAAATCATAAACGAGTAAGAACCTTCCTATTTTTAACGGCTTTGTTGTAAATCATAGATATTTTACGTTTACAATGACGTATGACTAACGACTTCCTCCGCGGGACTTCCACAAACACCTCGGAACCTTCAAAGGGCCGAGTCCAAGGGCGTCCGACGTTCCGGGAAGGGAGTCGCTCGCCACGCTAGTTACCGACGTTTTTGTTTCCCCTCTAAATTATTTCGGTTCGTTTATGGCTTCGGTGGATGAGGTGTTGTCGGGTCCTGGGATGCTCTTGAGCCGCAGGTTGGCCTCTGGGTGTTTGGAACCTTTCACTGCAGAGTAGATGAGTTTGGAGTACGAGGGTTCGTCTACTATGGCGAAAGGGAGCTTCTTGGCAGGCTATGTTTATAGGTTAATCTTTTTTTGTTTGGAATGCCTATTTCTCGGAGCTCATTTTTGGTTGTAAGATACTACGATAATCTGCACACAAGCGCGGAAGACCTGTGATTCGCCCAAATGAAGTCCATTTGCCCGTTTGTAAGTTGCTCATACCTGGACGGATGGGAAAGGTGGGTTTAGTTTGGGTATACACGGCTTAACGGTGGAGTCACCACATAACCCTCGCAGGAGCGGGGGTACTCGTAAAGAGTTACCACCTGCCTCCCCAAAAAAACCCAGTAATGTTGAGATGTATCTCAGCGGTGACAGTATACTCGCACAATTCTTCAAAACCATTTTGTTAAATTACTCGCTTAAAGTAATAGTTTTATAGTTTTAGATGTTTATATACCAACTCTAAACGAGGTTACGAGACCTCGGGTAGACGGTACACGGGACCTTCTCTAATGTTTCGTCGGTAATAATATCCAAAACGATAGCGGAATCATTGTGAATGGGAATTTTTGGTTGTTCCATCTAACCTCTAGATTGTAGTAAAAAAAATAATATCATGTCTGTAAAACTTATAAACATGATAACCCGGCTTTAAAAGGTGATGGTGCTACGAGTCTAGGACTTTTGGCAACCTCGCCATCGCAGGGGGCTATAAAAGTGTCAAAACCCATGGTCCGGACTTTTGGCAACTGCTGTCTTCCCTGGTGGGGATTTCAGGGATTTCGTTCGTGTCGGACGGGGTTGAGAAAGCACGCTAAAGAAGGGCGAGAGGGGAGGCGGCGGGCGAAGACAGACGAAGAATAACAAAGTACAAGTATGATACCCCATTCCTTTTAAGTGTGAGATTACTAACCGTCTAAGAACTGTCGTGTCTGCCGTCTAGTTTGCACTATGTTTAGAGGTACAATATTTTTAATTGTATCAGTCTTATTTTTAAAACCATTCCTTCTTGAGAAAAGAATTAACGATTAATATTTCTTTAAAACCAGAAAGACTTGAAACTTTCAATTTATAATACTGTAATAATTTTATAACCAAAATAAAGATATTCACGAAGTCATTTAAACAAATTATACTGTCATACACTTTGTTTTATTCGTTACAAATACAATTGGTATAAGACATTTAAGAATGCAGGCTTTATATATAAATTTCACTGTAAATATATTTTTTATAAATTATTAATGTGGTCACAAACCTCTTTGTCATAATTTAAATTTAAATTCTCAGCTAGGTGCAAAAAGAGCACTAAGTACTGTACATAACAAAATATTATTCAAACCTTAAAATTCTAAAAGAATAATGCAGAGAGAATAAATACAATGAATAGATGAAATCATCTGTTACAATTGTACAATACGTTATGTTGTTACAATACGAGGTGTATATCGACTGTCCCTTGCCGTCTCGCTCTTACATCTCCTGATTTCGGTGATTCCGGAGCGAGGGAGGGACTTTAAGGGATAAGAGTGATAATTTGTGGGACTAAAAAATGAGGCAGGCATTGTCAGGGAGAAAAGAGAAAATTTTCGGGATGAAACCGAGGTTGCCAAAAGGCCGCAGACGAGGGCTAATTAGGGTTCTGACCCTCGGTGGGGATTGGGCGGTTGCCGAAAATCTGTTTCCATGGTCCTGCGGGCTGAAGGGGCCTTCACTCCCTCTTGGGTTTGGGTTCGAGTAGCGGTGGTTGGTGCTGAAATGCACTATTCGAGCCTGCACTCGCCTGCATTGCAAGTCCAAGTCCCCAAAGAACGACTTGAACCGAAATTCAAAATTCTATCCTCGTATACAATTGATTTCCCTAAAACCTTTTATGAAAACCGGTTCTTGATTTATTTATATTCATTTCGGACTAGAGACAGGCAGGTTTTATATTCTCGTAGTTATGAAGTTCAGTGGACGCATCGCAGATGTACAGCGTACAGCGGAGGTAGAGCAGAAACATAGGCGCCACCCTCCACCCCCCCACACCCTCACACTCTCTCTCTCTCTCTCTCACACACACACACACACACACACATACACAACCTCCCCCACCTGTCATTCTCCCTCTCTCTCACTCGTCCCCCCGTTTTATTGTTGACATTTGTTTCACGCTGGGTGATGGGAGGGGGCATTGCAAGGTGAAAGCTTTGTTTTTGTCGCCAACGTGATGCATCGGATGCACTTTTATTGTTATGCGCGTCCACGTTACCACGTTTCACTGAAACTCTTTTTTCCCTTTTTTCGAGCTGTACCTCCGTGAACTCAAGTCAACTTAAATCTCTAAACATTTGGTTGTAAAACAAGTGAAATTCTATTAACTGTTTTATAAATTTTGCTTTTAAACAGGTTTTCTACCACTAAATCTACAGTTTAAGGATTTTGGTGAGCGAAAACACTTTTTTCGGGAAATTATAAGAAGAATTATCCGCCACGCCATATTCAAACCTATTGATAACTAAGCTAACTTGTGACTTCTTGTATAACATCAACAGAACTTTTTCGTAATGGCAGATATTGGCTGTATATAAGGCCACTTATCCTAATTCTATCATAGCTTTTATTATTATAACAGTGGATGTTAATCCCAAGCCAATTCTTCGGAGCTAGGTCTCTTCGAATCATAATTGTTATTGTTATTGAAAATATCAACTTTTTTACTAGTTATAACCTTCTAGTATTTGAAATCATTCTCTCTCACACTTCTTTTCCTCACAATTTCATTATTATACTCATCTTTCATCACATCTTGAATTTCATGGGTATCTTTGATATATTAAAGTAGAATGTTGGAATAGATCTTTTAGAATGAAAACTTTTAGCTCGTTTATTGCATTTTTATCCGTCGTTATTTATAGAATAGTTTGCGAATTAAATGATATTTTTATTTGATTTGATTCAGTAAAGTACCTTATAATTTTTAATTGCTTGATTGAAATGGAAAGAACAACGTATAGATGCTATCACAATATTCAGTAGAATGACGAGCAAAGCTTTCTACGCATCTCTTTATTTTCCATACTTGTATGTTATGGCCTAATATAGTATTCGTTTGATTTTCATACCTACTACAATATCCCCTTTTATATATAGTACTGCATGTATCCTTCCAGCCTCATCTTTTACTATATTCCTCTCACATCTCTCCAAGTTCTTTTGTCCTCAGTGACAATCGGTTTAGATATTTTCGTTGCGATATTTTTTTATACAGCTGATGGATCTCTCATTCCCTTCCACCTCTATGTGCCTTCCTCGGTTGCTGCTAACTGTATGATTCCGTTTTGGCTTCTGGCTCAGTGCCTTCATTTATCTTACATTTCATCAATTCATACTAGACTAACGGTTAGCGACATGGAAGTGCATGAGGTCACAGATTCGAACCCCGGTATGTCTACAAACGTTGATGGGTTTGGACAGCTTTCCCTTCCATAGTGATACATTATTCTCCTGTAATAATGAGGTGATAACAATAGTCCATCCTCATGACCTACGCTTCCTTCTGTTCCAGTGTCGCCCGGATGTTCTCGCACCACCCCCGTCAGCCTGAGGCCCGCTCCCCAAGTCAAGAGGGAGGCTGCCACCCCCGCCCCCGGGCACACCCCCTGTCAGGTGGCCGAGGTCACCACGTCCGCCGTCAAGGTCAAACAAGAGGTGCTGGACACGCCCCTGTCAGTTACCTCGGTTCCGGGTAAGTGCCTTCCACCTCCA
The DNA here is from genome assembly GCA_023375725.1 of Nephotettix cincticeps. Classification (NCBI taxonomy): domain Eukaryota; kingdom Metazoa; phylum Arthropoda; class Insecta; order Hemiptera; family Cicadellidae; genus Nephotettix; species Nephotettix cincticeps. The sequence continues at coordinate 136,165,072 of CM041786.1, forward strand.
TATCCATAACACACATACTGTAGCTATCTTCCAGTAGACCACATACAAGTTCTAGCCACCGAAACCTTAACGCCAATAAATGTCTAAACTCGCTTTCTAATGGGTCTAGTGATAAACTTTCCTCACCTGGCCTGACTTCAATGCAATAATTACACCCTAAATCTTCTTTGGCAGATGGTAACTCTTTATGAGTACCCCTCTCCTGCGAGGGTTATATGGTGACTCCACTAATGGTGGAGGGTTTGAACACCCTATATAACTTTATTACCTTATTTTCTACTTTTCGTTTGGTTTCTCCTAAAATATAGCATTTACAATAGCTTTCTTTTTGATTTCTTGAATTTTCGTAACTAGGCCTAGTCATGTCACAGCTGACCATACTTCTTTGAACGCTACTTAATTGCCAACCACTCATTTTAAAGTACAACCGAATTTTTAACTTGTATTTTGTATTTGTTTAGTTGGTTAGTATATATAATAATTAAACGCGATGTATTTTTATTGAGGAATAGAACATTGTTGAATAAGTAAGCATTTTTAGGTGAGAAATAACCTTCACTTTTAAGTTCTTACATTAGAACAAATAATGAATGCTAATCGAGATTTTTAACCGTTAGTAATCAGTGAGCGTATTTAAACTGTGTGTCAGCGTCAGAAATGACATCTGTCAACAGTCGGCGCATTTGCAGGTGGCAACAGGTGCATTAACGTCAATCTTCTTGACTTGAGTAGTAGGTTGTCTTAATCTATTATAATTATACATTGTAAGTTTATAGTTTTCCCTCATCTACAAACGTGTTTAGCTGTAGAACGTTGGAACAGTATCGGGCCTAGTGCACGGCCCCGCGGTACGCCACGGTGTGTTGTGTGTTGTAGCGGGGCGCGGCGCGGCGCGGTGTGTTGTTGCCCGGAGTATTGATCCGGCCCGGGCATCCGTCTCTCCCGCCGCGCTGCGTAGCTGCTGCGCCTAGCCTAGCCTAGCTGCCGTGCCGCAACCGATAGTTCCGTGTTTATGTTTATGTTGCGGCCGACAGTGCAGCGACCCGTCCCCTACCGGACAAAACTGTCCCAGTATTTTAATTCTTATTCAATACTAGCAGTAAGCCCGTCCTTTGTAAGGGTTGTAGGATTCAGTTTGAAGAAGAAAGATCATCATACCAAAATTGTTTATGCTAGAAATGTCTACTTTTAATTTCCCCACAGCAGCAAACCTGCATAAAATAAATGAATACCCAGCATTATTATTTAGCATTGCATAACAATTAAATAGATTTGAACATTTATACCATTATTATTATTAGTTATACGTTAAAATAACTTTTTAATACAGTATGATTTCGAAATGGGTTTAAATCAATGACCAATATAAACTAACTAATATTGATTACAAGCTGTTTGTTTTTATTTCTATTAAATCTTTAAACTGCACAGACAGCTGATTATTGCCAGTAGGTTATTTATTTAAAACTGAAGCAAAATGCGACCAATATCGCGTAATAGTGGGTTTTTAAATGCTCGTTATTTACTTTTCAAGGGTCGGCGGACACTTTAAAGCCTTTAAAAACCTTCTCTGGAATGTATGAAATAAGTTTCATTGTTATCAGTTCTCCCGGTTTTTCGGAGAAGACGGCGTAAAATGCCCTTGGAGCGTCGCAGACACAAATTGAGATAAGACTAGTTTCGGCTTCTCTAACGCATGAAACGTAAAAACTAATTCTGAGCAATGTACAGACAAAACTCTAATTTTATTTATATAGACTAGCTGACCCGGCGACCTTCGTAACGCCTGACAGTAAATACATGTTAACTTAAAGATTGGCCAAGTCGAATAGCAATACGGCTTTATTGTGAAAGGTTATGTATTCTGGGTCGCGGCATAGTGATTAACAATACTGAAACGATAAGACATAATATTTAATATTCCCACAAAACAAATAAATCTAAGTGGTTTAATTCACAATTTTCAAACCTAAAGTTATAATAAACGTAATAGGTATATATAAACATTGTAATTATTTTTTTATTTAGCCAACATATAAACACGTGACTTTTAATCAGACAGAAAATAAAAATATAAATACATAATCGCCTAAAACCGTAAACTATGAACGTGGCGAATAAAGCTGTTCATTTTGTACAGCACATATTTACTTCATAGTTTTACATTAATGAAAGATTCAGATGGCATGGCATAATAAAGCACATTGCTAATGGAAAGTAAACCAATCAGATGTTGCTAAGAAATCAAATTTTTTCATTGTAGAAAATTTGTAAACAAACTTACTCTCCATAAGGTTAACATTGGAAATTTAAAACGCCATAAAATAGAAACTAGCAACGCATAAAGGACATACATACACGCATTCAATTTTATATATAGAGATTGAGATTGTTATCTGTAGGCTGATGGCCTGGCCACGGTGCCAGTGATGATCCTGGCTACTCAGCTTGCCGTGGTCATTGAGTCATAAAGATTTTATTATGCGAGGGTGGCCACCGAGCCCCGTCGACTCTCCGGTACCAATACTTCTTACACTAGATCGATAGTCTCACGTCACCGCTTGTTCAGAAAGTAAAACCGAATTATCAATTACTGATATTTCATACTTTATGAGACATAACAACTGAAAAAAACTAGAATTCGACGTACATGGAAATAGTTTAAAAATTTTGTATGTCTGTACACAGTTCATCAAATAGTGTGCAGGGTCTAATAGGTCTACAACCCGTTTATCTTTCCCAAAGAATGCGATATACAAGCATTTTTCTCTTTCTTTGGCTCATTATTTTCTGAGTCACTCATGATATTCTAGATTAACCCTCCAACGGTTCACTATTGGACCCCTTGAGGTTCACCGTTTCTGGCACTTTTGCTAAAAAATTCACATGAAATACTAAAAATACACTAACTAGAGCATATTAATACCATTTTAATCCACATTAAATTATCTGTAAGAAAATAATAATATGTTTTATCTTTATTTTTATTTTGATGGGTGTATCCACTTGATATTAATAAAAAAATGTTTTTCAAACAATTTCTCAAAGTTCGCTCCCCCACAAAGCACAGAAAATAAAAGCCAGTCATAAATTAATTGTATATAGCAAAGTTTTTCAAAATTTCATAAGGAAAATTAAAAATATATAGTTTTAGGGCCTACACACTCAAGTCACTGCTATCCTATTTTAAAATTGTGAAATTAACATCAGAACAGCATACAAACGCGACGAGAACGTGTAACGCAACCATTGTAAACAAAGCGACATAACCGCGCAACAGAAGACAGATAATTTAACTCACACAGAACTCTGACGCATAGAGTAAGCCACACAAGACAGACATCGGCATTTGGCATAATATTTAGCAAAATCTCTATTTATAATAAACGGTATCAGTGGACAGACACATACTTTCTCCCTTAAGTCGACTTAAACGACAATCTGTAATAAATAATCATATTCTTTAAAGTTTATCTAAATATTATTTAAAAATTTGTTGTTTCAAACACAATCATCCAATATTTGAAAATAAAAAGTGAAACAAAATTAAATTAATTCAATGTAGTTTTAACCGAAAATATATTCGCACCATTGCTTTTTGTAAAAGCCCACCTACCGTCGTAGGTCTGTAGTTTGCTCCAAACTGATAAAATTAAGGTAACTGAACTGGCTACTAGGTTAAGGTTGGGTTGCACTTAAAAAAAAGAAACAAACTATATTATTTTTTTAAAACAAAACTGTAACTAATGTCATATGTATCGAGCCGTGTGATACATATGCAGTGTTGTGTTTCAGTTGGAACAATCCTCTATTGTTTCTAGTGACGCAGTTTCAGTGTTCACTGATCGCTTGTTGGTCATTACGGTTTAATGGTAATGAGAACGGCGACGCTCTGGCTGGAGGCATATCGAGCATGGCGCATTGGATAATTCGAATACAATTAGACTATGGAATTGGTTTGATTAATTTTGATTACATACTAAAAACTGTTAGTGGTTTAGGTTCAGGAATACGTGGATTTGGTTTCGTGGAAAAATCGATTGCGGATAAAATAACATAAATAATTATGATGATGGATCTGAGCGAATTATTATTTACATAAGTGAACAGTTAGAAGTAAGTGTTCTAACTGCTGGAGCAACGGCGTCTGCTTTCCGACTGCAACCCTGAATCGTCAATTTAATACCCGGTATTACTGATTCAATAGATCAGTGGTCCCAAATTGTGGGTCGCGACATTGGCCCAAAAGTAAATTTAATTCTAAAAGCAAATACGTCATTTACCGAATAAACGAACTCAAATAATTTACAAATACCCCCGTCGCAGCAGACCTGCGTACTCAGCGAATTTCCAAATCAATAATATAATAATAATATATGACAAGTTTTATAAAAATCTGTCCATAAACATGAGAATTATTTGCCTATTCTCCATAAGATTAACATAGGAAAGAGTGTGCAGGTTAGCTGCTGTGAGGAACACTGAAAGTAGTCATTTCTACCATAAATATTTTTTATCTTAACATTTATACCAACTTTCATCAACATCTGTCCATAAATAAAGGAGTTTGCCTATTCCCTATATGATTATTATGGGAAAAGAGTATGCAGGTTTGCTGCCATGATAAACACATAAACTATGATTTTTTAGCACAAATGTATGGATCTCAACCACATGAAGCTAAATATCAAGTTTTATCATAAAATATTGATTAATATGGGAAATATTAATTTTTCCCTATCCTCCATAAGATTAACATTGGAGCCTCAAAATACAACGTACTGTGTTTAGATTTTTTTATATCTCGGTAACCGTTGAAGATAGAGAAAAACTTTAAAGAAATTAATTGTGTAGTTTTTTAAGCTGATTCCAATGGTGAAATATAAAATTAGAAGGTTTTAAAAATTACATGTGAAAAACGCAAAAAACCCCATTTTGGGGTACAAAACCCCCCCAAACTACCCGTTCCGATTGACCGATATGTCTGGTTTACGAACCCGTCCGAGCATTTGTAGGAATACACGTCTCTACCAAATTTGGTCTCGATCGGACCATTTTTACGAGAGTTATCGTGTTCACAGACACACACACACACACACACACACACATCACCCACACACACACACATATACACATATATATATATATATATAATATATATATATATAAGATACATAAAATTTTAACGACTATTGTTTTTGGACTCTGGGCACCTAAAGACGAAAAATTAACATGGTCCCGGGCTTAAGTCTTACCATGAGACCTACGGTAATAGCTTCTTCCCTATGGGAAATTCGCTAAAACTAAAACTACGATTTATCTTACAGTTCATCTGAGGACATATGCGATTGAGTTAAAACACAAATTGAAATACAAAAGAATATTAGCTGAGAAGTAAGATAACGTAGCGTCGAACCGGTCGGCGTCGGCGTGGCGGCGCAGTGACCAGGTTACTAGTACTTTCCTTACTATTCTGTATTATCCTGATCTTGCTAACGTTGCAATGACATTTTTACTGTGTTTAATACGTATTTTACGTGAGAAATCATTTCAATAATGGTGATTTTTTTAAACAAATACAGAAATCAACTGGTAGTGGAAAAAAACTTCATACTGAAAGATTCCTCATTCAATCATGTCATTAAATCTTTCTCATATAAAATTTAAATTTTTTTAAATCTTATCTTTTACCATTAGAATCAGCTTAAAAATGACACAATTTAGTTCCTTAAGGTATCCTCTATCTCCAACGGTTATTGAGATATTAAAAAATCTTAACACAGTACGTTGTATTTTGGGGCTCCAATGTTAATCTTATGAAGGATAAGGAAAATTTAATGTTTCACTTATCAATCTATATTTTTTTATTAAACTTGGTATTTACGTTCATGTGGTTGAGATCCACCCATTTATGCTTAAAATCATAGTTTATGTGTTTTCATGACAGCTAACCCGCGTTCTCTTTTTTATGGACAGATTTTTATAAAACTTCTTATAATAACTTATAATGGTGGTATAAATGGTCAAAATAAAAATTGTTTATGCTAGAAATGTCTACTTTTAATGTTCCCCACAGCAGCAAACCTGCATACTCTTTCCCATGTTAATCTTACGGAGAATAGGCAAATAACTAACTCTCACATTTATTGACAGATAATGATGAAACTTGTCATATATTATTATTTTCATTATATTATAGATTCGGAAATTCGCAGCTACGCAGGTCTGCTGCGACGGGGTATTTTAGTATATTATTATTAGTCAAATTTAGTAAGGCTATATTTTATTCAGAACAAAGGAAACATATATACACGTGACAAAATTTTAGTTTTATCAAGTATTGAAGGGGATTACCCTATAACTTTTTTTTTTAATTTGTGACACAAAAATAAATGTTTGACGTGAGGTGTATGATTCAGTCCGTCAGTATCGGACGAGCTGGACCAACGACCAGGTCCAGCGGCACATCCGATACCCGGCACTAAAGTCGAACATGTGTGTCCCGGTGGTAGGCCTACTTCCCAAGGGAGCGGGTCCAAAATAGAGTCTGGTGACGAGCCTAGTGCTGGACCGGTGCCAAAATATGTTTATTTGGACCGCATCTCGGCTCCTTGCCTCGTGTATTGTGTTCCGCACTAAGGTTGACTTCAACTCGAACCGCATGTCATATTTGGCATAATATTTAGCAAAATCTCTATTTATAATAAACGGTATCAGTGGACAGACACATACTTTCTCCCTTAAGTCGACTTAAACGACAATCTGTAATAAATAATCATATTCTTTAAAGTTTATCTAAATATTATTTAAAAATTTGTTGTTTCAAACACAATCATCCAATTTCTGAAAACAAAAAGTGAAACCAAGTTAAATTAATAATTGTTAGAATTTTATGGGGGAACCCCCCCCCTTGGTAATACAAAGCTTTTTTGGGTGGGTTTTGTTGGGTGATTTTACCTCACACTTCAATCAAGTTTCAAGGAAAACGGTTGGAAAATAAGGAAGAAGTTGATTTTTTATACTCTCCATAAGAATGACATTGGACACTCTCAGACAACGTACTGTGTTTATCATGTACAGTTAATTTAACCTTTCTCTGGAACCGTTAGTCTTAGACAAATAATTTAAAATACTAATTTATTTAGTTTTTGAAGCTGGTTTGAATGGTGATATGCAAATCATAATTTACCTTAAGTTTTTCGCTGAAAATTAAAAAAAAAATTGTTTTTTCGACATTTAAAAGCCCATAACTTTTGAACCGTCATTTTTACAGACATTTGGGTAGTGTCATATTATTTAGTACTCTGTGTACTATTATCTATTCAATTTTAATCAAAATCGTTAGAGCCATTTTTGAGAAATTTAGATTTTTCCGTTTTTTTAGGGGTGAACCACCCTTAAAAATGAAATATTTAAAAAAATGAAAAAAGCCTGGAGATACGGTGAACATACATGCCAAACTTCATCAAATTCGGACCAACGGGGTAGGCTGTAGCTCTGTACACATCCAGACAAATACATAGACGGACAGATATCACGTCGAAACCCACTTTTTTGGACTCAGTGGCCCCCAAAACGGATCTATCCACTCTTAACTCAAATTCGAAAATTTTGACGAAAACAATACTTTCTCCATATATAAGGGGGGAAAGTAAAATGAATGCATATCTCTGCATGTCCTATATGCGTTGCCAAACTAGTCCGGAAAGGTTTTAGAGAAAAAGTTTTTCGAGGTTAGCTGTTTCAATGTTATTTAATGAATGAGTTCTTTTATTTCTATAATGACTAGGTGGTTCAGAAGTTACAACATGGTTCATCATCTGAGCAAAACCTAAAAATTTTGTTTCGAGGATACAGTTTTTTATCTGGACTATCTTTCTATCGAATAAAAATATTGAATGATTTATATATCGGTTAATTAAATTGTTTTGATATGTTCATAATCATTTTTATTCAAACATGTGAAACCGGGTACAAGTATAGTATTTACTGATTTATGGAAAGCATATTCTTTTACCGTCAATCATTCTACAAATTTCATTGATCCATTAACTTTGGCAAATAAATACTCAAAAATAGTCAAATCTTCATGTTGAGCTTGAAAAAATCTTTAAAATCGGGCATAAGTCAGACGATTTAGCTTCCCACTTGGTTCGAGTTTTTTACCGCCTTGAAGTCAAAATGTCGTTTGAGAATAAATTTCTTCATTTTACTCTTGGAAATGACGTTACAATTTGTTACGATGCTATAATTAGTTTGATAAAAGGTTACTTTCGTTATATAATTAATTATCTGATTACATTGTTCGTAATTTAATTATTTGTCATTAACTTCAAATAACCGACCGATAATATACATAGATTTTTTATTCGAAAGTAAGGTAGCCTTGTTTTGATACTGAATCTGGCTGGTTTTGTTTATTGGGCTGTTTAATGATCCTGACAAACAATCAGTTGGTCTTTGTTGGTCATAAGGCTACATATTGTATGTCATTGACATCAAATACGTTACCCCCTCCACCATATAATGCCGACCAGGATGGGTCCGTGTTTTAAATACAATACCTTTGATTTCATTAATTTAAAATATCTCGGTAAAATGGAAAATTTATTTATTTTTTATGCTTCGAACTAAGGTAACACAGTACACTGTATCCCGCTCGTGTTAAATTTACCATTTTTTGGTACACATAACCTCTTTTAGAAGAATTCTAGCAAACTGAAATATTTACACATTTTTCTACATACCTGTTTCAAAAATCAACTGAACTATTGTTGCTTTGAGGATAAAAATATTTATATTATGAGTAAAAAAACATAACTATTTTGTAGTGTCTTTAATGAAAAAATTATAACTTGGGAAGTATTTATAATTTAATGGTGTGCATTAAATTATCTGTTAACAAATAAGTGTAAAAAGTGAACCGGAAGGGAGAAAATATAATTTCCGGCAAATCTAAAAAAACAGCTGCTTTTCTGCAAATCGTTCTACACCTGGATGCCATTAAGATACAGTAAACGTCAATAAAAATGTAAATATTTAAATTAAAAATATGTATTTACATTATGTGTTTGGTATCTAGTTGTTTGCCAAGAGTTGTAGAACAATAATATTTAATCAATAAATTTATTAAAAAATAAGTTCGTCGGTAATGTGTTTAAATCTCTTGATATTAAAATATATTTAGTTTAATTTTCTGGTTAAATAGCTGCAAATTTATTTTGAACCAGTGAGTCGATGGGTAAATATTAATCGTTGATCGGTATTTTTTGCTGGGTGTGGTTTATAAAGTATATCTTTGTTGAATTTACACATGTCCAATTTTTAGCGACGTAAAAATATATCTACATGAACTTCAAAGGATTGCAAGAAAACAATGTTTACAGTAATATATCAGATAATACAAACTAAAAAATAATAAAATCTTAAAGAACATATTTCTGATAATAAACGGCATCAGTGATCTGACATATACTTTTTCCCTTAAGCCAATTATAACAAATACAGAATTTAATAAAACTATATATGCTTTGTTGTTTATTTAAATATCCTTTATATAATAATTATTTAACAAATGTTTGTTAGAATTCTTTTGGGATCTTAAACCCCCCCTCAGATGATACCAAACCATTTTGAGTGGATTTTGTTGGGTGGTTGGAATCTTTACTGCATATAAAGTTTCAAGGAAAATGGTTGATAAATAAGGTAGAAATTGATTTTTCGTCGATACTGCTTCTAAAATAGCTGTTTTAGATAAAAGTGTTAAAGAGAAAACCCTGTTGTTTTTCTTCCTAGGACTAAACCTATTATTATGATGATGTTTTAGTCCTAGGCCGCAAAAGATCATTGTTGATGATGCTTTAGATTCAAAGTCAGCATTCGATTGTAAATAATCGATAAAGTAATTGCAACAATCACTATCGATTGTTTGTGAATTTTGTTCGTTTCGGATTATCGAATGAATGGTTTAGATAGAATTATCGATAATAATAACTAATAGGGACATAACCTAAAGAACCAATCAGGTTTCATGAAAGAACTGCTACAACGCAAGTAACAAATTATTATCAGTCATGAGTCAGAGTTCGTACGGAGCAGACGTGTCCGTGTCCCGGAGTGCCTGTTGCGTAATCAGTGCTACTGTGTTAGAAACAACAATATCCTGTGTTCTGCTGTATTACTTTAATTCTAGTGAACAATTATACAGTCTGAGGATACTAATAGCATCGAAAATGAGTTCATGTAAGGTATGTCTGACATCTTTCAAGAAAAACAATTTTAAGGTTATGTGTCACGACTGCAATGGGGAGTTTCATGGCAAGTGCGTAAAAATGACCCAATCTGACGTGGACTATTTATCAGATCAGGGTTCATTGTGGCGTTGTGATCCATGCAACACAACAAGACGTAAAAGTATGAGGTTAGAGTACGGCCAGGGTGAAGGTAATGTGACCTTGGAAACAGTCATGGCGGCCTTGAGAGATATCCAGGAAACTCAAAAGAGGAGTGAAGCCGACTTTAATAAATCTTATGAGACTCTACATACCAATTTGGAAGAAAACACGAGCACTCTGAAAACAGGGATGGAGAAGATCGAGATATATATTAAAGAAATTGAAAAATTGAAAAGTGAGAACGCTGCCCTGAAATCTAAAGTCAGTGACCTTGAGAGTCGTGTCGACGAGTTGGAAAACTATTCCCGAAGAAACTGCATTGAAATACAGGGTGTACCGGAGGAAAAACAGGAGAATATAACTGACGTTGTGAAGAAAGTCGGAGCAGCTCTGAATTTTGAGATCGAATCGAACATGATAGATGCCTGCCACCGCGTCGGAAAATCACAAAAAGACCGCGCAAGAGGCATAATTGTAAAATTTGTGAGGAGGATCGACAAGGAGGAGATGATGTCCAGGCGGCGAGAGCGGAAACGCGACTTCTCGACGAGACATCTAGGCCTACCAACGGACGACCCCATCTTCATCAACGACTCCCTGTCCCCTAACAGACGACGACTTTTGGCCCAGGCCCGGCAGCTGAGGAAAGAGAGGGGTTATAAATATATCTGGATCCGGAACGGCAACATCCTGCTGAGGAAAGAGGAGCAGTCGCCGGTGGTAGAGATTAAGTCCCAGGCTGACCTCAGTAAGTTGTAACCTTCCTTTGTTTGATAATTAGATGAATGATATTATTTTTATGGGGTATCGATGACGCAAATGACAGTTATCGTGCAGGTGGGGTGGCGGTTTTTATAAATAAACGGTACCAGTTAACTGACACATACTTTCTCCCTTAAGTAAGTTCAAGAAAGACAATCTTTAATAAACCTATCATGTTCTTCAAAGTTCATCTAAATAAATATCATTTAATAATTTATTGTTTCAAAAATAATCATCCCATTTCTGAAAATAAAAACAAGAGAGACAAAGTTAAATTAATTGTTAGAATTGTATGGGGGGAAACACCCCCCCCCTCGGTAATACCAAGCTTTTTTGAGTTTGTTCTGTTGGGTGATTTGACCTTACACTTCATACCAAGTTTCATGGAAAACGGTTTAAAAATAAGGAAGAAATTGATATTTTAATATTCTCCATAAGAATAACATTGGACGCTTTCAGACAACGTACTGTGTTTATCATGGACAGTAAATTTAACTTTTCTCTGGAACCGTTAGTCGTAGACAAATAATTCAAAATACTAATTTGTTGATGAGCAGGAATCACAGAGCACCTTTTAAGTCTATACACAGCGTTGCTAAAAAGTTGTGTAACAGTTGTAGAGTACGAAAAACCTTTGCTAAGGTCAGCAGATGGAATGATGATAAAATTTGTTTTCGATGGAGAAGATTTTAGTTTATTGGCAATTTATAGACTACGTCATCATCCAATTAGTTTATTCGTAAATGACCTAGAAAGTTATTTTGTACAAACCGAAAGATCAAATGTTTCTAAAAACTTCATAATGATAGGAGATACAAATATTAATATTTTAGATGAAAATCAGGAAATAGACAATAATTTTAAAATTTTAATGGCAAGTTTAGGTTTTGAATCTTTAATAAATGACTACACTAGGGTAACACCCACAACAAAATCATGTATTGATAATGCATACCTGAGGTTAACAAACAGGAACAGTGTAGATTATAAATCCGAAATAATTAATTGAGACACAGATAACAATCTTGCCGCCGGCACCGCGCCGTAGCCGTATCTGTTATGATAAACTGATTGATCTTTTATATGCTGTGGATTGGTCGATTGTAAAATCTCAGGTTGATGCCTCTGTGGCATATGACTTATTTGTAACACAACTTGGCACTTGTATTTCAGCTTGCACCGTTGAGATAGAAATTAAAAAACACATTAAGAAATTAAAACCCTGGATGACAGATAACATTTATAAGTTAATAGAAAAAAGAAATAAATTATTTGAAAAAGTAAAGCTTAGACCTGCAGATGATAAATTTAAACAGTATTATGTTCGTTTTAGGAATAATGTTAGGAAAGTAATTAAAGATACGAAGCTCACCCATTTTGAAAGAAAGTTTGAAACTAATAAAGGCAATTCAAAAATTATTTGGGAAACTGTCAATGAGATTGCAGGACAAAAGAAATTAAAACAAATATATATCTCTCAACGTAGATAGTCAGTTAATAACAGATCCAAAACTAGTGGCAAATTAATTTAATAATTATTTTTTATCAGTTGTTGAAAATGTTGTGGGTGACAGTAATGAAGATGTAAATTTTACAGAACTGCCGTATAAATACAAATTTCCAGGATACACCCAGCGTAATTCTATATTGCTAAGTCCAGTTTTAAAAGAAGATGTAGAAAAAACAATTAAGTCGCTTAAAAATGGCAAATCTCCAGGCCTTGACGTTATAAGTTCAGTTACGTTAAAAACAATTTTTCCAGCAATCATAGATGTTTTGACATTTTTAATTAATTTAAGTTTTCAAACTGGAGTCTTTCCAGAAAAATTAAAAAACGCTGTTGTTATTCCAATTCATAAAAGTGGTTCCTTCTCTCTTCCTTCAAATTACAGACCTATATCACTAATTTCTAATTTCGTTCGCAAAAATTTACGAAAAAATCATGAAAAAAATTTTTGAGTTTTCTGGATAATCTTAATTTTTTTAGTAAAAATCAATACGGGTTTAGAAAAGGGGTAAATACTGAACTAGCTTTATTAAACTTCATGGATAACGTAACAGAGGGCATTAACAATGGGGAGTGTACTAGTGGTCTTTTCCTTGATATTAAGAAGGCCTTTGACACAGTTGATCACAAAATTTTGTTAAGGAAACTGTACAGGTATGGATTTAGGGGAGTAGTGTACGATTGGTTTTGCAGTTGCTTAAATAAGAGGCAACAGTGTGTTAAAGTTAGTGATGTTTTTAGTTTTATAGGGGAGGTAAAGTAAGGGGTACCACAGGGATCAGTTTTGGGGGCAATTTTGTTTATAATTTTTATTAATGATTTTTGTGATGGACGATTCGATGGAAAAGTAACGGCTTTTGCGGACGATACCGCTCTTTGCTATGTTGAGAAATCGTGAGATATTGTTCATAGCAAGATTTCCCGGGATTTTGAAGCTATCTATGGTTTACAACTAATAAGCTTGTTTTAAATGCAGATAAAACAACGTTCGTTAACTTTTCTTTGAGGCAGGTGGTTAAGTTTACAGATGACGTAGTGTACAAATGTAATGAATGTTTAATAGGGGACGAGGTTTGCAGCAATTGTTCAATAATTAAATCTAGTAGTAATACAAAATATTTGGGTATAATATTAGATAGTGAACTTAATTGGAAAATTCACATATCCAAGCTAAAAAATAAAATCATAGGTACGATACGTCTTTTTTATTTCGTGCAGAAAATTTGTCCTCAAAAATACTCAGAAGTTTATATCTTGCTTTAGTAAACAGTAGACTTGAGTATGGGTTGATCTTGTGGGGTGGGACTTATTTAACCAATTTGAAATCAATTATAATTTTGCAGAAACTTTTCGTAAGAGTAATCTTTTATGTTTGTTTATTTGTAGTTGACATGTACTAGTATTTTAATCTATTTATTGTTGTTATTTATTATCATGTCTATTTATGGATATTTATATAGTTGTTTTATTTATATAATTGCACTATTTGTGATATAACTAAATCTGCACACGCTCCTTAGAGCTCATTAGAGTATAAAATATTTGTAACGGAATCCCCAAACAGACTTTATGTCTCGGGGACCCTATTTTTCTGTACAAGGTCTGCTTACTGTTGAGGTCAGTCTGGGTTTTAGTTATTTGTAAATTTTGTAAAGCGATGTATTTCAAATCAATGTAATCATGTACAGAAAATAAAGATTTATTTATTTATAACATAACAGCTCTAAAGCTAAAAAAAGTTTGTTTCATTTTATTTGCAAAATGACAAAAAATATAGTTCCATCACACGGTTCAAAATTGGCTTTTTGATAAATACTCGTACATTTAACAGCAAACTTGTGTTCGTATCAAAAACGCCGGTTTTTGGTCCTAGTGATGAAAAATACTATTTTAATACTCTATATAAGAATAACATCGGGCACCCTCAGACAACGTACTGCGTCTACCTTAAAAAGTTAATTGACTTTTTCTCTGGAACCGTTAGACGTAGACTATTGATTAAAAATACTAAATAGTTTAGTTTATAAGCTGGTTGCAATGGATAGTTAAAATGATTTATCAAATTATCATCAAGCCAGAAAATGAAAATAAAATTATATTTAAAACCCCGTAATTTTTTAACCCCGATCAGAAATTCTGGTGGTGTCATTTTGTTTTTCTAATAAATGACAATGAATCATACAATTTTCGTTAAAATCGTTAGAGCCGTTTTTGAGAAAGTTTCATTTTACGCGTTTTTGTGGTAAAATGCCCTTACAAATCAAAAGTCAAAAAAAGAAAAACCGGTCCGAGATACCAAACCGGTCCGTGGTGTGTAACCTATATACCGAAACTCATGAAAATCAGACTAATTGTCTCGTCTATAGACACGTCACTCACACACGCACACACTAAAACACACACACGAACAGACACATGTCAAATTCGAAAACTCTGACAAAAATAATTCTTTCTCATTAAACTATCGTCTAGGATGAGAAAGTAATGATTGATTAAACCAAAGCTGCAAATGGTTCTTCCAGGAGCATTTCTGATAACATATGAATAACCTGTGTTTCTAATCGTCCCTTTACCGTGTCCTCAATCATTACAACTAGATATAGGATCTTTATAATTTGCCGATTTTTCATAGCATTTATTTAATAAGAACTTTCTTCCACAGCCGCTTCGTCGGCGACATCCACGCCCCAGGGTGGCGGAATCCCCGTCGGCATAGCAGTGGCCAGGCAGAGGTCACAGGAAGTCCGCGTCAAAGAGGATGCAGTTGTGCCACCACTCGGTAAGTGGATTCCCCTGTATTGTTGTAAATTGTCCCTGTATTGTAGCTGTAGCCGGAGATGGTGCTTTCAATGTTGTTAGTCAGTGTGCAAGTTATTAGTTCATCTAACTATTGTTGTACACGTCATTTCAATTGTAATTTTGTTTAAAAGTTTGAAATGGTCGTTTATCTAGAATACATAACTAACCATTATTACCGCATTTTTTGTGTTTCAACTTTAGTCGCCATAAATGTACAGTAATGATAACGTGTTAAAATTGAGTGTTGATTTTGATTCTCACAACACCATTTTGATTCTCTACTTTGATAAGTAAATTAAACATTTCATTTATGTATTATACTGTATTTGTTTGTTCATCATTGTTCGTTTCTAAGGTTATAGACGTTCATAGTTTTATTGTTTGTGTTGTGGCATGTCGCATGTGAAGGGGTGGTAAATGCATGATGAACTGGTGTGTTGTAACTTAACTCGGTGCCTAGAATGGCATCTGAATGCGCGCTGTGTTATCAAAAATATACTGCGTTTATCATGTTTTCTGTACATTTCTTAAAGTAGATATACGCTCTTGGTATATTTTTAAATGTTTGAAACTACGATTTCAATATTCGGTGTGAACAGTCCCAAAAGTTCCTCCCGGAATGAGGTCAGTTCTGTTCTGGGAAAGAGTCTCGTTGTCACGAAGGTATCGCCAAGCCAAGCGCTGCCATGGCGTGATCACCAGTACTGTAATGCGCTTTATTCCATTTCCACCGCGCTTACGAGATTCTTTTTCATTTTTTACTCTGAAGTATTTTTTGGTAAAATTTCGAAAAAATGTAATATCCACCTGCGTTACGAGAATGTTGTGATGGAACACTTGTCAGGGAATGTTGTGTTCCCTGTTCACTTGACTCCGAAAGATGTGGGATATCGAGGGAATCAATGTTATTAATAGAGAATAAGAAAAGATTTGTCTCTTTCAGGGAATCCATGCAATCGCGCGACATAACAATCGTGCAACCGCTTTTCCTCGTTATTCCTCCATGTTTTCTCTCTGCATATACATTGTTGCTCACCTATAGAAATCAAGAAGGTGGAGAAAATAAATTAAATATATTTAGGATTATTTTTATTGTCGGCTAGAACATGGAGGGATGACGAGAAAAATGCGGTCGCACGATTGTAATATATTGAAGTCCCCCCTCTTTCAGGTCTTTATATTCGCCAGATTGTAATGTAATGCAATGGTAGTTATTGGTATGAATCTACCTTAGGGTTTGATACAGAGCAAGTGACTGATTTTGGAGAATCCCGATTATCGTAATCCGGATCGGCCGATCCGATAGTTACAACAGGTCGGATTGTTCAGTGGTCTGTGACGGCCACAGACCTACGGAATGGTTTGTATGTTGTTGCAAATATATTGGAGTTTGAGTTCACCGTTATATTTGTGAATAATATCTACGAAGCAAAAAAATTTAAACCGGTAGTCGACAATGGTGAGAGAAAGGGTATTGAATAGGTAAAAATCCTATTAATTAATTTGTCAAATCTAGCAGTAGGAACATGCATTCCAGAAAATTTGTTAAATCCTTTTTTAATCAACCGTGTTTCTGAAATAAAATGAAAAATCCAGGCAAGGTTAGAGTCACATTTCCCTTTCTTACTCTTAAACCTGATGACAGTAGTAATTACAGTAATTATTATAAACTAGCTGACCCGGCGACCGTCGTACCGCCCGCCTATAACAGTATTGAATGTATTGTTAACTTTTAGGTTAACTTAATTGGACTTTATTTATTTAATCGATTTAATTTCATCATGTAACAACGAAGTTGGGCCATGCCACCACAGTGCTGTTCTAGTTCTCCTTCAGGGGATTGATTCACAATGTTCTGATGTCGAATAGCATTATGGGTACGTCGTGAAAGATTAGATTTTCTGGGTCGCTGCATTGTTTGTAGTAATTCTCGCTTCATCTAAGATTCATTAATTACATTCATTATAAAACTCGCACAAGAAAAAAACTCATAATTACACTAAAACAAACTAATCAACAAGTAATCTATAAATACAAACTTTACAGGCGAGCGGGGCTTAGTCCTAAGGTTAAATACAAAACTGAATATGCCTATAGCCTGCTCGGAGCAGAGACGAATCCAAATATCAAAGATCGGTCCAGCCGTTCTCGTGTTATAAATGTTGTAACTAACACGACTTTGTTTTATGTATTTACATAAATATCTAAAAATAATTAAATTAACGGAGTTAACAACGAAATCAAAATTCCAACAATAGAAACTTTATCAAATTTTGTTTATATTTCTTTTTCTGTAGAATGGACATCACATAAATATATCCATGTTTTTATTAAGAACTATCAAATTGCAATTGGACTTGTCCTGTATATTTGACATGTAAGTAAAAATAAACAAATAGGCCTTCTGACCCGCTCCACTAGTGCGTCATGATTCGCATACGTGCACTACACGATGACGTAAACTGCCACAGCTTGCACAGTGTACATATTGACAATAAGATGGATGAATGTCTCGTGGCGACGGTGAGAATTAACTTGTTTAAATTTCTTGCATCAAGCAGACATTTGGGAATATTTTATAACGTATCCATACGTCCGTCACACCAACTCAAAAATAGGGAACTCTCTCTTCGTGGGACACCCGGTATATTTATGGGATCCATGCAATCTCGCGATATAACAATCGTGCGATAGCATTTTTCACGTTATTCCTCCAGGTTTTCTCTCTGAAAATACATTATTGCTCACCTATAGAAATCAAGGAGGTGGAGAAAATAGATAAAATATATTTAGGATTATTTTTATTGGCGGCTAAAACATGGAGGAATGACGAGAAAAATGCTGTCGCACGATTGTTACATCGCGTACATGATCCTGCCTTTATTTATATATTTGTTTTATTCGCCTCTATAAATACAAATTAGTGACCAGAGGTTACAATCAAATGTTACACAGCATAAATGCGCTTTAAGAGACAGGTCGTTGACCTAACGTCTACGTATTCTACCACGGGCGAGCGATGTACATGTTATCTTTTGACAGACTCGCTTTATCCGTCTCAAAGGGATTTTCGAATAATCTAATCTTGAAATACCAATAATCCTACTTCTGAGTAGGTTGCGCTTCTCACAACACGTTGTTTGAAGTTTTTGATTAGTTCCATTTTGTCTCGTCCTGTTTGTTTTTCATGTAAAAGAATATACTCTAAACTTTTCCAGCCTGTATGTAATGCCTATATTCTCTGTTTGAAGGGAAACATATTTTTAAATCTCCTCACCACAGTGAAATTTTGCTCTGAAACCGGTCATACTCTAGCATTAAAACAATAGTCTTCTACGTTGCCTTACCCTCTGAACTCAGAAATTAATATGGAATGAATAATACCAGATGCAGTTAACGGTCGTTTAATGTGGCAGTTAGCTGGACTTTGCCTCTGTGTAACAGTAAAGACAAATCCAGAATCCACACTTTTGATAGAAGCAATGATTTGTGTCTTGCAGACTTATTTTATCTCTGTTTTATGATATGTTACACGAAATTCTGAATAAAAGAACTAATTCAACATTATTTAAACTTCTCAGGACTAGAGTTACGACTTTTTTGCCGTCAAACTAGTACATACCTTTGACAAAATTGGAACAATTAAATTAATTAAAAATATACAGTAGTTAAAATAGAATTAGATATTACACTATATCCCCATATTAGAGAATTATATTACGATTTATTTGTTTCAACAACTTCAATATGTGTTGAAATGTTTACCCACTGCCAAATTCATTTGATACAAGAAACGAGCGTGTCCATCAACTTGTTTATTCTTGATTTATTTTTAATTTCAAAAGGTAAAATTGTGCAATTGATCAATTTTATAGCATATTGTCTTTTGAGAAACATGTGAGGTGTGGAGGCTGATGTACAAAGTAGAAGTTTATTTCATGGTGTAATGACTGGTTTTACGAGAACAAAAATCAATCACATTTTCTCTGGTGAATAAATGAAATTTTATGTGGATGAAATATTTTAATTTCAAAATTTTAACCGGATCTATACTCGAACAAATGTCGTCAGAGAACAAAAATAGTTAATAAACGCTTTAATCAATGTAAATGACAGATAAGAAAGAATGACCCCAGACTAGACCTTTAGTGGGACAACGTAAGAAAACTTATTTATGCATCTCTAACAAAAAATAGCTGTTAGTATCTAAATGTGGAAATCTAACAAATTTAGTTCTTCCACACGACTAGCAAGAAATCCCACTCAACGCATTGCTTTTAATGCCAAAGTGATCCAATTTCCTCAGTAGTAGCCCATAATTATCAACCTTGTCAACTGACTTTGAGGTCAAAAATCGGGAAATATACTTGCAATTATCTTAATGTTCACTAAAAAAAACATTTAGGCTGCTTTATCTAAAAATTGTACAACCTCTTTACAGAGAGGTGGTACAATAGCGGATTTTAGTGACTTAATAGACCGACCTTCAACAAAAGAAGCTTTGGCATTATGAGATAAAGGCTTTGCCAGGAAAATACGGATTTCCTTGAGTGACCTCTAAGAAATGTAGGGTACTGTATAAGCAGCTTTGCTAGATTTTCTAGATCCTATAACTTCTTAGACCTGGTTTCATCAGTTGGGTATAGGAGAATAGATGCACAAATTGTTCGTACAGCAAATGCTTCAGATGGTTGCTTATTGGAGCAATAATTTACTTATTTATACACCTTACGACAGTAAAAGATTTCTGAAAAATACCCATTTCCAATCTTCTAGTTGACCTACGAAATCGTCTGTCTAGACATATTTTTATAGCGAAGACTGGAATCGGATAATTCATTAGATTTAATATTTAAATGCAAAACTGTTATGGATATTTGTATATATGCCATTTTTTATCTGAATGTAATAAGCATAACATTACATTTTGTACATACAAAAAACAATATGGTTGCGGGTTCGGTTTTGGATGTCGAACGGTTGTGGTCAGACTAATCAAAAAGAAAGTTACATTATGAAATAAATCGTACTTAACCAAAATGGTGTGCATCAGGGTCGCATTATTGGACCGCTTATGTTCAGTGGTTATGGTGATACGTAACACGGGCCCCATGGCCACGGATTGGGCACGAACAGTGACTGCATGCCATCCCGTTATGGGCCTTAATGAACGTGCGTTCATCTGTTTTTGTAGCTGTTTTGGCGTGCGAGCGGCCGACCAATCAGACGCCGCTGTGGGCCACGCCCCCCGCCCTCCCGATGTTCCCGCCTCCCGCCTATTGGCACGGTGAGTGCTGCCATAAAACGCGGTTGCGGTAATCGAACTGGTGGTGGTTTCGAATATTTAGTTCCAGTTGGATTAAGATATCGATTATAGTACCGAATTTGAAGAAATTTTGTCTTGAAGACGAAAATTGGAAATTTCTTTGGAATCGATTTTATTGATCTTTTAAGCACGAGCAAGGGACGTCAACATCAAAGTCTGAAATCGAGTTGGACCTGTTAAGCAATGCTTGTCTATTAAGAGTTCATGTGGGTCTTTCGAGTTAGTTACTTCAGCATTTTCATTTTGTAATTGCACACTTTTCTAAGACCGTCTTGAGAATTTTTCTCCCCACCTGTTGAGCTTGCCTGGTTCCGCCAACATCCACTTCTGAACGTGATTAGATTAGATTATTGAAACGGCAACCTACCCAAGTAGGTATTTTAAGCCAAGTATGAATGAGAAATGAGTGTAGGATACTGATTGTGGCGCGATCTTGTAGTCTTGTTACAGACTAAGGCTGACATGTTCCTTAGACAGTACTGTCAATTAATAGCCCAACAGCCGATGGTATCTAAGGGGCCAGCAGCTTAACGTGGAATCCGAACCACGGCCTCTGAACTATGAATCGGCCTAATTTTGAGGATGGTCTTTGTCGATTAACGCAGTATTCAATTAATTGTGCGGTCGTTAATCCACACAAGAGAACTACACCCACCGACCATCGCTCACAACTATCCACAATTCGTGACCTCCAAGTAGCTGGATTACAGGACGTCGCCACCGTCCCAGTCGTGAGAACCATAGATTCTTTTACAAATCAATGAATTGATTTTGATCTCAATTTACGAAACTACAATCATTTGTGACTTTTGGTTCCAATTCTGAAGTGCATGATTATCGTTAACTTTTCTATCGAACCGGCAAATTTTGTTGTATCCTCTTTGTAGTAAATTTTTAGTTCAAATTACGTCTTGCCTAATATTGCTTAGGACACTGTTATTCGATTTCGGTAGAATGTATTTTATGAACAACGTCAGGTTACAGGTTTTAGCGAATTTCCCATAGGGAAGAAGCTATTACCGTAGGTCTCATGGCAAGAGTTAAGCCCGAGACCATGTTATTTTTTCTTCTTTAGGTGCCCAGAGACCAAAAACAATAGTCGTTAAAATTTATATATATATATATTGTCTGTTAGCACGATAACTCTCGTAAAAATGGTCCGATCGAGACCAAATTTGGTAGAGACGTGTATTCCTACAAATGCTCGGACGAGTTCGTAAACCAGACATATCGGTCAAAGGGAACGGGTAGTTTGGGGGGGTTTTGTACCCCAAAATGGGTTTTTTTGCGTTTTTCACATGTAATTTTTAAAAATTTCTAACTTTATATTTCACCATTGGAATCAGCTTAAAAAACTACACAATTAAGTTCCTTAAAGTTTTTCTCTATCTTCAACGGTTACCGAGATATAAAAAAAATCTAAACACAGTACGTTGTATTTTGAGGCTCCAATGTTAATCTTATGGAGGATTAGGAAAAATTAATTTTTCACTTATTATCTAATATTTTTGGATGGAACTTGATATTTAGCTTCATGTGGTTGAGATCCATACATTTGTGCTAAAAAATCATAGTTTATGTGTTAATCATGGCAGCAAACCTGAATACTCTTTTCCCATGTTAATCATATGGAGATTAGGCAAACTCATTTATTTATGGACAGATGTTGATGAAAGTTGGTATAAATGTTAAAAATAAAATTTTTGATGGTATAAATGGCTACTTTCAGTGTTCCTCACAGCAGCAAACCTACTCACTCTCTCCCATTTTAATCTTATGGAGAATAGGCAAATAATTCTCATGTTTATCGACAGATTTTGAAAAAAATTGTCATATATTATTATTATTATTTTATTGATTTGGAAATTCGCTGAGTACGCAGGTCTGCACTTCGTTACGAGCAATCAATTACGGTTGTAAAACATCTGCCATTGAAGCGCGGTGGACATCAAACATCAACCCTTCACCGATCGCCGCCGATTGCATTCACTCATCACATTGTGAAATGATAACGTTATCCCTAATTGGCGTCGGTCTCCAATTAGGATTATTTATTCCTCGTAGAGCATTTACATGATTTATGTTTGACCTTTGGAACCTCCAACATAGCCAGTTGGTAAATTACAACTTATATTTTGAGTCTTGCATAGTTATAAAAATGTACAGTATTTATTTCCCTGTTGGAAATAGATTAGGATTAGATCAGGGTAATTCTGAAGGAATATTTTAAGTTTTTATAACCAGATGACGTCACTTCCGTAAAACTTGCGTCCCACAAATTATTAACCCTCCCAGACCTTGGACATATCTATGTCAAAACGTATAGAATCTGAAGTGCTTCAGTTCGTCTACCACCGATATAATCAGAAAACATTTTATCCAAATATATAATAAAAAATTAATCTTGACACCTATTATGAAATACTTTTTAAGTGATCCTACTTTTTATTTTTTAAATAACAAATAACTAATCATTGTTTCATGGAAAAGTGGTTTTACTTTAGTTTTATTGTGGAAGTCTAAAATGGTTGTGATAGCTTTTTATTGGCGGTGAGGATTCTACTAGAGTTTTTTAGTGATTTTATCGCATAGAGGATTATGGTTATATGTGATTCTCGAAGAACTAAAGTAGACGGTGTTCTTTTTAAAACATATAATATTCAGTTACTTGTTTATATTTTTAGAGCAATATTATCGTTAGAAGGGTACACCGAAATGTATACCCCCTCCATATGGTATTCACAAGTAATTTTCATATTATATGGTATGCTATACTCTTATCCGGTGGTCCGATTTCACATTCCGTAAGCAACAACGTCAAACTTATTAATTAATACAAATTTTCGAATCACTTAATAATCCGAAATAGATTGAAGAACTCCATGAAAGTCACGTATATATTTATTAAACTATCGGTACCTAATCTATGAAGCATGCGTAGCCTACTCATTTCTCAGTGAATAAGCCAGATCTTTAATTGGAACAAGCGTTGAAGCGAGGAATTGTTTAAGGTAGGCTTTTGGGTTGTTTCGAAACATTTTATGATAAAATTCGCTCACACTAATGAAATGAAAGTGCTGCAAATTATATCCCCTACTAGTTTAATACTTCTGTAAATTTGAATAATGGAGAAAGTATTGTTTGCGTCAAAATTTTCGAATTTTACTTGAGGGTGAATGTATCCGTTTGGAGTCTCCCTGAATCCAAAAGTGGTTTTTGTACTGATGTCTGTCTGTCGGTATGTCAGTCTGCCTCTCTGTGTACAAACCCCCAGACCACACTTCTTTTTATGAAATTTGGTACGCAAGTTCACTATCTTGGACACGCCACCGTCTCAGTCAATAGGCTAGATTGATGGTTGATACGTTCGCGTGTCCAGCTAGGGTTTACTTGTAGGTCACGAATTGTGGATAGTTATGAGCGATAGTAGGTGGATGCGATATTCCCTGGTGTGGATAAACGTCCGCACTATTGAATACTATGTTCATCATCAAAGATTACTCTCACAATTAGACCAGTTCGTAATTTAGTGGCAAAAGTAGCTCGGAAGTAGGTCTCTTAGATGACATTGGCTGTTGGGTAATTAATTTATAGTTCTGTATAAGGTAGATGTCAGCCTTAGTCAGTAGCAAGACTACATCACGCCACAATCATTTTACACTCATCCCTCGTTCATACTTGACTTAAAAGACCTACCTAGTTTTGTCGCCATTTCAGAAAGGTAAACTAATGATAAGTAATAATCATTAGTTAATTTAATTTAAAAAGACTCTATTACGAAAAAATAAATTCCTTCATTTTGGTGAAAAGGTGGTGTTATCCGCAAAAACTTAAAATTTTATTTTTCATTATTTTCCCCGCAACCGAACCGGATAATTTTGTATTACAGTAGTATTAAAAGCCATATGATAGTCGTAAAATGATGGTTGTGGCGATTTATTAAAGTTAAACTGATGATCTAGAAATAAAAAAAATTGTATTTACTTCCCTGTGGAAAATAGGTTAGATCATGGATATGTTTAAAGGGAATGTTTCCAGTTCATCTAAACAGCTGTTCTTATTCTTTTATATTAAAAATTCAATACAATAGCTTTGGTAGTTTTTATGGAAACCAGTTACATGTTTTCCATCTTAAAAATCGCCAACCCCCCCCAGAGCTAAGGCATGTCAAAAATAATTAAGGTACATGTAAAAATTATTTCCCATACAAGCAATAGTATTCGTAAACCGTGTTTCATTGGTTGTTTGCACACAGCTGTGTGTCTACGAAGGTTGTAGTCAACGATGCGCCTGACTGCAGTGTCGATAGGCGCTGAAAGCATAGGAAATGTAGCCAGTTCCACTTCCGGTGGGAACAAACACAGGAGTTGTTGATCTCAACGCCGCGTAACTAGGGATCTCAATCCCGGACCTAAATTTCAATCCCGGGATTTCGGTATCGAATAAAGCCGATCCCGGGATTGTGAACCCTACGCAACATTGTGAACATTATTACATACATACTCGTACTTGTTGGAACGGGGGATGCTTGGTTAACGTGATCGACGCAAACAAAAATTACAAAACTATATGTAGATAATAAATTTGATATTTATTTAAATATGCACTTAGATTAGATTAGATTATTGAAATGGCAACTTACCCAGGTAGGGATTTTAAGCCAAGTACCTATGAATGAGAAATGAGTGTAGGATGACTGTGGCGCAATCTTGTAGTCTTGTTACTGACTAAGGCTGACATGTTCCTTAGACAGGACTGTTAACTAATAGCCAAACAGCGGATGGCAACCAAGGGACCTACAGTTTAACGTGGAATCCGAACCACGGCCTCTGAATTACGAACTGGTCTAATTATGAGGATGGTGTTTGTGGATTAACGTAGTATTCAATAGTGCGGACGTTAATCCACATTAGAGTACACTACACCCACCGACCATCGCTCACAACTATCCACAATGCGTGACCTCCAAGAAGCTGGATTCATAATATATCTATAATATATATTATAGATATATTATGATTGTCTGATTACTATAAAATTCGGTGGTGTTCGTTTCTATTATATCTTGGACGAGTTCGTTTTGCAACGCAATCGGACTAGATTAACTACACTGGTTTGTAACAAAATAATGAGGGTGCCAAATTTTATGTATAGACTACAGTAATTTTATCAAAAAATCTAAATTTTCCTTTTATCAATTGATTTGGGAAAAAAATCATAATTAAGTATTTTGAAACATAACTGTAGGTGAATCCGTTACTAAGATATTCAAAATGGTCAACTAAGTACGTTGACTAGTGTTAATCTTATGGAGAGTAAAGAAAAATCAATAACTCACTTATTTACTTAAATATTCTTCCAAAAATTTCGTATGCAAGTTTATCTAGTTTAAGTTTGATCACTTTATCCATAAACCCCCAAATAGCAGCAATTTCCTATGGCAGAAAACCTACGTACAGTATTCATTGCCTATGGAACTCTCGTGGAGAATAAATAAATTGATATAACTGGCTTAGTTATTGGCATAATTGGTTAAAAATTAGGTATTTTTTACTTAAAATAACAGCCTTAATATGAGCAAACTATGCCTTAATTGTAAAGCAACCCTTATTGCAGCAAACCTGCATTCTCATTACTATTTGATTCATGTTATGGTATAATAATAGTAATCTAATATCAGTTCTATGAAATTCTCTCTATTTACGCCAGCGTAGAGATAAGCACTAATGGTGAAAATGAGCAGAAAAATAATAATGTTAAAAAACTCAACGTATAATAAATACAGTATTAGACAAACAACATGAAATAACATAAACAGTTAAATAGTTGATAACAAAATATAGACAACTACATCACTAATATAATAAAACAGTAAAAATTAAGAATGATAGTACTGTAACTATAAGAGCAAAAGATTTATTTAAATCCTTGCTTAAGCGCCATAAAAACTAGGAATAACAAATAATTTAACATTTAGAGAAATGATCAACAGACAGAAAACAACAGATGTATTATACTCCTTTACTAACACAGCATAGATTAAGTTTATGAAACTCTACATCTGCAATCCGTTAATGGCACTGCCAATCGTCCATTTTTACTCGTTAAGCCCCCAACAAACGATCAGTTTTAACTGTCGTATTTAGAACTGACAGTTAATACTGATGGGGCTTAGCAGTCAATACAGCATTGACCTTTCTGCCGAAATATGATGGCGAACCAGCTAAACTTATCAACCGTTGCAGCAATCATACAAAGTTACTCCATTTGCTGTAGTCTGCATCTATCGCTGTTTTTAGCCATTCAGTTTCAGCCGTTGTTCACGAGCGAGATCATCTGTGTATGGCGAGGTCGAATACAGCTGTCTAACTAATCAATTTATTAATACTATAACTACTGTGGTCGTTTTTAGTTTATATTGCCTGTGATTTATTTTCACGAAGTGAAGATTGAACGAATTTTTGATGTACGCAATAATGTTTACTTTCGTCTCCTCACGGTAGTTGTATGTTTCATTTTAACCTCCTAAAACCTGGTGACCTATTAAAAGGACAGCACCTCATACTGCTATAAGACCCAGGGAAAACCTCATTTTTTTGAAGATATAACCCACTGTTCTTTTAAAAGTACCAGTACATATACTTTTGGTAATTTTTTCTTAAAAATGGGAATTTTCTAGCCCCAAGGTTGGTAACTCTGAAGAAAAATCAAAATTCAGAGTATAATTGTTTGTCTTTAGTTAGTATGTAACATGTCCTTTTAAAAGTATACCGGGGTTTACTAAAGAAAACTTGGGTTTTCCGGGGTTTTAGGAGTATAAGCATGCTAAAAATTGCATCCAAATATTCTGAGTATAACACATTGTTCAATGAAAAAAAAGATTTTGTTGTCCATATTAATTATGTGTGGTATTGTTGGTATTGCGTAGCATAATGGCGTAATAGAGGGACACATGTGTCATCTGCTAGCCTGGCCTAACGTGTAGCGTCTTGGACTTACCTACTTGCTTAGGGGCCTAATAACTTATTCTGTTCTTCAAAACAATCTTGAAAGATCGGAGAAACGTCATGGCTCTTTCCAATGTCGGGGTCTTGTTACACATGTTTAGTGTTATGTGTGTGAGTGTAAAATTTTTGTCTTCATTAATTCCTCAGTTCTTCAAAAATTGTTTGAACTAACCCCACATCATCCATTCTTATATTTATGGGATGGACCCAAAGAATCCGATTGCGTCGTCTTCGTTTCAAACGACGATACAATGCAATTATCTGTTCCCGCTCCATGTCGCAAACAAACTCAGACTTACTCAATCTGGAATACACACAACCGTACGGCAAAAATCGTGTATTAACCGGCTTAATGTGAAATGCCAGCTGACGGTTAAAACCCATACGACTTTTTCTCGCATGGGTTTTAATTTTTTTAGGGCTAGTCTTTGTTGAAATGCACAAAATTATGATCATCCATAAATTCGTTTACATTGTAATAGGGCCTGTCATTTAAGTATAATTTTAGTTTTTACTGAAAATCCTCTTATCTTTAATGATTTTTAAAAAGTCAGGCAGCAGATTAAAAAAAGTTTCTACATAATATATACTGGAGAGTTTGCTGTTTTATCTTGTCTATGTTGTGGAAGACTTAGGTTATGAGTGTTTCTGAGGCTATATTTATCCATGTCATTTCTTTTTGGGGGAGGAATGACATGCATAAATATAGCCTTAGAAACACTTCAGACTTCAGTGTAAGAAGTGACTGGTTCCCAGGGTGGCCACAAAATTTAGATGAGAATTTTCATTAAAACTAGTGTACTTCGAGTTTATGCTGAGCCTGCCATTGGAGAACAGAATAATAAGAAAATACTAAAAAAATAGAGGACACAAAGTTTTTGTCTTTGACAATTAATTAAAATATGTACTATTTTTGCATAACTGTTTTGAGGCTAGAGTAACTGTATTGGAATACTTCATTTAGACTAATTAACTGTCATAAATATCTTTATATGTATTTAATGGTATGAATGTACAAAACCCATTATTTCATCTGGGAAGCCAAAGTTACTGTTGGCCTAAACTCAAATATTGTTTGGTAATGCAATTTACCACTTAAAACAATTTGGTTGGTTTGTGATCTCAATTAAAGGTGACCATCTGCCCTGATGACTGCAGTATTCTTTAATTTTATTTAAATCAAGAAATAACGATAAAATTCTAAGACCATTCAGAATAATAGGATTTACACATCGCTTGTTTTCCATGAACCTGTTTATACTTTGGCCTAAAATTGTCTCATGATACTCTCAGTTTTAATAACTAAGGATATTATTTTTTCAGCAGCTCCAATAGAACAAAACGTTCCACTACAGCCACCCATGGGTTACCAACTGGCGAGAGATCCAGTGTCAGGCCAATTGTTGCTCATATCCACTGGAGCCAATATAGGTAAGTTGTCTCTGAGGTTGCTTTTATTAGACCAGTTAAGGTGGATTTATAACCCAAATAACTTCACCAGTATCCTCTTCCCCAATATGAGCACCATGACACCTCCAAAAAGTGAAAATGTAGCATACATGACACGTAAACTCAATATGAGTTAGGTATGGTCCACACCCTTCTCTTGTTATACCACCAAACATCAACTTATCTTAGATAAGTTAAAATCCCCAAGTTAATTAATAGCCTAATTATAAATTGGTCCAAAATGAAAACAATGACTCATACTTGTACTGTACATGTTCAGTTTGACCAAAGACAATTTTAAGTTGTCTTTGGTTTGACCAAGCGATTTAAGTTTACATGACGTAGATCCTTATGTAGGCCTATGGATTAAAACTTATTGTTCATACTTTGGTACAGTAGGGTAAGATTCAAATGATTTATCAATATTTTTAACTTAAGAAATTAATTGATTTAAAATTTGATTCTATTTATAGGCCATTGAGAGAGTTTAAACAAGATTTCTTTTGGTAGGTAAGATTATAAATTATAATTAGGCCTAGGTTACAAGATATAAGGACATTTGTTCCTTTAAATATAAGAGTCATGTTTGAAAAAAATGCAAGGTTTTTAAAATAACTAAGTCTTAAAAACTAATAAATAAATGACTTAAGTCTTATATATTTTATATTTCATAATTTATGTTCAGTAAGTAGATGATAAAGAAAAAGTTTATTTTCCTCAATAATATTGTGGGTCTATTTGGAAGAGTTTGAAGAGGTAGTTAATGGAAATGTTTTGCCAAAATGGATTTTTTAGTATTTTCCCCAAAATAGTATTTAGAGTTGTAATGTTTTCCTGATTTATTAGATGCAGCTTAAAAATTAAACAATTAGGGTTTTAAATTGTTAGGCTACTCCAGATTGATTAGTTTTGAATGATATATCAACAGTTTTAACTCATTCAATTAATTGTCCTATGTTATCCTTCAGCCGGTTTCCCCAAATCTAATTTTTCCAACCAGTTAGTTTAAAATGTATATTAAAATTTGGGCAAAGCAGCCCTTATGAGAGAATACTATTCCTCAATAAGAGATGCATTTAGTCAGTCAAACATCTGCTTTGCAGATTTGTAATTAAAGTAATGCTGGTTTGATGTTGTCTGCTTTGTTTGCATAATATGATTTTCAAAACAAACCAAAGTGACAGTCAGTTTGGAAAAGGGCATTCAACACTAAATATTGCACACAGAGGAATAGAGTATAATATCATAGAGTAAATAAAACAACAGAATATATACAAGGCAAGTGTTAAGTTATTTGAAAGTTTTTAAAAAACAGTTTTAATAAGAATAAAGGATTTTTTTATAATTTGTGTAAAATAATTTATATGGGAATGGGTAAACCAATATTCTCTATACTAAGCTAGGTTTCAAGCCTAGCATGTGTAGTAAGCATGAACTATGGAAGGATTGCTTCATGAGAAATTATTTCTAAAATTAATTTATGGTTCAAAAATTACACTGTGCTTTTGGTATTTTGCTTTTGCTTACTTTTGTATTTCAAAATTATAATACTCTAAGTAGTTAGAGTATAGCTTAAGTTAACTTATTATTAATCAGGTATAGGGCTAACAAAATTGTCTGCTGCGACAGGGATATTTTAAAATTACTGTAGTAATAAATGCTCCTTTAAAATTCAATCAACTATAAGTATTTTGTAAATTCTTGTTTATAAGATTACTAAGCCTACATTACCAGACCTCAGATTTAAAGGAGAGCTTCTTGTGCTTTATTCATGGCTGAAGATGAAACGTAGAAAGGTTTCGAGTGTTACGTTTGCAGACATCCAACGCTTGTTGTTTGATCAGGTGGTCTAGTTGTGTTCCATCAGACTGCCATTTTGCAAACTTTGCAGTTTTGCTTCTGCGATCAAAGAGTCATAACAGGAGGTGCCAGTTTTTCTGTATAATTTGCTGTTGAAAGGTAAATATTAGAGAGTGTGGAAGGGGAGTTTCAAATGTAAAAACATTTTTGGTTGTGTTTTATTTGGGTGTTAAAGTAATTTATTCTAAAATTGTGTGTTTGGTGGATGTCTATGTTAGCCTACTATTTTTCTGTCTGCTAATTTACCGAATAAGAGTACTTTGACATATGCTCGTCTACAAACACTCAACGGTTTTCCCTCTATCCCAGCGGATTCCCTGCAGCGGGCAATTGTGTGGCCGAACAACATGAACAGCTTCCCGTCCTCGCCCTTGCTGCTACCCCAGGCCCAGCCAATGGGACACTTGCTGCTAGACAGGCTGGTCACACTGGCCACTCCGACACCTCCGCCACCTCCGTCACATGACAAGAGGCGACCCTCCGCCACGCCCCACGGCCTGCTCAAGATTGAGGACACAGGTACAGAAATGAACCATGACTGATACTTACGTTGTCGATTTAAATTATTATTTTTAATTCCTCTAAGTATTTTATTACATCACAAAGTCTTACTTATTTAAAAATTCAGTTTTTGAGAAGTCTATACAATTAATTAGGACAACATAGCTTATCAGGACTCAATTCCTAAATAAAATTTGCAATGGTTTTTATTGGTCATTTGGTAGGTAAACCAGTATTCCAGGTAAGATATAGGTAGGAATATACTTCATAATGTCTATAAATTAATGATATACGGTAAGTGTTTTTTAAGGGAGGAATTTCTATGTGAGACTGAGTTAGCCATAGACTTCAGGTCATTAACTCATTGGTTCCACCTATGAAAATGACATAACTTGTGATCAGAACACCAGAAAGCCGCATCCATAAATTGCCAACAGCCTTGACATTTCAACCGGCAGCTCTTGACTTTTATATTGGACATTAAATTTCTTCAACTGCCAGATAAGCTATCAGTGCACAGACTCCAAGGGTACAGCGTATATTTAGAACTGAACTGATGACTGCTGAATGTGCTCTGTTTGGGATTCCACTATGGGTGTAGTTTTTTTAGAAGTAAAATGATTTTTTATGGAAAAGAAGCTAATGAAGTATTAAAAGAGATAATATTTCTATATGCCACAAAATTGTAAAAGTTAACTGCTTTTAAGAGAAAATTTGTAATACTTTAATTTATTTGTATGATCCTTGTCTTGAAGAACTGAATCGACGTTGCACCCCGAGTGATTTGTAGGTCATTAGTTGTTTTTGTTAGTAAATCGAAATAGATTAATGTTATAATTTTTTTCAATATTAGACAACAATTCATTAATACTGAAAGTTGTTCTCATTAAATATATTTTTGGATTTATTACACTGTAAAATATTAATGTGGAGGATAAATTTTCGGTTCACCGCTTTTTTGTACCAATTTAAATATATTTTTAAACCTTTTTTATTAATTGTATAATTTTTTTAAGAATTTGTTCAGTTTTATTTAGGCCTATTGAATTGAACATCTTATGTAAAATATAAATTTACATGTTTATTTTATTTTTCTAAAATATTATTTTAATTTATCCTTAAAAAGGTGGTAATTTTTTCAATCATTTAATCATAAAAAAAGTTGAAACTAGCATAATGCATAATGGTCGCTAGCGATCAAGTATTACGAACATTTTACGTAGTTTTTAAGTCATAAATTCCTGAAAGTTTGCATACTCACAATTTAGGGCCCATTCCACTTCAAGTGTCTTAAGTTTTAATCGTAAAAAGAGACGGTTTGGCTGAGCCACAAACAAAAGTTATGGTAATCAGTGATAAATTAACCTGGCATTGCGTAACCAACTGATAAAGAAAGTGGTTGCTATCAACCAGAAGTGATGCACATACTTTGCTCCCAACCATGACGATGAGTCACCCTTGGTGAGAGAGCCATGAGTCAGATCTATCTCAACTGTCACAGTCACATGTCATGGGCCACACTGGGGAGGGTCCGTATATACAGTTTATTATTATTTGTTATTTATTTTATGATTTAGGATGCCTAAATATTATTAATATTAAACTAATTTTTATTCATTCTAAACTAGTTTACTAAAAAATATTTCTATGTTAAGCTTTTTATTTATTTTAAATTACAAATTAGTAGTTTCAGAACACAATCGATAGAGACCTGTTTGTGTAAATTTCAGGGACTAATATATTATTGAATGAAAAATTACACAAGCGCTAATTAACTGACATTGTTTGTGTTGTAATTATTTTTATGTTGGATTTTTTAGTAAGTAGCCAATTTCCACTGTAAAGATTTAATCATAACTAACTCAACAATATCTCCATTCTCTACCAATATTTAAAAAATGCCACTGGTAACAGAAGTGAGTATGAACAGGGGTTATTTTCAGAAAGCTACAAATCATTTTGAGAATTAATTTTTAATGTATGTTATTTTACATCTGTTGTAAGGATAAAATTATTCTTAAAGTTTTTTGTCATCTATTGCCATTACAATATTCTTAGTTTCAGAGGAGGTAACTTTTTTATCCATCCACATATTCTTAAACTGTCTTGATGCTATCACCTATATACTTCAAGAGAATCATTAATTTGATAAAAAGTGAAATCTATGTCCACTATTAGGGCTGAATATATTTTCTCTCCCTTTTACAACTTAGTATTTACATACAATGTATTTAAGGACTCAACCCTATGAGCACAGACATTGTATTCTCTGTGAGGGATATTTTTCAATGAAAATTAATCCATAAAATTGTTATTTTAGTTTCAATTAGTAAGCCATTTATTTGGAAATAAAATGTATACAGTATTTCCCAGTATGAAATAAAACCACATTTTGAATCAACAGAATCTGAATGGACCTTCAACTCTTATTCCTGACCTAACCTAACCTGTCGGACTCCCTTTCGTAAGCTAACTGCCAGTGTATCATGGTAGGTGTGATGCCCTGTGCCAAGTCCAGTGTGGTGATACAGCAGCTGTCAGCTCACTCTGGACCGGCTCCCCTCATCAACCCGCAGTTCTCCGCCATCGCCAGTTCTGGCTCTGTTCTCATCCAACACATCTCCGGGTCAAACACTGTCCCACCGGCGATCATTCCTCACCAGAACACTGGCTCTGTGAGTACGCAGGCTTAGGCAACCTCTGACCTTTCCCTGATCATTAATCCTTCCTGAATTTTCAACCCTCAACACTAAGAAACTAACATGCAACTGGCTTGACATTCAACATTCAAATATTCATTGACATTCAAACAACTGGCTGGGTGGTGTAGTGATTTAATACCTACCTTCAAAACTGAAAGTAGCCGGATCAAATCTCGCAAGGGTCCAATCTGGACCCAGTTGCCATTTGTCATTGGGCTATTAATTAATTATGCTTCCTAACAACAGGTTGACGTTAGGTAGTAACAAGACCATTATTTTGGACCGTTTCTCATAAAAACGTTAAAAAATGCCTCTGGTGTAGAAATACACGAAATAAAATAAATAAACGTGATGGAACTAACAAATGAATTTGGTATTGTGCAATTTTGTACCGAATTTCACTAAGCCAAGTTGTTGCTTTGGTCTGTTATAATAATTTAATGCAATCACTTTTGTGATGGAACTACCAAATGGGTTCGGTCTTGTGCAATTTTGTACCGAATTTTATTAAACCAAGATGTCGTTTTGGTCTCAGTTATAATTATTAAATGCAATCACTTATTTATGGGAATTTCAACTTGCTTTTTTCCGCAAGTTAAAAAATGTGAGTGGTTTTTATTGTTTTGTAGACAAACCAACTTGGAAGTGACTGACAGACTAATTTAGTGTAGTGAGTTTCAGTTTTAAGAGATAATTTGGTTTTGCTGAATTCCCTTAGTGAAAATTCTAAGCTGCTGAAAGTTTTGATCTAGGAAGGTCTTTTGTTATTTGTCTTTATTTGGTCAGCTTTAAGCTTCTGCAGAAGCTCAGCAGCTGTTGTATTATCACTGTTTTTGCTACCTTTTCTGTGAATTTATGTTATGAACCAAAAGATAATTTTTGTGTAAACCTTCCAATTTTCTAAGTTTTCCTTTAAAACTGAGAAGATTGAATAAACAAATTTTATAATGTGGAAGACAATTGGCAATTTGGGTTATTGGTTAAGTTCAAACCCTACATTCCCTCTTAATAAAACCATATATTTCCAGCCTTCATTTTCCTTTACTATAAGTCTGCATACTTATATCAAGGTGTTTTATTTTACTTTAATTTATTATATAGTTTAGCAAATTTAATCTTTGTATGAAAACATAAAATTACTTGAATGTCAACAGCTGTGAACACTAAAATTGAAACACCTGTCAAATATTGGGAAAGGATAAAGATTAATGTGATAGAGGCAAGCATCGTGAGAAAACTTATAATAAATATCTATCACTCCACTATTTTGAACTAATAATTCAATCAACAATTTCGATCCAGCAGTTTATCTGTAAAAATGAACATTCTTTCTTCTTGTTCCTGGACTGTAAAAAGTAGTGTAATAAACAAATGGTTTATTACAAACCATTAGAAATTGTAAACATTGAAACCTAGGTCATTTACAGCAACTGCGTCTTCTGCTTCCCAAACTCTCAAATTTTAGTGTCCGCAGTATTTGACATTCAAGTAATTTTATGTTTCCATTCTTTGAAAATGTAAACATTGAAACTTAGGACGTTCATGGATTGTAGCCGGAGGCGATTTTAAGGAAATGTATATGCCTATGAGTTGCATGAGTTTAAGATCTATCTTTGTGTAAATTTTCAAACCGGTTGGTTCAGTATTTTTCACGTTTATTTGCCACAACAAATCCACAAACAAACATACAGAAACCACCTCTTCTTTATAATATTATAGATATTAAAAATAACATTTAATTATATTCAGAACTTTCATTACTTAATGCCAAAAAATTTCAGTGAAGTAAAAAAAAATTGTTCTATTAATTCTACAAAAAATAATCTATATTTTTTAATAATCTTATTATAAAACGTATTAAAGTTGTTAAAAAAAGGGAATTTTTCCCTCAGCTAATAAATTATCGGTTAATCTCATTGGTATTTTGACGCTGGGTGAACTGTTAAATTTCTCATTTGAAAGGGTTTTTTTAAAAAAGCTTATAAACAATCTATAGATTTCCAGGCAATCCATAGGTAGCTGGGAGGCAGATGTGGTAAGTTCTAAAAAATTTCACTACAAGAGTAAGACGTAATACGCTCCTGAAGAAATTTTTTAAGTCAAGTTATTTGTCCTGCATGAATATTTAGTTGGTTCTTGATGCAAAAACCGATATCTGATACTTTATTTCAATTATTTGCCTAGTTTATTTTTTACATAACTTAAGTTGATAATTGTGTGGGGGTTGCGGGTTGGTTTTCAATCAATCCAAAATTACTGATTGAATGAACAACTTGTGTTAAGGTTATAAAATTTGCAATAATTGAAAGGCGAAAAAACGATAGCTGCATGTACACAGAAACTTTTTTGAGCAGAAAAAGAGACCTTAGTCTCAATGCCTGCTTGAAACAACAGAAAATATTTTATTCTGTGTGCAGTATAATTTGACTTGCGTCTGAGATTCACATAGCCTAAACACTACTTGTTTAGCGTGATGCGTAATCTGGTAGCTAACCAGTGTGAAATTCATCGATACATAATGTGTAAATTAAATGTGAAAAGATAAGGTTTAAATGAAATTTATAATTAAATTAATTTTCACTTTAACTTAAAATGAATGCTAAAATATGTGTTTTAAAGAGAGAATAATTTAATAATTTAGTCTAGAGTTTTAATGTGAAAAAAATCACTAAAACTGAAAAAAAAATTGAGACGGTAGATATCGGTGGCCTGCATCCAGAGCCATTGTGCGAGGGGTGAGTCTATAGGGTCTGACTTGCGTGTGTGTGACAGGTGTTAATCAGTGCACAGCAGCTGACGACGGAGGCACAGGGTCTCATCAGCAGCCACCAGCACCAGGCCCAGCCTCAAGTGGTTATCAGCCACAACCAGCAGGACCAGGTCCGAAACAACCTATCTGCCTAAGAGAATTATTTAAATATATACAGTCAAACAAAAAGTTTACATAGACTAAAATATAGTACCGTGGGACCGACCATTGCTCGGTAAAACACAAACATAGTTACAACGTAACAAAATTACAGACATTTTTTCAATCTCGCGGAACCTTGCGTAAAAAATACAATTAAATAAATATAATATAAATCCAAATAGTTTAATTATGTCGGAGACAGAACATGATGTTGTTAGTTGTTTATTGAACAATTAACGCAAACATTTTTTACTAACTTGCATAAACTCTAAACAAAAATATAATCACCTCAGTCGGGGTGTCCAATGTCCTTTATGCATGAATCCGCCACGTTGGCAGTAAGCTACGGCGCAGTTGTACTGAGATGTGATTTAGAGTGCTTTAGTCAGGCTCAGTTGTTGAAGCTATCATAATTATTCGTATGACTATTATTAGCCTGTGGTCAACTGATTGTGTTCGATACGGAATAAGGATTGAAAAGCAAAAGGGAAATTTAATGCACCATTTCTCAACATCGGTAACAAGTGATTTTATATGGGCTCTTCTGCTTCCTTTGAGGGCATGATCGAGTTAGGTGACCTTTCTTCCCGCAAATAAATCACATCCTAGAAACTCCATAGTCTACTTTGTTTGTGCAGCTGCTCCAAATTCATACTCATTTCCCATGACTAAATTTCTTACTCTTTCTAACACTTTACACAACTCCATATCTTACAAACAACAAGCCGTCTTCATCTGGTTTTGGATGTCTTTCAGAAGTCCATGCTCAAAAGAACTCTTTATCCTTTCGTCTAAGATGGAAGGATCTATGATGCCTTTTCAAATCAGATACATAAACATCATCTGACCCTAGGCCCCAAACGTCTTGATATGAACTCTTCATACGCTTGAAAACAATTCACGGAAAATGTCCGTGTTAA
Organism: Nephotettix cincticeps; assembly: GCA_023375725.1. Taxonomy (NCBI): domain Eukaryota; kingdom Metazoa; phylum Arthropoda; class Insecta; order Hemiptera; family Cicadellidae; genus Nephotettix; species Nephotettix cincticeps. The sequence continues at coordinate 136,203,210 of CM041786.1, forward strand.
AGCTTCAGTAAGATCTGCGTAATCACTCTTAACCGCGTCCGTGCGCCCATCGTAGACGGCAAATGCTCCTCCAGATAAAAACAAAGGAAGTTTAACTGTAATTCTTTTACTTTGTGGAGGCTACATACAAGTTCCAACTTCTTCAACCACTCCGCGAAGTCCCCTTCTCCACTATACTGTTTTATTAAATCTGAAAACCTCATCAGGTTCACGCCCGACATTATTTATTGCCGAAATAGCTTGTAGGAAATCGACAAATCAAATATTCTTTATCATTTAATTTTATTAACACCTTTACCAAAAATACAATTTAATAACTTCTTTAAAAATTAAAGAAAAACAAACCGAAACAATACAATAAAACATCAAATCTGCTGAGTATATCATAGTGGTTGTGAATAAATCACAACCACAGTGTATAATTAATGATAACATGCTGTAGATTAAATTGTTATATTTCAGGTTACATTGCTTTTTTTAAATTGAAACTGTAACTTTTTTTCCCATCAGGTTGTTCGGATTATCCGGACTTTCGGGTTACTGGGGTTTGGATTACCGGGACTCTGGTGTCATATGTAATAAAATAAGCATTATGATATATGATATACTTTGATCGCTATTGGGTTGATATAATTCCCAATGAATCTGCTAGAATGCAGCAAAAGTCATATTAAGTCGTAATAATTCCTAAAATAGCCGCTAGAGAGCAGCAAGTCCTGGGTTGAGAGCCAAGGCGATTGACCTCCAGTGGGCAATCTGAGGCGGACTGGGAGACGGTTAATCTCAATTTTTGGTTTTCATTGTAGAGATAATCTAGTCCTAGGATTTTACCTTGTACAATATTGGCCTCTAGCCTAATCTCTTACCTCATGTGCAGTCGTCGGCTGCAGTGATCAACCCGCACGTGATTGGCCAGCTGTCATCAGACATCCTCGGCTCCCACGGTCACGCGCCACCTCTTCCTCTGGTCATCGCAGCCCCTGCACACCCACCAATGCAGGCGGACGCGCAGGTGCACATGCAGATCAAGGTAGCTGGATCAACAGTAAAAAAATTATTTTTTATATGTACCTTAGCACACTTTTACATTTTACAAAGACAAAAGCTTAATTTTCATACCAAAATTGTAATTTGTATTGTCTATGCTTGAGAAATTACAGAACAGGGTAGAACTATAAAAAGTCTTCTCTGTCTACTGAACTAAGACATGCAGGGATCTTGGGCACAGTAACATATATCCATGTGACCACTTTGGGGACATCTATAGAAGAAACACTCAAAAACTACAAAACTAGGCCTTACCAGTTAAGGACTTTACCCCACGCTCCATTTTCAGTTTAGTTTGCTCTAGTTCATCCAGTTAGGGACTAAACTACCGGCTGAACTATAAAATAGCCGAACTAACCAACGATTCATAAAGAAACTACTTTAACTGCCGTAAATGGACTTTTAAGTGATCTATACGGAATAATTCATTGAAAACGTGCAGGTTACAGAATGGTGTTATAAAAGTTGTATGTTTTTATAGTACAGTGACAAAACTAAAACAGACTAGGCTTAGGCCAAGTGTAAATTTTAAACTCGCCCTCAGAACAAGTCCTAAGTATTTTAAGTCATAAGAAGTCAGCTACTTAGCATAAAATAAGGAATTTTATTCTGGTCTGGATCGGCCAAACTATCTGGAAGCCGAACCAACCTAACTGAACAAGAGGGAATCTTCTGAATGCCAAAGTAAATTAATATTTGTATAGATAATCAAATTTAAATATGCATACTTTCTGGCATTTAATTGGGAAACATTTTTTCAGGATTTTCATTATACCTAAAATTAGGTACTCCTTTGTAGTTGGATGGTAAAAAAAAGATTTAATCTTAAATTTACCGAGAAATAATTTGTTGAGATGAAAATTGTCTAGGTTTACAAATTTTGTATTTTGAATTTTTGTTGTTATTTCTTACTCCTGTAAATTAGATAATTGTTTTTTAGGATTCTCCAAAACCTGAGATTGAAGATGTACCAGAAGCAGCTGAAACTGATTTGGAGGATAAGGTTGAGCCTATCAACTGTTGTAGGTCTCAGGTGAGTGATTTTTTTAATAATAGAATACTTTTAAAGGCTACATATATATGAAAGTGGAAACCGTATATACATTTAAAAAGGCAAAATTCCCAAGGGGAAACCCAATGGTTAAATAATGTCAGCGATATGTTTTCTACAGTCCATTACACTGACCAACAGCAGTACATATCTGATGTTACTGATTGGCAGTGTTAGTGATAGAGGTAGGTTATTCTTCTATATTATTTATTTTGAAAACTGCTAACTGTGGAATCATTATTTTAAGATTCCTTATCTCTATATATAAAAATGATTGTGTGTATGTATGTATGTCCTTTATGCGTTGCCAAACTACTCATCTGATTGCTATGAAATTTTAGGAAGTAGCCCTATGTGTGTCCGGGAAGGTTTTAGTGGAAAGAATTTTTTGAAAACTCCATAAGCTTCAATTTTGTGGCGTTTTAAATTTCCTATGTTGACCGAATGGGGACTAAGTTTGTTGTAAGTAAGTTGTAAACTACTCTACTACTCCAGTTTTCAGATAGGATATAGAGAAGTTTTCATCCTCCAGAGAATTTCTAAATTTGTAATCACAGGTGCACTCCTGACAGCATATTATGTTTTTTCCTCATATAAGTTCTAGTATTGGAATGTAGGGTTTTGAATCACGAAGAACCAAATCAATTTTCTGAAAACACTTCATAAGGTATTTGGTCTGAAAAAGTTTGATTCATGTTGCACTAACTCTTCCTGTTTGTATATCTAAGAATGTATTTATTTAGAAAAAAAACAAATTTTTTAAATCTTGTATCATTATAATACTTAGACTAAATTCCAGTTTTTTCAAAATCCAAGTACTACATATTATTTAATTTCACAGTGACTTACCATTAGAAAAATGAATCATGAACAAATTAAGTTCAGAAATGGATTGGGTTTTTTCTTGTAAATAATATAAAATTTCTCTAAATTTTACCTAAAAAAGTTGTAGTAGTTTACTAATTTTTCACTAATTCAGAGATAAAAATTGGGTATGTACAAAAAATGTCTATTAATTTTTATCATTAATATCTAAAATTTTTTGTTTCCCAGTGTAAATTTAAATTTTTTTTATAATATTTAATTTTTTGTTTCAAAAATTTTCTTGCCTTTATAATTTTAAATTTTTTGCCTTTAGTGAATATTTCCCTACCACAGTGGTTTCTTGCCTTTCAGTGTAATAGGCTTCCTACCACAGTGGCTCCTTCTTGCCTTTCCCAGTGTAATAGGCTTTACCACAGTGGCTCCTTCTTGCCTTTCCCAGTGTAATATTTCCCTACCACAGTGGCTCTTCTTGCCTTTCCAGTGTAAAAGGCTTCCCTACCACAGTGGCTCCTTCTTGCCTTTCCCAGTGTAATAGGCTTCCCTACCACAGTGGCTCCTTCTTGCCTTTCCCAGTGTAATAGGCTTCCCTACCACAGTGGCTCCTTCTTGCCTTTCCCAGTGTAATAGGCTTCCCTACCACAGTGGCTCCTTCTTGCCTTTCCCAGTGTAATAGGCTTCCCTACCACAGTGGCTCCTTCTTGCCTTTCCCAGTGTAATAGGCTTCCCTACCACAGTGGCTCCTTCTTGCCTTTCCCAGTGTAATAGGCTTCCCTACCACAGTGGCTCCTTCTTGCCTTTCCCAGTGTAATAGGCTTCCCTACCACAGTGGCTCCTTCTTGCCTTTCCCAGTGTAATAGGCTTCCCTACCACAGTGGCTCCTTCTTGCCTTTCCCAGTGTAATAGGCTTCCCTACCACAGTGGCTCCTTCTTGCCTTTCCCAGTGTAATAGGCTTCCCTACCACAGTGGCTCCTTCTTGCCTTTCCCAGTGTAATAGGCTTCCCTACCACAGTGGCTCCTTCTTGCCTTTCCCAGTGTAATAGGCTTCCCTACCACAGTGGCTCCTTCTTGCCTTTCCCAGTGTAATAGGCTTCCCTACCACAGTGGCTCCTTCTTGCCTTTCCCAGTGTAATAGGCTTCCCTACCACAGTGGCTCCTTCTTGCCTTTCCCAGTGTAATAGGCTTCCCTACCACAGTGGCTCCTTCTTGCCTTTCCAGCGGACTTGACTGAATGAATGAGCTTGAACAGTGAACAACCAGTCCGACTAGAATTCTCAGGGAGTGGTTGATCCTTGCTGTTTAATCTGGAGGATCACCTGAAGAAAAAATGCTTACTTGTCGGGCTGGACAAGTGCGTGCCTTCATCTGTCTAATAGTGCATGGTCGAGGGTTCCCTGTGGGAGTCCCTTTTTGTGTCTGGACGACTTTACAGTTTTTGAGATGGAGTATGAGTTAGGGTTGCATGACCCAAGCCTGGATCTGAATTGGTTGAGAATTTATTTTTTACTTCTCTCAGAATTAGGTAAACTGATCATGTCTTACCTTTTCCATCGTTATGAATCCCTTCTTTCCAGTGGCTGTACGATATTCCGCAGGAACATGTCTTTTATATTATATGCTATGACTATTATATTACTTCCAAAAAAGGGGCTGTCGTAATATTTTGTGTTAATTGTAATATACAACAGAGAATACTCTGTTGTCAGGCCACATCCCCTGTGCCATGTCTCAGCCCAGCAGCTGTGGGAGGGGAAAGTCAGCAGTCACAGTCGGAGGATGAGTCGGCCCCGCTGCCACCCCCGCCGCAACAAGCTGACGCCAGCAACCAGACAGACAGCCTCCCGCCCAGCAGTGACGAGGAGGTAAGTTACAGAGATGCATTCAATCATACAGAACATTTATCTAGTTCAATTAAATTTTACTGCTTTGTGATGGTATATAATTTCTGTTTTATTTATGAGAAATTGCTGTCAGGTTTATTCACTGGTTTATATCACTATTGAGTTCATTAATTAAGGCTATTAGTATAACTAATAAATTAAATTTTATGTTCATAAAAATAAAAATGTTTAAGTACAAGAATTACTAAGACGTGACGTGTCTTAGACTTTATTTATAATGCTGATAGGCGTAGAAAGACACAAAATAATTATGGCTATAAAACGTAGTGCACCTGAAAAAATTGATGTGGAGGTCTCTTGTACAATTATTAGTTATAACAATTATTGTTATTTATCACTCAGGTTGAAGCAGAACCGCCCCCAATGGTTGAGGCTGCCCAGACCACGGACATTCCCATCCAGCCGGAGCCTGTGCCAGAGAAGACAGAAGAGGCTGTGGCAGTGGATCTGAGTGGTCTGGAGTTGCTGAGTGCGGCCAGCAGAGAGCATTTCAAGAGGTTATTACTCCACTCTCACATCTTACATAATACTTTTGCATGAGTAGATCTAATTAATTATCATCACATATTAAATTTTGAGTATCATCCGAACAACTAGGATCAGCCATTTAAAATTTTTAAGAACAAACAAAGATGAAAAACGCAGTTGCTGCAAGTAGTCACGTGGCAACAGCAGCACCAGCTTATTGCAGCATATGGCATTTGGATATTTTAGCCAGTAAATTTTACTTTAAAAATCATATTAGGAATATAAAAGTTGATATATGTATATGCAGAACTAAGGGAGAATTAATGGGTACAATTTATTTTGATATTAGTTCAACTGGTATGGCGCTATAGTGTTAAACAAAATGGCCGCCGTAAATTACGACACTATCACTTCACAAGTGGAGCCACATGGTCCACGACCACGACGGTCATCTGTTTGAGGGTCAACAATTGCAGTTTTATCATATCCCTAAGCAAGCAAGTAAAGCTCTAGGATTAGGATCTAGCTTATTAGCTTGTGAATTAGCCTGTTTAACTGCTTAATGTAGAAAAGAGTTGTATTTGTGCCATCTTTTTAATTCGTTGCTACTTGTTCGTCTTTCCAGATCGCATAGTGTTCCATTGATAGACGTTCCAAAGATCAAAACAGAAGTAGAAGATCCGGAAGAGACAGTAGCAGATCCGCCGACAGACGTTGTGATAAAGCAGGAAGTAGAGACTGAGGAAGCGGACACAGAGGTTGACGTGAAAGTAGAGGAGTGTGAGAGAGATAGAGTGGAGCCCCCGGGGGGTATCGTGGGGGGGCTAGGGCTTCTGTGTGACGTCGTACACCGGGTCATAGAGGAAGAAGAGGCAGCACACTCTAGGCCACATTCTCCTCACTACGACCATGACATCGACAACGAGGATAAGGTCACTGGTAAGAATCAGATCAGGGAGTCTTAACTTTGAATACTATATTACACTATACAAAGGGCCAAACCTATATCCTTAGGCAAGATGTGTCTTTTTTGGAAGGTTAAAAGTTTTGTTGTCACCTAAAAAATCAATTAATAAAAATAGGTGATTGCTAATTGATTTATTTTTCTGTTTTGTGATTCTCAAATTTCCGAGTTATACCCTAACCAAGATTCTATAAAAATATTCATTAATAAACCAGGATTCGGTAGCTAAGATGATTTTTAATTTATTTTTCAGCAGGAAAAATGTCCCTAATATATTTAAGGGAGTTCATAAATAAAAAAAATAAATAAAAAGAAAAGAAGAGTATTTTTGTAATAAGATCTTGGTGATATGGTTCAGGAATATCACTAAGAATTTAATAATAAACTCAAGAATTCAAATAATGTTTTAGAGTGGACAGAGACAGAAGATGTGGTTGAAGATTACAAGTCACCAGAACGTGAGACAGGTCAGTCGCGCAAGGCATTGCTACGTTATCGGCCGGACAGCCCTCTGGACCCAGCTGAGCTGGACATGCGCGAGCGGTTGGCGAAACTGCAACGACTGTACCGGGAGAAGCAGAGGGAGCTGTCGAGACTGACTCCTCGTAAGAGTGTGTCTAGTGACACCAGTAGCAGCAGCAGTTCTGGTGAGTGGTGGTAACACCATCTTGTCAAGATCTCTAATAGAAGTCAACTTTCATTGTGATTTTATTGGCTAAGCAAAGAGTTTGAACACTTTGAGTGCTAAGCCCGTCATTTGACGGGCAACTAAAACTTCCATAGAGTGCTGAACCTGTTATTCAACGGGTTTAAAAATAAAAATATTTTTGGTCGTAATTTCGTACTATTTTACCGCGAACGTGAATGAACAAAGTTCTTGGGAGTGTTATGTAATATATTTTACCTTTAACATGAACATGAAACATTTATAGGTAGATCTGAACGTGATTACGCAATGCAATGTTTTGATGTGTCACGGCCTGTTGTTCGCGGCAGACGATGGCTGAAAGCTGATCGCCCCTTTAATTGAAATTTATTTTACAGAGAGTGAATTTATTACAATCAAAAATAAAATGCTCTATTTGTCCAAATAGTAGACTTGGTAACACTTGTGCTGTTTCTCTGTTCATCAGTCTCTCCCAATCTACTTTGTTGTCTGCTTTGCTATCAGCTTCTATATGATGTTGCCAAGTACAAGAATAATAAGGAAATGAGGCGAGTGGATGAGGGTGAGGGGGTTGTTGGTTGTACATAGTGTAGGTCACTGTGCGTCAGAGGAAAAATCAGCACTTCTGTTTTACGAGCACAAATATTTCATGGAGAAAAATAGTAAACCTGTAAATAATAAACATTCTAAAAATGGGTCGCTTTTTATCTTTGGTTTTACACCAACATTTATCTAAATGACAAAATTCATAGCTTTCTTATTTTTTAAAAATTTAAAATTAGTAAAAAATGAATGTAGAGTCTGTAATATTAAATTCATAGCCATCAATACCCATATTGCAGGAATGAGTGGTACTGATTAAAATTTCATTGACTCTCCTCCGGTTAATCTGTGCATGTAATTTTTCTCAGTGATTTGTTTTCTCGAATTTCTTAAACATTTATTAATACAATCGAAAAATAATAATTAATTAATAATTATTTTCATGTCACAGTCTACCTTGTAAATATGCTGATTCACTGTTCATATGGCAGGTTGTGTCAGTAAACGAGGCCCAGGGAGACCAAAGAAGGTTAGCGGGGGGACCAAGCGGCCGCGCAGCCCCTCCCCCGCCACATCACCACCGCCACAGCTATCACCACCAGTACTAGAGCCTTGGAATCTGCCCCCACCCACACTCACTCCCAATAAGGTCTCACACAAGGAGTCGGATGTACAGCAGGTGAGAACTGTAACTGGATGTAGCAACTGTAACTGTTAACAAAGTAACTGGTAGTGGTAACTGTTACTGTGCTCAAAAGTATATATCAGGATGTGGTAACTGTCTTTTCACTCCAGTTTATGGTAACTGATTGTTCTATAGGCCTAGGAGACATAGTTAATTTTTAAAGGTATTCTGTAAGTGGTTACTTTCAATCTTTCAATGATAAAGTCATACATTAATTTTCATCGGATGAATGGTCTGATTGTTTTTCTGTGGATAAAGCAACATAAGTATAAGTAAGAATAATACCGATCAGTATATTTTACCTCTCTTAACCCTTTGCGCTCGGATGAGTATTTATTTATAACTTGTCCTGTGCACTCAGATGTCCAGCTGTACTGGCCGTCACCATTTTCTCGCCGAAGTTGAATTAATTTTTATATGAGCTGCCCTAACCGCTCGGATGGCCAGTTGGTACTGGACGAGATTAAATCCGAGTTGCAGTCGGAAGGCCAGCAGTACTGGCCACTAAATATAATCATCTGGTTTTTTGAATATTATGTGCTAGGTTTGAGATGTTCTGCAATCTTTCGGGAAACTAATGAACTAGCAAGTCAGATGAGTTCCGGCTCCATACATGTTTTGGAAATTAAGGTTATGCTTAGTACGTTGTTCTGCTGTTCTACTGTTGCATGTTGTTGTTGAGAAGTGGTGATATTTAATACTAATAACAGCTGTTTTTTTGTAAATAACTGTACATTTTATTAATAATTCATTTTATTTTAGTAGTTACCACAGTAGATAATAAACGTAAACATAACAATAAATGATCATTTAAATTCGGATGACTTGAGGCAATTATAGGAGGAGTATTTGAAGCTTTCAATTTTTTTTTAAACAAGTGGTAACTTTTTTTATTATTACAGTAGAACCTCCCTTATACCTGACTCTTCTCAATATCTGACATAGTTCTCGACCCTCTTTCTATCATTCCCACTCTACCGTTGCCGAGCTTGTTGAAACGTGAAAGGCTTATCTTACAATTACCATTAAAATATTGTAATTTTTCAGGTATCATACATATCTTGATGTTTAAATTAATGTGTTAGGGGTTGCATTTTATTTGCTCCTCCTTATATCCGAGTTTTTTGCTGTTCCGACCATGGCCCAGACCCATCATGGTTGGATATGAAAGATTATGCTGTACCTATTTTCAGAATTTATAGTTGTAATTGTTATTCATGACAGGTTGAGTGGGAACTAGTATCTCCGAGCAAGTCACCTCCTCCTCTATCTCCCGCACAGTCTCCCTCTTCAGCCAGCAAGAAACGTAAAGTAGGTCGACCAAAGAAGCGAGAAGATCACAGTAGTCTGACGATTGTTGCCAAGAAGCCTCGAAGCAAGAGTTCGCTGGTGGGGCTGCTGCTTGCCAAGAAACACCTTCCTGACAGTGAACACCACCAGCACAAGATCAAGCCAAAGCTCAAGGCTGAAGTTAAGGTGACTGCAACTCAATAAACTGCAACTTAATTTGCAATATTTTCTGAATCAAAGCTGTAGAAACACTACCTTATTTTGTGTTGTTTTTGGATTAAACATCAGTTTACTCATCAAAATTCTACAAAATAGAAAGCTATGATATTCGAATCAGAGGCCCAAAAAATGTCATTAAGTCTAATGGAGTTGCTTGATATTGTTTACTGTTATAAGTTAACTGTTATTACTCTGGTAAATTAATTATATCAGTATTTATTTTCTGTAGTAAAGATTTAGGAAAAGGTATTGTATTTTTTATAGCTATGAATCATTAAAATCTATATGATCAATGCATATTATTCTTGAGAAGCTGTCATGTGAGAAATACTCTTACACTCACACACACATTTTCTGGGATTTATATAACTTTACATCTTATTTATATAGTAAAACTGAACAAAATTCTTTGTTTTAAATCATAATAGTAAAATTAATCTACAGTAGACCCCCGATTATCTGGGGCCCGGTTAACCAAGCTAGTCCTCGAAACATAAAAATAAAATCAAACTCATAAAAGTATGATAACTAAGACAAGAACTGGAGTTTATTCGTATCAGTGCAATATTTGAAATAGATCGCTGTCGATAAGTCGAGTAATGCTACTATCACATATTACTTAAATAGATAAAACTGCTAATTTAACCATTGCAGATCGAAACTTGAAGAAAAAATTAACACAGGAGGTAAAGGACACGAAAGCCCACGTTATGGTTAATGCGACGTAAAAGCATGTGACACGTAACTTATTAGTTTGTTTATCACAGTGGCACTTTTTCAGTGATAAGTAGAGTCAAACACACTATGCTCTTCAATCACTACAGAAACCCATTTAAATAAACAATTTAAGATAAAAACAAACTCAAGATGTATAGACATAAATTCACTAGGCCTATTTGGTTTTGACAGCTGACAAGCTGAAAGCTAGGTTATTGGTGTCGCCGTAGTGATAATATTTTGGTGAGCAAAAAGCCACATGGCTGACGTGCTACAGGATCTTTGTGCCGCCCCGTTGTGTAGTGATAATAACAGCTGTCCACAAAGTAATACCTGTTTTGCAATGGCTATTGTAATTAACTACAGTAAACCCTCGTTAATCCGGACCCCATTAATACGGACTTCGCTTAATCTGGGCAGCCATTGGATCGCAGTTTTAATGCGCAGAATGCTGATTAGTAGCATGCGATCGTATGGTAAACAATCCAAAAAGTAATGACGGTGATGACGACACGGACAAGATTATCAGAAGATATTACAGTCGAACGGTTAAAATCAATATGCGATCTTCTTTCATACATGGATCAACAAGTGGAGTGTAATCCTCATGACATTTTAGTTTTCCACCGTCGGAGAAACATTGCGTCATCGAAGAGGGGGCAGAAGCTAGCCTAGAAAACTATTTAGGACTTAAAAAAAAATTATAGTAAATAATAAAATTATAATTTATAATAAATAAGTACTTCATATATAATGCAAATTTTCACACTTTTTTACAAATTAGTTCTTAATCTCCGTATTTTACGAGTTTTTCCTGTATCCGATGTGACCTCGGTCCCAATTACCTCAGATAATCGGCAGTCTACTATATCTATTTAAACCTGAAATATCATATAAATCTTCATGACCTGTGAACATGTTGTCGTAGGTTAAGTCGTGGTGTGAAGATGAGGAGACGGAGTGGACATCACAGCCAGTACGGCGTCACAGCGCACCCGTCTCACCCCCACCACCGGCCCTGCCACCACCCTCTTCCTCCTGCGCTGTCAACCTCGGCAGGCCAGTGAAGAGCAAGAGCCTGCCCACACCAAACAAGACAGCTCCCAAGAAGCCCATCATGGTACTGGCCAAGCGGAAGAGAGCGGTGAGCACAGAGCAGCTGACCGTGCAGAAGACCGTCTCACTTAAACCGATGCATGCCCATGGTGAGCAATCATCTATTATTCTATACTGTTATGCAAGCTCTATACTGCTGACCGATATATAGACTGTTGACTACATAATCTATAATACCCCCTGCTCAAATGTATTCTTTGTTTTAAAGTGTTTTTTATCCAATTTATCAAACTGTTGTTTGCTTTTGTACTTTGAGTTTAGATCATTGAAACTCAGACCCTTGTGGAGGATGAGTCAGATTGATCCAATACTGGAAGATTATTTTGATCAGCTTTAGTCAAGTCATCTATACATGTTCCATCCTCTTGCCTAAGCGTATTCTGTAGACATTTTTTGCTGCAGGTGTGGTGAGTTGCCAGTTGACAGCTGACCACTTAGCCCCGTCACAGCTGCCATGCCGCGTGCTGGTCGCCATGGGCGGGCTGCTGTATGCCGGTTCACTGTCGGCCATACGACCACCGGACTTGTACGGCACCACACTGGACGGAGAGAGAGGCAACCGTCCCCACATACTCTCTAGGGAGGAGATACTCAAGGATGCGGTATGTCTGATTGTATCACCATGAATCTTAAAAAGGAAGGAACCCATGAAGTTAGATATTGAATCATTTCCGAAGCAATACAATTATTGTAGTAATGCCACTGCCTTTGACCCTTCAAAACTGACATCTTATTAAGACATTTTACTTACTGATGGATATATATCAAAAACACAAACTAAACAAACACAAATTTCAACAAAATAAAAACAAAAACTTCTTCCATTACATTTATGCAATAATAAAATGTTTGATTAAATTACTAATACACTTTATGCTGTAAATGCCAAATTTATATCCTGAGTATTATTTATTGAAATGTATCATTTGTCGCAGATTCTGGAAGTGTGCACAGACTCGCCTCCTCCGCCTGGTACGCGAGTGTGCGCCTACTGGTCACAGCAGTACCGCTGCCTCTACCCAGGCACAGTGCCCCCGCCCGGTCCCGACGACACTGATCCCAGGTTCGTCTGCGTGGAGTTCGACGACGGGGACAACGGCCGCATCAGCCTGGAAGACATACGTCTCCTGCCGCAGGACTATCCTGTTGTGGGTGAGTGCTGCACACATTTTGGTTTCTGGCCATTTTCAGCCCATAATTTTCAGTTGTAATTTTCTTTAATCTTATGCGGTGAAATTGAACTGGTAATTTAAAATTACGGTGAAATTTAAACCTATCTTAAAATTATTAATTTAATTATTTATAATTATTGTGTACTAATTTTTATTAATTTGTATAAGTTTTAATTTTTTAACATTGAGCTCTTTTGCAACTTTGTTTTACATATATTAGGACTTTCTTATTGAAATGATTTTAATTGTCTAGAATCAATGTTTAATTTAATTTAATTTTTACAGCGTATGATCCCAACCCGCTACAGACTCTAGGGAAACGCCGGAGAAGAAACTCTGGAGCGAGCTGTGACAGTCAAAGCAAAGAGAAATCTGTGCAGGTGCGTGCAGCTGTGAGATTTCATTTTTATGAATCGTAATTATTTACTTAAATTCACTTTCGAGAAAAAATACTACAGCTATTGTAAAAAGACACATTTAACTACAGTAGACTCCCGATAATCCGCGGTAATGGCTGGCTGAGCGATTGCATACAATTTAAATCGCGCATTAAGCAAACCTAACCTAAAATACATTGAAAATAGTTAAAAACGACTGGAAGCAAAATAAGTCATTAGTAACCATTACTGAATACGAGGTTTAATAATGTGAAGACTTCATTGACAAGATTACCTTTTAATAAACATAGTTTTGTAATAATAGCAATAACATACGGTAATAGTTTTGTAGACATTATTTTCATATCGGTAAAAAACCAGTCCAATGTGTGAGACAAGTGCACTGTATTACAGGGGTACTGATGAAAGTACCGTCTTTATAGGCTTCGAGGGTAAAAGTCCATTGTTGATTTTTATTTCTAGGCATTTGCTTCCTTTATTTTATAACAATGGTTGACCGAATTTTTATAATTAGGCTCACCATGAGATCGCACAGCGAAGTGTAATTTTTTTGCATAATGGTTGCAGTTGCGTACTATCGCTTCCTAAAAAAAAGTGTGTTGCTGGCAGTAGCTATAATTTGAAGGGGCGAGTGGGATGTTTTAAAAGCGTTAAACTTAGCTTGCAGCAGTTGCTAATTTTTTGTTTGCCGATCGATAAACCGCAACGTGGTTAATCTGCTCGCGCATAATTGGGAGTCTACTGTATAACTAAACTGAATAACTTTTAATGGCAACAAACTTCATAGATACTACAATAATAGAAAACATTAAAAATAAATAAAATGTTAGCTGATTTTAACCACATCTGACAGTTATAAAAGTTCATGTAGTTTATGTTTGAACTTAACAAAACTTGTTAGCAAGGTTCATAGTAACTGTAGAAAAAAATTTATTCATAACCATATAAAAAAATCTTATTAACTTAATTTTCTTAATCTTTTAATTGTAATGTCAGAGGATAATCGACAGGAAAAGTAGTAAATAATATTTTTATAATGAAATTCATTACTAACATTTACAACAGCAAAATTCTGATGTTATAACTCACATTTAGCAGCCGATGGAAACTGTTATGGAGCCAGAAGTTGAGAATGAACCAGAAATGGAACAGGAAACAACAGAGGAAATGGAGCAAATGGAACAACTTCAGCCAGAACAGAGAGCACACGAAGTCACACTCAACAAACTATGTGTGGGGGGACAAGGGAGAGAAGTCAACGACTCTCCTTCGACAACAGAACCAGTCACAACGTCGGAGCACATTAGCCTGAGCCTAGAGGTGAGACCACATCTGCGCCTATCTTCAGTTAATTTAGAAACTCATTACATGTTTGATTTGAATTGATAATTTGTCAAAAATTTAAACATTTGAAAAAATAACTTCTTTCTTCGATTTCTAGACTTTCGATTTAGTTTGACTTTAAGTACAGAAACATTTTAGTGCAAATAGCTGAATTTATTAGTATGCGACCAAGCAGATGTTTGGATATAATTACTGTAGTTTTTTCAGGCTGCAGAACAGGAAAGAGAAAGGAGAAGGTTGAAAAAGAAGCGTAAAGAAAAACTGAGGCGACTCGACAGTGAGAAGAAACACAGACACAAACATCGTGACTGCCTCAAGCACCGACACAAGCATAAGCACAGGCATCATAGGCACAAGCACAGGCATTCCAAGAATACAGGTAGGCCTGAGTACATCACTGATACTTACATTTATTTTTTAAATAAACTTTAGAATTTGGAACAATAAATATAAAATCAAATAACTTAATATGCACACCAAATAAAAACAGTGTTATGTTTTATAAGGTAATTATTGTCTATTTCCTTATGATTTATCATTGAACTACAAGTGACTGTGGTTTGTTATAAACAATAATATTTCAGTGCCCGTGATTGCTGAGAACGGAGGTCACGTTGAGGAGAAGAAGCCCCTGACACTGGTTGTCCACACCAAGCCCTTGGCCGACAGACCCAACCCTCCTCTAGTCTCCACCATCAAGATTAAGGTCAGTGTGCCTCAACTGATTAACTCACATTAGATTTAAGATGTTTTTGTGGTATGTATTTACTCTTACAGCATTTGATTTATTACTGTTATTTCAAATTAACATTTTTCATGCTAAGTGTACAATATGTTATATATTAGAAATACTAATGTTATTGTAATGTTCAGGGTGCCTAGAATTGTGCTGAATTGAATTTGATCAAAATATGTACTTTTGTTGTGGCTCTATTTTAACCTGAAATTAAAAATAAATTTCACTCTCTAACGTATCTCCCTTTGACCAACAGAAAGACAAGAAGCGAGCAAGGGTGCACACACCAGGGACCCAGGACAACTCAACACCTCGTAGCAAGATGGCTGCCTTCCTGCCAGCCCGGCAGTTGTGGGGGTGGAGCGGCAGACCACATAAGCGGACAGGGGGAAGGGGGCGAGCTCGGAAGGATTTCTACAAGACAATCCAAAGGGGCAAGGAAACAATCTCTGTGAGTCCCTGACATGATTTACAAAAACTGTTGACTAAAGAGTTTAATATGGTGGTGCATGCTGGTCAACAATATGGTCAACTGAATTCTGCTAGGTCGGCACTAGTGTCGCTTTTTTGTTATGCATACGTGATTGTTTCCTGTAAGCTTCCTGAGTGAGCTGTTAAAGATAACAATTCTTTTTTTTTGTACATTGTTAAACATTTTTAGACGTTAAAAAAATATTTTATAATATTGAATCAAATTTTAAAAAATTTGTTTTTTGTAGTATGAAAAAAGAATATACTAAAATTGAAATAATTTTGACTGGGACGGTGGCGACGTCCTGTAATCCAGCTACTTGGAGGTCACGCACGCATTGTGGATAGTTGTGAGCGGTGGTCGGCGGGTGTAGTGTCCTCTAATGTGGATTAATGTCCGCACTATAGAATACTACGTTAATCCACAAAAACCATCCTCATAATTAGACCAGTTCGTAATTCAGAGGCCGTGGTTCGGATTCCACGCTAAACTGTTGGTCCCTTAGTTGCCATCGGCTGTTGAGCTATTAATCAACAGTCTTGTCTAAAGAACATGTCAGCCTTAGTCAGTAACAAGACTACAAGATTGCGCCACAATCATTTCTCATTCATACTTGGCTTAAAATACCTACATTGTGGTATGTTTGCCATTTCAAATGGTAATCTAATCTAAACTAATCTATGTATGAAATCTTTTTGTCTTTTTCTAAAATTTCTGATACGTCATGTAAAAAAGCTTGGTTTTTATGGACTTTTCCAAAACTTGAACTCAAAAGCATAAATAGTTTTCGTACACTCCTTTCACAAATTCCGAGTTAATCATCCTGTCACTCGGAAATTTCTCACTGAAAACCTGAAAAATTATGCCAAAGCGTTTTTATCAACAATAAACATTAAAACGGTGCTTTTTAATATAATCAAATTTTTTTAATTTCTTAAACCTGATTAGAAAATAGAACAGGATAGGAATTTCAGCCTAAAAAATGTGGCATGGTGTCTTATGTTGATTAAACAGAGACTTTGTTTATACAGTGTCTAGTTGTCAGTTTTGATTTTTGATGCATGACTTGTTTGACAAGATGACTGATGTGAGTTGTGTGTCAGATCGGAGACTGTGCCGTGTTCCTGTCCACGGGGCGACCTGACCGGCCATACATCGGTCGTATAGAGGCCATGTGGGAGAACAAGTTCCAGACAATGGTGGTGAAGGTGAGATGGTTCTATCATCCGGAGGAGACAGTCGGATGCCCGGAGAAGCTTCCGTATCCGGTAAGACTGTAAAATCTAGTTTCCATTTAGAACTGCTATAGATATAAGATGTAAAATTGAATTAGTACAGTAGAACATCGGATATCCGAATGCCAATCATCCTAATCGGTTCAAAGTGTAATATAAAATTAAAACCAAGTAATTTTTCAATAAAAACTAGTTTCGTGGGGATGCAAGCAAACAAATGATTGTGATGACAATGATGAAATGATGGTGAAGACTCTTATTGAGACACGATCACAGAGCAGCAATGTGATTCAGTTGCTACCGTAATGGTAGTATTTTGATCTGCATAGAGTTCTAGGCATAGACGTTGAATCGATAACGTTTCTAAGTGGATGGGACGACATAATGAATGCAACGGTGTAAGTATACACAGTCACATTCTTGTTATCTGTGCCTGCGTGATCTTGCCAAAAGAAAACAAGCTTTAACATCGAGGCAATTTACTCCGACCAAGAGTAAGTTACCTCAAGTGAGTGTTATAAAACTTTTAATAACTTTTCTGAATTGTATTTTTTTATTTCCTTAGTTTATTTTTTAACTTTATTTGTTGCTCATTTATTTTTGTTTATTATCTATTATTATTTGTTTTTGTTTTCCATATCAACTTAAAACTCCACTAAATTGATGACAGATGGCACTAACTGCCTATAACCTGCCTCATGTTTGACCGTAGCAAATGGGACAGTCACCGGTTGTTGGGTTAAGCATTTTGTTGACTACTTCCTTAAAGATTTTGGTTTATGGAAGACAACATGTGGTACTTTCCAATTAGTTGCCAAAATTTTATTAAATAATAACTTAATACAGTTACAGTGCCGAAATGTTAACAATGACGTAGTCTTTGAAATGTGATGAAAGTAGAAAAGCAGTTTACAAAACAAGAATAATACAATAACCTCAAAAGGAGAGCCCCTATAGATGCTGTCCCATAAGTCAAACTATTTTTATTTCCAAAAATTCTGTTTCAATTCATCCTGAATTTTTAACATTGATATTATAAAAAATTCTTGGGATTAAGAGAAAGTTCAAATTGCAGAAGAATTTGAATTGTTCGAGTCACCATGTATCTTGAAACAGTTAAAATTGTGACTGCTAGCCAATATGTAGATATTAGCTGGCACATAGCTTAAAAATGTTTGGTCAGCAGCATCTCTCATGTTTGTTTTTTTGCAGGGAGCTCTGTTCGAGTCGCCTCACAATGACGAGAATGATGTACAGACCATCTCACACAAGTGCGAAGTGTTGCCCCTGCCCGAGTACCAACACCGGCTTAGTCTGGACCCCCAGAAGCTGGCCACCATCTATGACAACAACGACATCTACTATTTGGCTGGCTACTACAACCCGACCGACCTCTCTCTCAAGTTTGAACCGGGCGTCGTGTGAATGTGCAATAGACTCATCCTGTACATACATGTTGTCTTTTTTGTGTAGTCGTATATATTGTATAAGTGTTAGGGCCCTGCAGGGTGGTCTAATTGTTTTTGTGGAGAGAAATTCATTTGAAAACATTTGAAAATGGAACACACTACTACGTGCATGGATTTATATCTAAATATGATTGGTGGGCAAGTAACTTTTTGTGTCTAAATTCATGATTTTTCCTTGCTTCTTATTTAATTAGTTGTATACTTTATTTTAATTAATCAGCTCATTTGTACAATTTTTTGCCAAGGAGTAACATCCTGGTTCTGATTTTCAAAAAGTGTCTTTAAAAATCTTTTTTTTAAGTGAATCACCCTAAAATATCATCACGTCAGTAGCTGTGTTACATAAATATGAGAAACGAATCTGTGATTATTAATGAGGCTAAAGAGTTTTTTCTGGGCCACCCTTTGCTGTATATACATAAATGTCTTCCTAGTAGGGTTTAATTATTTCTATTTCCAACTTCTATTTGTTTTTTATTCATTTCTGTTGGTATTTATGATTTTTTCTGACCACCACTATTTTGAAACAGTATTTATTACACTATCCAGATATCTAGTGACCATTTATTCTACCTAGTATAATTTTCATTCCAGGACTCTCAGATAATGTTTTAATTTTTGCTTTTAGCTTGTTGATAGTACAATGCAATTTTTCAACCTCTTTTGACCTCTTCAACCTTTTTTTATACCATTTTACGATTTGGCCACAGCCAAATTATTAGGTGGTCAGTATGAAACATATTTACTACCTGTTCAACTTTCCAATTCTTGTGAGAGGTCTTTTTATGGCTGTTTTTGAATATAAGCATCTTACAGAAGAATATTTTTATAATGTGGATAAAATATGATAAAACGTACAAAAACAATTAAGTTATAAGACCTAGATCTTCTTCAATTTCTTCAAGAAAATTGTATTTCTGACTTGACACAAGAATTGGCATGTACAATTTCATGCAAAGTTAATTTCAAGTTTTCAACAAACATCTTATCTTTGTTTTCTTAGAATATATTGCAAAGTAATCTCAATAGATTATTGGCCTTCTAGTTTTTAAGTGAGACCTCTTATCTTCTCCAAAAACCCTTATTAAGTATTTGTTATTTTTCCATCTTCTTGTTTCATATATCGTTATAATGTACCTGTACTATGTTCTGTTTATTTTGTTATCAAACTTGTGTATTTTATGTGATTGTTATGTAATATAATATAAAATATTTTGTTGTATACGAACCCATTGTAAGTATTTAAACTGTATGTATCTTAACTGTATGCACCTTACGGTGAGGTCAGCTAAAGACAGATAGATATCCTCGGTGACTTAAGGAGTGCCTAATTTTTTTTCTTGATTTTCTATTTTTATACCGAGGGATATTGTATTTTTAATGCGAGCTAAAGTAATGTACTTTAAGGTATCGTTTAGGTAAATAGTTCCGTAATGTTACTTTAAGTTTGATTGCAATTTCTTTAAAAAGAACAAGAAACTTAAAAAATATAGTTTTAAATTTCATTTGTTAAGCAATACGTCCAGAGATAATTCTTTGAAAATCTTTGGGTATGTTCTGCCTCAGTGACAAAATTGTCAAATGTGATAAAAATTCAGCAATTATGTAAAGTAATTTGTGGTGGTGACCGGTGACTTATTTTGTACTTCGTTGTTCTGTGGTTTTTATTATTAATGGACACAGTAGATAAATTTATTTGAGGATCTTCATGTGAGTAACCTTTCATTAATGATGGTAAAAAAGTTTTTATTGAATTGTTTAAGTTTAATATTTGTAATAGCTTAAACATACTAAAAAAGGTTTTCAAATTATTTTCATACTCATTAAAATAACAAAATAATACTAATATACCATCTTTGAAATATTTACTAATAATTTTCCATAAGAAAAATTATATGGGGAAAACGCTTTGTGTACTTAACTCACTGTAATCTAAATGGAAACAAATAATCATACATCTTTTTTTCTTAACTTCTTTTACTAAAACTACCTATTTTTGACTTTAGTGGTTTTTCAAACAAATTATTTAATCTTAAATTCAACTGTTCTGGCAATGGTTTGAATTATGTTTTTCTTAACAATAAAGATATTATTTCATCTTATTAAAACCATTTTATGTTTTCCACACCCTATAATATGCACCAGGGTGTGCCGTAGTCTTTCAGTATAAACTGTGCTTTTTAATAGTTCTTTCAGCTTGATCTAAATACTGCTTTAAAAAATTTCTAGCCTATTTACTTCCCTGTGGAAAAAAGGTTAGATAATGAATATGTCTCAAGGGAATGTTTTCATTTTATCTAAACAGCTGTTCTTATGTTTCAAATTTTGGTCATTCAAATTGCTAACACCCCCCAGAGATAAGACAAATCTATGTCAATAAAATTTTAATCACTCTTAAAATTAATGATTTTAATGAACGCATGTTAAATTTATGCTAAATTAATTAAAATAAACTTATGATTGATAAAACTCAAGAGTTTTAAACAAATGAAAAACTTTGAATTTTTAAGTCAATAATTTCTTGCTTTTAGCAAAAACGAAAGGTCGACGAAAGGCCTTAAACGAGTGTATGGTTTTGGTTTGTATTGGGATTAGGGGTCTGCGATGCACAAACAATTTGGAATGGTACTTTTCTGAGCTTTTACTGAAGGTCGGTTGGGTACAGATTTATTACCTGTACAAATTTATTACGGTACAGTCAAGAGTTAATATTTACTTCCTAACAGAATATTTATCACTTTTTAAGAAACAATTTGTTTTGTTGAACAATGAAACTTGTGATATGTCAAAGATAGGGTTAACAAAAAATACTGTTCTGTTTCTGACAACTTTTTTTAACTCACCGATCCAAATTTGGTTGAATATGGTGTTTCAAGAGTCAGAGCGATGTACTTTGTCTAAAATATAGAACTTACATAGTTTACCATGAATCTTATGTTTAGCAAATTTCCAATAAGAAAATAGCTGTTACCGTATTTTAAATAGAATGTCTTTTGCATATCCAATACTTTATGAAAAACACGGTTTATTCTTAACAGAAAAATAAATCCACTAAGTTCGAAAATTATCAATATCATCGTATCTCATAAGAATTGGACCAGAAAAAATCACTGTCATTATGATTTTCAGCTTTGCGGTACCAAAATGCAATGAACTGACATGACGATTATTTGTACCACAGACCCATAATTGGAATGCAAGATTTTACTATCAATTATTCATATACTAGTTGAAATTTTTGTCACGCTTAATTTTAATTGAATTTGGAAAATTTTGCCTCCAATGCAAAGGAATCTTATTGACAATACTATATACTAATATGCTAGCATTTGCATTGCATTAGCATTTCAATGCTAGCATTGAAATAAATTTCATTCTTTTTATGAACAATTTTTTTAGGTTTATATCGATAATAAATCATAATAAATTTTTTGTTTCGTTAAAGTTTAAAGACGACCATTTCCTAACCTGTTAAGAGAAAGAACAATTTGTTGTGTACAAGTTTGGAAACCTTTAAACATTGTAATCTTTAATACACCATTATTTATTTAGCTGGTCAAGTATAGGCATTTTATTCTTAAGATTTTGATGTTATATTTTAAAACTAATATAGGTTTCATACATTATTTATTCATATCCGAATTCTCTTAAGTTGGCTTTAAATGTAAAATTTCATTGCTTAAACTATTTTAGTTTTAAGTCAGTGTTATTATTGCTTGGGTACTTAAAATGATAATCTCAATTTGGTCATCACTTATTCTGACAGTCAAAGAAAGGAATTCTAATATTTAGAAAAATTATATCAAATCTTATATACGTACTTCATTTCTTTGTTTTGAAAAAGTATAAGGTTTGGTACTTCTTACTTATTATATTCAACAAAAGATTGTATAGCAATTTTCGCTTGTGAAATACTTATATCTAATTTAGTCTTAAAATCACAAACTCAGATTGGTTTTGTAACTTAAGCTGTAAAAAATCTTGTTATCATACTTTTTGTAAATATTGATTCAGATGTGTATTTTTAACAAAAAGGTCGGGCAACATATTTTTCATGAGATCTAAATGTGTATTTTTAAATAAAGATGAGCATCTTTACCTAACGTAGTGGTAGGACTGACTGGAGAACAATTTGTAGTCTAGTTATTAAAGGATACTTATTTTAACACCCAGTTTAGTTGCTGTAGGTAACGCTAATGCCCTCGATCGTCGGATACGCTTATATATATATTAAATGAGGCACCATGTGCAGGCTGCTAGCAAGGGAAACAAGAATATTTTTCCACCAAGTGTTATGTAAAAAAATGAGATTTGAAAATATTGTAAAGTGAAAAATATTTTTGTTTTGAGAGAATAAAATCAAAAGGTGCTATTGTATTTGTTGTTGTTGTGTCTCCTACCCTTGTATAAATTTATACCTGAGCTTTCCCAAAGCTTTGGGTTTTTTAACCCTTTGGAGTCCAAGTTTTTCAGTGGCATTTGTTCCCCGTAGTCCGGGTTTTTTTGGTGAAAATGTAGTGTTTTTAAAAAAAATTATAAAATCAGTAAATTGAGTAAACCTATTAATGTGCATATTCAATTTGTTTGTAATGAATAGAGGAATATAAGTATAAAAAAATTACTATTTTTTATTTGTTTAAAGTAAAAAAACAAAATTGTGAATGTAAATTTCAAGAGTAAAGGTTCTGTATGATTACAAACTACATTTTATAGAAAAACTATTATATACTGCTATGTTCAAAAATATGGGAAAGTGCAAAACACAAAAAAAGGTAATTTTGACAAAATTGTTTTGTGATTTTGATAAAGCTGTGAAAAATTGAATAACAACAAAGGCTGTTAAAAAATAATATTACACTGTTTAATGCTATTTAATTACATTTCAAATATAAATACAGTAGAACTCCAATTATCCGAACTCTTGACTATATGAATCGCCGATTATCCCAATCACTTTCAGAAAAAAATTTGTCCAAAAAAGTCTAGTGTCAAGATACGCTTATATATATATATTAAATGAGGCACCATGTGCAGGCTGCTAGCAAGGGAAACAAGAATATTTTTCCACCAAGTGTTATGTAAAAAAATGAGATTTGAAAATATTGTAAAGTGAAAAATATTTTTGTTTTGAGAGAATAAAATCAAAAGGTGCTATTGTATTTGTTGTTGTTGTGTCTCCTACCCTTGTATAAATTTATACCTGAGCTTTCCCAAAGCTTTGGGTTTTTTAACCCTTTGGAGTCCAAGTTTTTCAGTGGCATTTGTTCCCCGTAGTCCGGGTTTTTTTGGTGAAAATGTAGTGTTTTTAAAAAAAATTATAAAATCAGTAAATTGAGTAAACCTATTAATGTGCATATTCAATTTGTTTGTAATGAATAGAGGAATATAAGTATAAAAAAATTACTATTTTTTATTTGTTTAAAGTAAAAAAACAAAATTGTGAATGTAAATTTCAAGAGTAAAGGTTCTGTATGATTACAAACTACATTTTATAGAAAAACTATTATATACTGCTATGTTCAAAAATATGGGAAAGTGCAAAACACAAAAAAAGGTAATTTTGACAAAATTGTTTTGTGATTTTGATAAAGCTGTGAAAAATTGAATAACAACAAAGGCTGTTAAAAAATAATATTACACTGTTTAATGCTATTTAATTACATTTCAAATATAAATACAGTAGAACTCCAATTATCCGAACTCTTGACTATATGAATCGCCGATTATCCGAATCACTTTCAGAAAAAAATTTGTCCAAAAAAGTCTAGTGTCAAAGAAAGTGCGCTATTATTCCTCCCCGATTTTTATTTCTTAATTTTAAGTACATTTTATTTATATGTAAAACATGTGAAAATATCATGTTTCTTACATTTAATCCAATACTATAATACGAGCAAGGTTTGTATATATATATATATATATATATATATATATATATATATATATATATATATATATTTGCACACGGATCTCGAAAACGGCACCGAGGAATTTCTTTAAATTTTGGAAATAACTAATTTCCGAGTAGAAAATAAGTTCTAGATAGGTCTAATGTCCAGGAAAATTCGTGTTTTACTGTAATATTAAGTTTAAAATCTAAATGAATTATAATAAATTGTATTTTTTAATATTTAAAAGATTTTCCATGAATTACAATTCATGATATTTTTTAATTTTTTATTAACTATTCATGAATTTTTTTAATTTTTCATAGATTTTCCATATCATGAATTAATTCATGGAAAATCTATGAAAAATTAAAAATATATAATTTGAAAATTAAAAAAAATATAATCTTAAACAAACTTTAAACATCTCCACCAAGACCTACTAGTAGTCAGTCCTGGTAGTTTTGCCTTCTTTAAAAGTAAAAAAAAGGTTTTCAGTGAACTGATACATACTATCTACCTGTAAAAGTAATTAAAGAAATTACACATATTTAAAACATATTTTAAAATCTATATTTAAACTGTATGTATGTCGTTTATGCCTTGCCAAACTACTTATCCGATTGTCATGAAATTTTAGGAAGTTGCTCTATATGTGTCCCGGAAGGTTTTAGTAAAAAAGTTTTTCGAAAACTTCATAAGTTTCCATTTTATGGCGTTTTAACCCTAGAGCTGGCAAGCGCCGGATATATGGCGCGAAGAGGTACGGCCAAACTGGCAACACCGTATATACGGAGCCAATGTTCATGCGGTGCCAATTCAGGAGTCTCGATGAACACATTTTTTCGGTATAAAATTGGTTCTAAAAACCTTTAAGCTTGTATCAAAAGAAAGCTCATGAAATGTAGTATTTTTTAAATATTATTTTGATATTTTATATTTGTCTTTGACTTAACACATTCTTTGTTTAAAGATCATCGTCTCTTGTTATTGTTGTCCGTCATCTGCTGTCAAGCGGTGAGTTGAATAGTGACGATCGCTGAAACTATTTGGTTTTATTTTATTATTATTGAAAGTAAGTATTTCAGTGTGTTAGTACATGATACATTAAATGTTTGGAAATGAAAAGAAACTATAGGAATTGTTCAAGTGATCTGAGAGAACTAATCTATTATTCCTCCCGATTTTTATTTCTTAATTTTAAGTACATTTTAATTTATGGGAAAAATTTATGTGAATAACTTACACAAGATATTCTTTTATCCCAGATGTAAAAAAATGTCGAAAATTTTTATTTTATATATATAATATATATATTTGTATATTTTGTGTTGTGAACACTAATTGTAAAAATGTATAGAAAATTTGCTTTTTACAAATTTAAGTTAAACCAGAATTTCTCAAAATTTTTTTGTTAATGGGGTTTTTTTTTTTCAATGTAATTTTTAAAAAATTTCTAATTTTATATTTAATTAAATCAGTTAAAAAAAACTAACAATTAAGTTTTAATTTTTTCTATTAATTGAGATATTAAAAAAAATCTACATATATTTTTTTATGTTATTATAAAAAAAATATTTATATTAATCAATATTTAATAAAACGATAAGTTCATATGGTTGAATATATCATTTATATAAAAAAAATAGTTTATGTGTTATCATGGGAAACTGATACACAAAAAAAAAATAGGCAAATTTTTATTTATACAGATGTTGAAAAGTTGGTATAATGTTAAAAAATAATTATTTATGTAAATGATATTTCAGTGTTCCTACAGCAGCAAATCTGTATACTCTTTGCCATGTAACTTATTGAAATAAAATTATCATATTTAGAAATAATGTAAAAAACTTGTCATATATTTTAGTGTTTTTATTTAATTTTTATACATTCTGTACATTTTATTTATATGTAAAACATGTGAAAATATCATGTTTCTTACATTTAATCCAATACTATAATACGAGCAAGGTTTGTATATATATATATTTTTGCACACGGATCTCGAAAACGGCACCGAGGAATTTCTTTAAATTTTGGAAATAACTAATTTCCGAGTAGAAAATAAGTTCTAGATAGGTCTAATGTCCAGGAAAATTCGTGTTTTACTGTAATATTAAGTTTAAAATCTAAATGAATTATAATAAATTGTATTTTTTAATATTTAAAAGATTTTCCATGAATTACAATTCATGATATTTTTTAATTTTTTATTAACTATTCATGAATTTTTTTAATTTTTCATAGATTTTCCATATCATGAATTAATTCATGGAAAATCTATGAAAAATTAAAAATATATAATTTGAAAATTAAAAAAAATATAATCTTAAACAAACTTTAAACATCTCCACCAAGACCTACTAGTAGTCAGTCCTGGTAGTTTTGCCTTCTTTAAAAGTAAAAAAAAGGTTTTCAGTGAACTGATACATACTATCTACCTGTAAAAGTAATTAAAGAAATTACACATATTTAAAACATATTTTAAAATCTATATTTAAACTGTATGTATGTCGTTTATGCCTTGCCAAACTACTTATCCGATTGTCATGAAATTTTAGGAAGTTGCTCTATATGTGTCCCGGAAGGTTTTAGTAAAAAAGTTTTTCGAAAACTTCATAAGTTTCCATTTTATGGCGTTTTAACCCTAGAGCTGGCAAGCGCCGGATATATGGCGCGAAGAGGTACGGCCAAACTGGCAACACCGTATATACGGAGCCAATGTTCATGCGGTGCCAATTCAGGAGTCTCGATGAACACATTTTTTCGGTATAAAATTGGTTCTAAAAACCTTTAAGCTTGTATCAAAAGAAAGCTCATGAAATGTAGTATTTTTTAAATATTATTTTGATATTTTATATTTGTCTTTGACTTAACACATTCTTTGTTTAAAGATCATCGTCTCTTGTTATTGTTGTCCGTCATCTGCTGTCAAGCGGTGAGTTGAATAGTGACGATCGCTGAAACTATTTGGTTTTATTTTATTATTATTGAAAGTAAGTATTTCAGTGTGTTAGTACATGATACATTAAATGTTTGGAAATGAAAAGAACTATAGGAATTGTTCAAGTGATCTGAGAGAACTAATTGATTACGTTCTTTCACCATTCTTTTTTTATGAAAGAGCATTCAAATAAAAAAGATAGATATATCTTATATAAACTATATATATTCAGAATAAAAGCATAAAATTTAACTATAACTACAACTTTGTAACTTATCATATGCACATCGTATCGAATTTACGATGTGCAGTTCAGACTCTCTTGGCAACTGACGTTAGTTAGTTTTGTATCGAAACAAAATTACGCAACAGTTTTTGTATTGGGTTAGTAGGTTTATCTTTTTGAAATGTTAGTGTTTTGTATCAAGTCTATGTAAGTAACTAATAAGAACAATAAACACCCCCGTCGCAGCAGACCTGCCAACTCAGCGAATTTCCAAATCAATAATAATATATAAAAGGTTTTATCGATATTCGTAATAAATGAGTTTTCCTATTCTCCATAAAATTATCTTAGGAAAGAGTATGCAGGTTTGCTGCTGTGAGGAACACTGAAAGTAGGCATTTTTATCATAAAGTATTTTTATTTTGACCATATACAAAGTTTTATTAATTATTATCAGTCCATAAATAAAGGAGAATGCCTTTTCTCCATAAGAATAACATGGGAAAGAGTATGCAGGTTTTCTGCTTTGAGGAACACATAAATTATGATTTTTTAGGATAAATGTATGGATCCCAACCACATGAAGCTAAATACCAAAATTCATAAAAAAATAAGGGGTTAATAAGGGAAATATTAACATGGTCCCAGGCTTAAGTCTTACCATGAGACCTAAGGTATTAGCTTCTTCCGAATGGGAAATTCGTTAAAAATGGATTTTGTCAAATTAACGAACAGTGACAAAGTTTAATGAAATAGTACAGATTAAAGAATATTGAAAGGTTAAGGTTCTTGGAGATTTTAAGTGGTTATATCACTCCATTGTGATATTTTATCCATATGCTTAACTTTTTATTAAAGAAAGTGCAAAAAAAGAAATGCAAAAAATCACAGTGTTTACAGGAAAGTGTCAGAGAGTTGCATTATATGTTATCCTGAAGAAAGGTGGAGGATATTGTTTAAGGAAAGGTTTTGACACTCGGTTGTAATATTTTCTTGAGGTTAGATTGAAATGGTAACCTACCCAGGTTGGTATTTTGACTGAAGAATGAGTGTAAGATGGTTGGGAATAGCTAAACAGCCAATGGCATCTAAGGGACCTACAGTTTAATGTGGAATCCACTGTTGCATCTAAATGATGAACTAGTCTAATTATGAGGTCTTAGCTTACTATACACACAAACCTTTATTACTAAATCTAATAGACCAGATATAAGTTTAAAAGCAGTACTTATTAGTATTATAATATATAGCAATATTTATTCCAATTGGCCCTGTTAATTACACATATTTCTGGTCTAATTTTAATTTTCTCACATTAGTATTCCATCCCATTTATTTTTACTAAGTTAAATTTAAATAATTAATTTGAACTGTATTAAACTCAATCTTTGGAATAACTTGAAATAATTCTTGTATATTTTTTGAAAACCATGATGAGAAAGAATACCAAAAGGTCAATTTGGTGTGAGATGGCTGATATGGTATATATAATTGTGCATATATACCATTATGTGGAGAAAATATTATTTAAATTGATATACAATAAGAACATTATGCAATGACAAGGCTATATACGATGTCAACAAACATAGATGTAAAAACATTTTATTTAATTATATTATTTACTTCTATTGAATCAGATTTTGTTATGTTTTCATTTGAGTGATGTTAGCCTACTATTAGTAAAATGAATTAGAAGAGCTTGTAACCAATCTTGCGGTTAGAAAAAATAACCAAAATGATTAGAAAATAACCTTAAATAAACCAAACTCGCAAAAAATTTGAAATACTGGTATTTTATTGGGATTTTAACACAAATAATGAGAGAATTATAAACTGTCATAATAATGATTTAATACTCCTAAGTTGGCTAACCGGTCCGAAAAGCTACTGAATTAATCCATAAATTATTGAAACTGGCTAATTTGACCTTGACTACAATCTGTAATATATATTTATCTGTAAATGGAAAAAAGAACACCACTTCCGGATGATCATCATTTTCCACTTCTGTATATTAGAAGTGGAAAATTTTCCCCTCAGTACAGGTAAAAAAAGTTAATAGTTTATTAACTTTAAATAGCATAAAAATGCATGCATTAAAAAAATAAGAATACGTATATAGTCATTGTTCGAAGGTATGAAGGACAAGTGTATGAATCATGACCATTTTGGTTTGAGTCTTACCGTTCTTCATTGAGGGCACAATATAAGTTTTAAGAATTTTACCGAAATCGGTCAATAAAAACATAATTCCCTTAAAAATACACTCAAGTCTGAAAAATAACAAAAAAAGCTTAGAATTAACCTGTTACAAGCCCTTCATTAGTGAAATACATCTTCATGGCCCTGAACTGCAACTAAACTAAAAAGATCCGTCTGCATTTCAATGGTTATTCTTGTTATAAGTTTCGTTATACACCATTGTCAAATAACTCTAAACAGAAACATCCGCTGGTGTAGCTTCATCATAAATAAAATTCACACATCTTACCCTACACATAACATTTAACGAACATTAATTAAAATACGACATTTTTGTCACCGACACTACCCTCATATGTTCGAGAGCAAGAAGAGACATTCGGGAAAATTCAAGTCATGTCCAAATTCAAATCATGTTATCTGGGTTATTGGCAGTTAGTGGATCAGCTGATATGAACAGGTTTCCACCACAGAAGGGAGAACGGACAGGAAAGAAAATATAATTTATTTAACTTAAGCAAGTTTTGGAACTAAATTAATTTTGTCTTTTGAACAATTACAACACCAAAAAAGATGGCTTGGCTATGGGTTCACCTTTGTTAGGAATTCTTGTGGATTTCTATTTGAATCACACTGAAAACAAATTAATTCATCCACACGAAAGAAATACAGAGATGAGATATGGTCATATTTCAGATATGTAGATGATACATTTATTATTTATAATGGGAATATAAGGCTACTTGAATCATTCAGCATTACCTCAATAGTATACAAATCCAAAAATTAAAAGCTAAAATTTACAATAGAAACAGAGATATTGAATAAACTAAATTTCTTAGATCTGACACTTGAAAAAGAAGACAGTAAAATAAAATACAGCATATTCCGTAAACCTACAATTTACAAACTTTCACAAACTATTCACACAACATCCTACCATTCACACTCCCAAAAATCAGAGCCTACAATAGTATGGTATATAGACTTTTAACCCTTTAACTGCAGCGTAAGTTGGAAACCGCAGTTTAGTAGCGCGGGGTTCTTTCCCAGCCTCGCAGGTGTTTTTATCATTCGGAGAAACCCTAGTTTAAAACCTACTTTAAAGCAAATAACCATAATTGAAAAGTGTAGAGAATGCATGAAATAAGTGTCATTGTTATCAGTTCTCCCGTTTTTTCGGAGAATATGTTGTAAAATGCCTCCTGGAGCGTTACAGATGTAGACAAATTGAGATAAAACTTGTTTCGGCTTCTCTAACGCACAAAACTAAAAAATTAATAACTCTGAGCAATGTACAGACAAAACTCTAATTTTATTTTAATTAATATTCGTTAAATGTAAAGTTTTGTGTAAGATGTATGAATTTTATTTATGACAAAGATACACCAGCGGATGTTTCTGTTTGGAGTCATTTGACAATAGCATAAGCCGAAACATGTAATGACAAGGATAACCATTGAACTGCAGACGGAGGTGTATATAGTATCTTTTTGAAATTACAGGCTTGGATAAAAAATTTAGCTTTTCAATTTTTACTTGAGTCTTCAAAAAGCTTCATGGCACTTGCACACTCTGAATTAAATACATACATAAGCAAGTACCTGGTGACTGAGTGTTGCTCTGTGATATATAAGGTGTATTAAAAAGAGAACAATAAAAGATATTGAACAGTTAAAAATAAACCTCAAGACAGAGAGACTTTTCGAGATCATTGAGCAAATATACAAACAAACACACACACACGTACATATATATATATACAATGTATAGTATATAAAACTTGCTTATATTATAGAATATAATTTAAAAATAAATCAAATATTCACAACTTAATTTAATCTTTGGATGGTGCACACTCTTTGTCTTAGTGTTCATAATGATTGAATTTAATGAATAAGATGTTTGTTTTTATGGAATGAATGCTAGGTTGTCATTCAATTTTATGGAACATGTACAATCAGGAGTTCATAGCTCACCCGGTGACAGAGGACCAGTGAGTTTCTCAATGTTCCTAGCCATCCTAAGCTCTCTGAATCCAACTTCTCAAGTTGCCATGCAACCAACACTGAATAAATCTAATCCTATGTTCCATGGCTTATTTTTTAAAGTTCCATTTTTGTCCTAGCAACTTCAGGAAACTGTGAAGCGTACGCAAACTTTTTATTCCGATCTGCAAGCTGTTCTCTCCTAAAACAACAAATCAGTGTTAAGCATACTTCACTATTGCGGTAACATTAACTGTTAGAACTCTCCATATTATTGTTAGTGCTTACTTGAAGAATAGTAGGCATCTTATTAATTGACTATGATTCAAAGAGATATCTGTTAACTTACACTCGTCAATGTGGATGTAATTGGAAAGAGACTGACTCTGCTTGATATTTCTCCAAATAGTTTTTTGATATTCAAAATTATTGTACAACCGGAGAAAATTATTCCAAATGGGGAATTTAAATACGTGAAAATTATTATCATGCAGCTAACAGCACTCGTTAGTGTGGCTAGAACACTACAGCTTTTGATGTATCTCATATCTTACAATAATGTTATTATCAGTACCATAATGTTTCACAAGAAACCAGACAAAATAACTAAGACCAGAGGTTTAGTTTCCTTAATAGTTTTAGTTATTAATAGCAAATATAAAGTGATTTAATGTTATTATCAGTATGGTGTACAAGAAAGCTTTAGAACAAAAACAACATAATTAACTTAAGTTTAGTTGTCTCAGAGCTAAGAGTTATTGAACATTACAGCTTTGACATTGAAATAAGGGTTTTTTTTAGTTACTCACTTACTTTTACTTGTTATTCAACATGCAGCACAAAGAAACTAACCAATTACACTTACTTTTCAAATTTTTCTGGAAGTGTTATATTGATGGAATTATCTGTCGAGATGATTTCTACTGGACGAAGAGCGCCGAAAAAGTCGGTGATAGGCACTTGGTGAGGATCCCTGGTGAAAAGATCCTTCCTCACACCGACCGTAGAGATGCACACCCGCTTTGGACACACCGCTAACTACAGGAGTAAACATTCAAAATGAGTAACCTCGCAAAATTATTATTCTAAATCAATCGAATAAAACTCATCTATAATAGAAGTAAAATACACTCGTCACAGCAGACCTGTGTACTCAGCAAATTCCCAAATCAACAACAATATATGACAGATATGATCAATATCCGTAATAAATAAGAGCGTTTGCCTATTCTCCATAAGATTGATATGGGAAAGAGTATGCAGGTTTGCTGCTGTGAGGAACACACAAAGTAGGCATTTCTAGCATAAAGAATTTTTATTTTGACTGTGTATACCAAGTTTCATCAACATCTGTCCATAAATAAAGGACTTTGCCTATTCTCTATATGATTAACTTGGGAAAGAGTATGCAGGTCAGCTGCCATGACAAACACTTAAACTATGATTTTTAAGAATAAAAGGATGGATTCCAACCACATGAAGCTAAATGCCAAGTTTAATCCAAAAATATTGATTAGTAAGGAAAATGTTAATTTTCCTTTATCCTCCATAGCATTGGAGTCCCAAAATACAACGTGCTGTGTTTAGATTTTTTTAATATCTTGGTAAAAGTGAAAATACTAGGTTGGCTGGTACATGCATTGGGAAGGAAAGAAGGTACAAGACTGAAGGAGGTTTGCACGGCTGTACCAGCAGGAAAACATCCTCTGGGGAGATCCAAAATGAGACGGTATGACCAAGCACGGAAAGATGTGAATCAGTGTGGAGGGACATTGAAGATGGCAGCAGAGAGCGAGATGTGGAAGAGGCTGATCTACGAGGCGAAGAATCGACTGAGATTTGTAGTGTCCCAGCAGTAAGTAATTAAGTAAAAAATCAGTCCAATATGTTGAAGTTGCTATCCTTATTGGACTTGAGGGAAAAAGTCCACTATTGATTTTTGTTTCTATGCATTTGGTTCCTTTATAACAACGGTTGACTGAATTTTTCTCAGTACCATGAGATCGCCCAGCAAAGTGTCATCTTCCCCCTCCAAGAAGTCCAATAGTCCATTTGTATAATGGCGGGCAGTTGTGTGCGATCGCTCGCTCAAGGCCAATAATAAGTACGTCGTGGGCAGTAGCTTTAACCCTTACCGGGCGGCTGACGAGTTTTCTCGCGGCACGGTAGGGTCCCATGGCGCGGAAACCGAGTTTTTTCACTTTCAGCCATTTCGTCACATTTACTGCGCTGTAGTTCGCAAAACAAGCAATAGAGTGCATGGTAATGTTGCTTTAACCTCTATGAACTCACAAAACCAATATGGCGGCTTTGATGGAATTTCTAGTGACTGAGATTAGATGTTATGCAACTTTGGCCTGTATTCTAGCGCTCCCGTACTGCTTTTGACGAGAAAATTAACGCGCCACTACGACCAGCTGTATTCACTGTTCCAATCGTTGTTTGTTGACATCCATTGACGTGTGATTATTTGTGTTGTGTTTGAGAAGTAAACAGATAATGTAGTGTGAATGTTTGTGAATCTAAATAATAAAATAAAAAGTGAAACATGGCTCATCCAGACGATCCGGAATTTGATGAGTTCGTGAATGGACTTATGACTGTTTTGAGGCTTATCATACGACGCAAAACTATGTTTAGTGGTAATGTACATAATATCTTTTTACTTTATTGACATGTTTCTTCTCACTGTTTTCATGTTTAGAATCAGTAATTTTTCATTTATGTAAGCCTACAAGTTTTATTTCAAGCGCTCAGAATTTTTGGCAAAAATAACTTTTTTAGATACCTGAAAAATAGTGTTAAAATGTTCAATAAATAAAAATGAAGCATACTTCTGTTTTCTACTTTATTCAAGCTACCTAAATCCAAAAAGAACATTGGGAAAATATAATTTTGATTATTTCAACCTAAATGAGCAGGGAGTGTGATTTTCAGTAGCGCTTTAAGGGTTAATTAGCACTGGACATAACTTCGCTTGCCGAAGCTGCTAAATTTTTTTGGCCATCGCGGATAAGTCGTAACATTGTTAATCTGCTCGCAGGTAATTGGGATTCTACTGTAAGTTTGTGGTGTCACTTATTTGGGTTCTTAAGCACTAAATTATGAATATTTAATCCAAATAATTACAGGCGTTTATGAAAAATTTAAATTCTTGTTTTTGGGAAGTTAAGTACCCTTAAAAAAAGTATTGCCAATGTGCACCCTTGTAGAAAATGTCTTACAGTAACAAAAAAATTCAGACAGTAGAAATGAATGTTGAGTGTAGGCTACGACATTTTATAATTGAAAAAAAAAGATTGATCGTATGGAGTAACCAATGATTGAAATAATTCAAACTGACACACTTACAAATTCACCCATTGTTCTGGCACTGTCCGGTTGCACCTTTTCCAGGAAAGCCAATGCATAATATGTATAACGGTCAATGATGTAAACTCCAATGGCTGGATCCACATGGTGCTGAAAATCAGTGATAGAAACAATAAAATTAGGTTTAGAATAACTAATAAAGTTAAAATATTGAACCATTACTGCCTGACATTGATCAAGTGTTTAACAGATAAAAAATAGTTAGGTTTTTAATTGATATTGCATAGGTTTAGATCTGTGGAGGGTATAAAAACACTGTGCACTTAATCTAAAATGTTTTCATAACTATGAGTGTTAATTAGTGACTAAAATTATTTTTATTGTACAATGATTTCTACCTCTGACAGTAATGTGGTTTGGATTTCATTATTTCTACATTATTTTAATAAATATGGGCCCAACTCTTTTTTTAGTCAATATGGACTGGTGAAGCTTTTTTTATAGAGTACAGTAGTAGAATTTATTCAAGCACAGATAGTCTAAATTGCAAAACCAGAATACTTGGAAAAAATATTGCATAGTAAACACATTAATATGAATTGATTTTAAATCGAATATGGATAAAATTATTTTAAATCAAATAACATAAATTATTAATATTATTATATATATAAAATCCAATACTATAATACAAGCAAGGTTTGTATATATATTTGTACACGGATCTCGAAAACGGCTCTAACAATTTTCTTTAAATTTCGGAAGTAACTAATTTCCGATTAGAAAATAAGTTCTAGATAGGTCTAATGTTCAGGAAAATTCCGGTTTCCTTGTAATATTAACCCTAGAAATGGCAAAGTTGTAATTTACGACACATTTACATATTCAATAAGAATTGGCAGGTGGAGGCATCTGTCATCAGTTTAGTGTACTTGTTAGATACTATCGCCTACGTGACCGTCTTGCACTCTGGGGGCAAATAACCGAAACAGCTCTTGTAGTACACGAGCCTGCCGCCGGGCAGGTCTATAACCAAGTAAGCGCTTTCTACTCCTAGGCACTGAGTGGCCGAGCCGGCTAATGCGCTAATTTAACAGAGGCTAATTTAACATTGAGATTTAAAGGCTGTAATGAGTTCAAACAAATTCAAGCAAATCTTGATTTTTTTCAAGACAAAATTTGCATTTCATATTATCATGAACTTACAGAGAGTGAGTCTTCCCCCACCAAACTGCTAGCTACTGCGAGAATATTTGGTGAGTAAAATTTTTCATACATCGATGCAGCTTGGCAAGTATCTATCATGAAAAAGATTTCATGATACCTATAAAATAGATATTGTGAGGTTACTGTTCTTGTGATAATCAGAATGTGGTCGAACATCTTAACACTAACACAAATTATTGTCCTAGAATGTTATTGATGAATAGGAATAGATTAGAATCTTACCTTACAAATAGATTTAAATATGTCAAATTTTTTTCTTAAAAGCAATAAAACATTCAAAATTATTTCAAGGAGACTTAAAGCATTAGTACCCCAGGGTCAATACTGGGGCCTGAATCGTTTTATTGCTACTACAAATATTTTACACACTGTAGGATTAACCCTGTGAACACTAATTTTTTCATTATAAGATTCTCCTTAGCGTCACATTATGCACCTAAAAATTAAAATTAAGTTTTTTAAAGCCATAAGCAATTTTTATATTACTCTAACACCAAAGACAAAGACTAGGTTACAAATAATTACTCGACACAAACATTGTCTGCATCTATTAGTCTGCTGACGTGCGAGCATACTCACCGTTAGCGCCAGGCCGCTGAGCAGTAAACAGTGACGCACACAAAAATCTGTTTGCAATCAATAAATTACCCACGCCCTTTAAATTGAGGGCTCTTTTAGAGATTATTATTAGCAACATGTGCTACATGTTGCACACGGGATGTGCAACATGTAGCACTCTGGATGTTGTAACTACGTCATGAAACGAGTTGGCGAGTGACAAAAGTGGATTTCCCTGAAAAATCCCCTGAAAGAGATAAACAATAAGAAGGAGATAACAACAATCAAGAAGATAGCACAAGCCAACGGTTATCTACTATTAGATAAATTAGGTAAAAATTATTAAGAAAAATAAGAAATCATGACCGGATCAGAAGCCAGACAACAATACAAAAAGAAGGTGAAGCAGCCAATAAATTTGCAGTTTTCAATAATACCGGGAAAAAAACTCAAAGAATTGCAAATAAATTTAAGAAATATGGAGTTTCAATAGCATTTAGGACTCAGAACATAATGGATGTAATACTACACACAAAGATTGAAAACACAGATAAATTCCTCCAAACAGGAATATACAAACTTGGATGCAGAGACTGTGATTATATCTATAAGCTGGTATAAGCCAGACCGCCAATTTTATAAAAATTTAAAAAAATCACATCTCAGCACGGAAGGATGAAAAACTAGAAAAATAAATGTCGCAAAACACTTGCTGGAAAAAGGACATTACCTCATCAATAATTGATGAAGACTTCAAGATCATCAAGTAAACAACTTGTAAAAAAGGAAATGGGATGAATGCATGGGAAGAGTTAGTTTTTAGTAAAGATAAAGAAAAATTAATAAATTAACAAATACACTTTGATTCTGCAAGAACGTATAGAAATTTATTTCTGGAACTCAGCTAGACAATAAACGCCACATCCGATGCTATGACAGGAACTTCTTGCAGCCAATAGTATCTAAGCAGGGACGCCATTTTGTTTCATTCAGTCTCCGTTTGGGCCTGATGAGGTCCGGTGTAACTGGACGAAATTGATCGCCAACTTAACACCTCTTGAATATATTAACCATTTGTATATAATTACAATATAAGTCTAAATAATAAATATATTAAGTAGTGTTGGAATAAGTAGTGAGTTTTTACTTTATCCTAGAGTAAAACCAACACGTATAATGCTAATCAAGAAGTTATTCAAACAATTTAAATGAATTTTCAGATGTCACTCACAATAAAATTGTATTATTCAAAACTATTTAAATAATAACAGTTTGTTTATTTTTTTTTCTGTTTTGCCAATGGCAGGCTCAGCATCAGCTATGCAGCCTCAATGTACACTATTGTTTCTTATGGAATTCCCATCTAAATTTTGTGGCCATTCCGGGGATTGAACCCATCACCTCTTGCACCGAAGTCCAAGACGCTAACCGTTAGGCTAGCAGATGCCCTAATTTGTTTTTAATTAATTAATGTTTATTGATAAAAAATTGTTTCTTTAATTTTTTTCCTTTATTTTTTAATTATTATTTTTTTCTTTAATTTTTATTAATAATTAAAGGTGAGGAGAATTACTCACCTTCTCTTCTGCCACATCTGCTCAAGCGCATCAGCCAACTCCTGACTGGTCACTTCCTCGTTGTCCTGGAACTTTAAGAAGCCGTCGCCACCGTGTCCAGTGAGATACACAAGTACATTGCTTCCCTCATCTGTCAGCAGTTGCTTTGACCTCGGGGTGTCTGGTGGCAGTCTTCCCGTCAGCAGCCGAACAAAGTTCTCCACCGTCACCTTCATTACCAGTAAACCATTAACACTAAATCCTATTTTCAAAATTATTTCTTGTAACATGAAATGGCAGGAAGTTCTTATGACGCATAGCACAGTTGAGTTCTTACCTTATCTCTTTTACCTGCATGCTCATATATGCCCTTACAACACAGTTGTGTTAAACAGCTTGAGAAACAGCTCAAGTTTTACACTTTCAAAGAGTTTAGTTTGTTAGTAAAATTGAATTAAATTGAAATTAAAAACCTAATATCAAAGGAATCAAAACTCTAAGTCCTCATAGCTTCTAAACCATTAAGCCGCGTTTACACGAGGCCAGTAGGCGTGCAGGTTACTCGAAGCAGGTAACCTGAGGCAAGTAACCTTCCCCGTGTGGACGACCAACCTCGAATTCACAGGCCAGCTGCCTGCCAAAATGCTTGGCAGGTCGACTTGCACGAGGAGTAGACAACCTGCTCCCCCACCACTCAAAAACTGACCTGCTGCACAACCTGCCTCGCACTGACGCCGTGTGGACAACTCAGTCTGTCGAACAGAGCAAGTGAGCTTATTTGTGACAAACAGTAAACAGTGCTATTGGATGTTTGTTCATGTTTTAAATTGTTAACATTTATATTTTGTATAAAACTGTAGTTATTCAATGGCTCCACGTTGGTCTGAAGAGATGACAATTACGTTTTTGGAACTTTATAAGGACCGGCCTTGTTTATGGCACCAGTTTACTGACCTCTACAAGAACAAGAATGCGCGCAAGACAGCCCTAGGCAAAATAGTTTCCGCTATGAAAATTGAAGGGTTTGGAATAACTGAAGTTAAATCTAAAATAAAAGCTTTACAAGCCACTTACTCTGGTGAAATGGCCAAATCAGTGAAAAGTGCAAAATCAGGCTGCGGTAAAACCGATTTATACGTGCCAAATGTAAAGTGGTTGTATATAATGAAAGGAATAATGGAAAAAGGAACACTTCCAGTTCCAGTTCTTCCAATAATATTTCACTTGACTCTCTTACAAATTCCAGTATAAGATTTCGCGTAATTTCTTGTATGTCATCATAAGATAACACTGAAGATGCACTCTCTGCCATATTCCACATTTAACTGGCTCTCTCACAACCCACGTCGTGTGGACAGGATCATCGGCAGGTCCCCGGGACAGTAACCTGCCCGCCTACTGGCCTCGTGTAAACGTGGCTTTAGAGATATTGAAAAAAACCCAATAACAAAAGTGTTTCATTACATGTTTTACAAAATAAAGGGTGTTCCATAAGACATTTCTAAGTTAACTGCCATTTTGGAAAATGGCGGCCATATTGGAAAAATCTGAAATTGTATTCTTGAGTGAAACTTAAAATTGAGAAGTAGGGTTGATTTGAGGTACATGTAATTGATTTGCCGTTCTGGTGTTATATTGATGAATTCTACTGTTTGTAATGAAGACATCTGGGGTTTTTCAAGCAAGTAGAGCAGACTCCCAAGATGAAAAGGGAGGGTAGAGTTAAGATTTGAAGCTGCTTGAAAAGTGGTTTGCAGTGTGTGAGACGATGTGCTCCGCACATTATTCTTATAATTCGTTTTTGTAAAAGAAATACCCTCTTGGCATCGGAAACTCCACCCCAAAAAACAACTTCATAAGAAATAATGCTATGAAAACAGCAATAATATACTTTCAGAAGGACTTCCATCATAACTAGCTTCTGTAGCCTATATACTAAGTAAATAATCTTCTTTAGTCGAGATGAAATTGCACCTATGTGGCTGCCCCATTTAAGATCCTCACGAATACAAGCCCCAAATATTTCACTTCTTCACAACTTTAGATTGTTACTCCACTTAACTTTAAACTAACTACTAGGGAGTTCTGGCTTTTTACGACTGTAAAATTTTAACATCTTGGTCTTGTCGGAGTTTACAATTAATTGGTCACGGTCACACCAATTTGACATTTCGTTCAAACATTTTTGCGTATCTTTAATCAGAATTTTTTCAGAAGAGTTGAAGATCAGGTTGTACACGTCATCAGCGAATAACCATACTCTACCACCAGTCAGGGCGCTCGGCAAATCATTTATATACAGGAGAAAATTACAGGTCCAAGGTTCGACCCTTGAGGCACACCTACATTTATTGGAGGGGAGACAGACGACTTAAAAGTATGCAGAACATTGTGAGAGTCCATATGCTTGATAGAAATGACCATCCTAAGATAGAGATTCCTAAGATAGGAAGCAATCCACATTAGCGGTATTCCATCTACACCCAAGGTTTGAAGTTTCTTGAAAAGAACATCATGGTCAATTAAATTGAAGGCCTTCGTCATGTTGTAGAAAAGGCAGAGGAGGTCTTCAGACAGATCTATGTGGTGGTAGACATCAAATGAAATGAAATGAAACGAAAAATGTCTTTATTTGAGAGGCGAAGTCATCATTGAGCAAGACAAAGATAGCATCGTTGGTTGATGACCCTTTTCTAAATCCAAACTGATTTTCTTTCAAAATATTGCTGTGCAAAATATATACCAAAAAGCGTGTTAAGAAAACGAGTTCAAAAATTTTTCCAAAGCACGGTTCAACAGACACAGGTCGATAATTACTAACTTAGTGTTTATCGGCCTTCTTATGTATTGGAACGATTTTAGAAGTTTTGAGTCCGTCGGGATAGTATCCTGTTTCGAAAGATTTATTTATGACATTAGTGAGAGCCTGGGAGATTTCATCACTACAGAGCTTGAGAAAATTACAGGGATTTTCATCAAAACCAGAGCTTTTCTTAGACGCTATAGACCTCATGACCTCTTTGACCTCAGCGATGGAAACAGGGGTCAAAACAAAACGACCTTCCTCCCTACTGACCGGTACCTGGGGTGCAGTACTACTGCCAATATCTATCTCTAAGCTCATGTTAGTATGGGTGTTGTATTTTTCATCACATAAAGGATCGAACCACATCCCACGACTCCTTACTTGTATTCCTTGAGTAAGTTATTTTATTGCCATAAAAGTTTTTTTTAGTTTCAGAGACCAACTGAGAGTGACGACGCTTTGCTCTCAAATATGCTGCGCATCCGCTGTGCTTTTAGGGGACCTAGTGTTCCAGTAAAATTCCATAAGTGACTGGTGTGACCGCAAAATCTCCTCAC
This sequence comes from Nephotettix cincticeps, assembly GCA_023375725.1. Lineage (NCBI taxonomy): Eukaryota > Metazoa > Arthropoda > Insecta > Hemiptera > Cicadellidae > Nephotettix > Nephotettix cincticeps. The sequence continues at coordinate 136,244,797 of CM041786.1, forward strand.
TTATCCATTATTGCTATTGCTGGACTTCATAGTACAAATAGGGAAACGACACTAAATATATAGATAAATAAAGAATAAAAATCATCAAATAAGTCATTCAGAGTCAAGAAATCACCCAATGGCCTCCAGTTATATGTTCTACACATTATTTGAAACATGTCCCATGTTGCAGTGGTTTTTCTTCTGACAATTTTGTTTACCTTACTCAAAATATTTGTGTCATAATTTGGTAAACAGAGACAATGTGATGGTCCGATATATAGGTAGGCATAGCCCTGGCCCCATGAAATAAATCTATGTTGGTTATGTCAGTCAGTGGCGTACTGTAAAAAACTGTATCTACGCCGCGTAGATACAGTTTTTTCATGGGAGGGGATATAAATACCCCCACCCGAGTTAAACTTATTCTAGAGGATGTAGTGTAGGGTATATAAGGGACATTTCGATGAGTTAAATACTATATAAAGATCATGCAATACCTTCGCTGCCATCTTGGACTCTGGTTCCATAAGAACAATGTTAATTTTTGGACAGCGGTACAAATTAATTGACTGTCGTAAAATGGCTGAGGTGTCAAAATAAAGGTAACGGTTAAGTGTAAAGGTAAAGGTAAAGTGACTATCTAAGGAATTATATTTTTATGTTTTTATCCTAAAAAATATTTACAGCTTGTTATTTTACACTCATTGTTTTGTGTTTTGTGGAAAATGTCCGCACTAAGAATCTAAATAATATCAATCCACCATCACCAATAATGAATTTCAAACAAAGAATTCATTGTTTTGTTAACTAGATGCGATTTGTCAATTAATTATCGAATAAAATTACGAGGTACTGTAATTATATTTAAAAATGCTTTTAAATAATAATGCAATTCCCTATATAACCACTTTACCTTAAATTTGACACCTCAACCATCTGTTTACGACCATCGTGTAGCTAGTAATGCTGTCATAAAATTAACATTGTTCTTAGCCTAATGCAAAACATTTTGTCAGTAAGGTCACTCAAAATGCAAAAAACACTAATGCCGAACAAACAAAAATAAATACTCTGCCAGTATAAAATATATATTAAAACTGATTATTTTTGTTAATTGACTATTAAGTGTTAAAATAATAAATGAAATTAAGATCAAAAATAAGTTATTTTTTTTTTTAAATTATTCAAAACTTAATCAATACTGATTGGAGGATAAAAACTGAATCTATAATTGTAAATGTACATGAATAAAAAGAAAATATTATGTTATCTAATTCTAATAAAAAAATTGAGTTTAAAAATAATTAAAAATAATAAAATTTTTAGTTTTGAAAGTATATAAAATAACCTTCAAATATGAAATGATTAGAATTTTTTATCATCCAGTAATCAACAAAAAATTTCCGATAAACACGAAACTAAACATAAATAAAACAATAACTCATAATTTCCAATCTAAACAAAAAATCCAACACGACAGTTGGAAAAAAAGGAAAGAATAAAAACCTGTAATTATTTCAAACTTTTATTTAAATATGCTAAAATATTCTAAAAAAAAAAAAATTTTGAAATTTTTTGACAAAAAATTATATTTATAGTGTCATAGTAACGGCGTTCGAAAAAAAAGACTATAATACATTATTTCTTTGGCGTTAACGTGTCATGCTTCTTTGTTTTGTGTTTTGTTTACAAATGCAAATGGGTTAGTTTGATGGAGATGTGTAAGTTATGAAGATCGCAAAATTTGAATACTCTCTTATATCTGTGATCGACATGCAACATAAATGCAGATAATATTGTTGAAACGTTCGGGGTGATATTTGAAACAAGTGTACAGTGTAAAATAATTAGTGGTAAACTGACAGTAAATAAAATGGGGTCTTGGACGTTCATAATATAGGCTATAGCTTATATAAGTATCTGATTCAAGAGCAATAAAGATAATCAATATTTAGGTCACCGCATATTAAAAGAGGAGTTCCAAACTTATTCTTGATTAGTAATATTACACTATCCATAAGGTCTATAAATTCAATAATGTGGGCATCATTTGGGGGCCTATAAACTACCATAATAATAAATTCAAGTGAACCAATCTTTGCCAGTCCAATATAAAATTCAAATATCCCATCTTGACAATGGTTTTTAATATAAAAAAACTGCTAAAGACTTACAGCCTACAAGCCTAGCATCACTTTTAAAAAATATTGCTAAACCACCACCACCAGCTCTATTTGATCTGGAATATTAAGTAACTAATTTGTAATTTTCAATCTTTAATACATCAATTTTACTGTTTTTTTAGTATAGTCCAAATGAAAATCTCTCAATATAAACAATCCAATTACTAACTTCAAGTGTTCCTAAAACTCCTGTGTTTTACACCCTTCCCAAAATTCACAAGTCTGCAAGACCACCTCCAGGAAGACCTTGTATCCATCATCAGGTCACCTATAGAGCGAATTTCTGCTTTTGTAGACGAACATTTACAATCTTTGGCCCCCAGCTAGCAAAGCTAGTATATCTATAAAAGAGGATGTTTGTATATATATGTTTGTATGTTTGAAGTTAATGCGCTCGGACACCATTGGACGATTTTCCATGAAAAGTGGTGCAACCAGAACTTGTAAGGAATAAAACTTAACAATGAAATAAAAAAAAACATGGAAACAAAACATTATGTATCTTAAATTACTGTTAACATCATCTTGGCGAGACAAATTATAAGTAGTAAAATAATTTGTTTGTACAAAGATTAATTTATAATAATCCAGTTACCAATTTACAACCTCTGGTCACTTCAAAATAAGCAGTGCTTTTTGACTGATGTACGAACTCAGGCTTCATCAAAATCAGCAGTGCTCTTGGAGTTATTTAGACATTTAAAAGCGCATAACTGTTGAACCGTTATTTTTACAGGCATACGGGTTGTATCATATAATATATTACTCTTTGCACTATGATTGCAAATTGTAATAAAAATCGTTAGAGCCCTTTTGAGAAATTAAAATGATGAAGTAAACATGTGCTGTACAAAATGAACAGCTTCATTCGCCATGTTAATAGTTTGCGGTTTTTGAGGATTATTATTTATATTCTATCTGATCAAAAGATTTTTCAGCGAACTTTTGTGATTGTTAAAAAAAAATAGAATACTTTTTGTTTTTTTTTGTCATAGTGTAATTATTAGTTGCTATTTTGTTTTGCGCGATTGAAATTAATGAATGTTAGTTTACGTGAGTATTATTATAAAAAAAATGCTACAGTTCAGAAAATTTTATCTTTCCCATAAAAGTCTTATATTACAGTTACATTTGATTTTGATTTAGGTTGGATTAGAAAACTGTGAATTAATCCACTCAGATTTATTTGTTTTGTAGGAATGTAATTCATATGTCTTATTGTTTCAGTATTGTTATTATCTAAGCCGTGACCCAAAATATCTAATCTTGCACAACAAACCCGTAATGCTATTTGACTTCAGAACATGGCCAATTTTAAAGTTAACATGTATTTACTGTTAGGCGTTATGAAGTTCGCCAGGTCAGCTAGTATATATATATATATATATATATATATATATATATATATATATATATATATAAATTTTAATGACTACTGTTTTTGGTCTCTGGGCACCTAAAGACAAAAAAATCATGATCCCGGAAGTCTTACCATGAGACCCTTGGTAATAGCTTCTTCCCTATGGGAAATTCGCTAAAATGTAACAACGTAAAGATCTTGCATAAAGTTGTGAGATACTAAAAACCTTGCAGTCGTAAAAACATTTGCTCAGTTGGGTAGTGGAGCGGTTTTGATAGAGCAGATTTGATTTAATTATAGTTTATTGGATATTTTCTAGTGGAGAGAGCAAACTTTTGTAGCCCCCTTCCCAGGCCAAAATTCCATATTGTAAAATGGACTGGATGTAAGCAAAATAAATTGTTTTCAAAAGAGGGAAACTGAGAATTTCGGATAAGCTGTGAAAAATATAAAAAAAATTCCTGGGCTTTTTCCCAACATAATTCACATGGCCTGTTCATTTCATACAGTTATCAAAAACAACACCTAAATATCTATACTCACTCACATGCCCAACACTTTCACACAATACATACCAATCCCTATACAATTGCGGCACCAATATACCAATGGCACCGCAATTATACAGCCTCAACACAAGGTTATCTCAGAGTCACAAATTGTCTCACAGGGTTGATATAGGGTTAGTTTGAATTTTTCGCTGGTATTTTGAGGTTTGAATCATCAAAATTACAGTGTAATTATATTAATTAACTATTTTATCATAGTTTTATTTATTAAAAATTAACAAGTCTACTTTCTATCATTTAAATTTATTGTTTTAGCCAACCTTTCAAACCAAATATTTTGGGGGTAAACCTCAGTGGGACAGATAAAACAGCTATTTGTGTGAGTATAAACATTAGATACCTTAAATAATTTGTACCTCATATCCTCTGTAATCCACTTCAACATCATCCCCATAAACATTGATGTGTTGGTTGGCATTGTTGAAAACTGTTGCTGGTCGAGGGTTCCTTGCATTGCATGCCATGTCATCTGCTACCATCAGAATGATCTGACTAATGTGCATACACATGTTAGTAAATAGCTGAGCAAAAAGAGAACATATTTTAAAACTGACTGTAATCTACAATTTAAAAAAATATTTTATTTTTCAACAACATAGAATCAGTGAAAGTTAAAAAGGAAAGATTATTTGTTTTTTTTTCTTTTCAATACAAAGTAGCCTAATGGCATTTTTATCCTTTCCAGTCTTACATACTTTGGTATCAATGGCCATGGAAGTAAGAGTAAGAGTAAGTAAATCTTGTATACTGTAATTTTTTGTTGTGGTTCTTTCTACGTCAGTGGGATTTTTCAGAGTAAGAGAATGGTAATATTCATACGATTTTGGAAAGCAGTCCAAACAAAACTTATTACAATATAAGCTACCTGGAAAATATTATTGTAATATAGGCCTGAACAAAGTTATAGTTCTTCAAAATTACAACGAATGATTAATTGCATTGAAATTAATAGGTCTATTTCTTACCTGTCAGGAATACCAAGTCTCTTAACACTCCTGTAAATAGATAGAACGTTGGCAACATGCCTATAATTAAACCAAAACCTTGAGGTGTCGACCAATACCGCCCAGTTATTCGTGTGGGCGCTCTGAAAATAAATGTTACCTTTATAGTGACTGTATGAAGTTTTAAATACTTTAAAAGTTTTTCAAGTATTTGATCAACTTTAATGATTTTTCATATGCAAGCTCTAACCTGAATTTATCTAAATATAAATTTATATATAGTTAAGAGTTAAGCCCCTATGCTCCGTATTTAATGATTTTACGTAGGTTTTCATTTTTCCTTATTGTTTGTAGGCCACTATATATATTTCAGATTATACATCAACGTTAGCTTAATTCTGTTCGTTCAAATGAATCAGGGAGCCTATATTAGATAGTGGGGCAAAAGCATTATTCGGAGTTATTGAAGACCTAATCGAGGTCCTGTTTGATAATTGACATTTAATTGTCTTTGATTTTTTTAAATTTTATGTTCAAAAATTATTAATCAAAATTAAATGACTACATGCACTTCATACTTATAGAACTTCTGGCTAGGTAGCTGAGTAGTTATAGTTACCCGGAATTTTACACCCCCTAGACTGCCATTCGCCGGAATCCGGCGATAAAACCGGCGCGACTTAATCTTCTCGTAGCTGCTCACGGTACATCGCAAATGTACTTTTATATATACCTTTGTAAAGAGGAGATCATAATCTACGTCCTTAGTAGTATTTGCAATTTTTATACTCTATGCATTACATCTAGTTACGGGTGTTACGACGTCGCACCAACAGCTGTTCGAGGCGTATGCTTTGCATGTGTTAGAGTCGTGCTATTGGGTTAGTGTTTCGTTGTGTATTTTGCGTGAATTATCTATAATAACATATGAATTATTCATAACAACTTTCTCCTTGTATTTAGTGTTATAAATACATGTAGGCCTAATGTCGTTCTTTACAATGTTTTTATAATTTATTTGGCGATTACTCTCATAGGCCCCGGACTAGGCAGTAAGGGTTTTGTGTACATATAAAGGTTTTTGAACATGGGTACTTTTATTTCTTTTTATATAGCCATGTAAGTATTATATATTCTTATTCGTTATGAAATCCCAAACAAAATGGCTAGCCTATTTCAGATTTTTTATTAAAAAATTATTTAAGCGATTTGAGGGAGCGCAAACATGATGAAACATAAAAATTTTTTTAACATAAACAATTTTTTTTGTTACATCTAAGTTAGTAATTTTTATTTTTTCCTTGTAGCCTGTTTTATACTGAACTCGAAAATATATAATATGTTATACTTTGCATAGTATCCAACATTGTTATGGGTTTTTAAACAAAGCCTGAAAAATGGCCAAAAATGAGGTGGCATTCCAGAGTGAAATGATGGGCAGCTGGAGGGTTAATGCTAATAAGCATAAAAATCATATAAACACATTTCTTCTTTTAATTATTATCAAAAAAGGTTTTTTTAAGCAAGGATGTCATATAGTGTACCTACTAAAATTTGTACTTTTAGCACACTCATGAAAGGGTTAAAGTGGTTACAATATAGTAACCAATTGAACCCTTTTACCAGGTAAAATATTTTTACCTGATAAATTATTATTACTAAGTGTCACTGCTATTAACTGTATCTCCTTATAGTAAGACTATCCGGTATATTACAATATTGAGCAACGTATTGGTTATCAACATATAGCCCTCTGCCAAGTTAAAGTTAGATCGGAAATTGATATTTTTATACAGAATATATTTTTAAACCATAGAAAATCAACCTTTAAAATAACATAAATTGGCAGAACACTGTACAGTTCTGGTTGTGTGTACAATATTGATCACTAACATGCAACGTACTGCAGATTTAAGATTAGTTGTTTGTTAATATTTTTATTCTGTTAATAATATTTTTTAACAATCTATAACCAACTTAACTCAGAGAGCCCTTTTAATCAGTTTTTTATTAACTAATGCTGCTGTTAGTTTAATAGAACTCCATCACAGTTCCTTTTTCCATATTGTATATCATCTACATAATAGAGTAATTAATTCATGTTTCAATAATCTTTACATTCAGATAAATTAAAGGGTTCCATGAAGGTCCAACAAGAACTAAACATTGAAGAATGATCTTTTCATGAATATTAGTTTTAGCTTATGAGATATTACCTGGGATTCATAAGTAGTTGAAACTAACAGTATGACACAACATAAAAAGTAGTAGTTGGTCATTGCTAAGATTATTATAATTTTTAAGATACCAAACAAGACAAATGTTTGTATTTACTTTCCTGTGGGAAGTAGGTTAGCTGGTTAGATCAGATCAAGGTTTTTTTTAACTCTGTTTTGCTAAAGGCAGGCTCAGTGACTCAGATTAAGGTATGCAACTTCGAAGTACACTATTATTTTATAGAATTTCACCTAAATTTTGTGGCCATCCCGGATCGAACCAGTCACCTTTTGCACTGAGGTCCAAGAAGTGACGGGTTCAATACGCGGGATAGCCACAAAATTTAGATGGGAATTCCATAAAATAATAGTACTTCGAAACTGCTTAGATTAAGCTGAGCCTGCTAATGGAAAAACAGAATTTTAATGAATTCACGAGCTTATAAAGGTCCTTTTTAAATTTATTTACAGCCTGTACAATTAAAATACATTAAGTATACGCTTTCCTTATTTGAATCGTAATGTTCACCCATGGAATTTTGTCTGTTATTTTAAAACCTAAATTAAATGCGCTGCGGGGCACCACCTCTGTATAAACCAGTCATGTGGCAGTGATTTTTGCATTTATCTGAATTAGGTAGCTTTTCTTCACATATTTGACATCGCGCTGCGTTTTCAAACGAGGCCCCTTATTGTTCATGATTCATAATTAATGCATTAATGATGGTACATTCAGTTTCATTACCGGTTTAAAGTTATCATAAACTTAAAATCTTTTCTGAAAAAAACACATCCATACATTTCTTGAAATACTATTTGATTATCCCGAACCACCACAAAGGCTAATCCGCTTGGGGAATGTTCTTACACTTGTGAATCCACACAAGTGTTTAAGTGTTTTATTGATCCGTACGGATCGATAAAACACTCAAAGTAAATAAATAAATAAGTCAATAAATCACGAAAGGCGCCTTATTTTCATGTATTTTATTTAATGTAGGTGCTTCTGAGCAAACCATTGACCACCCAAAACTAAACCATAGAAATTATGATCCCTCTGCCGACTTCAACTTTAACAATTTCAAATTTAACCATTTAAATATATCAACAAAAATGAAATAATGGATATTCTTTCTAAATTAAAACCAAAAACTTCTAGCGGGATAGATGGTATTAGTGTTAAGGTTCTGAAATTTTGTAAGGCTGAAATAGTTGAACCCATTTTGTACCTGGTTAATAATATGGTAAGTACTGACTGCTTTCCTAGTAATTGTAGGATCTCTTTTGTGAGGCTACTGTACAAAAAGGGGGAGGAGAAAATTGTAAGTAACTATATGGGCCAGTTTCGCTCCTACCAGCAGTGTCAAAGGTTTTTGAAAAAGTTAATATTTGAGCAGATTACTGATTTTTTAGAAGAAAACAAACTTTTAAGCTTAAGACAGTATAGCTTTAGGAGGGGAAAGTCTACAAATTAGCCTTAATAGATTTTATCAGTGGATGCTTGGACGTGGTGGAGGTGCGTAAGTCAGTAATTGGGTGCTTTGCTGAATTGTATATAGACTTCGACTGCGTGGGGCCACTGCTAATATCTAAACTAAAAAAAGTCTTTGGAGGATCAGCCCTAACATTGCTTCGGTCGTACTAACTGATAGAAAACAAATGACTAAAATTTAACATAAAACAAAATTAAAACAATCCGATCCAAAACAAAAGCAGTATTATCCGGAGTTCCACAAGGTTCAATATTAGGCCCAGTCCTTTTCATTTTATATAAATGACATTATCAAAAAATTCCTGGTGAAAATATTTTTCAATTTGCCGATGATACTACAATTTTTACAAAAAACAAAACTCGTGGAAATAGATTCAGTCCAAACTGCAAATCACTCACTGAAATTAAACTCAATAAAAACACATTTTTTGCACATTCAAACTTAACAGAGAAAAAAGTTAATGAACTTACCCCCTCCTAATCTGATGATTGGCAATGAGGAGATTGAAAATTTTTAGGCGGCTGAGTTTTGGGAGTGAAACTGGACGAATGCATGACTTGGAAGGAGCATGTGGGAAAATTGGAAGGTAAATTATCTAAAGGCCTATTTATGCTGAGGCAAGTCAGTAAATTTGAATAGACATATGGAAAATAGACATAAATTATTCAATAATCCTTTGGGGCTCCACCAAAGGACTTTTAAATAAAATATTTTATGGCAAAAAAGCTAAAGAGCAATGGCCAAATTATTACACTTCCGAGCGCATCGTGGTGAGGAAGCTTTCAAACAGTTGAAAATTTTAACAGTTCCTTGCCTTTTCATTTTTGAATGCTTGATGTTCATTAAAAAAACAAAATAAAATGCCAGAAGAGAAAATCACAGGTATACAATACCAGATTCAAAACACATTTTTCAAAATTTTAAACTCTCAATTTATGAAAAGAAACCGAAATACATTGGCAAAAAGCTCTTTCAGGCATTACCAAGTTCTATAAGAAACGTTAAAAACTTCACTTTTTAAAAGAAATTTGAAAATTTTTTGGTGCAAAATTGCTTTTATGATATTGAAAGCTACATGGAGTACGGTAATACCTAAAACCTTCAAACACAATATGTGAATTCTGAGTTCTAAAAACTCCTCCCTACCCTCACAATCTGGCAAATATAATCTTGCTAATTCATTGTCCATTTTTTCCTCTTATCTGCCTACTGTCTTGAAAAACATGACAGCATCGATAAGATGTGCCCACAAACGAAAAAGAAATTTGACTGGTCCCATGCCTGGAGAGGTCAACCGGGACGATGCGGGATATGTATGTATGGCCTAGCCTATCCTGGCCTAATGTTGCCCTGACCTCGTTAGGCAACTCTGACAAGCTCTACTCCACAACACATTGTGGACAGATGTGTACAGAGGTACAGCCTACCTCTTTGGTCCGATTTATATGGAATTTAGCATGTATGTGCATATTAACCGTGTCTCCAGGTGTTTTTTTTATTTTTTGAATTTAGATCGATTTTAAAGATAGTTCACTCCTAAAACGTGAAAAATCCAAATTTCTCAATAACAGTTCTAACAATTTTGATTTACATTTGATAGTTTATAGTGCACAGAGTACTAAATAATTTGCCACCATCCGCATGTCTGTAAAACATGCGGTTCAAAAGTTATGGGCTTTTAAATGTCAAAAAATCAAATTTTTAATTTTTCAACGAAAACAATAAAAGTAAAGTATAACTTGACTGGTACCATTGAAACCAGCTTAAAAACTTAACAAATTAGTAATAATAATAATAATAATAATCCTTTTATTGCCATATACAATATTTAACAATTGTGTAGCAAACGTCATTAAAATATGAATATAAGTTGACATAATTTTAACTATATAACTATATTAGTACTTTGATTTATTTGTCTACTACTAACAGTACCAGAGAAAAGTTAAATCTACTGTCCATTATAAACGCTGTACGTTGTTGTAACCGCCCAATGTTATTCTTATCGAGAATATTAAAAAATCAATTTCTTCCTTATTTTCAAACTGTTTTCCATGAAACTTGGTTTGAAGCGTAAGGTCAAATCACCCATCAAAACCAACTCAAAAGAGCTTATTATTACCGGGGGGGGGGCTTCTCCCATACAATTCGAACAATTAATTTAACTTTGTGTCTCTATTTTCAGAAATGGGATTATTATTTTTGAATAACTTCTCAATTAGCATTATACGTGTTTTACTATAGGATAAAGTAAAAACTCACGTCTTCCAGCACTATTTAATATATTTACACTTATATTGTAATTAAACGAGCGGGGAATAGTAAAGAACACTCATCTCCTCTCTTTACTGATAATGGACTAAGATCCGAAACATGTCGTGTATTCTTTAAATAAAATTATATTACAAATAAGAAAGGTACTCAGTTATAAAAAAAATTTTTTATAATGTATTATTTTCTTAAACAATGATTAAATTTTTTTATTGAGTGAATTATATGATTTTTTAGTGGTTCAACAATTAATTAAATGTTGTACTTCTAATAATTTGTTAGTATTAACTAGAGTTATAGGCTACACTTACTCCGCCGAAAATAAATAACTGAAACCGTAGACAAACAAAAGTAGACGTGTATTATAGATAGGCTATGCTTTAACCTAATTGTAGTTTGAGATTGGTAGTCTTGTTTATGTTTTTTTTTAGTTTTAACAGATGTAACATCATATTTTTCTTATCGTTCTGTTCTGTTGGTTCTTCTGAGATAGGACTTGGTTTGCCCTTCAGGTTTTCTGCCATCGTCCGGGAAGTTAGTGTTGTAAGTTGTTAATTTATACATCAAAATGTTTCGACTTTCAGCGAAGGCTGTACATAACGCAGTCAGAGGTGTTCTACGGCAGAATCTCCAAAGGGCCCAAATCGGCGCCTCAAGCCGAACTATGGCTCACCATGCTGAGTCTGATGAGGAGTTTGATGCCAGGTATGAAGCCTATTTTAACCGTCCTGATATTGATGGGTGGGAAATTCGGAAAGCTATGAATGATTTAGCTGGTATGGACCTGGTTCCCGAACCAAAAATCGTGGTTGCAGCATTGAAAGCATGCAGAAGAGTGAATGACTATGCCCTTGCAGTCAGGTATTTGGAATCTGTGGAGAACAAGACAGGAGGCAGGAAGGAAATATGGCAGTATATCCTGTCTGAAATCACACCGACCCTGGATCAACTGGGAATTGATACTCCAGACAAGCTTGGTTATGACAAACCAGAACTGGCCCTACAGAGTGTATATGATATTCACTAATGTTAACCTTTCCTCCTCATGCCCTAGAAAAGCTTTTGTCATTCAAAATGTTCCCCACTTATTGATGTATGTTCTAGATCTTTAAATAAAATCTATACGTCTGTTCTAAGTTTTTTTATTGGAACCCTATAAAAATAGGAAATCAAGTGTAATTAAATAGGTTGGCTGAAGAGGACATAGTCCTATAACAGCCGCAGTGGGCCTTCAGCTCACTGAAACCTCACGTCCCGTTTCTGTTAATTAAATTGGGGACATAAAAGTATAGGAAGTTATATAACCACTTCATGGCTTCATAAGGTTAATTGCACGATGAGGCTTGCCTGCTCAAATAATACTGGATGTAGTCTCACTGGACCCTATCATGTATATAGAGATGAAATGTATTGTAAAATTGAAGTCTACTAAAACAAACAAATATCATAATCATGTGACAATATTAGACTTTTATTATCTTTGTCTGAAAAACTGAATTGTACAATAAAAGAGTTAGTTTCAAATAGTATAGAAGAACTACAATACTAAATTGTAACAAATTTTTATATTTAAAATAATTATTTATGAAAACTATCATAAATTCCTAAAATATGTGAAGTAAAATATTTTTTAAATGTACAAATTTATTTATATTAAAACAAAATTTTTAGAATAAAGAATATCAAATATGAATATGAATAAATTATGAAAAATTAATATTTGAAATTAAATTTGTTTTTTAACATATTATTTATAATATTCTATTATATATTAATTTTTTTTCTAAATATTAGATATAGCAATATATAAATATTTAAAATTCCAACTTTTAAAAGTCACTGATGAAATAAATTGGCTTTCTTTGAAAACTAATTCATATGAAATTAATCATGTCTTTTTTGAATATGCCTGTGTTATTTATGAGACATGAGTGGGTATTGTGGCCACTTAATTTTTCTCTTGCTACAACATTTTTTATCGTTATATTATTTATTCCATAAATATTAAATTCTAATTTTAAAAGTGTTCTCACTGATTTGATCATTTTTAAATTGTAGCATAATAATTGTCTTTTTTGCACAACTGTTTTTTGTGTAGCACCATACAAGTTACAGTGAAATACCATACTGTAAATGTGAATGAATGCAAAATTTATCAAAAATAGGATACATTTTTTTAAGCAAAAAAATTATTATTTAATTTAAACTTTTTTATAATTCTGAGTGAAGCAATTTTAACAGTTTTACAATGTCTTCCAATTTAAATTCAATGTATAATCCTAGAAATTTAGTCTCTGAGATGAGTTGTATGAATCCAATACTAAGTTTGGTTTATTATTACTGTATTTTTTTTGTTAAGAATACCATGCTATTAGTTGGTTGTAGAAGTATTAAGTTTGAGATTTTTTGTTTTAGAAATTGTTGAATATTAGGCTACACAATTCTAATAATGCAGCTATTTCTAAGTCTAAATAAGAGTTGTGAAAAGAAATGGCATTTGTCAAGTAAGAGTTCTCATAATACTTAATACTTTCTACTGAAATGGCAACTTACCCATGTAGGTATTTTATGCCAAGTATGAATGAGAAATGAGTGTAGAGTGATTGTGGTGTGATCAATGATGTCTATGTGTGCATTTGACCTTGTGGGTACATTTGTAAATGCACATTTAGTGCAGTAATTTATATCTCTGACTATATATATAGTGCAGAGTTACTTACCAGTTTAGTATATCTCGGCTCTCTGGGGTGGCCAAGGCAAAGATGAAAAGATTAGGTGCATACCCATCTATGGACATGCAGAGTGGACAGAACTAGCTCAGACAGACCTCATGCAAGACAGAGAAGGATGGCAAGCGGCTGTTGGAGAGGTCAAAAACCTTTTAGTGTTTGAGTGGCTATAAGGTAAGGAATATCTCTAACTAAAACTGAATCAGTTAATCATACGGTGTTAGGGCTGATGGATACTTTTCTAAAACTATATTTCTTTAGTTTCTATTTGTAGATATACTATTTATCATATTTAAGTTATTTAAATCACATAGAGTATCTACAGATGAATAGCCAAAATACCCACTTAGAAACAGACCTGCACAGGCCTACTCTGAAAATTTATGTTAATTATTTGAACGATTATATTAAATGATTTTTTACTAAGCTATTGAATACCAAATATTTTCAACAAAAATTAAAATAAGGAAGGCATCAATCTAATTTCGTATATTTCATGAAAACACTGTGAGAAATGAATACGGTAAGTAGATTTTCTGCCATGATATTTAAACTAGACTTTTTATCATTTAATTGACTTTGACTAGATGAAGTTGTATAACAAGAAGTTTTATCATACTATTACTAAAATAAGTAAGATATTGAGGTCATGGGTTCGAATCTCTCACCTGGCTGTTGGTAAAATTTGCACCTCAAGACCCCCGGGGTTGACCCAGCCCCGTGAGGCAATAGGGAAGCTACGACTTCGAGTGGCATCCTGGTCTAGAAAGCTAGCACTAATGTGGTGAATAATACGCTATGTTGACCACATGCCGTTCATTGTACTTGAACATACATAAAAGCGGTGGCTAGCAGGCAAAATCTCTTCATAGGGATGTAAAAGCCACAGGTATTAGGATTATATCAATTTTCTTTTTCTCCATAAGATTAAAATGAGGCTTGCTACCACAAGGAATAAAAATAATTGCCGCGTCCGCTAGCTCGGAGACGGAGTATTAGTGATGGGTTGCAATTTTCTGAATGTACAAAATAGGCTAAATAGTGTTTTATTTACTATTTAATTCTCTCGTTTGTATTTTTTTGTGTTTTTTGATCGGTTTCTTTTCTATATGGAAATAACTCTTTGTCGTTAGGCACAAACGGGAGTAGTTTAACCAACTAAATGTTAGTGTAATAATCAATAACCAATGCTATCATGAATTTCCAAAACTCTGGTGAAACTTTTTATCAACGAAGGAAACTGTTGTCACCCGAGGCGCAGCTTACGGCGACAACAATGGCTCTTAATATTAATAGGGTGTTCCTACAGAATAGCTGATCAACGGTCCATTCTATAAATTGACTGAGTTCATGGAAAGAAGACAATAAAAATTTTTTTAAACTATCCAGCAGACGTCATTTCAATACTTTATGTATTAATGAAGAAAATAAAAAACATTTGTAGGTATTGTAATATTCCATGGAATAAAGAATGGTTTAACATAGTAGGTGGAGGAAAACAAAATTGTTTAATAAATTATTAGTAAAACCTCCACAAGCCCTATTTTGGGGTACAGACACTAAACCAAAACCTCCCTCTGAATAACCGATTTTCATAGATATTAAACTTGATTGATTAATTTCACAGTTATATATCTATATGCCACTTAAAGATATTACAATTATATTAATTTTGTGATCAGCTGAGAACCCAGGTAACTTGGAAATAACCAAGATGTTCACCTTTATCACATTTCTTTAGTCTTAGGCCCTTATTATTAGATGAAGTAGCCAGTCCACGTCGCCAGGGATGACACAGGCTACTCAGCCTGTCATGGGTCATTGTTTCTTATGGATGTTATTACACGAAGGTGACCAGAGATAGCCCCACTTTAGCCACTGGCTGGCCAACGAGCCTCATTGCCACTGGCGAAAAAGTACTGGCAACGCTACATTGTGGCATATAAAGCTTAATACACTAGGTTGCCACGTTGCCAGTTCTTTCGCTGGCAACATAGCTCTGCCACCTCTTCTAATAAAGGCCTTAACCTACTGATACTGATCAAGAGTCTACTGCAGGGATCCTAAGATTTCTCGAAGAGAGATTTGCATCATATTTTTCCTAATAGTAACAGATTTTGATCGGTTTGGGGGGGACACACATTCGTAGGTATTGAATATCTCTCAGTAAAAAGGGGGTTGGGGGCCACCTGGAAAATTTTTGTAAATAAAAGTCCTAAAACATGTTTTTATACTGCAAGTATGAGTGGCGTTAAATAACTTTCAAAAATATGATAATAACATAAGTTCATTACATATAGGCCTATCAAAAAAATTCAAGATGGATTGTTTTTGCATATATAAGGAAGTGTAGCCCGTGTAGTTAGGATCCCTGGTCTGTGTGTCATTTTGTCAAGTGTTACACCTTACCATAGAAATAGAGTATAATTTTCTGATACTTATTCAGACTAACAAAGATAAGATGAATTAATATCACATAAACTTTCATTAACCACAATTTAAATAGTTTGTACCCTAATATTATGATTGAACGTTATCAATTTTAGAGCCATTAAAAAATGAATTTGACTTATGAATTTTAATTGGAAATGGTCTTATTTTTTATTATTGATTTATTTGACTTCTAGTACTCGGAATAACAGCGAAACTTAAATATACACATGGATTTATTAGGAAATCAATAAATTAATATCTACACGTTAAACCATTAATGTCTTAACAATACTGGCATATAATGAAAAATTTACATATTATTTAGATTTTTACTACTGACATTTCCATTTTGATTTTAAGTAAAACAAAGTTTCACAACGTTTCAGGATCTGTACTATGAACCTGTCAGGTGAGCTAAACAAAACAATATTAGTACATAATCTAGATTGTCTTTAAGTCTTTGTGACGAGTGGATGTTAAGTTTCTATTGGTACAGTACATGGTCATTTTTGTACGTTTTTTGACTGCGTTAAAAATGTTTGTTTTCAGCTTTATACTGGGTTAGTCCCAATTATATACTAATCATATTATGTTATAAGTTCTAGCTCACCTGATTACGGGATCAGATTACACATCCCGAAACGTCATGAAACTTTTTACTTCAAATTGTGATGGAAAATGGCCATAATAAAAAACCGAACATAAACCCACTATTACCAATAATGAATTTATAATCAAGAAAAATTTACTTGTTTCTTTTTTTTATGAGTAAGTTTAATGAATTTCCTCCCATTTATCTGGGATCAGCCGGTTTCCATAATATTTTATTGTACATTTTTTCCCAAAATTATGTGTCAAAATGTTATTGATAGCACACAAATACTTTTAAGTAAATTATAAATCCTGAATGGGTCATAATTTTTAAGAATGCAAATCACAAATCTGGTAGTGCTGAATGATGTGAACATGCAACACTTCATAACACCAAGTTACAGTTTACCATGACACCACATAGTTAATAATCGGGAAATATAGTTAAACTGGATATATAATCGAAAATTTATGATATGCCTATGTTGTCATTAATGGATTGGCTTATAATCAGAAATTAAAGTTCATTACAATCTATTATTTGATTACACATCAGCATCACCTTAACTCAATTCATCTTTTGTTCTACTCTGAAATAAATTGTGGTTTTTTTAAAAATAGTAATAAAATAAAACTAAAAACTGTCAACAACAATCTTATTATGCTACTAGGCCTTTTCAAATAATGAAACAATTTTCAAATACCTTTTACAGGTACCCATTTTATTATAAGATTACTAACAGACATTTGGAATATTATACAATGCCAAAACACACTCACATGAAACAAAATAAAATAGAATCGATTCTTTAATATTGCACTGCACATCGCAACATATCTAGGCTAACAAATAAAACATTCAACATAAATTAGCAACAATTACTAGTCTTCCTTACATAAGAATCATGTACAGTGTAAAAAGGAATATTTAGTTTAGAATAAACCTAAAGAAAATAATTCTCTGTTACAATTTTTAAATAAATCAAATTATATAAAGCTGTTACACAAGTAAAACAAAATACCTGTAAAAATAAATTGTTTGAAATATCGTAGTAGAGCCATTTTAATTTTAAAATGTATGGTTGAAAAACCTGCTCAATATAAAAACTTATTTAAAAAAGCTCAAATTTATACTATTACAAGGCATTAAATTTATGTGGATTAATTTTAAGTAAACTGTAAAATACCCCATTGCAGCAGATCTGCGTACTCCGTGAATTTCCAAATCAATAATAATACATAACAGGTTTGATCAATATACGTAAAAAATAAATAGATTTTGCCTATTCTCCATAACATTAACATGGGCAATTGTAAGCAGGTTTGATGCTGTCAGGAACACAGGAGTAGACATTTTTATATAAACTATTTTTATTCTTACTGCGCACCAAGTTTTATCATAATCTGTCCATAAATAAAGGAGTTTGCACCAAGGAACGCAGGTCTGCTGCGATGGGGGTATTTATAAGTTTCTTTTTGTCTCAAGGCACCTCTAAACGAAAAAGTAACATGGTCCCAGGCTCAAGTTTTGCCATGAGATCTATGGTAATATCTCCTTCCCTAGGGAAAATTTGCTAAAAGGATGATAAATTAGTTCTAAGTAAAAAGAAGATAAATGAAATATGATCTTACTTTCTAAGCTGGCACATTCTTTTTTTAAATAAAGATCTCAAACAAAAGTTCCATCACAAACATCACTTGTGCCAGACTATATGAGAGAGTAAAAAGGTCTGTCTTTTATAATTCTAACTTCCACAATCTATTTCATTGTTATTATTCTACATAAAATTTAGTTCGAGCATAATCAAGTTTTCCATCTCATACTTCCTGTTTTATAGTACAGTATAACAAATTATGGTTTAGGAATGTATAATGTTTAACGTTTAGTAACAAACATTTACCATTGAAATACCTCAATAAAATTGTTCTTAAGAAAAAGTAATATAAAACTACATAATTTAAAGACAAAGGGGCTGAGGAGGTAATTTTTAAGTTTTTTGAACACGTTTGGATCTTGACAAATAAAAACTAAAATTATTGACAGTAGGTAATTTAGATTTTTAGTTTAAGAATGACTTTCTAATGAATTAAAAGACAATTTGTTTTAAATATTGGCACACAAAGCGTTAAATTGATCTGAAATTCTTCAATATATCTTAACACTTTAAAGTATGATGTTTTAAATTTGAAACTAGTACTGTAACTAGTTATCTGATTTCTCAAATTTTATTTGGTATGTGAGAAAAGATCAAGAAATACAAGGGCTATTCACAAAGTAACAAATGTTTCCCTCTGACTCCACTAGGCGCGTGCCAATCGCGTACTTTCAAGTACAGACGAGTCCTCCTATTCAGTGGCTGTCCAGCTATACCAACAAAAGTGATGTTGGGCTGCACATTGTTGCAGCATTCATATTTAAAATGTGTGGTGCAATTGAAAATCCCTCGAGTTGTGAGGTCAGATCACTAATATGGTTTTTGTTAGCCAACAACCTAAAACCTAAAAATTGTGCGAAGTGTACAGAAACAACGTTATGAATGAAAGTTCGGTCCAGAGATGGCGTATACAGTTAAAAAATGGCCGTACTAACTTTCACGTACTTTGAAATTGTAACGCAAAAGCTAGGTTACCAAAAATTTTGTGAAAGATGGGCACACGGGTTCCCTAAAAAAACCAAGAAAATGCTTGCAGACTTTGTCAAACAGAAAGATTATGGCGACTGTCATTTGGGAAAGGCATGGTGTGATTTTTATTGACTATCTTGAACGTGGTGCGACAATAAACTCTGAGCGGTACTGTCAAATTTTGCTCAACCTTAGAAGAGCAATTAAAAAACAAACATAGAGGAAAGTTGAAGCCCAAAATTTGTTTTTGCATGACAATGCCTGGCCTCACTCGGCAAATCGCACACAAGATCTTCTTCGATCATTCAAATGGGAGATTTTTCCTCATCCACCCTACTACAGTCCAGACCTTGCTCAAAGTGACTTTCAGTTGTTTCTGAAAATGAAGGCTTGGTTAGCAGCACGGCGCTTTGGTGACGACGGGGAGTTGCAGTTGTGTGTCACGGTGTGGCTGAAGTCACGGGCGGATGAATTCTATGACAAAGGAAATTCAAAGCTCGTCTACCGTTATGATAAGTGCCTAAATCTGTTTGGTGACTATGTAGAAAAATAGTGTTTTTTTGCTCTTTCAAATGTATATGTTACAATAATTTTAAGAAATTAACAATAATTATTATTGTCTTATTAAATATTTTTATTTTATTTCAAAACGTTTGTTACTTTCTGAATAGCCTTTGTATAATCAACTCTTTATCATTATTTAAATAGCAACTTAATTCAGATTAAACTTCAATATCCATCTTATACCTTGTAAAATTTAAACAAATCAAAACCACAATAAATAACTATTTACAATATAAATATACATTTGTACTATTAGCGTTGACTACAATATTAAGAATGCCCAGATTTTTTAGTATATATATAGTTCATTGTATTTTATAATTATAGATAAGACCTTTTGAACTTCTGATTTTATGCTTATTGTACTTATACAAATGAAAAAGAACCACTTACGATTTATGATTTTTTTGTAGCCTCCAAATCACTGAGATAAAAAATGTTTGTGTATTTACTTCCCTGTAGGAAATAGGTTCGATCTTGGATATGTCTAAAGGGAATG
This sequence comes from Nephotettix cincticeps, assembly GCA_023375725.1. Taxonomy (NCBI): domain Eukaryota; kingdom Metazoa; phylum Arthropoda; class Insecta; order Hemiptera; family Cicadellidae; genus Nephotettix; species Nephotettix cincticeps. The sequence goes on from CM041786.1 coordinate 136,265,255, forward strand.
GTATCAGTTCATCTAAACAGCTGTTCTTATTCTTTTATATTAAAAATTAAATACAATAATAGCTCTGGAGTTTCTATGGAAACCTGTTACATGTTTTCCATCTTAAAAATCGACAACACCCTCCCAGAGCTAAGACATATCCATGTCAAAATACTCCTGTAGGAACAGACCTGCATACTAAGCGAATTTCCATCAACTTCAACTCAATTCAATTGTTATTTCCACTGGAACTACTTGTTATGATACAAAGTATTCTTAATCATAGGTCCAAGCCATAGAAGACTTGGTAGGTTAGCAGTTAGCACCACAAGGAACAAAAGAATAACCTGGGGAATGATTAAGTACGTTTGCTGCAAGAACAACAAAAAAATTATACTTTTCAGCAAACATTTTTTGAACTATTTTTAGTATGAACCCCATTTAGAGGTACAAAGACCCCCTTTAGAGTAGACTGATTTGCCCAGATTTCAAACCATAAATTAATACTTTCCATGTACGTACCAAATTTCATACTAATCGGACCATTTTTACGACCTTTTGGGACCTAAAACAAAAAAATATAATCCCTGATCCGAATCCTACTGTGAAAACTACAGTAATAGCTCTCAATAGGTTTAAATTACCTTTTCATTACTCTTTACACGAAAGTACACTTTCTAAAAGTAAAACGAGCTAAGAAAAAGGTCATTCCCGCTACTGCATAACAAAACCAATGTTAACCGCTACGGAATTTTGCGGTGTAGACCAATTAGCTGTTGCATTAAAACTCTAGTGTGATGAGTTCGGGTTTTTTCTTGATAAACAAAAATCCTCATGTTGTTTACAAGTTTTTCGATATCGTAATGAAACATAATGTTCAATACAGTACTCATTTCGAAAGTGCCATTGTGGGGCTTGATGGCATTTTCCATGCTCTGCTTTCGCACATAAATGTTATCTCTCCCCGCAATAAGTCACTTTCGAGACTAGTAAAGAACACTACTATTCCTAAAGTGGTTCACAAAAAGTTACAGAAAGGCAACCATATTGATCTCACCATGTAACCGTACAAGGTTATTGAGGGTAATCTTTTTCTGACACACACTCGCTCTGTATATGTGCTAGGCCTAGTCACTGTCAGTGTTGATTTAGATAACTATAAATTTTAAGTACCATGTATTCATATAAATAACACTCTTGCACTATGAAATTAAGTAAGTAAGAAACGTTTTATGGCTTGTCAATGGCTCCATGGTGAACTAAAACTAGTTTTCTTTCTGAAACTCTTCATAAATTATCGAGGGTCAAGGTATTTTGAACCAAGATTTTTTTATCTCACAAACAAAACTCTATATACAGTAAAACCTCACTAACTTCGACAGTCAATAGCTGAAACAACACCTTTATCTTACAGTACTCTTATGTTTGAATTTTCAAGGTCATAGGTCGAGTCGAGGTCAGTCGGTCTTTTGCGCGCCTTTAGACTGTTTCAAGATTAAAGACCCAGGTGTAGTTGAGATCGGGTAATTTGCTATTGTTTACTTATTCAAGGAAAAATGTTACATCATTGAATGAAAAAAGTAACAATTAAGCACTTTTTAAGAACATGTATTGTTAATTCTTGAATATCTGACATTTTTTCAAAGGATTTTTACTCAGTATATAACAATACTCTCAAATAAGGATTGTACTGTAGTAAATTTATATGTGAAACCCAAGTCTAATATGCATTAACCCTTACCGGGCGGCTAGCGCCTTTAAACGCAGCACAGTAGGGTCACACGACACGGCTAACGCTTTTAGATACAATCAATTATTTCGCCACATTTACTGTGCTTTAGTTCACAAAACAGCCGATAGAGTGCATGGTGATGTTGATTTTGCCTCTATGCACTCACAAAACCAATATGGTGGCTTTGTTGAAATATTTAGGGACTGAAATCTGTTGCTAAGCAATTTTGGCTAGTATTCGTTCGCTCCGAACTTCTGCTTATGCATATATACATTAGTCGTAACAGCTAGCGGTTATCACTTTTGCTAACCTTTTTTGTTGACATTTTTGTCGATGTGTGTTTATTTTCCTTGTGTTTAAGCATAAGCAGTAAATAGTGTATATTGTGTGAATGTTTTTAATGTATTGTATTTATTAACTCCAGACAAAAATATTACTTTTTTAATACCTAAAAATAGTCTTAAAATATTCAACAAATAAAAATGAAGCATTTCTGTTTTCTTTTTACGTTATTCAAGCTACTTTTTACACTAAATGAGCAGGGACTGTGATTTTCAGAAGCGCTTTAAGGGTTAATTAAAATTGATAAAAAGTTGCAATGTTCTGGACAACTCAACAATATCTGGTTCCGAAAAGTGTTGAGTTGGTGAGGTTTTACTGTATTGCTAATGGGAAATGAACTGGAAGTAGACTGAATTCTCTGTATTCTGAGAACATCACTGTCACCCGAAGGTTAGTATGATACAGTAGAGCATCGATTATCCGGACGTCTGGTGGGTGAAATAATAATAAAATAATGAAAAATATCTACGAGGATTTCATGTAATAAATTTCCCGTGTGGCACAGTGCATTTTTGCGTGCCTTGCTTATTGTTTCAAGCTTTAGCCAATTGGAGCGCTTGTTGCAGTTCAGGCTTTAGCCGCTGAGCGCACATCATCTTTCAGGTCCGTCAAATGGGGCTGGAGCAACATGCTAAAGTGACTCAATTCAGCTCTTGTCATTAAAAAAACTAAGAGATTTAGCCACAAAAACCGTTTCAGTGGTCTCAAGTAGAAACAAATATCTGATTTCTTTTGTCAGAATCCTTTATCTTTTAGTGCAGTACTGTACAGCTATAATTTACATAATGGAGGTTTTGTAAAACATTTCATGGTTTTTAATTGCTTCCTCTCGTTCGTAATAATATGCTGTTTCCTGCTATTGGCTAATTTGTGCTGCTGCCTGTTAATCGAGCTAGTGTACCTAACATAATATGTATTTAAAGCAGTTAATTGGTCAGCCCCAATAAAGGTACAGTACGAAGGATTTGAGTTACTGTACAGATTGAATTACACAACACAGTGTGTATTTTATCTAGAAATGAATGAAAGATAAATGTATACAAATCATGTTACATACAAAACATACTACTGAACTCTGTAGGCCTAAATTCAAAGTTTTACATCTCCACTTTTGAGCTAGGTAAAATTAAGTTTAAATTGGTTATCCGGACACTGTCATGCATCAATTAGTCCAGATAATCAATGCTCTACTGTAGTCACATTTAAACATTAGTATGCTATTTGCAAGTTAATTTGTATTTCCAAATTAAGGTAATTTAGTTTCCTTACGTACCATTCCTCTCCTTGTTTTGTTAAATATTAATTCTGTATATTATTTTAATATTTTTGGATATATTCAACAGTCAAGTGGAAAAACTTTATTTTGTGTTTCTTTTTTAGATTTATCATCATTATTTATGAATAGGACTGTCAACAGGAAAGAATTAGCATTGACGGAGTATAAGGTTAGTAACCTGTTATTTAATACATCCACCAATTCAGGAGGCTTATAAATAAAAATTAATAATTATTATTAACTGAAATGGCTCATACAGACAAAAAAACAACTTTTTAATACCTAAAAATAGTCCTAAAACCTTCAATTAAAAATGAAGCAAATTTCTGTTTTATGCTTTATTCAAACTACCTAAATCCAAAAAGAACACTGGGAAGATATTTTGAGTTTTTTATATTAAATGAGCAGGGATCGTGATTTTCAGTAGAAGGGTTTATATTTCATGATTTGAGGCCATAAATAATGTACATAATATCATCCTTTAACCTTGAACCGTTTTAAGTGAGTGATTAAACTGTCTAAAGACAAATTAAATGAGGTTCATACTTCATAATAAATCTGCAAAATCAGACTTGATAAAAATATCTCCATCATGGAAGAAACACGTTTTTCCTCAAACTGTTAGTAATTTACAGATTCTGTCTGAATACGGGTATGTTAAAATAGATTAAAATAATTATTAGTCATCAAACAAATTAAATATATTTTGGAATTAAGTTTTAACAGTTTAGCGTTTCATAATGAATGATTTCTTAGTGAATAAAAAGTAACAAAAACAACAATGGATTAATATAGATTAGGACCCCTCATATCCGAACACATCGGGACCAAGTCCTTGACCGGATAAACCACAGTGAGTATTTTATGTAGAAAGTGAATGAAAGATAAGTGTATACAAATCATGTTACATACAAAACATACTACTGAACTCTGTAGGCCTAAATTCAAAGTTTTAATTACACCTCCACTTTTGAGCTAGGTAAAATCAAGTTTAAATCGGTTATCCGGACACTGTCATGCATCAATTACTGCATCTACTGTAGTCACATTTAAAATTTTTACAGATTCTGTCTAAATATGGGTATGTTACAATAGATTAAAATGATTATTAATCATCAAACAAATTAAATATATTTTGGAATTAAGTTTTAACAGTTTTGTTACTTTTGTTTTTTGATAAAAAGTAACCAAAACAACAATAGATTAATATAGAGTAGGACCCCTCATATTCAAAGACATCGGGACCAAGTCCTTGGCCGGATAAACCAACGAGAGTTGAGTCAAAAAAAATCAAGGTATCAGAGGACTGACAGAGATACCTTCTCTCTTAATTAAATTTTTCAAAACTTCAACCTTTAATAAAGCTATCATATTCTTGAAAGTTTATCTGAGTATGATACAAAATTTATTATTTCAAAAATAATCATCCAATTTTACATTTCTTGGGAGTCTTAAGGGTAATACCCTTCAAAATAAAAAAAAGCTCCAAGACACCATGGATTGTTTACCTACATACCCAATTTCATGAAAATCGGATAATTAGTCCTGTGTCTACACTCCCGCAAATCCCCACACAGGGGCATACACATAGACAGACATCAGTCTAAAAACCACTTCTTCAGTTTCAAGGGGACACTAAAATATTCACCAAAAACTTAAATTTGAACATTCTGACAAAAGAAATATTTTCTCTTTATACTATCATATAGGGGGAGAAAGTAATAAATAGTCCAGTGTTTATGAGAAAAGAACTATGGACAACGAATAAAAGAGTTTGATTATTTTGGTGGAAAAAATCTTTGTCATAGTTGAATGCAAAAAATACAGACGTTCATTCCAGCAGAGTTAAAAATAATGAGTGGCTCTTGATTGCCAACAGTATATCACGATTGCTGATAAAATAACTAGAGATATGCCATTACTAAAAACCTTCCAAGATAACCTCTTTAGGTCGGCAGTTTTTGTTTTTCGTGAAATAGGGCCTTTAAAACTAGTACAATAATCTCAGTAGTACTGTGAAGTAATCTCTGAAACTGTGCGAGCGGCCCGGTAGCAAAAGCTAAAGCGTACTTTACCCGTTCATAAACTTTACTTGTTTGTAAGCGGTAGGAAATACATTTTGATATATTTTCCAGGAAACGGCCAGACATTCCGAGGACCTGGAAAACTGAGGCTGATTATGAGGGGTTCTACTGTATACGGTAATTGAAATAGATAATATAAATTTAAATACATTTTTTTCTTGTTGACAATTATTTTAACAAACAACTGCTTACAAGTACATAAATAATGGTAATAAATGTATAAAAACAAAAATTTAAGACAGTGTATACAAAAAAGTAATGAATGAGAATAAAGTGGAAATTAGCCTAGTAATAGGAAAAATATTTCTAGGGATGGAAATAATCAAAAATAATCAGCTTAATAAACAAGATTAACCAAATGTGATTTGTGAAACTGCTGGTAATTGAAGCCTATAATGTTCTGGCTTAGATTTTGTCACATGAAAAAATAAAACCTGTCCTAAAAATCAGTAAATCCAATGTTAAATTATATAGAATGAATATCAACAACACATCAACCAAGTAACTATTATTGATGAGAATGAATAATCTATTCAAGTAAACAGAAAAGTGATTAAATTTATCCTACTGTTATTTGGAGACTTACAAAAAATAGAATACATCATAAAAATCAAAGTGGCTTTTGATTCTCACTTTCCAGCCACAAATATAAAATTTTCATTGTGGATAGCCTCTGGACCTTTGAAGAACAAAATTATGGTTCAAAATATCTTTCTGTGAATGGATCCTGGTAGTTTTTCGACTATGACCGTTTCGTGTTGCTTGAACACATCTTATAATCTTAATAATAATCTAATAATCAAGACCTGAAGATGGAAGGTCTAATAAATTTGCAGTCTAATAAATAATAAATTGTTGGATTAGAAAATTTTATAAGAAGTCATATAGAGGTAATAGATAGATAAAAATAAGCTGATACAGTTTCATCTTAAATGTAAAATTGAATAGCTAATTGGAAGATTAGACAAGACGACATTATAATTGTGTCTTTTGGTTTTACCTTTTTTATAAAGGCACACTATTAGCTGAAATTAGTGATAAACAAAAAAGTCATAACTGTGATCAAATTAAACCAAACAAAGACTACTTAAGCTGTTAACATCAAATATATTTAACCTATTCATATCAAAGTCTATAAATGATCAGTCAAAAATGATGTGCCTGAATGACACTGTGATGGTAAAAACTTCATTTAATACACAAAATCTATTTTTCCATATTTTCTAATAACATTCTGGTGGTTAATCTTTACAAAAATAGTGTTGTGCATGTAACAAAATTATTGATGACTAGTATCGGTATGAAAATAAATCTTCCGACAAATAATATTTTATAGCATTTACATCACCTCTTTACACTCATTATACTTACAATTTTGTACAAAATACAATGGGATAAGTAGTGCTATATTAATTGAACATATATTGCAAGTTTTATTGTGATAAAACTATTCAATTTTGAGGCTAGCACAGGATGTGTATCTAGTGGAATTTACAGAATTCATTAATTTTTAAACACCCATTTATGAAGTTGTAAAAGTTGTTATTTTACTACCCATGTATCATCCAAAAAACTTATCTTAAACATATAATTTTACATTTTGGAAAAAATATTTTTTACTAATTTTATAAATCCATTCCCAAAAACAGTAGACTCTAAATAACCGCATCACAAAACCCCGAAAATAATTAATTAGAAAAAAAGTACACCAGAGTCCTGGTAAACCGAACTAATTGGGATTGACCGAACCCTGTTTGGATTACCAAGTTGTTTGGATTATCCGGAAATGCAGTGTATGAGAGTATAAGACCGTAATTCAACCTGTACTCTTTTTATATGGAAGTGAAACATAGGTATTATCCAGGAGAAATGAAAAAAGACCTGAAGAAATATGTTGTCAGTGATGATGAAGATTTAGTAACAGATAAGTAAATTGTTAAAATGGTTACCAATACAGAAATTTACAAAGATGAAGAACTGCCCAAGAGCCACGTAAATTTGAATCTACATTGAGAAGGATTTAAAATCCTTGATGGAGCTCTGATGTACATTATTGCATTGGAAGGAATTTCTTTACGTTACATTACATGTTAAGGATATTAAAACATATTGCAACAGCAAAATATGATGAAGCAAAAACTATGAAAGACTACTCAAAGTTGTTAACATAAGTTAATTGTAATTTGTTCACAATAAACAATTTCTACAATAAAATTTTTATTAGTTCTGTTTCATGTATAAATTTTTTATTTATAATTTATTTGTTTTGTCTTTATATGCCAACTATATTTTTTATTACTGTGATGTATTACATGTTTAGTAATGATTACAGTTTTTGTATATTGTTATGTTTTTCCATGGTAGAGTAATGAAAGTGATATTAAGTTGTAGGATGCGGTAAAAAGTGTAGCTTACCACTGCTATAATCACCTACTTGGCCAAATCCAGTCTGGCTATCTACCACATGAGTACGGATTTACGAGTCTACTGTACAGATGATTTAGTGTCTGTGTGAATATTTAACAATTAGCAAAACTTATCCCACATACAACTGGTGCCCTTGGACACCATTTTTAAGGAAAACAAAACACGGACAGTCACACAGGCGCACACACAAGCACACTTTTTGGTTTCGAGCCGTAGTTAGTTTTCAAGAGGGTAACTATCGTATGGCACTCACAAGAGGAACTGAAGTCAGTGCTCTGTACAAGTTGTCTAGTGGCGTAATAAACTCTGTTTACACACAACACGTGTCGTCTCAGTTCCCAACCTTATTGGTTAGAAAAGCAATAAAATTTTTTACCTCAGTAAAAAGAGTACCACAGTACTGAAACCAACAGTATAACAAATATAAATAAATATTGTAAACAAAATATATCAAAAGTCTATCTCAAAGAATAATTAAAACCAATAAAACCATGTTTAACATTATTTTTCTCCTAATTAGAAACAAATATTAAAACCCGACAATTTACATCAATAAACACATATTATCATAATCATTTTATGATATCATGAAAAAATAAAGATTTTTTTGTCATTCTAAGTACCTGACACTATAATGAATTACAGTATGTTTTTAGTTTAAAACTACATAATATGTTAAAAATGTGATATGTAGACAACTTGTCCTCCAAATTGCAAGGTGACTGTAAAATTGGTACCTGAAACAAAATTTACCAGTTTAGACCTAAATAAACTAGTATCAAGTTAAATATATAGTAAGCTGTTACTTATGATAAGATGAAGCCTACAAATAATGTTAACTTCCACCAACCCTAAAATCTAAAATAAACATTTTAGATGGGCCAAATTGGGATTGTGTACTTCCGTTTGGCTTCAACATTTTGCTTGTCAACAAAGCGCCTCAACCGGTTACGCCAATTACCACCGTATGAAAAGCATTCATGCGGCAATAAATATAAAAAATAACTAAATTATGAACAGTTACTAATGTTACTGAAGATATTACAAACACATTGGAAAAAAGCCAAAAAAGTATGGTACAATTTACTCAATTTTAGTCTGATACATTTTGGCTTTTTTCCAATGTTTTTGTAATATCTTCAGTAAGATGATTTTTTGTTAAACAGGGAATTATGTCACGCTGCATTGAATTGAAATTTTTTTGCTGCATCGCACACCCCTAGATGTGGTAATGTGTTACCACAGTTACCAGTAAAATTAACTTTTCTCTGGAACCATTAGTTGTAGATTAATGTTTCAAATTACTGATTATATGTTTAGCTTTTTGAGCTAGTTTTCATTTCATTTTTACTAGAGGTGTGAGGATGGCGAAATTTTTTCGGATCGGATAGCTTAAGTTTGGATCGGATAGTTAGAGTTCGGATTGGATAATTTTTGGATTCGGGCACTTGCAATAACACAGTGAAATCATACTTATCAAAGAATAAATTAGAAAAAACTTCTTCATAGCATATGAAGAAGTTTTTTCTAATTTATTCTAGCACTAAAATTTATACTTCACTAGATTTAAAGGTAACAAATTTTAAGAAGGCGTAATTCAAGAATCAAGTCAATGAAAATCTTATAATTTTCTGATAAATCACATCAACAGGTCATAAAAAGTTAATTATACAAACCATGGATGGATTGATAAATAATAATTAAAATATTTTATATAAGGCCTTACTTTAGAAATTTAGTTTTTGACAAAAATTGTTTTTTTTCTTTCATCCAAAATTATTTTGATGGAGCAAATATTAGTTTTAATTTATATATTTACATTCTACAGAATATCCCAAATCTAATTATATATTATACTATTTATACAATTTTTTTCTTACAAATAAAAAAAGTCCAGAGATACAGTGAACAAATCGAAACAATAGTGGTTCGGCGGATTCCAAAAAAGATAAACCACCTAAAAACTCAAAATTGAAAATTTTTATGAAAACAATACTTTCTTCTTTTCTACTTTTCAGACAAATTCCAGTTACTTTTGGGTACCCCCTCGGAGATAAATTGGTAATTGTGAATATTGTGCTTATTCTTCTTAATTTTTAAATACATGACTCTTCTATGTTTCAATGAGTATCCAAATCCAAAAACTATTTGACTTTAGATCAAAACCTCAATCAATATCTCACTATCTTTTCAACTCTATTGAATTGTATGTGTATTAAAATTACTACCAAAAGACAACTGTGAAACCTTTGTTCAGAGGTACTGACCTATAACAATTACTGGTCACTGGTGATCGTAGGAGCCTCCTCCGGTTTGATATCAGAGCCACCCTGCACTGCCAAAACCTTGCTGAGTGCAGCTGATTCCTTCAGTGACAGGACCTGTAGCATCTGAGGCTCTCCAGCTATATTGACTAGTTGCTGAGTCCCTGCTGTACCTGGTTCAACCTACCACAATCCGTAAAAAAACACTAGAATATGAAAATACCCCCGTCGCAGCAGACCTGCGTACTCAGCGAATTTCCAAATCAATAATATATGACAAGTTTAAAAAAAATCTGTCCATAAACATGAGAATTATTTGCCTATTCTCCATAAGATTAACATGGGAAAGATGTGCAGGTTAGCTGCTGTGAGGAACACTGAAAGTAGTCATTTATACCATAAATAATTTTTATTTTAACCAATTATACCAAGTTTCATCAACATCTGTCCATAAATAAAGGAGTTTGCCTATTCCCTATATGATTAATATGGGAAAAGAGTATGCAGGTTTGCTGCCATGATAAACACATAAACTATGATTTTTAAGCATAAATGGATGAACCTCAACCACATGAAGCTAAATATCACGTTTCATAAAAAAATATTGATTAATATGGGAAATATTAATTTTTCCCTATTTTCCATAAGATTAACATTGGAGCCCCACAATACAACGTACTGTGTTTAGATTTTTTAATATCTCGGTAACCGTTGGAGATAGAGAAAAACTTTAAGGAGCTTAATTGTGTAGTTTTTTAAGCTGATTCCAATGGTGAAATATAAAATTAGAAATTTTTAAAAATTACATGTGAAAAACGCAAAAAACCCCATTTTGGGGTACAAAACCCCCCCAAACTACCCGTTCCCATTGACCGATATGTCTGGTTTACGAACTCGTCCGAGCATTTGTAGGAATACACGTCTCTACCAAATTTGGTCTCGATCGGACCATTTTTACGAGAGTTATCGTGCTAACAGACATATATATATATATATATATAATATATATATATAAAAATTTTAACGACTATTGTTTTTGGACTCTGGGCACCTAAAGAAGAAAAAATAACATGGTCCCGGGCTTAAGTCTCACCATGAGACCTACGGTAATAGCTTCTTCCCTATGGGAAATTCGCTAAAAAACAGCAAAATAACAAACAATCCTTGTTTCTTTACTTTTTCTAAATTTAATTACCATTAAAATTTACAATTATTTCATTTTGATTTTTTTACATTTACAACTGGTATCCATTGTGAACATAGATTCATCTAAAACAACAAATAAAATTAATAATTGATTAATCCAACACAAGAATAATTTATAGACATGAGGAACAACAAATATATAAATCAATAAAAAATTATTATAATACATACAATCATCTATTTATATGCCTGTGCATTTGACATGTTGCTAAAGTTAGATTATGTTGCTAAGCCTCAGACAATTTAACCCTTTGGGGACTAGAGCCATTTTTTTATTTTTAAATATGCTGAAAACAATTTTTAAATACCAAGAGTCAATTTGATATGTGAAAAAGACCACATGAAATTATGCATTTTTGCAAAGGTTTGTAAAAATGTCTGTACTACCTTCAATTTTTAAGATATCTTGATAATTTTTTCACAAAAATGGTTGTAATTGGTTACCCTAGCAACTACTATTGGTATATTGTTGTTTGATTTTAAAAATAAAAATATTTTAATGGTAATTATAACAAAAAAATTATTTTTGTTTTTAATTTTTTAATTGAGTTACCTATACAAAAAAAACCAAAAACATTTTTACTGTCGGAAACTAGTTTTTACAATTACTAATATTATGAAGAGTATGTATACAAAGTTTCATGGGATTTGGACATAAAATAAAAATGTTATGGTAGAAAATGCTTTAGGGTGCTGGCCTTTGGCCCGTCATAACGAGGCCTAGTTGCTGGAGGCACCGGTAGAGAAGGGCCTACACCTACATCAGATTCATCACTTGATGAGGAACTGGGATCTATATTCAAATACCTGAATTTATTACTACTCTTGGAACCATCAGGATTAAAAGTAGGGTCATTTATCAGTGTCGTCTGAAAATAAATTATCTACTAGGTCTTCACTGATACTACCATCAGACTCATCACTTAGCATCAACCCCCTGTCAACTTCACTTAATCTCAAATTTTCAGCCATCACACTATACAACTAAAACACAATCGCAAAACTAAACACAAGAAACACGCCAAATAATCCAATAAGTGCACATACCTTTAATAATATTGGTATAAACTTGACTAAAACAGAACGCCGAAATCGTAGTCTGTGCTCGTCACAAACATAAAGAAAGGCGCGTAAACTAACAACAAAACTGTCTGTACTTAGTGAAAACAGAAAACAAACTGTCCAGACAGTGAAGAAGAAAACCAAAGACGTTCAAAACAACATACGGGAGCATTCAAAGCGCCGTAGATCACATATTATACAAAGTATTGCCAGATGACGATATATCGTCTGCGGAGTTTTTCGCAGTATTGGGCACTGACGATATATCGTCAGTGCGGTGTTTTTCGCTAATAATCTTGTTGACGATATATCGTCAGTTGGTCCTCAAAGGGTTAAGCCCTTTTCCAGTCAAAGACTGTTGAATGGCCAAGTGCCCCCTCCTAGTTAATATGATCTTTTTTGATATATTGTTGTGGTTGCTGTTATGTTAAATTGTTGCTTTGTTTTTGACATGGGTATTTATTTTAGCTCTGGGAGGGGTGTTGACAATTTGTAAGATGAAAATTTGAAACAGGTTTCCATAGAAACGACCAGAGCTATTGTTGAATTTTTAATATAAGAATGGCGCAACAATGTTCACAAAAAAAAACTCACTGCAGATGAATACATCCACCCACAGCGACGGAACTGAACTCCAGATGAGCTGCGCTACACATAAGTAGAGGCAGACATACATACTACACAGGCCAATTCCGGTTACTTTTGGGTTACTCCTTGAATAACATATGACATACATGTAACATATAAGTATTTGTATGTGATGGACTCGTAAGACTCCTGGTGTAAAATCTCCTGGGTCTCCTGAATAGGGGGAGATAATTATCGTGGAACTGTAATACGGTAAGCTAAGAGGAGAGGCTGAAGGGGCCCTCAAATGGAAGTGGCAGTAAAAGTGGCGAAACAGGCCACCTGGCTCATAGAGCCAACAGTCTCACTCCTACGGGGAAAAGACCACTGGCGAGACTCCTCCAAGAGGAGGAAAGACCGAAATGGGCGTTAAACTCATCCTCCCCATCATCGAACCCTTTATGAGGGGGTGGGCGGAGCTGCCGGTTGGTAGGGCTCCTGACAGGACATGGCCCACTGAGGAAGCACCAAAAGATTACCAAACTCATGCAGACGGACTCCTACAGATTCTGTGAGGACCCGGAGTCTTCTTCACAATTCTGGCTAGGCTGCCCGGCTTTGAGCCAGAGGAAAAAAAGTTCTCGGAAGGGTCTTTCTTGCCCCATTGGACTTCAGAGAGGTGGGTGTTGTACAGCTGTTGGGATTTGTTATAGACCTTGACCTGAGACTGAAACAATTCAGTAGGGGTCTGCGGTCCAACGAAAAAATCTGTACGGTATAGTTCCAAGCCTTTTACCAAACCTCGGTACAGTATAAGAATTTTTTCGGTACAGTACAATTAAGTAAAAATTAAGTCACTGTCCAGTCTAGGTTACCATCAAATATAACTATGGAACATCTCCCACCGAAAACATTGAATAAAATCCGACCGTTAAAGGCTTTATACCCTACAAGTAATATAGAATTACAACACTGCCCAGATGTACGGCAAATACTGAATGTAAAACTGACTCATAGCGTGTTGGTGAATGATCATTTAAAACAACCTCACCAGGACTTCAGGAAAATCAGGCAACCAGCCATCTCCCTGCCGGCACTAAATTATTGTGCATTGTTAGCTAATTATCGTATCCACAAATAGCTGCTTACGCGATCAGGGAACCGTTCCTCCTTTTGACGCAACAAAATAGTCGTACCAGTATGAAGTTCGTATTAGTCGTGTTTCAAACAATGAAAACCTTTTAAACTGTAATTCGTGATTCTTTCAGGTGTTTCGTTCTTTTTGCTCTGTTGCCGAGGTTATGTGACCAATACAGAACTGTGATTTGCCATAATGTTCTCGCTACTTCGGGATTTTCACTCAAATAAAACAAAAAATCACAATGTTAAGGATATAACTAAATTAAGGAAACAAATAAACCGTTTTATTTTTTTAATATGTTCTGAATTCCCTCATTAGTGGAACCCCTCAAATCCGAACTAATTAGGACGGAAGCCTGTTTTTCCCGGAAAATAATATTACACACTTATTTCTTCACTGTATGTAAGCGACGGAGGACACAGTGATTGGGGTTAAACAGGCTGTGCGTGACTCAATAAGGGCAGTGACCTTGGCGGGTGGATGTACGTCCCATGACATGCCTTTGTTTCTAGTCGAGCCTCTGCTAAAATTAAATCACTCTCCCTCTACCCCCACCCTTACTGGGATACGTATTGCATCTATCTACTGTCTGTGTCTAGTTTAGTGAGCGTTTACCTGCTGGTAAGTGTGTATTGCTAACAACCAGTGGCTTGGAATTACGTTCGTGTGAAGATTTTCTTCACTTCATCAGTTAGAAATAACAGACTTGAACCTTTAACCTTTTTTTGAAACCTTGAAAAATAAGTTTATGTGATTAAATTTTTTTTAATTTCCAGCTATTTCTTTTTTTGATTTCCTGAGAACTGTTCAGATTTGAGGGGTTCCATTGTAATATTAAAGTATTGACCACTTTATACTAAAATAACTATTTTAGTCTAAAGAGCCCTTTGACATTTTATGAAAGTGTTTGATTTAATTTGAACACTGATTGTGATTAGTTAAATTAAAAATAATAAACCAGGACAATATAAAACATAGGTCTAATGAACCCTTGGCTAAGTAAAAACTTAAAATAAAAAAAAATACTGATAAAATACATTGAAATAGAAATTACCTTTGGAACATGGACAAGAGGTGTGACAACCTGCATGGTGCCATCCGAGTTGGTCTGGATGTGCTGTATGTTGGCCACCACTGTCTGGTACATTCCGCCTCCCCCACTCACAGGCACTGAGATCATTCCAGATACGGACACTGGGTAGCCTGTGATAATGGCAAATTACTTTACATGTAGCACTTATAATGACATTATAATATAGGAATAACACCAATTCTTTCATAGTATGTACAGCATCAGAAGACACTGGATGCCTTTGTAAAGGCAAGAGTACGGGACGACCAAGAACAAATGACGAGAGCGTGGAGCAAGTGCATGAGTCTTTCACGCGGAGCCCAATGAAATCCGTTCGGAAGGCTAGTCGTGAATTAGCAATCTCTGTGACGAGTGTTTGGAGAGTTTTACAGCGACGTCCTTATCGTTTGCAATTGTTACAGGCTCTGAAGCCCACAGACCATGTTTTACGTGCCAACTTCGCAAACGACGTGTTGTTGCATGACAATGAAGATTTTATGGATCTTGTTGTCCTCAGTGACGAATCAACCTTTCACCTTAGTGGTAAAGTAAACACCCAAAATGTTCGAATTTGGGGCTCAGAAAATCCCCACATGATGGTACAAGTACAAAAAGATTCCTCTAAAGTGAATGATTTTTGTGCCATATCCCGGCAGAAAGTTTATGGTCCTTTCTTTTTTGACGAACCATCTGTAACAGGTATTTCTTATCTGGATACTCTACAGCAGTGGCTCTTACCTCAACTGACACAGGATGAACCAGAGAACTTCATCTTTCAGCATGATAATGCGCCGCCTCACTGACATAGCGAGGTACGCGATTGGCTTAACCTGACTGTTCCTGACCGCTGGATTGGCCGTAAGGGGCCTAATGACAGTACTTGTTTCGCAGGGCATCACGGTCACCCGACATAACTCCGTGTGATTTCTATCTTTGGGGGTTTATTAAGGATCTTGTCTATATGCCTCCACTACCAGCCAACTTTCCGGAATTAAGGAACAGGATTGAAACAGCTGTTGCAACAATTACTAATGAGACACTCATCAAAGTTTGGGAAAAACTCGCATACCGTCTTGACATGTGCCGAATGACAAATGGTGCTCACATTGAACACTTGTAGGCTATCATGTAAAACTGTTTGAGTTTCTCTTTCATTTCATATATCACTTGAAGCTGTAAGTTTGATGTAATAAATATTATACATATTAAAACCCTACTATTCTTGAAACTCCCTGTATATACAATTACTATTGTTTTTGGCCTCTGGACACCTAAAAACAAAAAAAAATAACATGGTCCCGGGCTTAAGTCTTGCTATGAGACATACGGTAATAGCTTCTTCCCTATGGGAAATTCGCTAAAAATAAAAAAGTTGTCCCACAAAGCTGATTAATCTGATATTAACTTCAACTTTCCATTCAACAGGGACTGATTTACTAAATTAAGTTTAAGGAAGTTACTTTGCTGTCTCTAACATTTTGAACTAAAGGAGTAAAAATTTTAAATCAAGCTAGAATGGTTTGGTTGCAGTACCATGGCCATCCTCGCCAGTGAGAATGAGCTGGCCATCCTGGTTGAGTGTGGCCTCCGTGACGTTGTTTAGGTCTACGGATACGCTGCCATCGCCTGTCGCTACTTCAGCCAATGCGTGGACAGCATGAACTGTGCCCGACTCCGTACCTCCCGTGTGGATCTGAATAATCAATCACAATTAATCTAACTGTAAACACTCTTCAGAGTAAAATATTTATAAAGTTTTAAAAAATTGAAAAAATTATTTACATTTAGTAATTGATGCAGTTTGAAGAGCCAAATCTCAAAATGACTCGAACAATGAAAATGAATGACCTTGGAATATAAGCGTTATGCAGGGAGGTTTTTCATTAAAACACATATATAAGATAATACAGTAGAGTCATGTTTAACCAAGATCCATGTAATTGAGCCTACTCTGGTTGCATAAAAAACATCAAATATTCCCCATGAATCGGAAGTAGCATAGCATTTCAACTTTTCATCAGAACTCAGATCCCAAAACGTCGTGAAACTTTGTTTTAAATAAAATCATGATGGAAAATGTCTGCAATAACAATCTAAATAACATAAAGTTAAAGTAATTGTTAGAATTTGATGGGGGGAACTCCCCCCTCCCCCTGCCAGTACTAAGCTTTTTTGAGTGATTTTGTTGGGTGATGTGACCTTACATTTCATGGAAAACAGTTGGAAAATAAGAAATAAATTGATTTTTTGATATTCTCCATAAGAATCATAAATTGCTCATTCAATTACAAAAAGTTATACTCCTAAAAAAAAATAAATACAAATTTGCAGTTACAAAACTTATGGCTCTCTCCTCCTCATACTCACTGTAGCCACCCCTTGAACATGGGCTGTTGTTCCATCCGGTAATGTTATGATAGGGTTGTTGGGATCTACCTGGATGATACTAACTGTGCCGTCTGGATTGCTTATCGTCTGGAGAACAGCTGGTGCATACTGTGTCGTAACCTGTCAATCACCCCGTTATGATTACTGGTCCGTAAGCAAAAAAGAGCATTTCAATTTTTAATGAAAAAATTAAAGGTAAGTTTTATCAAAACAGTAATACTAAGCTTGGAAGTGGCTGTATTTTATAGCTAGAAAAATTATAACCTTTTGGCAGTGGTGTAGTGCTAAAAAAAAGCTGTGCCGGAGCGGTCCTTCCCAGGAAGGCCATTACTCTTTGGGGGGGGGAATGGGTAGTCAAAGTCTGCAGGTTCCTGCGTCATTGCGTGGAATTGTGTACAATGTTTGGGTTGGGTACAATTGTTGTACAATGAATTGTGTTACTGCTCTGGGTATTTAAAGAAGAATTACATAAACCAAAGTTTAAGTTTGCTAAAGCGACTAGTGATGCTCCTGGGTATCTGTTGTATTCATGCAAAGTATTGCAGTCGAAGGCAAACGGGCCCCTTTTTAGTAAGGGTTCGCTTTAAAATTTAACCCAAACTGGTGAGTGCAGGTCGAGGAAAAAGTTATATTTGTAGATGAGTTTACCCACCACAAAATACGGAGGAAAATTCTCAAATTTTATTTTGTAAAAAACACAGCAACTTCATCGAAATTAAAGGCTGTTCTGTAGGAAGAGGGTGTGTTGAAATAAATATGTTAGACGGAGATTGAAATGAATAAGATTTAAATGGTTTAAGTCTGAAAATACAAATAATCTCAACAGTTCTTAACCAGCCTCAAGTTTGTTGTAAAAATAAATATATTTTTGAATTAAAAAACTAGATACTACAAAAATATATATGGTCTTCAAGTAAGCCCTTGTGTCTGATTCTGGTGTTACGATGTTGTTAGGTTAGGGATAATGTAAAATGTCTAAAATTGCCTCGATATTACGTGTTGATAATGAAATGAAAAAGTATAAAAATCTGAGTTTCGGCTGCACGAGCTGTGCCAGAGCGGCGCTCCGGCTCCACTACACCACTGCCTTTTGGTACGGTCTTGAGAAGTCTAATATTTAATACAGAAGTCCAATTTCTCATATGAATGAGGCATTGCATTTTCCAAAATGTATATGCCAAAACAAACACCCCAGTTTTACGATCAAATTAATTTAACAAAATCAAAACAAACAGCCCACATAGAAAAAAAATTCTCTGCTATTCTATTCTAATTTTTTTACTAACAAGGTTATTTTAAAATATATACGAAAGTAGGTAACAGCAAAGTAATCAACTTCGTCATTGTGAAACAAGCTAATGAACTGTGGACGCTTAACTCGTAAACAAATAATTTTTGTATACATAATTCTATGACAATCATCTATTGACAAATAAGTACATACAACACCATTCCCATGCCATCTGTTGACAAAATATGGAACTAAGTCGGACCTGGAGCAGGTCACAGTACAATTTTATTTCACTACAGAACACTTCCTTACGTATGTCTAGGTCAATAATTAAGATTTATTCAAGAACTGTCAATGTTATTTGTATTATCTACAGCACTCCAATAAAAAAATCTTAACTACATTGAATTTAAGTAATGTCAAAGTGTTCTATTGAACTTCATTAACTACAAGACACATAAGTAAATCAATAAAATATTACATTTTACAGATTACATAATTACGATTGCCATGCTTGAAAATAAAATTGCATGTTAAAAAATACATACATTTTCATCACTAATCAGCATAGATAAGCTAACTAAATTAAAGGAAAAATTTGGAGAATGATGTTTCAACAAAAATAACGTATAGCTATTTATGGATATATCTAAGCTATGGTTTATTAATAAAAAATATCATCGGGAAAGGAAGGAGAGGAAGAAACATGCAATGATGCCTCAGTTGACAGGAGGCTCGCTATATTGCAACTATTGCAAGACATAAGCTAAAAAATACTTATTTAGAAAAAATAATAAATGCTCCTGTATCACTTTCTAATTGTTGAAATAAATGTTGTTTAACCCTCTCCCGGTCAAATAACCCAGATCTACTTGCGGGCAAATTGCCAATAGGTAAATTTACTCAGAAAACGGCCTGGAACTTACTGCTTGCTACGGGTTGTTTTAGGAACTACTACAAACTTATTGTCCAGATGTGTTGTGTGTTTCTTAAGAACTAGGTGGACTTTTAATAGCGATCACAGTACATAGCGATTTGGATCGGAGTATGGATTGGAGTATATGGATTATTTTTATTTTAGCGAATTTCCTGTGGGGAAGAAGCTATTACCGTAGGTCTCATGGCAAGACTTAAGCCCGAGACCATGTGTTTTTTAGTCTATAGGTGCCCAGAGGCCAAAAACAATAGTCGTTAAAATGTGTGTGTATATATATATATATATATATATATATATATATATATGTGTGTCCAACAACATACAGACACCACCTCTTCTTTATAATATTATAGATAAGGAAAAATTAATATTTCACTTATTAACCAATATTTTTGGATAAAACTTTATATTTAGCTTGTGGTTGAGGTTCATCCATTTGTGCTTAAAAATCATAGTTTATGTGTTTATCATGGCAGCAAACCTGCATACTCTTTTCCCATGTTAATCATATGGAGAATAGGCAAATACCTTTATTTATGGACAGATGTTGATGAAAGTTGGTATAAATATTAAAAATAAAACTTTTTGATGGTATAAATGCCTACTCTCAGTGTTCCTCACAGCAGCAAACCTGCACACTCTTTCCCATGTTAATCTTATGGAGAATAGGCAAATAATTTTCATGTTTTCGACAGATTTTGATTTTTTCTGGTACAAAATGCTAATTTCAATATAAAATGAGATATTTTACTCGAAATGAGAGTTCGGCAGTTACGCATTACCTGCGAACGATATTTTTAATTTGCCGTAAAAACCGATTCCAGCGTTCCACAGCTGTGGCAATCGTCATCAGTGTGGAGAAGATTGTTTCACTAAGTTATCGTACCAAACTAGTTTGTTTTTATATTTTTTATTTTAAAACTACAATTAACAATTCAGTTAAGTTTTAAGAAGTATGTTAATTCATACTCAAGTAGGTGAAGTTATTGCTAGGTAATGCCTTCTAGCGTTTTACGTTCTTTATTGTTTATTGTTGACAGTGCTGTTTATACGTAGTGCATGCTCTTCTGTTATGGCTGAGAAACGGAAAAGTGTAGTTTTGGGACTTGACAATAAACAATTAATTATTAAACGCTGGTGCTTCTTCTCGGGAAAATTAGAAACATGACCGCCTGAAAAGCTCGATGGGGAAAGAAACAAAAGAAAATTACTGATTATTTTAAAAACTAAATACCGGTAACGGAAGTTTTGAGAGTAAATTACGTACATGTACAGTTTTTCATTGTTTTCTTAATAAAGTATTTTTACTTGAACTGGCGTAGTTTTGTTTTTCTCATTTAAAATAAATTCACATTAAGTACTGCGCAGCAATCATAAAAATTAATTAGGACTTACAATAGCGCTGTTATAAAATGCAAGGCAGTGAATTGCGATGTTGCCACACCAAACACTGTCTAGGTGCTAAGTTGTATCAGCGCTATTTTTATTTCTGTTATCCGTCTATTTAGTTATCCATCATGGTCCCGGTCCCGAGGGTGACAGTTAATCGAGGTTCTACTGTATTTAAAATAATTACAAAACGTTAGCGACCTGACTATTTTGGTGCACAGAGTAGGGAAATTGATGATAAAATATAAAAATAATAAAAATGATAACTGTAACATAAAAATAATTACTAATATTTTCTTGAAATATTAAAGTATAAACAAAAAAAGCATAAAACATATCCACCCCCTTACAACCATTAACCACAAAAGCAAAACAGGTGTCCACTGCAATCCCAATTAAGCCTAGAAACGCCGTCAACTCCCACCCAAGCCGGCCACCGTTTATTTAAGGTGGGCACCCCACTCCACTATACCACACATTTGCAAGCCAAATTGGGATTGCTCATGATCGGGATTCGAACTCTAGCACTTCCGAATGGCTTGAACGTTATGCTCGTCAGTGCAGCGCTTTAGCCGGTTCAGCCATAAGCGCATTGGAGTAGAAAGCGCTTACTTGGTTATAAGGCATGCCCGGTGGCAGTCTAGTGCACTATGTGAGCAGGTTCAGTTACTTGCCCCCAGAGGGCAACACTTTCTCGCAGGCGCTAGTGTCTAACAAGTTCACTAAACTGACGTCAAATGCCTCCACCTGCCACTCCTTATTGGATTTGTAAATGCGTCGTGAATTACGACTTTGCCAGTTCCAGGGTTAAATAAGACAAAGAGCCTAAACACAAAGCAGTAGTAAACTACAAAGCAGTTCTCTCGATTTTAGCCGATCTGAGTAACAAAAACAAAATTTCCCTAAACGTAAACCAAGATATTAAAATAAAGCTGTATATATAATTCCTCGTTTAAAATTCGTTATTGGTGATTATGGATTATGTGTTAATTGTGTTATGTTTTAGACATTAGTTCACCTGACGATGAGATCCAGATCTTGAACCGTCATCATACTTTGTTTAACATAAAATTGTAATGGAAAATGTACTAAATAAAAATCTAATTAACATGTACATAGGCCTATAACTTTACTTTAAGTATACTAAAAAGTAGAGGTGTGCGGATAGTGAATTATTTTTTCGGATCGGATAGTTAGGGTTCGGATCGGATAGTTTTCGGATTCGGATACTCGCAATAAAAAAGTGAAATCAGACTTATCTAAGAAAAAATTAGGAAAAAATCAATAAAATGTTACCTATCAAAATTATTAAATGGAACATAAAAAATCATAAATTCTTTATAGGATGAACAACAAAACTAAAATTTTTACTTCACTGCATTTAAAATTAATAATAATAAGTTTACTCCATCAATAAATACAAATTTACAAAATAACAATTACCAGTAACAAATTTTAATATGGCGTAATTCACAAATTAAATCAACAGAAACCTTATAATTCGCCATTAAATGACATCAACTTTCTACTAATTCATCAATTCATTCTACTAATAATCAACTAATTCTCAATTTTATTTCACGATTCAATTATTTTATTTATTACAATGATAAAAACAAATCACCATTAACAAAGAATCAAGATTTTGCGGCCGACGTCGTTCGCTCGATGCCATCGGCTATCTGCGTATCGGCAGGGGCAGTGACAATGCAGCTGCTATCAAACAAAGGCCTGTCCGCAGGCGCAGAGTTGGAATATTTGGCAGATAAAATACCCCGATCGGCTGTATAACAATATTGAAACCCGTGAAATTATGATACCTCGTCGTAATCTAGTTAGTTATTCATCTTAAAATTATCTAAAAATGTAAAACTAATAACGCTTAAATTCATTTAACAAAGATAAAATGTAGATTGAAAACAAATGGAAAATTTGATTTGTTGGTTATGTGAACACTGAACGACGAAATAGGCCAAATGTAAATTGGGCAACACTTTATCGTATTGCTCAAACCCGGAGTAGTTGAGAATGCGATAACTAAACAATTGATCGTCTACGTAGACGATCAGAATGAAGTAGTATTATTTTTGCCGGAAACTCCGTCGCAAAACGAGCTATTATGATGGTTTGTTACTAGTAACATTAAATCAACAATTCAAGTTTTTTCGTAGCCGAAATGAAATTTTATATGGAACAATATCAAACCGCAATCTGATACTCGGTGCAACTATCGATGACGCTATGCTTTGTATTTCAAAATGCAATATCGTGTTGAACTTACGGTTAGTTAAATGCGTCGAATAATCATACCGCATCCTCGGACCGCCGAATGACGTTCTTACATTCCGATTGGATATGAATTGCGTAATTTCGTCATCTGCGGTCGTCATTCGTCATTCGAATCGCTATAAGTGTATCGCGTCTACCAGTCAACGACATTGTTTTGATGAAAGACTACGTAATTTCGTTGTCTTATCAAGGTTTAAGCAAAAATTATTCCAGCTTCGCGGGTATTAACTCGACGAAAATCTCGTTGTTTTTGTTCAAATTGCTGTATTGTACAGTCTATCCGAAAATTCGGATATTTATCGGATCGGATATCTTAAATACATTCGGATCGGTTTCGGATATCCGATCCGATCCGAATTTTCGGATATCCGCACACCTCTACTAAAAAGACACAAAATCAAAATATTATTAAAGAAAACATGCACTGAATCGAAAGAAACTGATATATGCATACACACACACACATATACCTGGTAATTTATTAAATTACCCTCATAAGTATGAGCAAATTATGATTTAAACTATTTAGTTAATTATGATAAACTGCAATTTAATGTTCAAAAAACAAAATTTTTTAGTTAGTTAAATTATATGTATGCTTTACAAATACCTAAATACATTTCAAAATATTTTGTTATAACTTGATGATATTTTAAAAGCAAATTTACCAAAAGAGTTATTACAGTTTTCATAACAGTACAAAAAAAGCTCAAAATAGCTTGGGATTATTGGGTGTGTCTTGAACAGATTTAAGTGTCACAGTTCCCAAAGTGATCTGGGTTACCTTATATCAAAAGTGAAAAAATCTATTGGGACCCAAAGGGATATGTCCTTCCATGATCATATTATTGCATTAAAAAAACTGCATCTCATTTTTGGAGAATTTTGAAATTGTGAAAGGTGAAAATTTCCTGTACTTTTCTTAAGCTCTTATGCTGGTATCATGTTTCACTTGCAACCTACACACACAACAGAGCGAGCAACAGGAGAGGGGAGGGTGACGACACAACACACAGCCATGTTCGGTGAACCTGTGTCGCGCCAAGGGTGGTGGGGGAAGGGGGAGGCGTATCCGCCTTTCTGACGCCCACCGAACTTCCGTGCTTGTCGTCGTCGTCCGTGAACGCTGGCAGCAAGTCCTCTCGGCCATGGTACTTGTAGCAGTTGATCACGATCTGGCGCAGCGCGTGTGTCCACGAGATCTGCAAATTACGGCACTGCATCTCAGATATACGACCTGCTCACATCAGTGTGCAAATATAGTCTTGAGGGTTACAACAACAACAATCTATTCCATCATTTTACAAATTGTCTTTAGGTTTTAATAAATCTAATGTTATTAAACCTTTATCTAGTGCTTGGACATTTATTTTTAGGTTTAGAACCTTTACTTTATGTACTGTAAACCTTTGATAGTCTGACACTTCTAAAAGTCAACTTTGACATGGACTGTGCTGACACATCAAAACTGCAGAGATTGATGATTTACACACAAACAACCACTAACTTCCATTGATCTTCCTGGCATATAAATGGCAGATCTGTACATTTACACAAAAGTAACCTGAGGGTGCTTGATGTGTGACAGCCTTATTCAGTGAATCAGTTGTCACTATTTGAAATGTCCTGTTCTGTTAATATATTTTACTGCCATAATAAGCCAAGAAATAAAACAGGGAAGAGTGAATAAAGAATAGAAAATAACAAGTTGTCAATTGACAGTGGATCATTAGACTGAAATTATAACCTCTTATAAAAAAATTTTATACACTCCATTTATTTCAATATTTTAATACTTTTGACACCGCTATTCTCTTAGAGTCGCACAGTCAAAGGGCTACTGCTTAGTTAAATGATAAGTAGGGTACGTGCTACAGTTATTGCCACTTTAACAGTATTGGTCGAATAGAAAGTGGAATAGTGGTGTAATTATAATATTAATTGTTACAGTATTTTCTTTAGAAAGTTGGTTTTATTGTTCTAAACACCATATACAAATGCATATAACCATTTCAATATGCATGCATGTTGTAAAATACATGTATATATGTACAATTCAATTAAAATACATTTAAAATTCAAAATACTGTGTGCAGAAAAAGTCTGTGTTTTACTATAGGCCGGTGATCGCAAATTGCTTTATCTTATGTTACAAAAGATACAGTTATTGGCACCCTGATAACCGTTGTAAATTGTGACAGTCATTTTTAGAACGCTCATTTGAACTAATATCAAAACAAATTGTACCAATTGATTCCCTGTTTATTTCTGCATATAAATACTTTTATATTCATATAATGATTTTTTATAGTAAAATTTGCTGGCTAAAATATCCAAACGCCAAGCGCTGCAAAACGCCGGTGCCACTAGCGATGACTCGTAGTAACTACGTCTTTGACTGTGAAAGTTTTAACCAAACATAGCTGATCCTTGTTGTTCGGATGATATCTGATATCTATTAGACGATGATAGTTTGTTAGATGAAATTTCATAACCAGACAGTGACATTTCTGCACTCGATATACCCGTTGACGTTTCGATTGAAGATATTTCGTCAGGAAGTGATGATGACTGTGAGCCAGCTTTATCGGACTTTGAAGATAGGCCCAATTCACCAGAAAGTGATGGTAGTGTTGGTGATTCTGATGTTCACCTTGTACAGAATTCCATCAAATGTTTGGGTCCGTGTCTTCACCCCAGAAACAGAGTTCAACGCTGAAGACAAATTTCTTGTGAGGAGACCACGTATTCAAAACTGCCCTCCCAGAAACTCTAGCCCTGTTCAATACTTTTACCTTTTTTTACAGAGTTCATTTGGAATTTATTGGTAAGGGAAACAAATGTATCTGCTAGTAATGAAATTACAAAAAAACTAGATTCAGGAAACATGAGAAGAACTTCTAGGATGACAAAGTGGAAGGGTGTCACGGTAAATGAAATGAAATAGTTTGTTGCTATTATGTTGAATATGAGTATTATTAGGGGAAAAAATATTGTTGATTACTGGAGTAGAAAAGCCACTAGGTACATTCTGTGGTTTTCTAAAGTAATGTCCTATAACAGTTTTCAATTAATTGATATCTTCAATGTTTCACCTCAGTTCATCCCTAGCATTACCTCACAACCACCCAGACTATGACCCTTGGCATAAGATAAGAATATTTTATGATTATATAAATAACAGACTAAAGAGCTTTTTTGTACCTTACAAAAATGTATCAATAGATTAGGGGTCTGCGGTGCACCGAAAAAATCGGTACAGTACGGTTCCAGCCTTGTACCGAACCTCGGTACGGTACAAGAATTTTTTCGGTACAAGTTCGGTACGGTACAAATAAGGAAAAATTAAGTCACTATCCAGTCTAGGTTGGCATCTAATATAACTATAAAACATCTCCTGCCGAAAACATTGAATAAAACCCGACCGTTAAAGGCTTTATACTCTACAAGTAATATAGAATTACAACACTGCCCAGATGTATGACAAATACTGAACGTAAGACTGACTCATAGCGTGTTAGTGAATGATCATTTAAAATAAAACAATTTCACCAGGACTTCAGGAAAATCGGGCAACCAGCCATCTCCCTGCCGGCTCTAAATTATTGTGCATTCCCGGCTTATTATCGTATCCACGTGTAGCAGCTTACGCGATCAGGGAACCGTTCCTCCTTTTGACGCAATAAAATAGTCGTACCAGTATGAAGCTCGTATTAGTCGTGTTTCAAATAGCGATGGGAATACTTGTGATTTTTCAATCACGATGAAAATCTTTTAAACTGTGATTCATGATTCTTTAAATTGATTCGTTCTTTTTCCTCTGACAGCCTGTTGACGATGTTAAATGACCAATACAGAACTGTGATTTGCCGTATTGATCTCGCTCTTTCGGGATTTTCACTCAAATAAAATAAAAAATCATAATGTTAAGGATATAATTGAATAAAGGAAATAAATAACTTTTATTTTTTTAACAATATGTTCTGTATTTCCTCGTTAGTGGAACCCCTCAAATCCAACTAATTGGGACTGAAGCCTGTTCTTCCAGGGAAATAAATACTACGCACTTATTTCGTCACTGTATTCACGCGATAACCGACGGGTTATACAGGCTGTGCGTTCATAAGGGCAGTGACCTTGGCGGGTCGAGCCTATGCTAAAAATAAACCATTCTCCCCCTACCCTTACTAACGGGGATGCGTGCCTGTCTACTGTCTGTGTCTAGTTTAGTGAGCGTTTACCTGCTGATAATTGCGTATCTATAACAACCGACGTGGCTTGGAATTACGGGTCGTGTGAAGATTTTCTTCATTTAAACAGTTAAAGCATTGATTTTATAATTACGAAGTATGTAAATTCAATGGTTAAAGATAACAGACTTTAAGCGAAAACCCCTGACTTTGTTAAACCTTGAAAAATAAGCTTATGTGATTAATTTTTTTTTTAATTTCCATGTATTTCTTTTTTTTATTTCCCGAGAACATGTTCAGGTATGAGGGGGTTCCACTGTAATTTTAAAATATTAACCACTTTATACTAAAATAACTATTTTAGTCTAAAGAGCCCTTTGACATTTTATGAAAATGTTTGATTTAATTTGAACAATTATTGTGATTGGTTGAATTAAAAATAATAAACCAGGACAATATAAAACATAGGTCTTGGCTAAGGGGTATTGACTCAGCATATTTTCTGTATTTTTTGTTCGCAATAAAATACATTATAGTTTTATATTTTGTTTGTTCATCCTTAGTTTAATATAGACTTGAGAAGATCATTTCCTCTTATTAATTAGTTACAACATAAATTATAATGTTTAAATAATTATTAACATGTTTAATGTGATATATTTTTAAAGAATGGATTTAAAAATCATATTACAGTTTGAAAATTAGTACTGTAAAATATTTCTTTTGACATTGTATATCTTTTTTAAAATTCCTTTCTCAATGTTTTCACTAATTAAGTTCTGGAAAATACTTATGAATGAAAGGATGAGATCAGTCAATGTTACTAGCGGCGGTGTACCGTACCGTACCGAATTTGTACCGAGAACCGAGGTACAACAATTTGTACCGTACCGTACCGACCTCATAATTTCCTGTACCGCAGACCCCTGCAATAGATGAATCTCTTATAGGGATGAAAAACCGTAGCACTTTCATAACATACATGCTTAACAAAAAACATGCTAGTTACGGGATCAAAAAGTTTGAATTCTGCGATAGTAAAACCAGTTACATAATGAACGTTTCATTGTACAGTGGAAAGGATTTTCTTGTTCGAGGAGATCACCCGTTCACTGAGAAAGTAGTCCTAAAGGAGCTAGAAAATGTCATTTATGGAACAAATGGTACCATGTTTTTACAGACAATTTTTACACCAAATTACCACTGGCCCGTACTGTAATTAAGAAAAAACTTTTATCTCTGGAACTGTAAATAAAAGAACCAAGGGACTTTCAAAAGATGTAGTCAATGCCAAGCTAGGGGTGCAAGAAAGTATTTATTATAGACAAGGCAACACTCTCTTGGTAGGCTATAACCAAAAAAACCCTGAAAAACCTGTTTACCTATTGACCATAGGTTGTCATGCCGAAGATATACAAACAACCAGCAGAAGCGGACTTTGTGCAGAGAAACCTGTTGTAATAAACAAATAAAATTTGCAAAAGGGTGGTGTAGATTGTAGTGACAAAAGCATATACCATCTTTCTTGCACTAGGCCTACAAAAAAATACTGGAAGATTTTCTTCAATTTTTTGGACATTGCCGTATTTTATGCTTGGGTGTTGTACTCAAACAACACGGACAATCCAATGGAGAGAGATGATTTTGTGGATAGCATAGTGGATAGTTTGCCACGTGAAGAAGCTACTGAAGCAGTTGCAATGCCCAACTGAATGGATGAAAGTGTTCATAAACTCAAACATTTACCTGGTCGCAAGGAAAGGGTATGTGTAATTTGCACTACTGACCCTGCGATAAAAAGAAAAAGAAGCTTCTACTGGTGCCCTGGATATAACTGTGGTATAAACCCTACCTGATACCACAAATTGGACCACTTCTATAGACCTACCCACAAAGGAAGAAAAAGGAAGTCTCCAGACAGTGACTCCAACTAGTGGACTTGTCCATTATGTGTGTACATAGTTTTCGATTTTTTGTCATATTTTTAGTGATTTTTAAATAGTTTTACAGGGGCAGACTGACATAGTGAAAAACTAATTTTTGAAAAAACCTTTTTTTGTGTTTCAAGAGGGATTATTCCTACTCCAACACAAGGTATCTATGATATGTGTGCTATTTTCTTTTCTGCATGTTTTTCTGAATAAAATGATAATGATATAATACATTGTACTTGATTTCCTTTATATATTTTTCATGGTTTTTAGAAAAGTTTCATACACGAAGCATGGAAATGTCTTATCACTGAGGAATTTTTAATCAACAGTTCTAGGGTTAATATTTTTAAGTATTGAGTGTTACATGGTGTACTCGTATAAACCAACAATCATTGTTCTTCAGTGATCAAGTTTTTTTAACGTTTTTTATGTTTCTGGTTGCAATCAAACAAGTTGAGATAAATTTTTCATTTTTTGGTATTTTCTTCACCAAATTTTTTACAAAAATCACACACACAAATTTATGAATTTTTCTCTGGAATACAAGCCGCCTAAGCATTGTTTATGAAATTTTTAGGGCTCAAGAATTTTAACTTTTTCTATCTTAGGTTTTAGCATTTTTACACAAAATTCAACTAAAAACATTTTATTGCACCATTAGAATTAACTTAAGAAATGTAACAATTTAATATTTTGAATCTCTGCTGTATCGGTTACTGAGATATAGAAATCAGTAACTACAAAACATTATCTTTTGCCAACGTTTCTCAACGCTAATATTAACAGGAAAAGTTAAAATTGATATATCGCTCATTATTTAAAAATTGTGAAAAAACTTAGTGCACAGCTTCATCCAGTTAAGGTCTACTAATGTATGTAAATATGTTAATGTTTCTTGTGGCAGCAAACCTACGTACCCAGTTCCTCTTACAGATTATGTAAATTGATAAAATCCTTATGTTTCTTATCGTAATATAAAAGCTTAAATTACTTAAGCTCTGAGCTTATTTCATTACTTATACTTTCAGCTAATTAGTGTCTATTAATAAGTGTGGTTAATGTTAACATTGCCAATGAATATATTTACAGTAGAGGCCCTCATAACCGGCCTCGAGTTTTATCAGTCCTCGGAATATCTAGCCGTTTCGTAGAAGAGATATCAAAATGTATTTCCCGAGGCTTACGAACGCATTATCTTCCAAACCGCTACTCGACCGCTCTCACGATTTTTGGAGATTACTACTCAGTTGAGCTACTATACTGGTTTTAAGGGCCGGATTCACCAAAAACTAAAACCACCAAACTAACTTATAAAGAAGTTATCCTACTAGATTTTTAGTATTGGCCCATCTCTAGTTATACTAAGGAATCTTAAGAAAC
Organism: Nephotettix cincticeps; assembly: GCA_023375725.1. Classification (NCBI taxonomy): domain Eukaryota; kingdom Metazoa; phylum Arthropoda; class Insecta; order Hemiptera; family Cicadellidae; genus Nephotettix; species Nephotettix cincticeps. The sequence continues at coordinate 136,296,145 of CM041786.1, forward strand.
TAAATTTAGAACTTTCCTTGAAAATTACTGCTACCCAAGTATAAGCCTGATAAGCCACAAATTTAGTAACCTCTCACTCATCCAGATTAATAGGGGGAAGTGGCAGAGCTCATAGATGATACATGAAAGTCTAGAACATTTTTATAACACTTCCAATGACAGGCTTGAACACAGAAATGACACAATAAGGGTTGATTGATATCTTCACTAATATGTACACAAACTCAACAGTTTTTTCCAACATCACTATCGGATGAAAAGAGTTTACTTTAGTGCTAACATCACCTTGTAATGCAGCTGCTTACAAGCATACAATGCATTTTATTACGATTCTGACATGGCAAGGAAACATGTCAACTACTTATGATTAAGATCCTTTTTGATTTTTATGACACGTTTAGTTTAAAGACAGACCTGAATCTAAAATTACTGAGTGCAAACATCAGAAGATGTTTGTTGGTTACCTTCTGTTTCTCCTCCTCGGGTCTGGCATCCATTCGGACATTCGCCCAAGGCAGTTCCTTCGGCCACCACGGCGGCCTTGTCGACTCTCGCCCCCACCCTGGTTTACCTCTTCCTGCAAACGACCGACTCTTAATGAATCACATTCTATTAATCTATAAATTATGCTTCAGTTAAAAATCTTGAGTAAATTAATATTACTGACAGGAGTTCCAGTTGACAAGCTAATGCAGTTCCACTTAGTGATGATTAAATTTAGAAATTTCTAATCTTGAATCCCAATCTTTAAAATCAAATCTTGAATACTACAAATCTTGTATATAACTTCAATCTGTTCCCGAATGTATTTATCTTTTTTCGGTTCTGGACTGAAGTAAACGAGCCATATATTACATTTAATTGCCCATAATGAATTATTGTATCATCATACGTGTATTTTCCTGATACCTGTCGAGTACTTGAGCATGAGTGGGATGAACGCTCGCAGCTGGGCCTGAGTCATTTTCTCAACAGGTGTAGGAATGCCATCAATGATGAGTGGCGGGAGTTCGTACAGCGAGGGGTCCTCCTGTACCGGAGGTGGAGCTTGCTGCGCTAGCGCTGACTCAAGTTCTTCCATTATCATTGTTCGCAGATTTTTGACCTGTTGAACCAGAATGTACTTTTTAAATGGAGTTGAGACGCACCGATCATAGCTCACTGGCTCCATCTGAAGGTGACCTCAGGTACAGTAAAATTTTTAAGCAGATTAGCAGATGCAAGTTGATTGAGACTGACAGTCTCCTGAACCTCGGTCACAGATGAGAAGAAGTATTGGTTGAATTCATTCACAGTTATGGGTAGAACGCCAGCTTTGCTAGAGCTGTTTATAGCAGAATTTATAATAGACCAGGCTGTCTTAAACTTGTTAGAGAACAACTCAACACACTTGGCATTGAAAAGTATCATAGTGTCTTTGATAGCTGTTCTGTAGACTTTCCGATCATCAATATAGATCTACCTGTAATTTCCCACATTTAAGTACTTTGACGCCCATAGATAATTATGTTAAAGTGATTTCACGAAGCTGTCGGAGGTCATCAGTGAACCAGGCATTACCAAAGCCACGGCACTTTGACAAGTTCCTCTTCACAGGTTTAATAGGAATACACAAATCCAATAAGTACTTCATGGGAAATCTCAAATGAGCTACGATTGGATAGATTGTTCAGAATAGACCAGTCAATCGCAGACAAGTGTTTAACTTAGCAATATTTGCTTTATTGTACAGTGTACGGTTGATTTCAGATGGCAAATGTTCATCAGTAACATGATAATAACATACATAATAACCTGATAATAACATAATAACCTGAGAAAACATAACCTCCACAATCAACCCATCATGATCAGACACAGGAGGCAGGGAAACATTGATATGAATATTATTTCTATTGTAAACCCTATTTTTGACGTAATACTGAATATTAGAAATAAATAATCTACCACTTAATCACAATCACTAGTTCAAATTTAATTATGAATTTACACATGTTATGAAAAAAATCACATGACTGATGTTTATTTATTTATATAAATTTAGGTTACATTTAGGTAAGTACACTGTGTAGAAAATAAAATGTTTAAAGGGTGCTTAAGTTCATATAATTTACTAAAATGTATACATGTGTAATGTATGCATGTATGTACATAAATTTTAATGACTATTGTTTTGGTCTCTTGGGCACCTAAAGAAGAAAAAAATAACATGGTATTGGGCTTGAGTCTTGCCATGAGACCTACAGTAATAGAGCTTCGTCCCTTTGGGAAATTCGCTAAAACGTATGTAGAGAATGAAGAAATTTCATTTCATTTAGATTTTTTTATATGTAGGTAACGACTATTCTTTTTGGCCTCTGGGCACCTAAAAACTAAAAGATAACATGATCCTGGGCTTAAGTCTTGCCATGAGACCTATGGTGATAGCTTCTTCCCTTATGGGAAATTCGCTAAAAAGATCTTCACGGCTCAAAAAAATACACTATGTTGTATGTTGCGTTTGCCTCCTCAGGCACAGTGTAGGAATTTTTTCATTATCCTACAGATTTTAACAGTACCATGTATCTACATTCTCGAAATTTGTCTTTATATTAAATCACAATCTTTTGGATAATCCAATAACACATATACTGTAGTTATTTATAACACCAGGTATAGAAATAATTTTGCAGTTGAACATAGATGAACTTTTTTTAAAAGAAACCTTTATATACAGGACTAAACATTTTTCTGATGTTGCCATGAAGATAAAACAAATAGACAATTTGTTAAGTTTAAGAGCATAATCAAAAACAGTTTATTTCAAACACCTTCTATTCATAGCAAGAATTTTTTCTTTCAGCTCAACATCAAGGCAAGCCAACAAGCTAGCCTACTGTCCAAACAACCTTAATTCAAACTAACATAATTATTAACGAACCCCCTTATCAAAGAAACATGGAAAAATGAAAGGTAATGTCCCGTGGGAATTTGGGCATCAATTGACAAATCCAACACCACATGCTACAGAAGGTACAAGGTAGGGTGGTACTTACCACATCTTCTAAAGGTTTGGCCCCAAAACACTTAAAACTGTTAGTTGGCTTGCCAGGCGTGGCGACTAGAACGACCGCTTGCTGACCCACTCGAGTAGCAAACTCGTCAATGGTTTGCTGGAAAATAATTAAACTTCCATAAAAAATATGTTTACTCACTACAACAAAATCTTCTATTTAAGGATCAATTCATATTTCTGTTGACTAGACATCTATTATAAAGATAACTAGGTGGATAACTTGTAAATTGATGTATTAATTTTTTTTATTCAAATTTTCTTTCCACCATTGGATTCAGCTCGAAAAACACAATTTTGTACAGTAGAATCTCCCATATCCACCGTGACTGGACCGGGCCTTGGTGGGAACAGCCAAAAAGTCGGATATTGGGAGGAGCAAATTAACCCGTTCGAGTTTAAAGACAGACTACATCAGTCTCAGCTTGCGAGTTGCGTAATGACGAAAGACGGACAGTACTCGTTCAGCAGTTTAGCGGTGTTCTGCTAGGCAGCAGCACATAGTTGAAACTGTCACTTTTGCCCTAGTAGTTACACTGTTTCTCCATAGATAGCACCACTAGTTTTTAACGTTATTTATTACTTTTTTCCTTCAGTCTGTCTGTACACAAACGTAGTTCTGAGGATTTATGATGAATGCAACACGGCTGTATTGTGATGGCGTCGTGAGATGAAACATTTATTATGAGTGCCGGTTTTAGTGACTTTATTGAGAATATTCTCAATATAAATGTCCGTGAAAGTGACGATAAGTACGATGAAAGTGATGATGGAACAGGACCTGAACCGGCTCCTGGGCCTAGTTGGATAAATATTGTATATAGCTACTTTTGTGTTATTAAAGAGTGTGCAGACAAGTTAAAAGCCTAACTATAGGCGGGTCTCTTGATTAATTTCCTATTACACCTAGTATTAGTATACTACTATAGTATACTATAAGTATTAGTATACTACTATAGTATACTATAAGTATTAGTATACTACTATAGTATACTATAAGTATTAGTATAGTATACTATAAGTATTAGTATAAGGTAGCGTATGTTCAGCTGTGCAGGTGGCTAGAGAAAAAGTCAGCCCCAGGCAGCAGTTATTGATCTTGAAACTCAGTCACCAATGGGTTAAACACATTCCCTGTGAAGAAAAATAGCTATGCATCATTGTAATAAATCTTAACATACATATATCCGTAATATATACATACATCAATTAAAACATGTATAATAACTGAAAATAATATTTATATGTAATCGAAGAATAAGTCTTTTATGTTTTTTTACTCTTGGCAACGACAGTGGTGAGGGAAACATAAACGGACTTTATTCTTATGGAGAATAGCTAAAATTCAATAACTCACTCATTTACTTATACAGTGCAACTCGGTTATTGCGGCCTCGGCTTTAACGTCAACTCGGATATATCATCATTTATTTTTAGGTCCCGCCAAACTATATGTATTTACATAGGAAAAAATAAACACATTCCCTGTGAAGAAAAATAGCTATGCATCATTGTAATAAATCTTAACATACATATATCCGTAATATATACATACATCAATTAAAACATGTATAATAACTGAAAATAATATTTATATGTAATCGAAGAATAAGTCTTTTATGTTTTTTTACTCTTGGCAACGACAGTGGTGAGGGAAACATAAACGGACTTTATTCTTATGGAGAATAGCTAAAATTCAATAACTCACTCATTTACTTATACAGTGCAACTCGGTTATTGCGGCCTCGGCTTTAACGTCAATTGGATATATCATCATTTATTTTTAGGTCCCGCCAAACTATATGTATTTACATAGGAAAAAACCTCGGACATATCGTCAGTAAATTCTAAAACCTTGGACGATCGATTCCGATACTAATATCCAAGAATCAGTAGGCCTGATATCGAGAATTGACACATACCCCTACTTACTTAACAAAACTGTAAAGAAATTGTTATAGGCTATAATTTTTACCCCGAATATAACATTTATAGGTTTATCAAAACATGTGTGTACACGTTGACGCCCAAAATATCCATTTATTTCATGTCACAAAATTTTCAGACATTATTAACCTGTTGAGGAGTAAGGACAAATGAGCCCATTTGAGTACGCCCGTCATGTGACGTTTGTTCAACTTGAGGATTCACATTATATGACAGGATGTAATATATTTGATATTTCTTAAAACATTACTAATAAATTAAACATTCATAATGGTTTATTACATCTGAAAATATTTAAGTAAAATAATTTTATTTAAAAATGAGTAATTTAGAACTGATGCATAATTAACTAGGCATGGTAAATTATGTTTATTAGGTTGGTACAACAAGACAGGTGACAGAAGTCTCGATTTTCTCACCAATTCACCTGGTGCCAATTTAATAGTGCATGTGCTACTATGTGTCAAACTGATCTTATATCTGTTAGGGTAACATGGTGATTTTAGTTGTCGTTTAGTTGTTGACTCCTTTGTAATGGTCAATAATGGGTGATTTCTGCCATGTCCGCATCATTGTTTTAAAATACACCACACCCAAAACACGCTCTAAGAAATGTAAATAGAATGAAAGATGTCCAATTAAGTTTAAAATATGCTTTTTATCCATTGATCGTAGTAATAAAATAAATATAATAAATGAAATCCATAATGTTTTTTTCTTTCTCCCTGGGGTACTTTTAATAGCAATACACCCACTCTGCATAGCCCTGATATTAGCCACATCACATGACAGGATTACTCATCAACAGGCTAAATATTGAACCTGAATTTCACCATTTTACTCCATAGGTTTACATTGTACATGAGTAATTTAAGACTGTCATCATCACTCATTATAAAACCAATATTGAATTTTAAGTAATTTCAGTACAAATGCAATGATAACCAAATTTATCACAATTTGGGATAACAATATATTTTTACTATCATATGAAATATATACTAACCCTAAGTTTACGAAGCAACCGGTTTTGTTGACGCTTTCGTATTGATGGGTTTGTTTCAAACGAGTGTGGCCGTTTTCTCTTTTTAGCTGATACAATGGCGGCTGCCGCTGCCATACCTACAGGTCCTGAAAAAAACACCCTCTAAACATCTGTACGGTTCTGCTCATTCTTTTAATGCTGATGAAATATATACATGCATAATCATTAGCTCATTACATTAAAGAACACTTACAGACAAGCATGGGAACACTTACAAAAAAGCATGTGAGATAAACAGTCACACTCCAAACAGCCTTTATGTACTTTTGAAATAAGGGCTCTTACGCTTTTTACTTTTATGTTTTTAGTTTGTAGCCAATATATAATTGAGAATAACTATTAACATTAACATTTCTCACATTATAGAACACAATAATTTATTTTTCTACCGATTCAAATGTATTAATTTATAACCATCAAGATGTAAGTAGTGTGATATTTAACAATGCAGTTTGATAACACAAACAAAATATACTAATTACTGAACAACAAAATAAATGAACAATGAGATAGATGTCAGTTCCATATGCAGTGCATTGATATATACCTGGTGCCATTCAAAATCCACAGCAATAAGAGCAGTTATAAAAGGAACAATAACTGGGATAACAATATATGTGAAATGCAAACATAAATGTGAAGCCTCAGTTCTTCTTACAGTGCAGGCAAATGCAACTATTTCGGTGAAAATCATTCACAAAAAACAAATTAGTCAAATCAAAATCAGTTGAATAGTTAAATAAACCAAATTAGCTGATTTTTACTACAACCAACATCTTAGTAACAAAAAAAGGCAACGGGAAACAAATCACAAAAGTGATGGAATGGGTGATCTGTAATGAGTTTGGTGTCACAATTTTTAATATGTATCATTATAGAGCTCAATATGTAACCCAATAAAAAAATTTGAAATGTCAGATTCTGCATTGTAATGATAATCTAGTCAATAAAAATCTAAAATATACAAGTCAATCTACTTCTGTCTATTCATGTATACAATATTTGAATAAAATAAGATCATAAAATCTTTGACATAATGAAACCAATTTCATCTAAGGTTTATTGGCCAAATCAATTTTACACTTGGAATGGCTCTTATTTAGATATATTTAAAAATTTAGTTGTTGATGATATGACTGACCTACCTTCCTAGAGTAACAAATATAAAAGTTTTATTGTTAAAAATTGAAATTCCTGTTATCATGGGCCTTAGCCCTCTGGCATGTTTAAAAGAATGTGATTTTTGCATTGGTAATGACTTAAATGTGTTAATAACAAAACAACTTAACTATCGATTAAAAGAAATATTAATTATAACAAAAAGTAGACTGACATGTATAAAACTTAAAACTAAGCCTTATGGACTGGCATGGAATTGTGATATTAGATGTGAGTTATATGATGGAAATTTTAACTGGAAAGTCAATGCTCCATGATTCAAAATGCATTCAAAACACGACTACAATTTATAAAACCAACAAAAAAGCCAAACGAGACTGCAAACAACACAGAGGATAACATGCCAGTGCCACGTACCTGTTCCGCATTTAGGTGTATTTCATGGGTCAAGCAACACACAATTGACAGATTTTGTTCAATATTTTTAGACTAACCATAGATGTTATCAGTCAAGAGCTTATCACTTGAGGCCATAGTGAATGTAGGCCTATAATAATAACAGGGTTTATTTTTGTAAAAGGTAAGTTGTGTGGGTCAAACATTTACAAATTAAGTGACTGTAATTTCATGAAAAGATGGTGGTTTTATGGCAACCTATTTGTGATTTTATTATAAATTCAAGGTAATAGTAAAAAGATTTAGTGAAAATGTGTATCAGTTGTTTTATTACTTTTAATCGCCTTGAGTTAGTTTGTAATATAACTAGATGCAGTTCAAGGTTTTCAGTGAGGAATACAAATAATAAATGAACAAGTAACATATGCATCTTCTTATGTACTTTCAAACCAACAAAAAGGTAACATTTTATTGAGACTAAATGTTAAATGACCATGAAATACACCTGCCCAGGCATTAACGGACTAAACTAATAACAACAAAAGCAAAGGAAATCACCATGACTGTGCTGTTTTTGCCAACCTGCAGCAGCGAGCTGGGCAGTAACCTCATCACCCATTGCAGCCGCCATGAAGTCGTTACTGTCACCAAAAGTAGAACTGGTAGTAGACATACAGCCGTCATCCTCATCTTCTGATTGGACGGTGAGTGATAGCGACTCTGGAGCAGTGGTGTCCATCATTGTGAAACCTGGTACAACAGTAATCATTATAGGCCTATAGAAGAACACCCATAGAGAAACTAAACAAATACGCTAAATTACATTACATTACACAAAGGGGCAGAACAGCTTATGTCTACAGGAATATCGGCCATACGACTTTTGGCACAAGCCCTGGTTGGAGTCAATACTTTTGGTGTCTTAAGTTCTAAATTAAATGAAAAATTAGTTCCTAAACATAATTTAGAATTTTTACTAAAAATTGTTTACCATGATATTTCTAAATTTAGGAGTTCCTCGTTTTCCCCCCTTATCTGCTACGCCTGAATTAACTCGGATTTGACCTTCTCAGCTGATTCTCTTATGAATACAAGTCATCTGCTAGTTGTTTTAAGCTGTGACATTGTCCATGAGAAATGACAGACTATTTGGTGTTACATTCTTGTGGATTTTATGAAACTGTTTCCATGCCACATGCTCTGCATTATCAAATGTGTGATGCTGCAAAAAAAAACCCTGTGCTACTGAACTGCGGCACCCCAACTTGCGCATTAAAGGGTTAAGAGGGCTATAAATTCACTTGAAGAGTTTTGTACATAGTTTTAGTTTTGTATTGCTGCTATGTATTATTATTATTTTAGTATAACCTTTTGATAGTTTAATAGGACACTATTTGATGAACGCTTGTGAAAAGAAAAATAAAGATACTTCGAGGACTTCGACTTGATTTGATGGAATTTATTTGTATTGTATTCAAAATAAAATTGAAGATTGCTTATAAAAAACACAATAAATAAATACAATGTTTACAATAAAATCACAGCCTATACATTCTAAAGACCATGCCGACCACCGACATCCGCCACTACCGCCACGGGAGCACCGCACGCGGACGTTTTACCTCGAGCCAGTCCACACCAAAATTACCGCTACCGCGCGGTAGTTTTTTTGTGGTGGGGGGATCCAGCTCTCTGCTATCACTTTGAATATCGGTCACTAGTGATTAAAATGTTGTCTGATCTACCTTGGTTGAACCACGGCTTGGTGAAAAATAGTGTTCCGTGGGTGGGCGACGACTCGTTTCCGTTTCTCAGCCATAACAGAAGAGCATTACACCCTACGTATAAACAGCACTGTCAACAATAAACGGTAAAGCACGTAAAACACTAGTAGGCATAGCACTCGAAATCAGCAATAACATCATTTCACCGTAGCCACGCACCATACTGAATTGAAATGAAACAGTAGCAGTAGAATGCAGAAGACAGTGTAAGGGATTAACTAGCTGGGTCACTACCCTTGCCGCCAATGATTCATGCACATTGCAGGTGTGCAGTATAGTTGTCACTACTCATCATAGAGCCTCAACAAATGACACGGAAACATCTTTTTTTGCGCTAGCGGGGTGCGGTTAATAGAGACTGACGGTTAATCGAGGTTCTACTGTATTAGGTAAAATTTTATTTTTGTGTACATCTACATTTGACTTTTGTTGTACAATTTTAAAATTGTTAATTTGTAAATAAAAATGAAATAAATGAATTCCAGTTATCCGCAGGCAAACATTTTAAACTTCAAAATAATATTGAAATGCTAAAATTTTAATCTACAACTGAAGTATCCTTACCTTAAATTATGAATCAATAAGTGTTTCCAGTAAATTATATTTAATTAACTTGAAGGAGATCTCTGTTACATTTCAACTGCAGCTGAAGCAAAAGTTTTTATCTAGTAGGGTTAGAGACCCCCATTCAGGATGGCAACTAAGCCTCTTCAATCGATGTAGAAATCTGAAAAGTCAAAATCAAATTTATTCCAAAAACAAACAAAATATATTACCGAATAAACTGTGTATATTTTCACAAGTTTGATATCAGAAATAACTTTTAAAAACAGAAAAAAATCTATACATAGACATAATAAATAAATAATGCAAATCATGAATAATGAAAAAGCTTGCCACTTCTAGGGAGTTATCCCTTCAAGCCCGGAATTTTAAGAGCCCTTCCAACTCGCCTAGACAGCATTATTTTGGGATTTGGACACCTAACTTACTACCAGCAAACCTGACCTCTTATTTTTAACCGTTCATCTACACTTGGGTTGTAATTACTTGGGTTGTGTATTACTTGGGTGTAATTTTGTCATCTTCTCTCAACCCTGCATCTCATATTGCTCGGGCTTGCGCTAAGGCCAATAGGAATCTTGGACTTATCTTCAGGGTATCACGCTTCATTCGTCAGCCTGCAGAATTGAGAACTCTATATATATCTTACGTTCGTCCTCATCTTGAGTATGCCTCCGCAATTTGGTGCCCCCAGCAAAGATACCTTGTGGAGATGATTGACAGAATCCAAATTCGATTTCTCCGAATGGTGGGTGTACGTCTCAATCACCGCTTTCTTGAAGTCCCAGTTGACTTGGCCGCTCAACTACGCCTTCCTTCCTTGGAGACATACAAGATGTCATTTTCCTATTCAAGATAGTTAATGGTTTCATTGACTGCCCTACAATTCTGGAGCGTGTCGACTTCCGTATACCCTCTCGTACCAGATCTGTTGCTAGACACAATCATGAAACTAGATATGAACAAAATGGCCTAATGTCTCACATTCAGATGAAGACTAATTTGCTCCCTCTAGAAGTTGATTTCTCCTTGTCCACTGCCTCAACAGAAGAAGGAGAATCAGAAGAAGTCTCCTG